>CM038142.1:352480960-353792527 GCA_021437245.1 Aegilops speltoides | reverse complement strand
CCGTGTAATCCACACACATACGCCAAGTGTCGTTTTTCTTAAGAACCAGCACCGGATTAGCAAGCCACTCTGGATGGAACACTTCAATGATAAAGCCAGCCGCTAAGAGCCTGGCCACTTCCTCTCCAATAGCCTTGTGCCTTTCTTCGTTAAACCGGCGGAGAAATTGCTTGACCGGTTTATACTTGGGATCAACATTAAGAGTGTGCTCAGCGAGTTCCCTCGGTACACCTGGCATGTCAGAAGGCTTCCATGCAAAAATGTCCCGTTTCTCACGGATGAACTCGATGAGCGCGCTTTCCTATTTAGGGTCCAAGTTGGCACTAACAGTGAACTGCTTGGACGAATCGCCGGGCACGAAGTCAACAAGCTTGGTCTCAGCCGCCGATTTGAACTTCAGATCTGAATCATGCTCTGTAGTGGGCTTCTTCAAAGGGGTCATGTTCGCCGGATCAACATTGTCCCTATAATATTTCAACTCCTTCGTGGCACAAACCGACTCTGCATAGGCCGCATCACCTTCCTCACATTCCAAAGCAATCTTGCGGCTCCCATGAACCGTTATTGTCCCTTTGTAACCCGGCATCTTGAGCTGCAAATAGACATAACAAGGCCGTGCCATGAATTTGGCATAAGCCGGCCGCCCAAACAAGGCGTGATATGGGCTCCGGATTTTCACTACCTCAAAGGTTAGTGTTTCAGATCGGGAATCATGCTCGTCCCCAAAAGCCACCTCCAGGGCTATCTTACCAACAGGGTATGCTGATTTGCCAGGCACCACACCATGGAACACCATATTAGACGGTCTAAGATCTTTGTCCTTTAGCCCCATGCGACGGAATGTCTCATAGTACAGTATGTTAATACTGCTCCCTCCATCCATGAGCACCTTGGTGAATTTATAACCTCCCACCTGAGGGTCTACCACTAATGCCAACTGGCCCGGATTGTCAACCCGGGGGGGGGGGTGATCCTCCCTGCTCCACACGATAGGCTGCTCTGACCAGCGTAAGTAACGCGGTACCGCCGGTTCAACAGAGTTCACCGCTCGCTTGTGAAGCTTCCGGTCGCGCTTATCCAAGCTAGTTGTGAAAACGTGATACTGTCTGCTGTTCAACTGTTTTGGCTGGCTCTGATAACCCGACTGCTGCTGCTGCTTCTGTTGGTTGTAACCCCCTTGACCACTCTGATTATTCTGGTTATTGTTGCCGCCCTGATTAAAACCTGAACCGGAAGCTCCATCGTGACCTGGCCCATGGAAACCGGATCCTGAACCGCCACCTGACCCACGGTCATACCGGAAGGCATTAGTGTTTTTAAATTCCTGCATAATGTAACAATCCTTCCAAAGGTGGTTAGCCGGCGCCTCCTTTGTCCCGTGTTTTGGGCAAGGCTGATTCAACAAATAGTTCAAGCGATCCGGGTTAGGATTTGGAGCCCCATTACGATTCGCCGCTTTACCTCTGAGCCGCTGACCCTTGTCCTGCGCATTAGTGTTAGCCACAAAGTCCATGCTGCCATCCGCCTTTCGCTTGCCTCCGTTTCCATGGCCCGCCGGTTTGTCTTGATGCCCTTGAGGTTGCTATTCTTCTTTCCTTCCTGCTTCATCATCGTCGGTCTCGGGATCCTTGGTACTATCGAAATCAGCATACTTCACCAAAGGCCATGAGAGTTCCCATGTCATTCTGAAACGCTTCATCGCCCCAATTTCAACTTTAAAGGCATAAACCGCGATTGCCTTCGAGTTAAGATCGCCGAGTCAAGCATTGATCTGTCGAGACGAGTGCAAGACTTCCGAAACACGGCGTACCCAATGGGTTGTTGACTCTCCGTCCTCCTGAACACAAGCCGCCAGGTCTACTATGGACTTGGGTTGCTTACACGTATCTTTGAAATTCTGGATAAACCGGGCCCGCAATTGGGCCCATGAACTGATAGAATTAGGCGGCAGGCTCTTGAACCAAGTACGGGCCGTGCCTTCAAGCATCATGGTGAAGTACTTTGCACATGCGGTCTCATCCACATCCAGCATCTCCATGGCCATCTCATAACTCTCTACCCACGCTTCTGGAGATAAATCAGCGGTGTAATTCGGCACCTTGCGCGGACCCTTGAAATCTTTGGGCAGGCTTAAGTTGTGTAAAGCGGGGACTAAACAGGGTACTCCCAAAGCGGATGCGACCCCTGGCCCGGCAGAGGTGGTGGGACGAACCGGTGTAAGATGACCCGCCTTGTTCTGTGCTGCTAACTCGGCCTCCCTTCGTGCCCGGGCCCGGTCTACTACCTCCTTAGCATCGCAAACCCCACCTGCCGGGTTATTGCCACGGGCCGCTTTACGGCCTCGCGCATTGCTCGATATGGCCGGTTCATCCAAGCACCCGCTATAGCTCCGGCTTGGACGAGGTGTGGAGTGAATCCGATCGCGACTGTATGAATAGGCCTCCTGTTCAATTAAAGCGGTCCGGAGAAGTTCCTTAACCCGGCGTGTCTCTATTGCTTGCGGAGAATCTCCTTCGACCGGGATAGCTTCTAATCGCGCAGCAGCTGCAACAAGATTGTCCATAGGATTAGAATAATGACCCGGAGGTGTCTGAACCGGCGGAGGAATCACAATGTTCTGTTGAGGAGGTTCCATCAGGCGGGGTTGGACCATCGCTCCTGGCCCTGGTGCCTCGACCTGGTTTGCCTCCAGGTGCCCCAGCGGATTACTGGTTCCAGCTCCCGGAGTGTGAAAGAGATTTCGAGGGTCGAACCCTAACGACACGCGTGATCTGTGCTTCCGCTTCAAGACCTCCTGTGATGCGTTCTGGTCGAGCATGAGCTTATAGGCTGGGCATCCAGCGGCCCGCTTCTGCGGCCATCCTGTCCTTCTCTGCTGCCAGTCGGCTTTGGCTGTCTGATCTGCTCTCTCACCTTTGCAATCTCGCATCATGGGCCTCTGATCCGCGGATTGGCCTCTGCCATAAGTGCGGCTAGTGCATCAAACAGGCGACAGAACTTGAACCGGTGGGCGCACAAGGCCTCCTGCCCTGCTGCTGCCGCTGCTGCGATCCGGAGAGCATTGTTTGTGGCGGTCGAAGAGTGATTCGCCGCTGCGTGCCGCCATGAATATTCCAACCGGTTGATCGATGCGGGGTCCGAAATCGCCGCCATCGGAACAGCCCCTAATCTGGTCGTCTTGCAACCGGTACAATGATTCGGTCTCTCCGGTTGAAGACTCGTCGCGGAATAGACAACGGTCTCGCTATCCGTGTTACGACTCGTCCTCATGCTCCCTCCGTGGATGACTCCCACGAAGGCACGCTTCTGGCGGTTTAACACAGGTAGATCTCGCCGCTGAGCCGTCTCGACGAGGTCGGTGAAGATGTCCGGCTCAGGCCCAGGCTCACCAATCTTGCCGATAAAAACGTCTATGCCACCAAAGGGGACCCGGTATCCGTACTCGATCGAGCTGGATTAGGGACCCCATCCTGAATCGTCGATGTAGAGCTTGCCGCGACGACTCTTGGTCATCCGGCCCACAGCATAGCCATCGAGTCCTTTGAGCTTGCCCTCCAAGATCATCAAACAATAGAATACGTGCCTTGCTGCCCCTGCTATCACTGGGAAAGGACACCGCAAGATTGAATCCAAAGCTAAGCACTTCTCCCATTGCAAGAAAGATCAATCTAGTAGGCCAAACCAAACTGATAATTCGAAGAGACTTGCAAAGATAACTTAATCACACATAAAAGAATTCAGAGGAGATTCAAATATTTCTCATAAATAAACTTGATCATAAACCCACAATTGATCGAATCTCAACAAACACACCGCAAAAAGAGTTACATCGAATAGATCTCCAAGAAGATCGAGGAGAAATTGGTATTGAGATTCAAAGAGAGAGAAGAAGCCATCTAGCTAATAACTATGGACCCGAAGGTCTGTGGTAAACTACTCACAACTCATCGAAGAGGCCTTGGAGATGATGTAGAGGCCCTCCGTGGTCGATTCCCCCTCCGGTGGAGCGCCGGCGAAGGCTCCAAGATGGGATCTCGTGGATACAGAAGGTTGCGGCGGTGGAAATATTTTTTCGTGGTGCTCTTGGATGTTTTCGGGGTACGTGGATATATATAGGTGGAAGAAGTAGGTCGGCTAACGCTCGAGGGGCCCATGAGGGTGGGGGGCGCGCCCACCCCCAGGGGCGCACTGGGCACCCTCGTGGTTGCCTCATTTGTTGCTTGACGTCCACTCCAAGTCCCCTGGATTGCGTTTGTTCCAAAAAGATCGCTCCCGAAGGTTTCATTCCGTTTGGACTCCGTTTGATATTCCTTTTCTTCGAAATACTGAAATAGGCAAAAAAATAGCAATTCGGGCCGGGCCTCCGGTTAGTAGGTTAGTCCCAAAAATGATATAAAAGTGTAAAGTAAAGCCCATAAACATCCAAAATGGGTAATATAATAGCATGGAACAATAAAAAATTATAGATATGTTGGAGACGTATCAAAGAGCACCTTCCAGATGTCTTCGTGCGTCATGCCGAAGAGCTCTAGTAGCGTCTGGTGCTTGGCCGAATCGAACTCCCACAAATAGCAAGTCTGGCGTTGGCACAAAAGGGTCCGGCGAACAAGCATAACCTGGATCATGTTGACGAACTTGATTCTCTTGTTTATCATGTTCTGGACGCACGTCTGGAGCCTTGTCAGCTCGTCCGAAGAGCCCCAGACCAGGCCTTTCTCTTGCCAGGAGGTGAGCCGCATCGGGACTCCGTATCGGAATGCGGGGGCCACCTCCCAATTGGTGCCGCACGGCTCAGTGATGTAGAACCACCCCGACTGCCACCCTTTGACGGTCTCCACGAAGGAGCCTTCGGGCCAGGTGACATTGGGCATCTTGCCCACCATGGCGCCTCCGCACTCTGCTTGTTGGCCGCTCACCACCTTCGGCTTCACATTGAAAGTCTTCAGCCATAGGCCGAAGTGAGGTGGGATGCGGAGGAAGGCCTCGCACACGACAATAAATGCCTAGATGTTGAGGATAGAGTTGGGGGCCAAATCATGGAAGTCTAGCCCGTAGTAAAACATCACTCCGCTGACGAAAGGATGGAGAGGAAATCCCAGCCCGCAGACGAAGTGTGTGATAAACACCACCCTCTCTTGGGGCTCCGGGGTAGGGACAATCTGTCCTTTGGCCGGGAGCCGGTGAGTGATTCCCTTGGCCAAGTACCCGGCCTCCCGGAGCTTCTTGATGTCCTTCTCCTTAACGGAGGAGGCCATCCACTTGCCTCCTTCTCTAGTTTCGGACATGATTGGAGAGCTTTTTTGGGTGGGGAAGGCGAGAGCTTGGGCGCTGGAGCTCGAGGATGGATGGGCAGAGGAAGGAGAAGGCGTGGGTGAAAGAGGGCAAATCCTTATCCCTTTATAAAGGCAGTAAAAGTCATGCACCTCCCCACTCGCCTTAAAATTTGCCTATTCCCCAAGTGCCGTGCAGATGACACGGTTGGGTTACCCATGCCCGTTTGATGAGAATCCTGTGATAAGGGGACACGATCTCTACTTTGACAAGACGTGCCAATGAAACCGCACCTCGAAATACAGAGCGGCAGGCTAAAAAACGGTTCGAATAATGACCGGGCAGTGGCGTGATGTCACGCTACAAAAAGTTGTCAGCGGATTGGACTCATGAAATATTATACTCTCTACGGTTGTGTGTGGTACTTGTTTTGCAGAGCCGGACACGTTTTCTATGTTCGGAAGGCTATGTTGGAGTATTCGGAGAAGGAACCCGCCTTGCAATGCTGAAGACAATCTGCGCGCCGGACTCATCGTCATTGAAGTCTGGTTCAGGGGCTACTTAGGGAGTCCCGGATTAAGGGGTCCTCGGACAGTCGGACTATATACTTTGGTCGGACTGTTGGGCTATGAAGATACAAGATAGAAGACTTCTTCCCGTGTCCGGATGGGACTCTCCTTTGTGTGGAAGACAAGCTTGGCGATTCAGATATGTAGATTCCTTTCTCTATAACCGACTTTGTACAACCCTAGCCCCCTGTGGTGTCTATATAAACTGGAGGGTTTAGGCTTCTAGGGTTTAGCCACAACAATCATAACCTCATAAGCTAGGCTTCTAGGGTTTAGCCATTATGATCTCGTGGTAGATCAACTCTTGTAATACTCATATTCATCAAGATCAATCAATCAAGTAGGGTATTACCTCCATAGAGAGGGTGCAAACCTGGGTAAACATTGTGTCCTCCACCTCCTGTTACCATTAGCCTTAGACGCACAGTTCGGGACCCCCTACCCAAGATCCGTCGGTTTTGACACCGACATCAGTGAGAGGAAAGGGGAAGGGAGCGATCGGGTGGCCGATCGGGAGAGGGTCGAGTGCGGGCGCGGCTAGGGCAGGCCGCTGCGGTCGTGGTGGCTGGCTGGGCCGCGCGGTTCCTTTTTTTGAAATAATACAGAGGGGAAATAAAATAACTAGAGAAAATAAAAAAGTTTTATATAGGATATATATATATATATATATATATCAAAATAATCAGAAAAATATAGCCTATAAGATGAATTATTTTTCAGAGGCAAAAAATAAAACTTTATAAAATTCATTTTTTTGAAAAACCAAATGAAACTCAAATTTGAATTCAAAACTTTTGGCATTGTTTTATTCTGACATTTTTGGAGTGTCATAATTTTCAAATGCCAAGTTGAATCCAAATTCAATTGCCTCTGAAATTTCCAAATGCCACTCAATTCAAATAAAATGAATAAATGCTTAACTCATAATTGTAAAACATTCCAAATTGAAAATTTGGGATGTTACAGAGGGAGAATGCTGACAGCTGGAATTCTGGACCTGAAAAAGCTATGTCAGAGATACCTATTCTCCACATCTCCAAATGAGCTGAAATTTTATGGAGAATTATTTTGGAATATATAAAAAATACTAGAGCAAATAACTACCGGAGGGGGCCACATGGTGACCACAAGACACCAGGGTGCGCCAAGCCCCCCTAGGCACGCCCTAGTGGGTTGTGGCCAGCGCAGCCCAGCTCTGGTGCCCATCTTCTGGTACACAAGGTTTTTTGACCTAGAAAAATTAAGGAAAGGACTTTCGGGACGGAGCGCCGCCGTCTCGAGGCGGAACTTGGACAGGAACACTTTTGCCCTTCGGTGGAGCGATTCCACTGTGGGAACTTCCCTCTCGGAGGGGGAAATCAAAGTCATTGTCATCACCAACAACCCTCTCATCTTTGGGAGGCCAGTCTTCATCAACATCTTCAACAACACCATCTCCTCTCAAACCCTAGTTCATCTCTTCTATTCAATCTTTGTACCGGAACCTCAGATTGGTACCTGTGGGTGACTAGTAGTGTTGATTACATCTTGTAGTTGATTACTATATGGTTTATTTACTGGAAGATTATATATTCAGATCCATTATGTTATTAATACCCCTCTCATCTTGAGCATGAATATAATTTGTGAGTAGTTACTTTTGTTCTTGAGGTCATGGGAGAAGTCATGTTGCAAATAATCATGTGGAGTTGATATGTGTTCGATATTTTGATGATATGTATATTGTGATTTCCTTAGTGGTGTCATGTGAACATCGACTACATGGCACTTAACCATCTTTGGGACTAAGGGAATGCATTGTGGATTATTTATTAGATGATGGGTTGCTAGAGTGACAGAAGCTTAAACCCTAGTTTATGCGCTACTTCGTAAGGGTCTGATTTGGATCCAAATGTTCAATGCTACGGCTAGATTTTATCTTTTAATACTTTTCTCATAGTTGCGGATGCTTGCGAGGGGTTTAATCATAAGTGGGAGGTTTGTTCAAGTAAGAACAGCACCTAGGCACTAGTCCACCCACATATCAAATTGTCAAAGTAGCGAACGCAAATCAAACCAACATGATGAAAGTGACTAGATGAAATTCCCGTGTGCCCTCAAGAATGCTTTGCTTATTATAAGAGACTGTTTTGACCTGTCCTTTTGAAAGTACATGTAGTCCCCATGTGTGGTTTTGGTAATTAATGACAATCCTAATGGACTAATGTTTGCATTAAGTTATACATTTGAAGGAAAGTTCCATTTCCAATGCATGAATAATATTGGATGAACTGAAGGATGTTTATTCCATGGTGATGCAAGAAGGAGATAGAATGGATTCAAAATGAATGCCATATACATTTGTTGTGCATGCATCAAGGCTTATGGGTTGAACCATGATGGATCAAGATCTTGAGAGAATGATTAAAGAGAAGAATTCTATATATGCTTGATGATAGGATCATTATGAGCTCATTTGTTGAGTCGGGGATTATTATGTCTTGAAGCAAGTAATTCAAGTGAAGAATTCATTTTGCCTCTCAAGATACTATGTTGGAGCATGAGAACGGGCAAATGATGTCCAATATGATATTCAAGGAGAAACTTGATATGGTCATGTTGAATTGAGATATTGGTTATTATGTCTTGAAGAAATGAAGCATAGTGAAGATATCAATAGGGCCTTCAAGACATCAATATTAATCATGGAGCAAAGATAAATGTTGACCAAGATGAAGATCAAAGATTGACCTCTAAGATGGACAACACACAAGCGCATATCATGTGCCACATGAGATCTTGTGGTATGGTAAGAATTTATCAATTGCGCTTTGTGTACTAACCCATACTATGTGTTGTCTATGTTATGTGGGTTAGGTAATTCTCATGAGCTTGGTGCTTATAATAAAGCTTGGTGCTCATCAAAGTATGTCATCAAGTAATTAATGTTGATGGCAAGTAAAGATGAATGCAAAGCAAAGCTTCCCACATTGTGTATGGGGGAGCTACTTGAAGACTTCTCGAATGTCTTGCCTTCAACTTGAGCCATGAAGAAACATCAATATAAAGCTCAAGTGAAAGGCTCTAGTCAAAGGTATTAGTTCCTTTGGCTTTAGATGTGAGGATCGATGACCATCGAAAGGATATATGCTCAGGAATGAGTTTTCGGAAGCTATCTAGTATAGTTCTTTTATGATTCTTGAGTTACAGGGATCCCGCACTATTAAGAGGGGATCAAAGGGGTTAGTGATGGATTTGCTCAAGTCAACATCATCTATTTCTATTCTTCTCACATCATATTCCAACATAGGCATATTTCGCTCCTATCCAATACAAGTACAATATGCCTACATATCTCAAAAGAAAATCCAAAGCCAACAAGGTTCCCCAAAGTATATGTATAACCATTGCATGCTTTGCACCCTCCATTTTGGCTTATCTTGGGTGGTTCCATATGTGAGGAGCTGGAGTTTTCCATAGCTTCAAAAGAGCCCAAGATCATCAAAATCGAGTCCGGATGTAAAAGTTATGCATGTTTCAGTTTTGGGGTTCTGCTGTTTTTGATGGCCGGACATCCGGGACTTGGCGGATGTCCGGACTCAGTCGCCGGATGTCAGGATCCTCCGAAATCCGGCCCGCAAATCGAACCTGTCTTCAAATGTTGGCTGTGCCGCGGATGTCGGCACTTGCGGATGTCCGGGGCCCCAAGTTTGGCCAGATGTCGGGCTTGGCCGGATGTCAGGCCTGTAACTGTTTTTTCTGCGTGCTTGTGTGCACACTTCACAGCGTCCGGATTTCGGCCCCAGGCCGGATGTCCGCCCGACACAGCCACTTACACTCCAACGGCCATATTTGCACTACCACTATATATAACCTTCTTCCACCGGGAGAAGGTTGAGCAACACGTTCATATGAACCCTAGAACACAAAAGGCTCCTCTCACTTCTCCTACACCAAATCTTAGATCCGGAGAGATTCGTGAGAGTTCTTGAGAGATTTTCCAATCAAGTGATAGATCCACTCCCTCTCCCTCTCTTGACCAAAGGAATTCGTGATTTGAGCAAGTCTTGAGCATTTCCCTTTGTTCTTGTTACTCTTGGAGGTTGGAGACTCCTAGGCGGTAGGAGTGCTCGGTGAGGAATCAACTTGTGATTTGTCCCCGGAAAGTTTGTGAAGGTTTGGAGGCCGCCTCAAGGTCTACCACTAGTGGTTGAGAATCGCCTTGTGGTGATATCTCAAGGAGAATAGGGTGAGCCTTCGTGGCGTTGGTGTGCCTTCGTGGTAACATCCACCTCTCTAACGGTGACTAGCTTCCCTCCAAGGAAGTGAACATCGGGATACATCCTCGTCTCTGTGACTTTGGTTATCCCTAACCCTAACTCCTTAATTGTGGTTTACTTTGGTCATTTGACCGTGCATTCACTATATTTTGTTGTCCTCATTATATTGTGGTGGTTGATTATATTGTGTTGGCCATTTCCTTGTAGAGATTATTTAGGCCTACACTTCATATTCCGCAATTCATACTTGCTACTATTGATATACATTGTGATTAGTGTGAATTGCTAACTTGTGTTATAAACTTCCATATATTGTGATATTGCTCAAGTAAGTTTGTGTAACTTACTTAAGTTTGCTTGTATCATTCAATTCCATATATTGTGATACAATTTGTGTAAGCTTGTATTGCTTACTTGTGGTTGTGTGTATTATTCATTTCCATACCTCGTGATATACACTGAGTAAGTTTGTGTAACTTACTTGCGCTTACTCATATCCTCGTTGTTCTCATCTTGTTTATGCTAAGTTGTTGGTGCACTTAGTGAGCTTAGTATATTTAGGATTTGTGCTTGAAAAGTATCCGCTTAGTTTATTTCCGCATTAGGATATAGCCAAATCCGTAAAAGATTTTAAAACGCCTATTCACCCCCCTCTAGGCAACATCGTGGTCCTTTCAATTGGTATCAGAGCAAGGTCTCTCCTTATTAGGCTTAACCGCCTAGAAAGTAACGATGTCGACTAGTGAACTAGTGCGATGACACATTTTGTTTTAATGGCACAAATTACATTATGTGGAGATTACACATGCTTTGTCATTTTGGGCCATGGGTCCAAATGCTTTGCGGATTGTGGTTGTAGGGAATTCAAATCTAAAGGATGGACAATCTCCGTCACTTGGTGATATGCATCTTGATAGTGAAGCTTTAAGTATCATTCACCAAGCTATAACCTTCAAGGTGTTCAAGTCAATCTCGTCTTGTTCGTTGGCTCATGATGCTTGGACCAAAATTGAAGATATATATGGTGGGTCCAATCTTGATGAAGACAATATTCTTTTGGGGGAGTTAATGGAGGAGTTCTCCACATTTTTAAATCATGAAGAGCTCTCTATTGCTTCCACCTCCGATGACTTGCATACCTCAACATCTTTAACTTCACCAACATGTGGCATACCACAAGGTAATGACATGGTGAGTGAAGAAATATCCTGTAATGATGGTGTTAAGCTCATTTGTGATGATATGCTTGATCTCCCATGTTGCCATGATAGAAATGTTTTGGTTTCCTCTAGTTTTCCTATGACTAACCATGTAGAGGAAATCAAGAAAGATGAGGCATGCTTGATTGATGAAGAACCCTCTTCTACAAAAGAATCATCATCAACCCCTTTTGTTCACATGTGCCTCATGGCAAGAGGTAATGACGAGGTATCATCTTCTCTTAGTGATAATGATGATAGTTGTAATGAGGAAGATGATGAAGTCTTGACTCAAAATCTCTATGAGATTGGGAAAACTCTTCGTAGAGCTAAAAATAAGACTTATAAAAGGCTCCAAGATGTTCTTGCTTGCTTTAAAAAACGTAACGACTTATTTCTTTACGAGCAAGCAAAAAGTGAACAACTTGAACATGAACTTGCTATGGCTCATCAATGTCTTAGTGACTTGAGGTCTTTAAAAGAAGAGATTGAAGTTACTCATTGTAAACTTAAAGAGGATTTTGAGCACCTTGACCTTGACTACAAGAAGGTCAAAGGAGAGCTCACCAAACTCTCTAAGTCTCATGAGGAACTTCAAGCTACTCATGCGGAGTCTCTAGCTTCTACATGCTACTCTCATATTGATAATGATGCTTGTGCTACTAACTCTATCTTGTGTGAAGCATCGATATTAAAAGAAAATGTTGAGCTAAGGACTCAACTTGATTTGCTAACTAGCAATTATGGGAAATTGGGAGAAAGTCATAAAAAGCTCTCAGGCACTCATGAGGAACTTCTAATCTCTCATTATGAGTTAAAGTTAGATCATGAGGCTATGGTCACCAAGGTAAAATCATGTGAGTCTCATGTGGATATTAGCACATCTTCTACTCGAAATGCCTTATTGTCATGTGCTAGTCCTTGCAATTCCTCTCTACATGATATTGGTACATCTTGTAATGAATTGCTCACCATGCCTTGTTGCTCTAACAATGAAGCTTCTACTTCCTCTAGTTCTTTTGTTAATACTAACCTTGTAGAGGAAAATAAAGAGCTCAAGGCCCAAGTCACTAGTTTGAAGAAAGACTTGGAAAAATGTTGTGATAATATCTTGAGTGTGCAAAAGGACCCTCGGGACAAAATATGACTTGATTTCATCTCCAAAAGAAGAAGTCCAAGAACAATAAGAAGGACAAGATCAAGTCAAGAATTCAGCCAACATTACTTGCTTCAAGTGCAAGAATGTTGGACACCATGTGAGATCTTGTCCATTGAAGAAGAAGGCTTCAAATGTGAAGCATCAAGGAAGTGGACTCAAGTTCAATATCAAGATAATGAAAGGCCTCTTCCATGCCTAACCAAGATAATGCTCTCCAAGTTGAAAAGGTAAAGAAGAAGAGAAATGGGAGCACATGTTGCTATATTTGCCGTAAGAAGGGACACATAGCTTCATCTTGTCCCAGCGGTAACATATCTAAGCCTCCTATAGTCAATAATCATTATTAAGCTAAGGAGCGATATTGTTGGCAATGTGTTTGCCAAGTTTGTGGGTTCCCAAAGAAGTTTGAAAGTGGATAAGACCATTTGGGTTGCCAAGCCTATTGTTACTAACTTCTTAGGACCCAACTTGGTTGGGGACCATCAAGCTCAAACTTGATCAATAGGTGTGTGGATGGCATTGGAGAATTGGCTACTTCATGAAGAAAAACTATTTTCACCATATGTTATGGTTAATGCCAAGTCAAGTGGATTATCATCATATCTATCAATCCAATGCTCCTCTTTGCGGTAACTTGTACTTGCATTGTTTACATTGAAAGTTACTATGTCCCTTGCATTGTTAGGTTTTGTACCTAGCAAGTGCTTTTATAGTTGTGCTTCCTAGTATGCTTGATTTGTGTTATCTAGCATGTGTAGGTCACAATGCACTTCATATATTTGTGCGTGCGTGGTTTCAAGCTTTTATTGCTTCATTAGTTGAATCTTTCTTGGCTGGATCATCACATTATGGGGGAGTGCTATGTTTTACGGATATCACAAACCTTAAATGTGTATGTATGTGGGATACCACCTAGTATTGTTAGTGCAATATTATCTAGGTACTATGTGGTATGTAAAGCTCATTTGAAACTCAAATTCTCATCCATTAATTATCCTTAGTTGGGTTTCATTTGCTTCTTGTGGATAATACATGGATCATCATATTATGGGGGAGTTATATGCTTTGTGCATATCACAATCCTTGTTAATATGAACAATTGAGGGATGCCACCTAGAATTTATATTTGAGATTATCTTATATCTCCGTGGCATGCAATGTCTTGTTTACGTATGGCATTCTTGTGCGGTTTTGCCCATGGTTATCTTTAAAATTATATTTGGAAAATCATTTGATTAAAGCTATTCCAATTATTGCTTTACGTGATTATCTATCTAGTCGGAATGTTAATATTATGCTATCCAAGCATTGTGGTTATTTCTAAACTCTCATGTTATGCTTGTGTTAGTATAGATGATCATGTACTTATTTGGTTTCTACACCGAATGATAACCCGAAATACCATTTTGTTCCAACTCATCTTATTGCTCTATATGAGAGTTTGTTATCTCATTGTTTATAGTTTCCTATATCTACTTGAGTGAGATATTCCTATGAGTATGTGTGCAATGCATATCTTATATGCTCATTTTTTTTTCCTTGGTTCATATGTTGAACTTTGTGTGCTATCATATGTTGATTTGTCACTTTGATTCATTTTGGACAACATGAATGACTAGTGATGTTATTGGAAGTATTAACGGTTATGTGGTCATTTGTCCAATTTGTATCTCCCTGGATTTTGGTAGGCTTGTGCATGCATATTTACTATGTGTAAATTCACATGCCGTGTTTGCGTTATTTGATCCAATATATATAATGGTAAATCCATCAAATTCTTAATAGCTATGATGTGCATGAAATTCAAATTCATATCAATAGGCACATATTTAAATGGTTTATCCTATGTGTTGTAGTTATGCTAACTACTTGGACCCAATAAGGTTGGGGACCATATTGTATAAAATGTTTTAGGTACATTTGAAGCATTGGGTGCTTGGCTTATTCATGAAGGTGGTGGCACTATGAGGAAATTAGAGCCAAGATTGGACATTTTATTGATCTACAACTTCATACCAATGCTATCTCGGTAACAAGTATTTACTTCATGCATATATATATATATAGAAATGAGGTCAGCCTTGTGTAGGTTGCATCATGGCATGAATTTCTTGACTCGTTCCTGTGATACTTGTTTCCTTTCTCAAAGCATCCCAACAATCATCTCTTGTTGCTAGTTGTGATGTCTTTTATGGTTGTGTGTTTGGAGCTCATTAGTATACAATAAGATTATATTAAGCCATGTGCTATGCTTTCAAGCAAAGATCTCATTGGTATATTTTATGACTCCCGTTTGGATATCTTATTCCTTCCTTTTGTAACTATTTTATGTGTACATCCTTCTTTGTGGCTATCATCTACCTAGTATCTTATACACGTGAGAGAAGTTACATCTCTAGTTGATATCCCTTTTCTTTCATGTCCGCCATTTCATTCACTTTTTATATCTTTGGTGGCTTCGTGGAAGCATTTGTTGTATGAGTGCGTGTCTTACCTCTTTGCATCTTAGTCCACTCATGTTTGGTGAAGATTATTGTCCTCGTGCTTGTCTTGACAATCCTATTATTTCCTATCTTCATCATGGGTTGTCACAAGATTCGATTTTTAATTTGCTATTAGTGAGCTTGTGAATCCATTTGCTTGATGTGTGTGTGGCTTTCTTAACCCGTGTGAGTGGGAAGGACATGTCTTGCACTTTGTATCTCATTTACTCAAGACTATGTTGATGCTTAATTCCCGTCCTTATAATAGTCTTCTCAAGTGCTTTGACGTGACTCTCACACATCATTTTGGTTGTGCCTATTATTAGGTTGCCTCATGTACATATTGCTTAACCATATGTTTGTTGCAAATGCTAGGCTTCTTTTCTTATCTATGTTTGCTTGAAATCATTGTGTGTTCCTATTTATTTTGGGGGAGTGATGATCCTATTTTGTGCACTTGTATCCAAATAAAAAAAATCTAAATAGTGCACAAATCATGGGGAGCTTCTCTATTTTCCTTAGAACACTCATTTGCTCAAATCATAATATTCTTTTATCCTTCCGGCTCGTCGGATCTTTTGATTGCTTGTGCCACTTTGTGTTATGCAAATGAGATCAATTTGTGCCATGTGCTTTGTGCCATGTGCCTTGCTCTTATGCTAGGCTCAAAGTTATATAATAGTGGATTCACCTGTGGATATCATGTTCTTATCAATTACAACTTTTTTTTGTGTATACGGGTTTCTTTTTGGATACATATCATGTTTATTGTTGGCCTCTTAGAAATTTTATACATGTGAAAGTTCATATCCTTTCTTGATATCATTTATTCCTTGCCGGCCACTTTGTTGTTTCCTTTTATTCTTATGGTGGTTCTGATAACAGGTTGTGGCATGAGTGCTTGTATGTTGTGCGTATAATCTTGCGTACTCGTGTGTTTTGAATGTATTTTGGACACATTTTCATGATGATGATCAAACTAGTTATTCATATTATATATTGTCCACAAATATGTTCTTTGGATTTTTTTTGAAAAGTTTTTTTTTCACATATAGAATGCTTATTTTCATATCGTAATATCTTGGTGCATTCTATAGATCCCGAACTCCTCAAATTTTCCTCATTGAATATGTGCATTTAATTTTCACTCACATCTTGTAATACGCACACATTAAGGAGGAACTCATAATATATTGGCTTCTATATTTTTCCCATTTTGGCATTTGTTGCCGATGGGGGAGAAGTTTAGAGGGTTTAAGATAAGTATTTTAAGTGCTTTATGATAAGTATTTTAAGTGTTTGTTGTTCATTCATGCTTATCTACCTAGTTACATATGTTTGTTGCATGAATGAATATATAGAGTAAACTCCACCTAATGTATGACAAACAATATATGCAAGGAAATTCAAAGTTCATTCACACATGCATATATTGTGGGGGAGCTTGCTCTATATATTGTGGTTCTACTAACATCAAGTACTTGTGTAGTGTTTTGATGTTAGTACACCGTGTGCGATAAACTCAAGTATCTTTGTGACACTTGATGCTATCAAAACTATCCCAAGTATACAATTTATCCTTGGGTAAATTGCAAACTTGGGTTAAAATTCATTATATAAACCCTTTTGTTGAGATTGTCATTAATTACTAAGACAAGTATTTTAAGTGCTTTATGATAAGTATTTTAAGTGCTTGTTGTTCATTCATGCTTATCTACCTGGTTACATATGTTTGTTGCATGAATGAATATATAGAGTAAACTCCACCTAATGTATGACAAACAATATATGCAAGGAAATTCAAAGTTCATTCACACATGCATATATTGTGGGGGAGCTTGCTCTATATATTGTGGTTCTACTAACATCAAATACTTGTGTAGTGTTTCGATGTTAGTACACCATGTGCGATAAACTCAAGTATCTTTGTGACACTTGATGCTATCAAAACTATCCCAAGTATACAATTTATCCTTGGGTAAATTGCAAACTTGGGTTAAAATTCATTATATAAACCCTTTTGTTGAGATTGTCATCAATTACCAAAATGGGGGAGATTGAAAGTACATGTAGTCCCCATGTGTGGTTTTGGTAATTAATGACAATCCTAATGGACTAATGTTTGCATTAAGTTATACATTTGAAGGAAAGTTCCATTTCCAATGCATGAAGAATATTGGATGAACTGAAGGATGTTTATTCCATGGTGATGCAAGAAGGAGATAGAATGGATTCAAAATGAATGCCATATACATTTGTTGTGCATGCATCAAGGCTTATGGGTTGAACCATGATGGATCAAGATCTTGAGAGAATGATTAAAGAGAAGAATTCTATATATGCTTGATGATAGGATCATTATGAGCTCATTTGTTGAGTCGGGGATTATTATGTCTTGAAGCTAGTAACTCAAGTGAAGAATTCATTTTGCCTCTCAAGATACTATGTTGGAGCATGAGAACGGGCAAATGATGTCCAATATGATATTCAAGGAGAAACTTGATATGGTCATGTTGAATTGAGATATTGGTTATTATGTCTTGAAGAAATGAAGCATAGTGAAGATATCAATAGGGCCTTCAAGACATCAATATTAATCATGGAGCAAAGATAAATGTTGACCAAGATGAAGATCAAAGATTGACCTCTAAGATGGACAACACACAAGCGCATATCATGTGCCACATGAGATCTTGTGGTATGGTAAGAATTTATCAATTGCGCTTTGTGTACTAACCCATACTATGTGTTGTCTATGTTATGTGGGTTAGGTAATTCTCATGAGCTTGGTGCTTATAATAAAGCTTGGTGCTCATCAAAGTATGTCATCAAGTAATTAATGTTGATGGACAAGTAAAGATGAATGCAAAGCAAAGCTTCCCACATTGTGTATGGGGGAGCTACTTGAAGACTTCTCGAATGTCTTGCCTTCAACTTGAGCCATGAACAAACATCAATATAAAGCTCAAGTGAAAGGCTCTAGTCAAAGGTATTAGTTCCTTTGGCTTTATATGTGAGGATCGATGACCATCGAAAAGGATATATGCTCAGGAATGAGTTTTCGGAAGCTATCTAGTATAGTTCTTTTATGATTCTTGAGTTATAGGGATCCCGCACTATTAAGAGGGGATCAAAGGGGTTAGTGATGGATTTGCTCAAGTCAACATCATCTATTTCTATTCTTCTCACATCATATTCCAACATAGGCATATTTCGCTCCTATCCAATACAAATACAATATGCCTACATATCTCAAAAGAAAATCCAAAGCCAACTAGGTTCCCCAAAGTATATGTATAACCATTGCATGCTTTGCACCCTCCATTTTGGCTTATCTTGGGTGGTTCCATATGTGAGGAGCTGGAGTTTTTCCATAGCTTCAAAACGAGCCCAAGATCATCAAAATCGGAGTCCGGATGTAAAAGTTATGCATGTTTCAGTTTTGGGGTTCCTGCTATTTTTTTGATGGCCGGACATCCGGGACTTGGCCGATGTCCGGCTCAAGTCGCCGGATGTCAGGATCCTCCCGGAAATCCGGCCCGCAAATTCCAGAACCTGTCTTCAAATGTTGGCTGTGCCCGCCGGATGTCCGGCACTTGCCCGGATGTCCGGGGCCCCAAGTTTGGCCAGATGTCCGGGCTTCGGCCAGATGTCTGGGCCCTGTAACCTGTTTTTCTGCGTACTTGTGTGCACACTTCATAGCGTCCGGATTTCCGGCCCCAGGCCCGGATGTCCGGCCCGACACAGCCACTTACACTCCAACGGCCATATTTGCACTACCACTATATATAACCTTCTTCCACCCCGGGAGAAGGTTGAGCAACACATTCATATGAACCCTAGAACACAAAAAGGCTCCCTCTCACTTCTCCTACACCAAATCTTAGATCCCGGAGAGATTCGTGAGAGTTCTTGAGAGATTTTCCAATCAAGTGATAGATCCACTCCCTCTCCCTCTCTTGACCAAAGGAATTCGTGATTTGAGCAAGTCTTGAGCATTTCCCCTTTGTTCTTGTTACTCTTGGAGGTTGGAGACTCCTAGGCGGTAGGAGTGCTCCGGTGAGGAATCAACTTGTGATTTGTCCCCCGGAAAGTTTGTGAAGGTTTGGAGGCCGCCTCAAGGTCTACCACTAGTGGTTGAGAATCGCCTTCGTGGTGATATCTCAAGGAGAATAGGGTGAGCCTTCGTGGCGTTGGTGTGCCTTCGTGGTAACATCCACCTCTCTAACGGTGACTAGCTTCCCTCCAAGGAAGTGAACATCGGGATACATCCTCGTCTCTGTGACTTTGGTTATCCCTAACCCTAACTCCTTAATTGTGGTTTACTTTGGTCATTTGACCGTGCATTCACTATATTTTGTTGTCCTCATTATATTGTGGTGGTTGATTATATTGTGTTGGCCATTTCCTTGTAGAGATTATTTAGGCCTACACTTCATATTCCGCAATTCATACTTGCTACTATTGATATACATTGTGATTAGTGTGAATTGCTAACTTGTGTTATAAACTTCCATATATTGTGATATTGCTCAAGTAAGTTTGTGTAACTTACTTAAGTTTGCTTGTATCATTCAATTCCATATATTGTGATACAATTTGTGTAAGCTTGTATTGCTTACTTGTGGTTGTGTGTATTATTCATTTCCATACCTCGTGATATACACTGAGTAAGTTTGTGTAACTTACTTGTGCTTACTCATATCCTCGTTGTTCTCATCTTGTTTATGCTAAGTTGTTGGTGCACTTAGTGAGCTTAGTATATTTAGGATTTGTGCTTGAAAAATATCCGCTTAGTTTATTTCCGCATTAGGATATAGCCAAATCCGTAAAAGATTTTAAAACACCTATTCACCCCCCCCCCTCTAGGCAACATCGTGGTCCTTTCACCTTTGCCACAAAAGGATTGGGCTACCTTGTTGCACTTTATTTACTGCTAGCGTCACTTACTCGTTACAAAGTATCGTGCTATCAAACTACTTGTTACCGACAATTTCAGTGCTTGCAGACATTACCTAGCTGAAAACCGCTTGTCATTTCCTTCTGCTTCTCATTGGGTTCGACACTCTTACTTATCGAAAGGACTACAATTGATCACCTATACTTGTGGGTCATCATGGTTGTCTTCGGGCACTACTCGCGTGGTTATCAGCGAGCTAGCCCATCTGTGGGGTCGCGTGGACGTCCATCACTTTGACCAATCAACAAGACAGAGGTTATATGACCAAGCTTAAGGTGGATTCTTCTTGGTCCGTATTACGGTACGTCTTGGTGAGATGCCCTCTCCATCGATTCAAAGTGTGTGTGTGGGGGGGGGGCTGTACTTCACACTTCTTGAACCTCTGTGGGGTCGGGGATGTCTGGTTAATTTGCGAGGCACATGTGTCGCATCAAAGTTATGAATTGGGTATTTAAATATCACACCACCCTTTTCATACATATGGTTGGGCTACCCACAGGTGGTTTGTATGTGGTCTCACCCATCTCGTGCCACAAGCACACATTTGTGGGCCCACACAGGGTCCACCTTTGACTGGAAGTGAAAGGGGTCAGGGTTTCACCATGATGAACTCCTATAGGTTTAGGGTTACAGTAGGGTGAGATGTTAGACCTAGCTATTTGGGGGCATGCATTCATAGCTAAGATTCCCCTCTCGCCGACACGAAGGCTAGCAATACTATGTGCTGTGTGAGACACGTGCCACATCAAAGTTGTGCATTAGGTATTTGAACATCAAACCACCATTGTCATACATATTTTTGGTCCACATGCAAGTGTGTTCGTGTTCTGACCCTTTCCCGTGTTATTTTTGCCAAATTTATAAACAGTAGACAAGTAGGATGATGCAACAGACACGGTTCCCTCAGACTACCCGTGTGACACACTCGTGCCCCTGTCACTCATATCAGCAGAACATTAGGCTCCACGAGGCTTCCCTCGCAATCAAAAATATCTGCCCACCTGAAGGGTTTTCTATGTGATAGCAGACAGTTATTACGTTTGGACCGTTTGCGATGTTGTTTTCTTCTGCTCCCGCCTGCATCCCTTAAAAATATCTAGCTGCCTGGAGGTTGTTTTTTCTGTTTGATAACACACGGTTATTATGTTTTCGACCATGTGTGATGTTGGTTGTTCCCGCTCCCACCTGCGTCCCTCAAAAATATCTACCCGGCTAGAGGGTTTTCCTATTTGATAGCACACGGTTGTTAGTTTAGGACCCTGTGCAATGTTTATCGCTCAATCGCCCTGCATACAAATTTTCAATAGCCCCGACATTTTACTCCCGCATAGTAAAATTTTCAGTAGCCGCGTCATTTCCTCAAACACCAGCTTGGCCCCCCTTCCCCCCCACACACCCCAAAAACTCCATGCACGCGCGCACACACACACACACACACGCCAACACCACCACCCCTCCCTCGCTCGCTCGAAACCCTAGCAAGGTCTTCGCCGTTGCAAGGTCTCCATTGTCAACACTACCAGTTTTCCCGTGCAGCTTACCCACCGATCTCCATACTCTTGCTACCCTGAGTTTCTTAGATGACGCATGCCAAATGCCCCCTTTCCCACTCACCCCCATCCCCCACTCCAGAGCTTCGCATCCTAAGCCCAGCTACGCTTCCCATGGAACTCGAGGAGCGAATGGCCCAAAATAGGTTTATCATGGCCTCTTCGCCCGACGTCGCCAAGGTGGACGCCGAGGAAGCTCACGATGATTACTGGCCGCAGGCTCTCAATCAGCAGGCTAGAGTATGCAGCTATGTCGCGGACGCCGGCTATGACATCGAGGTTGTCGACAACAATGACCTGACACGGGCTATGCCACAGGTTAAGTGGCCCACCCCCAACCCCTTGGGTTCAACTGCCATCAATCTCATCCATGGCCCCAACTACTCGCTGTAAAGAATTTGCCATCCTACATCGCCATGAAGCCTCCTTTGTCATTTTTTAAGGACATGTTCTGCGACGCCGGCTTGCCGATACTTCTCCAACGTTTCTACTTCTCCAAACACTTTTGCCCTCGTTTTGGACTCTAACTTGCATGATTTGAATGAAACTAACCCGGACTGACGCTGTTTTCAGCAGAACTGCCATGATGTTGTTTATTGTGCAGAAAACAAAAGTTCTCAGAATGACCTGAAAATCCACGGAGATAAGTTTTGGAAAATATAAAAAATACTGGCGAAAGAATCAAGGCCAGGGGGCCCACACCCTGTCCACGAGGGTGGGGGGCACGCCCTCCCCCTGGGCGCGCCCCCCTGTCTCGTGGGCCTCCTGATGCTCCACCGACCTCAACTCCAACTCCATATATTCCGTTTCACAGAGAAAAGACAGAGAGAAAGTTTCATTGCGTTTTACGATATGGAGCCGCCACCAAGCCCTAATCTCTCTCGGGAGGGCTGATCTGGAGTCTGTTCGGGGCTCCAGAGAGGGGGATTCGTCGCCGTCGTCATCATCAACCATCCTCCATCACCAATTTCATGATGCTCACTGCCGTGCCTGAGTAATTCCATCGTAGGCTTGCTGGACGGTGATGGGTTGGATGAGATTTACCATGTAATCAAGTTAGTTTTGTTAGGGTTTGATCCCTAGTATCCACTATGTTCTGAGATTGATGTTGCTATGACTTTGCTTTGCTTAATGCTTGTCACTAGGGCCCGAGTGCCATGATTTCAGATCTGAACCTATTATGTTTTGATGAATATATGTGAGTTCTTGATCCTATCTTGCAAGTCTATAGTCACCTATTATGTGTTATGATCCGACAACCCCGAAGTGACAATAATCGGGATACTTATCGGTGATGACCATAGTTTGAGGAGTTCATGTATTCACTATGTGCTACTGCTTTGTTCCGGTTCTCTATTAAAAGGAGGCCTTAATATCCCTTAGTTTCCACTAGGACCCCGCTGCCATGGGAGGGTAGGACAAAAGATGTCATGCAAGTTCTTTTCCATAAGCACGTATGACTATATTCGGAATACATGCCTACATTACATTGATGAATTGGAGCTAGTTCTGTGTCACCCTATGTTATAGCTATTACATGAGGAATCGCATCGACATAATTATCCATCACCGATCCAATGCCTACGAGCTTTTCACATATTGTGCTTCGCTTATTTACTTTTCCGTTGCTACTGTTACAATTACTACAGAACTATTATCTTTACTTTTGCCACTGTTACCATTACTATCATACTACTTTGCTACTAAATACTTTGCTGTAGATACTAAGTTATCCAGGTGTGGTTGAATTGACAACTCAACTGCTAATACTTAAGAATATTCTTTGGCTCCCCTTGTGTCGAATCAATAAATTTGGGTTGAATACTCTACCCCCGAAAGCTGTTGCGATCCCCTACACTTGTGGGTTATTGAAAGGACCACGATGTCGCCTAGAGGGGTGGGGTGAATAGGCGTTTTAAAATCTTTTACGGATTTTGCTATATCCTAATGCGGAAATAAACTAAGAAAATACTTTTCAAGCACAAATCCTAAATATACTAGGCTCACTAAGTGCACCAACAACTTAGCATAAACAAGATGAGAACAACGAGGATATGAGTAAGCACAAGTAAGTCACACAAACTTACTCAGTGTATATCACGAGGTATGAAAATGAATAATACACACAACCAGAAGTAAGCAATACAAGCTTACACAAATTGTATCACAATATATGAAATTGAATGATACAAGCAAACTCAAGTAAGTTACACAAACTTACTTGAGCAATATCACAATATATGGAAGTTTATAACACAAGTTAGCAATTCACACTAATCACAATGTATATCAATAGTAGCAAGTATGAATTGCGGAATATGAAGTGTAGGCCTAAATAATCTCTACAAGGAAATGGCCAACACAATATAATCAACCACCACAATATAATGAGGACAACAAGATATAGTGAATGCACGGTCAAATGACCAAAGTAAACCACAAGTAAGGAGTTAGGGTTAGGGATAACCAAAGTCACGGAGACGAGGATGTATCCCGATGTTCACTTCCTTGGAGGGAAGCTAGTCACTGTTAGAGAGGTGGATGTTACCACGAACGCACACCAACGCCACGAAGGCTCACCCTATTCTCCTTGAGATATCACCACGAAGGAGATTCTCAACCACTAGTGGTAGACCTTGAGGCGGCCTCCAAACCTTCACAAACTTTCCGAGGGACAAATCACAAGTTGATTCCTCACCGGAGCACTCCTACCGCCTAAGAGTCTCCAACCTCCAAGAGTAACAAGAACAAAGGGGAAATGCTCAAGACTTGCTCAAATCACGAATTCCTTTGGTCAAGAGAGGGAGAGGGAGTGGATCTATCACTTGATTGGAAAATCTCTCAAGAACTCTCACGAATCTCTCCGGGATCTAAGATTTGGTGTAGGAGAAGTGAGAGGGAGCCTTTTTGTGTTCTAGGGTTCATATGAATGTGTTGCTCAGCCCTCATCCGGATTAGTAGAGGGGTATATAGCAAGCCTAGAAAACTAGCCGTTTGTGAGTAAGTGACTGTGTTGGGCCGGACATCCGGCGGCTGAGAAATGCACACACACGCATGTGAAAAACAGTGGCCAGAGTACAGGGGCCGGACATCTGGCCAAAGCCCAGGCATCTGGCCCAAGTTGGGGCCCCGGACATCTCGCCCAAGTTGCCGGACATCCGGAGGACACAACCAGCATTTCAACAGGTTCTGGACATCTACGGCCGGATTTCCGGGCCAAGTCCCAGATATCCAGCCAACACAAAAACTGCAGGCGCCCCAAAAGTAAAACATCCATAACTTTCTCATCCGGACTCCGATTTTGATGATCTTGGGCTCATTTTGAAGCTATGGAAAAGTTCCAGGTCCTCACATAGAGAACCACCCAATATAAACCAAAATGGAGGATGAAAAGTGTGCAAAGGTTAGATCATATATTTTGGGGAACCTAGTTGGCTATGGATTTATTTGGTATATAGGATATGAGTGGAATTGTGTTGGATAGGAGTGAAATATGCCTATGTTGGAATATGATGTGAGGAAGTAGAAATAGAAGATGTTGACTTGAGCAAATCTATCACTAACCCCTTTGATCCCCTCTTAATAGTGCGGGATCCCTATAACTCAAGAAACATAAAAGAGCTATACTACATAGCTATCGAGAACCATTCTTGAGTGTATATTTTTCTTCGGTGGTCATCTCTCTAGAACACTAACGCCAAAGGAACTAATACCTTTGACTCAAGCCTTTCACTTGAGCTTGATGTTGATGTTTCTTCTTGGATCAAGTTGAAGGCAAGACATTGGTGAAGTCTTCAAGTAGCTCCCCCATACACAATATGGGAGGCTTTGCTTTGTATTCATCTTCACTTGTCCATCATGTGATCGTCCACAAGCTTCAAGCATGTAATCCCTCGGGATGGTTATCTTGAACTTGCCCTTATCAACCATGATCACCAACACTTGATGTTATCCTCTCATAGACACTTGAAATCTCTCTCTCGATGCGAGCCCATGAGAATCACCTAACCCTCGAAAACATAGACAACACATAGTATGGGTTAGTACACAGAGTGCAATTGATAATTTCTTATCATACCACAAGATCTTATGTGGTGCATCATTTGCGCTTGTGTGTTGACCATTTAGAGTTCAATCTCCGAACTTCAACTTGATCAACCGATATCTCTACTCCATGTTTAATCTTGACATCATGAAGGATATATTGAATTCTTCACTTGAATAGCTTGCTCAATCATGACGCAACACATGAGTCCATTATGATCATATCTTTGAGCCACTCCTAGAATTCATCATTCAAATCATCCTCTTAAGATCTTGATCCATTATGGCTCAAACCATAGCTCTAAGCATGGCAACCCTTAAGATACTCCAATGAACTCCATTTTGATCATCTCGATGTAATTGTTGCTTCAAAGGAGTTTTCTTCCATTATTCTTCAATCATTTTCCAATGTGACTAATCTTCAAATGTATATCTCAATGCAAACATTAGTCCATAAGGATTGTCATTAATTAATTACCAAAACCAAACATGGGGACTACATGTACTTTCAATCTCCCCCATTTTGGTAATTGATGACAATCTCAACAAGAGGGTTTATATAATGAATAAATTGTATACTTGGGATGGTTGTACTATCATCAAGACACTACACAAGCATATGATGATAGTACACCCATAGTATATAGAGCAAACTCCCCCACAATATATGCATGTGTGAATGAACTTTGAATGTCATTGCATATATTGGTTGACATAAACTAGGAGGAGATTTCTCTATATACAATACTCATTCATGCAATAAGAATATATAACAAGGGTATATATGCATGAGTGACAACAAGAACTACAAAAGATATTTATCTTAAACCCTCTAAACTTCTCCCCCATTGGAACCAAATGCCAAAATGGAAGACAAAACATCTAGCAGACCAATATAGTACGAGTTCGTTCTTGATGTGTGCATATCCCAACATGTGAGTGAAAACAAATGCACATATTCAATGATGAACAATTAAAGGAGCTCGGAATCTATAGAATGCAATCAGATACGAAGATATGAACTTTTTCATGTATAAAAATTTCTAAGTGGCCAATAATAATCATGATATGTATCCATAAAGAAACTCATATACACAAAAAGAAAGGTTGCAATTGATAAGAACATGATATCAACAAGTGAATCCACAATTATACAACTTGAGCCTAGTCATAATAGCAAGGTACATGGCACAAAGCTCATGGCACAAATTGATCTCATTTGCATAACACAAAATGAAGCAAGCAATCAAAAGATCCGATGAGCCAAATGGATAAAAGAATATTACGATTTGGGTAAAGGCATGTTCTAAGGAAAATAGAGAAGCTCCCCATGATTTGTGCACAATTTAGGATTTTTTTTATTTGGATACAAGTGCACAAAGTAGGATCATCACTCCCCTAAAATCAATAGGAACACACAATGATTGCAAGCAAACATAGATAAGAAAAGAAGCCTAGCATTTGCATCAAACATATGGTTGAGCAATATGTACATGAGGCAACCTAAGAATAGGCACAACCAAAATGATGTGTGATAGTCACGTCAAAGCACTTGAGAAGACTATTATAAGGATGGGAATTAAGCATCAACATAGTCTTGAGTAAATGAGATACAAAGTGCAATACATGTCCTTCCCACTCACACGAAGTTAAGAAAGTCACACACACATCAAGCAAATGGGTTCACAAGCTCACTAATAGCAAATTAAAAATCGAATCTTGTGACAACCCATGATGAAGATAGGAAATAATAGGCTTGTCAAGACAAGCACGAGGACAATAATCTTCACCAAACATGAGTGGACTAAGATGCAAAGAGGTAAGACACGCACTCATACAACAAATGCTTCCACGAAGCCACCAAAGATATAAAAACTGAATGAAATGGCGGACATGAAAGAAAAGGGATATCAACTAGAGATGTAACTTCTCTCACATGTATAAGATACTAGGTAGATGATATCCACATAGAAGGATGTACACATAAAATAGTTACAAAAGGAAGGAATAAGATATCAAAACGGGAGACATAAAATATACCAATGAGATCTTTGCTTGAAAGCATAGCACATGGCTTAATATAATCTTATTGTATATTAATGAACTCCAAACACACAACCATCAAAGACATCACAACTAGCAACAAGAGATCATTGTTGGGATGCTTTGAGAAAGGAAACAAGTATCATAGGAACGAGTTACCGAGATAGCATTGGTATGAAGTTGTAGATCAATAAAATGTTCAAGCTTGGCTCTAATTTCCTCATAGTGCCACCACCTTCATGAATAAGCAAAGCACCCAATGCTTCTCAAATGTACCTAGAACATTTTAAGTACAATATGGTCCCCAAACTTATTGGGTCCGAACTAGTTAGCATAACTACAACACATAGGGTAAAACCACTTAAATATGTGCCTATTGATATGAATTTGAATTTCATGCACATCATAGCTATTAAGAATTTGATGGATTTACCATATATATATATTGGATCAAATAAGGCAAACAAGGCATGTGAATTTACACATAGTAAATATGCATGCACAAGCCTACCAAAATCCAGGGAGATACAAATTGGACAAATGACCACATAACCGTTAATACTTCCAATAACATCACTAGTCATTCATGTTGTCCAAAATGAATCAAAGTGACAAATCAACATATGATAGCACACAAAGTTCAACATATGAACCAAGAAAAATAAACAATGAGCATATAAGATATGCACTGCACACATACTCATAGGAATATCCCACTCAAGTAGATATAGGACACTATAAACAATGAGATAACAAACTCTCATATAGAGCAATAAGATGAATTCGAACAAAATGGTATTTCGGGTTATCATTCGGTGTAGAAACCAAATAAGTACATGATCATCTATACTAACACAAGCATAACATGAGAGTTTAAAAATAACCACAATGCTTGGATAGCATAATATTAACATTCCAACTAGATAGATCATCATGTAAAGCAATAATTAGAATAGCTTTAATCAAATGATTTTCCAAATAAGATTTTAAAGATAACCATGGGCAAAACCGCACAAGAATGCCATACGTAAACAAGACATTGCATGCCACAGAGATATAAGATAATCTCAAATATAAATTCTAAGTGGCATCCCTCAATTGTTCATATTAACAAGGATTGTGATATGCACAAAGCATATCACTCCCCCATAATATGGTGATCCATGTATTATCCACAAGAAGCAAATGAAACCCAACTAAGGATAATTAATGGATGAGAATTTGAGTTTCAAATGAGCTTTACATACCACATAGTAACTAGATAATATGTCAGGACCCCGACTCAATGCTACATCGATCTAGCATGTAACACCTCATATCACTTTGCGGCCTCACGCATGGTATTCCCACGGGTGTTGCCTTACCTTTGCCCGAGACCGTTTGCGCCTTTTGGCACACGTATATGATAGTGTCGCTAGCATCCATATGATAAGGAGCCTGGGCTGACATGGCTAGTCGTAAACCCAAAGTGGCACAAACTTACAGGGACATGCATCCATGACCCGAAGATCGAACATGTCGGTCATCGGTGAGTGAATCCGGTCTGTAGCACTGGGCTAGCAGACTCCGGTGAACCGGGCAGTGGCGGGCTAACAGGACTCCGATATTCATCGCGTGACATTTCCCGAAGGGACGTATACAGAACGAAGAAGGACACATGCCGGCCAGCCTAAGTGTTAGGAGCGGTAGCAAGCTACTATGGCTCAATGGAAGCACTAGGAGACATTTCCCGGTATGAGAGGCTACTAAGGATAAACAACTAGATAGTCAGATCCCACACATACCAAGCATTTCAATAACATACACACAATATGCTCGATATGTGCAAATACAACATGGCATAACAACATGACTCTACAACTCAAGTATTTTATTCAATAGGCTCCGAGGAGCGAGATATTACAAACATGGGTCTCATGACCCAACATTCAGAGCATAAAAGTCAAAGCACACACGAAAGCTTAACATGTCCGAGTACAGACAACTATAAATGAAAAAGGCTGAGAAGCCTGACTATCTACCAGATCCTGCCGAGGGCACAAGATCATAGCTGAGGTAACAAGCTAAACATCAAAGTCCAAGTGGAACTACTAGCGAGACTGAAATCTCTCTGCAAAAACATAAAATAGGCAAACGTGAGTACAAATGTACCCAGCAAGACTTACATCAGAACTAACTACATATGCATCATTATCAACAAAGGGGATGGTGGGGTTTAACTGCAGCAAGCCAGCTTTGACTCGGTGGCTAACCTGAACTACGACTGCAATGTAACTCTTTTGAGTTGGCGCACACGAGTTCACATATTCACCATATCAATACACCACTATGGATCCACTCCCGTCTCCCTACGAGAACGCCATCCATAGCACTCACGCTTATCTTGCGTATTTTAGAGTATCCACTTTCACTGGTCTATGAACTGTATAGGCAACCCAGAAGTCCTTTTCCATGGACACGGCTATGCGAATAGATCATATTAACCCTGCAGGGGTGTACTTCTTCACACACGCTCTCGCCACTTACCGCCATGTACACATCATGTATCTCGTCAACCTTCAAGCGGAAGCCTGGCGAGGGAGTCGGCCATGACCTGACTAACCACACAAGTCTCTAGTCCAGGTTTATCGCCTATTCGGGTTCCATCCGCAAGGAGATCCGGCCGGGGTGTCACTCACGGCCCCAAACGATGTGAGCAGGGTTGCCAAGCCCACCATCCGGGTGCCACTTGGTACACCGTGCCACTGCACCTAGTCTGTCCCAAGCCCACCTGTACCGGGTGCCACTTGGTAGACTACTAGCACTACCTCCAAACACCAGAAACTAGTTGCAACTCCTGGACAGAGATCGAGTTGATTAATAAGTCGAGAGGGGCACTTAAGCATTCCAATGTGTGGTAGTAGCTGTTCATGGATCACAAACACAGAACTCAGTTCCTAAGGACGGCTGCAATGAGACAACCCACCATGTACTCCTACATGGCCTCTCACCGCTACCTTTACCAAATCATGTTCACAAACTTAGCTCTCAACAGCAAGACATGTTCACACACCTCCAATTCATTCCCGATGAATCAGACCTGACACAACTCTAAGCAATAGCAGGCATGAAAAACAAGCATGAATGAGTAGGCACATTAGGGCTCAAACAACTCCTACTCATGCTAGTGGGTTTCATCTATTTACTGTGGCAATGACAGGTCATGTAGAGGATAAAGGGGTTCAGCTACCGCAGCAAGTAACAGTTGTATCGTTGTTGTCCTAATGCAGTAAAATAGAGCAGGAGCGAGAGAGTGGGATTGTATCGGAATGAACAAGGGGGTTTTGCTTGCCTGGCACTTCTGAAGATAATATAGTTTCTTCATCAGTGTCATCGAACTCATCGTCGGAACTCGTGTACTGAGGGGGAACAAATACCGGCAACACAGAGAAAACACAATCAATGCAATGCAACAATATGATGCATGAATATGACATGACAAAATGAGTGTGTTTTGGCTAATGCAACTTAGAACAGATTAAATGAAGTTGGTTTGAACTAAGGGTTCAAATTCAAACTCCATATGTGCTTATTTAAATGCCAATTATGCAAATTGCCATATACAGCAACCTTAGTTTGTTCAAACATGCATGAAAATTGTACAGATGGATAGATTGGATTTTTCTGATCATTTTTCATATATAAATTATTTAATTTGGAGTTACGGTTGAATTTCTATGAATTTTAGAAGTTTAGGCAAATTTTTGGAATTTTCTATATAAGAATAAATCCAGAAAATAAGTTACTACATCAGCATGACATAGGTGTGACGTCAGCAGGTCAACTGGGTCGGTCAGGTCAAACCTGCCCTGTGGGACCCATACGTCAGTGTCTCAGGCTGGTTTCGGTGAATGACAAGTGGGACCGGTCAACGGACACGTCAGCACAGTCAACTCTGACTGGTGGCCCCCGCTTTATTAAACTAATCTAAACAGAAAATAAACCTGGAGTTAATTAGGCGTGGGGCCCAGCTGTCGGTGTCACAGGAGGGGTTAGTTAGTGGGTCATTAGCCACTAATGATGCCCACGTCGGCGGCTAACCGCCCGTGGCACACAGACGCGGCGGCGTCGCTCATCCCGGCGATTCCGGCAACGAGAAGAGGCAGGGTTGGGCTCGTTGGAACGCCCGCGAGGTGGCGCGTCCAAGGGTGGTGGTGGCAGGTGCTGGGGTGGCCGGAGATGACGGCGGCAAGCACGAACACGGCGGCCGGAGTTCGGTGGTTGAGCAGCGCATCGGCATCTACACAGCACGTGGAAGAAGTCTGCAAGCTCGGTTTGGTCGTCGGGGCTTACTAGCGACGGCAGTGACGAGCGCGGCAGCGAGAAGGTCTCGGCCATGGCGGGGCTACGGCGTAGAGAGCGGGCGCGACCAGGGGAGAAGGGGGTGACGATGCGGGTGCTCACAGCGCGTCCGATGGCGTCGTCGGCGAGGTCGGGGGCGGTCGGGTTGCTGCGAATCGACGACGACGGCTGTCGGTGCAGAGGACAAAGACAACAGCGATGACGGCGCTGCGGGGCGCTCCGGCGTCGTTTGTCTTGGCGGAGATGAAGAGCAGGTCATGGCGGAGCTCCCGGACCGCTCGAGAGGACGGGGGAGAGGCGATAGCCGCGGTGGTGCTCGTCGGTGGCGTCGGCGCGGTCCGGTGAGGTGGGGAATAGCAAGGGAGAGAGAGCCAGGGAAGGGGGGGAAGAGCTCCAGGGGAAGAGAGGAATGGCTGGACGGCTCCGGGCGGCTGCGTGGCGTCTTCAGAGGAGTCGGGGCACAGGCAGGCAGCCTGGAGGTGGCGCGGCGAGCGTCGGGCACGCAGCTGCTTCTCCTCCTGGCAGGAGGAAGAAGACAGCGCTGCCCCTGGTGGGCTGGGCCTATTGGCTGGTTGCCAGCTGGGCCGGCCAGGTAAGTGACCCAGGTGGGCTTCCTCAGGTGAGGCCAGGTAATCTCTCCCTCTCTTCTGTTTTCTAATTTCTAATTATTTGCCTCTGTTTTGAGCTTAGGAAAAATACCAAGGCATTTCCTAAAATCCTGAAAATATTCATGGACACTTGCTGAATTATTTCAGTGGCCCAAAAATAGTTCCAACATTATTTGAACATTTAAATTATTTATAGTATTTAAATGCCCAAAGTCAAATACAATAAGATTTTATTCAAAAATCCAGAATGGCCTAGAAATATGTGCATCATTTTTGGCAGAGGTTTTCACCTTTTTCCAGAAATGATGAACATTTTTAAAGGGCATTTTGAAATCATTGAAAAATATTTTGGTTGAACCTATTTGAATTCCTTTTGATGCTAGGGTTTGAACATCCCCATTTCAAATTTCCATGAAAGTTAAACATGATGCAAGCAAGATGCAAACACTAGGCAGCACTAGAAGCTAGGGATGTGACAACTCGCCCCCACTAAACAAGAATCTCGTCCCGAGATTCAAGCGTAGGTAGGATGAAGGGGGAACACAAACTAACATAATCTTCACGATCCAGGTGGCACTTCATAAGAACGTTGAATCGATCACCATCTTTGGCTCGACGTCTTCCTTTGAGAACTCCAACTAACATGACAAGAATAGGAAAGGAAAACTCTAGAAGAATCGATCTTCTTGAAGACCGAATAACTCAGGATCAGCTCATGGGGTGAGATATTGACATATATCTCGAGTTGAGACACGAAGCATACATCTGAAGAAATGGACTGAGACAGATGACGAGGGTTCACTAGGTAGACAACAATTCCACACTTACAACGGTGGTGAACGATTGTCAACGTAGCGAGGAGTTGAGTTGCCATGATACCTCAGCGAGACATCCTGGAGGAGGGTGATTTGTAGATTATTACCTTAAGTGGCAAAAAGAATTACATTTGATATAGAGATCATTGAAACTCTTCATATCAGCCTGAGGCAATTCAAAATTGATCGTTTGAAGGAATTTGAAAGAATGTCATACCCAGTTTGGAATGGAAATTACGGTTATCAAACAACTCGGCAAAAGGAAGGCACATTCAGATTGATACTGAGGATATAACCTAGTGTCTGAGCGTGCCCTCAAGAGTTTGAGCATTTCCATACCCATCAAGGTATTACCAACATCCGTGTCGAGGATCCTGGCAACACATCATACTACCATGATGAATAACGACGGAGGATGCAGGTGCAGAGAAGGACAACACTTTCTCAGATTTTACCTTGACGACGCCAAGGAAACAAAATCTGGAGGATCGACCGAGAGACATTTAGCACTCCGCTTTTAATGTTCTCCTTGATGTGCTAGTGCAACCCATTTATTAAAATGGTTTGATACGTAGAACATCAAGTAAAGGTCGGACTTCGGGAGCACAAGAATCCATAAGGAATAACTACGGAGGTAGTATCCTACGAAATCCTTATGGGAAGGTGGCCAACTTCTTCAATCAAGATACTACAATAATAGGTCTTCCGGCTGGGTGTGTCAGCCACGACATCCACTTTACCGGTTACGGTGAGACCATTATTATAGTTCTTGGGAAACGTTCCAACCATCATATCTGCCTGAGATTCAGATCTGGTTGGCGTCAGGTTATTCCAGACTCATCAAGTCTAGAAAAGAAAGTTTGCAACACAAATCGACGAGATGACGTTGCGAGATTCTCGGGAAAAGAACTACGATAGCAAGCTCCAAAACATGAGCTGGTTCTTCTACAAACATGTGAATACAATGTCCCAGACAATCATGCCCACGTAGTAGTCTTATAATGAAACACTACCGAGATCAGGTTGGGGAACCATCATCGAGGATAACGGAATCTTGTACAAATCCGTCTGGTACCTTCAGGACTAGCACGTAGAACTTATTATCCTTGAACAAATCAATCAGTGGCTTGGTGTGCTAGGGACACATATAGAATGGAGGTAGCGAGCCTGTCAAACCATAGCATACTTTGCACATGCATGACTGACTTGGGATGGTTCCAGAGGAAACAAAAAGAATCTATCTCGAACTCATGGCAGCAACTTGCACCAAATGCACATGAATAGAGGATGTCACTTCTTTCATCCAAACATATGCTTCATGCACGGGACATGAAGATAATGCTTATAAAAGTTTCCAATACCAGCTTAATGTCCAACAAAATCATGAAGGAGATAAGGATGTTGTCGATGGGCTCAACAACAATTCATCCCGGTTTCCATGAAGATGGAATTCCATAATTATGTGAACAGGTGATAGCATTGGTCAGATCCAAAAGATATAATGGTGTATGCTCGAGGGATCAACCACGGGTAAGACAACATTATGAACATCGTTGGTTCTGATTTGATTTTACGATAGCCCATACTCAAATCAAAGTTTTGACAAGACAATAGGTCCAACAACTGATCACGAGGATCAATCGATGAAGATATCATCTTTCTTCAACTAACACACCAACACCAGGATATCCCTTTGAAACGAACTAAGTTAGGTAAGCTTTTATCTTCCAACTCTCCAAGTTGTTGTTTAGCGTATCCAACTAGTTCAGGGATAACCAACACAGATTCTTGGAGAAGGGGTGGTTTATAAGAGAACCAACTTGATCACGAGCTCAACATAGTAGTCAGGAGACAACCTGGTGATACTTCCGAGAAGATATTCAGAATATCACGAACCACTGATATGTTACTAAGCTCGAGAACAATCTTGCTTTTCAGGGCAAGACGATATGATCACAAGAGCGAGGGACTGGCACAATCCTAACTCATGGATCGAAGAGTGCACCAGGAAATAAGGACTAGGTAGCACAATCAGTCTTAGAATGATGATTCAAGAACCAACACACTAAGAATGAAATTATTGTCCATTAACTACCAAGCAACACAATTGCTAGGAGTATTGAGTTCACACATCATGATTCACCTGTCGGCATTCCGGTTGCAACAACACGGAACCGAGAAATGAAAATGATGGCGAGAAGTATCACTGCGTCAAGAATTCATAAGAGGTGGTGCAATTCTCATGACAATCCTGACATAAAGAAGGTAATACTTCAAGGTAGAACAGACCAGAAGCTGGATTGGCATTTTGATCTGCGAAATACAACTACTTTGATCCAATCCTAGAAATGGATGAGATACTGGAGTTTGATTCTCCTGGTCATTCCAGAATAGAATGGCTTGACGGACCATAAGAGTAATAGGCGTCGACAAACGAATGCACGCATACTCTCGACTATCAATTGATAGACGAGGGTCGGAAGACAACTAAGAGGGACAACTCAAAGGAACATATATCTTTCTGAGTTGTGGATGCATAGATTAGTATGTTGAGCAAAGCTCAACATTTCTTCCGGATAACCCATGCAGAAGGTAGAACTGGCAGATTCACAATATAGAATGGAGAACTCATCAAGAGCACTCTGGTTGTGATATTTTGGTTCAAAAGAACTCCTGCCAAGAATGGTTCATGGTATTTGGAAGAACGATATACCACGGACCTCGAGGACTATCGCAAAGGTTACTAATATCCTGAAGGAACTGGCAAACACTATCAACACGAGGTAAGTAGGGTGAATCTCGGGTTCAAAACCCAAGGAGTAGAATACCTACTACTAAGTGGCATCACGGGATGCTTTCGAGAATAAAGGCCAGAATCATCACACTGGGAACACAAATCATGGCTAGCTTACTAGGTGGTACTCTAAGACACCTAGGGTCATAATACTAGCTCCAACATATATACCGAGGCAATGAAGTACCTCAACACACTAGTTGGTGTGGTTAATCTGGCCAAAGGAACATCGGAACGGTAAGAAGGGATTTGCAAATGCATCAAACTATTTAGAAACCTGGGATGACTCGGACAACATAACGGCTGTAAATGCTCACAAGAATTTAGACATGCTACAAAAATGATGGCATCGCCACTCAGAAGCACAATATCAAGGTTTCGAGATCAACAATTAACATACGGAAGTTGTAGGAACTTAACTGAGGCTTGAAACCAACAATCCTATAAGTCTACGGATTAGTAACACGTGATCCTGATAGAAAGAAGAGAAGGCCTAGTTTCTTAACCCCGTAGGAAAGATAAGATGACTCAGATCAGAAGGCATAAGGTATAAGGAGTAAAAAGAGCCTTACGTTCCATCCCACAATCAATTCCCCTACATATAACTAAAGCATTTCTAGACTCAACTTCGACCAGTTTGGCTTGGTAATCCTACAGGCAGTCAAGCTCTGATACCAAAGCTGTCAGGACCCCGACTCAATGCCACATCGATCTAGCATGTAACACCTCATATCACTTTGTGGCCTCACGCATGGTATTCCCACGGGTGTTGTCTTACCTTTGCCCGAGACCGTTTGCACCTTTTGGCACACGTATATGATAGTGTCGCTAGCATCCATATGATAAGGAACCTGGGCTGACATGGCTAGTCGTGAACCCAAAGTGGCACAAACTTACAGGGACAGGCATCCATGACCCAAAGATCGAGCGTGTCGGTCATCGAGAGTGAATCCAGTCAGTAGCCTTTGGGCTAGCAGGACTCGATATTCATCGCGTGACATTTCCCGAAGAACGACACAGAATGAAGAAGGACACATGCCGGCCAGCCTAAGTGTTCCGGAGCATTAGCAAGCTACTATGGCTCAGTGGAAGCACTAGGAGACATTTCCCAGTATGAGAGGCTACTAAGGATAAACAACTAGATAGTCAGATCCCACACATACCAAGCATTTCAATAACATACACACAATATGCTCGATATGTGCAAATACAACATGGCATCACAACATGACTCTACAACTCAAGTATTTTATTCAATAGGCTCCGAGGAGCGAGATATTACAAACATGGGTCTCATGACCCAACATTCAGAGCATACAAGTCAAAGCACACACGGAAGCTTAACATGTCTGAGTACAGACAACTATAAATGAAAAAGGTTGAGAAGCCTGACTATCTACGAGATCCTGCCGAGGGCACAAGATCGTAGCTGAGGTAACAAGCTAAACATCGAAGTCCAAGCGAAACTACTAGCGAGACTGAAATCTCTCTACAAAAACATAAAATAGGCAAACGTGAGTACAAATATACCCAGCAAGACTTACATCAGAACTAACTACATATGCATCATTATCAACAAAGGGGATGGTGGGGTTTAACTGCAGCAAGCCAGCTTTGACTCGGTGGCTAACCTGAACTACGACTGCAATGTAACTCTTTTGAGGTGGCGCACACGAGTCCACATATTCACCATATCAATACACCGCTATGGATCCACTCCCGTCTCCCTACGAGAACGCCATCCATAGCACTCACGCTTATCTTGCGTATTTTAGAGTATCGACTTTCACTTGTCTATGAACTGTACAGGTAACCCAGAAGTCCTTTTCATGGACACGGCTATTCAATAGATCATATTAACCTGCAGGGTGTACTTGTTCACACACGCCTCGCCACTTACCGCCATGTACACGCCATGTATCTCGGCAACCTTCAAGCGGAAGCTTTGGCGAGGAGTCGGCCACGACGACTAACCACACAAGTCTCTAGTCCAGGTTTATCGCCTATTCGGGTTCCATCCGCAAGGAGATCCGGCCGGGGTGTCGCTCACGGCCCCAAACGATGTGAGCAGGGTTCCCAAGCCCACCATCTGGGTGCCACTTGGTACACCGTGCCACTGCACCTAGTCTATCCCAAGCCCACCTGTACCGGGTGCCACTTGGTAGACTACTAGCACTACCTACAAACACCAAAAACTAGTTGCAACTCCTGGACAGAGATCGAGTTGATTAATAAGTCGAGAGGGGCACTTAAGCATTCCAATGTGTGGTAGTAGCTGTTCATGGATCACAAACACAGAACTCAGTTCCTAAGGACGGCTTCAGTGAGACAATCCACCATGTACTCCTACATGGCCTCTCACCGCTACCTTTACCAAATCGTGTTCACACACTTAGCTCTCAACAGCAGGACATGTTCACACACCTCCAATTCATTCCCGATGAATCAGACCTGACACAACTCTAAGCAATAGCAGGCATGAAAAACAAGCATGAATGAGTAGGCACATCAGGGCTCAAACAACTCCTACTCATGCTAGTGGGTTTCATCTATTTACTGTGGCAATGACAGGTCATGCAGAGGATAAAGGGGTTCAGCTACCGCAGCAAGTAACAGTTGTATCGTTGTTGTCCTAATGCAGTAAAATAGAGCAGGAGCGAGAGAGTGGGATTGTATCGGAATGAACAAGGGGGTTTTGCTTGCCTGGCACTTCTGAAGATAATATAGTTTCTTCATCGGTGTCATCGAACTCATCGTCGGAACACGTCTACTGAGGGGGAACAAATACCAACAACACAGAGAAAACACAATCAATGCAATGCAACAATATGATGCATGAATATGACATGACAAAATGAGTGTGTTTTGGCTAATGTAACTTAGAACAGATTAAATGAAGTTGGTTTGAACTAAGGGTTCAAATTCAAACTCCATATGTGCTTATTTAAATGCCAATTATGCAAATTGCCATATACAGCAACCTTAGGTTGTTCAAACATGCATGAAAATGGTACAGATGGATAGATTGGATTTTTCTAATCATTTTTCATATATAAATTATTTAATTTGGAGTTACGGTTGAATTTCTATGAATTTCAGAAGTTTAGGCAAATGTTTGGAATCTATTATATAATTAAGACAAAAGGCAAACAAGCCATTATATTGATCCACATAGATTAAATTATCTTGACCATTAATTTTAGATATCAAGGGCCGAGATTAGAAGATATAAACGTTAAATACAGATATTGTTATGTGGAAACAACTGGACCTGTCACGTACAAAAATAAAATTTTGTACATCTAATGTTTGTCACGTACATGGTTGTGTGATGAAAAGGTGGAACCACACCGTGCATAAGGAGGACACTAATGCCAACATCCTGTACGTGCTACATAAAAAGAGAAAACATCAGGCATGTGTTCTGTACATGAAAAAAGGGAACAGCCAATTCCGGTTTGGATTCGTTTTCTCTTTTGCAATAGGAGAGGAGAAAAGAGGCACGTTACACATACAAAATAATCTCACGTACGTGCTTTCATGAAAAAAAAAACAATCTCATGTCCGTAAGTGACTAGAGAAAAGTCTTATAAAATAGAAAAAGAAAGCATAATGAGAGAATAGGAAATAAAAAAGAAATATGCACTATTTTTTTTAAAAAAAATAGGCACTACCTAAAAAAAGGCATGCTGCACATGACTAGAGGAAAGACTTAAAAAACATTGCAAAAGGAAAGCAGTCCGGTCCGTACATAAAGACTATTACCCCAATAAAATTAATGTATTATTGTAAGATACGGTCACATGAAGCAACCTCTCAAAAAAAAAAAAATCTGACGCATTTTTGATCCATCTAATTGCGTACGCTAATATCGCTGATGATTTCAGCAAAAAAGAAATCTCCGGGCGACAAAAAAACTTGCATTTGATAATAAAACCACGATTCTAAAATAATAAAATATTTGAAATAAGACCAAAATTAATCAGAGTGTGCATATATAAATCAATAGAGACACACTTCTTAGTGGGTGGATGTACTAAAGAACAACTTAATGTTGTAAAAGAAATGCGGAATAAATTAAAATGAAATATGTTTTTTTTATTTATATGACCACCATATAGAGTCCAAAATATAATTATACGAAGTACAAAAGTGCCTAATGCTGCTAGATTTATATGTTGATCTGAATTTAAAACTGAATGTAAAATCTGAGTAGAATAACAATTTTTTAAATATAATTTATTGGGTGCCTAATGTTTGCACAGGAAAACAATTACCCTAATAAAACTAATGTATTAGTGCAAGAAACAGTCTCATGCAGGAAGCTCTCAAAAATAAATCAAGCACGTTTTTATAGATCTAATTGCGTTTGCTAACATCACCCATGATATCAGCCACTAAGAAATCTCCGGGCAGCAAAGCAGTTTTGCATTTAACATGAAACCACGTGTCTGAAATATCATAAAAAATATATTTGAACTAAGACTAGAATGAATTAGCTATGCATATAAATCAATAGAGATACAACTCTTATTGGTTGGATGTATAAGAACACAACTAAATGTTGTAAAAAAATTAGTATAAATGGAAATGAAATAAATTCTTATTTATTTATATGACTTCCATATGAAGTCAAAAATATAATTCTATAAAGTCCAAAAGTGCCTAATGATGTTAATTATATAATCTGAACCTAAAACTGGAATGTAAAATAGAATAACAATTTTGAAAATTGATAGCATGCAATATGTAGTGAGGGTATAAAATGTTAGCATAAGAATCATCATGAATCAATAGTTTGGATGTACAAAGGTATCCTGATTCTGTTGTAGGAAAAGTGGTTAATGAGGATACATTAGAGATGAGTGGTAGGGCTGGAATTCGAGCCGAGTCGAGCCAGCTCGGCTCGACTCGCTAGAGCTCGTTTCGTTAACGAGCTAGCTCGACTCGACTCGTTACTATAACGAGCTCAAACCCAAGATTGGCTCGACTCGTATAACTCGCGAGCTCGCTTGTTTAGCTTGTTAAGCTCGTTTAAGATATAAACATAAAGCCCTCAAATATGATAAAAATGATTATGTATATATTAAACATATATATCACTATACAATTGTAATTTTCTTGTAACGCGTGAGTCTCCTAGGAGGCTAGGCCTTCAACTGCTCGGCTTGGGTTGTGCGCCTCGGACGTAGGCTGTTTAGTGGCTAATCTTTCTTTGTATTAGGAGTGGCTGATCTATTGTATCGAGCCTAACGAGTTACACGAAAACTCGTGAGATTGGCTCGTTTAACTTGGTCTATAAACGATCTTAAACTAAAGCTCGGCTCGACTTGTTATTCTTCGAGCTCGAGTCGATTCGAGCCAAGTCACGAGCTACTTGTTTAGCTCGCGAGCTTCGAGCTTTTTTTCCAGCCCTAATGAGTGGTGCAAGCATTAATCAATTCGCCCTAGCAAACTACATAACAGTGACAAGCAACAAGAGAAGTTGCCGGCTGAGAAGAATTGCAATTTTAAAGGACCGCATACATATCATATGAAAGGTAATCTGGGTGTAAAAACCATAGCTATACCAATGCTAACATATTACGTGCACAAGAGTGCATATTATATGAAAAATGAAAATGATTTTGTGGGTACAATGACAAAGATTCACTGAAATAAATTATTTCAAGTGAAAAATGTCATATTGATTGCGTTTAACAATATGTGTACCCTACATAAGGCAAACTATTTATTTTTTTAACGCGGTACAGGCACAGACGCTCATACATACGCACATACACTCACTTCTAAGAAAGCGCACACATACACACCCTATCCCTATGAGCACCTCCGAAAGATTGAGCTGGCTTATCATCTTGGGATTGACAAAGTCGCCACAGACGCGTTCATAGTGGATGAGAACGTCACCTCCCATTGAACGCACATCATCGAAAGGCCTGAAATAAATCTAGAAAAATGCGAGCGCCAGTGTAAATTTAGGACTTGAACTCTGGTGAGCTCAGGATACCACTGTCCTCCTAGCAATCCAATCACAGGCTGGTGCACATAAGGCAAACTATATCGAAAGCGAGTGAAATTCTGTCTAGGAAACTTTTGTTGTATCTACATACACCAATAGTTACATTGTCTTAGACAGTTAAGAAAATGATAAAATTAGTAAGGTGACCATGTGCGGAAGCATACGCGCATGTATCTAAGACTAATCTTGCATCAATAAATTATATTATTAAAACAAGGGACAAATAAGCCATCACATTTATCCATATAGGTTAATTAAATTATCTAGACCATCAAATTTGGATACTAAGGGCTGATATTTGAAGATATGACATATCGAGAAAACATATTTTTATGTATTTTTTGCATGTACCATGGAGAATTTCCCGTAAGTTTTGATATTAGTGTTGGATAAGACTCTTACTTGGATAAAGATTGCATCTCCATATTGTGCATAAGAAATAGTATGAGGAACCTTTGTTTGAAAGTTCTCAAGATATACAGTTTTGATAATATACTTTTATGTCAATTTTTATTCTTTCAATTGTATATTAGTACTAATATATCACTAACATGGACAAACATTAAAATTAATATAAAATTTAAAATTATATGTTAAATCTAGCCGCCCAATCGCGCAGCCATCCATTTATGCTCCATCGATTTTAATTAGAACGGTTAAGGTTAAGAGAAAAAAAAGTTACATAAAACATTAGTCATGTACAAAGGAGTCACCTGGCATGACACGATTTTTGCGGCAAGAGACAATAACTAATATAACTGTAAAATGAGAGTGAGCGGTACAATACAAAGGTGTTCCAAACTCACATGCATGATCAATTTGAACATTCACAAAACATATTTTCGAATTGGAGATATTTTTATAAAAACAAACAAAAAATTACATTTATGTACAACTCACTTTTTATAGCCCACCATGCAAAAGAACTCTTCATGTGCAACTAATAAAGTTTCGATAATGTAGATTTTCAAAAATAAAGAAATAATTGAAAAGACAAATATGGCTGCCAGATAAAGGAAATATAGATAAAAATCTAGCCGCGCAAATGCGCGGGTAACACCGCTAGTTTTCTATATAAGAATAAATCCAGAAAATAAGTTACTGCGTCAGCATGACATAGGTGTGACGTCAGCAGGTCAACTGGGTCGGCCAGGTCAAACCTGACCTGTGGGACCCATATGTCAGTGTCTCAGGCTGGTTTGGGTGAATGACAAGTGGGACCGGTCAACGGACACGTCAGCACAGTCAACTCTGATTGGTGGCCCCCGCTTTATTAAACTAATCTAAACAGAAAATAAACCCGGAGTTAATTAGGCACGGGGCCCAGCTGTCGGTGTCACAGGAGGGGTTAGTTAGTGGGTCATTAGCCACTAATGATGCCCACGTTGGCGGCTAACCGCTGGTGGCACACAGACGCGGCGGCGTCGCTCGTCCCGGCGATTCCGGCAACGAGAAGAGGCAGGGTTGGGCACGTTGGAACGCCCGCGAGGTGGCGCATCCAAGGGTGGTGGTGGCAGGTGCTGGGGTGGCCGGAGACGACGGCGGCAAGCACGTCCGCGGCGGCCGGAGTTCGGTGGTTGCGGCTGAGAGGGCTAGAGCTCGCGGGCGAGGGAGCTGAGCAGCGCATCGGCATCTACACAGCACGTGGAAGAAGTCTGCGAGCTCGGTTTGGTCGTCGGGGCTTGCTAGCGATAGCGATGAAGCGCTGGCGCGAGAAGCTCGGCCATGGCGGGGCTACGGCGTAGAGAGCGGGCGCGACCAGGGGAGAAGGAGGAGACGATGCGGGTGCTCACAGCGCGTCCGATGGCGTCGTCGGCGAGGTCGGGGGCGGTCGGGTTGCTGCGAATCGACGACGACGGCTGTCGGTGCAGAGGACGAAGACAACAGCGATGACGGTGCTGCAGGGCGCTCCGGCGTTGTTTGTCTCGGCGGAGATGAAGAGCAGGTCATGGCGGAGCTCCTGGACCGCTCGAGAGGACGGGGGAGAGGCGATAGCCGCGGTGGTGCTCGTCGGTGGCGTCGGCGCGGTCCGGTGAGGTGGGGAACAGCGAGGGAGAGAGAGCCAGGGAGGGGGGAAGAGCTCCAGGGGAAGAGAGGAAGGGCTGGACGGCTCCGGGCGGCTGCGTGGCGTCTTCAGAGGAGTCGGGGCACAGGCAGGCAGCCTGGAGGTGGCGCGGCGAGCGTCGGGCACGCAACTGCTTCTCCTCCTGGCAGGAGGAAGAAGACAGCGCTGCCCCTGGTGGGCTGGGCCTGTTGGCTGGTTGCCAGCTGGGCCGGCCAGGTAAGTGACCCAGGTGGGCTTCCTCAGGTGAGGCCAGGTAATCTCTCCCTCTCTTTTGTTTTCTAATTTGTTTTTGTTTTCTAATTATTTGCCTCTGTTTTGAGCTTAGGAAAAATACCAAGGCATTTCCTAAAATCCTGAAAATATTCATGGACACTTGCTGAATTATTTCAGTGGCCCAAAAATAGTTCCAACATTATTTGAACATTTAAATTATTTATAGTATTTAAATGCCCAAAGTCAAATACAATAAAATTTTATTCAAAAATCCAGAATGGCCTAGAAATATGTGCATCATTTTTGGCAGAGGTTTTCACCTTTATCCAGAAATGATGAACATTTTTAATGGGCATTTTGAAATCATTGAAAAATATTTTGGTTGAACCTATTTGAATTCCTTTTGATGCTAGGGTTTGAACATCCCCATTTCAAATTTCCATGAAAGTTAAACATGATGCAAGCAAGATGCAAACACTAGGCAGCACCAGAAGCTAGGGATGTGACATAATATTGCACTAACAATACTAGGTGGTAACCCACATACATACACATTTAAGGTTTGTGATATCCGTAAAACATAGCACTCCCCCATAATGTGATGATCCAGCCAAGGAAAATTCAACTAATGAAGCAATAAAGGCTTGAAACCACACACGCACAAATATATGAAGTGCATTGCGACCTACACATGCTAGATAACACAAATCAAGCATACTAGAAAGCACAACTATAAAAGCACATTCTAGGTACAAAACCTAAAAATGCAAGGGACATAGTAACTTTCAATGTAAACAATGCAAGTACAAGTTACCGCAAAGAGGAGCATTGGATTGATAGATATGATGATAATCCACTTGACTTGGCATTAACCATAACATATGGTGAAAATAGTTTTTCTTCATGAAGTAGCCAAGTCTCTAATGCCATCCACACACCTATTGATCAAGTTTGAGCTTGATGGTCCCCAACCAAGTTGGGTCCTAAGAAGTTAGTAACAATAGGCTTGGCAACCCAAATGGTCTTGTCCACTTTCAAACTTCTTTGGGAACCCACAAACTTGGCAAACACATTGCCACCAAGATCCTTCCTTAGCGAATAATGATTATTGACTATAGGAGGCTTAGATATGTTACCGTTGGGACAAGATGAAGCTATGTGTCCCTTCTTACGGCAAATATAGCAACATGTGCTCCCCTTTCTCTTCTTCTTTACCTTTTCAACTTGGAGAGCATTATCTTGGTTAGGCATGGGAAGAGGCCTTTCATTATCTTGATATTGAACTTGAGTCCACTTCCCTTGATGCTTCACATTTGAAGCCTTCTTCTTCAATGGACAAGATCTCACATGGTGTCCAACATTCTTGCAATTGAAGCAAGTAATGTTGGCCGAATTCTTGACTTGATCTTGTCCCTTCTTCTTGTTCTTGGACTTCTTCTTGTTGGAGATGAAATCAAGTCCTATTTTGTCTTGAGGGTCCTTTTGCACACTCAAGATATTATCACAACATTTTTCCAAGTCTTTCTTCAAACTAGTGACTTGGGCCTTGAGCTCTTTATTTTCCTCTACAAGGTTAGTATTAACAAAATAACTAGAGGACGTAGAAGCTTCATTGTTAGAGCAGCAAGGCATGGTGAGCAATTCATTACAACATGTACCAATATCATGTAGAGAGAAATTGAAAGGACTAGTACATGACAATAAGGCATTTCGAGTAGAAGATGTGCTAATATCCACATGAGACTCACATGATTTTACCTTGGTGACCATAGCCTCATGAGCTAACTTTAACTCATCATGGGAGATTAGAAGATCCTCATGAGTGTCTGAGAGCTTTTTATGACTTTCTCCCAATTTCCCATAATTGCTAGTTAGCAAATCAAGTTGAGTCCTTAGCTCAACATTTTCTTTTAATATCAATGCTTCACACAAGATAGAGTTAGTAGCACAAGCATCATTATCAATATGAGAGTATTATGTAGAAGCTAGAGACTCCGCATGAGTAGCTTGAAGTTCCTCATGAGACTTAGAGAGTTTGGTGAGCTCTCCTTTGACCTTCTTGTAGTCAAGGTCATGGTGCTCAAAATCCTCTTTAAGTTTACAATGAGTAACTTCAATCTCTTCTTTTAAAGACCTCAAGTCACTAAGACATTGATGAGCCATAGCAAGTTCATGTTCAAATTGTTCACTTTTTGCTTGCTCGTAAAGAAATAGGTCGTTACGTTTTTGAAAGCAAGCAAAAACATCTTGGAGCCTTTTATAAGTGTTATTTTTAGCTCTACGAAGAGTTTTCCCAATCTCATAGAGATTTTGAGTCAAGACTTCATCATCTTCCTCACTACAACTATCATCATTATCACTAAGAGAAGATGATACCTCGTCATTACCTCTTGCCATTAGGCACATGTGAACAAAAGGGGTTGATGATGATTCTTTTGTAGAAGAGGGTTCTTCATCAATCAAGCATGCCTCATCTTTCTTGATTTCCTCTACATAGTTAGTCATAGAAAAACTAGAGGAAACCAAAACATTTCTATCATGGCAACATGGGAGATCAAGCATATCATCACAAATGAGCTTAACACCATCATTACAGGATATTTCTTCACTCACCATGTCATTACCTTATGGTATGCCACATGTTGGTGAAGTGAAAGATGTTGAGGTATGCAAGTAATCGGAGGTGGAAACAATAGAGAGCTCTTCATGATTTAAAAATGTGGAGAACTCCTCCATTAACTCCCCAAAAAGAATATTGTCTTCATGAAGATTGGACCCACCATATATATCTTCAATTTTGGTCCAAGCATCATGAGCCAACGAACAAGACGAGATTGACTTGAACACCTCAAAGGTTATAGCTTGGTGAATGATACTTAAAGCTTCACTATCAAGATGCATATCACTAAGTGACGGAGATTGTCCATCCTTTAGATTTGAATTCCCTACAACCACAATCCGCAAAGCATTTGGACCCATGGCCCGAAAATGACAAAGCATGTGTAATCTCCACATAATGTATTTTGTGCAATTAAAACAAAATGTGTCATCGTGCACTAGTTCACTAGTCGACATCGTTACTCTCTAGGAGGTTAAGCCTAATAAGGAGAGACCTTGCTCTGATACCAATTGAAAGGACCACGATGTCGCCTAGAGGGGGGGTGAATAGGCGTTTTAAAATCTTTTACGGATTTGGCTATATCCTAATGCGGAAATAAACTAAGAGAATACTTTTCAAGCACAAATCCTAAATATACTAGGCTCACTAAGTGCACCAACAACTTAGCATAAACAAGATGAGAACAACGAGGATATGAGTAAGCACAAGTAAGTCACACAAACTTACTTAGTGTATATCACGAGGTATGGAAATGAATAATACACACAACCACACGTAAGCAATACAAGCTTACACAAATTGTATCACAATATATGGAATTGAATGATACAAGCAAACTCAAGTAAGTTACACAAACTTACTTGAGCAATATCACAATATATGGAAGTTTATAACACAAGTTAGCAATTCACACTAATCACAATATATATCAATAGTAGCAAGTATGAATTGCGGAATATGAAGTGTAGGCCTAAATAATCTCTACAAGGAAATGGCCAACACAATATAATCAACCACCACAATATAATGAGGACAACAAGATATAGTGAATGCACGGTCAAATGACCAAAGTAAACCACAAGTAAGGAGTTAGGGTTAGGGATAACCAAAGTCACGGAGACGAGGATGTATCCCGATGTTCACTTACTTGGAGGGAAGCTAGTCACTGTTAGAGAGGTGGATGTTACCACAAAGGCACACCAACGCCACGAAGGCTCACCCTATTCTCCTTGAGATATCACCACGAAGGCGATTCTCAACCACTAGTGGTAGACCTTGAGGCGGCCTCCAAACCTTCACAAACTTTCCGGGGGACAAATCACAAGTTGATTCCTCACCGAAGCACTCCTACCGCCTAGGAGTCTCCAACCTACAAGAGTAACAAGAACAAAGGGGAAATGCTCAAGACTTGCTCAAATCACGAATTCCTTTGGTCAGGAGAGGGAGAGGGAGTGGATCTATCACTTGATTGGAAAATCTCTCAAGAACTCTCACGAATCTCTCCGGGATCTAAGATTTGGTGTAGGAGAAGTGAGAGGGAGCCTTTTTGTGTTCTAGGGTTCATATGAATGTGTTGCTCATCCCTCTACCGGATTAGTAGAGGGGTATATATAGCAAGCCTAGAAAACTAGCCGTTTGTGAGTAAGTGACTGTGTTGGGCCGGACATCCGGCGGCTGAGAAATGCACACACACGCATGTGAAAAACAGAGGCCAGAGTACAGGGGCCGGACATCTGGCCAAAGCCCGAACATCTGGCCCAAGTTGGGGCCCCGGACATCTGGCCCAAGTTGTTGGACATCTGGAGGACACAACCAGGATTTCAACACGGTTCTGGACATCTACGGCCGGATTTCCGGGCCAAGTCCTAGATATCCGGCCAACACAAAAACTGCAGGCGCCCCAAAAGTAAAACATCCATAACTTTCTCATCCGGACTCCGATTTTGATGATCTTGGGCTCATTTTGAAGCTATGGAAAAGCTCCAGGTCCTCACATAGAGAACCACCCAATATAAACCAAAATGGAGGATGCAAAGTATGCAAAGGTTAGATCATATATTTTGGGGAACCTAGTTGGCTATGGATTTATTTGGTATATAGGATATGAGTGGAATTGTGTTGGATAGAAGTGAAATATGCCTATGTTGGAATATGATGTGAGGAAGTAGAAATAGAAGATGTTGACTTGAGCAAATCTATCATTAACCCCTTTGATCCCCTCTTAATAGTGCGGGATCCCTATAACTCAAGAAACATAAAAGAGCTATACTACATAGCTATCGAGAACCATTGTTGAGTGTATATTTTTCTTCGGTGGTCATCTCTCTAGAACACTAACGCCAAAGGAACTAATACCTTTGACTCAAGCCTTTCACTTGAGCTTGATGTTGATGTTTCTTCTTGGCTCAAGTTGAAGGCAAGACATTGGTGAAGTCTTCAAGTAGCTCCCCCATACACAATATGGGAGGTTTTGCTTTGTATTCATCTTCACTTGTCCATCATGTGATCATCCACAAGCTTCAAGCATGTAATCCCTCGGGATGGTTATCTTGAACTTGCCCTTATCAACCATGATCACCAACACTTGATGTTATCCTCTCATAGACACTTGAAATCTCTCTCTCGATGCGAGCCCATGAGAATCACCTAACCCTCGAAAACATAGACAACACATAGTATGGGTTAGTACACAGAGTGCAATTGATAATTTCTTATCATACCACAAGATCTTATGTGGTGCATCATTTGCGCTCGTGTGTTGACCATTTAGAGTTCAGTCTCCGAACTTCAACTTGGTCAACCGATATCTCTACTCCATGTTTAATCTTGACGTCATGAAGGATATATTGAATTCTTCACTTGAATAGCTTGCTCAATCATGACTCAACACATGAGTCCATTGTGATCATATCTTTGAGCCACTCCTAGAATTCATCATTCAAATCATCCTCTTAAGATCTTGATCCATTATGGCTCAAACCATTGCTCTAAGCATGACAACCCTTAAGATACTCCAATGAACTCCATTTTGATCATTTCGATGTAATTGTTGCTTAAAAGGAGTTTTCTTCCATTATTCTTCAATCATTTTCCAATGTGACTAATCTTCAAATGTATATCTCAATGCAAACATTAGTCCATAAGGATTGTCATTAATTAATTACCAAAACCAAACATGGGGACTACATGTACTTTCAGTTATCAAGACAAATTTCTGGCACTGTTGCCAGGGAGCATAGCTCTATTCTTTGAGTCACTTGGGATTTATATCTGCTGATCACTATGAAGAACTTGAAAGACGCATGAACTAAGATTTTGCCCTCAACTACGAGGGGAGGTAAGGAACTGCCATCTAGCTCTGCACTAGATTCTCCTTCCGTCATTAGTAAGCTTGCAACACCTAATCCTGCTACTGCTATGAATTCTGATATGTCACATGTTATTGATGATGCCACTTCTTCTATGCATGATACTTATGATGAAACTACTTCTGTGCGTGATACTACTGTGCCATTAGGTGAATTTCTTGATGAACAATTTGCTAGGGTTAGAGAGAATGAAATTATTGAAGATGCTATTATTGATGATAGTGATGATGAAAGTTCTCCCCCTGATTATGAATTACCTATTGTTCCTGAGGGTTACGTTATGAATGAGGAAGCTGCTAGAGCTATCTTTGCTTGCAAAGATAGATATGATCTTAAGAAGTTATTAGCTAAATGGAAGAAGCAACCTCTTAATGCTAGAATGAAACCTGGTCCTGCTTTTGCTACTTCACCTATCTGTGTTACTGATAAGGATTATGAATTCTCCGTTGATCCTGAAATAATTACTTTGGTTGAATCTGATCCTTTTTATGGCCTTGAATCTGAAACTATTGTGGCACATCTTACCAAGTTGAATGATATAGCCACCCTGTTTACTAATGATGAGAAGTCTCGCTATTATTATATCCTTAAGATATTTCCGTTCTCATTTAAGGGTGATGCTAAGACTTGGTTTAATTCTCTTGATCCTCGTTGTCTGCGTAGTCCCCAGGATATGATTTATTACTTCTCTGCTAAATATTTTCCTGCTCATAAGAAACAAGCTGCTTTGTGGGACATATATAATTTTGTGCAAATCAAAGAAGAGAGTCTCCCACAAGCTTGGGGGAGGCTTCTCCGATTACTTAATGCTTTGCCTGATCATCCTCTTAAGAAAAATGAAATACTTGATATCTTTTATAACGGACTAACCGATGCTTCCAAGGACTACTTGGATAGTTGTGCTGGTTGTGTTTTCAGGGAAAGAACAGTCAACCAAGCTGAATTACTATTGAGTAATATGTTGACTAATGAAAATAATTGGACTCTCCCTTAGCCAATTCCTGAACCAATTGAGCCAACTCCTGAGCCTATTCCTAAACCTACTCCGAAGAAGAGGGGTGTTCTATTTCTCAGTCCTGAAGATATGCAAGAGGCAAAGAAATCAATGAAAGAAAAAGGCATTAAAGCTGAAGATGTTAAGAATTTACCTCCTATTGAAGAAATACATGGTCTTAATATACCGCCTGTTGAAGAAACACACTGTCTTTATAACCCGACACAGGTAGTAAAGGTAAACTCTCTCTATAGATATGATAAAGTTGAAATCCCGTCTACTAAATTTCATAGCCCATGCTTAGATGAATTTGATGACTTTATGGCTAGACAAGAAAGTTTTAACGATTATGTTGGTAGAGAATTAAATAATAATGCTTTCGAGATAGGACGCTTGAGTGATTATATGGCTAGAGTTAAAGGCGAACTTAAACTCATTAGCAAATATGCTTCTATGGTTACCACTCAAGCTGAGCAAGTACTTAAAGCTCAAAGTGATTTGCTTGATGAATTAAATAATAAATCTGACTTTGTTGTTAGAGTGGCTACTAGAACTGGTAGAATGACTCAGGAACCTTTGTATCCTGAGGGCCATCCTAAGAGAATCGAGCAAGATTCTCAGAGAAATAATTTAGAGGCACCTAGTTCTTCCAAAAAGAAGAAAAAGAAAAATGACAGGACTTTGCATGCTTCTAGTGAACCTGTTGTAGACACACCTGAGAATCCCAATGATATTTCTATTTCTGATGCTGAAACACAATCAGGTGATGAACATGAACCTAGTGATAATGTTAATGGTAATGTTCATGTTGATGCTCAACCTAGCAATAACAATGATGTAGAGATTTAACCTGCTGTTGATCTTGATAACCCACAATCAAAGAATCAACATTATGATAAGAGAGATTTTGTTGCTAGGAAGCACGATAGAGAAAGAGAACCATGGGTTCAGAAACCCATGCCCTTTCCTCCTAAACCATCCAAGACAAAGGATGATGAGGATTTTGAGCGCTTTTCTGAAATGATTAGACCTATCTTCTTACGTATGCGCTTAACTGATATGCTTAAAGTAAATCCGTATGCCAAGTATATGAAGGATATCATTACAAATAAAAGAAAGATACCAGAAGCTGAAATTTCCACCATGCTTGCTAATTATACTTTTAAGGGTGGAATACCAAAGAAACTTGGAGACCCCGGGATACCAACTATACCATGCTCCATTAAAAGAAATTATGTTAAGACTGCTTTATGTGATCTTGGAGCCGGTGTTAGTGTTATGCCTCTGTATTTATATCGTAGACTTGAATTGAATAAGTTGACACCTACTGAAATATCTTTGCAATGACTGATAAATCAACTGCTATACCTGTCGGTATTTGTGAGGATGTGCCTGTTGTGGTTGCAAATGTCACTATATCTTAACGGACTTTGTTATTCTTGATATTCCCGAGGACGATAGTTTGTCGATTATCCTTGGTAGACCCTTTTTGAATACTATAGGGGCTGTTATTGATTGCAACAAAGGCAATGCCACTTTTCATGTTAATGGTAATGAGCATACGGTACACTTTCCGAGGTAACAATCTCAAGTTCATAGCATCAATTCTATTGGAAAAGTTCCAACTATCATTATTGGAGGTTTTGAATTTCCTCTTCCTACTGTCAAGAAAAAGTATGATATTCTTATTGTTGGGGATGTTCATATCCCAGTTGAGGTAACCTAGTGTTATTCGAAATTTCTCCAGTTCCATGTTATTCGGAATGAGTTTGTTAACAAGACTTGATCAACCTTGTTAGTGGATTCATTTTGATGATCATGAGATGGATGAAACTAGAAGGCACAACCTTTTATACCCACTTTTTACTTTTTGTTATTTAGAATAAATAAAGGAAAAATAGTATTATTTGTCTGTTTTCTGAATTATTTGTGCAATAAAAAATATCCCAAAAATAAAAGTGCTCCAAATGCCCTGCAAATTTAGTATGATTTTTATGGAATATTTGAGGATTTTAGGCACTAAAAACACTATAGGAGGGGCAAGCACCATGCCTCGAGGGTGGAGGGCATGCCCACACCCCCTGGGCACACCCCCTGTCTCGTGGGCCCTGGGTGACCCCCCTCCACTTATTCCTGCACCCACACACTCGATCTTCTTCCCAAAAAAAATCCCCATCCAGCTCAAGCACGAGTTCTAGCTCATTTTGCTACGATTTTTGATCTCCTTGCTCAAAGCTCCATTCACAAAACTGCTTTGGGAGATTGTTGCTTGGTATGTTACTCCTCCATTGGTCCAACTAGTTTTTGTTCTAGTGCTTTATTCATTGCAGATTTTTGCTGCATAGGTGACCCTGTTCTTGAGCTTGCATGTCAAATTTATGAGGTCCCAAGTAATTCTAATGCATGATATAGGCTCTAGGCACTTGTAAGAGTAGTTGCTACCAATCTTGTTTAGTTTTATTCACTTTTATTTTGAAGTTACTAAAATTTCAGAAATTTTTCAGAAAAAGAAATATGTCTAGGAGAATGTACCAAGGTGGTTCCTCAATAAAGAAAGGACCTAGGCGTGCTATGCATGAGCAAGACGATGAACCACCGAGGGATGCAGAAGTGCGAGCTTGTGAGTGGCCATCAGACGATTTTATGGTCAATGCAGGCATTAAGGCTGAATTTGACGCATATGTGTGTAATGCCGATCTTGAGGACTTCTTACAAGATAAGTGTCCTCAGTACTATCAATTGACTGATTCATTTTTGAGAAGGTTTAAATATAAATGTTCACGCAATTCTCAGAGTGTCCTGTTTGATATTTATGATAAATCTTATACCATGGACGTAGAAGATTTTACAACTGCTCGTAAACTCCCGCAGTTGGGCAATGTTAATGACCCCCACAAATCTGAATATAAAGACTTTCTTGCTAGTATTACTGTGGGAGAATCTAGGGATATAGCACAAGCTACCATAGGGAGCATTCATTTTCCTGCTATACATTATTTTGCTCTCTTCATTGGTAGATGCATTAATGGTAAAGATGAAGCGTGCATATGTGTGTCCCTGATCTTTGTATCCTCAAGAGTGTTGTGTTAGGCAATAAAGATTACAACTTGGGGGCAATAGTTGCATGTAGGTTGCATAATAATGGTATGTCTGGAGATTTATTTGGAGGGATTTATGCGACCCGTATAGCCCCACAAGAATGGGATATGGAGTTGACTCCTGCTTATTTAGATTATGACGCGATGGTCAAACATCGTTTTCTTTTAAGGAACGAACAATCCCTCCAATATCGACTAATCTTTGACAGACGTAGCTCTGTCCATGTTACTCTCCCTACTCCTTTCCTGTTTGATTATCAGGCAAAACGAAGATATGTTGTTACCAGGGAGGAGGCAGCTGAACACGAGGGGAGAGCAGAGGCGGCTCGCCAACATGCCGCAGCCCAGGAGGCATTTGCTGCTGCATCTCAGTACGACCCCAGTTATAACTACCGATATCAGCCAAGCTATCCTTGGCAGTAGACCAACTTAGGCCAAAAGCCTAAGCTTGGGGGAGTACGTATTTCTCACCGACTTTACATTCATGTTCACACACTATTATAGCTGTCGGTGCTCATACTCTTTCATTGTATTATCCATGCTAGTTTAATTTATTTTTCTAGCTTTCTTCTTGCGTGTTTGATAAACCTTAAGAAAAACCAAAAAAAATAGTTAGCTTAATTTCCATGCTTGTAGTAGAAATTAAAATGAAAACCCAAAAAGATTTCTCGTTCTTCTTCTTACTTGTTGGGAGCTTTCCCGTGTAAATAGTTTTCTTTTCTTTTCTTTCCTTTGGGGGTCGAGAGTTGAAGACCATATTGAAAATGTTTAGTGGCTCTCATATGCATGATTGTTTATTTAACTTAGAGCCCATATTACTTTGTATTCTCTCTTGAGTAGAATGCTTGCAGATTCCAGCTTAGTCCAATGCACGTGCACTATTATTATTATACACATCGTTCGGTCGTGCAACTGAAAGGCAATAATGATGATATATGATGGACTGATTAAGATGAGAAAAGCTGCTATGAACTCAACCTCTCTTGTTTTTGTAAATATGATGAGTTCATCGTTCCTGATTTAGCTTATTATGAAGTAAACATATTTGCAATGACATTTAGAGATTATAGTTGCTTGTGCCATGATTGATTAGCTATGAGTTATAATGGTTTACCTTGCGTGCCAACATGCTATTAAAATGATTGTGATGTGGTATGATGGGATTGTATCCTCCTTTGAATGAATTGAGTGACTCGACTTGGTACATGTTCATGCATGTAGTTGAAACAAATCAACACAGCCTTCATGATATTTATGTTCATGGTAGATTATATCCTACTCATGCTTGTACTCAGTGTGAATTAATTTTAATGCATGTTCATGACTGTTGTCGCTCTCTCAGTTGGTCGCTTCCCAGTCTTTTGCTAGCCTTCACCTGCATTTAAGCGGAATACTGCTTGTGCATCCAAACTCCTTAAACCCCAAAGTTATTCCACATGAGTCCACCATACCTTCCTATATGCGGTATCTACCTGCCGTTCCAAGTAAATTTGTATGTGCCAAACTCCAAATCTTCAAATGAAATTCTGTTTTGTATGCTCGAGCATCTCATGTTTCAACTAGGGCTATCTGTATCTTCCATGCTAGGTGGGTTATTCTCAAGAGGAGTGGACTCCGCTCCTCATTCACGAGAAAGGGCCGGTAACCGGGATGCCCAGTCCCATGATCCAAAAAGATCAAAGCAAATCAATATAACTAAACAAAACTCCTCCAGGGATGTTGTTAGTTGGAGACACTCGCTGTTTCGAGCAAGCCATGGATTGATGCTTGTTGGTGGTGGGGGAGTATAAAATTTTACCATTCTGTTTGGGAACTGCCTATAATGAATGTACTATGGAAGATACACCCATCTCATAGTTGTTGCATTGACAGCGAAAGTATGCCGCTCAAAAATGTTATTCAATCTCTATTTTAGAATCAAGCTCTGGCACCTCTACAAATCCCTGCTCCCCTCTGCGAAGGGCCTATCTATTTACTTTTATGTTGAGTCATCATCCCTCTTATTGAAAAGCACCCGCTGGAGAGCACACTGTCATTTGCATTCATTACTATTGGTTTATATTGGGTATGACTTGACTGGATCTCTTTTACCATGAATTACAATGTTTAGTCAGTCCTTGATCTTTAAAGGTGCTCTGCATTTATGTTTTGCGGTCTCAGAAAGGGCTAGCGAGATACCATTTTGTTATATCATATTATGATGGTTTTGAGAAAGTGTTGTCATCCGAGTTTTATTATTATTGCTCGCTAGCTGATTATGCCATTGATATAAGTAATTGTGAGAGCTAAGTGTTATTGTGAGTATGATTAGTTCATAATATTTGCTGAAAACTTGAATGCTGGCTTTACATATTTACAACAACAAGAGCAAACCGAGTTTGTAAAAGTTTTTCTTTATCACATTCAATTTAGCAACTGAATTGCTTGAGGACAAGCAAAGGTTTAAGGTTGGGGGAGTTGATACGTCTCCAACGTATCTACTTTTCCAAACACTTTTGCCCTTGTTTTGGACTCTAACTTGCATGATTTGAATGAAACTAACCCGATCGACGCTCTTTTAAAGAAGAATCGCCATGATGTTGTTCATTGTGCAGAAAATAGAAGTTCTCAGAATGACATGAAAATCCACGGAGATAATTTTTGGAAAATATAAAAAATACTGGCGAAAGAATCAAGGCCAGGGGGGCCACACCCTGTCCACGAGGGTGGGGCCACGCCCTCCCCCTGGGCGTGCCCCCTGTCTCGTGGGCCCCCCTGATGCTCCACCGACCTCAACTCCAACTCCATATATTCCGTTTCACGGAGAAAAAAATCAGAGAGAAAGTTTCATCGCGTTTTACGATACGGAGCCGCCGCCAAGCCCTAATGTCTCTCGGGAGGGCTGATCTGGAGTCCGTTCGGGGCTCTGGAGAGGGGGATTCGTCACCGTCGTCGTCATCAACCATCCTCCATCACCAATTTCATGATTCTCACCGCCGTGCGTGAGTAATTCCATCGTAGGCTTGCTGGACGGTGATGGGTTGGATGAGATTTACCATGTAATCAAGTTAGTTTTGTTAGGGTTTGATCCCTGGTATCCACTATGTTCTGAGATTGATGTTGCTATGACTTTGCTATGCTTAATGCTTGTCACTAGGGCCGAGTGCCATGATTTCAGATCTGAACCTATTATGTTTTGATGAATATATGTGAGTTCTTGATCCTATCTTGCAAGTCTATAGTCACCTATTATGTGTTATGATCCGACAACCCCGAAGTGACAATAATCGGGATACTTCTCGGTGATGCCCATAGTTTGAGGAGTTCATGTATTCACTATATGCTAATGCTTTGTTCCGGTTCTCTATTAAAAGGAGGCCTTAATATCCCTTAGTTTCCACTAGGACCCCGCTGCCACGGGAGGGTAGGACAAAAGATGTCATGCAAGTTCTTTTCCATAAGCACGTATGACTATATTCCGAATACATGCCTACATTACATTGATGAATTGGAGCTAGTTCTGTGTCACCCTATGTTATAGCTATTACATGAGGAATCACATCCGACATAATTATCCATCATTGATCCAATGCCTACGAGCTTTTCACATATTGTGCTTCACTTATTTACTTTTCCGTTGCTATTGTTACAATTACTACAAAACTATTATCTTTACTTTTGCCACTGTTACCATTACTATCATACTACTTTCTTACTAAATACTTTGCTACAGATACTAAGTTATCCACACTACAAAAAAAGACACATCCGCGACATTTTGGGCCGAACGAATTTTTTTTCTGTCATACATATGACACTTCTATGACGATAATTGTGACAAAACCCGGTATCATCATAGATGTGGTGGGCTCCTACTTCTATGACAAAAAATCATGACAGAAAATGGGCTTTTCATCCTGGGCGGGCCGGAGACGCAGCTACATGACATTCTTTGGGCCGTCCATGACGGAAAAAACCGTGGTAGAAGCGAGGGGGAGGAAAATTTTGGGGAGTTGCCGGTTACGGTGGGAGAGCGATGCGCGTTTCTCTCGTACGTACGCGCGTGTATGCGAGGCGTTGGCTCTAACTGAAGCCGAGCGAGATGTTGGGCTCTAATCGAACCCGAAGGACGATTGACCGCAGTTACGCTGCGTCGAACCCGAGCGATCGATCGATGGATGTTAACTGAACCCGATGGAGCGATTCCTTCGCTACTACTACTAACTGAAGCCGATTGATGCTGCCTCTAGGATGAACAGTGAGCGTTGCAGGGGGGGAGGGTGGATGAACAGTGAGTGGTGGCGTTGCCTCTGGATGAACAGGAACCCGTGGTGTGGAGGGCTGGATGAATAGTAGACGGTGGAGGGGTGGCCGTGGAGGGGTGGTTGAACAGGACCCCGTGGTGTGGAGGGCTGGATGAACAATAGATGGTGGCAGGGTGCCCGTGGAGGGGTGGTTAAACAGTAGCTGGTGGAGTAGCGCGCGGTGGAGGCTGGATGAACAGGAGCCCATGGAAGCTGGAGGAGGTCGACGGTAGCCCGTGGAGGCTGGAGGAGGTCGACGGTGGAGATGAACAGATCCGTGGAGTCCTGTTTTGCGACGCCACACCCTCCCCGCTTTTGACCGTGAAGCGCCCAACACAAGTCCGTTTAAATCTGCTTTTGCGATACGCCACACCCTCCCGATCAACAGACCCCGTTTCGACCGTAGGAGGTCCGTTTAAATGCTTTTGCGATGCGCCACACCCTTCCCGATCAATAGGACCCCCGTTTCGACCTCAGGAGGTCCATTTCCTCCGTTCTGCGGTACGCCACACCCCTCCCGATCAACAGGACCCCCGTTTCGACCGTAGGAGGTCCATTTCCTCCGTTTTGCGGTACGCCAGGCCTCGTTTCCATCACCTGATCCGTCCAAGCCCTCCCGATGAACATGACCACGCATTCCGTTCCAACCCAGCCGGTTGGCTCCCCATGAACACGACGATGACGTTGTTTCTCCGTTCCGACCCAGCCATGTACGTATGCGCGATAGGCGTTAGAGACCCTGCCCGTATGTACGTATGTGGTCAGATTTTCTTTCTTGCACCCGCCACAGACGTGCGTGTACATGCTACGTGTGCGCCTCTACTACGACGTGTGCGCGCCTCTACATCTACGACACATGCGCGCCTCTACATCGACCAATATGTACGTACACGTTTGCAACCAGAATGACAACACTACGTACGCTTCGACCAGGTGGGTCCCGACTGTCAAGCACTTCCTTGCGTGTGAAGATGTAGCTGGTGGGTCCCAGCAGCCAGGGGGGCGAATCGTTTTTTTGCCCGGGCGCACTTCCTTGCGTGCGAAGATGTAGCTGGTGGGTCCCAGCAGTCAGGGGGGCGAATCGTTTTGTTTTTTTTTGCCCGGACGCACTTCCTTGCGTGCGAAGGTGTAGCTGGTGGGTCCCAACAGTCAGGGGGAAACGTTTTTTTCGCGAAATATGGTGGACCGTCCGGTGGGTCCCCGCTGTCAGGTGGAGGAATAATTATTTTGCGCGTAATAAGGAGGCACTTCCTTGCTGCAGCCGTGGACCCAGCTGTCAGCCTCTCCATGTACAGTCCACGTCCGATGGAAGCCGTTCCTTGACCATGTCGACCACGCCGCGCCGAGAGCATCAGGGCGGTGGACGACGGGGAGGCCTAGGAAGGGGACGACGCAGAGCCGGGGAAGACGCGGCAGTGGATGCCCACGCGTAGAGGAGTACGAGGGTTCACTGGTTCGCTGCGGTGTGAGGCTGCCGTCGCCGCAGAATAACAGGGTGTGGGTGAGTAGAGGATGGCCCGCCAGCGGTGGGAGTAGTAGGGCGGTGAGGCCTCCGCCGCATCGCAGCCGGCCACGGGAGGCAGGAGCACGAGGCACGACTGGCGCTGGTTTGGGCGGCTGGAGCAAGAAGACCAGAGGTTTAAGAAGCACTACGGCCGTTGGATGGACATCGTACGGTCACCGGAGCTAGAATCGTGCATATGGACTAAGTTGACAAAGCCCTCCGTTCCCGTCAACTTAGTAGGCCCACAAGTCAGCCTACCACTATACTGGGTCCCAGCTAATTGGGGGAGTATTCATTTTTTTTATGCGTAATAAGAAGGCACTTCCTTGCGTGCGAAGATATAGCTAGTGGGTCCGAGCTGTCAGCGGCGGTAACGTTTTTTTCGCGAAATACTGAGGCCCTTTCGGTGGGTCCCCGATGTCAGGTGGAGGAATCATTATTTTGCGCGTAATAAGGAGGCATTTCCTTGCGTGCGGCCGTGGACCCAGCTGTCGGCCTCTCCACGTACAGTCCACTTCACATGCATGTCGGTCGTTGACCACATTGACCAAAGCCGCTACCGAGAGCACCGGGTGGTGGACGACGGCGAGGCCTAGGAAGGAACGACACGAGGCGGGAAGGCTCAGATTGTTTCCCACGCGAGGGGAGTACGATCGAACGATGGTTTATTGGTTCGCCTGCCGTCACGGAGAATAACAACAGTGTGGGTGAGTAGAGGATGGCTAGGCCAGCGATGGGAGTACGGTGGGGCGGTGAGGCTGCAAGGCAAAGACAGCCACCATGGGAGGAGGGAGCGAGCGATCTGCCGCGCTTGTTTGAGCGGCTTGAGCAGGAAGAGCAGAGATTGAAGAAGCACGATGGTCGTTGGATGGCCATCCAATAGTCACTGCTTGTGCGTCAACCTTTTTTTAGGAAAGCCTCAAATCTGTGGAAAACAGCATACATCCCATCTGCCATTATTTTTTATAATTTACAGCCCATTTGCTAATTCTTAAGGTTTTTTTTGGAGCCCATATTCTTTTTGTTAGCATTACAGCCCATATTGTGGCCACGGTTAAATACTTATACAAAATTTTGCATATTTCGGTGCGGCCCGAACTGTTTTTAATCCCGAAATTTCGACTCACATTCAAATTGATTTTAAAAATAAATGTATATCAATATAAAATCCAACAAATTCTCCACGCATAAAAATTAATGTAATTTAAAATCTCGAAATGAAAAAAAAGATATTTGAAACTAACTGCCGGTTTGATGTGTTTTAAAAATGTACAACCCATTTCTCATTACTGATGGGCCATTTTCTCGGCAAATTAATGAAAGCTCTCCTCGTCTTGAAAGATTTGCAGCCCAACAGGCCTGACAAATTGACTTACTTGGCAAATCACAAAAAAACTGGGCTATGGCCATGGACCCAGCTATCAGCCTCTACACGTACAGTACTCTCCCGATGGAATGTCGTTGACCACATTGACCATGCCACGCCGAGAGCACCAAGGCGGTGGACGACGGCGAGGCCTAGGAAGGGGACGACACGGAGCCGGGGAAGACGCGGCAGTGGATGCCCACGCGGAGAGGAGTACCAGGGTTCACTGGTTCGGCTGCGGTGTGAGTCTGTCGTCGCCGCAGGGCCTGGCTAGCGGTGGGAGTAGTAGGGGGCGATGAGGCCTCAACGGCAGCACAGCCAGCCACTGGAGGCAGGAGCAGGCGGTCTCCCCGGCGCTGGTTTGGGCGACCGTTGCAATAAGAGCAGCGATTGAAGAAGCAGCAGGACCGTTCGATTCAAATCCAACGGTTACTGCTGCTAGAATCATTTGTTGACTAAGTTGACAAGCCCTGCGTACACGTCAACGTAGTAGGCCCACAGGTCAGTCTCCCAATCGGTGCGCCCCAGATGTCAGTGGGAGGAATCATTTTTTTTGCGTAATAAGGAGGCAGTTGATTGCGCGCGTCCAGGACAGCGGAGGGAGTAGGGTGGGCCGGGGAAGCCTGCGCGGCATCACAGCAGGCCACAAGAGGAGGGAGCAGGCAGTCCCACCGGCGCTAGTTTAGGCGGCTGGAACAGGAAGATCAGAGATTGAAGAAGCACGGCGGCTAGAATCGTGTGTTCACTGACAAAGCCTTGCGTAAACAAGTCAGCCTCGAAATCTGTGGCATGTACAGCCCATTTGCTATTATTTTTATAATTTTTACTCATTTTCTAATTCATATGGAATTTATTGCAGCCCGCTTTTCCATTTTTAGAATTGCGGCCATTTTCTCGTCAAGACCGTGGTCAAAAATTAACTAAATATGTGGGAAATTTTTGTCGGGGAACTAAATATTCTTAATCCAAAATTAATATCCATACTAAAACAAATTTAAAAATAAGTTAGTACTATGTCATGTTAAATCCAATGAAATACGATAAGACATCAAGAAGAACAAAATTCAAAAAAACTAATATCCCATTTGCTCGTCTTGAAAGATTTGCAGCCAAGATTGGAGAAAACAAATAGGCCTAGCTTGGGTATTCTTCAAAAAGAAATACTGGGCTACCTATTTTCCCAAATAACTGGTGCATGAGCATTTAGCTTTATTTATTTATTTACTTATTTATGTTTAGGGGACCATGAGCATGTACCTGGGCCGGATTCATGTGAGAGCGTCCCTTCCAGTTAATTATGGGCTTCTCTATTGGGCCTTCATCAGTGGGCTGCATGTTATCAACAAGTGGAAAATGTGTTCCATACGAAAAATAGTATGAGGTACGTACGGTACGGGGCACTAAAGGATCAACCATGCAACGACTTCCAAAACATTGTGTTTGTCGTTCTAACAACACATTTATATTCAACCAACAGACGGCATATACTACTGATTGTACATTGAAAATAGCAAAGAACAAAGAATCGGGCTGGGGTGCAATGTAAGCGATAAGCAGGCGGAAAGAGTGAAGATGCAGCTCTCTCTTCCAAACCAAACATCAGCCATCATTACAAAAGGGATACCAAAAAAGAACAAGTGTATGCATCAAACTAAATAAAGATCCTACTACACCAAGTGTACGCATCTAACTAACTGGCTTAGTTAGACGTTACTATTTATTAAGCTGTGGAGATTGGTTGACGGCTTGAACCCGATGGGTGTCTGACGGGGGAAACTCCAACCAGCAGGTCAAAGTCTGATACTTGTGACCCTCTCTCCTACTTTGGGCTGTAGAGTGTGGCGGCACATATCAGGGTATGGTGCCTGCAGAGACGCATGGTATGCTATGTACACACAGTTTTGCCTGATGAACGAAACCGCGCTGCCATCATGATCCTTGCCATCGGTTATCTCCTGGTTAATCGGATAATTCAGTCCGACAAACAGAGAGCGTGTGCCAAGGCTACTTACCAGCCTCCAACAAAAATTCAAGGCCCGAGAAGCTGGGATCTGCTCAAAGACCTTGCAAAGGATCGTGACTATATTCCGCGAAACAACACGTCCTGTACGTGCGAACGATCATCAATCTTTCACCATCGTCTGATCGAGCCAGGAACCACCTGCAACTGCCATGCCGCTTTTCTTTGAAAGCTTCTGGGATTAGGAAGGGTAGGGACACCAGGCGGCCTACAACATCATATCAAGTTGGAGTCAAATAAAAAAGGGCTCTTGATTTAGTCAATCTTAAGAACAGCATGTTATGAGCATGAATATTTTTTCAGTAAATGTTGACAGTAATATAAGCAAGCCATCATGATATCATAGGAAAGTAACATACTGCTGTAACAGGCGTTTGTAGCAATGACTTTAGTAGGCCAGCAATATGTCCAGCCATAGAAGGAGTCGACAGCGTAAATGAAGCCCTTGTGTTCAATGGCATCAGAGAACCATGGAGGATGTATGATCCTGCGATGGACGTGCAGATTTATCCACTTACCGCAGTGACCTGTCAGATAGGCGAGACCGCGGTTGAAGAACGCAATTAGCCTGAAATCTTTATAATTCCCAGATCTTGTGGGCACTTGGCAGATTACAACCTTGAGCAAATCAAACTTGGTATCATGTTGGCTACTGTAAGATTGTGAGTATTCTGGGCCGCGGTGCCAAAGCAGTGCAGTGTTAATCGAAGGAAGGGGTTTCAATCGCCGAGTGTAGACCTCCACGAGCATCCAGCTGCCGCGACCGTCGACGAGCACCATCCAAGACAAGTTCATGCCGACCCAGTACATACCGTTAATGTAGCTGAGGCTGACGGGGATCGGATCACAGTGAAGGGGGTTGATGCTCGCCACCCTACGATCGTTATGCTGCGTGACATGCCGTTTCAGAAGATTAGGCAGCATCAGCAAGCAAGGAGCTGGCTTAAAAAGCTCCGGCCTAAGGGCTTTGAGTAAACGGTACAGCCCCGACGAGCACGCAGCGAGCGACATGGTACTGAGATTGTCCATACGCGAAACAATGAGCTTGATTACCTCTGTGGGGAGCGAATTCCAGCCACTCTTTCGGCAGACGCTGCTCGGTTCTGCCATTGTTAGTGCTTGGGTTTCAGACGAGGGGGGGAGGCGCCTTAGCGGGTATAGAAGCTTGGATGAGATTATGTGTGGACAAAGATGGAGAAGCGAATATGTGCTGCGGGAAGTGGACAGGTGATGATGACTACAACATGCCGCTTGACTTACGAGACACATACCAGCAGCGTAGGGTCATATCGATGCTAGACAACTTGCTTGAGTGATCACAGTACTGGTACTCCCTACAGTACCTACTACAGTACTATGCCCTAGCTTGCTAGAGTAGAGTAGTAGAGTAGGACTCTGCTCTACTACTAGCACCGGAGGAGTAGTATATTCTAATCTAAAATAGTTAAAAACTTTGATGCCCGATCATGGAACGACTACGAACCGTGCTCAAAGACCGTGTCTACGTGGTGTTTGGACTTATATGCAAAAAAAATAGCAAGATGCCCGTGCATTGCACGGCACACCATCAACACCAACTCAGTTTTCTATAAGAGTAGATATATATAGATATAGATAGAGACTAGGGAGTACTAGTAAGGACACCATCTACTGCTTCGTGTGCTACTCCTGCGCTCCATTCGGCGGCCGCAACGTCCCCTACAGCCACTCCCTCCTACGCTCCATTCGGCGGGCGCTGTTGAAATCTGGGGAGCGCACTCTCGCGACTGCTGGTAGCCACGACTTCTTCCCCAACCTCGGCAACCTCTTCCTCAACGACATGGGCGACAACCTCAACGCCAATGGTGCTGCTCCCGTTACCTCAGTATGTGTTTCATCCTTCTGTTCAAATCGTGGTAGAATTCATGTTTCTACTCAGATCCTACTACTATGCTAGTCCACATGATTAGTTTCATCTCTGTTATAGCCGTCATGATTTATTTTGTGCTTATTCGGATGAAATCTCATAGTAACTTGCTCACATATTCAACTGGCGCAACGTCCCCTACAGCCACTCCCGTTTCATGGACGGCCTGGTCGATGCCTCCAAGGAGCCCTTCGTCCACTGCTATGAGTGCCCGATGCCATTTTGTGGCTCGCTGGCGGACATGGTGCATCACCTCACGGATGCGTGCAGCGGTCACTGCTGGCCCTTGGCGGAGAACATCAAGTACGACATGTGCTACCGGTTCACCATGCCGGAGTCGCTGGAGGATCACCGCCGCCTGCTAGTCTCGGAGGAGGACGGCAATGTCTTCCTCTTGATCGTGGGCACCGGCGAGGTCCGCGCAGGCCGCCGCCCCGTCTTTGTAGCGTGCATCAGGGGCGTCGCCGCTGACGCTGACACTGACACGAGGCAGATGTGCGGGTGCAAGGTCAATGTTACTACCCCTCCAGGTCACGTGGGCGGCGAAACCGGCCTCATCGGACAGACTTGGAATCTGAGGAGCTGGGACTATCCCGCCAATGTGGACTTGGAAAACCCATGGCATCCGTTCTATCCTTTACCTGCCGACTCGGTGCAGGGGGATTCCAAGGAGGTTCACCTGGACATACGCATTATCAAGTGCACTTAGAAAACATGTAGTGTGCGTGTGGGCGCTTATGGCGTGTGTCTTTGCCGCTTTTGATTCTGTAAGCTTGTCGTTAAACTTGAGTGGCTTTCGCCGCAGTCCTTCCTTTGAACTGCTCCTCTTAGTGAGCTGATGTAAGACACTTTGGGTTTCATTTGATAATGGAACCGGGGAGGAGCCTCCCTGTTCTTCTAAAAAAATACGCACTATCAAGTTAAATGTTGATCATTAGTCTTCGCTCAATGTAATCCGCTGTCTAAGCATGCGGAGACTTCCATGCAGGATCTTGTTCTATTGGAGTATCGCGCATGAATAAAAGTGTATACGTTTATGGTTGAGTCTAGAATCTTCCATGTATGAATTTTTACTACAGTACTGGTGAAAGACTTACGATGAACCATTTCTTACATCTCCTCTGCCCCCTTGCAAGTCATCCTGATTTAATCCCTCCGTCTAGGTGTATAAGGGCATGGTTAATATTACTTAATAGTATAGCCAACTGTTGACTATAAGAAAGTGCCATGTCATCTGTAGCCAACATGTATAACAATCGATACTAAAAAACTAATTCTTAAAGATCATTTCTTGCAAAGCACAATAAGTGTTATTTTTTCACAAGTTTTGGATGCAGGTTCAACATGCTTTTGTTTGCAAAAGATACCTTTTTATCTATTTCACCTGGATGTTTGTGAGCTCTAGAGATGAGATAATATCCAAAGAAACCTATCGATGCCCGTTACACATGAGATGACCCCCACATCCTTTGTCAAAATAAACAACTCCCCGATCAATGCATTTCACTCTTCGGTGCAACGCACGGGCACCTTACTACTATAGATTAGTACGACCAAAAATTGAACTAACATTATATATAGTACAATAAATACTGATGCATGTCACCTAAAATTATATCATTCAAAACTATGTTCAAATACTGAATCCAACGATATAGTTTTTGTTGACATGCACTAACATTTTGTCGCTTAAATCGTCACCAAATTCAATGGGGACTAATAAACCACGACCGATGTAGTACAAGTGTAGAGGGCGGCGCTGCACGGAGTCTCACCTCTCACCCGCTCGTGGCGCGGCATAAAAGCCGTCATATCACAAAACCCAACCACTCCCAAGAATAAATGGCACAGTAAAATAAACGGACAAGCAACCATCACATCCCTCCGTCTTTTTGCATTTCATCTCTCTCATTTACTTTCTCGGTTCATCTCCCACGCCGATCCGTAGCTACTACTCCTTGGGCGTTCTTTTGGCGGCTTCCCCAACTTTTCCCACAAGATTAGTCAAAGTGGAGAGTAACAATAAGGCGCCTCACTCATTTATTTGGGCTTCTAAACTACTACTCCGTCCCTGGTTTATTCCTCACCATTGTAATTTGTGCTAAATTTTGACCAAATATTTAATCGATAAAATGTTACTCAAAACACTTAGGCGCGGTGCATCTAGGTGTGTAAGTCATCTTCTGAAAACCAAATAATCCGAAAACACTTAGGCGCGATGCATTAACTTCTACCTCGTTTCTTGTTTCTTGACATATCAACCAATAAGAGATAAAGAGTGTGCATGCTTTTAATGACTTGAGATATCAAACACGACATGCAGTGGTTAGTTCATTGCATGCAATACTATTAATTAGCAAATAAACATTAACGTTTCTCGTTTTTCTCCTCCTCCTTGGCATGGTGCACAGAGAAATAACCACAGGAGAAGGAAGCTAAAAGTAAACAATCAAACAAGCATTTTTGCATTTGTTTTGCATTGAATCGTTTCACAAGCTTGACTAGTGCTGTTTTTCCACTTTTACAAAAACCGCATCGTAATGTTCAAACGTGCATTTGCATGTACATTAGTAATAGTAGTACTCCCTCCGTCTAGGTGTACAAGTCTTCCCTCCTTCTTGGTCACCGTGCACAACCAAAGACGACTTATTGACCTAGACGAAGGGAGTAGCACAGCCTGCAAGCATATATCGAGAGAGACGTGTAGTCCGATAGTATACAGTAAAGTTTGTGCTATATGCATGTACTTGCAAAATGCGTTATAATACACAAAGTTTCCAAACTTTCCCTTTTACATACTTAATTAAGGACGCTAAAAATTCCTGAACGTTCAGGATTTATCATTTGGGTCCCAAACTAATGAGATCGCCTTACGGAACAAAAATTATAGTCCTCCTAAAAGCCACAGCGCTCGCAGGAGCGCTTGCGGCGCGCCACGAGTGCCCTGGTGCGTGGCCGTTTCCCAGAGCGCCGACACAACGTCTCTTCCTCAGCCTTGCAACTCGCGAGGTGATGATTGGCGGCTTGCCGGCGGGCGAGCGCGATCTCACCGGTGTGGTGATCCGGCGCCAACAGGTACTCCTCCTGGCTGGAAGCGTGCACCCGGTCCACGTACCGCCAAGCGTAGATGAGGCGCTTGGGCCCGATTGCACTCAGGGCGTCGACACGTGCGTCCTCCGCCACCCTCACGGCCCTCGCACGAGCCTTCTGCCAAAGAACCAATTGCTTGACTCTCTCGGGCGCGACATAGATCTCCCAGAAAGCTTGTTGCGCGGTGCGCTTCTCTTCCTCGGCCTTCTTCTCCGCCTCTATTTTGGCGCGCTCTGCTGGAGGCAAAGCCTCCCACAAGGCAACATCCATTTCTTTCCAAAGCTCCTCAAGGCTGGGGGGCTCGACGGGTGGCACGGCGTTCTCCTCATAGCGAGGAGCCGACGTGTCCTCCGACGCGCGTGCCGGCGAGATTGAGAACGCCGACACGTCCACCTCGACGCGTTGCGGCAAGGAGCGGAACACGGACGTGTCCTCCTCGACTAGTGGCGGCGAGGAACGGAACGGCGATGCGTCACATCGCGGCGAGGAGCGGAACGCCGACGTGTCCTCCTCGACTAGTGGCGACGAGGAACGGAACAGCGATGCATCGCGTAGCGGCGAGAAGCGGAACGCCGACGCGTCCACCTCGACTAGTGGCGGCGAGGAATGGAAAGGCAACGCGTGACCGTCCGCGCGGTGCAGGGAGGGGCTCCTAGGGCTTAGGAGGGGAGATGCCATGGTGGTCGACGTGAGAGGGAGGGGGAGGAGAGCGATGAACGTGAACGTGAGGGGGAGGAGATAGCGATGTCGTGGGAGGCGCAGTATTTATAGCGAGCAATGGCACACCTACGTAAGATATGGACTGAGCTGCATTGACTTAACTACAGGTCCAATTGCGTCACTGACATGTGGGCCAGTACACTACTGGGCCCGTATGTCAGTGACCCAATGCACCTGAAGTTAAGTAAAAGCTACGTGGGCATATTTGTTGGAGTAAATTACGGGGGAGCGAAGGGGTGGAAATATTGCTGGTCACAACGGATTGGACGAGCGTGGGGGGAGGAGAGTCATGCATGCAGATTTTTTCACACGGGGTGGAGTGATGGGACCGCCGGAGGGAGAAGGAGAGTTTGGCAGGCATATTGTTTCCACACATGGAGAGGAAAATATTTGGAGTCGAATGGGCTTCCTGCAGGTATGGGGAACGGTGCATAATAAGTCATCTTGCATGCCGGGCTAGGTATAGTCTCAAGTCACTAAAAACATACACGCCCCACACATGTTCATATTTCAAGGTGCACTAAATTATTGCATGCGATGATTAAGGCTGGCCATCATGGTGGTATCTTAGCTGGTACACGGGAATAGCAAACATGCTGATGTGGCAAAGAATTAAAGAAGAGAGGGGGGTTAGACTAACTAGTGTTCATGCATGCATTGGTAAACACATTTTTTTTGTGAAGAATGACAGCATTAGTTGAGTACTTTTGCAGACTTCAAAAACTATTCCACCGCCTCTACTATATTGCTAAGAGTAGGTGAAAGTTTTGAGTCGAGCCCTTTAAACTAGAAGGGAGGTAGTGGTACTCTAATAGCTAGGTGTGTAAGTCATCTTACAAAAACCAAATAATCCCAAAACACGTAGGCGTTGTGCATTAAGTTCTACCTCGTTTCTTGTTTCTTGACATATCAACCAATAAGAGATGAGGGTGTGCATGCTTTTAATGACCTGAGACTATCAAACATGACATGCAGTGGTTAGTTCATTGCATGCAATACTATTTAATTAGCAAATAAACATTAATGTCTCTCGTTTTCCCCTCCTCCTTGCTCACGGTGCACAGCCTAAGATGACTTACTCACCTAGACGGAGGGAGTATCAACATTCACAATGTCAATCAATATTTTTACAGTCATTATAAAACGTAGTTCTTATACTCATTATAATCAGTATTGTAGATATTGATATTTTTAGTATAAATTTGGTTGTGGGATTTCATTGATGCCTGTCAAAGCATGGAGGAAGCGGAGCTTAGGGCTTGCATTGCCGGTCTCTACATAGGTATTTCTCTTCATAATCCTGTAATTTTAGAGACTAATTGCGCTTTTGTGGTAGCGTCTCTTGCATCAGGGGACTATGACAAGTCTGCCATGCGTGACCTGAAGATGAAAGCGTTGAGCATCTCGAAGTTGATCAACAATCTTCAATTGTCAAAGATTAGCCGTTCGGCCAATAAGGTGGCACACTTAATCGCTAAGTATAGCTTTGACAATAGATTAGATGGTATTCTTGTAAATAACATACCGCCCTGTGTGGTGAATATTGTATCGAATGAGTGTACTTGTGTGGCTGGTTAATTAATATAAGGTGGTGTTTAAAAAAAGTATATATTTGGTCAAACACTTTGCAAACGGTTGACGGGAGTAAAACGGACCAGAGAGAGTATCATGCATGCAGAGTAGGCAAAAAAAATTTGCTCATTATTAGCCGGTCGAAGTCTCAAAGGGCGCGACCGCGCGAGGGAGGCGAAGGTCATGGGAGGCGCGACGGTTGACAGAATTAAGTGAAGTTACATCTACGCGCCAGCATGGCGTGCGAATAGGCAGAAGCTATACCGTCAGGCCTACGATATGGGTCTAGTAGACATGACATCTAGTGGGTCCCGCATAGTTCTCGAGATCTCTTTGGGGGCTTGCAGCCGTTTATCCACCGAGCAAGCCAGCAACCCCACGCCGTTCGCACGCCCTACTCGTCCCCGTCTTCTACCTCACAACAGTTCGCTCCCAGTCGTCCCGTCCTTTCACATTAGTTCGCTCCTAGTTTTTGTGGGGTACAACAGTTCAACGTCTCCTAACCCTCCAAAATCCATGGCCTCCCAAATCTCCATGGTTGCCGCTGAGTACCAGGTTAGAGCCATCACCGGCGATCAGTTCATCGTCATCTACACACGTGGATCCGCGACGGTGAAAGCATGGCTTGCTCGCTTCCTACGCATGTTCAACAGTTCAACGGATGAGTGGGTTGCTGGGATAGATGTTGAGTACACCACAGTCGTGGGACGAGAGAAGGATCTAAAGGACGAAGAGAGGAAGAAGCCCGCCATGATCCAGGTTTGCGTACACAAGGTTTGCTTGGTCTACCACATATGCCATGCCGACGTTGAGTGCCAGGATTTTAAGAACTTCCTCAAGGACAAAAGAGTGAAATTCGTTACTGTAGGCTTTAAGAACGACAAAGAAGTCCTGCGTCGGATAGGTCTCGTTGTAGGCCAGCCCTTCGATCTCCAGAAGGCAAGCCTGGTGTCCTCCTCTCAACCTTCAATGCTGACCCTGGCAGCAGCCATGATTGATCCTTCGTACGCTAAAATGAAGAAACCTCATCACAAATTTCATCATGCATGGGAGTCTAAGACATTAGATGAAGATCACATCCTGTACGCAGCAACGGATGCCTACCTTTGTTTAAATATCTACATGGGTTGGATGAAGAAGCAGAGCCCAGTGTCCGGTTCAAGCAAAGAAGCGTCGGTGAAGAGGAATAGGAAGAGGGACGAGGATGAAGTCGAGGACGTGGACTCGGACTTCGAGTAGGTGGCAGTGCCGTCGCTCATGCTGGTTCTACTGCAGTGTCAAGCTGACTAGTTGCTTAGTTTATTTTCAAGGGTGTGTTGTGCTGAGGCCCCAGCAGAACTATGTTTATGTTCTTTCTCGTTATTTGAACTGTTTAGTACATAGAGTAGTACTAGTACTATGTCTTACTACTGTTCTTCTTGCAGTTGGTACTACTACTCGTACCTTCGTGTTCCCACTATAATTAATACGTTCGTACTAGTAGTATAATTTGGGTCAGTCGATTTGTGAAAGAAGTTCGACGGAGCGAAGGAACAAGACGGCAGAAGAGGTGGAAGAAGCCCTTCTAGCCATCCATGTTGCATCAAACGGCTCACATGAGTCGACTGACCCAAATTGCTCCTTCAGATTGCAGGATCCACGTGGCATTCATGGTCTCGAAGGTAGATTTCGCGTCCGCACCCGGTTTGCGGGCTCGACGCGCGCGACCGGCTTCCGCCGCGACAGCCACCATGCGGGCCTCCTCCGCGCAGGCGGAGACGACAATGACACGCTAGTTCCTCCTCGCCGGCGTCCTGGAGCACGCGCTCGTCCTCCTCTTCGTACGTTGCGTGCATAGACGCGGCTCCACCAGCTGCTCGCATGCTTGGCAGCGCGACATGGCGAGGAGGGACTGCAGACGACGTGAGCGGGCGAGCCTTCAGCTTCATGGCACAGGGATGGCGGCGATACGGCCGTGATGGGCGAGAAATTGTTGGCCGGAGCAGGCGGGCGCCGGCATGCGCAACGGCGGCGGCGGCATATTAATGAGTGCACGTATGGGAGCTTACTTTAGTTTTATATGAGGTTGGTCAAACTTAAAAGAAAACCGTACTAGTACACGTAAACATTAGACTTAGGCAAAACTTTTTTTTGAAGTTAGTACCATAGCCACGATACGGAATACTGTGCAAGCGCGTGAACCGCGGCCGCACGGTCGATCGAATGGTGCGTCACCGTGTCGCGCTCGAAGGACATCCACCGAACCATTTTGTGTGTGTGAAAACAATCCTCGAATATTACTCAACTTTTTTTTCCTGGGAAAGTTCTTGACGCTGCAATATTTCCATATATTTGAATTTAGCTCCAGTTTGTGTTTATTTGGATTTGGACGTTTTAGGTGCGCCCTTGTTTTTTTAATACTTATTTTGTGTGTGTGACTGAGAGAGAATGTGTGTATGTGTCCATATGTGTGTTGTGGCGCAAGGGCAATGTGGAGACGGTGTGCGTGTGATACAGACATAGAGAGGTGTGAATGTGCAAACGATCATGCATGAGTGAGGCATAAACAGATGCCGATACGTTGTGTATACATGAGAGAACGGTCTTCTAGTTCACTTGCGTGTGTGTGTGTGTGTGAGAGAGAGAGAGAGAGGAGCATCCGTAACACAACAACCATCTCTCTCGATTCGTCCGTCCCTCGCACGATCGCAGGCAACATATGCATTAACGCGCACATTTTGACACCCTCACTCGGCCCCTCCCCACCTAAGGGCCCGCGCAATCTCTTCGTGAATACCCATTTCTCTCCTTAGGTTTGTTTTCGCTCAATATCTGACACACACACACACACACACACACACACACACGCACGCACGCACGCACGCACACACACACACACATGCACGCAACACAACACACACACACTCCCCCGAGCACACAATTCATCCCCATCCAAGGTTATACGGCGACCACTCTCGCTTGTGCTTCTTTGCACCCCAACATGCACAACACCTCAATCTTCAAATAGGGCATCGAGTAGATCGAAGACGGCGACCACACCGCGCTAGAGAATGCGGGGTCATTTGGAAGCAGGGTGATGTGACGACGGCTGACTGACTCCTCCCCCCACCCTCTCTCTCTCTCTTGCACAAAATTACCAATCCCTCTCTCCCCCGCACAAAATTGTCAATCCCTCAACCCATGAGATCCTTCCCCTCTCATCCATGTTTTTCCAGCTCTCTCATCAAACATGTTGTCTCTTCTCCTTCCACGTATACAGAATCACGTATATTACATGTCTCCATCTTTCTCACAGACCTAACTTCTTCCTCTCTCTCTCTCTCTCTCTCTCTGTGTGTGTGTGTGTGTGTGTGTGTGTGTCTTGTTAGGTTTGTCTCCTACTCTCTCGTCCACATACATACAATCTTTCCCGCCCTATCTGCTCCATCTTCAAAAGCTCTCTCTGCACGTTTCATTCACACAATGGGATATGTCAAAATGTTGCTTCTATAATGGCTGATGTAGAGTTTTGGTTGTTTTTGTTGCATCCTACAAAGTAATAACTATGAAATGCATTTAGATTCTCATTTGACTGGGATTATGTGAGTTTGAGCATGTTGTGAAGTACTATAGACCTTGTATACATCTTGGGATTCGACAATGATTGTAACTATTGAATTGTATAGACCATTACATTCGAAGTTAATAGCCTAATATATTTATTTCACAATTTCAACAAATGATTAGTTCACTACAAACTAAGAAAACAAATGTGTACTCCTCCGCTTTTATTTAAGTCCACGATTAGCATAGGTCAAAGTCAAGTTTTGTAAACTTTCGAAAGCTTATAACAAAAATATTAACATATACAATAACAAATAAATACCATTAGATTCATTATTGAATGTACTTCCACATCATACATATTTGTTATGGTAAATGTTTATATTTTATATAAACTTGGTCAAACTTTAGGAAGTTTGACTTCGTCAAACCTAATATGCAGAGTTTACTACTACTACTCGCTAGTTTCTTAGCGAATCACTCAATACGCACACAGGAGTCCAAAGTCACAAAATTTTGAGGTCGGCGGGAAAATCTCCCGCGACCCTGATTCGAGTAGTGGGAAGTTACCATCATAGCCTTCGGAACAGGCCTACGTACAACACTTGGTAGGGGGCTGTTTTCATAACTTCAGGTTCACCCTACCCAGCCAGCCCCACCTCGGCACCTAGAGTAGTACACCTGAATACTCCCCATTTTCTATCCCCACCGCAAAATAGACTTCTCCACGGCACCGCGGCCTTCGTGCTCCTCCCCTTTACATCGGCGCACTCGTCACCGTAGCGCATCTGCCTCATCGACGACCTCGTACGCCGCACTGGGCCGGTCCACTATCGTCGTCGTAGACGGAACCTCTTCCCCGACATCGTCTTCCATGGTCTCGGATCTACTTCCTGGTAGCCGACACCAAGCGCAGAAGTACCATCGTCATGGACAATGAGCTGACTCCCGTTGCCGACCATGACTCACAGAGGCCGCCGCAACCATCGTTCTCCTCGTCGATTGGTAATGTGTGTATTGAATCACTTAGCAGTACAAGTGCAATTCCAATTTTGTTCATACCTACCCTTCAATTTTCCTGGGTGCTATTGTTCTTGTAAAGTAATTGGTTATAGCCTCCATTGTCCAACAGAATATTACCTTGTAATTGTGTGTTGCTCCTGTATCGCGCTGCGCTTGGGTTGGTTTTTCATCTGCAACCAGCAGTGTGGCAAATAATGGAAAGGTTTTTAGAACTAGCAAGATGCCCATGCGTTGCACGCATCAAGATGCATTTGTATGAGTAGTTTATCTTGTGGGAGAAAAGGATGAACGAGGGAAGGCCTTATTTGCAAATCTGGAGAGGGGTATGGGTATCTTTTTGCAAAATTCCCATTTGTTTCCTTCCTATCATCGCCGATATAAATCGGACGGCCTATATTGCAAGAAAAAAAAGTATAGAGAAAAAAAGTAGACAGTAAAGGAAGTAGAGATAAATATTAAATATTAAATATAAAATAAATATAACCGTAGAGAAGAGAGTAGAGATAGCAGAGATGTCGGGAAAGGATCGCGTGCGCGCGCGAAAAAGCGGCCGGGCGTACGCTAGTTTTGGCGCGCGGCGTCCAGCGCGCTTTATAAAATCCAACGCCCTCCCACCGCCCTGTGCCTTGCCACCGCTCATGCCTTGCCACCGCTCTCTCCCGCTCTTTTCACCTCGCCGCCCGCGCCACCATGCCGCCGCGTCGCGAAACTTGGGGATACCGCGGCGTCGCGCGCCCCCGGCGGCTTCTCCGCCGAGATCCGGTTCCGCAGATGCGCCTCGCCTCGGCAATTTCGACATCGCCACGAGGCCGCCCACAGACGACGCGGGCGGCATGGCGCCTCCGGTGGCCTCATTGAACATTGAACTTCCCCAACGTGCCGATGCGGGAGCGGGCGCAGGAGCTCGCGCCTCTGCCGCGGCTTAGCACCGACGAGGATCGTCGTGACAACCGGAGGCGGGAGCACCGTCTCGGCATCGCTGAGATGGACGAGGAAGCCATTGCACTGTGGCGCCAACACTTCCCGCAGGACATCATCAACGAGCGCGAGTTCTACACGCAAAGGAGGGCAGAGAGGGATAAGAGGAGGGCTGAGCGAGCTGCCTATCGCGAGGACAAGCGTAGGCGAAAAGCGGACGCTCAATTCAACATGAGGCTAGGGGTAGCATCGCCCTGGGAATCCGACGATGATCGGTATCTTCATGCCTACAGTCAGACGTCGGAGGAGGACATCACCGAGGAGCAGTCGGACGACGAGGAGTAGTTGAATTATCTTTTTTGTATCTATCTATGCTGAGAACTATCCTCTACTCTCTAGTATCTACTTCTCGATCTCAGCACTGTAAATGCTTTTTTAAAGCGCCGCGTGTTGCGATTCTGTTGGAGATGCTCTAACATGACAGACTAGTGCTTTAATGTTGCCCACAAGATGCGCGAGTATTACTAGTAGTATTTTTCTTGCCATGTTGAGATTTTGAAACCACGAGTGTGAACATGCAGAGGAGCAATGAAGACCAAACACGGGATATTCGGGACATCTTCAAGGAGCGTGGCAAGTTAAAGAGGAGCTGCACCGAACCTATAAAACGAGCTTTGGTAAGTAACACCCTTTCAATTACTTTCATTTAGCCTCGTGTTCTTCGATGTGTATATGTTGTAGTTTCTGTTTCTCTTAAGCGTGGTGTTCTTCGATGTGTAATAAGAAGAGTCTTAATCATCCTAATGCTTTCATTTTTGACTTGATGTAGGAAGTGGGTGTTCTCATCGTGTAGTCTGTTTTTATATTTCTTTTCCTTTTGAATTCACTTCTCCGAGTTCTATTTATCTGGCTTCTACTAAATGGATCTAGGTTTCTCTGAGTATTGATCTAAAAAAGAAGTAACTTCATGTCAGGATGCAGTTCCTGCGAGGAGGGAAGTGTGGTCAACCTCGAGATCATGTTTCTGCCAGGTGGAGTCGTCAGTTGTTCGTATCCTCGTGGCATTAGTAAAGGCTGAAAGAACGCATGCAACAGCCCTTGAGAATGTAGCCGAGTTCTGATGAAGCGAAAAGAGCAAGCAGATGCTCTCTTCACCCAAGCCAAAGAAGAGATGGAAGAAGCCAGAAATAAGCTAGCAGAGGCAGAGCAGGCTAGGCGTCTCCTGCTATCTAAAACTGTTGTCAATACAAAATTTCCTTCATAATAGCTAGGTTCAAATGTTTATCCAACAAGATGCTCATTGTGATGTTTGTGCATCTACTGATGTGGCACAAAATGTTTTTTTGGGTCATGTAATAACAACAATTACTTTCCAAACAATAAGAGACGAAGCATTGGACATGGTATAGTTCACGCGCAAGCCCGACATTCCAAGTCCAACTTCCACATCAAACTCATGTTCACAGATATCTGCACATTCATACATAATGTCCACAACCATGATTCACTTCAAAGCCAAAAAAAATGTGAGGAGAGTTATAAATAAAGAAAAACCTCTACTAGTTCTTGCTACCAGTGCGAGCACAACAACTCAAGACCATGCGTAAATTAATTATATTTTAGTCATTTTTTGTGTTCTAAAATGCATGCCGGCTCACGGAAGGACGTGTTGCTGGCACACGCGCGGATTCAATGAAGGCAGGCGGGGCAGTCTTAAGATGGTTGCACGCAGCGAGGAGGCGTGCTCAGCCGGGCCTGCAGTGAGTGCGGCCCTCTTCGCCGGCGCGCCGGTTCAATGCTTGCGCTATGAGAGGTCGCGTCCGTGTCAGAGCAATCACTCCCTCCAGTCCGTTTTTGTTTGGGTATAACAAAATCTCGTTTTCCATTCACATTTTACAAGTAAAATTCGTGGACAAACTTTGACCCAAAGTACGATGGGGACAAGTAAACCAGAATGGAGGTAGTAGTTTTTTTAATCAAAGAAGGGTTTCCCCTTCCGATTACTGAAAACCAGCATCTAAACCTAAACCATAGTATTTGCCCTAGAACTAACAGGTTCAACATCTCGTAACATAAACCCATACAACCATACGCCAAGGAGGTACGTAGTACTATGAATTCCATTTTCGCTCCATACCAATCGTTCTAAAAACTACTTACTACTTATAACGTGCCATTTAAAATCGGAACTCTTAACCCCGCTAAAAAAACGATATTTTAAACGTGGCTACTCGGTCTGTGGCAACTGGCGAGCCACCGCGCTCCAAGTCGTTCACTTGTGGTCCCGACCATCAACTCCTACAAAGGTGCTCCACCACGTACCCGGTACCCGCGAATGCAGCAATCATGCATCTAGGGTTTTAGGGTTTATTTGTTAACGTCGCCTTTACGTAACACTCATGTGTGCGAGACAGCGAGAGGCCGACTGTGTGCGTGCGCCTCTTCTCTTCGTATATGTACTCCACGTTTGTCTGGTGTCCAAAAAATTATAATAACTACTAGCAATGTGCCAATGCGTTGCCACATGATCAAAGTAGATTAATACATATTCACCGATTTGATAGAAAAAAAGTCTAGTTTTGAAATATGTATATCACTAAAAATATGTTATGTTTCACTCAAAATATATTCCTTTGGCGGTTTTGATGAGATAAGGGATCATGTTGTTGGTTTCAAGATTCGAGAAGTGGTATATGTCTAATTTATACTCTTACTAGCAAGATGCCCGTGCGTTGCACGGAACATCAAAATCTCGTGGGAGAAAAGGATGAATGAGGGAAGGCCTTATCTGCAAATGTGGTGAAGAGTGTGGGTAAATTGCCATATTTTCCTTCCTATCCGTCAGATATAAATCGGACGACCTACATTGCAGGATGGCAGGCCCACCATCATCACCAACTCTATTTTTTATCCCTACTCTTATGAAAAGCATTGTCGATGATGATCGTGTGCCTGCCATCCTGCAATATAGGCCGTCCGATCTATACCTGACGGATAGGAAGGAAACTATGGCAATTTTGCAAAAAGATACCCGCACCCCTCTCCACATTTGCAAATAAGGTCTTCCCTCATTCATCCCCCACAAGATAAACTACTCATACAAATGCATCTTGATGTTCCGTGCAACGCATGGCATCTTGCTAGTTGTTGCAAAAAGCCCATGTGTGTGTGAGAGAGAGGGAGAGTGGAGGAGGACGGAGTGCATGTGTGACAAAGAAACAAGTAGTGTGTGTGCGATAGGTATCAGCTTAAAATGAGGCAATAGTGTGTGTGTGCACGATCGAGAGGGCGTGTCTCAAGAAGAGAAGAAAAAGCTACATAGATACAAGGAGCGAGAGAGAGACATGTATGCGATGGTGGAAGCACGAGTGTGCGGGTGTATAAACCTATCTAGAGGCTAGCTAGTCGATAAATGCTTGTGAGAGAAATACGAGTTGGGGTGCGAAAGCGAGAGTTTTGTGTGTGTGTGAGAGAGACGGTAGTCGGGAAGGGGGGTGGAAGCAGGAGTTGTGTGTGTCTGTGTCTGTGTGTGTGAGAGAGAGGAGACGGTAGTCGGGGTTGTCTGATTGGTGTCAGTTTGGGATGGAAATGAAAAGGAGACCGCAACAAATGTTGTGTCTACAGGAGAGAGAGAGAGAGTAATTTTAGTGGTATGAGTCATATGTAGAGACATATAGGGTGTGTGAGAGAATCCCATAGAGAGAAAGACAAAGTGAAAGATGAGTGGAGACTGTGTGTGTGGTGGTGAAAAAGAAAGCTTAGGTACCGAGTGATACCAGAGAACAGTAGAGACGTGAGATATAATGAAAACCGTGTAATGTATAATGATAGGGAGAGTGTGACACTTCTCAAGGGAGACGTCGAGAGACCATGTTTGCGAGGATAGGAGAAACATGAAGTGAGCGTGCGGGTGAGGTGGAGAAAAGAGAGTGATGGCTACCTGAAGGAGCATGCATGCGAGAGAGATGGGCGTGAAAGGAGTGAACAAAAAAGGGATTCAAATATTTGAATTCGAGATGATGATACATGTAATCCATACTCGAACCAAAATTGATCTATCAAACATGCATACTCATATGAATTCACGCACATCTATGTTATTTAATATGTAGATATTACTGATCCATACATTTTAGTAGAACATAATTTGGTTAATTTTTTTCGAATTCAACCTTAAGATTTTGATATCGTTGTATTTGTAAATCATATTAAACATATAAAGGAGCAGAATTCTTTGTTGTGCTTTTGAAAGTATATATGTAAAAAGAATGATGTATATAGAATGTAATTCCAATTGAAAATGGATCCCGCCTGGAAAAAATAGTAGAATACAAACGGGATTCGAATTGAGTTGGCACAGTAAAAATACACTGTGCAAAATTTGAACGAAGCGGGGAAAGTCGCAGTAACCGCCCGAAAGCAAAATCTGCGAGATGGAAATCACTACTGCCTATCCCTGCCGCGCAAAGCCTATCTGCTGGATTTCTATGCCAGAGCTGATACCCCGACACCGCCGTCCATTACAAGAGATCGACCTCTCTCATCCACGCCTTCGGACCGGGATCCTTGCATCCCGTCCTCTCGCTTCATCCCCGCCGTCGTCCACCTTTGTCGGCGCCGCTCTCTACGACCGTCTCGCCCACCGCGCCCGCTGCCACCGCTCTACCCTCCTAGATATGCTTCCGCCGCCGACAGCCATCGCTACCGCAGCACCGCCAAATTCTCACCAGATCGACACGGCACCGCACTGAGGCGATTTTTCAGATCTGCTCAACTTATTTATCGCAAAGAAGAAAATAGATCGCCACTGCTTTACTCTGATTTGTTGTCTTGGTTGCGAAGTTGCCATTGTCCGGTTTGCACCTTCAGATCCGCCATGGCACGCTCAACACTACTCCCAATACTTATGGTTTTCCCCTTTTATATTCCACACTAGTTAAATCACAGCAGACTAAATTTCAAAATTGGGTCAGTCAATTTTTCAGAGCTCGCCGGAGTTCGCCGGTGCGATTCAAGGGGCTCGGGTGGTTGTGGGGCCTCGCTGAACGAAGAAAACTCGACGCGGGTGGGGGATGGGAGTGGCGGAGGAACACAGGCGGTGGGGGCCGGTGGTCCGGCCGGCGGCCCGTGCGGTGTTCTGTATGGGAAGAATCACAGATGAGGAAGAAGGGTTAGGAGACGTAGGATCTTCATCCAACCGCCTGAAATGGTCGAGAGACAGCTGGGAGTTGCATCCTTAATGCGCTCTGGTTCATCATGTGTGGGAACTGCGCAACCAACATTTTATTATCCAAAATCTGCTTGCTCTTCTTTACCATGTTCGATAGAGCTGTGACACAAAACGTAGGACCGACTCCAGCAGACTGTACCCATACTTCACTGGCCACACCACTAGCCCCACCACACAGGACCTGCACTCCAGCAAAAGGTATACCGATTTCATTTGCGATAGCACCAGCTGTACCACAGAAAAATCCCACTCCAGCAAAAAGTACAACAAGTCCACCGGCCGAAGACCTATCCCAACTGCAGAGACAGCCAATTCCTGCAGATTGGAATCCCATTCCATTTATTCCCAGTTAAAAAGACAATGCTTTCAATGTTGTTAATGACTATGTGCATATATTCCCATCATGGGAAGATTATTGTGAAGACAAACACCATTTTCACATCTTCCTGTCCAACTTACGTGTAAGTGCTATTATTCATGGTTATTATTTTCCTGTTTTTTGCTGATTGAACACATCAATGATTTCCATTACATTGTTGTAACTAGGCAAGGGTCAATCTGGATAGTCATGATGAGGAAAGCTTGCTTGTGCTTTTCAAGGAAGAATTGCAGCAGTATCGGTGTTACCTGAGGAAATCACACTTTGGTGGCAAATCTATAAACGAATTTCCGGTGAAGTCTCCTTTGCTAAATTTAGAAGACATTGAATGGAAAAACATTGTTATGCACTGGTCTCGTTCCCAGGATGAGGTACTGTCTATGAAATCACATGACAATTTGAACTTCTACTTATCCGCATGTGCCTTATGGATCTTGTTTGCAGGAAATCTGCTCAAAGAAGAATTCCGGTTTGAAAAGAACGACATGATATCGCAAATATGCTGCCCGCTGCTTTGCTCTTGTTAGTACCTGTTGTCCTGTATCACTATACTTGCATACATACCTGGTTCATTATGTGACAGCAGTATGCATGATAGCTTGCTTATCAATTGTTCGCTCCAAATTCTTCAGTATCCAATGCCAATGTTTTTTTAGCTCTGCATTGTTCTTGTAAGTACATGCTGTCCTTTATCAGTGTACTTATAATGACAGGTAGTTGTTCATGTACCATCACTCTGCAGCTTATTTTCCTTTGCCCTCCATTTTCTACACATCAGATCTATATTTACTCTTACCATAAGGTTGGCACTGAAGAAGTTTAGTTGTGCATTGCTCTTGGCTGTACCTTTTGCATGTATCGCTGCACTTACATTTATAGCTACTTGGTTATGTAGCATCACTCTTCATCTTATCTTAAATATTCTCCATTTTTTCGTATATTATCACATCTATATTTACTCTTAACAAAATGTAGAATAAAGGCAATGCTTATGAAGAAGATTCTGTGGTAAACTTCTTGAATTACCCCCCCATCAGCATGGACAAGGCCTTTATAGAGCCTGTCTTCACCAATAATGTAAGTTTGTCCATCTCAAGCCTTCAAACTTTGTTGTATATATTTGGTTAGGCATGACTGCAACAGTTGTTTATTTTTGGTGTTTGCATCAAATTGCATGTTTAAAGTTTATTATGTACTCCCTCCGTTCCAAAATAGATGACCCAATTTTGTACTGAAGTTAGTATAAAGTTGGGTCATCTATTTTAGAACGGAGGGAGTAGTTCATAAACAAAAGTTTGTCCTTTCTCAATTTAAGTTTTCAGTTGTACAACCAAGTTCCTTATTCATACCATGTAAATTAAAGTATACAGAGCAAGTGATCTTCTTTTGCACTGCATGTATGCTTCTGTTCTTCATCCGTAATCCAGTGGTGTGGTGAACCTACCCACTACAGCACAATGTCATATTCTGCAATGTCTTAACTATGAACAATGTCATATCATTCTACTACTCCCTCCGTCCGAAAATACTTGTCATTGAAATGGATGTATCTAGATGTATTTTAGTTCTAGATACATCCATTTTGATGACAAGTAATTTCGGACGGAGGGAGTATTATTTAAACCGTCTCTTTATTTGCCAATCTGAAATGGGATAAATTGACAGCACACTAACCATTGATACTTATGAGTTCTTGATCTGTAATCTAGTGGTGTCGGGAAGCTGCCAACTCCTTCACAATGTCATTTCCTGCCATGTCTTAACCTGAACAATACCATATTGTGTTAATGCAATTTTAAACTGTGTCACTTTATTCGTCAGCAAGAAATGTGATGGATTGTCAGCACTGATACTTTTATGTGCAAAACCTGTCATCTGTCTGCTTGTTTATCTTTCAGAGTGAGGAAGATTTAAGTGTTGAACAAGCGCAGTCTCATCATCTTGCTCAGCTGCTTGCGCTGCAGCTCCCCAGCAGGGCTAAACTTTCTTGAACTCTATTGAAGTGCTATCGGTTTTGTATATTATTTTGTCGATGTGTTTATTTGCACTGGTGGTGATCTTTGATGCCCAGTGTATGTAATCTGCTATCTGCTTGTGCTTTATTATCATAGTGGCGAACTTTGATGCCCAGTGGATGTAATATGCTGTAATTTCTTTATTGTATAGTCTAGGTTTTTTCTTATTCACGATGTTGCAGTTATTTTACTGTCTTCGCAGTAAACCGGCCAAACCGTAAAATTATGGTACATAATCGGGCCGTCATGCAATCACGATGTAGGTTGGGCCTGAAACGTGCCAAATAGCTAACAGGCCGGCAGCAGCCCGAAATGAACCCCAGCCCATGATTGTGCGAATCAAATCACAGGCTTTTAACAGACCAAAATTGTCTCGGTCCTTCTTTGGCCCAATCAGATATCGGCTGCGAGCAGGCCGGATGCAAACCGGGCCGTAGTTAGGCCCAACTATATGACGGGCATTTAACAGGCCGAAATTAATATAGGGCCGAAATGTTAAATGGGTCCTTAAGAGGACAAAACTAATGTCAGGCCGAATTACTAAGTGGGCCTCTAGCAAGTGGGCCCAAAAGCATAGTGTCCAGTTGACGGGCCGAATTTGATATGGGCCATAATTGACCCCATAGCCTCTTAAAGGGCCATACCTGATCTAGGCCGTAATTTGGCCCAGAACATGGTAGGCTTTTAACAGGCCGGATCTCATATGGGCCACTATTAGGCCCGGAACATGGCAGGCCATTAATGGACCGGATGAAATATGGGCCGACATTTGGCCCAAAACATGGCAGCCAGTTAATGGGCCGGCCTACTAGGGCCCTCAAATTCTTGTAGGCCTACAGCTGGGCCGGCCCGTTAATGTCGGCGAAATCTCGTGGGCCTTTAGCCGGGCCGGCCCATTATGATCCGCAAGAATCTTGTGGGGCTTTACCTTGGCCGGCCCATTATGGCAAACAAAAATCTTGTGGGCCTTTACCTGGGCCAGCCCATTATGGCCCGCAAAATCTCGTGGGCCTTTAGCTGGGCCGACCCATTATGGTCCATAAAATCTTGTGGGCCTTTAGTTGGGCCGGCCCATTTAAACTTGATGGGCCGGTCCACGTGTAAACATATCATCGGCGCGTCTCGCCCATTGGATGAGTGACACCTGTGCCAGCGCGGACCTGACACGTGTCTCCTCCAGCCAACGATGATTTTACACATGGAAAATCCCCATTGGTCGGGGCTGTTAATGGGTTATGGGATCCAAAACCCGACCCGATAGCTTAACGGCGTTCCATTATGGTGGATGCCACGTGTCGGTCACCCTTGACGAAAGCACTTCTGTGACACGCGATTTATCGTCATGGAAGTGGACACTTCCGTGATGATAATTTTGGTAATGTCATGGAACACTTCTACGACAACACAGGTATGACTATCTTGATTCTGTCATAAATTTGTCATGGATGTACATGCATGACAAAAAACGCGACCTACTGTGACAAACACGTATCATCGCGGAAGTGTATTTTTTTGTAGTGCCAGGTGTGGTTGAATTGACAACTCAACTGCTAATACTTCAGAATATTCTTTGGCTCCCCTTGTGTCGAATCAATAAATTTGGGTTGAATACTCTACCCTCGAAAGTTGTTGCGATCCCCTACACTTGTGGGTTATCACTTGCAATCCTCAGCTGCCAAGTCAGACCTCATCGACGGTGACCACGAGGAGGGCACCCTCTCCAGCTCTTCCAAGGGGAAAGAGCCCATCCGCGACATCAGGGAGGGCACCCTACAGTCGTGCTCTTCCAAGGGGTAGGAGACTATCTGCGACAACATGGTGCACACCCAGAGTCTGTGCTCTTCCCATGGGAATGAGCCCATCTGTGACAAGTGAGGAAACCCATGATTTGTTTTGCCGTACCTCTTCACAGGGGGGAAACCATGATTTGTTTTGTCGAACCCCTTTTGTGGTGTAGTGAGAATATGTCCAGTTTTAATTGCTATATTTGGTTGTTTGCAGTATGCCTTGTTTATTTCAGTTATTCACAATATGATGCTCTATATGTGCAACTATTTACTATGCAGTGCAATTTCATCAATACTAGTTTCAACAATACCAATAGGAATGACTATATTTGCTTGTTGTTAAATGTGTTATAGCTAGCATATGCATCTTTTAACGTTTTTTGGTTGTTCGGTTGATTGTAGTTAGCATATGTCCAGTTTCAATTGCTATCTTTGGTTGTTCATAGTATGTCTTGTTTATTTCATTTATTCGCAAGTGATGTTCTATATGTGCAAGTATGAACTGTGCAGTTCAATTTTATCAATACTAGTTTCAACAATACCAATATGAATGACTATATTTGGTTGGTGTTAAGCCTGTTGTAGCGAGCATATGCCTCTTTTAACGACTTTTGGTTGTTCAGTTGTTTGTAGTTAGCATATGTCTAGTTTCAATTGCTATCTTTGGTTGTTCGTAGGATGCCTTGTTTATTTCAGTCATTCACAATGTGATGTTCTATATGTGCAAGAATGAACTATGGAATTCAATTTCATCAATACCAATTTCAATAATACCACTACAAATGACTACATTTGGTTGTTGTTAAGCATGTTGTAGTTAACATGCCTTTCAATTTTTATTTAACAATAACTAGTGTACTGATACGTCTCCAACATATCTATAATTTTTTATTGTTTCATGCTATTATATTATCTGTTTTGGATGTTTAATAGGCATTTATATGCTATTTTATATTATTTTTGGGACTAAGCTATTAGTCGAGGGCCCAGTGCCAGTTTCTGTTTTCTTTTTGCCTATTTTAGAGTTTCGCAGAAAGGGATACCAAACGGAGTCCAAACGGAATGAAACCTTCGTGATGATCTTTCTTGGACCAAAAGGAACCAGAAGACCTAGAGATGAAGTCGAGGATGCAACAAGGAGGCCACGAGGCACGAGGGCATGCCCCCACCCTCGTGGGCCCCTTGTAGTTCCCCTGACCTAGTTCCTTCGCCTATATATACTCTTATACCCTGAAAACACCCAGGGGAGCCACGAAACCACTTTTCCACCGCCACAACCTTTTGTACCCATGAGATCCCATCTAGGGACCTTTTCCGGCGTCCTGCCGGAGGGGGATTCGATCATGGAGGGCTTCTACATCAACACCATTACCTCTTCGATGAAGCGTGAGTAGTTTGCCACAGACCTTCTGGTCCATAGTTAGTAGCTAGATGGCTTTTCTCTCTCTTTGATTCTCAATACCATGTTCTCCTCGATGTTCTTGGAGATCTATTCGATGTAATATTTGTTTGCGGTGTGTTTGCCGAGATCCAATGAATTGTGGATTTATGATCAAGATTATCTATGAATATTATTCGGTTCTTCTCTAAATTCTTATATGCATGATTTGGTATCTTTACAAGTCTCTTCAAATTAAGGTTTAGTTTGGCCTACTAGATTGATCTTTCTTGCAATGGGAGAGGTGCTTAGCTTTGGGTTCAATCTTGCGATGTCCTTTCCAAGTGACAGTAGGGGCAACAAGGCACGTATTGTATTATTGCCATCGAGGATAACAAGATGGGGTTTTCATCATATTGCTTGAGTTAATTCCAGTACATCATGTCATCTTACTTAATGCGTTACTCCGCTCTTTATGAACTTAATACTCTAGATGCATGCTAGATAGCGGTTGATGTGTGGAGTAATAGTAGTAGATGCAGGCAGGAGTCGGTGTACTTGACACAAACGTGATGCCTATGTTCATGATCATTTCCTTAGATATCATCATAACTATGCGATTTTCTATCAATTGCTCGACAGTAATTTGTTCACCCAGCATAATATTTGTTATCATGAGAGAAGCCACTAATGAAACCTATGGCCCCCGGGTCTCTTTTCCATATTATTTAATCTTGTTTACATCTTGCTAGTTTCCGATCTACTATTTTGCAATCTTTTACTTTCTGATCTATAAACCAAAAATACCAAAAATAATTACTTTACTGTTTATCTATCTCTGATCTCACTTTTGTGAGTGACCGTGAAGGGATTGACAACCCCTTTATCGCGTTGGGTGCAAGTTGTTGATTGTTTGTGCAGGTATTCGGTGACTTGAGCGTCATCTCCTACTGGATTGATACATTGGTTCTCAAAACTGAGGGAAATACCTACGCTACTTTGCTGCATCACCCTTTCCTCTTCAAGGGAAAACCAACGCAAGTTCAAGAGGTAGCAAGAAGGATTTCTGGCGCCGTTGCCGGGGAACTCTACGTCAAGTCAAGCCATACCAAGTACCCATCATAAACTGTTCTCCCTTGCACTACATTATTTGCCATTCGCCTCTCGTTTTCCTCTCCCCCACTTCAAAAACGATTTTAAAAAACCTTTGCGTTTTCTTCGCCTTCTATTTGCTTGCATCTTTGCTTGGTAAAAGTCTAGTGATATGGATCCACTTAAAGTGTTCTACTTGGATCATCTTCGATCTATATGTGCTCATACTGAAACCTCGACTAGTTTCGTTGAGGGAAAATCTTTAGATGAGCATGCACATTTTGTGCGCCATCGTTTGTCTGAAAAAGGGAAGCTCTTATGGAATCAAATAAATAGTTTTCTATGCTATGCTTGGAATCTTTGTGAAATTTATGATTTTACTTGTTGCTCTAAGGACCCTAAAAAACACCTTCCGTACATATGTGAGTTTAATGATAATGAAATATTATCTTCTTATGCAAAGGGCGTCTATAGTTACTATGATATCGAACAAATTGAAGAATTTGTTGCTTTTTAGGGTGCTTATGAAGTTGCTTCTTTAATTGAAAAGTATGATATTACTCTCTACAAATCTGAAAATTTTGACATACTTAAATATTGCTATGAAAACTATGCTCATAATGTCTATGTCAAAGGATTTATTGAGAGAATGACCGTTGCCTTGGAAGAAAATAATGATATGCATGAATCTATAGATAATTATGATTCCAATAATTTGATTGAAATATCCCTTGATGAACATGGTGCTTGCTATTCTTGTGGCCATGATGCCAATATTTATGTAGATGAATTTGCTATAGTCCCTTATGTTAAACATGAGATTGTTGCTATTGCACCCATACTTGATAGTTCCTTCGATGAAAAGCAGGATTGCAATGATGTTATTATAAATTTTATTAATGTCAATTGTGCTAGTAATACACGAAACCCTAAGCTTGGGGATGCTAGTTTTGCTATGTCTACTATTTGTTGCAATGATCATGATTGGGGTGATTCTTTTTATGATCCTGAAATTTTCTTTAAGCCCCATGATGAATATGAGTTGATTATAGTGTGTGCAATATTATTGAAAGTGGGTTTGGAAGAGTGTCAACTTTAGATCCCACATATTTGGAGAATGTTCAACCTTATGAAATTTTTGATAAAAGTGGGTTTGGAGAGGTCATGACTTTAGTTAATGTTAATCCCACTATTTTGAAAGAGTGTCAACTTCGTATGCATGTGGATCGTGTTGAGAATATGTTTTGTGATAGCTATATTGTTGAATTTTCTTATGATCCTACATGTAATTATTATGAGAGAGGAAAATATGGTTGTAGAAATTTTCATGTTACTAAATTACCTCTCTTCATGTTGAGATTGCTATCGTCACTTTCTTCTTCCTTGCATATGCTAGTTTTTGCTTGCCTTGATAATTTTTTTGCTTATAAAATGCCTATGCATAGGAAGTATGTTAGACTTAGATGTGTTTGTCACGTGTTTTATGATGCTCTCTTCGTGCTTCAATTCTTGTCTTTTATGTGAGCATCATTAAAATTATCAATGCCTAGCTAAACAGGCTTTAAAGAAACATGCTTGCTGGGAGACAACCAAATATTTTTCCTTGTTGTTTAGTAATAAATAATCCATATAGCCTCTGGTTAGATGTGGTTTTATGTTTTAATTAGTGTTTGTGCCAAGTTAAACATTTAGGATAGCATACGGTGATAATTGTGTTGATCCTGCTGAAAGTCAGAAACTTTTTCGCTTAGTAAATTAGTTTTGAAAATTCACAGAAATGTGCTTTTGATCTGATTATTTCTGATATGGATTTGTACACAAATTTCTCAGGTTGTCCTAACTTGGTTGGAGTTTTAGATATACAGAAGTATTCTAAAGTTACAGATTACTACAGAGTATTCTGTTTTTGACAGATTCTGTTTTTCACTTGTTGTTTGCTTATTTTGATGAATCTATGGGTAGTATCGGGGTATGAACCATGGAGAAGTTGGAATATAGTAGATATTACACCAATATAAATAAAGAATGAGTTTGCAACAGTACCTTAAAGTGGTGATTTATTTTCTTATACTAACGGAGCTCATGAGATTTTCTGTCGAGTTTTGTGTTGTGAAGTTTTCAAGTTTGGGGTAAGGATTTGATGGACTATGGAATAAGGAGTGACAAGACTCCAGTGGAGTACAAACCCAACTAGCAGCAGAATGTCAACAAGACCACTACTCAAGTCAAGAATGTCGTAACCAATCTGGTGCGTGAAGATTGTCAGCGCAACAACGCCTGCTTCAGCTATGGACAAACCGGACATTACGCCAGACAATGTCCCAAGAATGGCAAGCCAATAGTCTCCTACCATCCACAAGTCAACCACCTGGAGTCATATTCCGACCCGAGTGCCATCCAAGGCCAAATCCATCATATCTCCGCTGACGAAGCCCAAGAAGACTCGGAAGTCGTCATTGGTATGTTTCCTGTTAATAGCATACCTGCAGTAATTTTATTTGATTCTGGGGCTTCCCACTTTTTCATTTCATGGAGTTTTGCTGCCAAAACAAATTCCCCTTCTTGATTATGGGCAAAAGTATGATGGTACAATCCCCGGGATCGGTGCTCCGAAGTAATTTGGTCTGCTGAAATTTGGAGATTGAGATAAAGGGAGTCAAGTTTCCAACAGCATTGATGGTCATTGAATCTGATAAATTGGACTTTATTCTGGGAATGAATTGGTTGACCCAATACCAAGTATGCATCAACTATGTGACCAGAGAAGTCACCATGGTAAATCAGGAAGGTTGCATCGTAAGTTTTTATGCCTGCAGAAGTATACCCAAGAAGGATATGGTATTCTCAGCTGTGGCCGAAGAAGTGGAATAAATTCCTATGGTCAGCGAGTATCCAGAAGTATTTCCTGAGGAATTGCCAGGAATGCCGCCAGACAGAGAATTGGAGTTTGCTATTGACTTGGTGCCCGGACTGCACCGATACATAAGAAGTATTATCGGATGCCTTCGTCAGGATTGGTGGAATTAAAGAAATAGCTCGATGAAATGCTACAGAAAGGATACATCCGTCCAAACTCTTCACCTTGGGGTCACCCGCTATATTCGTGCATAAAAAGGACGAGAGTCTTCGGATATGTGTAGACTACCGACAGTTGAATGACGTCACCATCAAGAACAAGTATCCACCGCCAAGAATTGATGATTTGTTTGATCAACTCAGTGGGGCCAAAGTATTCTCCAAGATTGATTTGAGGATTGGATATCATCAACTCAAAATCAAGAAGGAAGATATTCCCAAGACCACGTTCACCGCTCGATACGGTCTTTATGAATATACTGTTATGTCATTCGGTCTCACCAATGCCCCCACCTTTTTCATACATATGATGAATAAGGTGTTTATGGATTCAAAAAGCGAAGAAGTGCACAAGGACCACCTCCGAGTGGTGTTGCAAAGACTTTGTGATCATCAGCTTTATGCAAAGTGCAGCAAATGTGAATTTTGGCTCTACCAAGTAGGATTTCTGGGGCATATTCTCTCAGTTGCGGGTATCGCCGTGGATCCAAGTAAAGTGAAAGATGTGCTTGATTGGTCTGCATCCACGACAGTCTTAGAAATCCGGAGTTTCCTTGGATTACCGGATATTATCGCCGTTTTATCGAAGGATTCTCTAAGATTGCCAAGCCGATGACAGAGCTCCTAAAGAAGGATAAGAAGTTTATATGGACTGAGGAATGCGAAAGGAGCTTCAACGAGTTAAAAACCAGGCTGACATCCGCGCCAGTATTGACTCTTCCCGACATCTACGGCAGCTTTGATGTCTACTGCGACGCATCCAAGAAAGGACTCGGATGTGTTCTCATGCAAGATGGCAAGGTTGTGGCCTATGCATCTCGACAACTACGGCCTCACGAAGGAAATTACCCAACTCATGATTTGGAATTGGTCGTGGTGGTTCATGCCTTGAAGATTTGGAGACACTATCTGATTGGAAAAAGGTGTCAAATATTTACGGACCACAAGAGTCTCAAGTATATATTCACTCAACAAGACTTAAACCTCCGTCGGCGAAGATGGCTTGAGTTGGTTAAGGATTATGACCTCGGGATAAATTATCACCGGGAAAAGCTAATGTGGTAGCAGATGCCCTCAGCCGCAAGCCCGTCAGCCTGAATGCTCTACTGGATACATTGCATACCAAACTCCGTGAGAAAATGGCTCAGCTCAGTTTATCAATAGTGCATACCCGTATGGCTAGCATATTGGAAATGGCTCCTACTCTCGAGGAAGAAATTCGCAGCGCTCAAGCACATGACGATTCATCGCAATCATATGCCAAGCCAACCAAGGATTTCTCTAAGGATCAAAACGGTGCACTAAGGTTTCGAGGAAGGATTTGCGTACCCAACCAAGAGAGAGTGAAAAAGAAGATATTATTAGAAGCCCACGAATCTTCGTACTCGATTCACCCAGGTGGCACCAAGATGTATGAAGATCTCCGTCAAGTATTCTGGTGGGAAGGAATGAAGAAAGACATCGCTTACTTCATAGCTTGTTGCGACATATGCAACAAGGTGAAGGCAGAACATTAGAAGCCCGCCGGACTCCTTCAACCTTTTCCCGTATCACAATGGAAATGGGATGATGTCTGCATGGACTTCATCACCGCATTACCAAAGACACACCGGGGGAATGACGCAATATGGGTCATCGTTGATACCTTAACCAAGGTGGCTCATTTTCTGCCTATCTGGACCACTTATCGTGCAGATCAACTTGCACAATTATATGTGTCCAAGATCGTCCGTTTGCATGGCTTACCAAGGACCATCATCTCCGATAGAGGATCTCTCTTCACTTCAGCCTTCTGGTCCCATCTACATCAAGCCTTGGGGACTGCTTTGAAACACATCACCGCTTATCATCCACAAACAGACGGACAGACTGAGCGGGTAAATCAAATACTCGAAGATATGCTCTAAGCATGTGTATTGGCTCAAGGATCTAAGTGGGAAGACTGTCTGCCGTACACCGAGTTTTCCTACAACAACAGTTTCTAGACCAGTTTGAAGATGTCACCATATGAAGCTCTGTATGGCCGTAAGTGCCACACTCCACTGAACTGGTCTCAAACCGGGGACAGTCGTATATTCGGAACAGACCTAATGATGGAAGCGGAGAAGCAAGTCAAGGAGATCCAAGATAGACTACAGTTGGCCAAGTCACGACAGAAGAGTTACTATGATGCCAAGCACCGTCAGATCAGATTTGAACCAGAAGAACATGTGTATCGCTGAGTCACCCCGATGAAAGGAATTAAGAGGTTTCAGACCCTGGGCAAGTTGGCACCCAGATACATTGGCCCATTCCCAGTCATGAACAGAGTTGGAGCAGTTGCTTACCGATTGGAGTTGCCACCAGAACTGTCAGAAGTACACAATGTGTTTCATGTCTCCCAGCTGAGAAGGTGCATCTCGCCACCGGAGAAAAGGACTGATATGGTAGATATAGAATTGGCAAAGGATCTCACATATATGGAAAGACCAGTTAAAATATTGGATGAGACAGAAAGAGTCACTCGCAGCAAAGTGATCAGGTTTTCAAAGTTCAATGGCACCATACCGAGGAGGAGGCAACCTGGGAAAGAGAGGAATTTTTAAAGACTGCTTACACAGAACTATTTTCCCAAGCAACCGAATCTCGAGGACGAGATTCATCTTAAGCGGGGGAGGTTTGTGACAGCCTGGTTTTTGCCTTCTCTCTTTTTTCGGACTTGATTTGCATTTGCCTTCATTTGCCTTGATTTTGAGTTTTTAAGAATCAATTCAAATGGACTTGTCAATTGGGCATGCCCTTGACTTTCACCCAAGTGACCCATCTTCCTCTCATCCAACTCCATTTCCTTCTAAAACCCGAGAATGGCCAATTGACTATTTTTCATAAGTGAAAATATTCATTTACTTTCTGAAACCTCATTTCAGAAATTAGAGCTCCAAAGCAACCCCAATTTTTATAGCACCAAAAATCCTGAGATAATTCCTGAATTTTCTTTGAACCTTGGCCCACCTCCCTGGGTAAAAATATTGCATGACTTTTTAAAATATTTTTGCTACAGAAAATCTTTTCTATCCTGGCCCAAAAATGCACTTTGTACAGCAAGTGCATTTTCCCCTAATCTTTTGGAGTTGATATTTCTTGAGCTTAAACGCCCTCCTAAGAAACCCTTAACCCCAGGAGATCAGCCCTAATGGCCTTCTAGAAGCTAGCCAAACTTGGCGACCAAGATTCTGTCCAGAAACTTGCCAGCAAGATTGAGTCACTTCTGGTCGGCCTGGTTCGAGTTTTCACCTTTCTTAGACCTAACACTGCGTGGACTCTAGCCCAGACATGGTTTGGAAGCGTTTGGGCGTCATTTTGGCAATGCCAAAGCGGTGACCGCGTGTGGACACGGGCCTGGCATGTGTTCGACGCGCTTTGCGTCGCGCCAACACCTCTGTTCAGCGCGTACTCGAGCTAGAGCTCGCCGACGAGTGTCGCACCGCGCCACCACCCTCGTCTCATCGCCCTTGACCTCTCCCTGGCGCTTGACGACACCGGAGACGCTGCAGCGAGCATGGGCGCATCACAGCCAAAAGCTAGAGTGCACATGTGCCCCTGTCTTTTTCTCCCCCTCCTTCCCGTGCTCGTTCGCGAGCGTGGACAGCCTCCGCGTGATCGCTGAGCCTTGCGCCCTTGCTGATGCCCCTCGTCGCCTCATGCCATCTTCTAGAGAGCTCCAGTAGCGACACATACCCCCTTCCCCCTCCGGCTATAAATTGATCCCCTCCCCTCCGTTCCAGCGCTACCCACAGCCCCATCCAACCTCCACACACACGCAAACATAGCCGCAGCCCGGCCGGGCAGGCCTCTAGACGCCGTGCCCGACCAAAGCTTGCCGGCGACACCCGTAACTCAGCCACCCTGTTCCCGACCTCTTGGAGCCCAACCAACCACCTAGGCGCATCCCTGGAGCCCCTCTGGTGTCGTCCCGAAGCCACAGAGCCCCTAGAACAGCCCCTTGCCGTCGCCTTCTTCCTCTCCGGCAAGACCTGACCGTCGCCGCCGCTTGCGAGCTTGATTGCGAGCAGCTCCGGCCATCTCTCGCCGTGCCACGAGTACAGGCAGGTGTGCCGTAGCCCCCTCTCCATTTCTATCCCTCCAGTTAGGCCCAAGGACCCCTCCCCGCCAACCTGAGCTTCGGCAAAGCGCCGCCGCGTTCTGTTTCTCTCCCCTTCTCCTCTCTCCTAACCAGTGGGGGCCGCTGTCAGCCTCTCCGCTCGCACCCGAAGCGGTACAAGTGGAGGCGTCTTTTGGCTTTACGCCATCGACGTCACCCCCCTAGATTTTCAGTTTATTCATTTAATTCAAATATTTTGACCAGAACATTGAACTTGAACATCTCCTAGCCTATAAGTCCAAATGAGTTGATTCTTTTTGCATTTGGTTTGTTACAGAAAACTCTAGCAGCACACCAAAGTGTGGATTATTCCTTTCTCCCTAGAATTTTTGGTGACTTTCAGAGTGGTTCTTGATATTTGGTTTTGTGGTTTTTAAATATTTTCAGAGGGAGAGACTTGTCTTGAAGCTATCCAGGAGGAGTGTGAACCTCCTCTGCACTAAGGCAAGCCACAATAACATTTGGATGGTGTCATCTCAATATCTTTGATTTTCTACTTGAATATGAGCTAATTTTCATGCATTTAAAATAGTTAAATAATTATGTTTTGATGCTTAGTTACTTTGCCATGCTTGTTTTGCTTGTTTTAGTTACTGGTTAATTACATGGAGTAGTTTAATCAAGTAGAGTAAAGTTTTAGCTTAATGCTAATGCTTTGATAACTAATGGTAGTTTCTTTTGATAATTGCTATTTTCATATAAAAGATATGTGACTAAAAATGAGGTTTGATAATAACCAGTGTAGTAACATCAGTAGCTTTGTTGATGAGTAGTGCAAGAGAGTTATTTCTGTGATGTGGATCCATTCTTATGAGTTGCATCTTGGGCATATCGAGTAGTTGCATGATCATGGCATCATATGGCTTGTAGTAAGTTTATTTTCAAGTTAAACTTGATAATAATCCAACTTGAATATTAAGTTGATCAAGTCATGGTGCCTCTGAATCGGGTTCTTTTCAGTGCGACTACATTTACCTTTATGGGGGGTCTTGATTTGGTCTTTTGTCATGCCTCTTACGGGTGCCTCCAACTAGGGAAGGTTATGGGCGTGCGGTACCCTGGCTCGGTAAGCAGACATAACCTTGTGTGCTCGTTTGTTTTTATGGTACCTTGTCCCTGTTTCGGACCGTTTTGCCACGACGGGGGCTGCAGATGCCTTTGGTAGGCATGGGCCACCCATGACTTAGCCCTGAGAGGGAGTGAGTCGGAGTGGCCGGGGAGAGTGTCATGGCAAGGGAAGGGTTTCGTCGGAACTCCGTGGTCCACCCGAATGGGAGTGCGAGGCCCTTGACTTCCGTAGTGTGGGTAAAGTGCTCTAACCTCTGCAGAGTGTACTATCGATAGCAGCGTCCTTGGTTATGGACACAACTTGGTAGTAAGTCACACCATGGATCAACAACTTTAATTAATCTTGCACACTTGGTATTATTTGTGGCACTAGTTTTATGATGACTTGTGGATCATGTGATGATCGTAAGTGATTGGCTTCAGTTGTGATCCGGGTATGATCACCGTTTGGTTACAGTGGTAACCCGTCTGGTAAGCGAGTCCGAGGGACTCGGTGCACATGTTGGTTTCATTGCATCCATAGTATCACTTGCATTGCATTAAACCTGATTAATTGTCATGATATTGTTTGCCATTGTGCTTATGTTTGTTGTGAGCTTGCAAGTACATTCAATGTACTGACATGGCGTGTCATCCCAGCTTTCAGGCAAGACTGATCAGATCAGAGAGCGTCCCACATCTAGCATCGTGTCCACGTTGGTTTCCCTGTACTATGGAGTTCCATTTCATCGTTATTCCGCTGCCGCGTAGTTGATATGATAGAGGCCCTTTCATGCTCATTTAATAATGTACATAATGTTCAGCTGCATTGTGTGTGCCGCTTGGCCTCTTATCTCGATGTAATATCAGACTTATGTATCCGCTAGCATCCATAAAGCGGTTGTTTCTGTACCATGATGTTGTGTGTTGCCAGAAGACTTGGTCTGTGGGCTGGCAATGCAAGGTAAACCGGTTGCTCTAAGCCGGGGTGCCACAACGATTTATTTATTGATTGTCTTCCGTATGAGTGGCGGTCGGGGACGAGCGATGGTCTTTTCCTACCAATCTATCCCCCTAGGAGCATGCACGTAGTACTTCGTTTTGATAACTAATAGATTTTTGCAATAAGTATGTGAGTTCTTTATGACTAATGTTGAGTCCATGGATTATACGCACTCTCATCCTTCCACCATTGCTAGCCTCTCTTGTGCCGCGCAACTTTTGCCGGTACCATACACCCACCATATACCTTCCTCAAAACCGCCACCATACCTACCTATTATGGCATTTCCATAGCCATTCCAAGATATATTGCCATGAAACTTTCCACCGTTCCATTTATTATGACTCGCTCCATCATTGTCATATTGCTTTGCATGATCATGTAGTTGCCATTGTATTTGTGGCAAAGCCACCGTTCATAATTTTATCATACATGTCACTCTTGAATCATTGCACATCCCGGTACACCGCCGGAGACATTCACATAGAGTCATATTTTGTTCTAAGTATTGAGTTGTAATTCTTGAGTTGTAAATAAATAAAAGTGTGATGATCTTCATTATCAGAGCATTGTCCCATGTGAGGAAAGGATGATGGAGACTATGATTCCCCCACAAGTTGGGATGAGACTCCGGACGAAAAGAAAAAAAAGAAAAAAAGAGGCCATAAAAAAGAGAAGGCCCAAAAAGATGAGAGAAAAAGAGAGAAGGGACAATGTTACTATCCTTTTACCACACTTGTGCTTCAAAGTAGCACCATGATCTTCATGATAGAGAGTCTCCTATGTTGTCACTTTAATATACTAGTGGGAATTTTTCATTATAGAACTTGGCTTGTATATTCCAATGACGGGCTTCCTCAAAGTGCCATAGGTCTTTGTGAGCAAGCGAGTTGGATGCACACCCACTTAGTTTCTTTTTGAGCTTTCATGCACTTATAGCTCTAGTGAATCCGTTGCATGGCAATCCCTACTCACTCACATTGATATCTATTGATGGGCATCTCCATAGCCCGTTGATACGGCTAGTTGATGTGAGACTATCTTCTTCTTTTTGTATTCTCCACAACCACCATATTCTATTCCACCATACTGCTATATCCGTGGCTCATGCTCATGTATTGCGTGAAGATTGAAAAGGTTTGAGAAAAGTATGAAACAATTGCTTGGCTTGTCATAGGGGTTGTGCATGATTTGAATATTTTGTGTGATGGAGATAGAGCATAGCCAGACTATATGATTTTATAGGGATAGCTTTCTTTGGCCATGTCATTTTGAGAAGACATGATTGCTTTGTTAGTATGCTTGAAGTATTATTGTTTTTATGGTACCTTGTCCCTGTTTGGGACCGTTTTGCCATGACGGGGGCCGCAGATGCCTTTGGTGGGCATGGGCCACCCATGACTTAGCCCTGAGAGGGAGTGAGTCGGAGTGGCCCGGGAGAGTGTCATGGTAAGGGAAGGGTTTCGTCGGAACTCCGTGGTCCACCCGAATGGGAGTTCAAGGCCCTTGAGTTCGGTAGTGTGGGTAAAGTGCGCTAACCTCTGTAGAGTGTACTATCGATAGCCGCGTCCTCAGTTATGGACACAACTCGGTAGTAAGTCACACCATGGATCAACAATTTTAATTAATCTTGCACACTTTGTATTATTTGTGGTACTGGTTTTATGATGACTTGTGGATCATGTGATGATCATAAGTGATTGGCTTCAGTTGTGATCCGGGTATGATCACCGTTTGGTTACAGTGGTAACCCGTCAGGTAAGCAAGTCCGAGGGACTCAGTGCACATGTTGGTTTCATTGTATCCGTAGTATCACTTGCATTGCATTAAACCTGATTAATTGTCATGATATTGTTTGTCATTGTGCTTATGTTTGTTGTAAGATTGTAAGTACATTCAATGTACTAACCTGGCGTGTCATGCCAGCTTTCAGGCAAGACTGATCGGATCGAAGAGCGTCACGCGTCTAGCATCGTGTCCACGTCGGCATCCCTGTACTATGGAGTTCCATTTCGTCGTTATTCCGCTGCCGCGTAGTTGATATGATCGAGGCCCTTTCATGTTCATTAAATAATGTACATACTATTTAGCTGCATTGTGTGTGCCGCTTGGCCTCTTATCTCGATGTAATATCAGACTTATGTATCCGGTAGCATCAATAGAGCGGTTGTTTCTGTACCATGATGTTGTGTGTTGCTAGAAGACTTGATCTCTGGGCCGGCAATGCAAGGTAAACTGGTTGCTCTGAGCCGGGGTGCCACAACACTTGGTATCAAAGCCGCGCTGATTGTAGGACATGCTAGACCGTTAGTGCATTAGTAAAACGGTAGTTAGTTGCGTCTGAGTACCGGTAGTCATAGAAATTGGTTGCTGCATTGCATGCATGTTTATTTCTTGTTATTACCACCCATCTAGTGATTGTGAGTGTAGATGGCACCAGTTCCGATCTTGTACCATCCGGATCCAGCTCCGTACACATCGTCGCACCTGCTTCAGAATGTGTGGCGACGACTCTATCTAGAGGGTGCTGATCCAGTGTATCAGGTGTATTGGGAGCAGTTGGTCGGTTCGCTGTATGAGTATTATGCTGAGGTCACTCTACACCATAGTTCCCCTTCCGGCGCTTACACTCGTTCCTCTAAGGATGGTTTCCCTTCTATGCCATCTCAGATGGTCTAGTTTGCTGCTATCGAGGCTCTTGTAGACTTGCGCTACAACGAGGTTCGCATGCACACCCACCCAGGTTTTTACTACTACCCATCTCTACACGAGAACGGGCATATTCGCTTCCCTCTTATTGATCCGGCGTGCGATCGTCCTTCTAGCCACCTTTCTCGCTATATCACTGCCATTTATCTCTTGATCTATGAGTTAGCTCGAGAGCTAACCCGAGCTCGGACAGCCCTTGCCGCAGCTCGAATAGGAACCCACTACCCACTGTCGGTTTCACTCCCTACATTCCTCCCACTTCTAGTACCCCGGCGACCACCCAGGGTACCACCAACCCTTTGGCAGTAACTCCTTGCAGTGCTCCTGCTGTGTGGTCTTCCCTTGTCGCTACTCCTGCAGCTCCCATGCTTAGATCTCATCCTGCACCTGCCCCTGTGGGAGAGTCCTCGAGGCAGCATCGTAGCATTTCTTTTAATCCGGAGGTATCCACTATCAGTTAAGGGTTTGAGTCTGGCTCAGGAGAGGAGCATGCAGCAGCACCAGTCGAGCAGTATATCACTAGAGTATCATCTTCGTCATGAGTATGATGTATGGATGTAGTCGTACCCGTCATGATGTTACCTTTTATGCTGAGTCTATGTATAATTATGTTGGAACCTTTTTATTCGTCTTGGTTTCTTTGCGTCGTGTTTTTCTGGGTCCGTCACTGGCTTTTCCCTCCCATTTTGGATATTTCTCATCATGGTTGCCTTGCATTGGGAAAAGAAATAATAGGATGACGCGGGGAGGTAGCAGCAGCCAAGCTTGGGAGGATGTCCCTGTTCGTCGCTCCGCTCGGCAAGCAGGGCATTCCCCCGAGCCATTTCAGCCACCCCACCTCCACCACCACATCTGCCCTCCACTGACCAGATTATGTGAATGTTTGAATAAAGAACGATCTGATGGAGATGCTGAAAACATTGCAAGTTATGGTTGGACAGAATGGAAATCAAAATGGTCATTACTCCAAGCTATCAGATTTTCAAAGGACCAAGCCTCCCAGTTTTAGTCAAGCTGTTGACCCATTGGAAGCCGATGATTGGTTAAGGACCATTGAGAGGAAGCTGGAAATTGCTCGCACTGAAGAAGGATACAAGGTTCCGTTCACAACGCATTATCTCGAAGGAGCTGCCGCTATATGGTGGGATAATGCCAAAGCTATGTGGCCCGCGGATGAGGAAATTACGTGGACCAAATTCAAGGATCATTTCCGCAAGTATCATATACCCACCGGAATTATGAGGATCAAGCAGCGCGAATTCCTCGCCCTTACTCAAGGAAGCATGACACTACGCGAATACCTGAATAAATTCAACCATCTGGCCCGATATTCTCTCTATGATGTGGCCACAGAAGAAAGGAAGGTCGACAGATTCCTTGGCGGACTAAAACAACACCTCAGATGCACTCTCAGCATGTTTGATTTTCTAGACTTCCAAACTCTAATGAACAAGGCCCTCATTGCAGAAAGGGAACACAAGCGCATGCACGACAGCAGGTCCGCAAATAATGATCACAAGTGCAAATTCGAGCCGAAGAAGGATATGCAACCAGTGCAGAAGGCTCGTATATGCCAACAGACTCAGGTGGAGTACAAACCCAACTGGCAGCAGAATGTCAACAAGACCACTACTAAAGTCAAGAATGTCATAACCAATCCGGTGCGTGAAGATTGTCATCGCAACAACGTCTGCTTCAGCTGTGGACAAACCAGACATTACGCCAGACAATGTCCCAAAAATGGCAAGCCAATACTCTCCTACCATCCACAAGTCAACCACCTGGAGTCATATTTCGACCCGAGTGTCATCCAAGGCCAAATCCGTCATATCTCCGCTGACGAAGCCCAAGAAGACCCGGAAGTCGTCATTGGTATGTTTCCTGTTAATCACACACTTGCAGTAATTTTATTTGATTTTGGGGCTTCCCACTCTTTCATAATGTGGAGTTTTGCTGCCCAAAACAAATTCCCCTGCTTGATTATGGGCAAAAGTATGATGGTACAATCCCCGGGATTGGTGCTCCGAAGTAATCTAGTCTGTCGAAATTTGGACTTTGACATAAAGGGAGTCAAGTTTCCAACAGCATTGATAGTCATTGAATCTGATAAATTGGACATTATTCTGGGAATGAATTGGTTGACCCAATACCAAGTATGCATCAACTGTGCGGAGTCACCATGGTAAATTAGGAAGGTCCCATCGCAATTTTTTATGCCCATAGAAGTATACCCAAGAAGAATATGGTATTCTCAGCTGTGGCCGAAGAAGTGGCATCAATTCCTGTGGTTAGCGAGTATCCAGATGTATTTCCTGAGGAATTGCCAGGAATGCCGCCAGACAGAGAATTGGAGTTTGCTATTGACTTGGTGCCGGAGACTGCACCTATACATAAGAAATATTATCGGATGCCGTCGTCAGAATTGGTGGAATTAAAGAAACAGCTCGATGAAATGCTACAGAAGGATACATCCGTCCAAGCTCTTCACCTTGGGGATCACCCGCTATATTCGTGGATAAAAAGGACGGCAGTCTTCGGATGTGTGTAGACTACCGACAGTTGAATGATGTCACCATCAAGAACAAGTATCCATTGCCAAGAATTGATGATTTGTTTGATCAACTCAGTGGGGCCAAAGTATTCTCCAAGATTGATTTGAGGACTGGATATCATCAACTCAAAATCAAGAAGGAAGATATTCCCAAGACCAAGTTCATCACTCGATATGGTCTTTATGAATATACTGTTATGTCATTCGGCCTCACCAACACCCCCACCTTTTTCATGCATATGATGAATAAGGTGTTTATGGATTTCTTGGATAAGTTTGTGGTGGTGTTCATCGATGATATCGTCATTTATTCAAAAAGCAAAGAAGAGCACAAGGACCACCTCCGAGCGGTGTTGCAAAGACTTTGTGATCATCAGCTTTATGCAAAGTTCAGCAATTGTGAATTTTGGCTCTACCAAGTAGGATTTCTGGGGCATATTCTCTCAGTTCAAGGTATCGCTATGGATCCAAGTAAAGTGAAAGATGTGCTTGATTGGTCCGCACCCACGACAGTCTCAGAAATCTGGAGTTTCCTTGGATTAGCCGGATATTATCGGTGTTTTATCGAAGGATTCTCTAAGATTGCCAAGCCAATGACAGAGCTCCTAAAGAAGGATAAGAAGTTTATATGCGCTGAGGACTACGAAAGGAGCTTCAACGAGTTAAAAACCAGGCTGACATCCGCGCTAATATTGACTCTTCCCGACATCTACTGCAGCTTTGATGTCTACTGCGACGCATCCAAGAAAGGACCCGGATGTGTTCTCATGCAAGACGGCAAGGTTGTGGCCTATGCATCTCGACAACTACAGCCTCACGAAGGAAATTATCCAACTCATGATTTGGAATTGGCCGCGGTGGTTCATGCCTTGAAGATTTGGAGACACTATCTGACTGGAAAAAGGTGTCAAATATTTACGGACCACAAGAGTCTCAAGTATATATTCACTCAACCAGACTTAAACCTCCGTCAGTGAAGATAGCTTGAGTTGGTTAAGGATTATGACCTCGGGTTAAATTTTCACCTGGGAAAAGCTAATGTGGTAGCAGATGCCCTCAGCCGCAAGCCCGTCAGCCTGAATGCTCTACTGGATACGTTGCATCCCAAACTCTATGAAGAAATGGCTCAGCTCAATTTGTCAATAGTGGATGCCCGTATGGCCAGCATATTGGAAATGGTTCCTACTATCGAGGAAGAAATTCGACGTGCTCAAGCACATGACGATTCACTGCAATCATATGCCAAGCCAACCAAGGATTTCTCTAAGGATCAAAATAGTACGCTAAGGTTTTGAGGAAGGATTTGCGTAACCAACCAAGAGATTTTGAAAAAGAAGATATTATCAGAAGCCCACGAATCTTCGTACTCGATTCACCAAGGTGGCACCAAGATGTATGAAGATCTCCATCAAGTATTCTGGTCGGAAGGAATGAAGAAAGACATCGCTTACTTCGTAGCTTGTTGCGACATATGCAACAAGGTGAAGGGGGAACATCAGAAGCCCGCCAGACTCCTTCAACCTTTGCCCGTATCACAATGGAAATGGGACGATGTCTGCATGGACTTCATCACCGGCTTACCAAAGACACACCGGGGGAATGACGCAATATGGGTCATCGTGGATACCTTAACCAAGGTGGCTCATTTTCTGCCTATCTGGACCACTTATCATGCAGATCAACTTGCATAATTATATGTGTCCAGGATCGTTAGTTTGCATGGCATACCAAGGACCATCATTTCTGATAGAGGATCTCTCTTCACTTCAGCCTTCTGGTCTCGTCTACATCAAGCCTTGGGGACTTCTCTGAAATACAACACCGCTTATCATCCACAGACAGATGGACAGACCGAGCGGGTAAATCAAATACTCGATGATATGCTCCAAGCATGTGTATTGGCTCAAGGACCTAAGTGGGAAGGCTGTCTGCCGTACACTGAGTTTTCCTACAACAACAATTTCCAGACCAGTTTGAAGATGTCACCATATGAAGCTCTGTATGGCCGTAAGTGCCACACTCCACTGAACTGGTCTCAAACCGGGGACAGTCGTATATTCAGAACAGTCCTAATGATGGAAGCGGAGAAGCAAGTCAAGGAGATCCGAGACAGACTGCAGTTGGCCAAGTCACGACAGAAGAGTTACTATAATGCGAAGCACCGTCAGATCAGATTTGAACTAGGAGAACACGTGTATCTCCAAGTCACCCCGATGAAAGGAATTAAGAGGTTTCAGACCCGGGGCAAGGTGGCAGCCAGATACATTGGCCCATTCCCAGTCATGAATAGAGTTGGAGCAGTTGCTTACCAATTGGAGGTGCCACCAGAACTGTCAGAAGTACACAATGTGTTTCATGTCTCCCAGCTGAGAAGGTGCATCTCGCCACCAGAGAAAACGACTGATATAGTGGATCTGACATATATGGAAAGAGCAGTTAAAATATTGGATGAGACAGAAAGAGTCACTCACAGCAAAGTGATCGGGTTTCTCAAAGTTCAATGGGAGCACCATACTGAGGAGGAGGCAACCTGGGAAAGAGAGGAATTTTTAAAGACTGCTTACCCAGAACTTTTTTCCCAAGCAACCGAATCTTGAGGACGAGATTCATCTTAAGTGGGGGAGGTTTGTGACTGCCTGGTTTTTGCCTTCTCTCTTTTTCCGGACTTGATTTGCATTTGCTTTCATTTGCCCTGGTTTGAGTTTTTAAGAATCAATTCAAATGGACTTGTCACTTGGGCATGCCCTTGACTTTCACCCAAGTGACCCATCTACCTCTCATCCAACTCCATTTCTTTCTAAAACCCTAGAATGGCCAATTGAATATTTTTCATAATTGAAAAATCATTTACTTTCTGAAACCTCATTTCAGAAATTAGAGCTCCAAAGCAACCCCAAGTTTTATAGCTCCAAAAATCTTGAGATAATTCCTGAATTTTCTTTGAACCTTGGCCCATCTCATTGAGTAAGAATACTGCATGACTTTTTGTAATATTTTTGCTACAGAAAATCTTTTCCATTCTGGCCCAAAAATGCACTTTGTACAGCAAGTGCATTTTTCCATAATCTTTTGAAGCTGATCTTTCTTGAGCTTAAACACCCTCCTAAGAAACCCTTAACGCCAGGTGATCAACCCTAATGTCCTTCTAGAAGCTAGCCAAACTTGGTGGCCAAGTTTCTGTCTAGAAACTTGCCAGCAAGCTTGAGTCACTTCTGGTCGGCCTGGGTTCGAGTTTTCACCTTTCTTAGACCTAACATTGCGTGGACTCTAACCCAGACATGGTTTGGCAGCGTTTGGGCGTCGTTTTGGCAATGCCAGGGCGGTGGCCGTGTGTAGACACGGGGCCTGTCATGTGTTCGACGTGCTCTGCATCGCGCTAGCGCCTCTATTCAGCGCGTGCTTGAGCTAGAGCTCGCCGACGACTGCCACACCATGCCGCCACCCTCGTCTCATCGCCCTTGACCTCTCCCTGGCGCTCGCCAATGCCGGAGACGCCGCAGCGAGCACAGGCACGTCGCGGCCAAAAGCCACAGTGCACCCGTGCCCCTGTCTTCTTCTCCCCCTCCTCCCTGTGCTCGTCCGCGAGCGTGGATAGCCTCCGCGTGACCAATGAGCTTCTCGCGCCCTCGCTGACGCCCCTCGTCGCCTCTCGCCGTCTTCTAGAGAGCTCTGGCAGCGACACGTACCCCCTTCCCCCTCCAGCTATTAACTGAGCCCCTCCCCTCCGTTACAGCACCACCCATAGCCCCATCCAACCTCCACACACACGCAAACATAGCCGCAGCCCGGCCGGGCAGGCCTCTAGACGCCGTGCCCGACCAAAGCTTGCCGGCGACACCCGTAACTCAGCCACCCTGTTCCCGACCTCTTGGAGCCCAACCAACCACCTAGGCGCATCCCTGGAGCCCCTCTGGTGTCGTCCCGAAGCCACAGAGCCCCTAGAACAGCCCCTTGCCGTCGCCTTCTTCCTCTCCGGCAAGACCTGACCGTCGCCGCCGCTTGCGAGCTTGATTGCGAGCAGCTCCGGCCATCTCTCGCCGTGCCACGAGTACAGGCAGGTGTGCCGTAGCCCCCTCTCCATTTCTATCCCTCCAGTTAGGCCCAAGGACCCCTCCCCGCCAACCTGAGCTTCGGCAAAGCGCCGCCGCGTTCTGTTTCTCTCCCCTTCTCCTCTCTCCTAACCAGTGGGGGCATTGTCACCTCTCTCCTTCGCACCAAGCGGTACAAGTGGAGGCGTCTTTTGGCTTTACGCCATCGACGTCACCCCCCTAGATTTTCAGTTTATTCATTTAATTCAAATATTTTGACCAGAACATTGAACTTGAACATCTCCTAGCCTATAAGTCCAAATGAGTTGATTCTTTTTGCATTTGGTTTGTTACAGAAAACTCTAGCAACCCGGCCGAGCAGGCCTCTGGCTGCCGTGCCCGACCAGAGCTCACCGGCGACACCCGTAGCTCAGCCACCCCATCCCCGACCTCTTGGAGCCCAACCAACCACCTAGGCGCGTCCCTGGAGCCCCTCTGGTGCCGTCCTGAAGCCGCAGAGCCCCTTGAACAGCTCCTTGTCGTCGCCTTCTTCTTCTCCGGCAAGACCTGACCGTCGCCACCGCTTGCGAGCTTGATTGCGAGCAGCTCCAGCCGTCTCTCGCCGTGCCACGAGTACAGGCAGGTGCGTTGTAGCCTTCTCTCCATTTCTATCCCTCCAATTAGGCCCAAGGACCCCTCCTCTCCGGCGTGAGATCCAGGGAAGCGCCGCCACCTTCTGTTTCTCTCCCCTCCCCTCTCTCCTAACCGATGGGGCCCGCTGTCAGCCTCTCCACTCGCACTCGAAGCGGTACGAGTGGAGGCGTCTTTTGGCTTTACGCCATCGACGTCACCCCCCTTGGATATTCTGTTTATTCATTTAATTCAAATATTTTGACCAGAACTTTGACCTTGAATATCTCCTAGCCTATAAGTCCAAGTGAGTTGATTCTTTTTGCATTTGGTTTGCTATAGAAAACTCTAGCAGCACACCAAAGTGTGGGTTTTTCCTTGATTCCTAGAATTTCTGGTGATTTTCAGAGTGGTTCTTGATATTTGGTTTTGCGGTTTTCAAATATTTTTCAGAGGGAGAGACTTGTCTTGAAGCTATCCAGGAGGAGTGTGAACCTCCTCTACACTAAGGCAAGCCATAATAACATTTGGATGGTGTCATCTCAATATCTTTGATTTTCTACTTGAATATGAGCTAATTTTCATGCATTTAAAATAGTTAAATAATTATGTTTTGATGCTTAGTTACTTTGTCATGCTTGTTATGCTTGTTTTAGTTACTGGTTAATTGCATGGAGTAGTTTAATCAAGTAGAGTAAAGTTCTAGCTTAATGGTAATGCTTTGATAAATAATGGTAGTTTCTTGTGATAATTGCTATTTTCATATAAAAGATAAGTGACTAAAAATGAGGTTTGATAATAACCAGTGTAGTAACATCAGTAGCTTTGTTGATGAGTAGTGCAAGAGAGTTATTTCGGTGATGTTGATCCGTTCTTATGAGTTGCATCTTGAGCATATCGAGTAGTTGCATGATCATGGCATCATATGGCTTGTAGTAAGTTTATTTTCAAGTTAAACTTGGTAATAATCCAACTTGAATATTAAGTTGATCAAGTCATGGTGCCTCTGAATCGGGTTATTTACAGTGCGACCACATTTACCTTTAAGGGGGGGTCTTGATTCGGTCCTTTGTCATGCCTCTTACCGGTGCCTCCAACTAGGGAAGGTTATGGGCGTGCAGTACCCTGGCCCGGTAAGCAGACATAACCTTGTGTGCTCGTTAGTTTTTATGGTACCTTGTCCCCGTTTGGGACCGTTTTGCCACAACGGGGGCCGCATATGTCTTTGGTAGGCATGGGCCACCCATGACTTAGCCCTTAGAGGCAGTGAGTCGGAGTGGCCGGGGAGAGTGTCATGGCAAGGGAAGGGTTTCGTCGGAACTCCATGGTCCACCCGAATGGGAGTGCGAGGCCCTTGAGTTCCATAGTGTGGGTAAAGTGTGCTAACCTATGCAGAGTGTACTAGCGATAGCCGTGTCCTCGATTATGGACACAACTCGGTAGTAAGTTACACCATGGATCAACAACTTTAATTAATCTTGCACACTTGGTATTATTTGTCGCACTGGTTTTATGATGACTTGTGGATCATGTGATGATCGTAAGTGATTGGCTTCAGTTGTGATCCAGGTATGATCATCGTTTGGTTACAGTGGTAACCCGTCTGGTAAGCGAGTACGAGGGACTCGGTGCACATGTTGGTTTCATTGCATCCGTAGTATCACTTGCATTGCATTAAACCTGATTAATTGTCATGATATTGTTTGCCATTGTGCTTATGTTTGTTGTGAGCTTGCAAGTACATTCAATGTACTGACATGGTGTGTCATCCCAGCTTTCAGGCAAGACTGATCGGATCAGAGAGCGCCCCACGTCTAGCATCGTGTCCACGTTGGTGTCCCTGTACTATGGAGTTCCATTTCATCGTTATTCCGCTGCCGAGTAGTTGATATGATCGAGGCCCTTTCATGTTCATTAAATAATGTACATACCATTCAGCTGCACCGTGTGTGCCGCTTGGCCTCTTATCTCGATGTAATATCAGACTTATGTATCCGCTAGCATCAATAAAGTGGTTGTTTCTGTACCATGATGTTGTGTGTTGCCAGAAAACTTGATCTCTGGGCTGGCAATGCAAGGTAAACCGGTTGCTCTGAGCCGGGGTGTCACAATGATTTATTTTTTTATTGTGTTCCTTATGAGTGGCGGTCGGGGACGAGCGATGGTCTTTTCTTACCAATCTATCCCCCTAGGAACATGCGCGTAGTACTTCGTTTTGATAACTAATAGATTTTTGCAATAAGTATGTGAGTTCTTTATGACTAATGTTGAGTCCATGGATTATATGCACTCTCACCCTTCCACCATTGCTAGCCTCTTGTGCCGCACAACTTTCGCCGATACCATACACCCACCATATACCTTCCTCAAGACAGCCACCATACCTACCTATTACGGCATTTCCATGGCCATTCCGAGATATATTGCCATGAAACTTTCCACCGTTCCGTTTATTATGACACGCTCCATCATTGTCATATTGCTTTGCATGATCATGTAGTTGACATTGTATTTCTTGCAAAGCCATCGTTCATAATTTTTTCATACATGTCACTCTTGAATCATTGCACATCCCGGTACACCGCCGGAGGCATTCACATAGAGTCATATTTTGTTCTAAGTATTGAGTTGTAATTCTTGAGTTGTAAGTAAATAAAAGTGTCATGATCTTCATAATTAGAGCATTGTCCCATGTGAGTAAAGGATGATGGAGACTATGATTCCCCCACAAGTCGGGATGAGACTCCGGACGAAAAAGAAAAAAAAAGAGGCCATAAAAAAGAGAAGGCCCAAAAAAATGAGAGAAAAAGAGAGAAGGGACAATGTTACTATCCTTTTACCACACTTGTGCTTCAAAGTAGCACCATGATCTTCATGATAGAGAGTCTCCTATTTGTCACTTTAATATATTAGTGGGAATTTTTCATTATAGAACTTGGCTTGTATATTCCAATGATGGGCATCCTCAAAGTGCCCTAGGTCTTTGTGAGCAAGCGAGTTGGATGCACACCCACTTAGTTTCTTTTTGAGCTTTCATACACTTATAGCTCGAGTGCATCTGTTGCATGGCAATCCCTACTCACTCACATTGATACCTATTGATGGGCATCTCCATAGCCCGTTGATACGCCTAGTTGATGTGAGACTGTCTTCTCCTTTTTGTATTCTCCACAACCACCATATTCTATTCCACCATACTGCTATATCCATGGCTCACGCTCATGTATTGCATGAAGATTGAAAAAGTTTGAGAAAAGTATGAAACAATTGCTTGGCTTGTCATCGGGGTTGTGCATGATTTAAATATTTTGTGTGATGAAGATAGAGCATAGCCAGACTATATGATTTTGTAGGGATAGCTTTGTTTGGCCATCTTAGTTTGAGAAGACATGATTGCTTTGTTAGTATGCTTGAAATATTATTATTTTTACGTCAATATTAAACTTTTGTTTTGAATCTTTTCGATCTGTACATTCATGCCACAATAAAGAAAATTACATGGATAAATATGTTAGGTAGCATTCCACATCAAAAAATCTATTTTTATCATTTACCTACTCGAGGACGAGCACGAATTAAGCTTGGGGATGCTTGATACGTCTCCAATGTATCTATAATTTTTGATTGTTCCATGCTATTATATTATCTGTTTTGGATGTTTAATAGGCATTTATATGCTATTTTATATTATTTTTTGGAACTAACCTATTAACCGAGGGCCCAGTGCTAGTTTCTATTTTTTTGCCTATTTTAGAGTTTCGCGGAAAAGGAATACCAAACGGAGTCCAAACGGAATGAAACCTTCGCGATGATCTTTCTTGGACCGAAAGGAAACCAGAAGACTTGGAGATGAAGTCGGGGACGCAACAAGGTGGCCACGAGGCAGGAGAGCGCGCCCAGGGGGTAGGGCACGCCCCCACCCTCATGGGCCCCTCATAGCTCCCCTGACCTAGTTCCTTCGCCTATATATACTCTTATACCCTGAAAACACCTAGGGGAGCCACGAAACCACTTTTCCACCACCACAACATTCTGTACCCGTGAGATCCCATCTAGGGACCTTTTCCGGCGTCCTTCCGGAGGGAGATTCGATCATGGAGGGATTCTACATCAACACCATTACCTCTCCGATGAAGCGTGAGTAGTTTACCACAGACCTTTGGGTCCATAGTTATTAGCTAGATGGCTTCTTCTCTTTCTTTGATTCTCAATACCATGTTCTCCTCGATGTTTTGGAGATCTATTCGATGTAATATTATTTTGCGGTGTGTTTGCCGAGATCCGATGAAATGTGGATTTATGATCAAGATTATCTATGAATATTATTTGGTTCTTGTCAGAATTCTTATATGCATGATTTGATATCTTTGCAAGTCTCTTCGAATTATCGGTTTAGTTTGGCCTACTAGATTGATCTTTCTTGCAATGGGAGAAGTGCTTAGCTTTGGGTTAAATCTTGCGGTGTTTTCCTAGTGACAGTAGGGGCAGCAAGGCACGTGTATTGTTGCCATCGAGGATAACAAGATGGGGTTTTCATCATATTGCTTGAGTTAATTCCTATACATCATGCCATCTTACTTAATGTGTTACTCTGTTCTTTATGAACTTAATACTCTAGATGCATGTTGGATAGCGGTCGATGTGTGGAGTAATAGTAGTAGATGCAGGAAGGAGTCGGTCTACTTGACACAAACGTGATGCCTATGTTCATGATCATTGCCTTAGATATCATCATAACTATGCGCTTTTCTATCAATTGCTCGGCAGTAATTTGTTCACCCACCATAATATTTGCTATCATGAGAGAAGCCATTAGTGAAACTTATGGCCCCGGGGTCTTCTTTCCATATTATTTAATCTCGTTTACATCGTGCTAGTTTCCGATCTACTATTTTGCAATCTTTTACATTCCGATCTATTAACCAAAAATACCAAAAATATTTACTTTACCGTTTATATATCTCTGTCAGATCTCACTTTTGCAACTGGACGTGAAGGGATTGACAACCCCTTTATCGCGTTGGGTGCAAGTTGTTGATTGTTTGTGCAGGTATTCGGTGACTTGTGTGTATCTCCTACTGGATTGATACCTTGGTTCTCAAAAAAGAGGGAAATACTTACGCTACTTTGCTGCATCACCCTTTCCTCTTCAAGGGAAAACCAACGCAAGCTCAAGAGGTAGCATGTACTTAGACCTGCACAATACCAGTTTAAATGACTATATTTGCTTGTTGTTAAATGTTAGGCATGTTGTAGTTAACACACCTTTCCACTTCTTGTTTTGCTTAACTAGCATGCTTAAACCTGTACACTGAAGCTATCATTTGGATATTATGTTGTCTGCCATGGCTATATTTGGTTGATGTTTAGCCTGTTGTGCTTAACATGCCTTTCGATGTACTTACACATGACAATATTGGGAACGGCTGATGCTTTCCATTGAGGTTAGTTTCATCACATGCCTTATATATACTCACTATTCAGGATATCGGTAGCTTGATACCATATAGGTCGGGGGCTGATAAGGGATTTATCAGTGAATCGAACATTTAACTGGATATATCTGTAACCCATTTGTTGGTAGGTTAACTAGGTCCATACCTAATATATCCGAGACTACATAACAACATGCATTGTACTGACTGTCTAAATATGCAATCCTGGGCTACATACAACAAGGAAGAGTGTTACCTTATTGTTCTAATGATGTTTAGATATACAACAAATAATCGACCGATATTTGTAACAATGTTATAAACTCCCTCTGCCACATAATATAAGATGTTAATTCATCCATTATGTGAGTATATTGGATGTAATACGATCTTATATAATGGGCCGGAGGGAGTGTCGTACTACATCATTGTGCAAATTTTCGTTTAACTTCTAAAACTTGGTGCTTTTAGGTACATATGTCATTGGTAAAGATCTGCACTTCGACCCTTTTTGTGTATGGGGCAATGAGATATTCATGAACCAGCATCAAGTGAGAAAATTGATAATGATTATTAGTAAACTAGGTCAAAAGATGACAATTAAACTATTTGTTGACATTGTATCCACGACTAATAACCCACAAGTGTAGGGGATAATTGTAGCCTCTTTGATAAGTAAGAGTTCATCGTTCCTGATTCATCTTATTATAAAGTAAACATATTTGCAATGACATTTAGAGATTATAGTTGCTTGTGCGATGCTTGATTAGCTATGAGTTATAATGGTTTACCTTGCGTGCCAACATGCTATTAGAATGATTATGATGTGGTATGATGGGATGGTATCCTCCTTTGAATGAATTGAGTGGCTCGACTTGGCACATGTTCACGCATGTAGTTGAAACAAATCAACATAGCCTTCATGATATTTATGTTCATGGTAGATTATACCCTACTCATGCTTGTACTCAGTGTGAATTAATTTTAATGCATGTTTATGACTGTTGTCGCTCTCTCAGTTGGTCGCTTCCCGTCTTTTGCTAGCCTTCACATTGCATTAAGCGGAATACTTGCTTGTGCATCCAAACTCCTTAAACCCCAAAGTTGTTCCATATGAGTTCACCATACCTTCCTATATGCGGTATTTACCTGTCGTTCCAAGTAAATTTGTATGTGCCAAACTCCAAACCTTCAAATGAAATTCTGTTTTGTATGCTCGAGCAGCCCATGTTTCAACTAGGGCTACCTATATCTTCCATGCTAGGTGGGTTATTCTCAAGAGGAGTGGACTCCGCTCCTCATTCACGAGAAAGGGCCAGAACCGGATGCCCAAATCCCATGATCCAAAAAGATCAAAGCAAATCAATATAATTAAACAAAACTCCCCCAGGGCTGTTGTTAGTTGGAGGCACTCGTTGTTTCGAGCAAGCCATGGATTGATGCTTGTTGGTGGTGAGGGAGTATAAACTTTTACCATTCTATTTGGGAACTGCCTATAATGCATGTAGTATGGAAGATACACCCATCTCATAGTTGTTGCATTGACAGCGAAAGTATGCCGCTCAAAATGTTATTCAATCTCTATTTTAAAATCGAGCTCTGGCACCTCTACAAATCCCTGCTTCCCTCTCCGAAGGGCATATCTATTTACTTTTATGTTGAGTCATCATCCCTCTTATTAAAAAGCACCCACTGGAGAGCGCACTGTCATTTGCATTCATTACTATTGGTTTATATTGGGTATGACTTGACTGGATCTCTTTTACAATGTTTAGTCAGTCCTTGATCTTTAAAGGTGCTCTGCATTTATGTTTTGCGGTCTCGGAAAGGGCTAGCGAGATACCATTTTGTTATATCATGTTATGATTGTTTTCAGAAAGTGTCGACATCCGAGTTTTATTATTATGGCTCGCTTGCTAATTATGCCATTGATATGAGTAATTGTGAGACCGAGGTGTTATTGTGAGTATGGTTAGTTCATAATATTTGCTGAAACCTGAATGCTGGCTTTGCATGTTTACAACAACAAGAGCAAACAGAGTTTGTAAAAGTTTTTCTTTATCACTTTCAGTTTATAAACTGAATTGCTTGAGGACAAGCAAAGGTTTAAGCTTGGGGGAGTTGATATGTCTCCAACGTATCTACTTTTCCAAACACTTTTGCCCTTGTTTTGGACTCCAACTTGCAGGATTTGAATGAAACTAACCCGGACTGACGCTGTTTTCAGCAGAATTGCCATGATGTTGTTTTATGTGTAGAAAACAAAAGTTTTCGGAATGACCTGAAATCCACGGAGACAAGTTTTGGAAAATATAAAAAATACTGGCGAAAGAATCAAGACCAGGGGGCCCACACCCTGTCCACAAGGGTGGGGGCGCGCCCCTGTCTCGTGGGCCCCCTGACGCTCCACCGACCTTAACTCCAACTCCATATATTCCGTTTCGTAGAGAAAAAAGTCCGAGAGAAAGTTTCATCGCGTTTTACGATACGGAGCCGCCGCCAAGCCCTAATCTCTCTCGGGAGGGCTGATCTGGAGTCTGTTCGGGGCTCCGGAGAGGGGGGTTCGTTGCCGTCGTCATCATCAACCATCCTCCATCAACAATTTCATGATGCTCACCGCCGTGCGTGAGTAATTCCATCATAGGCTTGCTGGACGGTGATGGGTTGGATGAGATTTACCATGTAATCAAGTTAGTTTTGTTAGGGTTTGATCCCTAGTATCCACTATGTGCTGAGATTGATGTTGATATGACTTTGCTATGCTTAATGCTTGTCACTAGGGCCCGAGTGCCATGATTTCAAATCTGAACCTATTATGTTTTGATGAATATACGTGTGTTCTTGATCCTATCTTGCAAGTCTATAGTCACCTAGTATGTGTTATGATCCGACAACCCCGAAGTGACAATAATCGGGATACTTCTCGGTGATGACCGTCGTTTGAGGAGTTCATGTATTCACTATGTGTTAATGCTTTGGTCCGGTTCTCTATTAAAAGAAGGCCTTAATATCCCTTAGTTTCCACTAGGACCCCGCTGCCACGGGAGGGTAGGACAAAAGATGTCATGCAAGTTATTTTCCATAAGCACGTATGACTATATTCGGAATACATGCCTACATTACATTGATGAACTGGAGCTAGTTCTGTGTCACCCTATGTTATAGCTATTACATGAGGAATCACATCCATCATATTTATCCATCACTGATCCAATGCCTACAAGCTTTTCACATATTATGCTTCACTTATTTAATTTTCCGTTGCTATTCTTACAATTACTGCAAAACTATTATCTTTACTTTTGCCACTGTTACCATTACTATCATACTACTTTGCTACTAAATACTTTGCTACAGATACTAAGTTATCCAGGTGTGGTTGAATTGACAACTCAATTGCTAATACTCAATAATATTCTTTGGCTCCCCTTGTGTCGAATCAATAAATTTGGGTTGAATACTTTACCCTCGAAAGCTGTTGCGATCCCCTACACTTGTGGGTTATCAAGACTAATTTCTGGCGCCGTTGCCGAGGAGCATAGCTCTATTCTTTGAGTCACTTGGAATTTATATCTGTTGATCACTATGAGGAACTTGAAAGACGAAAGAACCAAGATTTTACCCTCAACTACGAGGGGAGGTAAGAAACTGTCATCTAGCTCTGCACTAGATTCTCCTTCCGTTATTAGTAAGCTTGCGACACCTAAACCTGCTACTGCTATGAATTCTGATATGTCGCATGTTATTGATGATGCCATTTCTGCTATGCATGATACTTATGATGAAACTACTTCTGTGCGTGATACTACTTTGCCATTAGGTGAATTTCTTAATGAACAACTTGCTAGGGCTAGAGAGAATGAAATTATTGAAGATGCTATTATTGATGATAGTGATGATGAAAGTTCTCCCCTTGATTATGAATTACCTGTTTCCTGAGGGTTATGTTATGAAAGAGGAAGCTGCTAGAGCTATCTTTGCTTGTAAAGATAGGTATGATCTTAAAAAGTTATTAGCTAAATGGAAGCAGCAATCTCTTAATGCTAGAATGAAACGTGACCCTGCTTTTGCTACTTCACCTATTTGTGTTACTGATAAGGATTATGAATTCTCTGTTGATCCTGAAATAATTACTTTGGTAGAATCTGATCCTTTTTATGGTCTTGAATCTGAAACTGTTGTGGCACATCTTACCAAGTTGAATGATATAGCCACCTATTTACTAATGATGAGAAGTCTCGCTATTATTATATCCTTAAGATATTTTCGTTCTCATTAAAGGGTGATGCTAAGACTTGGTTTAATTCTCTTGATCCTGGTTGTGTGCGTAGTCCCCGGGATATGATTTATTACTTCTATGCTAAATATTTCCCTGCTCATAAGAAACAAGCTACCTTACGGGAAATATATAATTTTGTGCAAATCAAAGAAGAGAGTCTCCCACAAGCTTGGGGGAGGCTTCTCCGATTACGTAATGCTTTGCCTGATCATCCTCTTAAGAAAAATGAAATACTTGATATCTTTTATAATGGACTAACCGATGCTTCCAAGGACTACTTGGATAGTTGTGCTGGTCGTGTTTTCAGGGAAAGAACAGTCGACAAAGCTGAATTACTATTGAATAGTATGTTGACTAATGAAAATAATTGGACTCTTCCTAAGCCAATTTTGGAGGCAATTCCTGAACCAATTGAGCCAACTCCTGAGCCTATTCCTAAACCCACTCCGAAGAAGAGAGGTGTTTTATTTCTCAGTCCTGAAGATATGCAAGAGGCAAAGAATTCAATGAAAGAAAAAGGTATAAAAGCTGAAGATGTTAAGAATTTACCACCTATTGAAGAAATACATGGTCTTAATATACCGCCTGTTGAAGAACCACATTGTCTTGATAATCCGACACAGGTAGTAAAGGTAAATTCTCCCTATAGATATGATAAAGTTGAAATTCCCTCTACTAAATTCCATAGCCCATGCTTAGATGAATTTGATGACTTTATGGCTAGACAAGAAAGTTTTAATGCTTATGTTGGTAGAGAATTAAAGAACAATGCTTTTGAGATAGGACGCGTTAGTGATTATATGGCTAGAGTTAAATATGAACTTAAACTCATTAGCAAATATGCTTCTATGGTTGCTACTCAAGATGAGCAAGTACTTAAAGCTCAAAATGATTTGCTCGATGAATTAAATAATAAACCTGACTTTGCTGTTAGAGTGGCTACTAGAACTGGTAGAATGACTCAGGAACCTTTGTATCCTGAAGGCCACCCTAAGAGAATCGAGCAAGATTCTTAGAGAAATAACTTAGAGGCACCTAGTTCTTCTAAAAATAAGAAAAAGAAAAACGATGACTTTGCATGCTTCTAGTGAACCTGTTGTAGACACACCTGAGAATCCCAATGATATTTCTGTTTCTGATGCTGAAACACAATCAGGTGATGAACATGAACCTAGTGATAATGTTCATGTTGGTGCTCAACCTAGAAAAAACAATGATGTAGAGATTGAACCTGTTGTTGATCTTGATAACCCACAATCAAAGAATCAACATTATGATAAGAGAGATTTTGTTGCTAGGAAGCACGGTAGAGAAAGAGAACCATGGGTTCAGAAACCCATGCCCTTTCCTCTTAAACCATCCAAGACAAAGGATGATGAGGATTTTGAGTACTTTGCTGAAATGATTAGACCTATCTTCTTACGTATGCGCTTAACTGATATGCTTAAAGTAAATCCTTATGCTAAATATATGAAGGATATCATCACAAACAAAAGAAAGATACCGAAAGCTGAAATTTCCACCATGCTTGCTAATTACACTTTTAAGGGTGGAATACCAAAGAAACTTGGAGATCCGGGGGTACCAACTATACCATGCTCCATTAAAAGAAATTATGTTAGAACTGCTTTATGTGATCTTGGAGCCGGTGTTAGTGTTATGCCTCTCTCTTTATATCATAGACTTTAATTGAATAAGTTGACACCTACTGAAATATCTTTGCAAATGGCTGATAAATCAACTGCTATACCTGTCGGTATTTGTGAGGATGTGCCTGTTGTGGTTGCAAATGTCACTGTCTTAACGGACTTTGTTATTCTTGATATTCCCGAGGACGATAGTATGTCTATTATCCTTCGTAGACCCTTTTTGAATACCGCATGGGCTGTTATTGATTGCAACAAAGGCAATGTCACTTTTCATGTTAATGGTAATGAGCATACGGTACACTTTCCGAGGAAACAATCTCAAGTTCATAGCATCAATTCGATTGGAAAAGTTCCAACTATCATTATTGGAGGTTTTGAATTTCCTCTCCCAACTGTCAAGAAAAAGTATGATATTCTTATTGTTGGGGATGTTCATATCTCCGTTGAGGTAACTTAGTGTTATTCGAAATTTCTCCGGTTCCGTGTTATTCAGAATGAGTTTGCTAACAAGACATGATCAACCTTGTTAGTGGATTCATTTTGATGATCACGAGATGGATGAAACTAGAAGGCACAACCTTCTGTACCCTCCTTTTACTTTCTGTTATTTAGAATAAATAAAGCAAAAATAGTATTATCTTTCTATTTTCTGAATTATCCTTGCAATAAAAAAATATCCCGGAAATAAAAGTGCTCCAAATGCCCTGCAAATTTAGTATGATTTTTTGTGGAATATTTGAGGATTTTAGGCACTGTAAACACTGCAGGAGGGGCAAGCACCAGGCCACGAGAGTGGAGGGCGCGCCCACACCCCTAGGCGCGCCCCCTGTCTCGTGGGCCCCTGGTGTCCCCCTCCACTTATGCCAGCACCACACACTCCATCTTCTTCCCAAAAAATCCCCATCCAGCTCAAGCACGAGTTCTAGCTCATTTTGCTGCGATTTTCGATCTCCTTGCTCAAAGCTCCACTCACAAAACTGCTCTGGGAGATTGTTGCTTGGTATGTGACTCCATTGGTCCAATTAGTTTTTGTTCTAGTGCTTTATTCATTGCAAATTTTTGCTGCATAGGTGACCATGCTCTTGAGCTTGCATGTTAAATTTATGAGGTCCCAAGTAATTCTAATGCATGATATGGGCTCTAGGAACTTGTGGGAGTAGTTGCTATCAATCTTGTTTAGTTTTATTCACTTTTATTTGAAGTTACTAAAATTTCAGAAATTTCCAGAAAATGTTACCGAGATTTTTGAGGGGCTCTTCTAGCCAAGGCTCCCAGGAAAAACAAGCTAAAGAGAAGGAAAAGGCCAAGTATAATCTTCCTCGCACGGAAGTTCGGCCGTGTGAATGGCCATGTGATAATTTCTTGAGAGAAGCTGGAATTTATGAAGATTTTTATTCTTTGGTCGAGAATGCAGGCCTCACCGATTTCCTCCACGACCGGATCGATCAGTATCTCTTACTCACCAATACTTTCGTGTAAAACTTTTATTATTTTCCTAAGAAGTCACCGCCTTAAGTATCATTTCATTTATATGATGAGTTCAGGGAAATGTCTTTACATAATTTTTTGCGCGGTATGTAGGATACCCTTTGAGGGAAAATTAGAGGAACCACATCGTAGAGATGTGGATGGCTTTGTTAACACTATCACTATAGGGGATCCAAAGAAGGGTTCCAATGCGAGAATCTCTAGCATAAACTTTCCTGTTTTACGCTACTTTGCCATATTTGCTAGTAGATGCTTGATTGGTCGTGGAAATAGTGGAAACTTCAATGTTCCTGATATTACTATTCTTTGCCATGCCTTGTTTGGAGATAATAGTTTTAGTATGGGTGCCGTCATTGCTAAACGGCTAAGCCTGAATCATACAAAAGGCCCCATATTTGGAGGTATCTATGCTGCACGTCTTGCTAGATATTTTGAGATACCTATTAGGCACCATGAGAAAGAGGACACAATATTGCCTCCTTACATTTTAGATTACAAGAGCATGGTGGCACATGAGTTTATTGTTGACAACGAAGACAAGATGCTTCTGTATAACCTGTGATTTAATAAGAAACACAATGAGACTATTATTTTGCCTGCGCCTCTGTTGTTTGATTTGACTGCAGATAATTTTCTTGTCATGCCGGAAGCAGTATACGCTCATCGAGGCCAAGCATCTACTCCAGAACCTGAGCTGAGCAGGAACCTGCACTGGACCCTTATCGTGCATCATCCTACCAGTGGGACCCGGAGATGGCCAGCCAGTGGTATCCTGATTACACCTCTTAGTACACCGGGGAGAGTAGCCGCGGTCCGTGGCAACAGACCAACTTAGGCCAAAAGCCTAAGCTTGGGGGAGTACGTATTTCTCACCGACTTTACATTCATGTTCACACACTATTCTAGTCGTCGGTGCTCATACTCTTTCATTGTATTGTCCGTGCTAGTTTAAATTTCTTTTTCTCACTTTCTTCTTGTGAGTTTGATAAACCTTAAGAAAAACCAAAAAATTAGTTAGTTTAATTTCCATGCTTGTAGTAGAAATTAAAATGAAAACCCAAAAATATTTGTCGTTCTTCTTCTTACTTGTTGGGAGCTTTCCCGTGTAAATAGTTTTATTTTCTTTTCTTTCCTTTGGGGGTCGAGAGTAGAAGACCATATTGAAAATGTTTAGTGGCTCTTATATGCATGATTGTTTATTTAACTTAGAGCCCATATTACTTTGTCTTCTCTCTTGAGTTGAATGCTTGCGGATTCCAGCTTAGTCCGATGCACGTGCACTATTATTATTATACAAATCGTTTGGTCGTGCAAGTGAAAGGCAATAATGACGATATATGATGGACTGATTGAGATGGGAGAAACTGGTATGAACTCGACCTCTCTTGTTTTTTGTAAATATGATGAGTTCATCATTCCTGATCCAGCTTATTATGAAGTAAACATATTTGTAATGACATTTATAGATTATAGTTGCTTGTGCCATGCTTGATTAGCTATGAGTTATAATGGTTTACCTTGCATGCCAACATGCTATTAGAATGATTATGATGTGGTATGATGGGATGGTATCCTCCTTTGAATGATTGAGTGACTCGACTTGGCACATGTTCACGCATGTAGTTGAAACAAATCAACAGAGCCTTCATGATATTTATGTTCATGGTAGATTATATCCTACTCATGCTTGTACTCGGTGTGAATTAATTTTAATGCATGTTTATGACTGTTGTCGCTCTCTCGCTTGGTCGCTTCCCACCTTTTGCTAGCCTTCACTGCATTAAGCGGGAATATCTGCTTGTGCATCCAAACTCCTTAAACCCCAAAGTTGTTCCATATGAGTCCACCATACCTTCCTATATGCGGTATTTACCTGTCGTTCCAAGTAAATTTGTATGTGCCAAACTCCAAACCTTCAAATGAAATTCTGTTTTGTATGCTCGAGCAGCTCATGTTTCAACTAGGGTTGCCTATATCTTCCATGTTAGGTGGGTTATTCTCAAGAGGAGTGGACTCCGCTCCTCATTCACGAGAAAGGGCCGGTAACCGGGATGCCCAGTCCCATGATCCAAAAGAATCAAAGCAAATCAATATAATTAAAGAAAACTCCCCCAGGGCTGTTGTTAGTTGGAGGCACTCATTGTTTCGAGCAAACCATGGATTGATGCTTGTTGGTGGTGGGGAAGTATGAACTTTTAGCATTCTGTTTGGGAACTGCCTATAATGCATGTAGTATGGAAGAAACAACCATCTCATAGTTGTTGCATTGACAGCGAAAGTATGCCGCTCAAAATGTTATCCAATCTCTATTTTAAAATTGAGCTTTGGCACCTCTACAAATCCCCGCTTCATTCTGCGAAGGGCCTATCTATTTACTTTTATGTTGAGTCATCATCCCTCTTATTAAAAAGCACCCACTGGAGAGCGCACTGTCATTCGCATTCATTACTATTGGTTTATATTGGGTATGACTTGACCGGATCGCTTTTACCATGAATTACAATGTTTAGTCAGTCCTTGATCTTTAAAGGTGCTCTGCATTTATGTTTTGTGGTCTCAGAAAGGGATAGCGAGATACCATTTTGTTATATCATGTTATGATTGTTTTGAGAAAGTGTTGTCATCCGAGTTTTATTATTATGGCTCGCGAGATGATTATGCCATTGATATGAGTAATTGTGAGACCGAGGTGTTATTGTGAGTATGGTTAGTTCATAATATTTGCTGAAACCTGAATGCTGGCTTTGCATGTTTACAACAACAAGAGCAGACAGAGTTTATAAAAGTTTTTCTTTATCACTTTCAGTTTATCAACTGAATTGCTTGAGGACAAGCAAAGGTTTAAGCTTGGGGGAGTTGATACGTCTCCAATGTATCTACTTTTCCAAACACTTTTGCCCTTGTTTTGGACTCCAACTTGCATGATTTGAATGAAACTAACCCGGACTGACGTTGTTTTCAGCAGAACTGCCATGATGTTGTTTTATGTGTAGAAAACAAAAGTTCTCGGAATGACCTGAAAATCCACGGAGACAAGTTTTGGAAAATATGAAAAATACTGGCGAAAGAATCAAGACCAGGGGGCCCACACCCTGTCCACGAGGGTGGGGGCGTGCCCACCCCCCTAGGCGCGCCCCCTGTCTCGTGGGCCCCCTGACGCTCCACCGACCTCAACTCCAACTCCATATATTCCGTTTCACGGAGAAAAAATCGGAGAGAAAGTTTCATCGTGTTTTATGATACGGAGCCGCCGCCAATCCCTAATATCTCTCGGGAGGGCTGATCTGGAGTCCGTTCGGGGCTCCGAAGTGGGGGACTTGTCGCCGTCGTCATCATCAACCATCCTCCATCACCAATTTCATGATGCTCACCGCCGTTTGTGAGTAATTCCATCGCAGGATTGCTGGACGGTGATGGGTTGGATGAGATTTACCTAGTAATCAAGTTAGTTTTGTTAGGGTTTGATCCCTAGTATCCACTATGTTCTGAGATTGATGTTGCTATGACTTTGCTATGCTTAATGCTTGTCACTAGGGCCCGAGTGCCATGATTTCAGATCTAAACTTATTATGTTTTCATGAATATATGTGTGTTCTTGATCCTATCTTGCAAGTCTATAGTCACCTATTATGTGTTATGATCCGACATCCCCGTAAGTGACAATAATCGGGATACTTCTCGGTGATGACCGTAGTTTGAGGAGTTCATGTATTCACTATGTGTTAATGCTTTGGCCTGGTTCTCTATTAAAAGGAGGCCTTAATATCCCTTAGTTTCCACTAGGACCCCGCTGCCACGGGAGGGTAGGACAAAAGATGTCATGCAAGTTCTTTTCCATAAGGACGTATGACTATATTTGGAATACATGCCTACATTACATTGATGAACTGGAGCTAGTTCTGTGTCACCCTATGTTATAGATATTACATGAGGAATCGCATCCGACATAATTATCCATCATTGATCCAATGCCTACGATCTTTTCATATATTGTGCTTTGCTTATTTACTTTTCCGTTGCTACTGTTACAATCATTACAAAACTATTATCTTTACTTTTGCCACTGTTACCTTTATTATCATACTACTTTGCTACTAAATACTTTGCTGCAGATACTAAGTTATCCAGGTGTGGTTGAATTGACAACTCAACTGCTAATACTCAATAATATTCTTTGGCTCCCCTTGTGTCGAATCAATAAATTTGGGTTGAATACTTTGCCCTCGAAAGCTGTTGCGATCCCCTACACTTGTGGGTTCTCAGCCCCCCTTCTTCTTCTTTCTTCCTTGACCTTCTCCCTAGATGGAAGAAGGGTTTCCCCTCTGGTCCTTGGCTCCCATGGCGTGGGAGGGGCGAGAGCCCCTTCGAGATTGGATCTATCTCTCTGTCTCTCTCTGTTTCTGCGCTCTGGGATTCTGCCCTGGCACCGTTTCTTTTATATCCGGAGATCCGTTACTCTGATTGGATTGAAACCTTCGCCCAGATATTTCTCCAAAAATTAGCTTTCTTGCGGCCAAAGAAGAGCAGCAACCGCCTTACGAGGGGCCCACGAGGGTCAGGGGTGCGCCCAAGGTAGGCATGCGCACCCCCTGCCTTGTGGCCACCTCGGGCACCATCTCACGTTGATTTTACTTCCCAAAAATCATAAATATTCCAAAATAATTCTCCGTCCGTTTTTATCCTGTTTGGACTCCGTTTGATATTGAGTTTCTGCGAAACATAAAACATGCAACAAACAGGAAGTGGCACTGGGCACTGGATCAATATGTTAGTCCCAAAAATAGTATAAAAAGTTGCCAAAAGTATAAGAAAGTTGAATAATATTGGCATGGAACAATCAAAAATTATCGATACGACGGAGACGTATCAACGACAAGAGTGAACTGCAGGATGGCAAATAAGAACTTTGCAGCCTTCTTTTTAGTGCCCATAATGAGTTGTGTTAGATGACAATGTCTGAATCTTTTTTCATTTGTAGTGGTTTCCAAATAAATTTACTCAAGATTACCTCTCAAACTACATGATTGGTGGGCATGCAAAGGTTAAAGTATTTCTGTTAAAACATGATGACTATCTAGATGTCCTCATAATTACAGTGAAGGATGGGTGGTCGGCCATCACAAGGGGTTGGACTAGAGTTGTGTGTGCCTTCTGCATGGAGGAGGGCACAGTATGGGCATTCCTCTTTACCTTGTTTAGCAACCGTAATGTCTTTTGCCTCTTTCTTTACCGTCTTTAATAGTACAAGTATACAACCCCAGTTCACCATTCTTTATGTGGTGCTTATGTAATTCTTTTTTATGTAATTCTTGAACATAAGTACCTATGAATCGAATAATGAATTGGTTGTTGAACCTCATGTATATGAAATAAAGTTATAGCCGACTTTCAAATTCAAATTCAGTACAATTTTAAATAGCAACAATTAAATTAGGGTGAAAATACGCTCTGCAGGTCACTACAATGCAAACGATCTATAATGCACAAAGTGTGTGATATACATCATAATTCGACATGGTTCACAGAGAGGAAACGTGTGTAACCATGCACACAATTGCCATTTTCAAATCATGTGTGATGTCAAACAATATTATCAAAAACGGTGCAAGCAAACTAAACATTTCTGATAGTTGCCTTATCATACATGCTTTACAATCCTGAAATGTTTCTGATGTGATACACATCATAAACATTGCACCACAAAATAGTCATGCGACATTTATCCTGTACGACACTGGTACGACGGTCTGAGATTTCATAATCCTATCCGACACTCGTACGATTATTAGCTAATCTTCTTAATTATCTATCGCATACGGTTCAGGAGAAGTGAATGTGTGTCATTGTCTGCTTATCGTACATGTTCTATAATAGTGAACTGTTTGTGATGGGTCGCGCATTGCATACGTAGGACCACATAATACCGACTGTGATGGTAATGCAAGCACAAACGAGTAGCAAGGATGGGGCGTTTGGGGTATTCAAGATATCAGAAACAGTTGTCTGAAGACTCGCGTTCGCGATAGATGCTGGCATCGCATATGATTAGTTATGCAAAATGTATACATTGCTATTCCCTATCCCGACGGTCCGTGTGGGAAGGAACCCCCCCCCCCCTATTGCACACACTAGCAAAGCAACGATTTAAAATGCCGACGCGGAAAGAGGTCAAAAATAGTTTGTATAGCAGCCGTTGTACCAGTGTGCCTCCTTCCCCAAAACAGATAGAGATCCAGCTGGAAGCAGAGCAATGTCAAGCATCGTCACAACAAGATGTAGATGATTAAATGATTGTTTCTCCTAGTTTAGTATGCATGTAATTGTTTACTTTGGTGTGTGCAAATGTTATGTGTGTAGTCACTTATGTAATTATATGTTTAATTTGGTCACACAATCATGTTCTTATAAGTATATATGTTGTTGTTCTATAGACAGAGTGTAGATGTTGTGCGGACAGAGCAAATCACATCGCACGCGGACAAAACTAGGGAACCCGTCGATGATGATTTCATCAATCGCTGACAATTGTATACCAGCAAGCATTTGCCCACAACACACAACTTGTTAGCAGGATGCGTCTGCGTTGTTAATTGTCTTCCTACACATTTCTGATTACTGACCTATTTGTCGCTTATCACACACATCTTGTTATATTAAACAGTTTCTGTTGTTTTAGCTCATCGCGAATAGTTCATCCGAGTGAGCTATATGTCGTCTATCGCACACACCTTGATCTGGCTGACCGTTTCTGTTGTTTTGGCTCAACGTAAACAGTTATCCGAGTGAATTGTATGCCGCCTGTCGCACACACCTTGATCTGGCAGACTATTTTTGTTGTGTTGCCTAATCAAAAACAATTCATCTGAGTGAATTGTATGTCGTATATCACACACACCTTGGTCTGGCTGGTCGTTTCTCTTGTTATGCTCATCGCAAATAGTTCGTATGGATAAACTATATGCCTCTTATCGCACACACAACTCTAATCTTAATCGTACATGATGTCTCTTCCATTGCACACAGTTCGTCTTAGTGGAGACGGTTTTATTATGACACCATTTTGAATGCATCACACATAGTATGGTCGATGGGTCTCTGATTCATGTGTCGCGTTAGCGCAGCATCCTGCAGTAGTGATACTCCCCTCTAGGACGGGGAAACCGAAGCCTTGGTCATCACCAACGTTGCTCACATCGTGGGAGGAGTCATCTGCATCAACATCTTCACCAGCACCATCTCATCTCGAACCCTAGTTCATCTCTTGTATTCAATCTTTGTCTCAAAACCACAGATTGGTACCTGTGGGTTGCTAGTAGTGTTGATTACATCTTGTAGTTGCTAGTTGGTTCATTTGGTGAAAGATTATATGTTCAAATTGTTAATCACATATTATTCTCCTCTGATCATGAACATGAATATTATTTGTGAGTAGTTCCATTTGTTCTTGTGGACATAGGAGAAGTCTTGTTATAAGTAATCATGTAAAGTTGGTATTTGTTCAATATTTTGATGAAGTGTATGTTGTTCTTCCTCTAGTGGTGTCATGTGAACGTCAACTAGACGACACATTACCATGCTTGGGCCTAGGGGAAGGCATTGTGGATTAGTAAGTAGATGATGGGTTGCGAGAGTGACAACAACTTAAAACCTAGTTTATGCGCTATTTCGTAATAGGATGATTTGGATCCATATGTTTCGTATTATGGTCAGATTTATCTTAATTCTTCTTTAGTGCTTGCAGATGCTTGCGAGAGGGGGTAATCTTAAGTGGTTTACTTGTTCGAGTAAGAACGTCACCATAGCACCGGTCCACCCACATAACAATTTATCAAAGTAGTGAATGTGAATCAACTAAACATGATGAATGTAACTAGACAAAATTCTCATGTGTCCTTGAGAACGTTTTGCTTAATATAAGTACTTCCGGCTTGTGCTTTGCAATAAAAGGTTTGGGCCACTTTGTTGCACCTTGTTACTTGTTACTTGCTATCAATTATCTTGCTATCCAACTATCTATTACTACTACTCCTACAGAGAATACCTTGCTAAAACCGCTTATCGGTTCCTTCTGCTCCTCGTTGGGTTTGACACTCTTACTTATTGAGAAGACTACAATTGATCCCCTATACTTTTGGGTCATTAGCCACCCACAGCCCCATGCTGCTAGACAGGGCATGCAACACCATCATATCTGTCTTGTGTGAGTAAATATATACGCAACGAATGAGGCAGGCGGGTCCAACTCGCCCTCCGCGCGGGCAAGCATGAGAAGCATCACGTGCATGGACGAAGCCGTCGCATGACAGTTGTCTCAACAGAGCCCATGGTCCACCTATCATGGAAACTCCTCCCCCCCCCCAAGTGATGTTCTTGGGGTTCCAAGAGAGGAAACCCGTCTAGAGGGGCTGCCGAGGTCCTTCTCGTTTGCCCAATGGCACGTCGGAAGCAACTATAGTTCGACGAGCATGTGTAATGCAGCTACAAACACCCATCAAACAATTCACCTAAATATTTGGTTGCTTTAGTTGCTTCTGTTCTTGGTCTCTTCAAATAGTTCACTTGTCTTGCATTCTAAGTATCATATAGTTTGCTTAACTTGCAGGTTGGAGTTGATCTCTGCGCCAATTGGTGCAACAGGTCATGTAGTAAGACTAAGAGATAATCCATTATACACGATTATTATCGTTTTCTCTGGATTACGTGGCAGCCTTAAGATAAGACTACCTTATCAACCAGTACTTCTACACTTACAATAAATGACATGCGAAAGGGATGTATGAGCAAATTACTAAGGAGATTAATGCCCAAACACTACAGGAATCAGGTAATTTGCCGTATGTGCTTCACAAACGGCAAAGACAGAATACATGACGGCAAAGAGTTTGCCGTCAACAGCAGACGGCAAAGTGTGTCGGCAAAGGGTAAATCGGCAAAGCCATACTTTGCCGTCAGCTTTATGTCAGGCCGACAGCAAAGGCTTTGCCGTCAGTTTTCACACTTCACTGTCACTCGTTACAGCCTGATGGCAAAGAAAAGCACTTGACGGCTTGACATCCTAACGGACGGCGTTAGATACTTTGCTGTCAGCCTGCAGACGGCAAAGAGCTGAGCACTTTGCCGTCAACAGCAGTTAGTCTACAGACGGCAAAGAGCTGAGCACTTTGCCATCAGGAGACAAACGACAAAGTACTCATTTGCTGACGACAAAGTACTCATTTGCTGACGACAAAGTACTCACTTATCGCATAGATCCTTCCTCAATCATTAAGTATATCATAAAAGCAGGAATACCAAACCTGAAAGTCTGTGAGGGATGACAAAATACTAATTGGCATTGTACATCTATTTTCACTACAAGGATGGCACAGCCCGAGCCTACCCGTGTCTCGCCTACGATAAAGTGTGTAATCGTAAAACTATTTCAGTTCAGAGAGCAACCCAAACTATGTACCCCATCTACTCGTTGTAGAAAGATTACCCGCTCATGAGGACCTGGACAGCAATAAAGAATCCAATTGGAGATTATCGAGTTCATCTTATACTTCCTAGATCCATGGGAGCACAGACGGCAAACATATAATGTGTAACCTTGTAGAGAGGTGTTGTGATAGGTGTTACATATAATTAGTTGTGTGGATTTGAACTGCAGACATACGTGGATACAACCAAAGTAATAACTATGCATTGATAAAGAGAAGAGTACGGTTGTTTAATGCCCCTGCCAAAACATGAACATCCTCTTGCCAGAAACAAATAGTAGAAGGGAGCAGTCATAAATTATTATTATTTAATAGAAGGAGCAGTCGTAATTGTTGTGCCCAAACATGTATTTTGTACCATTATTGAGAATACATATTTTAAGAACATCAATCTCATAATATAACACAGGAAATAATTTGAATGCAGAGTACTCCAATATAGAACATACAACCCTAGGATTAATCAGATAGAATGAAGGGAAGGGAAGGGTCGGACCTGTCCTGACGAGCTGCTCCATGGCGTGCCTCTCCTAACGAAAGCGTAAGCAGTCCCGTCCCCGGCTGATCTGCCGCCGCCAACATGGCAGGACGGCTAGGATTGGAGGAAGGAGGCCATGGTGGTGCTTCTGCTGCTGGCCGCACCTCTGAGAGACGACGAGAGACGGGGTCGAGAAAGAGTCGGAGAAGAGAAGGGAAGTAACACCATACCACCGTCGCCGAGGTAGCCACCGTCGTCGTCGTCGCCGCCTCTGTCACCATGGCCCGGCGGCTAGGGTTTCAGCAAGAAAGAGTGAGGGAGGGCGGCGGATCTGAGCGTGAAGAGTGAGGAGGTGGGTGGATCTGAGCGCGTGAGGGAGGGAGTGAGCTAGGGTTTCGGGCTAGCGGCGGGCGTGGGGGGAGGCGACCAGAGGAATCGGGGCAGAGAGAGAGAATGAGAGAGGGGCGGCTCGGCAGAGGCTTTGCCTCCTCACCGGCTAGGGCTGGTGGGCTGTCGCCAAGGCCTAGTGGCCCATATATATGGCCTTTGCCGTCGGTCCCGATGAACGCATGACGGCAAAGACGGGCTCCTGCTTTTCCCACCGTCACTGCATACATTTTGCCGTCTTCAAATCTTTGCCGTCAGCTAACATCTGTCTTTGCCGTCAGCTGGAAACAAACACTGACGGCAAAGTATGCATTTGCCGTCAGCAAAACAAAAACAGACGGCAAAGTATGTATTTGCCGTCGGTTGTTCTTTGTCGTCAGCCACCGACGGCAAAGTATGTCTTTGCCATCCGCCCCGATGAAAAGCTGACGGCAAAGTGCAGTACTGACGGCAAATTAGCTGATTCCTGTAGTGAAATTAATGGTGCAGTGCAGTTACTATTTTTTATTAAAGAATGGGTGCAGTTACTAGACTACCTTGGTCTCGGCTTTTTGGTTTGTGCCCAAACGAGTACTACTGTACCATTTAAACCTTTCTTTTTTTTATTATGTATGCTATTACACAATATAGTAAGAGATATATAGCACAGGTAAGGCAGATTTTTCTCTTGTGTGATGTCTTACATCTATATCTATACCAGTATAAAAAGACTTAAAGTGATACACCCAACTAATCCCGGCCATCAAACCATGTGCATCCAAGGACCTAAATTTCTCCGATGATAAGTCCATAACAGGTTATTAATGTCAGCACTGTGACACCCCCGATTCAATCGTACACTAATCATACACGCAAATGTGTACGATCAAGATCAGGGACTCACGGGAAGATATCACAACACAACTCTAGACACAAATTAAAATAATACAAGCTTTATATTACAAGTCAGGGGCCTCGAGGGCTCGAATACATAAGCTCGACAACAAACGAGTCAGCGGAAGCAACATTATCTGAGTACAGACATGAGTTAAACAAGTCTGCTTTAAGAAGGCAAGCACAAAAGCAACATCGATTGAAAAGGCAAGGTCTCCTGCCTGGGAGCCTCCTGACTACTCTTGGTCGACGGCGGCCTCCACATAGTAGTAGGCACCCTCACTGTAGTAGCAGTCGTCGTTGAAGGTGCCGTCCGGATCCTAGGCTCCACCATCTGGTTACAGCATCCGAGAAGAATGGAAAGAGGTGGAAAAAGGGGAGCAAAGCAACCATGAGTACTCATCCAAAGTACTCGCGACCAAGGATCTACACTACATATGCATCAGTGTTAATGAAATGGGTAGTATCTGTGGACTGAACTGCAGAATGCCAGAAGAGAAGGGGAAAGCCTAGCCTATCAAAGACTAGCATCTTCAAGAAGCTCCAAGCATCTTGCAGCAATCAGAAGAGTATAGAATAGCAGTTTACATTTAACAAACATGTTGTAGAAATAATGCCCAGAGATCTTTCCCCGACTCCCTGTGGGAAAGCAATCTTGGAGCCACATATCCATTACATGCCTCATCATTCGGTATCCTGTTCTAGTTGTATTGATCGAGATAACTCCGAGCGTCCGTTATCGTGGACCCGGCTATTCGGATAGATCAATCTTCCCTATAGGGGTGCACAAACTTACCCAACACGCTCGATCAACTCTGGCTGGACACACCATCAGGTCATGACTGACCTCGACCGGTCAACACGCCATAGTCCTACCTAGGCTCAACAGAGAGGCCAGCACGCCGGTCTACATCCTAAATGCAAAGGGGTCATGGGCCAATCGTCCTTTGCAATCCTGCGTGTTGCGAAAGCGGCCGGTGAGCAGATCTAGCCCCCTTATACAAGTAGGCTTAACCAGTCCAACCTGGCGCGCCACTTAGTCACTGATGTCAGTGAGGTTTCGAAAGAATCATACGACGCAGCATGCCCATACTTATCGGGGTTGCATGACAGAGTCGTTATCGGGAGTGGTGAAGGAGGAATCACCCTCGATGACCATGACCGGATAGCTACACTACAGGGTTAACATCAGAAGTGCTAACGAGGTATCACCCTCGGCACTCGATAATAACTCTGCAGAGTCGTACAACTAAGGGGGTGATGTGTGGTGTCGGGGCCTGGACGCCGATCATGTTAATCGAGTCATCAAACATAAAGCAGGGCAACTAGGACAAGGTGGGGGTCACTGATGGATCACCAACCAACCTATACTAAGCAGTTTAGGATAAGTAGGTCGGTAACAATAGCAGGAACAAAAGTAGACTATGCATCATAATAGGAGCAATCAATAACAAAAGCAAAATCTAATGCAAGCAAGAGAGAATGGAATGGGCGATATCGGGATGATCAAAGGGGGGCTTGCCTGCATGATCCATTGAAAGGGAAGAAGGGTCGTCGTCGATGTAGTCAATCACAGTGGCATCAACAACTGTCTCAGGGTCTACCGGAGAGAAGAGTGGGAGAAACAATAAATACAGAGCAAATAAGTACAATACTATGCATGACAAGACAATAAGCAGCTCTAGTAGTGTTCTAGCGCAGTGCTACACGATACCGAAGAAGGGGGGAAACATCCGAGGATGTTTTCCTGAAGTTTGGTATTTTCGGACAGACGAACCGGAGGGGGACGGTAGCGGGTTTGCTATGCTAGGGACGTGTGGTAGACGAACGGACTGCATATTCAGATTCGTCTCGTCGTTCTAAGCAACTTTCATGTATGAAACTTTTTCATCCGAGCTACGGATTATTTTATATTAATTTTTAAAGATTTAAACAATTTTTGAAATTATTATTAATTCAAAAATACAGACTAAAAGCTATGGGTACCCAGCTCTGTGTACACAGAGGATGCCATGTGGGTCCAGGGGGTCCGAGTTGACCAGTCAACATTGCCTGGTCAATAGGGGGTGGGGCCCCCTGTCATTGACCCATTTAACTAATTAACATAATTGACCACTAGTTAACTAAGTTAATTAACTTTTTAATTAATTAATTAAATTTTATTAGTTTTTTAAAACCTTTTAAAATGTTTTTTAAATAGGGACGGGGCCACTTGGCAGTGGCCCAGAGTCACCGGGCGGGCTGTCAGGCGCGGGTGCCCGTCGAAGCTTGACCCGGGCACAGCGGACGGAGCCCCGGGGCGCCGGACCCGGGCGCCGGCCGGCCGGGGACACGGCTGGTGGCGACGGCGAGCTGCGCAGAGCAGCAGGCGCAGCGCATGGGGTGAGGCGGGGGCCGAGCAGCGGCGGGTGGAGGCCAACAGCGGGGCGGCGGGCGACTGCAGCCGCAGCATGAAGCAGTGGGAGGTGGTGGTGGTGGCGAGCGGGGACGGGCCCCAGGCGCGGCATGGGCGGCTGCCTCGCACGGGCGTGCGCGCGCTGAAGGGGGGCATGAGAGCAAAGCAATGACTGGCCGGGCGGAGCCGAGCAGGGAAAGCAGGGGCGGGTGGCTGGCGCTAGGCAGCGTCAGGCCAAGCCAGCAGCAGCGACAGGGAGGCGCGACAAGCAGAGGTGGATACGATCGCGGGCGGGCCGTCTACAGCGGCAGCAGGCAGCAAAGCAACAAGGCAGAGCAGGGGCAGCAGCAGAAGCATCGCAAGGAACAGCAAAAACGCGTACGCAGATACTGAGCTGCGGGCACCGGCTCGTACAGGCGACTACCGTGATGAATCAATGGGAGATGAGGGGAATCGTCATGGGGCTCACAGTCGGATGTCGATGGCGCGTTCGGGGAGGCTCGGGGAGGCGCCAGAGCACGGATCCACGACAGGGCAGCGGTAACGACCGACGGCGAAGATGAAGGCGACAACGATGATGGAGCGGCTCGCCGGCTCGGTTTTGTGGACGAGGAAGAAGAGGTGGAGGTGGCGGAGCTCGTGGACGAGGCCCTAGGGCACGGGGTCGACGGAGAGCGCGTGGGAAAAGGCGGACATGGCAACGAAGCTTTGACCGAGAGTTTCAAGGAAGAAAATGGCGCGAGGGGAAGAAGTGGTGGTCTAGGGGGTGCACCGGACGGTCGACGCGGCGACATCGGCATCCTCGGTGGGGTGGATGGCCGCCACGCCGTAGCCTCTGTTTCCTGTGTATGCAGGAAGGGGATATTTCCTCCCATTAGGCTGGGTCCAATGTACTATAGCACTAGAGCCCAGTAGCACAATACTAGTTAGGCCTTTTCCCCCTTTTTTGGTTTTCGTTTATAGTCTATGTTTTCTATTTTTCTAAGCTATCAAATGAAGTTTGTTCAACATGAAACTTGTCACATAAATTCAGTGCATCAGCATAGGGCCACACACAAAATTTCATGCGGTTTGGGAAAAGTAACAACATTTGTTGGAATTTAAACGACCAAATTAAATGTTGCCAGACCACTAAAATTGCTAGGGCCAAACTAAAAATCCAATTAGAGTTGATTTCTGCATGGCAATTACTTAGTGAATAATTGCAACCAAACAAACATTTTAGTTTCACTGTTTAATGAAATAATAATTTGACTAGAAATTTGAATTTGACTTTTATTTTATCGAGTGGCAGTTTGCATAGTAATCATGATAACATGGCAACCTTTAGGGGGAGATTAATGTAGCATGATTATCGGGGTGTTACAAATCTCCACTACAAGAAATCTCATCCCGAGATTCAAGAGGTGGAGTAAGGGGAAAGATCCAGTTACGAAATTCTAACGATCTTCCCGTTCTTGGTTGCTCGTCTAGAAGAAGTAGATCCCTTTCATTGATGTCTTCGTTTCTCTTCTTCAGGTTATCACAATGAAGTCGTCTTCCTTTCTTCAGTAACTCCATCGTACTTACGAATAGGTAAGGGGTACCTCGACAACAATAGGATGCTATAAGGGGTCATCATCTGGGGGTTATCCCATGAGTGAACACATGAGTATATCTCAAGTTGAACAACGAAAAATATTGAGAGCAAAGTAAGAAGGTACAATAAGAAGTTTCAAGCGGACATGCAATCATTCGATGCTTGAATCAAGGTGTGAAAGGGGTTCAGCCTTCAGAACAATGCGAATAATTATTGCATCTGATACCAGAATCGATGATCCCTCGGAAGGTGGCTCGTGAATTTCATACGAAACCAAGTGTGAGGAATAATCTTTGGAAACAGGGATGTGTAGAGAGTCAGGTTTTGATCTTGTGGAACTGTGGGCTATGGGCCCACCATGTGGGTTAAAAGTAGGAAGGGTGCTAACATCTTGCATGGTCATGATAGCAAGGCATGTGAGAGAATAGCCTATCAGTTATGTCGGAAACAACGTCGGTACTGTTGTGGTCCTAAGACTGACAGTAGAAAGGGGGTAGGTATGGAGAGGCAAGATCTCAGCTATGGTGAAGGTGTACACACAAGATTTACGAGTTTAGGCCCTTCTCGGTGGAAGTTAAAGCCCTACGTCTCGGTGCCTGAAGGCGGTCGACTGGATTATATGTGTGTGGTGTTACAGGGGGTGTGAACCCTTGTGCCAGAGGAGGGGGTGGCTTATATAGAGTGTGCCAGGACCCCAGCCATCCTCCATTACAAGAGGTTCAATGTACATAAAGATAGGGCGTTACTGATAACGCCAGCCATAAGTGCTATTAATGATCTTAAAGACTACGGAGTGAAAGCCTGACCGTTGCAATGCTGAGCAACTCCTGGTCTTCAGTAGGTCGAGTGATTCCTTGTATGGTCGAGTGACTTCAGGTACGAGGGGTGCCCGAGTGATATGATTGGTCGAGTGGATTGCACTCGACACCTTTGACTGGGGGTTCTTTGTTGTCTCTTGGACTTCTTTGCTTCTAGGGTAGTGACCTTGGGTAGGGCGTATAGGTTAGGTCTATGACCCTACCCCGGGTCTGTATCCTCATCAGTAGCCCCGAATGGATTAAGGTCTGAGTGGAAAGTAGGTTGAAGTTGAACTTGCTCTGAGCTTTGCGTCTTGCGAGTGTTTTACGCAGGACGGAGGACTCTCGTTGAAAGTTCAGCTTCGATTCAGTCGCCTTGATCGATTCAGAAAATCGCCGAATGAACTTGTAACATCATTTGTCGAGTATTGCTTTGGGGCGCAGAATCTTTGGCGCAGTTGATTGCAGTGTATCCCGGATTTCACAGGATTCGAAATTTCGGGGAAGCGCGCGGGACGGAGCGCGCCGAAGTAAGCGGGGTGGATAAACAGGAGCGCCTCGATCCCGCGCCACCTTTTTCGCCACGTACGACGCGCGCGGATCGCTGCGGATTTGACAGATCGTCGTCCCACGCGCCGCCCACTCGGCGGGCCCTTTATAAGGCAACGGAGCCGAGGCGCCTGTACTGTGCGCGTCTGTTTTCTCTCTTCTTCCTCTGCTTCTGCATCACATCCGGCTCCTCCGCTCTCGACGTCGCCGCTCCGCCACTATGGTGAAGGACAAGACGGCGGTGCTGGAACGCGCGAAGAAGGCGACGGGGGCGGCGAAGGGCAGGAAGCAGAATCGCGGGTCGTCGTCGCGCTCGGGGCTGCCGCCAGGTTGGATCCAAGGCGATTGGATCTGGTCTTTTCTCTGACAGGAAGATCTGGACGAGCTGGTGGAGTCCGGGCTGATCGCCAAGGGTGCAGCAAGGTTGCCTGATGGGGAGACAGAGCCGCAGCCTTGACCGAGCGAGTGTGTACTGCTCACTACCCACGTCGACCGAGGCTTCTCGCTTCCTCTGCACCCCTTCTTCCGGGGCTTCTTGAATTTCTTCGGTGCCCAAATCCATCACTTTTCTCCCAATACCATCACGTACCTTGCTGCATTCGTGTCTATGTGTGAGAACTTTCTTGGGTGTTGACCGCACTGGGGTCTTTTCAAGCATATTTTCACAATTCGTTCTCAGTCTGTAAAGAAAGCAAACACGAGTGACGAGAAAACCCATGTCATTAAGATGTGTGGGGTTTTGGGTATTGAAAGCACAAGTGCTCCCTAGGTGGTTTGGTAATTAATGTCAACATATCTCTTGTTGGACTAACACTTTTATCTAGTATGTTTCAGATAAGTTCAACAATGGAGTGGCATGGACTAAAGGATGTGGGAACTCCTTCAAGATGTTAAGGACAAAGGATTGGCTCAAGCTTCAAGCTCAAGACTCTTCCTTTTACATTTTAGTGATCCAAGATCACATTGAGTCTATAGGAAAAGCCAGTACTATCAAGAAGGGATGAGGTGTTGCTTAATGAGTTTCTTGTTCCACAGTGCTTAGTGATATGCTCCAAAACCCTCAACTACTTTCCAATTTCCACACATATGTCCTAAACCTAAAGTCAAACTCGGCCCCACCGATTCTTTCTATCCGGCGCCACCGAAGTTCGATGTCATAGCCATTGCCACAAACCCTAGGCAAATCGGTCTCACCGATAGGGATCTCGATCTCACCGAGATGGGATTGTAATCTCTCTGTGTATGTCCATTACCAAAATCGGTCTCACCGAGTTTGAGCAATCGGTACTACCGAGATTACAATGCAAACTTCCTGGTTAACTCATTACCAAAATCGGTCCTACCGAGTTTGTGTAATCGGTCCAACCGAGTTTGCCTGACCAACTCTGTGGAAAACTTATTACCAAAATCGGTCTCACCGAGTTTGTGTAATCGGTCTCACCGAGATTACGTTATGCCCTAACCCTAACCATATCGGTCCTACCGAGTTGAATATTGGTCCCACCGAAAATCCTAAGGGTCACTAGATTTGCTAAATCGGTCCGACCGAGTTTGTTGATTCGGTCCCATCGAGTTTGGTAAATTGTGTGTAACGGTTAGATTTTGTGTGGAGGCTATATATACCCCTCCACCTCCTCTTCATTCGTGGAGAGAGCCATTAGACTGAACCTACACTTCCAGCATACATTTTCTGAGAGAGAACTACCTACTCATGTGTTGAGGCCAAGATATTCCATTCCTACCATATGAATCTTGATCTCTAGCCTTCCCCAAGTTGTTTTCCACTCAAATATTCTTTCCACCAAATCCAAAACCTATGAGAGAGAGTTGAGTGCTGGGGAGACTATCATTTGAAGCACAAGAGCAAGGAGTTCATCATCAACGCACCATTTGTTACTTCTTGGAGAGTGGTCTCTCCTAGATTGGCTAGGTGTCACTTGGGAGCGTCCGACAAGATTGTGGAGTTGAACCAAGGAGTTTGTAAGGGCAAGGAGATCGCCTACTTCATGAAGATCTACCGGTAGTGAGGCAAGTCCTTCGTGGGCGACGGCCATGGTGGGATAGACAAGGTTGCTTCTTCGTGGACCCTTCGTGGGTGGAGCCCTCCATGGACTCGCGCAACCATTACCCTTCATGGGTTGAAGTCTCCATCAACGTGGATGTACGATAGCACCACCTATCGGAACCATGCCAAAAACATCCGTGTCTCCAATTGCGTTTGAATCCTCCAAAACCCTTCCCTTTACATTCTTGCAAGTTGCATGCTTTACTTTCCGCTGCTCATATACTCTTTGCATGCTTGCTTGATGTGTATTGTGAGTGTTAAACTTGTGCCTAAACTCTACTTAAACTTAAAGATCTTTAAAACTGCAACTTTGGTACTTAGTGTCTAATCACCCCCCCCCCTCTAGACACCTCTTCTCAAGGTCCTATAGGTATCCAAAACAGGCAGAGGAGCTCTTTCCCTTCCATGACTCTTCCTGAATCGGTTAGAGGTCGGCAATGACCGTTCTCTTGCCAGACCTCGCACCCTGTGTCGATCGACCGGACTTCCCCACTTCACCTTTGACCGTGTCCAGACTCCTTCCTCGCTCAAAGTGACTGCTACTGAGAACGTGGAGACAAACATGCTAGTTGAGAGGGTGGTCCAACTGATCAACGAGGGCGTCATTGGTATGGATCTGCTGGAAGTATTCCTCAGTCGACGCATCCAGCCCCTCCAAGCCCGTGACCATCCCATGTGGATGTACTCTGGGGCTGACGACACTGCTCATCCAGAGGAAGTGCCATCCAAGACCGTGGCCATGTGGTTGAAGAGCATTACAGGCAACAAGGACAACCCCAGAGGAGCCAGGAGAGTCGTACCCTTCAGTGATGACAATCATCCCGACAAGGTATGTTCTTCACTCCGATTGTTTTTGCATATACATTCCGACTGCTCTTGAGCTCGACTGACTTTTACTCGACTTCTTGTCTTGTAGGTTTTTACTGACATGTATTCGATGCCCAACGGTGAACAAGCTCTGGAACAAGGCCAGGAGGGAGAGGACAGTGCAGAGGAGAGTGGTGAATGGGAATCTTTGGATGAAGAGGAGGAGGAGGAAAGCGAGGAGTCAGATGAAGAGGAGGCGGTCGACTCGCCGCCTCGCTCTAAACACCGATCCAAGCAACACCATGACCTGGCGGGCGGGCGCGGAAAGAACGTGGCTCCAAGCACCCAAACGCATAAGCACACTCGGACGTCGACTCCGGAGCCAACAGAGAAAGTCGCCAAGCAGTCCAAGGTTGCTCCTCCAAAGACTCGAAAAACTCTGCCGAGGATCAAGATGAACGTCCCTGTTGCCTCAGGGTGAGCATATTTCTTGTGTTTATCTAGGCCGATGGATACTTCTATTCTGACAGAATGAACCATGTACCTTTCCAGCCCAACCTCTGCTGTGACTGACATGGATATTGACAAGGCTCCAGGAGATGAGGAAACCGACAACGCGGCCACCTCCCGAGCTGGTAAGTCCGCTCGACCAGAACTCATTTAGTCGATTGAGTTATCGGTCAGTTGAATTTCCGATGTTTTTCTTTTGCTGCAGTTCCACGAGACATCGGCGTGCTTCCCGATGATGAATAAGAAGAAGTGCCTCTACAGGAGAGGAGGAGGAGAGGCAGGGGCTCAAGCAGGAGAGGGCTTGAAGTTCAAGTCCCTCAGTCGACGCCGGTGCTTAAGGCGGTGGTCGAGCGATCGGGAGATCTGGTTCGGACCAACGTCACATTCGCCGACCCACTGACGATTGATCGTCCGTCGGGGTTGACTGCTCCGGCTCCTGCTGCTCCAGTGAAACTCCACGCATCTGACCCAGTGGCTGCTTCGGCCGCCTTGGAGCCATCACTTTTTGCTGCATACCAGACCCCACATGACTCGCCAAGTGCTGCCAAGGAGGCTCTTGGCCAAGTGAACCTTGTTATGGAGCAGGTGAAGGTGATGCACGAGGCCAGCCAGGTGGCCTATAATGCCAGCACCGCTTTGCAGACCAATGTTAAGGTCAGTTATCTCCCGATTGAACTTTTGAACGCTGTCTATATGAGCATATGTTTCATATCTGATCACCCACTGGGGTGTGCCTGTTTTAGAGTTTAAGAGGTCTTCCACTCCACTCGACTCGTGCTGAGTCTTAGTGTTCCGTCCGAACCAGTGGGGACACGCCGAGTGCACCCACTGAGTGTAGTCCCCGAGACCACGGTCGACTGCTGGCAGTCGGCTGAGGTCTTAGAATCTACTTTTTTGACTCACGCTGGGTAGACCATGCTGAGTGTTGATCTAAACCAGTGGGGGCACGCTGAGTGCACCCACTGGGTGTAGTCCCTGAGACTGCTGTTGAATGTTTGATTTGGCAGTAGTCTTAGAGTAACTTAAGTTGTCATTGTCTTTTGTTTCCATCGACTGACATATCTCTCTCATTGACTGCAGAGGTCTTGTGATCTTGGAGCTCGACTTTCTAAGTTGAACAAGAAGCACATCAGCCTCGAACTTGATCTTGAACTGGCGAAAAAGAACCTCAAGACTGCTCAATAAGAAACAACCATCATGGGAGGTGAACAATCAACACTTGCGCACCCCGTAGCTCGCGCTTTTCAGTGTTGTTTCTTTCAGTCTCTTTGAACCGAGTGACTTCACACGAGCAGATGTGTGTAGTGAAAACCGTCAGTTTCAAGCTCGTCTGAAGAGTGTTGTTTCTTTAGAGAAAATGAAGGAAGCTCTGGAGAAGAAGGATCTGGATCTTGCTGCTGCTCAGAAGGAGGCACGAGAGAAGACAGCGCTTGCGGACAAGAAGCTGGCTTTGGTCGGCAAGTTGGAAGAGGAGAACTCGAAGATGAAGACTGCCATATCTAAAGCCAATCGGGAAGTTGAGCAACTGAAAAAGGACAAGGAGAACCTGACCAATGAAGTCGGAAGCCTCAGTGCCAACACGGGCGAACTAGAGTCCTATTTGGGACAACTTGCTGCAAAGCTGGTCCTGAAGCTTGAAGGTATCATCGATCAACTGATTAGTTGCCGTCGACTGGAATACCTTATTATATTGTCGACTCACTATTCTTTATTGATCGTGTAGAGCTTTGCCAGGACTTTGAGGCTGAGACCGGGCAGGTCGAGACGGGTCTCAACCCCATCAATTGTCTTGTGAAAGATGACATTGCGATGAACTTGCTACGGTTGGAATCGCGCTTGGACAGTGTCATTGCTTATCTGGCTCGATTGAAGGCGGCGATGAATCGGGTTGACGCCGAACTCTGGCCTCAGGAGGAACTTTCACAAGATCTTGAATCGCTGATGACTCGACTAAATCAGATCCGTGGCCGAGTGCAGGAATGGAAGAAGTCATCTGCCCGCTATGGCGCTGATGTCGCCCTGTCATTGGTTCGAGTGCACTACAAGGACGCTAGAGAAGACAAGTTGGCGTCCCTCAAGGTCGTGAATACTAAGAAGCACACCTTCCAGTCCTTCATGGACACCTTTCTTGAGGCTGCCACTCGTATTGCAGACAGTATTGACCTTGACAGCTTCTGTGATCCAGTCAGCCCTTCCCCTGACGAGTGACCGAAAAACATTATGCTTCACCTTTATTTGCCTCGGAATGCCAAGTGATTTTCTAATCGCTAACAATTCCTTCGGGCCTGATGCCCGAGTGCTTTGGTTCGTGGTCTGGAACCTTTGGTTTATCCGAACTTGGTTTATCTTTGAATGTGTTGTGTTTGTCTTCGAGCGGAACTTGTTCTTCACTTGGATTGGTTCTTGTACTTTTGATGCAGTTCTGAAGAAGATGTCACAGTCTACCTGTACCTCGTTGCCCTTGCGTGGAGTAGCCGTAGGATGAGCCCTTGGCAGCATTGATCAGCTCATCAGCAAGGCACTCAGCCATGGTCTCGACGTTCCTGAAAGCGGTTTGCCCTGGCATCAGCTGTTGGATGAGCCTTTGGCAGCATTGATCAGCTCATTAGCGAGGCATTTAGCAATGGTCTTGACATAGGATGAGCTCTTGGCAGCATTGATCAGCTCATCAGCAAGGTAATCAACAATGGTCTTGACGTAGGATGAGCCCTTGGCAGCATTGATCAGATTATCAGCAAGGCACTCAGCAATGATCTTGACGTTCTTGAAAGCGGTTCGCCTTGGCAACACGCTCAATCTCGTCCTTCTTCTTGAGGGCACAACTCTGAGGAGGGGATCATGGTCGACCTGCACCTTGCTGTCCTTGTGGATCGGAATGGAGCATATGGCTAAGTCTTCGAGCAAGAAGACTAGTTCTCACTCGGAATGTAATTTCAAACTTAGGCGAGTACTGGACTATAACTAAGCCCCCGTGTGGGAGGATTGCTCACCACTCGGTAGGATTTTTCAAACTTAGTCAAGTACTGGACTGCAGCTAAGCCCCCGAGTGGGAGGATTGCTCACCACTCGGTGGGATTTTTCAAATTTAGGCGAGTACTGGACTGCAGCTAAGCCCCCGAGTGTGAGGATCGCTCACCACTCGGTAGGATTTTTCAAACTTAGGCGAGTACTGGACTGCAACTAAGCCCCCGAGTGGGAGGATCGCTCACCACTCGGTAGGATTTCTCAAACTTATGCGAGTACTGGACTACAGCTAAGCCTCCGAGTGAGAGGCTTGCTCACCACTCGGTAGGATTTTTCAAACTTAGGCGAGTACTGGACTGCAGCTAAGCCCCCGAGTGTGAGGATTGCTCACCACTCGGTAGGATTTCCCAAACTTAGGCGAGTACTGGACTGCAGCTAAGCCTCCGAGTGTGAGGATTGCTCACCACTCGGTAGGATTTTTCAAACTTAGGCGAGTACTGGACTGCAGCTAAGCCCCCGAGTGTGAGGATTGCTCACCACTCAGTAGGATTTTTCAAACTTAGGCTAGCATTGGATGCAGCTAAGCCCCCGAGTGTGAGGATTGCTCACCACTCGGTAGGATTTCCCAAACTTAGGCGAGTACTAGACTGCAGCTAAGCCTCCGAGTGTGAGGATTGCTCACCACTCGGTAGGATTTTTCAAACTTAGGCGAGTACTGGACTGCAGCTAAGCCCCCGAGTGTGAGTATTGCTCACCACTCAGTAGGATTTTTCAAACTTAGGCGAGTACTGGACTGCAGCTAAGCCCCCGAGTGTGAGGATTGCTCACCACTCGGTAGGATTTCCCAAACTTAGGCGTAGCATGGACTGCAGCTAAGCCTCCGAGTGTGAGGATTGCTCACCACTCGGTAGGATTTTTCAAACTTAGGCGTAGCTTGGATCAGAAGCTAAGCCCCGAGTGTGAGGATTGCTCACCACTCGGTAGGATTTCTCAAACTTAGGCGAGTACTGGACAGCAGCTAAGCCTCCGAGTGTGAGGATTGCTCACCACTCGGTATGATTTTCCAAACTTAGGCGAGTACTGGAGTGCATCTAAGCCCCCGAGTGTGAGGATTGCTCACCTCTCGGTAGGATTTCTCAAACTTAGGCGAGTACTGGACTGCAGCTAAGCCTTCGAGTGAGAGGCTTGCTCACCACTCGGTAGCATTTTTCAAACTTAGGCGAGTACTGGACTGCAGCTAAGCCTCCGAGTGAGAGGCTTGCTCACCACTCAGTAAAAAAAATTCAAACTTAGGCGAGTACTGGACTACAGCTAAGCCTCTGAGTGAGAGGCTTGCTCACCACTCGATAGGATTTCTTTCAACTTAGGCGAAACGGATTCATAGCTAAGCCCCCAAGTGAGAGGCTTTCTCACCACTCGGTAGGATTTTTGTCAACTTAGGCAAAACGGATTCGCAGCTAAGGAACCCACTGGGGATTTAGGACATAAAAAAGGAACAACAATCATTCAGGAGACTATAAAATCGTGTCTTTGATAATCAAACTAGAAGGTATTTCTTATTACATCTCAACAGTCTGAATGCTTAAGAGTAAAAGGGGCGGAGCAGCTCCGCATTCCAAGCGTGTGGCTCGTCTTTATTGTGCTCGACGTTGAAAAGACGGTATGCTCCATTGTGGAGCACTTTGGTGGCGACGAAGGGACCTTCCCAAGCAGGAGCGAGCTTGTGTGGCTTCTGCTGGTCCACCCGAAGAACCAAGTCTCCCTCCAGAAATGCCCGACCCCTCATGTTTCTGGCGTGGAATCAACACATGTCTTGCTGATAAATGGTCGACCAGATCAAGGTCATCTCTCTTTCCTCTTCCAGGAGACTAACTGCATCTTGCCAAGCCTGTTCTGCTTCATCTTCTGAGAAAAGTTCGACTTGGGGTGCATTGTGAAGAAAATCACTCGGGAGAACAGCTTCAGCTCCATAGACTAATAAGAATGGAGTTCTTCCAGTCGACCGATTAGGAGTTGTCCACAATCCCCAAAGTACCGATGGAAGTTCATCGACCCAGGCGCCTGCTGCATGCTTGAGGACATGCATCAATTGGGGTTTCAGTCCTTTGAGAATCAATCCATTTGCTTTTTCAGCCTGCCCATTCGACTGAGGATGGGCGACTGAAGCGTAGACGACCCTTATGCCTTGGGAAGCACAAAAGGCTCTGAACTTGTCAGAATCGAAGTTCGTGAAGGAAATATGCCCTAGAGGCAATAATAAAGTTATTATTTATTTCCTCATATCATGATAAATGTTTATTATTCATGCTAGAATTGTATTAACCGGAAACATGATACATGTGTGAATACATAGACAAACATATAGTCACTAGTATGCCTCTACTTGACTAGCTCATTAATAAAAGATGGTTATGTTTCCTAACCATAGACATGTGTTGTCATTTGATTAATGGGATCACATCATTAGAAGAATGAAGTGATTGACATGACCCATCCCGTTAGCTTAGCACTTGATCATTTAGTATTCTGCTATTGCTTCCTTCATGACTTATACATGTTCCAGTAACTATGAGAATTGTGTAACTCCCATTTACCGGAGGAACACTTTGGTACTACCAAACGTCACAACGAATCGGGTGATTATAAAGGAGTACTACAGTGTGTCTCGAAGGTACATGTTGAGTTAGCATAATTCGAGATTAGGTTTTGTCACTCCAATTGTCTGAGAGGTATCTCGGGCCCTCTCGGTAATGCTCATCACCTAAGCCTTGCAAGCATATAACTAATGAGTTAGTTATGAGATGAAGTATTACAGAACGAGTAAAGAGACTTGTCGGTAACAAGATTGAACTAGGTATTGGATACCGACGATCGAATCTCGGACAAGTAACATACCGATGACAAAGGGAACAACGATGTTGTTATGCGGTTTGACCGATAAAGATCTTCGTAGAATATGTAGGAACCAATATGGGCATCCAGGTCCCGCTATTGGTTATTGACCGAGACGTGTCTCACCATGTCTACATCGTTCTCGAACCGTAGGGTCCGCACGCTTAAGGTTTCGATGACAATTATATTATGAGTTTATGTATTTTGATGTACCGAAGTTTGTTAGGAGTCTCGGATATGATCACGGACATGACGAGGAGTCTCGAAATGGTCGAGACATAAAGATTGATATATTGGACGGATATATTTGGACACCGGAAAGGTTCCAGAGAAGTTTGGAGCTCCGGAGGTTACCGAACCCCCGGAGGTATATGGGCCTTATTGGGCCCATGTAGGAGGAAGGGAGAAGGAGCAAGGGGGGTGCGCCCCAAGCCCAATCCGACTGGGGAGGGGGCCGCCCCCTTCCTTTCTCCTTCCCCCTCTTCCTATTACTACTACTAGTACTACTTCCTAATACTAGTACTCTTTCCTTCCCTCCAAATAAGATAAGGAAAGAGAGGAAACCTACTTGGAGTAGGTTTCCCCCTCATGGCGCCCCCCCTAGGGCCGCCACCTCCTCCCTCCCCTTTATATACGGGGTAGGGGGCACCCTAGAACACACAAGTTGATCATTGATCGTTCCTTAGCCGTGTGCGGTGCCCCCCTCCACGATATTCCACCTCGGTCATATTGTAGCGATGCCGTCGTGCTGACAGAACTCCCCCTCGGCGCCTCTGCTGGATCGGAGATCGAGGGTGCGTCATCGAGTTGTACGTGTGTCAAGAACTCGGAGGTGCCGGAGTAACGGTGCTTGGATCGGTCGGGCCGGGAGGACGTACAACTACTTCCTCTACGTTGCGTCAACGCTTCCGCTTCGGTCTACAAGGGTACATAGACAACACTCTCCCCTCGTTGCTATATCATCACCATGATCTTGCGTGTGCGTAGGAAATTTTTTGAAATTACTACGTTCCACAAGAGTGGCATCCGAGCCTAGGTTTTTATGGTTTGATGTTATTTGCACGAGTAGAACACAAGTGAGTTGTGGGCGATATAAGTCATACTGCTTACCAGCATGTCATACTTTGGTTCAGCGGTATTGTTGGATGAAGCGGCCCGACCGACATTACGCGTGACGCTTACGCGAGACTGGTTTTACCGCCGTGCTTCGCATTACACGGTGACTAGCGGTGTCCGCTTTCTCCAACTTTAGTTGAACTGAGTGTGGCTACGCCCGGTCCTTGCGAAGGTTAAAACAGCATCCACTTGACAAACTATCGCTGTGGTTTTGATGCGTAGGTGAGATTGGTTCTTGCTTAAGCCCGTAGCAGCCACGTAAAATTTGCAACAACAAAGTAGAGGATGTCTAACTTGTTTTTGCAGGCATGTTGTGATGTGATATGGCCAAGACGTGATGCTATATTTTATTGTATGAGATGATCATGTTTTGTAACCGGTTATCGGCAATGGCAGGAGCCATATGGTTGTCGCTTTATTGTATGAAATGCAACGCATACGTAATTGCTTTACTTTATCACTAAGCGGTAGCGATAGTCGAGAAGCAATAGATGGCGAACGACAACGATGCTACGATGGAGATCAAGGTGTCGCGCCGGTGACGATGGTGATCACGACGGTGCTTCAAGATGGAGATCACAAGCACAAGATGATGATGGCCATATCATATCACTTATATTGATTGCATGTGATGTTTATCCTTTATGCATCTTATCTTGCTTTGATTGACGGTAGCATTTTAAGATGATCTCTCACTAATTATCAAGAAGTGTTCTCCCGAGTATGCACCGCTATGAAAGTTCTTCGTCTTTGAGACACCACGTGATGATCGGGTGTGATAGGCTCTACGCTCAAATACAACGGTGCAAAACAGTTGCACACGCGAATACTCAGGTTATACTTGACGAGCCTAGCATATACGAGATATGGCCTCGAACACGGAGACCGAAGGTCGAGCGTGAATCATATAGTAGATATGATCAACATAGAGATGTTCACCATTGAAACTACTCCATCTCACGTGATGATCGGACATGGTTTAGTTGATTTGGATCACGTAATCACTTAGATGACTAGAGAGATGTCTGCCTAAGTGGGAGTTCTTTAGTAATATGATTAATCGAACTTAAATTTATCATGAACTTAGTACCGATAGTATTTTGCTTGTCTATGTTTGTTTGTAGATAGATGGCTCGTCTTTGTTGTTCCGTTGAATTTTAATGCGTTCCTTAAGAAAGCAAAGTTGAAAGATGATGGTAGCAATTACACGGATCGGGTCCGTAACTCAAGATTATCCTCATTGCTGCACAAAAGAGTTACGCCCCGAAGCACCGCTGGGTGCCAACTGCTGCTGATGTAACCGACGACGTTAAGAACGTCTGGCGAGCAAAGCTGATGACTACTCTATAGTTCAGTGTGCCATGCTTTACGGCTTAGAACCGGTATTCAACGACGTTTTGAACGTCATGGAGCATATGAGATGTTCCAAGAGTTGAAGTTAATATTTCAAGCAAATGCCCGGATTGAGAGATATGAAGTCTCCAATAAGTTCTACAGCTGCAAGATGGAGGAGAACAGTTACTCACAAGGAGCATATACTCAAAATGTCCGGGTATAATAATCACTTGATTCAACGGGAGTTAATCTTCCGATGATAGCGCCATTGATGAATTCTCCAATCATCGCCACCAAGCTACAAGAGCTTTGTGATGAACTATAATATGCAAGGGATGAACAAGACTATTCCCGAGCTCTTCGCAATGCTAAAAGCATGGAGGTAGAAATAAAAAGGAGCATCAAGTGTTGATGGTCAACAAGACCACCGGTTTCAAGAAAAGGGCAAAGGGAAGAAGAAGGAACTTCAAAAGAACGGCAAACAAGTTGCTGCTCAAGAGAAGAAACCCAAGTCCGGACCTAAGCCTGAAATCGAGTGCTTCTCTTAAGCAAGCGATCGACACGAAGCGGAACTGCCCCAAGTATTTGGCGGATAAGAAGGATGGCAAAGTGAACAAAGGTATATGTGATATACATGTTATTGATGTGTACCTTACTAATGTTCGCAGAGCACTGGTATTTGATATCGGTTCATTGCTAACATTTGCAACTCAAACAGGACTACGGATTGCGAAGATTAGCTAAGGACGAGGTGACGACGCGCGTGGGAAATGGTTCCAAAGTCGATGTAATCGCGGTCGGCACGCTACCTCTACATCTACCTTCGGGATTAGTTTTAGACCTGAATAATTGTTATTTGGTTCCTGCATTGAGCATGAACATTATATCTAGATCTTGTTTGATGCGAGACGGTTATTCATTTAAATCAGAGAATAATGGTTGTTCTATTTATATGAGTAATATCTTTTATGGTCATGCACCCTTGAAGAGTGGTCTATTTTTATTGAATCTCGATAGTAGTGATACACATATTCATAATGTTGAAGCCAAAAGATGCAAAGTTGATAATGATAGTGCAACATATTTGTGGCACTGCCATTTAGGTCATATCGGTGTAAAACGCATGAAGAAACTCCATACTGATGGACTTCTGGAATCACTTGATTATGAATCACTTGGTACTTGCGAACCGTGCCTCATGGGCAAGATGACCAAAACACCGTTCTCCGGATCTATGGAGAGAGCAACAGATTTGTTGGAAATCATACATACTGATGTATGTGGCCCGATGAATGTTGAGGCTCGTGGCGGATATCGTTATTTTCTCACCTTCACAGATGATTTGAGCAGATATGGGTATATCTACTTGATGAAGCACAAGTCTGAAACATTTGAAAAGTTCAAAGAATTTCAGAGTGAAGTAGAAAATCATCGTAACAAGAAAATAAAGTTTCTACGATCTGATCGTGGAGGAGAATATTTTAGTTACGAGTTTGGTTTACATTTGAAACAATGTGGAATAGTTTCGCAACTCACGCCACCTGGAACACCACAACGAAATGGTGTGTCCGAACGTCGTAATCGTACTTTACTTGATATGGTGTGATCTATGATGTCTCTTACTGATTTACCGCTATCATTTTGGGGTTATGCTTTAGAGACGGTCGCATTCATGTTAAATAGGGCACCATCAAAATCCGTTGAGACGACGCCTTATGAACTGTGGTTTGGCAAGAAACCAAAGTTGTCGTTTCTCAAAGTTTGGGGCTGCGATGCTTATGTGGAGAAACTTCAACCAGATAAGCTCGAACCCAAATCGGAGAAATGTGTCTTCATAGGATACCCAAAGGAGACTATTGGGTACACCTTCTATCACAGATCTGAAGGCAAGATTTTCGTTGCTAAATTCGGGTCCTTTCTAGAGAAGGAGTTTCTCTCGAAAGAAGTGAGTGGGAGGAAAGTAGAACTTGATGAGATAATCAGATCTACTCCCTTATTGGAAAGTAGCTCATCACAAGAACCGGTTCCTGTGACAACTACACCAATTAGTGAAGAAGCTAATGATATTGATCATGAAACTTCAGATCAAGTTTCTACTGAACCTCGTAGGTCTACCAGAGTAAGATCTGCATCAGAGTGGTACGGAAATCCTATTCTAGAAGTCATGTTACTTGACCATGATGAACCTACGAACTATGAGGAAGTGATGATGAGCCCAGATTCCGCAAAATGGCTAGAGGCCATGAAATCTAAGATAGGATCCATGTATGATAACAAAGTATGGACTTTGGTTGACTTGCCCGATGATAGGCAAGCCATTGAGAATAAATGGATCTTTAAGAAGAGGACTGACGCTGATGGTAATGTTACTGTCTACAAAGCTCGACTTTTTGCAAAAGGTTTTCGACAAGTTCAAGGGGTTGACTACGATGAGACTTTCTCACCCGTAGTGATGCTTAAGTCTGTCCAAATCATGTTGGCTATTGCTGCATTTCATGATTATGAAATTTGGCAAATGGATGTCAAGACTGCATTCTTGAATGGATTTCTAGAAGAAGAGTTGTATATGATGCAGCTGAAGGTTTTGTTGATCCAAAAGGTCTTGACAAAGTGTGCAAGCTCCAACGCTCCATTTATGGACTGGTGCAAGCATCTCGAGTTGGAATAAACGCTTTGAAAGTGTGATCAAAGATATGGTTTTATATGCACTTTTGGAGAAGCTTTGATTTACAAGAAAGTGAGTGGGAGCTCAGAGCATTTCTAGTTTTATATGTTGATGACATATTATTAATTGGAAATGATATAGAATTTCTGGATAGCATAAAGGGATACTTGAATAAAAGTTTTTCAATGAAAGACCTCGGTGAAGCTGCTTACATATTGGGCATCAAGATCTATAGAGATAGATCAAGACGCTTAATAGGACTTTCACAAAGCACATACCTTGACAAAATTTTGAAAAAGTTCAAAATGGATCGAGGCAAAGAAAGGATTCTTGCGTGTGCTACAAGGTGTGAAGTTGAGTCAAACTCAATGCCCGACCACGTAAAAAGATAGAGAGAAATGAAAGATGTTCCTATGCTTCAGCCATAGGCTCTATCATGTATGCAATGTTGTGTACCGACTGACGATGCTTAGCAATAAGCTTGGCGGTAGGTACCAAAGTAATCCAGAGTGGATCATCGACAGCGGTCAAGAACATCCCGAAATACCGAAAAGGACTAAGGATATGTTTCTCGATATGGAGGTGACAAAGAGCTAGTCGTAAATGGTTACGTCGATGTAAGCTTTGACATCGATCCGACGATTCTAAATCGCAGACCGGATACGTGTTTATATTAAACGGTGGAGCTGTAAGTTGGTGCAGTTCTAAACAAAGCGTCGTGGCGGGATCTACATGTGAAGCGGAGTACATAGCTGCTTCAAGCATCAAATGAAGGAGTCGGATGAAGGAGTTCATTTCCGATCTAGGTGTCATACCTAGTGCATCGGGACCAATGAAGATCTTCTGTGACAATATCGGTGCAATTGCCTTGGCAAAGGAATCCAGATTTCACAAGAGGACCAAGCACATCAAGAGACGCTTCAATTCCATTCGGGACCAAGTCCAAGTGGGAGACATAGAGATTTGCAAGATACATACGGATCTGAATGTTGCGGACCCGCTGACTAAGCCTCTCTCACGAGCAAAACATGATCAGCACCAAGACTCCATGGGTGTAAGAATCATTATCGTAATCTAGATTATTGACTCTAGTGCAAGTGGGAGATCAAGGAAATATGCCCTAGAGGCAATAATAAAGTTATTATTTATTTCCTCATATCATGATAAATGTTTATTATTCATGCTAGAATTGTATTAACCGGAAACATGATACATGTGTGAATACATAGACAAACATATAGTCACTAGTATGCCTCTACTTGACTAGCTCATTAATCAAAGATGGTTATGTTTCCTAACCATAGACATGTGTTGTCATTTGATTAAAGGGATCACATCATTAGAAGAATGAAGTGATTGACATGACCCATCCCGTTAGCTTAGCACTTGATCGTTTAGTATTCTGCTATTGCTTCCTTCATGACTTATACATGTTCCAAGACTATGAGAATTGTGTAACTCCGTTTACGGAGGAACACTTTGGGTACTACCAAACGTCACAACGTATCGGGTGATTATAAAGGAGTACTACAGTGTCTCCGAAGGTACATGTTGAGTTAGCATAATTCGAGATTAGGTTTTGTCACTCCAATTGTCGGAGAGGTATCTCTGGGCCCTCTCGGTAATGCTCATCACCTAAGCCTTGCAAGCATATAACTAATGAGTTAGTTATGAGATGAAGTATTACGAGCGAGTAAAGAGACTTGTCGGTAACGAGATTGAACTAGGTATTGGATACCGACGATCGAATCTCGGACAAGTAACATACCGATGACAAAGGGAACAACGTATGTTGTTATGCGGTTTGACCGATAAAGATCTTCGTAGAATATGTAGGAACCAATATGGGCATCCAGGTCCCGCTATTGGTTATTGACCAGAGACATGTCTCAGTCATGTCTACATCGTTCTCAAACCGTAGGGTCCGCACGCTTAAGGTTTCGATGACAATTATATTATGAGTTTATGTATTTTTATGTACCGAAGTTTGTTCGGAGTCTTGGATATGATCACGGACATAACGAGGTGTCTGGAAATGGTCGAGACATAAAGATTGATATATTGGACGGATATATTTGGACACCGGAAAGGTTCCGGAGAAGTTTGGAGCTCCGGGAGGTTACCGGAACCCCCCCGGAGGTATATGGGCCTTATTGGGCCCATGTAGGAGGAAGGGAGAAGGAGCAAGGGAGGGGGGCGCGCCCCCCCAAGCCCAATCCGAATTGGGGAGGGGGGCCGCCCCCCCCCCCTTTCCTTTCTCCTTCCCCCTCTTCCTATTACTACTACTAGTACTACTTCCTAATACTAGTACTCTTTCCTTCCCCCTCCAAATAAGATAAGGAAAGAGGAAACCTACTTGGAGTAGGTTTCCCCTCCTCATGGCGTGCCCCCTAGGGCCGCCACCTCCTCCCTCCCCCTTTATATACGGGGTAGGGGCACCCTAGAACACACAAGTTGATCATTGATCGTTCCTTAGCCGTGTCGGTGCCCCCTCCATGATATTCCACCTCGGTCATATTGTAGCGGTGCTTAGGCGAAGCCTGCGACAGAGAACATCAAGATCGTCACCACGCCGTCGTCGACGGAACTCCCCTCGGCGCCTCTGCTGGATCGGAGATCGAGAGTGCGTCATCGAGCTGATCTGGCGTGTCAAGAACTCGGAGGTGCCGAGTAACGGTGCTTGGATCGGTCAGGCCGGGAGGACGTACGACTACTTCCTCTATGTTGCGTCAATGCTTCCGCTTCGGTCTACGAGGGTACGTAGACAACACTCTCCCCTCGTTGCTATATCATCACCATGATCTTGCGTGTGCGTAGGAATTTTTTTGAAATTACTATGTTCCACAACAGTTCGACCCATTATCAATGATGATGCTGTGCGGAACACCATATCTGAATGTTAATTCTTTGATGAAACTCACAGTTGTACTTGCTTCAAGGTTTTATCGGTGAGAATCAAAGTTTGACCCATTATCAGTGAGAATCAATCCATTTGCTCTTTTAGCCTGCCCATTCGACTGAGGATGGGTGACTGAAGCGTAGTCGAACCTTATGCCTTGGGAAGCACAAAAGGCTTTGAACTCATAAGAATCGAAGTTCGACCCATTATCGGTGATGATGCTGTGCGGAACACCATATCTGAATGTTAATTCTCTGATGAAACTCACAGTTGTACTTGCTTCAAGGTTTTTGATGGGCTTGGCTTCAATCCATTTGGTAAACTTGTCGACTGCTACGAGCACATGAGTAAAGCCACTCCTGCCAGTCCTCAGAGGTCCAACCATATCTAACCCCCAAACAGCAAAAGGCGAGACGAGTGGAATAGTCTTCAGAGCTGATGCGGGTTTATGGGACGTGTTGGAGTAAAACTGACAACCTTCACATTTGTCTACTATTTCTTTCACCATCTCATTGGCATGTGGCCAGTAAAATCCGGATCGGTATGCTTTGGCCACGATGGTCCGAGAGGACGCATGGTGACCACAGGTCCCCGAGTGAATATCATTGAGGATCATTCGGCCTTCTTCTGGCGTGATGCATTTCTGGTAGACTCCAGTTACACTCTGTCTGAACAACTGTCCTTTTATCACAGTAAAGGCTTTGGATCATCGGACGGTCTGTCGAGCCTCTTCTTCATCCTCTGGAAGTTCTTTCCTAAGAATGTATGCAATGTATGGTACTATCCAGTCGGGAGCGACGACCAAGACCTCCATGATCAGGTCGACCACGGCTGGGACTTCGACTTCAGTGGGATCTGTGGCACTCTTAGGCTGTGGGGGCTCTTCAGTGAAAGGATCTTCCTGAATTGAAGGTGAGTGAATATGCTCCAAAAACACATTACTGGGGATGGCTTATCTCTTGGATCATATCTTTGCCAATCCATCTGCAGCTTGATTTTTCAGACGGGGTATCTGGTGAAGCTCCAACCCTTCAAACTTCTGTTCCAACTTTCTTACTGCGTTGCAATAACCAGTCGTAGCCGGGCTCCTGACATCCCACTCTTTCATCACTTGATTGACCACCAAATCTGAGTCGCTGTAGACCATGAGGCGACGGACGCCGAGTGAAATGGCCATATGCAACCCGTATAAAAGTGCTTCATATTCAGCTTCATTATTGGAGGAATCAAAATGAATCTAGAGAACATAGTTGAGCTTGTCTCCACGAGGGGATACCAATACTACCCCAGCACCGGAACCATTCAGCATCTTGGAGCCATCGAAGAACATGGTCCAATGCACCGAGTGAACTTGAGTTGGCAGTTGCTGTTCAATCCACTCGGCAAGGAAATCTGCAATTGCTTGGGACTTGATAGCTTTCTTTGCCTCAAATTTGATATCCAATGGAAGGATTTCAATCGCCCATTTTGCCACTCGACTAGTTGCATCTCTGTTGTTCAGAATTTTAGATGATGGTGCATCGCTGACAACTGTAATGGAGTGATCAGAGAAATAATGTGCAACCTTCTTCATGGTCATGTAAATTCCATAAACAAGCTTCTGATAATGCGGATATCTCTGCTTGGATGGAGTCAAAACTTCAGAGAGATAATACACTGGGCGCTGAACTTTATAGGCCTTTCCTTCTTCTTCCCACTTGACCGTGAGTACTGTACTGACAACTTGTCCAATGGCTGCAATGTAAAGTAGTAAAGGCTCTTTGTTGATTGGTGCAGCAAGCACCGGCTGGGTCGAAAGCAGGGTTTTGAGCTCTGCAAACGCTGCGTCAGCTTCATCAGTCCACTCGAACTTATCAGACTTCTTCATCAACCGGTAAAGAGGTAAAGCCTTTTCACCGAGACGAGAAATGAATCGACTCAAGGCGGCCAAACAACCAGTAAGCTTTTGAACGTCTTGCACATGCACAGGGCGTTTCATTCGGAGGATGGCATCGACTTTCTCTGGGTTCGCGTTGATCCCTTGTTCGGAAACAAGAAAACCGAGTAGCTTTCCACCTGGGACTCCGAATGTGCACTTCGACGGATTAAGCTTGATATCATACCTTCTTAAGTTGGCAAAGGTTTCTGCGAGGTCGGTCAGCAGGTCAGAACCTTTACGCGACTTGACCACAATGTCATCCATATATGCTTCCACATTCCGACTGATTTGAGTGAGCAGGCACTTCTGAATCATCCTCATGAATGTGGCGCCAGCATTTTTGAGACCAAATGGCATGGTAACATAGCAAAAGCACCCAAATGGGGTGATGGAAGCCGTTTTTATTTCATCGGGACCATACAGTCGGATCTGATGATACCCGAAATATGCATCTAGAAAAGACAAGCGCTCACATCCCACAGTCGAGTCGACAATCTGATCGATGCGGGGGAGAGGGAAATAATCTTTTGGGCAGGCCCGATTGATATGCTTGAAATCGATGCACATATGAAGTGAATCGTCCTTCTTAGGGACAATAAGTACATTGGTGAGCCACTCGGAGTGGTAGATCTCTCGGATGCTCCGCTGCTAGGAGTCGAGCCACTTCCTCACCAATTGCTTTTCTCTTCTGCATGGTGGACCGTCGAAGATGCTCTTTGATGGGTTTTGCCGTTGGATCGACACGCAAACGATGCTCAGCCAGTCCCCTGGGTACACCCGGCATGTCAAAAGGTTTCCATGCAAAGATGTCCCAGTTCTCACGGAGGAACTGAATGAGCGCTTCTTCCTATTTGCTGTCGAGTGTTGTTGAGATATGAGTCGGTGCAGCATTGGCATCGGTCGGGTGAATATGAATCGGCTTCGTTTCACCAGACGACAGAAATGTAGAATCTGTGGCAGGCTTCTTGGCTCGTAACAAATCACTCGGATCTACATTCTTCTGATACTCTTGTAACTCAACTGCTGCCATTTGTGCATCGGCGATTTTGGAACCCTTCTGGAAGCATTCCTCTGCCTTCTGCCGATTGCCAGTGACTGTGATCACACCCCTGGGGCCAAGCATCTTTAGCTTGAGGTACACGTAACATGGATGAGCCTTAAAATGTGCATAGGTAGGCCTACCTAGAATAGCATGATAAGCACTCTGGAAATCCACTACTTCAAATGTCAACTTTTCCTTATGGTAATTTTTTGGAATCATCGAAAACCACGTCAAGGGCGATCTAGCCGAGTGATTCAGTTTTCTTTCTAGGGATAACGCCATGAAAACTCATATTGCTTTCGCTAAGCTTGGACATCGGAATGCCCATCCCTTTCAAGGTGTCAGCATAAAGGATATTTAGGCCGCTACCGCCATCCATTAGCACTTTGGTCAGTCGAGTGCCCTCAACCACTGGGCCGACCACCAACGCTTGCCTCCCAGGAGTGGCTATACGCGCCGGGTGATCTGACTGGTCGAATGTGATGGCTGTTTGTGACCATTTCAGGTATGTGGTCGTCGTCGCCGGAGCAACCATATTTACTTCTTTGTTGATAACTTTCAATCGACTTTTGCTCTCAACATCAGCAAAAATCACTGATATGTCTCCAACGTATCTATAATTTATGAAGCATTCATGCTATTTTATTATCTGTTTTGGATGTTTATGGGCTTTATTATACAATTTTATATTATTTTTGGGACTAACCTATTAACCGGAGGCCCAGCCCATATTGTTGTTTTCTTGCCTATTTTAGTGTTTCGAAGAAAAGCAATATCAAACAGACTCCAAACGGAATGAAACCTTCGGGCGCGTTATTTTTGGAACGGAAGCGATCCAGGAGACTTGGAGTTGAAGTCAAGGAAACTTTGAGGTGGCCACGAGGGTGCCCCCCCCCTACTGGGCGTGCCCCCTGTCTCGTGGGCCCCACGAGACTCCCCTGACCGAATTCTTTCGCCTATATATTCCCATATACCCTAAAAACATCGAAGCAAACAATAGAACGGGAGTTCCGCCGCCGCAAGCCTCTGTAGCCACCAAAAACCTCTCGGGAGCCCGTTCCAGCACCTGGAGGGGGGATCCCTCACGGTGGCCGCCTTCATCATCCCAGCGCTCTCCATGACGAGGAGGGAGTAGTTCACCCTCGGGGCTGAGGGTATGTACCAGTAGCTATGTGTTTGATCTCAATCTCTCTCGTGTTCTTGAGGTGATACGATCTTGATGTATCGTGAGCTTTGCTATTGTAGTTGGATCTTATGATGTTTCTCCCCCTCTACTCTCTTGCAATGGATTGAACTTTCCCTTTGAAGTTATCTTATCGGATTGAGTCTTTAAGGATTTGAGAACACTTGATGTATGTCTTGCCGTGCTTATCTGTGGTGACAATGGGATATTCACGTGATCCACTTGATGTATGTTTTGGTGATCAACTTGCGGGTTCTGCCCATGAACCTATGCGTAGGGGTTGGCACACGTTTTCGTCTTGACTCTCCGGTAGAAACTTTGGGGCACTCTTTGAAGTACTTTGTGTTGGTTGAATAGATGAATCTGAGATTGTGTGATGCATATCGTATAATCATGCCCACGGATACTTGAGGTGACAATGGAGTATCTAGGTGACATTAGGGTTTTGGTTGATTTGTGTTTTAAGGTGTTATTCTAGTATGAACTCTATGATAGATTGAACGGAAAGAATAGCTCCATGTTATTTTACTACGGACTCTTGAATAGATAGAACAGAAAGGATAACTTTGAGGTGGTTTCGTACCCTACCATAATCTCTTCGTTTGTTCTCCGCTATTAGTGGCTTTGTAGTGACTCTTTGTTGCATGTTGAGGGATAGTTATATGATCCATATATGTTATTACTGTTGAGAGAACTTGCACTAGTGAAAGTAGGAACCCCAGGCCTTGTTTCCTAGCATTGCAATACCGTTTGTGCTCACTTTTATCATTAGTTACCTTGCTGTTTTTATATTTTTCATATTACAAAAACCTATATCTACCATCCATATTGCACTTGTATCACCATCTCTTCGCCGAACTAGTGCACCTATACAATTTTCCATTGTATTGGGTGTGTTGGGGACACAAGAGGCTCTTTGTTATTTGGTTGCAGGTTGTTTGAGAGAGACCATCTTCATCCTACGCCTCCCACGGATTGATAAACCTTAGGTCATCCACTTGAGGGAAATTTGCTACTGTCCTACAAACCTCTGCACTTGGAGGCCCAACTACGTCTACAAGAAGAAGGTTGCGTAGTAGACATCAATCACCAGGGTGGAATTGACCTTAGGATAACCATCGTCCTCCTCTTCGTCCTCGTCCTTGTCCGACTCTTTTTCCTTCTCACTGGGTTGTTTCTCTTGGAATTGCTGGATCAGGAGTCGACATTGCCGAGTGGTGTGTTTACGATAAATCAGATTACCCTCTTCATCCTTCTCCATATGAATGTGACATGGTAAATCCAACACATCATTTCCCGCTTGATCTTTTACCTTCTTAGGGGAACAGGGCCCCTTAGGCTTTCCCTTACACTTTCCTTGCACTACTACCGCAATTTCACCAGGCGTTGCAGGTTGAGCCTTACGTTTCTGTTTCCGATTGGAATTGCCTCCGCCAACATCTTGGGCGACTGTTTTACCCTTTCCACTGCGGAGTCGATCCTCTTCTTCCCCGTTAGCGTACCGGGTGGCTTTTTCCATCATCTGAGTCAGGGACATATCTCCAGTCCGACCGAAGTTTAGGACCAGCTCTCCATACTTAACGCCTTCCTTAAAGGCACACACTACTTGGTGCTTAGATACATTTTCCACTATGTGATGCAAAGTGGTCCACCTCTGAATGTAATCCCTTAGAGTCTCACTCGGTTTCTTCACGGAATGCTGAAATTCTGTTAACCCTGCTGGTCGCTTGCAAGTACCCTCAAAAGTTCTGACAAATACTCAGACAAGCTCCTCCCAACTGAATATACTGCACGGGGCTAGCTGAGTCAACCACACTCTGGCTGATCGTTCCAACATCAGAGGAAGATGCTTCATGGCCACTTCATCATTGCCGCCGCCAATCTGCACAGCCACTCTGTCGTGGAATTAACACGTAAGATGTCCTCATGAAAGGACTTAGTCGTGGAGCCATCGCGATGGGTTAGCTTGAAGGGGTTAAACCGGACAAGGACACGGGAGTTTTATACTAGTTCGGCCCCTTTTATGAAGGTAAAAGCCTACGTCTAGTTGTGATGGGATTGATTGGGTTTCGATGACCAGGGAGCAAATACGCTTTGCCTGGGTCTCGAGTTGTTGTTTCTTGTCCTTGAACCGCCGCCTGGTCGTCCCTTTATATACATAGGTTGATGCCCGACCGGTCTACAGAGTCCCGAGGCCAACTCATACAAGTATCCGGCTCGGTCTCTCCTTTCCTAACTTACAATACAAGTTACATAACCATGGCGGTTTACCACTATGGGCCCTAATCCGCCCTTGGGCTGGGCCTCTAAGCTTCATTAGTAAAGCACCATCTTCTGGGTCTTCGTGGGCTTCAATATAGTTGAAGGTGAACCGGCCCCTCCTGGGCGGTTTATACTCAGTAGTTATATCCCCAACATTAGGCCCCAGATTGATTTGAACCTGTTCATGTCAATCTTCAATACTTAAAGAAATTCTGTGAACATTCCCTTATATTTCTCGTAAACCGCCATGATGTCTTCTCCTGTAAATTTTGTTAAACTGTCGTGACATCATCCTCTGGACACAGCAATGGATCATCATGACGTCATCTCTGTATAAAAATATTAAAAAAATTCCCTTCATTAATGGTATCCCGAAGATCGAGGCGACAGCTACGCCCTCTTTCGCCGCTTCAGGCTCCTCAATCCCCGCGCTTGCCTTATCCATTTGCCTTATAAATAGGCTCGGGGGTCCTTTCTTTCTTCCCCTTCCGTGCCTCTTGTTCCTCCTCACGACGCTCTAGCTCTAAAGCTCCGCCGCCGCCCTCAACCTTCGAGCACTGCATTGACAAAGGCCTGCATCAACCTGATCGTACCAGAAACCTGTGGCTCTTCTCTGCTATCCCTGTGCATCTGGTAAGCTTCCTCCTCTCAACCCTAGATCTGCATTTAGGGTTTCTGCGTTCATCCGTGTTCATAAGTGTTCATCTCAGTTCTTCATATTTGCTTCTGCCATGGTTTCTTTGATCTAACCGTAGCATAGATCTCGTGCGTTAGTTTCTCCACATCTAGTTTCAGCACTAGTAGATCTTCCTTCTTTGTATAGAATGCTTAGTAGAACGCACGAACTTCTCTGTTCTGCTTAACGCCTTTATAGGTCACAGAAATTTTTCTTACTGAAGCATGGTAGATCCAAATTAATTTCATCATTGTGTGAAACCTGTTTCTGTCTACACTTAGTAGATTTTCATCTCTGGCCATTCCACCTAAGGGCGGTTTAAACCTTTAGTAGTTGGTAATCCACCATGTATCATTAGCCCTCATTTAAACCTCCATCTTGATTTGAATAGTAATTTCCGGTTTATCTCACATATATGCTTTGATCAAATTCCCCAGTTTAACACCAATTTGTGCACCTAAACCGTCAATCATAAACCGGCCTTCATTTTACCTTTATAGTTTGCTGTCCAAGATGACCAAACAATTCTCCGCTTGCAACTGGGTTCCGTCCCGAATCACGGAAACGCAAATCAATGGATATGTTGTAACGGGCGCTTTAGCTTCAAAAAATGTCCTTCACTCGCGGGTTCCTGGCCCTGAGTGCCCTCCTGAGCCTCAAGATGGAGAAGTTATTGTTTTTATGCAGCACCTAGACCGGGGCTTCAGCCCTCCCGGATCAAAAAAATTCCGGGATGTCCTTGCTAGCTTTCAACTCCATCCACAAGATATTGGACCAAATTCCGTATCAAATATATGCAACTTTCAAGTATTTTGTGAAGTTTACCTTCAAGAGGAACCATCTGTTGAGCTCTTCCGGGACTTTTTCCATCTAAACCGCCGAACTGAGTTTTCTGATGGTCCTAACACGGAACTTGGTGGGGTATCAATCCAGAAGAGGAAGGAAGTTGATTTCCCTCATGCAAAACACCACAGTCATCCCAAAGACTGGAACCAAACTTGGTTTTATTGTCAGAACACTGCCCCTGCTGGAGAAAATCCTTCGCCGGGTTACCGCCCTCACCGGCTTAGCAACGGCCACCCATTACCTTAACGATTAACTGCCAAAGAACGGCAAACTTATGCACCTCAACTCGCCAAGCTCTGGGCTCTTTTAGCCAACGGTTTGACTGGTGTTGATCTTGTTCGCTGTTGGGTTGCATGGCACATCCTGCCCTTAAGTCGCCGCTCCGGATTAATGCATGAGTATATCGGCGACGCCAAGGACCCTCAACAGTTTAATGAAATAGAAATGACCGACGATGAAGTCACCAAAAGTGTGAAGAAGATGCTTGACGAATCGATCACCGCATGCAGCCAAACTGGGCTGCTCCCTTTCTACACCTCCAACAAACCGCCAGCGGTAAAAAAGCTGTAATCTTGTGATTTTTTGATCTGCCTCCGCTTTAACCATGTTCTAATATTCCTTTGTTTAATTTCTCAGGCCAACAGCTCTTTCTGGAAGAGGAAAACTCAAGATAAACCGGCCAGGGCTCCTCGTCTGAAGAGCAAGGCTACCAAGAGAGCAGCCAAGAAGAAAACCGCCGAGTCTTCTGATCCGCCAGAAGATATTGACGAATCGGATCAAGAGGTAAAACTTGACTCCCTTGGTTCCTTTTTTATACACCTTATTGACAATGACTATTCCCAGGATGATGCGGAGGCTAGCCATGCGGACCATGTTGAGGTAATCTTTTCTTTCCTCTGATTCAGATCTTGTGTCGGTTCAAAGATTTCGCCGTGCAGTTCGGAAAGTAAAATACTCTCACCCTCTTGCTTATTTGGATCCAAAATTTTCTTTGAAGACACAGCAACCTGAAGGGCGTCGCACAACCCGACATAGTGGCCAGCAAGTCACCTCTTCCGGTTTACCGGATACACCAACCCGGAAGCGTCGTCCAGAGATTACTTGTTCTCTCGAAAAACTTTATCCTTTGAAGGGTTTCTTCCTATACCCACTCAATCCGTCTGATCTGAATTACCAGGTGTCCTCCAATTCATCTGGCGGGTCATCAACCACTCAGCTGCCTCCCCTTAAAACCGTCCCTGGGTAAGTATACTGCCCTTCATCTTTTTCCTTCATAGTTCGGTTTATCATGCTAATCTTTGTTTTGATATCGCAGTGCCAAAGCCCGTCTGAGTAAGAAGGCTAAAACCAGTGCCCCTTTTGCTGAAGTTGAACCGGAGAAGGCTCGTGAAGGTACCGGTGGAAATACTGATGTTATGGATGACTCCGCCCCACAAGGTGAGAACACTGAAGCTAATCCGCTGGAAGCTGACCCGGCCATTCATATTGATCCACCAAGCCCTCATGGTACTCCTTCGAGCCTGACTGCTGATCCGCCGAGCCCAGCTGCTAATCCGCCAAGTCCAGCCAAGGATACCGTCAATCCGCCAAGTCCGCCAAAGGGTGATGATGATGATGTCATTATTACTGGTATGGGTCACACTAGTCCTAGTAATCCGGTTGTCTTGTCAAAACACACTGCCAAGGAGGAATTTGCAGTTATGGGCAAAGGGAAGGGGAAGACAGATTTGTCCAGCTTTGTTAACCATAGCGCTGAGGAACTTCATTCCGGATTCTTAAACCGCCTCTTCACAAGCAGGGACAATGAAGCCGGTTTGGTGAACTTAATGAAGGAGCGTTATGAGGTAATTTTCAAAACACTTTAAATTTGCTTGCAACATATATCAACTCCATAGTAGCCCCCAAGGGCCGGTTTATCTCTTGTAGACAAACCGGGTCTTTCTGTTAACCCTTGTAACTGATCAATTGGACATTAGCCCCCAAGTGCTAAGTTTAATACTTGTATTGAACCTTGGGACTTTAAAATATCCGTGTTAAGAAGCAATCCGCATTAGCCCCCAAGTGCCAAGCGTATAACTTGTTATGCACTTGGGACTTTAAGAAATATTAACCGCTTTATCATCTGACCTTGTAGGCTGATATAAAGACCCAAGAGTCTCAAATCACCGATCTTCAAGAAAACATCAAGTCCCAGCAAGAAGAGACCTCTAAAGCCAAAGAGGAGCTAAAGGGCGCTTTGACTGCCATGGAACAATTGAAGGACGGCTTCAAAACTGAATGCACCAACTGGGAAACTAAAAGGGCTGCTCTGTTGGAACGGGCTGAAGACGCTGAAGCAGCTCTTAAACCGGTTGAGGAAGAGCTGACTGGGCTGAAACATCAAGTGAACACCATGACAGCTGCAGATTTTGGTAAGTACTTTATAATAGCCTGATCTGAAGTATTGTTCAACTCCGCCGGTTTTAATATTAAGTCTTTAAACCGTCTCAGGTAATCGCATTGCTCATCTAGGCGCAGACATGCGGATGAAGTTGAAGGCAGCATACACTTTGATTGAACAATTGTATACTGGTGCCGAACGGGTGATTTGTGCAGTCTCATACAACAAACCGGCACCAACACTCATCAAGGACACACTAGCAAGACTATCCATGATGCCGACGTAGATAGAAGAGGTGAAGCGATCTGCTGCCAGGGCTGGTGCTTTACTGGCACTGACTCGAGCCAAAGCATGGATATCTGACTTGGATCCAGTTGATATCGCCAAGGGATTTCCAGATGAACAAGCAGACGGGTCAACATTTGACAACGAAGCCCTCAAAGCCCTGACAAAGGAGATGCGTCCGCTGTCGAGTCAACTAGCTGAAGAAGCTAATTTAACTGTTCATTGGTCCTTTTATGATGAAAGGAACCAGCGGGTTGATACGACTATGACAGAAGTGCAAAGCCTTATCCCTCCAATCCGTAAGCACACTTACACCCCTGATGTTGAACCGTCCAATCTGATAAGTGAAGAGGCTGTATTTCAGGCTTTAACCCGGATTGATTGGACCACCTGTGACTTCCAGCCACTGGGTGGAGAGGAGGAGGTTGAACCGACGCCTGAAGATCCATCAACATCACGTCAACACGGTGATGAATCTTGATCCGGCAATCTGGTTATTGTTACAGACTTTGTTCTGTAAAAAACAATCATTATCCTGGGCCTCAAAGCGCCTTGTAATAGGCTAGCTAAAATACTTTGCTCTGTGGCACTGATGCATAACGTTGTTGATCCGTCATGATATTTGTTGTGCTTGATTACACTTTGATAATTTTCATGCGATTCTGATATCTGCATAAAAAGAATTGTCCTGGCGGTTGATCGCCGGACGGGTCATAATGCCCAAGATAAAGCCTGCCTAATAACCAAAGCGGAATAAATATGAAATAACTCATACCTGTGATATGAAATCACTTAGTAAGGGTGAAAACCCAAATCTTGAGCTGTTATAATCCTCACCATATAATGATGTTATGAATAAGTCATGCCGGGTTATGATGAACACCAGATGATCAAGCTGGCGACATATAGTCAAAGCCAGGCCGGGTTTTGTAAACACCGATTTGATAAGGTGGTCTGACAACTTATAGCTGAAAGCCAAGCCGGGTTAACAACCACCGGGTTAATATGATGACTGAAAAGCCACACCGGGTCAATGGACACCGGTTCAAGATAAATTCATCAAAAGGTGAAAACTTGGAAAAAAGACAAACAAAAAACCATGTAGTCAAGGCTTTTCAAGGGCTGCCAGGCCCAAATTCGAGGCTTTTCATGGGCTGCTAGGCCACTGAGTTAAACCATTTTGCAAAGCCTTTTAAGATGGGCCTCCAACTAACCAATCGTCCTTTTAACTTTGACAAGTTCAGGGTCTATATAAGATTGACTTGTCAAACGTTCGGCGGGTCGTGCTAGGATTACCTGGATAGGGGTGGCTTACTTGATGAAGGCAGGTTAACCCGGGGTTTTAGGTGAATACACCAGGCTTCCAAGCCGTGGGTCGATACCCAATCACAAGGGTCCTTTCAAACTCTTTGTTGCTTTGCAAAAAGAGCCCCCAAGTAACTTTGTGAGTTGTGCTCAATGGGTGCCTATGTTTGAGCTATGCGCATCCAGACTCTCTTTGGCCCCTTGGGTGTGAAGCTCCCAAGTTGAGATTTTGTGGCATGATAGCCAGTTTAATAGGTAGTACTTCGCTTTATCAGCCGAAGCCCCCAAGTAAACAAAGAGATTTGGAGAAAACGGCAGAGACCCTGCTTATAGCAAGGAAGCCGGTTTATTATATTGATCATAATATATACATTGTTGAAATATGTACATAAGAAAAGCCTATGACTCAAGTGTAGTAAGGCCAAAGGAGAGCTATGTTCCACGGCAGCCGGGTCTCCTCCTCAGAACTGCGTGAATCTTCTCAAACGTCAATGAGGTAGTATGATCCGTTGTGCAAATTTTTGTTGACCACAAAGGGTCCTTCCCAAGGTGGGGATAACTTGTGCATATCGGTCTGATCCTGGATGAGCCAGAGCACGAAGTCGCCTTCTTGAAAGGTTCGTGTCTTAACCCGGCGGCTGTGATAACGCCGCAGGTCTTGTTGATAAACCGCCGATCGAGCCAAAGCCATGTCCCGTTTCTCATCTAATAGGTCCAGCGCCTCTTTGCGTGCTTGCTCATTATCTGCTTCAACATAATTGGTAACCCGTGGTGAGTCATGACGAATATCACTTGGGAGGACTGCCTCAGCCCCGTAAACCATGAAGAAAGGTGTATAACCCGTAGATCTGTTTGGGGTGGTGTTTATACTCCACAACACAGATGGTAATTCTTCCACCCAACAACCCGATGTCCGTTTCAAAGGAACCATGAGCCGGGGCTTGATACCCTTCAGGATTTCTTGATTCACCCTCTCAGCTTGACCATTGGACTGGGGACAAGCCACGGACGCTACATCAAGCCGGATGTGCTCTTGTTGACAAAACTCCTCCATGTCGCCTTTATAAAGGTTTGTGCCATTATCTGTGATGATGTTGTGTGGAAAGCCAAAACAGAAAATGATCTTTTTGAGAAATTGAACCGCTGTGGCTGCATCACACTTGCTGACGGGCTCTGCTTCAACCCATTTAGTAAACTTGTCAACCGCCACCAACAGGTGGGTCTTCTTGTCCTTGGAGCGCTTAAAAGGTCCCACCATATCAAGCCCCCAAGTGGCAAACGGCCAAGTGATAGGAATCATACGTAGCTCTTGAGCCGGAACATGAGCTCGACGTGAAAATTTCTGACAAGCGTCACACCGCTTTACCAGGTCCTCCGCATCAGCATGAGCTGTCAACCAATAGAACCCATGGCAAAAAGCTTTAGCCACCAGGGACTTTGAACCGGCATGGTGACCACAATCCCCTTCATGGATTTCACGTAGAACCTCTTGTCCTTCTTCAGGAGAAACACAACGTTGGAATACGCCCGAAACACTGCAACGGTGTAACTCGCCATTGTGAATAACCATGGACTTGGACCGCCGGATTATCTATCTGGCGAAGACCTCATCATCTAGTAACTCGCCCCGGTTCATATACGCCAAATTTGGAACTGTCCAATATGGAGTAATATGTAGAGCGGCTACCAATTGGGCCTCTGGATCAGGAACAGCAAACTCCTCCTCTGTAGGCAACTTAACAGACGGGTTATGCAAGATATCTAAGAAGGTATTGGGCGGTATCGGTTTACGCTGAGATCCCAGCCGGCTTAAAGCATCTGCTGCTTCATTTCTGCACCAGTTAATGTGCTCAACCTGATAACCCTTCCAATTGCCTGGACCCATCAAAGTGAATAGTCCAGTATGTATTGTCCGATTTGTCTTCTGGTGCCTGTAACTCGGTCCAATCATTGATGAAGTCAACAAGCGCCTGAGATTTGACGGCCATTCGAGGCATATACTTCAATCCATGTGGACCAAGCTCAATTGCCCACTTTGCAACCCGGCCAGTTGCTTCCCTGTTCTGAATTATATCGCCCAAACGAGCAGAACTAACCACTTGTGACACCCCAAAATTTTAACCTTGTTTTATTAATTAAAATTTTGCCAGGAAACTTAAACTTTTATTTTTTGGATTTCCTTTTGATTTCAGAACCATTCTTTTCTTTATTATTATGGAGTTTTTACCCCAAGTGAAAACTTTTCAGTCAATATTGGACTTATTTCCCCTCTCAAATAAAACAATTCTTTTATCAGTGGGATTATCTATATAATTATATTTCCCTGAGCTTTATTTCTCTAAATTGACTTTTCATAAGTTTTAGGGTTCCTTTTGCACTGCAGCCCTTTGATAAATTTATTTAAAAATCCCACCAAAAATTGGGGATGACATATGATGTCCCTAAATCACTTTTATGCAAAAATATCCTTTGGTCATTTGGAGATTTTGAGTTTTACCACAAGTTTATAAATCTGGTCAAATTTCACTTTTGCACTGCAACCTATTTAAATACTTCTTTAAAACTTCCACCAAAATTAGGGAAGGTCAGTAGGAGTATATTATTCATCTTTATGCAAAAACCTATTGACGTTCTTTGAAAAATTTGAGTAAATCATCCTCATCTTCATTCTGGCTCAACTTGGTGATTTGTACTGCAACCATGTTTTTACTTGCCCTTTTTCCCCTGATTCTTCCCCCATCTTGTAGGCCACCCTACCAAACCCTTAAGTCCAGGAGAATGGACCTATTGGAGTGTTTCTGGTCCATGGAATGATAGCTTTTAGTTTCTGTCCAGAAAGGATTTTCTCAAAAACTTCCACTAGCAAGTTTCTTCTTTTGCCCAAATGACCATACCACCCTCTTTTGCATCTAAAGAGACACTAGCCTGGAGAGGTTGGCCACCCCAAGAAATGCCTTAGTGCCCTTGGCATTTTGTCAAACAACTTATGGGCATGATCAGTTTTGACATGAGTTTTAGTTTACACAATGGACCTACTTGTTTTGCCCAACCACCATGTCCACTAATCTTCTTTCAAACCCTAACCTAGGCCTGTTAGTACCCAGCCTCATCCAAACTCTCTAGCACACGCTGGCATTCTGCCGGGCAGTTGGCGTGCATGCTCTGGGCGCGGCCAGGCGCGTGCTGCGTGCGTGCAGCAAGAAAGTCGCCCGCGTCCGCTGCCGCCTTCCCCACGCCTGTTCTGCCCCTCCTCTCCCGGTCGACGCCGACTCCTCCCTCGCCAGCAGGCCGCTGGCCCCTCCGGCGCCCTACTACAAGACCGCCACCGCAAGCCGCCACTGATTCCCAACAGCCTCTGCATTGGTCGGCGCCGCCCGAGCCACACCAATGCGCCAGCTCGCCCGTGGAGCAGTCCGAGCTCATCCATAGCTTGTCCGCAGGCGTCCGTCGCCGCCACGATGCCCTGCAGGCTACAGAATGGCGGTCGCCGGCATCCTTATCCACCGCCGCAAACCGACCTCGTTGCACTATAAAAGGAGGCCCCCGGGCTCGTCCAGCCACTTAGGCAACCTTAGGCCACCCCCATAGCACCCCCACAGCCAGCAATCGTCGGGGGAAAGCCATCTTCCCCGACTCCGGCCGATTCGGCCGCCGCCATGCCCCAGCGCCGTTCGTTGCAACCAGGGCCTCCCCTGCCCATCCAACGCCACCATCCTCCTCCCCTCAACCCCGCAGAGCTGCCCAGCCTTTCAAACACGGTCGGGAGCCACCACAACCCAAATCCCCAATCGTGCCCGAGGCCACCTCCACCGCGGAGCTCGCCGCCGGCGACTCCCTTCACCCCCGCTGACCCAACAACCACTAGGAGGACCACCCCAGCCTGGCGGATCCATCCCTGCCCTTGGATCCCCGTGGGGAGCCGCCGTTCGTCGGCGGCGATCGCCGAAACCCCACCCTCGCTCGGGCAGAGGAGGGAGAAGACGCGGGCGACTAGTCAAACCTGACCAGTGGGCCCAGGGGACCCACTGTCACTGACCAGCCTCACCGCCACGTGTTTTAAGTGGTAGCGTAATAGCAAAGTACGTCTTCGACGTGTACTCTTTCCGAAACGTTTTTCTTTTTGGTTTTATTTAAAAAAAATAGAATTTGACTAAACTTTGATTGGCTATATATTTTTAAATAAAACTCCAAATGAGTTGATTCTTTTTCCTACCTCTCTCAAATTTAGTCTAGTTTATTTTAAGATTTATTTGCAAAAAATTCAGACAACTTTTTTTGCACTGTTTTGAAACTATGTGTTAATTTGAATAATTTCAAAAATAGGTTTTCGAAGAAGAGGTCAACTTTCAAAGGCACACCCCACTTGCACACCCTCGAAGGCAAGCATTTTGAACCCTAGCATAATATTTTTGTGTGTTGGTTGATACGATTATAACACCACCTTAATACGGAGAACTCGTTATTCTATGTGGTGACGCGATCATTTGCATGAATGCATATTGGAGATTTCCTTGCTGTTGGAAACAGATATACTTGTGATGATAATCGTCCTCGTATGCCTTGCATGCATGCCGGAAAGAAATCCGGGAAAGCCTCTGCCTTGGGTAGGCGTGAGCTTGTCTCCGGTCTCCATCGGGACGGTTATGTCCGGTATGGCCTGATGAGGTATAATGGGTGGTGATTTTGTTAGTTGGAATATATATTGGTTACACATATCATGCAGAGAATTTATAAACCTCCTGAGTCGATCGTAGATCGAGTCTTGTTCCAGTAACCCCCATACTTGTTTTCGTACTACCACTTGTCCCTGCCGCAGGTAGGGTACGGTTCAGTAAGTTGTCAACCCCTTCCTTGGCACACACCGTACAGAGAGGCCATGGTGGAAGATACCGGATGCATCCGGTAGGCATGCCACCTGGTCCGGGGGCATGGGTGTTTCCGGTTGGGACCGAGAGGGGGGCACCCCTTAGAGCGCGCGACATAAATTTGATCCCATGCTATGCGAGGTTGTAGCATCCCCACTTAGAGTTTTACTTGACAGGTGTCGTGGGTGATTCCAGACACCGGTAAGTTAAGCTGGTGTGTGCAAGTCAGGTATGTTTTCAATTAAAAGACCATAGACAGAATTAGTCCCGATGGACTAAAGGAATCCGTTACTCGTGGGTAAAGAGTACACCCTCTGCAGAGATTATATATATTCGAATAGCCATGTCCATGGTTAAGGACTACAGTCTGGGTTGGGTCAAGTGTCGGTCTTAGTGTCGGTCTTTGGAGGAGAAACTACTAAACCAGAACATTGATTATGACCGGTGACATATGATGATTATGATTATTGTGGACTAACAATTTTCATTACTTGATTTATTGAGTATCCCTGGGACAGTTCTACCTCCTGGATATTCACTATGATTGTTTTCTTTATAAGCCCTTTATGTGGTGTCGCACAGATGCCCGACTGTGGCATGCTTGTTATTTATTTACCTTATAAGCCCTTTATGTGGTGTCGCTGAGATGCCCGACTGTGGCGCGCTTGTTATTTATTTACTTTACAAGCCCTGTATGTGGTGTCGCTTCGATGCCCGACTGAGGCATGCTTCATATCATGATCCTTTCGAGGCATCGCTTCAGACACCCGATCAGTGCATGTTATTTCTACTCCATTATTGCATATTCATGTTGCATATAAATAACCTGCTTGCATGCATCAGGGATTTTATTTTATGACTGACATTATAATCATAGAGTAATTCAGAGCATGATTATCGTTTGTTATATTATACCCGTGTTCATAATGTTTGCGAGTACATTCAAAGTACTCACTGGCTTGTCACTGGCTATTGTCTTGGCCAGATTCTTGCTTGGAGAGGAGCGTTGTGATGACAGCCCCGGAACCTACACAATGGTGATAGCAGCCTCGTCAAGATAGGAGTTAACTTGGTCAGCCATTCCTGTGGAAAATGGAATCACATAGACACTGATGATCCACAAACCGCTTCTGCCATCAACCACTAGAAACCATTTGTTGTACTCACAGGCCAAAATGGTCTTGTACTACATATTTTGTATTTTTCTTGGAATTTATGTATCAAGTTGGTGCCTCATCAGCTAACAGTAATCCTGGGGCTGGTGAGCACAAGGGCCATTTTCTGGAAATTAATACCCGGAAAAACTGGTCCTGACACCACTGTGATGGGATGGCCTTGAAAATATTGCTTGAGCTTCCGACTTGCCATAAAAACCCCATACACCAGCTTCCGACTTGCGGATATCGTTGTTTTGAGTCGATCGGCACTTCGCTGATATAGTAAACTGGTCGTTGAACCGGATATTCCTTTCCAGCCTCCTTGTGCTCCACCACAATTTCCACGCTGACAGCACGGGCATTAGAAGCCACGTACAATAACAAGGGCTCTTTGTCAACCAGAGCAGCAAGAACCAGCGGTTCAACCAACTGCCGCTTTAAGTCCTCAAATGCCGCATTAGCTGTGTTACTCCAGACGAAATCGTGTGTCTTTTTCAACATCTGATACAAAGGAATCGCCTTCTCTCCCAAATGGCTGATAAACTGGCTAAGGGCTGCAATTCGACCCGCCAGACGCTGAACATCATTGATACACTTTGGTTTAGCCAAGGATGTAATCACTTTGATTTTTTCCGGATTAGCCTCAATGCCTCTATTGGACACCAGAAAACCTAAGAGCTTGCTTGCCGGAACACCAAAAACGCATTTGTCCGGATTGAGCATCATTTTGTAAACCCGAAGATTATCAAACGTCTCCTTGAGGTCATCTATCAAGGTTTCCTTCTTCCTGGATTTTACCACAATGCCATCCACATAGACATGAACATTACGCCCAATCTGCGTGTGAAGACAGTTTTTCACACAACACTGATAAGTTGCCTGGGCACTTTTGAGCGCAAAGGGCATAGAAACATAGCAGAAGGCTCCAAAGGGAGTGATGAAGGCTGTCTTCTCCTGGTCCTTAACTACCATTTTAATCTGATGATAACCTGAATAAGCATCCAAGAAACTCAAGCGCTCACAACCCGCCATTGCATCAATAATCTAATCAATACGTGGGAGGGCAAAAGGATCTGACGGACAAGCCTTGTTCAAATCTGTGTAGTCCACACACATACGTCAAGTGCCGTTTTTCTTAAGAACGAGCACTGGATTAGCCAACCACTCGGGGTGAAATACTTCGACGATAAAACCAGCAGCCAACAGCCGGGCTACCTCTTCACCAATGGCCTTGCATCTTTCCTCGTTAAAGCGGCGAAGAAATTGCTTGACCGGTTTAAACTTGGGATCAATATTGAGAGTGTGCTCAGCGAGTTCCCTCGGTACACCTGGCATGTCAGAAGGCTTCCATGCAAAAATGTCCCGGTTCTCACGGATGAACTCGATGAGCGTGCTTTCCTATTTCGGATCCAGATTGGTACTGATGCTAAACTGTTTGGATGAATTGCCAGGAACAAAGTCAACAAGTTTAGTCTCATTAGCCGGTTTGAACTTCAGGGTCGGGTCATGCTCAGTGGTGGGCTTCTTCAGAGGGGTCATGTTTGCCGGATCAACATTGTCCTTATAGAACTTCAGCTCCTCTGTAGCACAAACTGACTCAGCATAAGCCGCATCACCTTCCTCACAATCCAAATCGATCTTTCGACTTCCATGTACTGTTATAGTTCCCTTATGACCCGGCATTTTGAGCTGTAAATAGATATAGCAGGGCCTTGCCATGAATTTTGTGTAAGCCGGCCGTCCAAACAGTGCTTGATACGGGCTCTAGATTTTCACCACTTCAAAGGTCAATGTTTCAGACCTGGAATCATGCTCATCTCCAAACACAACCTCCAAAGCGATCTTGCCAATAGGATATGCTGATTTACCTGGTACTACACCATGAAAAACAGTGTTTGACGGTTTAAGACTCTTGTCTGTCAACCCCATGCGACGAAAAGTCTCATAGTACAGGATGTTGATACTACTCCCTCCATCCATCAGAACTTTGGTAAACTTATAACCTCCCACCTGAGGTGCTACCACCAAAGCTAGATGACCCGGATTGTCAACCCGGGGCGGATGATCCTCTCTGCTCCACACAATGGGCTGCTCGGACCACCGCAAATAACGTGGAACTGCCGGTTCAACAGCATTAACTGCCCTCTTGTGAAGCTTCTGATCGCGCTTGCACAGGCTAGTAGTGAACACATGATACTGCCCACCATTCAACTGCTTGGGGTGACTTTGATAACCTGACTGCTGCTGATTCCCTTGATTATTATGTTGGCTATTACCACCTTGGTTGTTTTGGTTGCCCTGATTATTCTGAAATCCAGAGTTTGCACCGCCACCACCATGAAAACCTGGACCTGAACCGCCTGACGGACCCTATTCATACCGGAAGAGATCAGAGTTTTTGAACTCCTTCATGATATAACAATCTTTCCAAAGATGTGTGGCAGGGACCTCCTTGGTCCCATGCTTTGGGCAGGGCTGGTTTAACAGACGCTCCAGATTCATCCCTCCACCGTGCTGGGGCAGTTTACCTTTACGATGCTGCATATTGGTGTTAGCCACAAGATCTGAACTATCTGCTTTGCGCTTACCATTATTCCCATGGCCTCCTTGGTTGTGATGTTCTCCCTTTGCACCATCGTTCTTCTTTCCCTTCTCTGGTTTCTCCTCATCAGAATCGGGATCCTTGGTATTATCAGAATCGGCATATTTGACCAAGGCTGCCATAAGGGTTCCCATGTCATTGCAGTGGCGCTTGAGCCGTCCCAACTTCATCTTCAGTGACTTAAACCGGCAATTACGCTCTAGCGTTATGATTGCTTGGCCAGCGTTAATCCGGTCTGACGAATGCAAAACTTCTGAAACCAGGCGCACCTAATGAGTTGTTGACTCATTCTCCCCTTGAACACATGCATCCAGATCCACAATGGACATAGGCTGTTTGCACGTGTCTTTGAAATTGGCTATAAACCAGGCCTTCAACTGATCCCATGACTCGATAGAGTTGGCTGGTAGATTTTTCAACCAAGTACGGGTTGTCCCTTCCAACATCATCGTGAAATACTTTGCACATGCTGCTTCATCCACACCCAGCATCTCCATTGCCATCTAATAACTCTCGACCCACACCTCAGGTGGATGATCAGCAGTGTAATTAGGCACCTTACGTGGGCCCTTTAAATCCTTGGGCAGTCGCACATTACGGAGAGCCGGAATAAGACATGACACTCCCCAGGAACTGAAAGCAAGCCCGGTACCTCGGTCTACTGATGCCGCTAGCTGAACCGAGGTGGGTTGATAAAGACCCGCATATTGTGCTGCCAAAGCGGCCTCCCTTCGTGCTCTGCCATTATCCACCACGTCTTGAGCATTTACCTCACCGCGCGTCGGATTGGGTCCTTGAGGGACATTACGGCGCCGCGCACTGCTAGATACTTCCGGTTCATCTATGTGCCTGCTATAGCTTTTGCCCGGACAGGGGGTTGAATGAATTCTATCTCGACTGTAAGAATAAGCCTGTTGCTGCACCATGGCGGTTTGAAGAAGATCCCTGGCCCGTTGTGTCTCAATCACCGCCAGTGAATCGCCCTCCATCGGAATGGCTGCCAGGCAAGATGCTGCGGCAATCATGGTATCCAAAGGGCTCGAAAAGTGACCCGGTGGTGTTGAAACGTATTGCATCGGGCTATCCATTCGTCGAGGTGGTTCCATCATCCGTGGTTGATCTGGCGCTGTCCTAGGCGCGTCGGTCCGGTTTGTAGCTGCCGGATTACTCGGCCCAGCCCTCGGTCTATTAAAGAGATTCAATCCTTTGAAGACCGGCTGCATACGCGATCGGTACTTCCTTCGCATTATGTCGTTTGATGCATTCTGATCCAACATGAGCCGGTAATTCTGCGCCTGTATCTGCTATGACTGGGCATCCAAAGTGGCTCGTTCTTCAGCCATCCTAGCATCCTCAGTTGCCAGGTCCTCCTTAGCCTGCGTTATCTGGTCCTTCAGCTTCGCAATGTCCGCATTGTGCTGATCCTCCGTCTCCGGGGTAACTGCTGTGGTTAACAAGGTCGCCCAGGCATCCATCAAACTGGAGAGAACTTGAGCTGGTCGGCGCACCAGGCCTCTTGCTGCGTCCGCTGATCCGGTATTCATTGCCGCTGTAGATGAAGACTGCAAAGTGGGCTGTGTTCCGGCCATGAAAACAGCAACCCGATTTGGTGGTTCAAGGAGGTCCGGAATATTGTTGCCATCGGAATATCCTTCGAATACACCATCATGAATTTGGTATAGGGACTCGGTTTCACCAGTGGATGACTCGCCGTCGGAATAAACAGCCGTCTCGCCTTCAGACACCGGTTCAGATCCGATCCCATGGACACATCCTACGAACACATGCTTCATGGCGGGCTTAACCCAGGCAGGACTCGCACACTGAGCCATCTCGACAAGGTCGGTGCAGATGTCCGGCTCAGGGCCAAGTTCGCCGATCTTGCCGATGAAGACATGAATTCCACCAAAGGGGACCCGGTACCCGTACTCGATTGAGCCGGCCTCGGGGCCCCATCCTTCGTCGTCGATGTAGACCTTGCCGCGACGACTTTTGGTCATCCGTCCAACCGCGTACCCCTTGAGTCCTTCAAATCTACCCTTCAAGAACTCGAAACCATCGTGTGATAGCCCCACGGTGGGCGCCAACTGTCGTGGAATTAACACGTCAGATGTCCTCATGAAAGGACTTAGTCGTGGAGCCATCGCGACGGGTTAGCTTGAAGGGGTTAAACCGGACAAGGGACATGGGAGTTTTATACTAGTCCGGCCCCTTTGATGAAGGTAAAAGCCTACGTCTAGTTGTGATGGGATTGATTGGGTTTCGATGACCAGGGAGCAAATACGCTTTGCCTGGGTCTCGAGTTGTTGTTTCTTGTCCTTGAACCGCCGCCGGGTCGTCCCTTTATATACAATGGTTGACGCCCAGCCGGTCTACAGAGTCCCGAGGCCGACTCATACAAGTATCCGGCTCGGTCTCTCCTTTCCTAACTTACAATACAAGTTACATAACCATGGCGGTTTACCACTATGGGCCCTAATCCGCCCTTGGGCTCTGGGCCTCTAAGCTTCATTAGTAAAGCACCATCTTCTGGGTCTTCGTGGGCTTCAATATAGTTGAAGGTGAACCGGCCCCTCCTGGGCGGTTTATACTCGGTAGTTATATCCCCAACACACTCGGTAATCTTCAAGCCAAGTTTCAGGCTTGGACTCTCCAGTGAACTTGCTGACTCCAGTCGCCAACCTGAAGTTGGGGGGCATCATGGCAGCCCTGATGGCTCTGTTGAAACATTCTGGACGCGAAATATGAACTCTGCTTCCAGTCGGATGATCTCTGTCAAGGTCTTCTCTGTGCGCTCTGTTTCGGTTGACTAGACCTTGAACAAGAATAGATCTCGCATCAAAGCCTGGCTCTCTTGGGTCGACCGGTACTCTGCGCTCGCCACCGTGAAGGCGTCTATCATTGTATTGCCGAGGCACATATGACCCACTCCTCAGAGGAGGTGTGGGCAGTCGACAACGGTCGTCACGACCGAGTTGGTGATATACTTCCCATGATTCCTGTACTGATCTTGCTGATGCCCACGACCTTCACACCGCAGGGGCGATCTTGGGCTATGGGCCGACTGAACTGTATCCGCCACCACGGATCTGCTATGAATCCTATTCCGCGACTGAGACATTGCTGTGTTCTGTTCTCCCGCTGCCCGGAGTAAGGCCCGGATTTGATCAAACCTCTGCCAGCCTCCGACTGGGAAGGCTGAATTGACTCTGCTATTCGGGCCGCGGCTGTGAGATTTTGAATCGGAGTGCGGTATACCTTAGGTGGAGGCGGAAAAAGCTGTCGTCGACTGGACTCAGGGATCCGCTCCCGAGCACGCTCGTCGAGTGCGCGCTGGAGGTTCTCCAGTCGAGTGTGCTCAGCCAAATTAGCCAAGCACACCTCTTCCAAGGCCCGAGCCTCGAGGGTTTCTCCAACGATGGGCATGTGGAGTGCATCCATGTTGGGGCGAAAAAGTTCTTCCCTCTGCTGCAAAGAGAGGGGTTCGGGATGGTACTCCTCATGGACGCGCGACGGATCGCTGCCGCCATCCCCGCCATCTTTGCAGTGGAAACCAGGCGGGCTACATGGTCCGTCGACCATCAAGACTTCGGCCGCAAGGTCGCTGCTATCGCACTCGGATGCGGTTTCGATGGAGCCGGTCGAACAGGCCGTAGAGAGTTTCGTCGGGCTCGATTGCCGCGACTTGATGGGTGGCCGAATGGCGAGCCACCACGCGTTTCACCCATCGCTAAAGCCGCGACCGACCGGATCGCTTGCGGCAGTGAACGACGGGGAGAGAAGACACCATGGGAGCCGACCGATACTGGGTCGACGGCTGCCGAAGAAGGACGCCGCGTACGCATGCGCGAAAGTACGTCGCCCCTCGAACGGGGAGTGCTTCAACGTTAAGGGGAGCTTCCTGAAGCCAGGCGGAGTCGTCAGCGATGAAAACGAGCGCGCCGAGACGGATCTCGCGGCCCTAAACCAATCCACCGTCGAAAACCATGATGATGGGGATCGAAAAAATTGCAACTTCACCAACAAGTCACTAAGACACCGGCCCCATGGTGGGCGCCAACTATCGTGGTCTTAAGACTGACACTAGAAAGGGGATAGGTATGGAGAGGCAAGATCTCAGCTATGGTGAAGGTGTACACACAAGATTTACGAGTTCGGGCCCTTCTCGGTGGAAGTTAAAGCCCTACGTCTCGGTGCCCGGAGGCGGTCGACTGGATTATATGTGTGTGGTGTTATAGGGGGTGCGCACCCTTGTGCCAGAGGAGGGGGTGGCTTATATAGAGTGCGCCCGGACCCCAGCCATCCTCCATTACAAGAGGTTCAATGTACATAAAGACAGGGTGTTACTGATAACGCTAGCATAAGTGCTATTAATGATCTTAAAGACTACGGAGTGAAAGCCTGGCCGTTGCAGTGTTGAGCGACTCCTGGTCTTCAGTAGGTCGAGTGATTCCTTGTATGGTCGAGTGACTTCAGGTACGAGGGGTACCCGAGTAATATGATTGGTCGAGTGGATTGCACTCGACACCTTTGACTGGGGGTTCTTTGTTGTCTCTTGGACTTCTTTGCTTCTAGGGTAGTGACATTGGGTAGGGCGTATAGGTCAGGTCTATGACCTGTAAGTGCATCTAGTGCCCCTTAGTGATTTTGGTGTATTGAAGACTTATAGGTTAAAGGGACTAATGTGTTTATGAGTGTACACAGGTCTATAAGTCTATGAGGAGTTTGATATTAACAGAGAAAGTCGACCCTAAAATGAATATCTTATTTTTGATTTTGGTATTCATGAAGACTTTGAAAGTGAAGAAATTGGTGTGTCCGTGAAGACTTGATATTCATGCGAGGAATATGAAGCTTGAAGACTTTCGTTTTCATAGTTTTGTTTTCTCTTTCTTGAGTCATAGGAAACACCGTCTTTGTTAAAGGGGTCGAGAAATACTAAGGAAAAATTTCCATGTGATGCTCAACTCAAAATCCTACACCTACCAATCCCTTGAGTGAAGCCATTGGAAATCTCATACTGATTCATCAATTTCTTGATGTGAGAGACAAAGTTCTTACAGTCACGAGAATTTATTCGACGAGGAGTTAGGAATTTGCCGGTCGGATTGCCTACAGTGAGGAACATGATAGCCGAGGAATTTGAGAGTCAAATTTCCGACCGTTCTTGTGCTATGGCATGGTGTCCCAAAATATCTTATCCACCTAAGGGTCATATCATTGAAGGGCATTTATGTCTTATCATGTCGGGCTGCTCCCTAGGCTATAAATAGCTGCCCCTACAACCACTAGCTGGTTGGCTGCTCCGAAAGAAACCGACACTTGTCATTTGAGAGCAACCCATCCTCAGGGACTTTGGTGAAAATCATCGAGTGAGGAAAATCCAAACCCAAACACCCACAAACCCAAAGTGATTGAGCATCACTGAAGAGATTGATCCTGCGTGGATCCGACGCTTGTTACCTTTGAAGACTGTGCTTCTTCCAGACGGTTAGGCGTCACGGTCTAGAGCATCCAAGAGGAATTGTGGATCGCCGAGTGACCAAAGTTTGTGAAGGTTTGGAAGTCGCCTGAAGACTTACCACGAGTGATTGGACGGGGTATGTGTGACCTTAGTTCAAGGAGAATACAGTGAGGACTTGGTGTCCTGAGTTGCGTGCTCAAAGACTGGGTGTCCGGGACTGTGTGTCCTCGAGTTTAAATACTCAGCCGCTCCAACCAGACGTACAACTGAGACAGCAGTTGGAACTGGTCTACCAAATCATTGTCTTCACCAACCTTACTGGTTCTATTTCCTCAACTCTTCCATTTCCTCATTACTGTGTTGAGTAGTTGTTCATATCTGTGTTTGAAGACTTTGACTGAAGACTTTCTCAATTTCCTCAGTTCAATTTCTTTAGTCTGTTTGTCTTCATCTTGTGTTATCCTATGTTTACCCTTTCTGTACTCTGTGATTGTCTTCATTTCATCAAAATGACTGTGCATGTCTTCTGTTATGCTTACTTCTGAGTACTTATTCCGCTTCAAGTAGTTCTTCGCTAAGGAATTTCCTCACCGGCAAATTCCTCAGTGAAGAATTCATAAAAATCGCCTATTCACCCCCCCCCCCCTCTAGTCGATATAACGCACTTTCAATTGGTATCGAGCAAGGTACTCCTTGTTACGTGTGATTTTAGTTTAACACTTTGGAGTTTTAGTTATGTCATTGCGGGATCGAGGAGCGTTCCTGCCCCATCTTTGACGGTCATGAATATCCTCGGTGGAAGGCCATGATGAAAACGCGACTCATGGCTATGGACATCGAACTGTGGACCGTCACCGAGATTGGTCTTACCGATCTATGCAAGATGGCTGAGGCTGATGACATTCGCAAGTACACACTATTTAACCTCACAGCGAAGGATGTCATCTGCTCTAGTCTGTCCCGAAATTAGTTCAGGAACATCATGCATCTCAATCACGCGAAGCTAATCTGGGACCGTCTCTCTGAGGTCTATGAAGGTCATCGGACTCGTCATGATCCTTGGTTTGAGGACTACAAGGAATCTCTCAATGCGATGACATTCGAACCAGAATCATCATCGTCTACACCCTGCCTTATGGCAAGCGGTCTTTGAGGTAACGAATCCTACCTATCGAATCTAGTGATGATGAATCTGGCGATGAATTTGGACCTAGCTATGTCAAACTTGCTTCCCTTGCCCATAAACAACAAAGAGCCTTGGAAAAAGTTCACTACATGCTAAATAAGAGTGATGATATGTTGGGTGAAGAAATGGATCAGTCAAAAGCATTGGATGAAAGTCTTGAGACTTCATTCCAAGTTTGGCGCCCTTCAAGATCAACATAATACTCTCTTGTCGATCACGAAAGCTTTCTTCTTAATCTCTTCAAAAAAGCAAGATCTTGAGAAGCTAAGAGTGAGTTATGAAGATCTTGAAGGGCGCGATTCATTACTTGCTCAACAAATCAGCGCCACTCGGGAAGAATTTGATCCTCCATGTTTAAAGTGCATTGAGCGTGAATCGCTAATTCTTCACTGAATGTTCAAATGCTTCAAATATTACAAATTCTTCACATGCCTCTGCTATCACTAATTCCTCATCTAGGACATTGCTAGTATCACTTGACAATGCAGGGCTGAAGGAATTGTATATGACAGCATGTACAAAAGCCTCAAAGGGCATCAGACTCTTTGTGATGTGCTTAAAAGCAGATCCTCAACAGAACCCTAGGAAAGAGGTATTGCCTTTGAGAGGAAACTCAATCTTGATGGAACATATTGGAAGCTTTGAGTAGTACCCCAAAACCTCATGGGTTCTTTGCAAAGGGACCTCCAGATTGATCCATCTAACTTATCTGGCTTTACATGTGAATCTCCTCATTCTTCGATGAGTCATTTGACTCAACTATAAACTGTTCAAAAATCAGAATGGTGAAGTATTTGCTAGATATGTTGGCACTAACTGCAGGAACGGTTCCCCTATGAAGAAAATCTGGGTTCCCAAAAGTTATGTTGAAAGTCTTCAGGTGAATGTCCTCATGACACCACCAGTGAAGAACAGGAACCCCAGATCAAACTCTTCATATGGACCAAATTCTTCATATGGATCCAAGTCCTCATACGGACCAAATTCCTCACATGGATCAAATTCCTCAAAAGGATCAAAGTCCTCATATGAACATCATCGTGCTAACAACTCTGTTTCACAGGGTAGAGCTAAGGGCTATGAATATGTGCATTATTCTTCAAATCATTATGTTCATAAGTCCTCGAAGAATTTCTCTGCTTATTCATATGCTTACCCTAACCCCTCTTATGTGAAGCGAAATGGTTTGGCATCTTTGCCACCTTTCTCATATGGTGCTTTCATGAGTGATGAACTCTTTGCCACCCCTCCAAATGTGGGTGGTGAAGAAAAGAACTAATCTCTTATGCAGGTCGGGGCTCGGGCGTGCTTTAACGTCTGAAGAATTTCTTTGGGGGCACGACAAAATGCTGAAAGGGCGCTTGGCTAATCATGATGAAATGAACTTTCATTTCACACGTCCTCAATCTTGCTTATCGTGCTGTTGCTTGATGAAATTGAGCTGATGATCTTGATGTCATATTCTTCAGCGATGAAGTATATGAGTTTGTAAGCTGCACTAATTCATCTGCGGGATGATCAACCCAAAACAAGCGAGTGGGTCCTCGATAGTGGTTGTACAAATCACATGATGGTGACAAGAATCTATTGATGGATGCTCCATTAACACCGTCACATCTAAAGCATATCATCTTCGCTGACAAAGGCAAAAGTCAGGTATTGGGTCTAGGTAAGGTTGCGATCTCTAAGGATCGACACATGGACAAAGTCATGCTTGTTGAGTCCTTAGGATACAACCTCATGTCTGTCTCAATGCTTTGTGATCTTGATATGGTTGTTGTCTTTGGCAAATATCGTTGTGTCATGATCATGGAAGCTGACAATTCCAAAGTCTTCGAAGGCTTTAGGAGAGGAGACTTGTACATTGTTGATTTCTCTACAGGACCACAACCTGCCGTGTGCTTACTTGCAAAAGCTTCAGAAGGCTGGCTATGGCATCGACGACTTGGTCATGCTGGCATGAGGAATCTGCACACGCTTGCGAAGAAGAAGCATGTCATTGGCATTGAGAACGTCAAATTCCTCAAGGATCACTTGTGTGGTGCCTGTGAAGCTGGAAAAATGACCAAGGCCAAGCATCCAGCAAAGACTATCATGACCACCACTCGACCATTTGAATTGCTTCACATGGATCTCTTCGGTCCTAATCATTATTCTGCTGTGACTAATGATGCATCTCTATATGGCTTTGTTATTGTTGATGATTACTCTCGTTACACATGGGTACACATTGTTACTTACAAACATGAAGTGCAGGAAGTCTTCAAACGATTTTCCTCGAGGGCTTCAACCAACTTTGGTGTGAAGATCAAGCACATCGGGAGTGACAATGGGCCGAGTTCAAGAATTCGGTCTTGATGGCTATCTTGATGAACTTGGTATTACTCATGAATTATCTGCTCCTTATACTCCTCGGCAAAATGGCGTCGTGGAGCGCAAGAACGGAACTCTTGTTGAGATGGCTGCACTATGCTTGATGAATACAAAACACCTCATCGGTTTTGGATTGATGCAATTGATACCGCGTGCCACATCATCAACAGTATATCTTCACAAATTCTTCAAGAAGACTGCCTATGAACTCCTCACGACAAGAAACCCAATGTGAGTTATTTCAAAGTCTTGATTGCTAAATGTTGGATTAGAGATCCTCATCACAATGCTAAATTTGCACGAAAGCACATGAAGGTTTTATGCTTGGTTCTGGAAAGGACTCGCACACCTACAAAGTCTTCAACATCGCTCTTCACAAGATTGTTGAAAGCTGTAGATGTGCGGTTCGATGAAACTAATGGCTGCAAAGAGAGCACCTACCTTCGTGATAGATGAACCAGCACTGAAGATTCTATCAAGTTCAAGGCTCTTGAGGATGTCATTCCTACCAAAGAATCTCTTGAAGAATTCATTCCCGAGCGAAGATCGTCCGGCTGATGTACACGAAGAAAATCTTTGAAGAAAATGGTGCTTTGAAGAAAATGTTGATCAAATTCCTCGGCGACAACCAGCTCATCCTCGCGTTGCAAAAGAAGTGCAAGTTGAAAAGATCATCGATGACATTGAAGCACCAGGTCCTCTCACACGCTCAAAAGCTTCACATTTATCTAACTTTTGTGGGCACTATGCTTTTGTCTCTATCACAGAGCCCACTAAGGTAGATGAAGCATTTCTGGAGCCTGAGTGGATTCAGGCTATGCAAGAAGAATCACATCAATTCGAGCTCAATAATGTGCAGGGAACTGGTCAAGCGTCCGGATCCTCGCAAGCATAATATCATCGGCACAAAGTGGATCTACCGCAACAAGCAAGATGAAAATGGCCTTGTGGTGAGGAATAAGGCACGACTTGTAGCTCAAGGCTACACACATGTTGAAGGAATTGATTTCGATGAAACTTTTGCACCTGTTGCTAGACTTGAGGCTATTCGCATTACTTGCATATGCTAACCATCATAATATCACTTTATATCAAATGGATGTGAAAAGTGCATTCCTCAATGGTAAGCTTGAGGAAGAAGTATATGTTGCTCAACCCCCAGGTTTTGAAGATCCTAAGAATCCTGACAAAGTCTTCAGACTCAACAAGGCCCTCTATGGCCTCAAGCAGGCCCCTCGGGCGTGGTATGATACTTTGAAGGAATTCTTCGTGAAGAATGGCTTCACACCCGGTTCACTCGACCCTACTCTCTTTACTAAATCTTATGATGGTGAACTGTTTGTGTGCCAAATATACGTTGATGATATTATCTTTGGCTGTACTGACCAACGTTATAGTGATGAATTTGCCTATATGATGAGTGAAGAATATCAAATGTCTATGATGGGAGAGTTGAAATTCTTCTTAGGTCTTCAAATTCGTCAATAGCACAATGGCATATTCATATCTCAGGAGAAATACCTCAAGGATGTTCTGAGGAAATTCGGCATGCAAGATTGCAAAGGAGTCAAAATTCCTATGCCCACAAATGGCCATCTATGCACTGATGAAAATGGTATTGACTTCGATCACAAGGTATACCGCTCCATGATTGGTTCTTTATTGTACTTATGTGCATCTAGGCGGATATAATGCTTAGTGTTTGCATGTGTGCCCGATTTCAAGCTACAGAAGGAATCACACCATAAGGTTGTGAAGCATATTCTTGATATCTAGCTCACACACCAACACTAGGATTATGGTACCCCAAGGGCTCTACCTTTGATCTCATTGGATATTACGACTCGACTATCTTTGGTGATCGTGTGGACCGCAAGTCAACATCTGGTACTTGTCATTTCCTCGGACGATCTCTGGTTTGTTGGTCCTCGAAGAAACAGAATTGCGTATCACTGTCTACTGCTGAAGCTGAGTATATTGCTGCTGGTTCTTGCTGTGCTCAATTGCTATGGATGAAGCAAACTCTCAAGGACTACGGCATCAACATGAAGAATGTGCCTCTCTACTGTGACAATGAGAGTGCCATCAAGATTGCTCATAACCCAGTTCAGCACTCGAAGACAAAGCACATTCAGATCCGTCATCATTTTCTTCGTGATCATGTGTTGAAGGGCGACATTGCTATTGAACATGTGAAGACTGAAGAACAGCTAGCCGATATCTTCACAAAGCCCTTGGATGAGAAGAAATTTAGCAAGTTGCGGTGTGAGCTAAATATCTTAGAGTCTTCGAATGTTCTTTGAAAAGGACACACATCCTAACACTTATGCAAAATTGATGACTTAGATGTGCAACACATGAAGAAACGTCTTTCTTCAATCATTGAAGAATAACACTCTAAGTGTGAAGAAATTAATGAAGAATTTGATTCTCAGAACCCTACGACAATTGTATGCGGTGTCTGAAATCATCATTCTTATCTGATGGAGTCACGCCACCACCAAAGTTGAAAATCTTCAATTTGAGTTTTTCCTCGGTTTTTCAAATTCTTCAACTTTGCAAAATCTTCACTGTTTCCATCGTCTTTCTTCATTGGCTATATATATATAGGTTTATGTCCTCTACAACATTCACTTATGGCTATTTCTTCAAGTTGCATTTTCTACCAAGTGAATGTGATCGGACCCTTCCCCCTCTATGATATACTCAACCCAATCTATTCACAAATTCTTCATGTCCGTTCTATTTGAAACTCGTTCAAAATCTTCACTATGTCCTTGTCAGCTGAAGAAATTGCGAACAAAACTTTAAAACCTATCTTATCCAAATTTTTGGTTTTGCCGCTCAAACCGTCCCGTTTCCCACGATAGACTTATCTATTCACCCACGATCTAACACGATCTCCACTATTCAGTACGTGGGTGACACATGTCAAGCGAATGAGAAGGGCGAGGCACGTTAGTCCTAAATCTTGATCGAACAGTTTTTCACTGCGACTATAAATACCCCCTCACCCTTCCTCACTTCCTTTACTCCGCTCGACCGCTCTCTCCCTTACTCGAGCTTCTCAAACCCTAGCGCCGCCGCTACTCCATCATCGCCGGTGAGGAAGAGCTTCATTGCCTCGACCTCGTCGCCGTCGTACTCGCGCCGACCGGGAAATCTTCACTCCGCCGCCGCCGTAGCTGTCTTCCTCCGCCAAGTAGGGCGTGGAAGATCTGAACTGACGAGCTTCAAATCTACTCTTCTCAGTTCATCGTGTTCTTCAACCAGGGTAATTAAAAGTTCCTTTTACTGCCCTCTTTGATTCATATTTTCACTACAAAATCTTCAAAGGTGTTTTATTCTTCAAATCTTCACACACACAAAACACCTCACAAATTATCTGTTCTTGATTCGTTTCCCTAAGCTTCATTTTCTTCAAGATTCCTCAATTGTGTGGATCGTAGATCTATACAACTCTGGAACCTAAGACAAAGTACGCTTAGTGAAATTCTTCAAGACTCATCTGGTCAAATTCCTCAAACTTGTTCATTTTGAAAACCTTCTGAGAACGCATATGACCTCTTCAAATTCCTCGCAACTATACTCTGTTCACAGGTACTCATGTCATTCTTTGCTAATCACTAGGTTCTCATCAACTTAACTCATTTGCAGCGTTCCTTGAAGAAAAATTGCATACTTCTTGAGTGTTCAATTGTTCAAATTCCTCATCTGAAGAATATGGTTGAAGGTAGAAACCACGAGAAAGGAGGAAAGAAGCTGAGGTCATGATGCTTTTGAGATCCTGATGACATTTATAAGGACTATTGCACACCTGATGAGGCCAAGTTCGGCAAAGAGAACAAAAATCAGCGCAAGGTGCGCATACAGAGGATTGAAAGGAGATGGGCAAGAGAATGGAGGGAGTACAGATATGTAACTCCAAAGTATATGAAGAAATTTGCTCTAAATCCTCCATGCCCAAGAGCTCCATTGGCACCTGGCCAAGTAGCTGATCCCACCAGCATCAAGCGTGGTGAGGATTTTCCTGATGAATGGGCCAAGCGCCAAGCCAAGTTGGCTAGACAAGCCAAAGAAGCAGTGAGGAAATTTAATGAAGACTCTGCTGCTGCTGCTGCTGCCACAAAGGCCTCTGATAAGCCTAGGAAATCAATGGCAAAGAAGCCCGCTCACAAGCCAAGTGCTTCAACAACTGTGCCCTCACGGCCAAGTTCCTCAGCAATTCCCTCACGGCCAAAATCTTCAATGCCCTCATGGCCAGATTCTTCAAAGCCCTCACGGCCAATTCCTCATGCTGCTCTAGCTCCTCCAAAGTCCTCAGTTGCTCCGACAAAGTCCTCAACACATGTTCACCTGGCCACATGCCAAAGGACTACATGCATCTCCATTGCCTCTGGTGTCTCAGCAAGTTCCTCAGCTGCACCAAATTCTTCATCAGGCCCCACTCTGCTGAAGACAAAGGCCCTGCTCTGGATGAGGTCCTCGGCCTAGTCCGAAGAAGAAACAAGTTGCCTTCCATGTGCCATCTGACGATGAAGCTGATGATGAAGAACTTGCAAGATATCATCGAGACAGGCAAGAAAGGGCCGCTAGAGCCAAAGGCACAAATGTGCCCTTTGCTTTTGGATCCTAAGGTGATCCTCGACTACATTGATCTCTGGCACAAGGACCCAAACACTCCTATGCCTGATTTTCATCTGACACCTGGCCAAAGTCACGTGCTGACCCACTTCATCAATGAAGAAAAATGGAAATTTGAGAAGGCCAGGCAAATCAAGAAGGCTCAGTTCAGGAAAGAGAAGTTCTTGAAGAACAATGTTGTCAAAATGACACCTGATGAACTCCTCAAGATCGATGCGAGATCAAAACCCTCGGCGACAATTTCAATTCCTATTATGCTGATTGGCAAGGAGCCAAAGTCGGGTTTGTTAAAGCGGTGAGAAGTTCACCAATGTTGCAGCCCCATCGCAACAAGAAATTCCTCAAGTTGAAGCCTCTGCTCGACAAAGCTGAAGAACATGCCAACACGGCGATGATTTCGATCTGCTGAAGAAAATGCTAGTTCGAGCTGATGACTCCATTCCATTCTTTGAAGAAACTGCGGGCATCCACTAGTGGTGCGCTGAAGAAAATGAAGAAGTCGAGAACAGCTGCATCGAGTTGCACTGAGGAAATTCAACCAGATTCCTCGGCTCCTCCTGCGCCTACACCAACTCCTACCCTTCCATCGCATCGGATGTGAGGAAGACCAAGGCTGCGAGAGAAAGCTGCGGTGAAGAAAAGGAAAGCATCATCCGCTTGATTCTTGACTCGAAGAAAATGAAGACTATGACCAGCTCTTTTGAGAACCCTATTGATGTTGTTCGATTTCCACCATGACTTCAAAGGAACTTGTTCCTTATGGTGTACAATATGTGATCCCCAGCGGATCTGATGAAGAACATCATTATGCTGCTTCGTCAGAGCAGATTGATGAAGAAATTGAAGTGGATGCGATCCCTTCAACTCCTGCTTCTTCCTCGCCCATGCCTCGGTTCACGGTGAAGAGGTGGCGTTGAAGAACGAAGATGAAGGCGTGGACATTGGATGCACCACGCCTGTGATGAATGATGACTTTTGGGAAAGTCAGCATCCCAATTCTCCACACTTCACCCCACTACAGCAAATACCTCAGTCCCCTGCACCAACTGTTCAAATGGGCTCTGAAGAAACTCATCCCACCTCATATGTGCATGAAGAAATTCCAGCCACTAGTGCTGAAGAAACTGCTGCTGCTGATACCTTGAACATGCAGACTGCCACTGAAGAGGAACCAGAAATTCCTCAGCCTGAAGAACCTGAGATTGTGATTCCTGAGGTTGTGATGCAACTCACTAACACTCCTGTGCCCAAGCCAAAGGATCCTTTCTCAAAGAAGCAAAAGTTCAAGGCTGCTGATTTCTTCAACGAACATGTGTTCTTCACTGACTATAATCCATATGATTCTTCTCGCATAAGAAAGAGGCGTTTCTGGACTGCTAGTTAAGAAAATTTTTATTCCTCTATGCTATTCGACAAAGACAAAGTCTTCGAGCATGCACACATTCCTCACGTGGACATGGAATCTCTGCCGTGCTTGAGCCGATCCTCGGTGTTCTTCACGATCTTTGGATTCTTGAATTTCAGCAGCGACATCTGTGATTGGAATGAAGAACTCATTCTTCAATTCTATGCGACGCTGCACATCACAGGAAATTCTGAAGATGTGAACACTTGGGTGCTGGACTGGATGTCTGAAAATACTCACTACAAGGCACCAGCAACTGAATTGCTTCATGTCCTTCCACTGAGTCCTCCCTTGATGGTGCTCGTTGCATCTACAATGAACCTGAGCTTACAAATCATTACATGCAAGTGCTAATGAAGCCTTTGAAGCTAGGGCAAGCCCCACGAACCAAATTCCTCGTCAAGGAATTACTGTATGTGCCATGGACTGTCTATCGCATTCTGATGAAGACAATGAGTCCTATCAAAGGCCACGACTCAAATGATGAAGAAGTCGTTGGCATCATGAAGAATATGCTTTTCAACATCATTCATGGCGTTCCCATTAACTTCCATGATTTCTTCATGAGGACTCTGGCCAATATTGCTATGTCACCGTTTGAGCTGAAGCCTTATGCACCATGGATTATGAAATTCATCAGGACAAGGTCTTCACTCAATTATAAAGGCGATACTACGAACCATGGCAGTTTCTTGCCTCCAATTGAAGTCCTCAAAAGGACATATTCCTCAGCTGATGACAAAGGCAAGGCAACTGCTGTGATAGATGAAGGCATTCGTCCATTGGATGGTCAATTTCGCAAGGCTGCATCTTACTCCACCAATGATGACTCTGCCACACATGATTCTGCCGCCAACACCTCTGCCAAGCAAATTCCTCAAGCCACAGCACCCAGGGTGATGACTGATCGTGAGTTACTCCTCAGTCTTCATCAGAAAGTTGATCGCAATCATAAATGGGTCAAGCGTCAGTTTGGTTCAATTCTTCACAACATGACCTCAACCCACAATGCAGTGAAGAAAAACCAATACTACCTCCATGAAACCTTCAACCGTACCTGGGCTGTTCTATCTCATATCTACAACTATGAGATGATCTGAAGAGCATGGGTCTCAAGAAAGAATTTGGTGATCCGCACCTCCACGAAGAAATTCAAGAAGGTCAAGGTTCCTTCCTTGGAAGCCAGCTCCTATTCTTCATCAGCGCATACTAATGAAAATGAAGACTTGGGCGACAACTGCGGCGGGCCCTACTCGACAACCAACCCGACAACGCTGGCGCTCCTCCATCAACTTGATAATCTTCAGGGGCGTTAGTCCTCAGTTTCGATCCTTTTGGTCATTCGATGACAAAGGGGGAGAAATCTGAGTTAGTCTTCAAGCGGGTCTATTATATGGGCGTTTTTTGTTAAGTTACAACTCTCGCTCTTCTGAAACTTTTATTGGATCGAGTTGTAATCTTAAACCCGATGGTGCTCGATACTTTTGATGCCTTTGTGCTCGATTTTGCATGCTTATTCCTCGTTAATATTATTGCTCGCATGTTGAATCTCTTGAGCACCATATTTCATCATGCATTTCAAATTCTTCATATTATATGTCAAATGCATGTATGAATTACAAGATATAGGGGAGATCTCCATGATTCAACTCTTCAAGTGTGCATTGCTTCAAAAGCAAATTCCTCACTATGCACATCTTGAGGGAGTTCTTCTATATCTTGCAATCAAATTCCTCAATATCAATACTTACACTTCATATGTTTATCCCGTTGAAAACTTAACCTATATTGTCATCAATCACCAAAAGGGAGATTGTAAGTGCATCTAGTGCCCTTAGTGATTTTGGTGTATTGAAGACTTATAGGTTAAGGGACTAATGTGTTTATGAGTGTACACAGGTCTATAAGTCTATGAGGAGTTTGATATTTATAGAGAAAGTCGACCCTAAAATGAATATCTTATTGAAGATTTTGGTATTCTGAAGACTTTCATGAAGACTTTGAAAGTGAAGAAATTGGTGTGTCCGTGAAGACTTGATATTCATGCGAGGAATATGAAGCTTGAAGACTTTCGTTTTCATAGTTTTGTTTTCTCTTTCTTGAGTCATAGGAAACACCGTCTTTGTTAAAGGGGTCGAGAAATACTAAGGAAAAATTTCCATGTGATGCTCAACTCAAAATCCTACACCTACCAATCCCTTGAGTGAAGCCATTGGAAATCTCATACATTCGATCAATTTCTTGATGTGAGAGCGAAGTTCTTACAGTCCTTGAGAATTTATTCTGGCGAGGAGTTAGGAATTCGCCGATCGGATTGCCTACATAGTGAGAACATGATAGCCGAGGAATTTGAGAGTCAAATTTCCGACCGTTCTTGTCTTCTGGCGCCAGGCTGTCCCAAAATATCTTATCCACCTAACGGTCATATCATTGAAGGGCATTTATGTCTTATCATGTCGGGCTGCTCCTAGGCTATAAATAGCCGCCCCTACAACCACTAGCTGGTTGGCTGCTCAGAAAAACCGACACTTGTCATTTGAGAGCAACCCATCCTCAGGGACTTTGAGTGAAAATCATCAGTGAGGAAAATCAAACCCAAACACCCACAAACCCAAAGTGATTGAGCATCAGAAGAGATTGATCTGCGTGGATCCGATGCTTGTTACCTTTGAAGATTGTGCTTCTTCCAGACGGTTAGGCGTCATGGTCTAGAAACATCAAGAGGAATTGTGGATCGCCGAGTGACCAAAGTCTGTGAAGGTTTGGAAGTCGCTGAAGACTTACCACGAGTGATTGGGCCGAGTGCATGTGACCTTAGTTCAAGGAGAATACGGTGAGGACTTGGTGTCTGAGCTGCGTGCTTTCGAGAGGTGGGTGTCCGGGACTGTGTGTCCTCGAGTTTAAATACTCAGCCGCTCCAACAGACGTACAAGCCCAGAGACAGCAGTTGGAACTGGTCTACCAAATCATTGTCTTCACCAACCTTCTTGGTTCTATTTCCTCAACTCTTCCATTTCCTCATTCTTGTGTTGAGTAGTTGTTCATATCTGTGTTTGAAGACTTTGGTGAAGACTTTCTCAATTTCCTCAGTTCAATTTCTTGATCTTGTTTATCTTCATCTTGTGTTATCTTGTGTTTCGCTTCACATACTCTGTGATTGTCTTCATTTCATCATGATGGTGTGCATGTCTTCTGTTATGCTTACTTGAGTACTTATTCTGCTGCAAGTAGTTCTTAGCTAAGGAATTTCCTCACGGCAAATTCCTCGGTGAAGAATTCATAAAATCGCCTATTCACCCCCTCTAGTCGATATAACGCACTTTCAATGGAAAGGAAAATGTGATTAGTATATTAATCAGATTAATGGAAAGGAAAATGTGTTTATACCCGAGTATCAAGAGTATATCTTTCCCATCCATGACATGACAACAAGTAGATATGTTTTGAAGAAGTTGTAGAGTTGAAAATTTATCGCCAATGCATTTCATTCACTTCTTGCTTTTGAAGAAGTTGTAGAGTTGAAAATTTATCCAATGAAACACCAGTAGATATAACCCGTATAATCTTCGGGTTCACACAGATTATGGAGGGCATAGGTCAACCCATCGGGGCATCTTAGGAACATATACCACAAACTTCAAGAGTAAATAACACAAGCTCTGGGGTTAACCAAATCAAAGAATACAATTTACCAAAGTCATTATATAATGGGGGGAAGAACTCACAAGGTTTTTTTGAATATGAAGGACAATGTCAGATAATTATCCAACAAAGGATTTGACGAACCGCAAGGAATCTCTTCATGGTTCCGGTTCGAGCCGGACTGGCCACCTACAAGGGCGGAAAGCAGGCGGAGAGCGTCCCCAGTCCCTCCAAAGGAGAGCGGGTATGCTTCGTCCCTTATCTAATAAGGGGACTCGGATTTCCCATACATCCGTTTCTCCGGGGGCTCCTGGAGTTCTATGGGCTCCAGCTTCACCACCTCACGCCTACCTCCATTCTGCACATCGCGGGCTTCGTGGCCCTTTGCGAGCTGTTCTTGGGCATCGAGGCCCATTTCGTGTTATGGAAGAGATTATTTTGCCTCGTACCCTGTTCTCACGAGGGGTCGATATATCAAGTGGGCGGAGTCAAAATATGGCGCATCACCGGGACCGGATATCTATCCGAAACCCCGAAGAAGGCGTCCGAAGACTGGCCTTCGGAATGGTTTTACATGGAGGACGCCCATTGCGGACCCGATTCGGATCGGCCCCGGAGTGCAAAGCAACGCTCCTCTAAAGAAACGCCTGAGTTGGCGCCCGCGGAGCCCTCAACGGGAGAATGATGGGGACGTTCAATATCTGATGGGCCGAATAAGGTTATTGGCTCACTCCGGATTGACTATGATTGGAGTCATGGCCACATGCATCATGCGAGGGGTGCAACTACTTCAATACAGGGGCCACCCCATGTGGGATTTCAACGGGGAGGATGACGCCACCCGTCATGGCTGCAAGGGGCCAGGATCGGTTACTGATCTGGTGAAGATCGTGACCGGCTTGTACAAGGAGGAGAAGGAGGACTTCCTCCGCGCGAGTCCATTTAATGGATTTTCGATGAACAACCCTCGGAGCTGGGTAAGCGGACGTTTGTCTATCCGATCCTTGTTCCCAAAGTTAAGTGTCTCACTTTGTGATTTCGACGCAGGAACTGCGCCGGGCCGTAGAGGACATACACAGCCCGGCTCCACAACCAGAGGATCCAGAATGATCCCTTGATCCGGCCTCCGAAGAGGATCCGGATATAAAGGTGGAGCTGATCGACGGGGTGTTCCACCAACTTAGTATGGATAATGCTTTGGTCGCCATTACGGCTGACTACCCCGGTTTATCTCTGGCTTCCCAGGTAACCATGACCGGAGTCCCGATACCACGACTCATCCACGCTTATTTCTGACCACCGTATACTAATGGTACTCCGCAGGAGGTGCCTTTGAAGCGGGAAGCCGAACCTGCGGCGGCTGACCAACAAGGGGCAGCTCGGCCCAACAGGCGGAAAAGGAGTGCGGCGCGAATCGAGATGTCGCTTTAATGGTATGATGCGCCCCCATGTTTTCGGAAAAGATTCCTGGAAGGCCTACTAACGCTCGTGGTTTTCTCAGGAGAAAGAGCGCTTGCCGGACTGTGCCCGGAGAGGTTGCCAATCCCGCCTCCACCAGCCAGGCTCCAACACCAGGTCCGGAGGGGGAGGCGAACACAAGGCGCGCGTCGGGTGCTCCTCCAACGGCAGACGCCAATAGGTTGTCCGCCACTAGATCTGAGGTGGAGAGCGCCATGAATCATAGGCGCCGCCAGACAGTTCTGCGCGACACATGCTTCTCCCCCGAGGCGTTAAATGCCTTTAATTCGGGTGATGCGCACCTCCGTGCTGCTCAAGATGGTCTAGCCAGAGCCACGGAGCAGTATGTAAAAGACATACGGGTGAGTAATTTTGACAGTTATATATGCCAGTAGCCCCCGAGACTTAAAATAGTTAGAATAACTGATTTAAGGATCATTTGTTGTGCAGGATCTTACAGAGAAGAATACCCACCTATCCTAGGAGATGCAAGAGTGCAAGGCCCAACTTGAGGCCACACTAACCGCCGCAGGGGGGGCCACAGAGACCCCCTCTGGTAATACATACTTCGAAAGATAAGTAATTTGTGGCGCGTGTATAAGTCTAACAATAATATTGCAGATGGTGCCGGACTAGATCAGGACAGGCAGTAGCTACTACGCCGGCTAAAGGCCGGCGAGAAGGTGCTGACAAGGATGCGGCAGGAGAAGAATAACCTCCAAGATGCCAACACTCAGCTGGGCGAGGAACTAAAAGATGTTCGAGTCCAGCTGTCTTACTCCATGAAGGAGAATCTACGGCTTCGTCGTGGCATTTACAGTAAGTGCTTGAACGAACTTCTGGAAACAAGAGTTCGGCGAGGAAGTCGATTAACCAGAATGTGTCTATAGGTATGCTCACAGGCCGTCCTACAGAGGAAATGCCCGGTTCAACGGGTGACCAGCTTCCCGAGTTGTTGCAGCTGCACGAACGAGTTTGGCAGGTGATGAGCGGCGTCGCCCAGGCCTTATGGTCGTCTGTCTCCCTACCTGAGGGTCTTGGAGGGCTTGTAGAGAAGCTTCAGGGAGCTCGGCGGCGCTTCCATCTGTGCAAGATATCGGCCTGCCGTCAAGGCGCCAGGGAGGCCTGGGCCATGGTGAAGATGAGGTACATGAAGGCCGACCCGAACCGCATGGCCGAGGTCGGGCCTATGGGGCCCGATGGGAAGGAGATCCCTGTGAGCTTGATGTACGGCCAAGTAGAGTTGGCCGCAAAGTATTCCCAGCGGGACTGTAAACTAGATAGCCTGCTAGATGGTATTGAAGAGGAATACAATTAGTCAAGTTGGCTATGTAATTTAAAATGACATGTAAAATGCCTTCTAGCTGGATTGTAGATCGTTTGTCATTGCGGAACTTTTCGCTTCAACCTCGGGACCCGATAGTCCGGAGTGTGTCCGAATACCCTCGCGGTTATAGAAAAACAGGGGCATGCATGGAGACCAGGCATAGGGTCATTAGTGCTTTATCAGACAAGTGCCCAACTAGTTATGTTATATTACATGGTTAGTAAGAAACATATTCCAGGGAGAATAGTTCCGTTAGGGGTTCCTTTCCCTGGGGGGCATGCCCTAAAGTGCATGTCCGGGCTCTAAAAAGTGAGGAGAGCATCCGGGGCAGATAAATAAATAAGTAAGAAATCGTCTTTTAAGTCACCGATCGAATATTCCCTTAAGAATGCTAGCTTCGGCTTCACCTACCGAGGTACACATCCGGTGACCCGGCAATAACAATCAGAGGTGCTCCTTTACCTCCTAGCCAACAATTGGGAATGTAGGGGTAAGCACGAGAGCCAGGCAACCCAGCTTGGCCAAAACTTAAGTCATATCGATGCATATAATGGTGAATAAAAGGTACATGCGGAAGTGTGACGCATGTGTTGGGCATGAAGCCCGTATAAATAAGCTTCTGTTAAAGAAGCCCCCAGGTATAATGAGTGCGAGCAGCACATCAAGTGTGTGCAAACAATGCGCAGATTGGCCTTTAAAGGCTTTAAGTAAAAAGGAAGGAGAAAGAGAGAAACGAAAGACAGCTAAAGTATAAAATGTGGACGGAGGAAGAAGACGAACTCTGGGTTCGGCGCTAGGCGTAGAATCTTCGGAGACGGGCTGCGTTCCATGGGTTCGGCTTGAGTCGGTTGTCCGATGCGTTTTGCAGACGGTATGCTCCGCCAGTCAGGACTTGGTCGATGATGAAGGGACCTTCCCGTTTGGGCTTGAGTTTGTCCTTTTTCTTGTCCGGCAGGCGTAGAAAGAGTTCGCCAACATTGTAAATTTTGGCCCGTACTTCTCTGCTTTGATATCTTCGAGCCTGTTGTTGATAGAATGTGGAACAAGCTTTTGCCACATCGCGCTCCTCCTCTAAGGCGTCCAAACTGTCCTGCCGATCCAGCTCGGCTTCTCTTTCTTCATACATACGCACGCGAGGTGAGTCATGAATTATGTCGCAGGGCAAGACTGCCTCTGCGCCGTACACCATGAAAAATGGTGTGAATCCGGTAGTACAATTAGGCGTGGTCCGCAGCCCCCAGAGTACGGAGTCGAGCTCCTATACCCAGTGCATGTTAGATTCCTTGAGGGACCGCACTAGTCTGGGTTTAATGCCGCTCATGATTAGACCATTTGCTCGCTCGACTTGACCGTTAGTTTGAGGGTGATAGACTGAAGCGTAGTCGAGCTTAATGCCCATGTTTTTGCTCCAGAGTTTAACCTCGTTGGCCGTGAAGTTTGTGCCGTTATCACTGATGATGCTGTGGGGGATACCATAACGGTGTACTACCCCTGATATTAAGTCTATCACAGGTCTGGATTCGGCCGTTTTAACTGGCTTGGCCTCTATCCATTTAGTGAATTTATCCACCATGACCAATAGGTATTTTTGCTTGTAGGTTCCCCCTTTAAGGGGTCAACCATGTAAAGCCCCTAGACCGCGAATGCCCAGGTGATGGGTATAGTTTTCAGGGCGGTGGGTGGCATGTGGCTTTGGTTAGCGAACAGCTGGCAGCCGACGCGTCGCTAGACTAAATCCTGAGCGTCTGTCCGGGCCGTTGGCCAATAAAATCCTGTACGGAAGGCCTTGCTTACAAGGGCCCAGGCTGCGGCGTGGTGCCCGCCGAGTCCAGCATGAATTTCAGCCAGAAGATTTCGCCCTTCCTCCTCGGAGATGCACCTTTGAAGGACTCCGGTTGTGCTTTTCTTATAAAGCTCTCCCTCATGGACCTTATAGGCTTTAGAGCGCCGTACTATGCAGCGGGCCTCATTTTGGTCCTCGGGAAGTTCCTGCTTAGTTAGGTAAGCTAGGAATGGCTCGGTCCACGGGGCAATGACTGCCATTATTTCGTGGGCTGAAGGTGTTGTTTCATTGGCAGAACCGCCGATTGTGTCAGAGTGTACGGTGTCGGGTATTGCGGTTGGGTCCGGGTTGTTATGTCCAGACTCCCCTTCCCATAGTATGGATGGCTTGAAAAGCCGTTCCAGGAAGATAATGGGGGGACGGCATCGCGCTTTCCGCTGATGCGTGCCAATACGTCCGCCGCTTGATTATTGTCCCGGGCTATATGGTGAAATTCGAGCCCCTCAAACCGAGCTGACATTTTCAAAACGGCATTACGGTAAGCTGCCATTTTTGGATCCTTGGCGTCGAAGGCTCCATTTATTTGGGATATCGCGAGGTTCGAATCCCCTCATACCTCTAGGCGTTTAATGCCCATGGAGACCGCCATCCAGAGGCCATGTAGAAGGGCCTCGTATTCGGCTGCATTGTTGGAGTCTGTGTACATTATCTGAAGTACGTATTGGACTGTGTCCCCGGTTGGGGATATCGGGACGATGCCAATTTCGAGCCGCCAACATTTTGGAGCCGTCGAAGTGCATGATCCAGTTAGAATATGCGCCGTACTCTTTAGGGAGTTCGGCTTCAGTCCATTCGGCGATGAAGTCAGCCAAAACTTGCGACTTGATGGCTCGCCGTGGTTTATAGGTTATGTCAAATGGTAGGAGCTCGATGGCCCATTTTGCAATCCTACCGGTTGCATCGCGGTTGTTTATAATGTCATTGAGCGGTACTTCGGAGGCTACTGTTATCGAACACTCTTGAAAGTAGTGTCGGAGCTTCCGGTATGCCATGAACACTGCGTACGCTATCTTTTGATAATGCGGATATCGGGATTTGCATGGGGTTAAGACAGTGGATACGTAGTACACTGGTTTTTGAAGAGGGAACTTATGTCCGTCCGCTTCTCGTTCGACGACGAGTACCGCGCTTACAACTTGATGAGTTGCTGCGATATATAATAGCATTGGTTCACCCAAGTTGGGCGCGGCCAGGACCGGATTTGTTGCCAATATGGCCTTTATTTCTTCGAGTCCGGCCGTGGCGGCATCCGTCCATTCGAAGTGTTCGGTGTGCCGAAGGAGGCGATAAAGGGGTAATGCCTTTTCTCCCAAGCGGGAAATGAAGCGGCTTAGAGCCGCCATGCATCCAGTTAATTTTTGTATTTGTTTGAGGTCTTTTGGGATATCCAATTGTGATAGAGCTCGGATCTTGGCTGGGTTTGCTTCAATTCCTCTACCGGATACAATGAAGCCCAAGAGCTTTCCGGCTGGTACGCCGAAAATGCATTTTTCCGGGTTGAGCTTAATGTCGTATGCTCGGAGGTTGTCAAATGTGAGCCTCAAATCGTCTACTAGAGTTTCGACGTGTTTAGACTTGACGACCACATCGTCTACGTATGCCTCCACTGTTTTGCCGATCTGGGTTGCCAGACATGTCTGAATCATGTGCTGATATGTTGCGCCAGCATTTTTGAGCCCGAAGGGCATCGTGTTGAAGCAGAATGGTCCGTATGGAGTGATGAATGCCGTTGCGGCTTGGTCTGGCTCCGCAATCTTGATTTGATGGTAGCCGGAGTATGCGTCCAGGAAGCACAATGAATCGTGTCCTGCGGTAGCATCTATAATTTGATCGATGCGGGGAAGGGGGAAAGGATCCTTTGGACAAGCCTTGTTAAGGTCCTTGAAATCGACACACAGGCGCCAGGATTTGTCCTTCTTTGGTACCATTACCAAGTTTTCTAGTCAGTCCGGATGTTTTATGTCTCTGATGAATCCGGCTTCAAATAGTTTGGCTAGCTCCTCTCCCATTGCCTATCTTTTGGGTTCAGAAAATCACCGAAGAGCCTGTTTGACCGGCTTGAATCCTTTTAGGATATTTAGGCTGTGCTCTGCCAACCTGCGTGGGATTCCTGGCATGTCTGAAGGGTGCCAGGCAAAAATGTACCAATTTTCCCGAAGGAATTCATGTAGTGCGGCGTCTACATCAGGGTTTAATTGTGCCCCAATGGAGGCCATCTTTGTGGGGTTCGTTGGATGGACTTGGAATTTGACTATTTCGTCCGCTGGCTTGAAAGAGGTGGACTTGGATCTTTTATCGAGTATCACGTCGTCCCTGTTCACCGTGGAGCGCAGGCGATGAGTTCCTCGGCGCTAGGGCCGGATAGTGCCTCTAGGGCTAGTGCGGCTGTCTTATTTTGGTAGCGGAGTGCTATGTGAGATCACCGACAAGAGTGATGATTCCGTTGGGCCCGGCATTTTGAGCTTCATGTACCCGTAATGGGGTATAGCTTGAAAATTGTGAATGCCTCTCGCCTAATAAAGCGTGATATCCGCTCTTGAGCAGGGCCACTTGGAACGTGACCTCCTCGGACCTGTAATTGTCCGGCGAGCGAACACCACATCCAAAGGTAATTTTTCTGTGCAGCATGCTTCCCGACTAAGGATTATTCCTCTAAAGGTTGTGCTGCTTCGCTCAATGCGGCTCGATCTATTTCCATTTTTGAAGGGTTTCCTCGTAGATGAGGTTTAATCATTTGCCGCCATCCATGAGTACCTTAGTAAGGCGAAAAGTCGTCCACTATTGGATTGAGTACCAATGCGGGTGGTGCTCGGGCTGTTTGGAATTTAGGTTAAATCCTTTGGCGTTGAAGGTAATAGTCGTGTCGCTCCATGGATTTATTGTTGCTACTTGGTAGACTTGGCGAGGCTGCGAGTGTTAAGCTCGCATATTATTTGATCACGAAAGTCTCGAAAGGCTGTTATCTTGTCTTGGTACTGCTGGGCTGGTTCTCTGGGGCTAGAAGCTCTTCGCCACTTTTGGCCACCTGCCGTAGTATCCAACATGCTTGAAGGCTATGCGTTGGAGTGGAGCCCTCTATGCTGTGGATTTTGCAAGGTCCGTTGAGCCATCCCTCTAGTACGGTTCTGTTCCCTTTAGGGTTTTTTTGCTTTTTGGTTTTTAACCCAGGTGCATGAATATGATGCACCCTTTTATTTCGGACTAGGGTTGTGCTCGGGCGGATTGTCCCAAAATTTGGTTTGAGTTTTCGGCGCTCTCCATCATACAAGACTTTTATACTATGGGCGCTAGGTCGGCGGTTGTAATTTCGCGACGACTTATGGCGTTCATGATTCCTTTGTCCGTGCAATTATTGCGAAAAATTGAAGTGCGCTTTTCTCCGGCAGTCCTTTATCCCGCCCATAACCGGGAGGAATCGCCCGATAATGATGTCTTTGTTTGTTGAGCTCTTCTTGGATTCGGGATAGATCGCTTGTGTTTGGGTGGGCAGGTGGAATTAAATTGGGAACTGCGTCCAATCTGAGACTTAGGGGCCGGAAAGTTTCTGAACTTGGAAGTTCAGCTTGTTGGATGTTGTCCAACGAATCCGGCCCGCTGCCTGACTTTAGGTTCAGGGCTTGATCGGCGTTCGTCCCTCCGCGGGAATCCGGCATGGAGGGGTCGGGAATTCAGACATAGCTTTTCCTTAATGTAGAAGAAGAGTCACTGTGTTGTTCCTCCACCACAGCAACGTGGTGGGTAGCCTGGGGTGAGTTGATCTCTCTCAGATCGGTTTTAGGCCCGATCTGATCATAGTCCGTAGCGACTCCCAGGACGGTGATACGATCCAAGAGCTCGTTTACGGAAGAGAGCTCCATCGGATCTAGCTGCTCGGCGAGTTCCGCGTTGACATGAAGATCGCTTTTGATGACCCGAGAGGTCATCGTCGGCGCGGTGGCCGAACAGGCGGTCATAAGAAAACCACCTAGCCGGATAGTTTGGCCAGTGGCCAAAGCTCCTTTGGCGACGATACCGTCTTTAAAGACGGGATGAGGCATCCTTCCTGATGGCGACGGCACGGAGGAACTCTCAATGAAAGCACCAATGTCGGTGTCAAAACCGGCGGATCTCGGGTAGGGGGTCCCGAACTGTGCATCTAGGCGGATGGTAACAGGAGACAAGGAACACGATGTTTTTACCTAGGTTCGGGCCCTCTCGATGGAGGTAAAACCCTACTCCTGCTTGATTGATATTGATGATATGGGTAGTACAAGAGTAGATCTACCACGAGATCAAGGAGGCTAAACCCTAGAAGTTAGCCTATGGTGTGATTGTTATGTGTCCTATGGACTAAAACCCTCCGGTTTATATAGACACCGGAGAGGGCTAGGGTTACACAGAGTCGGTTACAATGGTAGGAGATCTACATATCCATATCGCCAAGCTTGCCTTCCACGCCAAGGAAAGTCCCATCCGGACACGGGACAAAGTCTTCAATCTTGTATCTTCATAGTCTTGGAGTCCGGCCGACGGTGATAGTTCGGCTATCCGGACACCCCCTAATCCAGGACTCCCTCAGGGTTAACAAACTTACCCAACACGCTCGATCAACTCCGGCCGGACACACCATCAGGTCATGACCGGCCTCGGCCGATCAACACGCCGTAGTCCTACCTAGGCTCAACAGAGAGGCCAGCACATCGGTCTACATCCTAAATGCGAAGGGGTAATGGGCTAATCGTCCTTTGCAATCCTGCGTGTTGCAAACGCGGCCGTGAGCAGACCTAGCCCCCTTATACAAGTGCAGGCTTAACCAGTCCTACCCGACGCGTGCCACTCAGTCGCTGACGTCAGTGAGCTTTCGAAAGAATCGTATGACATAGAGTGCCCATACTTATTCCGGCGTGGTGGTCAGTGTGAAAAAGGCCAGAGGCCTACTCGGATCAAATATTCAAACCTAGTGTCTTGGTAGTGCGATAACGATCAATGATCCACGATATGTGGTCCCGCCATCCCGTCTCACGGACTTGCGGCAAGGGCTAAGAATGCCGCCACCGCGCCGCATGGAAAACTTGCGGGTATCCTCCAGATCAACCTGACTTCACATCACTCGCGGGTACTGATGGATTCATGTACCTAGGGTAGGGTCATAGGCCTGACCTAAACGTCCTACCCAAGGGTACTCATAGAAGAGATCATCTTCCAGTCGACCAAAGAGGAATCCACTCGACTAGACTGGAAGCACTCGACCATGGAAGACCCACTTTCGACCATGAAGACTCACTCGACCAATGTAAGGTCGAAGGCACTCCATGGCATAACGGTTTGCTATTGAATAGACTTAATGATAGTTAAAGCGCCTTATGAGGGGCGTTACCAGTAACCCCCCTGGCTTAATGTACTTTAATCCCTCCATTATGTGAGCTGGCTGGGGTCTTGGCGCACTCTATATAAGCCACCCCGCTCCACAGATAGAGGGGTTCAGATTCTTGTAATACTCATACTCATAATCCACTCGACCGCCTCGGGCTCCGGGACGTGGGGCTATTACTTCCTCCAGAAGGGCCTGAACTCGTACATCCTTTGTCTCCACAACTGCTCCATAGCTAGGACATCGCCTCTCCTTAACCTACCCCTACTTCTCTTGCCGGACTTAGAACCACGACGGTTGGCGCCCACCGTGGGGCAGGTGTTTTAGCGATTTGTGGAGGAGTTGCAAGATTCCAGTACCTTCATCATGATGACTGCTGGAGTTTTGGGTGAGGGCACGAGATCCGTCTCGGTGCTCTCATTTTTGTCGCCGACGACTCCGCATGGCTCGGGAGGCCCTCTTGACATCGAGCGCTCCCTCGTCCAGGCGGCGCGACTTCGTGCATCGTCCATGGCGTTCGGCTGCGCAACCGTCGACCCGTGATCGGTCGACTCCCCTATCGATCGCCCTTGATCTCCCACCAGCAAAGCGCGCCTGGTGATCGAGGCTTCAGCGGTGGGTGAAGCACGGTGGCTCGCTAGACAGCCACCGCCCAGTCATCGCTTCTCGAGCCCGACGAATCCCTCTGGCTGTTCGATCTGTCCGACCGCTCGTGAACTGCATCCGAGTGTGATAGCGGTGGATCCAGCGGCGGAGATCCTCATGGTCGGCGGCCCTCGCGAGTCCTCCCGCCGCCCGCAGTGGTGGGGCAGCCGGAGGAGGTGACCCGTGCAAGAACACGAGGAGTACCAGCCCGAGACACTCGACTCTCTGCGAGAGAGAAGAGCTTCGTCGCGAGAACATGGATGCACTACATACTCCTATCGCGGAGAGACCCACGAGGCTCGTGCCTTGGAGGAAGCACGTTTGGCCAATGTGGCTGAACGCGCTCGCTGGAGAATCTTCAGCGAGCACTCGACGCCTTGGCGCAACGACTCCACGAATCCAGTCGACGCCGGCTCTTCCGCCGACTTCGGTATACCGCACGCCAATTCAGAATTTAGCAACAGAACTCGCGATAGCAGAGTCTATCCAGCCGTCCCACCGGAAGTCGGAAGAGGCTTGCAGCAGATCGAGATTTACTCCGGCGGCAAAGCGACGAACTCAGCCGTATCGCGATCGCGGCAACAGATCACGATCAATCCGTCGCTGCGACACCGGGCCTCGATCGGCTCACAGCCCGAGATCGCCTCCAGCGGCGGGAAGGGCGCGACAACCGGCGAGAGCAGCTCGAGACCGATTCGACCGAGATGACAGCGCCGAATGCCCTTTCCTCCGAGGAAGGGTCGACGCTCCTCGGCGGCAAGATGACAGACAACGCTTCAATGCAGGCGAAGGGTTCCAATGACCCTGTGGAACTGTGCTTTGATGCGCGATCCATTATCGCAAGGCTTGGTCGACCGAACAGGGCCCATCGAGGAGGACCGAGAGGGATGCACCCACCAGCATCCGAGTGCATGTCTCGGTCCGGAGTGTTTTAGCAGGGCTATCGAGCCGCAGATGATCCCCCAATTTCAGATTAGCAGCAGAGTCTGCAAGTTCACTGGGGAATCTAAGCTCAAACTTGGCTCGAGGATTACCGAGTGGCTGTTCAGATTGGTGGAGGGAATGACGAGGTGGCCATGAAGCATTTGCCCTCATGTTGGAAGGTTCTGCCAGAGCATGGCTGAGTCAATTACCTCACAAAGATATATACTTGGGAAGATTTGTCCAGAGTGTTCGCCAGACTTTTGAAGGGACTTGCAAGCGACCGGCTAGGTTTGACAGAGCTGCAAGTTTGTGTGCGTAAGACCAATGAAACTCTCCGAGAGTACATTCAGAGGTGGATTACCTTGCACAATATCGTGGAAAATGTGTCGACCATCAGCGGTTTATGCCTTCAAGGACGGCGTCAAAAACAGAGAATTGAGTCTCAAGTTCGGCTCGAACAGGGACATGACCACGAGTCGAATGATGGAGATTGCTAGCAAGTATGCCAACGGCGAGGAAGAAGACCGACTCGGAAGCGGCAAGTACAAGCCGAGCCAGTCGGAAAAGGGCAATTCCAATGGAGCGAAGCATAAAGCGAGCCAAAGCTCTCGGAGAGGCCCCGCCGCTCACTCGTGGGAAGTTCAAGGGGAAACCCAAAGGATCCTGGAATCCGAAGAAAGTGAAAGATAAGGAAGGAAATGACGTGATGGATATGCCATGCCATATTCACACGAAGAAGGATGAAGAGGGCAACATTATTTACCCGAAGCACACCACTCGCCAGTGTCGACTCCTGATCCAGCAGTTTCAGGGCAAACAGTCTAAGGACAAGGAGAAGGAGCCGACAAGGCCGGAGATAAAGAGGACAAAGTGAGGAGGAATACCGCATGTCAACTCCACTCGATGATCTTCGCAGATGTGGAAAGCAAAAGTCGATGAAAGTCATCAACCGAAGTGAATATGGTTGCCCAGTTAAGCCAAGTTATGTGAAGTGGTCCCAGACACCCATCACATTCGACCAATCTGATCACCCGACTCACATTGCCACCCCGGGCGGCAAGCGTTGGTGGTCGATCCATTGTCGAAGGCACTCGATCGACAAAAGTGCTGATGGATGGTGGTAGTGGGCTGAATTTGTTATATGCGGATACTTTGAAAGGGATGGGCATTCCGATGTCCCGATTGAGCGCCAAAGAATATGAGTTTCCACGCAGTCATACCAGGAAGAAGGCCAATTCACTCGCCAAATAGCCTCGACGTGGTTTTTGGTGATTCCAAGCACTTCCGCAAAGAAAAGTTGACCTTTGAGGTTGTGGATTTTCAGTGCATACCATGCCATTTTGGGGAGGCTCGCCACGCATCGATTCATGGCTCGACCATGCTACGGTACCTCAAACTGAAAATGCCAGACCCAAAGGAGTGATCACCGCCACCGCGCGATCGGAAGAAGGCGTAAGAGTGCTTTCGAAGGGCTCAAGATTGCCGACTCCCAAGTGACGGCGGTTGAATTCGACGAGTACATGCAAAACGCAGATCCGAAAGTGATTTGTTACGATCTAAGAAGCCAGCCACAGAGTCTCAGATTCAAGTCGCCTCGGTGAGACAAAGCCCGTCCATATTCATCCGACCGACCCGATGCAGCTCCGACCCACATATCCACAACACTTGACTCGAAATAGGAAGAAGCGCCATCCGGTTCCTCCGTGAGAATGGGACATTTTTGCATGGAAGCCCACGACATGCCGTGTTCCTGGGGACTGGCTGAGCATCGCCCGAGTCGACAAGTCAGCGAAACCAGTCAAAGAGCATCTTCGGCGGTCCGCCGTCCAGAAGAGAAAAGCTATTGGTGAAGAAGTGGCTCGACTGTTGACAGCAGGATTTATCCGAGAGATTTACCACTCCGAGTGGCTCGCTAATGTTGTCATGGTCCCCAAGAAGGATAACTCACTCCGCATGTGCATTGATTTTAAGCACATTAATCGGGCCTGCCCGAAGGATCATTTTCCTCTCCCCCGCATCGATCAAATTGTCGACTCGACGGCGGGGTGTGAGAGGTTGTCTTTTCTAGATGCATATTCCGGGTATCATCAGATCCGTCTGTATGGACCCGATGAAATAAAAACAGCTTTCATCACTCCATTCGGGTGCTTCTGCTATATCACCATGCCATTCAGCCTCAAGAATGCCGGAGCCACATTTATGCGAATGATTCGAAGTGTCTTCTCACTCGGATCACCGGAATGTGGAAGCGTATATGGATGATATCGTCGTTAAGTCGCGAAAAGGTTCCGACCTGCTCGCTTGACCTCGCCAAACATTTGCCAACCTCGGAAGGTACGATATCAAGCTCAATCCACAAAGTGCACATTCGGAGTTCCCCGTGGAAAATTACTCGGTTTTCGCTTCGAACGAGGAATCGACGCTAACCTGAGAAGATCGGCACTATTCTCCGAATGAAACGCCTCGCGCGAGTGCACGACGCCCGAAGCTTACTTGGATGCTTGGCGCTTTAAGTTGATTCATCTCACGACTCGGTGAAAAGGCATTACCTCTTTACCGATCGATGAAGAAGGCTGACAAGTTCGAGTGGACTCGGAAGTCGATGCAGCGCTTGCCGAGCTAAAAGCTCGCTCTCCACCCAGCCGGTGCTTGCTGCTCCAATCAGCAAAGAGCCTCTGTTGCTTTACATTGCAGCCACTGGACAAGTTGTCAGTTCTGTGCTTACGGTCGAGCGGGAAGAGGAAGGAAAGGCCTTCAAAGTTCAGCGCCCGGTGTATTATTTGTCTGAAGTTTTGACTCCATCCAAGCAGAGATACCCTCATTATCAGAAGCTTGTGTATGGTATATACATGACCACAAAGAAGGTTGCTCACTATTTCTCTGATCATTCTATCACGATGCGTCGACGCTCCTTTATCGTAGATCTTGCATAACGTAGACGAACCGGTCGAGTGGCGAAGTGGGCGATTGAACTTCTTCCCTTGATATCAAATTCGAGGCAAAAGCCATTAAGTCCCAAGCTATAGCGGATTTCCTTGCCGAGTGGATTGAACAACAACAACCGACTGAAGTTCACTCGAGCATTGGACCATGTTCTTTAGCGGCTCCAAGATCTTTGAATGGTTACAGTCTTTGGGGTTGTTCTGGTTTCCCCAGAGGAGATAAGCTTAAGTATGTGCTCCAGATTCACTTTGATTCCTCCAACAATGAGGCGAGTATGAGGCCCTTTTATATGGATTGCGCATGGCCATCTCACTCGGCGTCCGTCACTTTGATGGTTTATGGCGACTCAGATCTAGTGGTCAATCAAGTGATGAAGGAGTGGGGCGTGAGAAGCCCGGCTATGATTGGATAATTGCAATGCGTTGAGGAAGCCGGAAAAGAAGTTTGAGGGTTGGAGCTCCATCACATCCCCGATCGAAAAATCAAGCGGCAGATGATCCGCGAAGATAGGGTCCAAGAGGGAAGCCATTCCGAGTGGCGTGTTTTTGGAACATATACACACTGTCACCAAAGAAGATCCTTACACAGAGGAAGCTCCACAACCCAAGAGTGCCACGGACTCGACCGAGGTTGAGGTCCCGCGATGGTCGACTTGGTCATGGAGGTTTTGGTGGTCACTCCCGATTGGACAATTCCATACATTGCGATATTACGAGAAAGGAACTCCCGGAGGATGAGGAAGAGGCTCGGCGGATCGTCCGTCGATCCAAAGCCTTTACCGTTATCAATGGGCGATTATATAGAAAGCCAACGAGTCGGACAAAAATGCATAACGCCGAAGAAGGTCGAGTCATACTCAATGATATCCACTCGGGGACCTGTGGTCACCATCGTCCTCTCGGACCATTGTAGCCAAAGCATACCGAGCTGGATTTCTTGGCCAAGAGCAAATGAGATGGCGAAAGAAATAGTGGACAAGTGCGAAGGATGCCGTTCTACTCCAATATGTCACACAAGCTGCGTCGACCTTGAAGACCATTCCGCTCGTCTGGCCTTTTGCAGTATGGGGGTTGGACATGATCGGTCCCTTGCGAACGGGTCGGAGCGGCTTCACGCATGTACTGGTAGCAGTCGACAAGTTCACCAAGTGGATTGAGGCTAAGCCAATCAAAAACTTGATCTTTGGTCTCGCTGTTTCCTTCGTCAGAAAGTTGACGTTCAGGTATGGAGTCCCGCACAGTATTATCACGGACAATGGGTCGAATTTTGACTCGGAAGAATTCAAGGATTTCTGCAACTCCCAAGGCATACGAGTCGACTACGCTTCAGTCGCCCATCCACAACGAATGGACAGCAGAGAGCGAGCCAATGGATTGATCCTCAAGGGTCTGAAGCCCCGTTTGATGCGAGATCTCAAGCATGCGGCTGGTGCTTGGGTCGACGAACTTCCTTCAGTGCTTTGGGGTTTGCGGACCACGCCTAATCGGTCGACTGGGAGAACTCCTTTTTTCCTGGTCTATGGGGCAGAAGCAGTTTTACCGAGTGATCTCCTTCACAATGCTCCACGAATTGAACTTTATAATGAAGCGAAGTTGAGCAAAGCGCCAGATGCAGTCGACCTCCTGGAAGAGGAAAGGGAAATGGCTCTGATCCGCTCGACCATTTACCAGCAAGACTTGCGCCGCCTGTACGCCAGAAATGTGAGAGGTCGAGCCTTCCAGGAAGGAGATCTGGTCCTTCGGTGGATCGCGAAGCAACATAAGCTTGCTCCCTCATGGGAAGGTCCTTCATCGTCACAAAGGTTCTCCACAATGGGGCATATCGTCTCTACAATGTCGAACACGATATCGATGAGCCCCGAGCTTGAATGCGGATCTGCTCCGCCCGCTTTACACTTAAGGTTTTCACTCGGAAGAATTGTAATAAAGTACTCTTGTAGCTCACGAGCTTTGAAGTAATAGTGTCATAATTCCTTCATAATTTTTGTCACTCTTTATTTTGGCGTCGAGTAAAATTTTCACTTCCCCGGGTGGCTTAGTCGCGAATCCGTTCGCCTAAGTTTTTACAAATCCCACCGAGTGGTAAGCGACTTCCACTCGGGGGCTTAGCTGCAGCTCGCTGCTCGCCTAAGTTATTAAAAATCCTACCGAGTGGTAAGCGGACTTCCACTGGGGCTTAGCTGCAGCTCGGTGCTCGCCTAAGTTATTAAAAATCCCACCGAGTGGTAAGCGGACTTCCACTCGGGGCTTAGCTGCAGCGGTGCTCGCCTAAGTTATTAAAAATCCCACCGAGTGGTAAGCCGGACTTCCACTCGGGGCTTAGCTGCAGCTCGAGGCTCGCCTAAGTTATTAAAATCCCACCGAGTGGTAAGCCGACTTCCACTCGGGGCTTAGCTGCAGCTCGCTGCTCGCCTAAGTTATTAAAAATCCTACCGAGTGGTAAGCGGACTTTCACTCGGAGGCTTAGCTGCAGTCCAAGGACTCGCCTAAGTATAAAGTATACTAGCAAGGAAAACGAGGCGCAGTCGATCATGCGACCCTCTCCTCCGAGCTACACCATAAGTATGATGTGCGATTGCAAGGAAGATAAAGTGCAGGTCGATGCGACCCTCTTCTCCGAGCTTGACACAAATACAACAGGGTCGATCATGACCCTCTTCTCCGAAGCTTCGACACAAATACAACGGAAATCCTACAGAAGGAGAGCAAACCTCCCACTCGGGGCTTAGCTGCAGCCCAGTGCTCGCCTAAGATAAAAGAAATCCTACCGAGTGGAGAGCAAACCTCCCACTCGGGGGCTTAGCTGCAGCCCAGTGCTCGCCTAAGATAAAGAAATCCTACCGAGTGGAGAGCAAACCTCCCACTGGGGCTTAGCTGCAGCCCAGTGCTCGCCTAAGATAAAGAAATCCTACCGAGTGGAGAGCAAACCTCCCACTCGGGGGCTTAGCTGCAGCCCAATGCTCGCCTAAGTTATTGAAATCCTACCGAGTGGAGAGCAAACCTCCCACTCGGGGGCTTAGCTGCAGCCCGGTGCTCGCCTAAGTTATTGAAATCCTACCGAGTGATAAGCCAGACTTCCACTCGGAGGCTTAGCTGCAGCTCAGTGCTCGCCTAAGGAATAAGTCGACTGCAGAGGGCATCTCACATTAACCCGCAAAGAGCAATTCAAGCCGAGAGCAATCATTTCCAAACATCCAATCTAAATTTAGGTCGACACCTAAAATAACCGAGAGTGCTCAGCGCTAAGCCCATTAAAGTTTTATCGGTTATAACTCCACTCGCATACCGAGGCAAATTTAAGGTCAAGGAAAGTTTTTACCCTCCCGTGGAGGGCTGGATGGAGCAACGAACTCGTCAAGATCAATCCCGTCGGCAATCCGCGTGGCAGCAGCAATGAAAGTCTCCATGAAGGTCCCAAGTCGTGCTTTTTGGTGTTGGCCACTGGAGAGCCGCCACTTATCTTCTCGGGCTTCCTTGCAATGGACTCGCGCTGACATTGTGGCAACGCTCGCGACCGCACCGAGTCAAGATTTCTTCCACTCTTGCACTCGGTCGTGGACGGCGTTCAATCGAGCCATCAATGACTCAAGGTCATTTTGGAGTGTCTCATTGGGCCAGAGCGCCGAGTCGATGCGGGGCGAGCAACCTTCGCCTTGCGAGATAATCCACAACAAAGAAGAACGCTGACTCCAATGGAAGATGTTCATGGCGCTTTCATCGCTCACCGGGAATTGACAGGGTCAAGGTTCGCTCTCAAATGGCTGGTTTCTTCTTCAAAGTTGCGGCGAACTCGCAAAGACAAAACCCGAATCAGAAAAGCAAATAATGGAAACATAACAGTTGGGAGAATTGGTCGAGTGAAGAAGGTTACCTTCGAGCTTAAGGAACAATTTTTTAGCAAGACCGCCCAAGAAGCTTTCCAGCTGCTCCTCTTCCCAGCCATTTGGAGGACCTTCTCGGTCGATTCTTCTTGTCGACCTTCATTCGCCAACATCCTTGCCGGCAGTGGCCAAAGCAGCCTTCGATTGGCGCTATCCTGCTCGAGCTTGGACCGAGGCCAGTTTTTCATCGGCAAGCTTGATCTTCTCGGACAGCTCAAGCTCCTTCTTCCTTTGAGCCTCCTTCACCTTGTCTCAGAATCGCAGCAAAGTCAAACTTGAAGCAAATGAGGGAGAAAAGAGTTGTCGAAATCTCACCAAACATACCTTTGGTCTCCTCCTTCGCCTTTCGAGTTCTCTTGCACTAGCTTCAAGTCCAATTCGAGCTGAATATGCTTCGCCCAGCTCAATGTAACGTGTCATAAGATCACAAGATTTCTACGAAGGGTCGGTTGCAAAAGTATCGTAGATAATCCACTTCCGAGTGAATCAAGAAGAATTGTGCGTTTTTAAGACTACAATCGAATGCAAGCATTCAACCGTAGTCTGGATTACACCCGATGGGTGCACTCAGCGTGCCCCACCGGTCTTATTCACATATAGTCGACCGATCGACCAAGAAAAAAGCGAGTCGACCACGACCAAGACTTCTCCAGACCGTAATCAATCGCCAGCAGATCGACCACGCCTCGGGGATTACACCGGTGGGTGCACTCAGCGTGCCCCCACCGGTCTCGAAAACCTAGTCGCTCCATTCGGATAATGATCAACATCTACTTAGTAAGTTTAAGACCGATCGCCAGCAATGACCTTAGCCTTGGGGACTACACCCGCCGGTGCACTCAGCGTGCCCCGCCAACACGGAGTTTTTACCAACACACCCATCGGGTGATCGCTATGAATTCCAGAAAGAAAAGTTTTGATAGCATATCCTAACAGTAATGTGGTGGTCGATCGACCAACATTGCTCAAGGGCGAGCTGGCATCGTAAGTCGCTTGGCTCGCATCGGAGCGATCTTCACCGCTCCATCATGATCCCTGCTTGACGGATCGCCTCCTTAGCAAAGATCGCCTTTGGTCCTCCGGACGTGGTGCGTGGTGAAGATCGAAGGTTGTCCAAGACTCGACGAAGTGGGCCGAGCACTTGTCGGCCGGTACCGCGAAGGACACGGTATGTCGAAAAGCCGACCTCCCTTCCGTCAAGAACGGTCTCGGCGCCGCCGCACCTTGGGCTTCTTTGCCAAGAGATGTCTTCCTGCTCCTCCTAGTCCTCAATGGTTCCTCATCCTCATCATCGCCGCCGGAAGAGTGATGATGTCATTAGTGGAGCTTCAAAAGAGTTAAAGTCGTAAATCTTGAGTCACCGACTAAGAACAAGAATCAAGGATATAGTACCAGGGTTTGAGGTGGCGGCGCCCTCCATCTCATGGTCGTCAGCCTTAGCTGAGGTTTCGAAGTCGCAGCTCGAAAATCCAAAGAATCACTCGACCGATCCAAGTATCAACCAGAGACAAAATTTATATAGAACAAGAAGATTTAAGCAATATGTTTACCCTGAGATGGTGGGGATGGACACTTTCATCTTTGGCAGAGGCTTGGTTGTCCTCGGCGGAACTACCTTCGCCTGCTTTGGCACTTTCTCGCCGGCACCGAGAAGCAGTCCGAGGCGCGCTGGTCGATCATGCGAGACAATCGCAACTCCTTAACGCTGCTCAACCGAAGGGTCGTGCACAAGTTTCGACCGCCTTCCAAGCGCGGTGGTGCGACCTCCTCCTCTTCTTCCTCGCCATCATCGCCCTCATCATCGCCATCGCGCCGCTGCCGCCTCCTGCAAAGATCTGAATCCCACTCTTCCTGGCTCTCACCTCCACCGGCTTCCCCCTCCTCGCCGAATCTGCGCGCCGTTGGGCATTGAGTATAACTCTGTAAGGGCCCGAAGTATCAAAGCGAGTTCATCGACCAAGCCATGAAGCACACTCGATGATATACAACGGAAAATGTAACAAGTATACCTTATCCGAACGCCGTCACGATCAAGCGGAGAAATCCTCCGGGATCCGCGGATTGTCCTTGTTCCCGTGATCGGCCATCCATCTTCCACTACGGTATCGCCGATCGCCTCCGGTGGACGCGAGTCTCGCCTTGATGCCGCGATACAACCACATACAAGGACTCCGAACTGAAGGGCTGGATTCGCCTCCGAAGAAAAACTTCCAGAGGTCCATGCCGATCCACTCCGTCCCTAACCAGCTGCACCACACGGTCCATCAAGATCTTCACTTCAGCCCTCTCTTGGAACAACCTTCGTGGAGGAGGGTCTATTCACTCGACTCATGGTGAATTCAGAAGGCTACCGATCGCCCGGCGTCGCCTCATTCCGCAATAGAACCAGGTCGATCGCCAGCCCCTCGACCGACTCGGGAAAATGCATGGCTGGGAAGGTGCTTTTGTTCCTCAAGCGACCCCTAAACCACCACACATCTGGACTACTTGGGTCTTCTCGTCACTGGGATTTGCCTTCTTCACGGTCGAGAGCGACATGTGAAGATGTACTTGAACAAGCCCAAAGTCGGTCGACAGCCCAAGAAGTTTTCGACATAGACACAAACGCTGCAAGGTATGCGATGGAGTTTGGGGTAAAATGGTGGAGCTGGGCTCCGAAGAAATTCAGAAAACCTCGAAAGAAGACACTCGGTGGCAACGAAAAACCTCGGTCGACATGGTGGCCAAAAGCACGCACTCACCCTCTTCTCGTTGAGGCTGCCACTCGCGGCAGAAGTCTCGCCGCGCCGTGGGGAATCAATCCGTCGTCGGCCATATCAAGGAGATCCTTCTCCCTGATGGTCGACTGGATCCAGTCTCCCTGGACCCAGCCCTTCGGCAGTTTGGATCTTGACGAAGAACCACCGCGACCGGTGGATCTCCCCTTCGCCTTCTCGGCCGCCGACGCCTTTCTCCGCCACCGATGCCTTCTTCGCTGGCCCAGCATCGTCGTCTTCTCTTTGCCCATGGCGCGGGCGAATGCGCAAGGGAGAGATGGCGAGGAGCAGCGAATGAAGCGGAGAGCGGAGACAGAGAGAACTAAGGAGGAAGAACAAGGTATCGTGCATGAGCCTCCGGAGTTACATTTATAGCATCCTTCCGAGTGGATGACAGTGGACCCAAGCAATCCAATCATATCCCAAGCAGCCGCCTTCGCGCGATACGTATGGAGAAAGCGCGCTGAAATCGAGGCGCCTCGTTACGTCCCCGCCCAAGCGCCAAGATCAATCCGCCTGCTTTCGCTTCCCCAAATTCAGATCCCGCGAGATCTGCTGACGATCGATCGTCAAGTGGCGAGATCTCCGCGATCTGTTACTCGTATAGCAAAAGAAGTCACTCGACTAAAGAACAAGAATGGATCAAGTCGATCAAGGAAAGTTTCTTGTTATCAACAGAGAAGATCTTGATCCAAGACAACACATAACCGTAATGCAAAAGGCGCCGGAAATAACGCCAACTCCTCCTTCACTCAAGCCTCAATCCATTCGGGGCTAATGATGGATTCATGTACCTAGGGTAGGGTCATAGGCCTAACTCTAAACGCCCTACCCAAGGGTACTATAGAAGAGATCATCTTCCAATGACCAAAGAGGAATCCACTCGACTAGACCGAAGCACTCGACCATGGAAGACCCACTCGACCATGAAGACTCACTCACCAATAGAAGGTCGAAGGCACTCGCAGGTATAACGGTTTGCTATTGAATAGACTTAATGATAGTTAAAGCGCTTTATGAGGGCGCACAAGAACTCCCCGGCTTAATGTACTTTAATCCTCCATTATGTGAGCTGGTCTGGGGTCTTGGCGACTTATATAAGCCACCCCGCCCACGTATAGAGGGGTTCAGATTCTTGTAATACTCATACTCATAATCCACTCGACCGCCTCGGGGCTCCGAGACGTAGGGCTATTACTTCTCCGAGAAGGGCTCGAACTCGCACATCCTTTGTCTCCACAACTGCTCCATAGCTAGGACATCGCCTCTCCTTAACCTACCCCTACTTCTACTGTCAGACTTAGAACCACGACAGGTACCCCTCGGGGCTGACCCGATGTCATCATGGTTCTGTGGTAAGCCAAAGTAACCGTGTGTCCGAAACAACAAGAGGGAAACCCGAGGAATCACCCTCAATGGATTCCCACTCGATGTAACCGTCAAGGTGGACTTGGAGGAATCACCCTCGATGGTCCACACTTGAGAGGTTGCACGATAGAGTCGTTATCGGGAGTGGTGAAGGAGGAATCACCCTCGATGACCATGATCGAATAGCTACACTACAGGGTTAACATCAGAAGTGCTGACGAGGTATCACCCTCGGCATTCGATAATAACCCTGCAGAGTGTACAACTAAGGAGGGTGATGTGCGGTGTCAGGGCCTGGGCGTCGATCATGTTGATCGAGTCATCGAACATAAAGCGGGGCAACTGGGACAAGGTGGGGGCCACTGATGGATCACCAACCAACCTATACTAAGCAGTTTAGGATAAGCAGGTAGGTAACAATAGCAGGTACAAAAGCATACTATGCATCAGAATAGGAGCAATCAATAACAGTAGCAAAATCTAATGCAAGAAAGAGAGAGAATGGAACAGGCGATATCGGGATGATCAAAGGGCGGTTGCCTGGAAGCTCCGTTGAAAGGGAAGAAGGGTTGTCGTCGACATAGTCGATCACAGTGGCATCAGCAGCTGTCTCGGGGTCTACCGGAGAGAAGAGTGGGAGAAACAATAAACACAAAGCAAACAAGTGGAATACTATGCATGACAAGACAATAAGCAGCACTAGGGGTGTTCTAACACAGTGCTACACGATACCGAAGAAGGGGGAACACATCCGGGAATGTTTTCCTGAAGTTTGGTATTTTCGGTGAGAACAACCAAAGGGGGACGGTAGTCCTGGCCATCTCCGGCCCGGCCCTGTCGGCCCACCCAGGCCCGACCCAAAAATCCAGGGCCTAGGCCCGATGGGCTTGGCCGTGGGGCGGGCTTGGGCCTGAGTTTTGAGCCCATCGGCAGGGCCTGGACGGGCTTGGGCTTGGCATATTGGCATTTTAAGGAAGCGGCCCGGCCCACGGCCCTAAGCCCTAAGGGCTTTTCAAGGCTTTTTATCAGATGGGTCGGGCTTGGGCTTGAAAAGTAGGCCCGATGGTAGGGCCTCGAAGGGCCCGGGCCTTAATTTTCTGCCATGGGCTTTTTAGGCCCAGCCCAAGCCCGCCCCGGCCCATAGCCAGGTATAGGGGACGATTGCGGGTTTGCTATGCAAGGGACGTGTGGCAGATGAACGGGTTGCGTATTCTGATTCATCTCGTCGTTCTGAGCAACTTTCATGTATGAAACTTTTTCATCTGAGCTACGGATTACTTTATATTAAATTTCAAAGATTTAAACAATTCCTGAAATTATTATTAATTCGAAAATAAAGACTAAAAGCTATGGGTACCCAGCCCTGTGTACACACAAGTGTACACAAAGGATGACATGTGGGTCCAGGGGGTCCCAGTTGAAAGGATCGATATGGTTGACTAGAGGGGGGGGTGAATAGGCAACTAACAATTTTTAACCTTTTCTTTACCAAATTAAACTTTGCAACAAAATAGGTTGTCTAGATGTGCAACTAGGTGAGCAACCTATATGATGCAATAAAGACTACTACACAAGCAAGCAAGGGATGAAACAACAAGTAAGCTTGCAAGAGTAAAGGCACGAAATAACCAAGAGTGGAGCCGGTGGAGACAAGGATGTGTTACGAGTTCCTTCCTTTTAAGGGAAGTACGCTCCGTTAGAGCGGTGTGGAGGCACAATGCTCCCCAAGAGCCACTAGGGCCATCAGATTCTCCTCACGCCTCACACAATGCGAGATGCCGTGATTCCACTATTGGTGCCCTTGAAGGCGCGACCGAACCTTATAAACAAGGTTGGGGCTATCTCCACAACAATCGGAGGCTCCCAACAACAACAACAACACCACGAAGCTTCACCACAATGGAGTATGGCTTCAAGGTGACCTCAAACGCCTAGGGTGCTCAACACCCAAGAGTAACAAGATCCGCAAGGGATAAGTGGGGGAATCAAATTTCTCTTGGTGGAAGTGTAGATCCGGGCCTTTCAACTAATCCCGAGCAAATCAACAAGTTTGATTGGCTAGGAGAGAGATCGGGTGAAAATGGAGCTTTGAGCAACAATGGAGCTTTGGGGAAAGAGGTAGGTCAACAAGGAAGAAGAAGACCCTTTATATAGTGGGGGAACACATCCAACCGTTACCCCCAATCGAAAGCAGCCTCAAGACAGAGCGGTACTATCATTGAAGGGCGGATACTATCACGAGAGCGGTATTACCGCTCCTTCAATGGGTACTACCGCTAGCAGAAGGGAGACCCAGTTATTGGCCCCAGAGCGGTATTACTGCTGAGTAGGAGCGGTATTACGCCGAGCGGCATTACCGCCGGAGCGGTACTACCGCTTCCACTTCACCGGTAGTGCCGCAAAACCCGACATGAGAAAACATCGTCCTTAATCGAGGCGGTAGTAGGCGCGGTATTACGGCGGTATTATCGCTGAGCCCCGAGCGTACTACTGCTCAACGGAGCGGATTACTCACTGAGAGCGGTACTACCGCTGTGGGCTTTACGGTACTACCGCTGTAGATCGCGGTACTACCGCTGGCACAGGACGAAGAGGGAACCGGAAGAGAAGAGCAGCTCCAAAGATGCGAAGGGAAGACGACGGGTGTGATAGGGATGTGTACGTGTTGATTCCACCCTAGTCTTACCAAAGAGGATCCCTCTAATAGTACGGTGACTCCTACGGAACTAGTCCACCAACAACGTAAACGCAGGAGTTACACCGCCTTGAATAAAACACCGAGGGAGGAAATCGCCTCGTGCAATGGATGATTCTCTCAAAGAACTTAATGCACACGATTAGTCCGCAAAAGCATTGTCATCAATCACCAAAACCACTGGGGAATAAATATGCCCTTACAATCTCCCCCTTTTTGGTGGATTGATGACAACACGGGATTTGCATAAACATGATATATATATGTAAGCATACAAACCCCACGGTCCTAATATGTAGATGGGCTCCCCAGATGTGTGCTAGTTTAGAAAAGTGCTTTGGACTGCACAAGACCCATACAAGGATCAAAGCTCCCTACATTTTAGAGACCAATAATCTAAGCATGGTGTATGAGAGCAAAGATAGATGATATAACAAGATAAGTACGCAACTCATGAGCTAGATAGACATAGATAAAGATATCGAATGAAGGTAGCATATGTCTTACACCATATGACTCGAACTTACGCCTTACTCAACTTAGGTCTCACAGACAAACCAACCAAAGCAAATGCGAGGAAAACACGACAAGACACGTAATAAGAGACGACAAAGACACACTCAGAATCTCCCTAAACTCTCTCCCCTTGGCATCGAGACACCAAAAAGGAGAGGGAGGTTGCACTGCTCCGTGTGAGAGCAAATGATGGACACACGCATCAGAGCCCAGCAGAATCATCGGCACCACCGTCGCCACCGAAGTGCTCGGCCTCAGAATCAGTCCACGGGCAGTGCTGCTGAATCCACTCCTCCTCCTCAGTAAGCTGGTCCCGAGATCCACTCTGATCAGAGCACCCAACCGACGATGAGCTCCTTGTGACGACTGTGAGCCTTCTTCTCAGCCACATGAGTCATGTACTGGCCGTGAGCCTCCATGCAAAACAGCTTCTTCATCTTAGACTTGAGCTTCTTAGCCCAAGAGGGCTCTGCCGCAGAAGGTATGTAGTCATCATCCTCATCATCATCAGCAGCAGGCTCCTCCTCTGTCTCCATGGCAACAGCAGACAAAGGAACTCTAGTCTTAGGGGCCTGAGTGCCCGTGTGATCCTTCTTCCTCAGACGCTTGACATCGTGAGAGATCAACTCTCCACACTCCAGAGGCACCATAGGGTATACATGATCCCAAGCCTTCTCAATGGGTAGCATGATGAACGTACCATAGATCAGGCACTTACGCTCGGAGATAGCAAACAGCAGCTCAGACCACATAACATGAGAGATATCCAAAGACTCTCCGGTGGGATTTTCCTTCTCACGCTGGCAGAAAAGAAGCATGTCCACGAGATAAGAGTGAACCTGGTCCAGATTCCCAATGCGAGGGAAAAGCGTCTCTCTGAAGATGCGGTGAAGGATATCCAGATAGGCAGGCAGGTCATAGGTTTCCTTGTGTGTCTCAGGGTTGATCTTCAGAGTGCAGTATGGCCAGAGAGCTTGCTTGTGAGTGCAATGGGTGCGGGCGTGAGGTCGAAAGCCAACAGGAGACTCAAGCCCTAGATCTTGCACCCCAATCACCGCATGAACGCTTCCACTTGATGTAAAGCAGCTTGCCATTGGTCATCCAGTGAGAGTCCTGCCCTCATCAGTCCCAAGGTGAACCGTGGCATAGAATTGGGCCACTATATTAGCATCAAAGTCCTTGTTGAATTTCAGGATCTCAAGAATGTTCAGTTGAGTGCACATCTGAAGTGCTTCACCAAAGTAGTCAGGATCTTGCTCCATATGGTTGGTGTCGATGGAGTGCATGTTGACATAGAAATTCTTCTTCGCTTTGATAACATCGAAGAAGATGGCAAGCTGAAACCTGTTCCAGAACGGACGGTTGACCAAAGTGGGGTCTTGGTCAACTTCATACGGGTTGCGGCGGCGCCTTGCCCAGAACTCTTTTGGCGGCATTTCTGGCACTGTCTTGCCGGGCTTTGGCTTGACTCCTGGCTTCTTCTGGAGTTGAGGTGGAGGTGGAGGTGGAGGTGGAGCACTTGAGGATCCTCCGGCAGGCTCGGTAGTACGGTAGCGCTTGGACGTTGCACGTCCGGGATTGACACGACGAGCCTGATGCTCAGGGACCTCATCACCTGGAACCACACAGCAGAACACGCAAACAACCAGAAAGCACAAGAATAAGCCACAAAACACGAGCAAAAGATCACTGAGAGGAAGTAATAAAGTGGAATTTGGTGGAGGGCGGTAGTACCGCGATCTGATAGCGGTAGTACCGCCATGAGCGGTAGTACCGCTCCACTTAGAGCGGTAGTACCGCTCCAAGCGGTAGTACCGCCCTGGTGGGGGCGGTAGTACTGCTCGGGGCGGGGAAACAGCAGTTTCCTACTATTGTGGTCAGATCCGGCACTACCGTCCAACCAAATTCAAATATACTCCAACCAAACATCAATCCACACTGCCTAGAAGCATTCTCCATCCAACTCAAGCCTAGATTTGGCCAAAATCTAGAGATGCAATTACATCGCCCCTAAGATGCTAGATTGGAAACCTAGACAAAAAGAACAAGAGAACAGGGCAGATCGGCATCCATGGCAAGAGGACGAGGTGGGGATCGCTTCCACCGAAGGAATGGAGAGGGACGGCCCGAGAGGGAGATCCGCGGAGCCTCCCGTGGCGCCGTTCTTTGCAGAGAGAGAAGAACAGGGGGCGCGCGAATGGGTATGGGGAGAAGAAACTCCCCGCCTGATATAACCCCCACCTCAAGCCTCTCGGTAGTAGTACCGCGCTGGCGGGAGGTAGTACCGCTTGGAGCGGTAGTACCGCTCACCAGCGGCGGTAGTACCGCCAGCAACCGAAAACTGCTTCTAGACCCCAAAAAAATGTACAAAAAGGACAGGAATGCAAAGATACAAATCCAAAGATCAACAAGACACCAAAAACACTAGTGACGAACCGGAACCCACTCTGTCAAGGCAATCAAACAAAAGAGAGACGGGCTCTGGCCTCTCTCAAGAGAGGGCGGTGGCCGGAGCCACCTATGTTTGAGTCAATTGGTATGGCACCGCGAAGAATTATCCTTGGGCCCATGACCAAAACTCGTCTTTGAAGCACAACTACCATCAAAAATGGCTAATGTGAAAGAGTTGATCGTTTTATGCATAATGGGGGGAGGAAGAGTTCATTGAGAGAACAACCCTCCCCCTATGTCCATGCCTACATCTAAACTAGACAACAAGTTGAGTGTGGTGTGGGGTGCACGGGTTCAAGTCACATTGCTCAAATCAATGATATTTAGCTCATGCCTTCACTCGCGAAATCTTGCTTCATCCAAGGGCTTCGTGAAAATATCTGCAAGGTTATCATGAGTGTTGACATACTTGAGCTCGATCTCCCTCGCTAATGTGATCCCTGATGAAGTGATACCAATCTCAATGTGCTTCGCCTTGAAGTGTTGCACCGGGTTGAGAGAAATCTTGATGGCACTTTCATTATCACACCAAAGAGGCACTTTGTCACAAATGACACCGCACTCTTTAAAGTTTGCCTCATCCATAGGAGTTGAGCACAACAACTACCGCCGCCACATACTCCGCTTCGTGGACAAGAGAGACACACAACTTTGCTTCTTGGAAGACCAACTTACCAAGGAGCAACCAAGAAATTGGCACCTCCGAAGTGGACTTCCTATCCACTTTGTCTCCCGCCTAATCGAACTGTGAAACCTTCAAGCTTGAAGTTTGCTCCTCTTGGGTACCATAAGCCAAAGTTTGGGGTATGAGCCAAATATCGAAGATTCGCTTGACCGCCACAAAGTGACTTTCCTTTGGTGCGGCTTGAAAACGTGCACACATCCCCACACTCAACATGATATCCGGTCTAGATGCAAAAAGGTAAAGCAGGGAGCCAATCATGGAGCGATATACCTTTTGATCCACCGCTTTACCATTGGGATCTATGTCAAGTTGGCACTTAGTAGGCATTGGTGTAGTAGCCGGCTTGACATCACTTAGCTTGAATCTTTTAAGCATGTCTTGAGTGTATTTGTCTTGGTTGATGAAGGTTCCTTCTCTTCTTTGTTTGATGTCGAAGCCAAGGAAGAACTTCAACTCTCCCATCGAAGACATCTTAAACTTGGAGGTCATGAGGGCGGCAAATTCTTCATTGAAAGCTTTGTTAGGGGAACCAAAGATAATATCATCAACATATAGTTGGCATACAAACAACTCCCCGTTGACCTTCTTAGTAAAAAGAGTGGGGTCGATTAGCTCCACCTCAAATCCACGATCTTGTAACAACTCGGTAAGGTGGTCATACCACGCACGTGGGGCTTGTTTAAGGCCATAGAGTGCCTTATCGAGTTGATACACATGATCCGGAAGGTAGGGATCCTCGAACCCGGGGGGTTGCTTGACATAGACCAACTCATTAATAGGACCATTAAGAAAAGCACTTTTCACATCCATTTGTTGTAACTTAAAGTTGTGATGAGAAGCATAAGCAAATAACAAACGAATGGATTCAAGACGAGCAACGCGAGCAAAGGTTTCACCGTAGTCGATACCCTTGACTTGGGAGTAGCCTTGTGCTACCAATCTTGCCTTGTTGCGAATGATGTTCCCATGGGCATCTTGCTTGTTCTTGAAGATCCACTTGGTTCCAATGACGTTGTGGTTCCCGGACGGCCTTGGCACCAATCTCCACACCTTTTTGCACTCAAAGTTGTTGAGTTCTTCATGCATGGCATTGAGCCAATCCGAGTCTTCGAGCGCCTCATAGACCTTTTGGGGTTCAACACAAGAGACAAACGCGTGATGTTCACAATAGTTTGCCAATTGTCTATGAGTGCTTACCCCCTTTCTTAGGCTTCCAACCACATTCTCCATGAGATGGCCTTTGGTGGTGAGTTTGGAAGCAATCTTCGCGGCACGACGCTCTAATTCCTCCTCGGATGTGGAAGGAGGAGGGTTGACTTGATCATCTTGAGCGCCGTCTTGAGCTTGTTCTTGATCTCGTGGTTGCTCTTGATCTTGAACTTGCTCGAGGGGGAGAACTTGACCTTGGGCATAATTTAGAGGTTCACCACTGTCTTGAGGTTGATCTTGCCCTTGGTCTTGTTCACGAGGTTGAGGGCCTTCACTTTGTTCTTCGGAAGCGTGTGGGTCTTGATGAGGTGATGGCTCTACTTGAGTAGAGCATTGTCCTTCTCCTTCGGCCACAAGGGGTTCCTCAATGGGTAGGATTTGACCAATACCCATTCTTCTTATGGCTTGAGGAGGAATTTCATCACCTACATCACAAGTACCACTTTGCTCCACTTGGGAGCCGTTATTTTCGTCAAACTCCACGTTACACGTCTCCTCAATGAGTCCGGCGGACTTGTTGAGGACACGGTAAGCATGAGAGTTTGTAGCATAACCAACAAATATGCCCTCATGAGCTCTAGCCTCAAATTTAGACAAACGAACACCTTTCTTGAGAATGAAACACTTACACCCGAACACCCGGAAGTATTTGAGGTTGGGCTTGTTGCTGGTGAGTATCTCATAAGGAGTCTTGTTCAAGCCTTTGCGAAGATAGAGCCGATTGGATGCATGACATGCGGTGTTGATGGCTTCGGCCCAAAAGTTGTATGGAGACTTGAACTCTGCCATCATGGTCCTTGCCGCATCCATCAACGTCCGGTTTTTCCTCTCTGCAACACCATTTTGTTGAGGGGTATATGGTGCAGAATATTGATGCTTGATCCCTTCATCACTAAGAAACTCATCCAAGGTGTAGTTCATGAACTCGGTGCCGTTTTCACTTCTTATTGTCAAGATCTTTGCATCATGTTGGCGTTGAGCTTCATTTGCAAAGTCGATGACGGTTTGTTGAGTCTCACTCTTCCTCTTGAAGAAGTATACCCAAGTGTACCTTGAATAATCATCCACAATCACCAAGCAATACTTTCTTCCTCCAAGACTATCAAAAGATGGAGGCCCGAAGAGATCCATGTGAAGGAGCTCCAAGGGTCTCCTCGAGTAGATGATGGTTGAAGGAGGGTGAGCCTTTTCATGAAGCTTTCCTTCGATACAAGCACTGCAAGCACAATCTTTGGCAAAACTAACATTTGTTAGTCCACGAACATGGTCCCCCTTGAGAAGACTTTGCAAAGATCTCATATTGACGTGGGCTAAACGGCGATGCCAAAGCCATCCCACGTCAACTTTAGCCATTAGGCATGTCACGGTCTTAGTGGGTTGCTCCGAAAAGTTAACCACATAGAGACCGTTCTCGACATGCCCAACAAAGGCTACTTTAAGAGTCTTGCTCGACAAGAGGGCCACGGTATCAATGTCAAAGAATGTAGCAAAGCCCATGAGTGCAAGTTGACGAACGGAAAGTAGATTGAACGCAAGGGACTCAACAAGCATGACTTTCTCGATCGTTAGATCATGAGAAATGACAACCTTGCCGAGACCCAATACCTTAGAATGTGATGCATCACCCCACTCGACATTGGTGGGCATAGATGGAATCTCTTGCACGTTCACCACCAAGTCCTTGCTCTCGGTCATATGATTTGTTGCTCCACTATCGAGCAACCATGATCCCCCACCGGAAGCAAACACCTACACGAGATCAATGCTTGGTTTTAGGTACCCATTTAGTAATGGGTCCTTTGATGTTAGTCACAAGGGTCTTGGGAACCCAAATAGACCATTCAATGTACTCATAAGAAGAACCAACAAATCTAGCATAAACATGTCCATCACTAGCACGGCACAACACACATGAAGGGTTAAAGTCGCCGGCTTTGTTTGAGGAAATGCTTTTGCCCTTTTGGACATCAACTTCCTTCACTTTCTCCTTCTTCTTCTTAGAAGCACCCTCTCCCTCTTTCACAAACGTTTGTTTGAAAGAGGAGGACGATTGGTCTTGTTGTTCTTCTTCTTCTTGCTCTTGGACTTGGGTGCAAACCCAATTCCTTCTTTGGCCACAACTTCCTTTTGATTGCTCAAAAGGTCGTTGAGGCTTTTCTCACCTTGAATGCAAGTCACAAGACCTTTCTCAAGTTGATCCTTCAACTTGGCATTTTCCTCCACAAGATGCACATGCATTATCAATTAATACCATATGAGGAAAGGTGGCCTTTTCCTTGATTAGCTTAACTTGGAGTTGAGCATGGGACTCTTTGAGGCTAGCATGAGTACCCTTCAAGACCTTGTGGGCCTTGTCAAGTATCTCAAACTCCTCTTTGAGTCTAGCATGATCAAACCCAAGTTTAGCCTTCTCGGAGGTTAGCACACGAGACATGACAAGAGCATGATCAAGATCTTTCTTTAACTTAGCATGGTCATCATTGTGTGACTCCTCAAGAGTCAAACGATGCACACGCTCTTCCTCAAGAGCATTAGAGAGATCCGATATCTCATCGGCATAGTCACGACTATGACCTTCCATCTTGGAGATGGTTTCTTCGTGAGCCTCGATCATGTCATTGGCCTCACCAAGTTGTTCCAAGAGAGCAACAAAGTGCTTCTTGGACTTTCCCTTGAGCTTACTCATAAAAGACTCAAGTTCATTCACTTCCTCATTAGACTCAACATGTCCATCAATGCAATCCTCCACGGAGGGATTAGTAATGATGGTGGTTGTGAGGTTGGGGGTTACCTTGTTTGAAGCCTTAGCCATGAGGCATCTAGCGGTGATGTTTTCGTTGGGTGATTCGAAGAGCGACACCTGGGGAGTAGCAATGGCAATGGATGCCATGGCCGTTGCCTCTTCATTCTCATCATCATCGTCATCCTCTTGGTATTCTTCTTGAACCACCAACCCACGAGAGGGAGTCTTCTTGGCGAAGTTGTTCTTGTTGGGGAAGGACTTGGCTTTGTCTTTCCGAATGAACTTGCCACCATTGTCTTCCCGCTTCTCGTAAGGACAATCCGCTACGAAATGGCTCACATTGCCACAGTTGAAGCAAGTTCTAACTCGTTGCTTGCCCTTGACGCCACTGGAGTTGTTCTTGTTGAAGTTGGGTCTAGAACTCTTCTTGTTCCAAAATTGTCTTGAAGCAAGGGCCATGTGCTCATGATAATCAAATTTGGTGTCTTCGGGGTTGCTTTCCTCATCTTCCACTTCTTCCTCTTCTTCCACAATAACCTTGGCCTTCAAAGCAAGGTTGGGCTTCTTAGCCCTTTGGGAATGAAGCACCGCATTGTCGGCGGTCTTATCCAAGATGTTCATTGCAATAAACTCATCCAACACTTCACTAGAGGACATGGAGTGGAACTCCGGTCTTTGGCGGATGACAGAGGATATGGCCTTGTTGTAAGGCATCATGGCCTTGAGGAACTTGCGCTTGATCCAGTTGTCATCCGTGTCCTTACTCCCATGATCTCGGAGTGCGACCGCAAGTTTGGTCACTCTTTGAAATAGCTCACGAGGTTCTTCATCCTCTTTCATCGCAAACTCATCGGCTTCATCTTGCACCACTTCATAGTTGGAGCGTTGAATGCTAGCACTTCCTCTGTACATACGCTCGACACACTTCTATGTGTCTTTAGCCATGGAATGAGGTCGAAGATGAGGAAGATCTTCGGGAAGGATAGCATCTTGGATGATGAAGAGAGCACTCTCATTGAATTGATTGTCCACTTCTTCTCGAGGGGTGAAGTTGCTTGGGTCATGAGGAAAGAAACCTTCTTCAATGATTCTCCAAAGGTTAGTGTTCACATGTTTTAAATGTCACTTGAAGCGATAAACCCAAGAATCAAAATCTTCATTTTTTACATACTTAGGAGGAGGACCGGCATGATTTAAATGAGTGGAGGGAATCGGTCCTTTATAGATAGGAGGTTCCACATGGGCAAAGATTCCGGTGCCATTTCTACCACTAGTAGAAGGACTCTTTTCATTGTTAGCTTCCCCCTTATCGGAGTTAGCATCCGTCACCTTGTTAGTGGGATCACCCACTTTCATAGGCGAGGTAGATAGTTTAAGTCCCTCTAGAAATTCGGTAAACATGCTTTTAACCTCGGCCGTCATGGAGGTTTTCAATGTGTCTAAAGCCACATTGAATTCCTCACGTGAGACCGAGGCTCCCCCTTCTGCCGAAGATGAGATGGGATTCACACCGGAGTGTTCCTCCGCACCATCGTTAGTGTCAACCATACTCTTCGGAGGGTAAAGTCCTTAATAAAGAGACGAGGCTCTGATACCAATTGAAAGGATCGATATGGTTGACTAGAGGGGGGGTGAATAGGCAACTAACAATTTTAACCTTTTCTTTACTAAATTAAACTTTGCAACAAAATAGGTTGTCTAGATGTGCAACTAGGTGAGCAACCTATATGATGCAATAAAGACTACTACACAAGCAAGCAAGGGATGAAACAACAAGTAAGCTTGCAAGAGTAAAGGCACGAAATAACCAAGAGTGGAGCCGGTGGAGACGAGGATGTGTTACCGAGTTCCTTCCTTTAAGGGAAGTACGTCTCCGTTAGAGCGGTGTGGAGGCACAATGCTCCCAAGAAGCCACTAGGGCCACCAGATTCTCCTCACGCCTCACACAATGCGAGATGCCGTGATTCCACTATTGGTGCCCTTGAAGGCGGCGACCGAACCTTTACAAACAAGGTTGGGGCTATCTCCACAACAATTGGAGGCTCCCAACAACAACAACAACAACACGAAGCTTCACCACAATGGAGTATGGCTTCGAGGTGATCTCAACCGTCTAGGGTGCTCAACACCCAAGAGTAACAAGATCCGCAAGGGATAAGTGGGGGGAATCAAATTTCTCTTGGTGGAAGTGTAGATCTAGGCCTTCTCAACCAATCCCGAGCAAATCAACAAGTTTGATTGGCTAGGGAGAGAGATCGGGCGAAAATGGAGCTTTGAGCAACAATGGAGCTTTGGGGGAAAGAGGTAGGTCAACAAGGAAGAAGAAGACCCCTTTATATAGTGGGGGAACACATCCAACCGTTACCCCACTGAGCAGCCCCGCACAGAGCGGTACTACCGCTGGGAAGGGCGGTACTACCGCTCTCTGCTCAGCGGTACTACCGCGTAGAAGGGAGACCAGACCATCGCCCAGAGCGGTACTATCATGAGTAGGAGCGGTACTACCGCTCGGAGCGGTACTACCGCTTCCACTTCCGCTGGTAGTGCCGCAAAACCCGACACGAGAAAACATCATCCCAAATCGAGGCGGTAGTAGGCGCGGTACTACGGCGGTACTACTGCCGAGCCCCCGAGCGGTACTACCGCTCAACGGAGCGGTACTACCGCTGAGAGCGGTACTACCGCTCGGCGGAGCGGTACTACCGCTGTGGGGCTTCGGCGGTACTACCGCTGTAGATCGCGGTACTACCGTTGGCACAGGACGAAGAGGGAATCGGAAGAGAAGAGCAGCTCCAAAGATGCGAAGGGAAGACGACGGGTGTGATAGGGATGTGTACGTGTTGATTCCACCCTAGTCTTACCAAAGCGGATCCCCTCTTAATAGTACGGTGACTCCTACGGAACTAGTCCACCAACAACGAAACGCAGGAGTTACACCATCTTGAATAAAACACCGAGGGGAGGAAATCGTCTCGTGCCAATGGATGATTCTCTGAAAGAACTTAACGCACACGATTAGTCCGCAAAAGCATTATCATCAATCACCAAAACCACTGGGGAATAAATATGCCCTTACACCAGTTGACCAGTCAACATTGACTGGTCAACAGAGGGTGGGCCCCTGTCATTGACCCATTTAACTAATTAACAGAATTAACCACTAGTTAACTTTTCAGTTAACTTTTAAATTATTTAATTAATTATTATTTGTTTTTCTAAAAACCTTTTTAACTGTTTTTTAAATAGGGGCGGGGCCACTAGGAAGTGGCCTAGAGGCACCGAAGCGGGTTGTCAGCGCAGCGCCTGCCGGGCTTGACCCGGCGCGGCGACAGAGCCCCGGCGCTGACTGGCGCCTGGCGGGCGCGCCACGGCTGGCAAGAACGGCGAAGCTGCATAGAGCAAAGCAAGGGCGCAGCGGGGTGAGGCAGGGCCGAGCAAATGGGTGGAGGCCAACATCGGGCGGCGGCGCTGCTGCTGCAGCCGCAAAGACGGGCAATGGGAGGCGGGCGATGGTGGCGAGCGGGGACAAGGCCCAGGCACGGCGCGGGTGGCTGCCTCGCGTGGGAGTGTGGGCGGCTGCCTCGTGCGGGCGTGCGCGCTGAAGGAGGGCATGGGAGCAGAGGAGCGGCAGGCCAGGCAGAGCCGAGCGGGGAAAGCAGGGGCGGGCGGCTGGGGCTAGGCAGCGTCGGGCCAAGCCAGCAGCAGCGATGGGGAGGCGCGGAAAGCGGAGATGGATGCGATCGCGGAAGGGCCAGCTGCAGCGGCAGCAGGCAGAAAAGCAACAAGGTAGAGTAGGGGCAGCAGCAAAAGCATCACAAGGAACAGCAGGAGCACGTACGCGGACGCTGAGCTGCCGCCATGTCGGGCATCGGCTCGTATAGGCGACTACGGTGACGAATCGAACGGGAGATGAGGGGAATCGGCATGGGGCTCACAGCGGAGGTCGATGGCGCGTCCGGGGAGGCTCGGGGAGGCGCCGGAGCACGGATCCACGACGGGGCAGCGGTGACGACCGACGGCGAAGACGAAGGCGAGAGCGACGATGGGGCGGCTCCCCGGCTCGATTTCGTGGACGAGGAAGAAACGGCAGAGGTGGCAGAGCTCGAGAACGAGGCCCTAGGGCACGGGGTCGACGGAGAGCGTGCAGGCAAAGGCCGCCATGGCAACGAAGCTTTGGCCAAGAGTTTCAAGGAAGAAAACGGCGCGAGGGGGGAGAAGTGGTTGTCTAGGGTTTGTCTAAGGCGACGGGGTTGTCTTGTAGGACGTCGGGGATCCGGCTTGCCTGCTTCCTTTCCATGCTCCCATCCGTGCTCCCACCTCATCCTACGGCTGTCTTTTTTCCTTTTTCCTTTCTAATCTAATCATCTCCCCCCTAATTTTAAGGAGGTGGGGCTGGGCCTTATTTTGTTCCAATCAAATTAAGCCACGTATGCGGGAGCACAGATGGGAACATGGGAAGGGAGCAGGCAAGTCTCGTCCGGACGTCGGGGGTGCACCGGATGGTCGACACGGCGACATCAGCAGCCTCGGCGGGGTGGATGGCAACCAGGGACATCCTATTGGACACTCTCTGCGTCAAGTTGCTGCGGTTTCGCACAGGAGCGTCCCCGACTGGGCCGGCCCATGAAGATGGCGCGATCGACACGAATGAGCATTGCTCAAAAAATAATTCGATGGTGGGATTCAACACACGATCGAGTGATCCAGACGATGTGTTCCTACCAGCAGACTGGTCCTCGAATGTGCTCATAACTTAGCATCGACATAAAGAACTGCACACGCTTTGCATATCCGAATTAATTTAGGAATTTCGAAAGTAATTGTTTTTCAAAAAACGAAATGTTCTGTGACACACAATCACTTTCCAAAAATTGTGAACAATTTTCGAAAAACAATAACATTTTCTAAAAAGCAGGAACATTTTTTGAAATTACGAACAATTTGTTCAAAACGCAACTTTTACAAAAATTCAGAAAAGATGAACATTTTTTTAGTATGTGAACAAAATTGAAAAGGCTGGAACATTTTTCGAAATTACAGAACCTTTTCAAATTTATGAAAACAAAATTTAGAAATGAGAACATTTTTTCAAATTCCTCGAACATATTTTGAGATTGCGAACAAATTTTCAAAAACATAATTTTTTTTCAAATTTGTGAACACATTTCGAAAGTCAGAACTTTTTTGAAAATTCCGAAGTAAAAAAGACACCAAAAAAGGGAAAAGACGAACATTTTTTAAAAAGGGAACATTTTTTAAATCTCAGAACATTTTGTTTAAAATGCAAACATTTTTTGAGTTTATGAACAATTTTGGAGAACACGACTATTTTTGAAAAAATAAACGTTTTTTAAAAGTGGGAACAATTTTTTTAAGTTTACGAACAATTTTTGAAACATAAACTTTTTTAAAAAAAACTTGAAAAATAAAAAAGAAACAGAAAAGGAAAAGAGAAAGAGAAAATAAAGTAGAAAAATAAACAGAAAATCGTAAAAAAGAAAGCGAAAAACAAAAATAAAAAGAAAAAACCGGTTCAGGGAACCTTCAAGAAGCTTCCCAAAACCAGAAAAAAACGGCTGAAAAACTCTAGAAGATTCCCAAAACCGGAAACGCGAACACTGTAAATGGGCCGGCCCAGTTCACGGTTTCGATCGCCCGCTCTTATGCGAAGCCTCGACAGCTTGACGCAGAGAGCGTCAAATAGGATATTCCGGCCACCAGGCCATAGCCTTTGTTTCCTGTGTATGCAGGAAGGGGATATTTTCTCCCATTGGGCTGGGTCCAATGTACTATAGCACTAGAGCCCACTAGCACAGTACTAGTTAGGCATTTCCCCTCTTTTTTGGTTTCTTTTATAGTCTATGTTTTCTATTTTTCTAAGCTATCAAATGAAATTTGTTGAACATAAAACTTGTCACATAAATCAAGTGCATCAGCATAGGGCCATGCGGTTTGGGAAAAGTAACAATATTTGTTGGAATTTAAACGACCAAATTAAATGTTGCCAGACCACTAAAATTGCTAGGGCCAAACTAAAAATCCAATTAGAGTTGATTTCTGCATGACAATTACTTAGTGAATAATTGCAACCAAACAAACATTTTAGTTTCGTTGTTTGATGAAATAATAATTTGACTAGAAATTTGAATCTGCTTTTATTTTTATCGAATGGAAGTTTGCATAGTAATCATGATAACATGGCAACCATTAGCGGGGGATTACTGTTGCATGATTATCGGGATGTTACAAGCACTAACCATATAATTAATGTGCAATCAATTTCATACCATCAAATATTAATGTCAGCACTAATCACATAATTAATGTGCAATTAATATCTACCTTTCTAAAAAATATTATCCTCCCTAATGTCAGCATGCAATTAATATCTTAACTTTTTTGTAACTCTTGATTAATATCCAACATGATATCGATGTGCATTGCACGTACCCATTTACTAGTGGAGTATAAAAGAAGAGTCGCCATGTTCTACACCAACACAAAAACGTCTAGCTAGGTGCAAAGTGCAAACAGCAACGACGAGCACCACAACATCCACAGCTGTGGCTCTCATTGTTCTCGCCGCCATGTCCTCCGATGCCCTCCCCACCGCCCATGCCGACACCGATTTTATTTCCCGCGCATGCAAGAAGACAAATAACGCCGCAGTTTGCTTGGCTATGCTAAGCGCTGATCCAAAGAGTGCCTATGCCACCACCGAGCATGACCTCGCCAGCATCGCACTGGAGATTGCGATCTCCACCGTCTACAACAACGACAGGGTCGTCACTGAGTTGGCCGAGGAAAAACATGGCACACCGGAGAAGGACGCGCTACTTGTTTGCCACAAGGCCTACCTTGACGCAGACAACGACCTCGACCTACAAGCCCACCTTGCCTTCGAGTACGCGGACTATGTCGGTGCCTCAAAGGTTGTGTCACTCGTGAAAGGCACCGGTGATGCATCCGGGAACGCGTTCAAGAGGATCAACAAGAAGTCTCCCATGACCGACATAGATCAGCAGATGATGGAGTGTTGTGGTGTCACCGCCGACCTCATGGATCTGCTTGTCCCCAAGTAATCACAGTCATTCTCGGCTCCTTGCCTATGCCTGTAGCTATCAATAATTAATCAATTCTGTCTGGACATGTTTTGGTCATAAGGCAGTTATAGTAGAAGTCGCTCATATACTTGAGCATACACTTAACCCTATGAACGCACGCGCACACAACCTATCCTTATGAGCTCCTCCGAGAGATCCTCTTCTGTCCAGTGAAATATCTCTTCCCTCGAGTTCTTCCTTTTCTTTTTGCGAGACCTATTTCTACCCTGGACTATGAGCAATTGGTCAAGTTTAACCTGCAGGATAAACGCATATAGGACAGACCGACACGAGAGCTTGCTTGCTTAGCTAGTACAGATTATTTCTGATTTTGTGTCTACAACAACTATAGCTCGATGTCCATGACTATGTGATGCAAGCGTCGTGGCGACCCTTCAGACGTGCTATATGCTCCGATGCTTTAAGCGTGAATATGTACGTACCGGTCGAACCCCATTGCGTTTAATTGTAATATAAAATATTACAAAGCAAAATAAAAATATATAAATTGGGAATTATTAAATTGGTTCACCCTTTTTTGCATTGGGAGAAAACAAATGGCAATTACACAACAATACAAGGATGTTTAGAAACACTTTATTATACACTTAAACAAAAACGAAAACGAAACAAATTGGGAGAAAACAAATGGCAATTACACAACAATACAAGGATGTTTAGAAACACTTTATTATACACTTAAACAAAAACGAAAACGAAACAAGAAAAATGACAGCTGTGGGATTTGAACCCACGCCCTTTCGGACCAGAGCCTAAATCTGGCGCCTTAGACCACTCGGCCAAACTGTCTTTGATGTGTGTATCAGATTATTAACTTATATATTCTATTTAAATTGCTCAGAGGTACTTAGATGACATCCATTGGGGAGGCACGTCGCACTTCGGACAGCAGAATCTGGTTGTGCAAGGAAATTCGGATCCCATGGAGCACCAATTGAATCTGATACAATCATGAGCCCATCTTGTTAGTTGTCTAATGCATGGATTTAATCCGGCATAATCAAGAACTGCTACATGAAACCTCTTCTGGTTTAGTGACAGAACGAACGTGCGAGAAAAATAGGGAGCAGGTGCACAGTGCAGTGCAACTACTAGCCACGCTTATCAAAGAATGAAAAGACTATCACATTTTCTTTGTTTAGACTAGAAAATAGAAAATTGCCCGTGCGTGCCAACGGGGATACATTGCTAACACGTTGCATGGTAACGAAAACAAGAAAAGAAGAAAACATGAAAAGACTGTGTGTTTTAACCTTCTCACCACGTCCTGGTTGACGCCCATACCCTGCATCATGTACACTATCGTGACAGTATAGGCAACATTGACTACGATCCTACCAGTACGAGTGATGCATCGATGCAGCAGTGATGCATCAGGGTAGCCTCGGTGCCCAAAAGGTCCTCGACACACCAAACCCAATGCCACCCACGACCTCCGACTCATCACATTGTTGGGCAAAGGACTCCGACCAAATTCTCATGAAAGAACGAACAACAAATTATCATTGACAATGAAAGGTGACATTGGGTAGCCTCGGTGTCCAGAAGGTCCTCGATGCACCGAGCAAACCCAATGCCACCCAAGACCCAACACCTGCTACTCGTCACATCGTTGGGCAAAGGAATCCAAACAAATTCTCAAAAGAACGGACAACAAATTATCGTTAACAATGAAGAGGTGACATTTTATGCCATCACGTTCATCAACGTTGATTATGGTTGATGAAATGTGATGTTGATTCCTACCAACTAAATAGCATTCACATTCATCAAACCGCCATATCTACTAAATTAAATGCGGATAGGAAACATATATAATAGGCATTTCCAAAACCATCGCATATAAAGAATATATTTAATTAAGGTTGCATCCTAAATAGAATTTTAGAAATGATTAACATGCAAAATAAAAGTATATTTAAAATCTACACATTTTTTGAGTGATTCTCATATATAACATGTTAGATTTGGAGTTAGAGTTTGAAAGTTATGAATTTTTTAAAAACATTTGAATCTGCCCGAAAAAAGAAAAATTAAACAGAGAGTAGTTGGGCCGAAATTAGAACTTCGTGCAGCCCATCTGTTAAATGACCCCTAGGCGAGGCCATTATATCCTACACCCACCAGCATTTAGAGAAAAAAAGAAGAAAGAGGGAGAGAAGGATGGAGTCTGAACTCAGGTCACCCATGAAGAAGACTAGGGTTCTAGTGTAAGTGCATCTAGTGCCACTCCTAATTGGTTTTGGAGTATTGATGACAAACTTGGTTGGGGGACTAATGTGTTTGTGAGAATTGCAGGATAACACAGGTAGTAGTCCCATATTGATTCAATTTACCTACCAGAGATGACCCCTAAAAATGTGTGAAGACATTGAAGACAATGGTGGTCTATGAAGATATTCACATTGAAGACTATGACATGAGAAGACATCGCATGAAGACTATGGAGTGCGAAAACATAGTTGTTTCGTAGTTTCCTTTTCTTCTTTGTTGAGTCCTAGGAACCACCGTAGTGTTAAGTGGGGTCCAAGTGAACAACGTCAGAGTGACTGATGTGATGCTCAACCAAATCCTATGTCTTCGAGCGAAGACAATAAGAGCAAATCTTATCCAGAGCTGGATGAGTGAGCTTTACTTGTAGCCCAAGTCAAGTTGCCGCGTGTGTTTGAAATCTGACTGTTGGATGTCAGTTCCTTAGTGACCCAAGGTCATTTTGGAAAAATCAGATCGGGTTGCCTCCTGGCTATAAATAGCCCACCCTTACACCATAAATTGATGGCTGCTCAGAGTTAGTGCATGGCTTTTGTCATTTGAGAGCAACCCACCTCCGAAGCATTTGAGAGAGAAATCCTTGCGAGGACAAAGCCCAAAACACCCAGAGCCAAAGGTGTTAGGCATCACTGAAGTCTTTCTGTCTGCGTGATCTGAAGACTTGTTACACTTGAGGTCTGTGAATCCTCCAGCCGGTTAGGCGTCGCGTTCTGAGCATCCAAGAGTCATTGTGGATTGTTGGTGAATGAAGTCTGTGAAGGTTTGGAAGTCTACCTTGAAGACTTACCAGAGTGATTGGGCGAGGACTAAGTGTCCTTAGATCAAGGGGAACAAGGTGAAGACGCGGTCTTTTGAGTTGAATCTCAGCCTCCCTAACCAGACGTACAGTTGTCACAAAGAATCGGGCTGGTCCAACAAATCCTTGTCCTCTCCAAGCAACTGGTTCTATCCTTTACCTCTCCTTACTTACAGTTTGTCTTCGTGAAGTCATTGCCTCCCTACATGATCTGATTGTCTTCACTGTGTGAATACTGTTGTTGGTTGACTTCATTCTATCTTCCAGCCTGATCCTTACTACCTAGCTACTGATAGTCTTCGTGCTTTCACTTCATTGCTTACTTGACTATGGCTTGCCTAGTGTAGTCTACCTTCCACTGCATATCAATAGGTTCATTGCTACTGTTTGTCTTCAAAGCCCCCGTGTTTTGAAGACTTCCATAAATATCGCCTATTCACCCCCCCTTCTAGTCGACAACTGTTGTTTTCTACTGTTTTTTTTTTTGCAAAATAATGAATTTTATCAGAGTAAAAAATCCAAAAAAATCTGTGGAAGGTTCAAGTCCGGAAGGTTCCAGCAGCAACCAACATAACATGGGGGCCCACCCTGGGACCCACGTGCCCCCCAGACTTTGATCCACCGCCTCTCGGTTCTCGTGCCTTTATATACTTCCGAAAACCATCAGGAATTTGTCACATGTAATTTTCAGTCATCGCAAACCTTTGTTTCTTAGAGATCCAATCTGGAGGTCTTTTTCGGTACTCTGTTGAAGGTGGAAATCATCACGGTGATCACTCGTGAGTAGATTCCTGAAAGTGCTAGTTATCGACTAGAGGGGGGGTGAATAGGCGATTTTTATGAAAGTCTTCAAAACACGGGGGCTTTGAAGACAAACGGTAGCAATGAACCTATTGATATGCAGCGGAAGGTAGACTACACTAGGCAAGCCATAGTCAAGTAAGCAATGAAGTGAAAGCACGAAGACTATCAGCAGCTACGTAGTAAGGATCAGGATGGAAGATAGAATGAAGCCAACCAACAACAGTGTTCACACAATGAAGACAATCATATCATGCAGGGAGGCAATGACTTCACGAAGACAAACTGTGGTAAGGAGAGGTAAAGGATAGAACCAGTTGCTTGGATAGGACAAGGATTTGTTGGACCAGTTCCAGTTGCTGTGACAACTGTACGTCTGGTTAGGGAGGCTGAGATTCAACTGAGAAGACCGCGTCTTCACCTTATACCCCTTGAGCTAAGGACACTTAGTCCTCGCCCAATCACTCTGGTAAGTCTTCAAGGTAGACTTCCAAACCTTCACAGACTTTGTTCACCGGCAATCCACAATGACTCTCGGATGCTCAGAATGCGAAGCCTCACCGGCTAGAGGATTCACAGTCCTCAAGTGTAACAAGTCTTCAGATCACGCGGACAGAAAGACTTCAGTGATGCCTAACACTCTTTGGCTCTGGGTGTTTTGGGCTTTGTGAAGGAAATATGCCCTAGAGGCAATAATAAAGTTATTATTTATTTCCTTATTTCATGATAAATGTTTATTATTCATGCTAGAATTGTATTAACCGGAAACATAATACATGTGTGAATACATAGACAAACATAGTGTCACTAGTATGCCTCTACTTGACTAGCTCGTTTATCAGAGATGGTTATGTTTCCTAGCCATGGACAAAAGAGTTGTCATTTGATTAACGGGATCACATCATTAGGAGAATGATGTGATTGACTTGACCCATTCCGTTAGCTTAGCACTTGATCGTTTAGTATGTTGCTATTGCTTTCTTCATGACTTATACATGTTCCTGTAACTATGAGATTATGCAACTCCCGTTTACCGGAGGAACACTTTGGGTACTACCAAACGTCACAACATAACTGGGTGATTATAAAGGAGTACTACAGGTGTCTCCAAAGGTACATGTTGAGTTGGCGTATTTCGAGATTAGGTTTTGTCACTCCGATTGTCGGAGAGGTATCTCTGGGCCCTCTCGGTAATGCACATCATTATAAGCCTTGCAAGCAATGTAACCAATGAGTTGGTTATGGGATGATGCATTACAGAACGAGTAAAGAGACTTGCCGGTGACGAGATTGAACTAGGTATTGGATACCGACGATCGAATCTCGGGCAAGTAACATACCGATGACAAAGGAACAACGATGTTGTTATGCGGTTTGACCGATAAAGATCTTCATAGAATATGTAGGAGCCAATATGGGCATCCAGGTCCCGCTATTGGTTATTGACCGAGAATAGTTCTAGGTCATGTCTACATAGTTCTCGAACCCGTAGGGTCCGCACGCTACAAGGTTTCGATGATGCTTATATTATGAGTTTATGAGTTTTGATGTACCGAAGGAGTTCGAGTCCCGGATGAGATCGTGGACATGACGAGGAGTCTCGAAATGGTCGAGACGTAAAGATCGATATATTGGACGACCATATTCGAGTTCGGAAAGGTTCCGAGTGATTCGGTATTTTTGAGTACCGAGAGTTACGGAATTCGCCGGGAGAAGTATTGGGCCTTATTGGGCCTGCGAAAGAGAGAGGGCTACCTAGGGCAGGCTGCGCCCCTGGCCTGGTCCGAATTGGACTAGGGAGGGCCGCACCCTCCTTCCTTCCTCCTCTCTTCCCTTCCTGCCTCCTACTCCTAATACATGGAAGGACTACTAGTTGGACTAGGAAAGGGGAATCCTACTCCCGGTGGGAGTAGGACTCCCCATGGCGCGCCATAGTAGAGGGTCGGCCTCCTCCTCCTCCTCCTTTATATCACGGGGCAGGGGCACCCATGAACACACAAGTTGATCTACGGATCGTTCCTTAGCCGTGTGCGGTGCCCCCCTCCACCATATTCCACCTCGGTCATATCGTCGCGGAGTTTAGGCGAAGCCCTGCGCCGATAGAACATCATCATCGTCATCACGCCGTCGTGCTGACGGAACTCATCCCCGACGCTTTGCTGATCGGAGCCCGGGGATCGTCATCGAGCTGAACGTGTGCTGAACTCGAAGGTGCCGTACGTTCGGTACTTGGATCGGTCGGATCGTGAAGACGTACGACTACATCAACCGCGTTGTCATAACGCTTCCGCTTACTGTTTACGAGGGTATGTAGACGAACACTCTCCCCTCTCGTTGCTATGCCATCACCATGATCTTGCGTGTGCGTAGGAAATTTTTTGAAATTACTACGTTCCCCAACAGTGGCATCCGAGCCTAGGTTTTATGCGTTGATGTTATATGCACGAGTAGAACACAAATGAGTTGTGGACGATATAAGTCATAACGCCTACCAAAGATGTCATACTTTGGTTCAGCGGTATTGTTGGATGAAGCTGCCCGGACCGACATTACGCGTGACGCTTACGCGAGACTGGTTTTACCGCCGTGCTTTGCACACGGTGACTAGCGGTGTCGGTTTCTCCAACTTTAGTTGAACCGAGTGTGGCTACGCCCGGTCCTTATGAAGGTTAAAACGGAGTCTATTTGACAAACTATCGTTGTGGTTTTGATGCGTAGGTAAGAACGGTTTTTGCTAAGCCCGTAGCAGCCACGTAAAATTTGCAACAACAAAGTAGAGGACGTCTAACTTGTTTTTGCAGGGCATGTTGTGATGTGATATGGTCAAGACGTGATGCTATATTTTATTGTATGAGATGATCATGTTTTGTAACCGAAGTTATCGGCAATTGGCTGGAGCCATATGGTTGTCGCTTTATTGTATGAAATGCAAACGCCCTGTAATTGCTTTACTTTATCACTAAGCGGTAGCGATAGTCGAGAAGCAATAGATGGCGTGGCGACAACGATGCTACGATGGAGATCAAGGTGTCGCGCCGGTGACGATGGTGATCACGACGGTGCTTGGAGATGGAGATCACAAGCACAAGATGATGATGCCCATATCATATCACTTATATTGATTGCATGTGATGTTTATCCTTTATGCATCTTATCTTGCTTTGATTGACGGTAGCATTTTAAGATGATCTCTCACTAATTATCAAGAAGTGTTCTCCCGAGTATGCACCGCTATGAAAGTTCTTCGTCTTTGAGACACCACGTGATGATCGGGTGTGATAGGCTCTACGTTCAAATACAACGGGTGCAAAACAGTTGCACACGCGAATACTCAGGTTATACTTGACGAGCCTAGCATATACAGATATGGCCTCGGAACATGGAGACCGAAGGTCGGCGTGAATCATATAGTATATATGATCAACATAGAGATGTTCACCATTGAAACTACTCCATCTCACGTGATGATCGGACATGGTTTAGTTGATTTGGATCACGTGATCACTTAGATGACTAGAGAGATGTCTGTCTAAGTGGGAGTTCTTTAGTAATATGATTAATTGAACTTAAATTTATCATGAACTTAGTCCCGGTAGTATTTTGCAAATTATGTTGTAGATCAATAGCTTGCGTTGTTGCTTTCATATGTTTATTTTGATATGTTCCTAGAAAATATGTATTGAAAGATGTTAGTAGCAATGATGCGGATTGGATCCGTGATCCGAGGTTTATCCTCATTGCTTTGCGTAAGAATTATGTCCTTGATGCACCTAGCTAGGTGATGACCTATTGCGAGGAGCGGATGCGACGTTATGAGCGATTGGCTAGCTCAATATGATGACTACTTGATAGTTTAAGTGCACCATGCTTAAACGGCTTAGAATCGGGACTTCAAAGACGTTTTGAACGTCATGGACCATATGAGATGTTCCAGAGTTGAAGTTAATATTTCCAAAGAAATACCCGAGTTGAGAGATATGAAGTCTCCAACAAGTTCTAAAGCTAAAAGATGGAGGAGAATCGCTCAACTAGTGAGCATGTGCTCGATTGTGCGGGTACTTCAATCGCTTGAATCAAGTGGGAGTTAATCTTCCAGATAAGATAGTGATTGACAGAATTCTCTAGTCACCATCACTAAGTTGCTAGAACTTCGTGATGAACTATAGTATGCAAGGGATGACGAAAACGATTCCCAAGCTCTTCGTGATGTTGAAATCAACGAAGGTAGAAATCAAGAAAGAGCATCAAGTGTTGATGATTGACAAGACCACTAGTTTCAAGAAAAAGGGCAAAGGGAAAAGAAGGGGAACTTCAAGAAGAATGGCAAGCAAGTTGCTGCTCAAGTGAAGAAACCCAAGTCTGGTCCTAAGCCTGAGACTAAGTGCTTCTACTACAAAGAGACCGTCCTTTGGAAGCGAACTACCCCAATTGATTGGCGGATAAGAAGGATGGTAAAGTGAACATAAGTATATTTGATATACATATTATTGATGTATACTTTACTAGTGTTTATAGTAGCCCCTGAGTATTTGATACTTGTTCGGTTGCTAAGATTAGTAACTCGAAACAGGAGTTACAGAATAAACAGAGACTAGTTGAAGGGAAAGTGACGATGAGTGTTGGAAGTAGTTCCAAGGTTGATATGATCATCATCGCACACTCCCTATACTTTCGGGATTTGTGTTGAACCTAAATAAATGTTATTTGGTGTTTGCGTTGAGCATGAATATGATTTGATCATGTTTATTGCAATACGGTTATTCATTTAAGTTAGAGAACAATTGTTGTTCTGTTTACATGAATAAAACCTTCTATGGTCATACACACCAACGAAAATGGTTTGTTGGATCTCGATCGTAGTAATACACATATTCATAATATTGAGGCCAAAAGATGCAAAGTTAATAATGATAGTGCAACTTATTTGTCGTGACCGCCGTTTGGGTCATATCGGTTGTAAAGCGCATGAAGAAACTCCATAAAGATGGATTTTCGAATCACTTGGTTATGAATCATTTGATGCTTGCGAACCGTGCCTTTTGGGCAAGATGACTAAAACTCGTTCTTGAACAATGAAACGAACTACCGACTTATTGGAAATAATACATCTTGATGTATGCGACCAATGAGTATGAAGGCTCGTGACAAGTATCATTATTTTCTGACCTTCACAAGATGATTTGAGCAGATATGGGTATATCTACTTGATGAAACATAAGTCTGAAATAGTTGAAAGGTTCAAAGAATTTCAGAGTGAAGTGGAAAAATCATCGTAACAAGAAAGTAAAGTTTCTGCGATCTGATCACAGAGACAAATATTTGAGCTACGAGTTTGGTCTTCAATTAAAACAATGTGGAATAGTTTCACAGCTCACGCCACCTGGAACACCACATCGTTATGGTGTGTCCGAACGTCGTAACCGCACTTTATTTGATATGGTGCGATCTATGATGTCTCTTATCAGTTTACCACTATCGTTTTGGGGTTGTGCATTAGAGACAGCTGTATTCACGTTTAAAATAGGGCACCATCTAAATCCGTTGAGCCGACACCGTATGAACTATGGTTTAGCAGTAAACCTAAGCTGTTGTTTCTTAAAGTTTGGAGTTGCGATGCTTATATGAAAAAAGGTTTTTCAACTTGATAAGCTCGAACCCAAATCGGAGAAGTGCGTCTTCATAGAATACCCAAAGGAAATTGTTGGGTACGCCTTCTATCACAGATCCGAAGGCAAATTTGTTGCTGATAATAGATCCTTTCTAGAGAAGGAGTTTCTCTCAAAAGAAGTGAGTGGGAGGAAAGTAGAACTTGATGAGGTAACTGTACCTGTTCCTTTATTGGAAAGTAGTTCATCACGGAAATCAGTTCCAGTGATTCCTACACCAATTAGTGAGGAAGCTAATGATGATGATCATGAAACTTCAGATCAAGTTACTACAAAACCTCGTAGGTCTTCCAAAGTACAGTCCGCACTAGAGTAGTACGGTAATACTGTTCTGGAAGTTATGTTACTAGACCATGATGAACCTACGAACTATGAGGAAGCAATGATGAGCCTAGATTCCGTGAAATGGCTCGAGGCCATAAAATCTGAGATATAATCCATGTATGAGAACAAAGTATGGACTTTGAGTGACTTGCTCGATGATCAGCAAGCCATGTTAAATAAATGGATCTTCAAGAGGAAGATGCGGAATCGATAGTAGTGTTACTATCCACTAAGCTCGACTTGTTGCAAAAGGTTTTCAACAAAGTTCAAAGGTGTTGAATACGATGAGATTTTCTCACTCGTATCGATGCTTAAGTCTGTCTGAACCATGTTAGCAATTGCCACATTTTATGAAATCGGCAAATGGATGTCAAACTGCATTCCTTAATGGATTTATTAAAGAAAAGTTGTATATGATGCAACTAGAAGGTTTTGTCAATCCTAAAGGTGCTAACAAAATGTGCAAGCTCCAATGATCCATCTATGGACTGGTGCAAGCATCTCGGAGTTGGAATATACGCTTTGATAAGTTGATCAAAGCATATAGTATTATCTGAGACTTGCGGTGAAGCTGTATTTACAAGAAAGTGAGTGGGAGCACTACAGCATTTCGATAAGTATATGTGAATGACATATTGCTGATCGGAAATAATGTAGAATTATTCGCAAAGCATGAAAGGATACTTGAATAAGAGTTTTTGAAGAAAGACCTCAAGAAAACTACATACATATTGAGCATCAAGATCTATTGAGATAGATCAAGGCGGCTTGATAAGATTTTCATTGAGTACATACCTTGACAAGATTTTGAAGTAGTTCAAAATGGAGCACCAAAGAAAGAGTTCTTACCTATGTTGCAAAGGTGTGAAATTGAGTAAGACTCAAATCCCGACCACAAAGAGAAATTAGAAAGAGAATGAAAAGTCATTCCCTATGCCTCACCATAGATTTTATAAAGTATGCTATGCTATGTACCGGACCTATTGTATACCTTGCTCTGTATTTGACAAGGGAGTACAATAGTGATCTAGGAGTAGATCACTGGACATTGGTCAAGAATATCCTTAGTGAGGACTAAGGAAATATTTATCGATTATGGAGGTGATAAAACAAGCCCGTCGTAAAAGTTATCTCGGTGCAAGTTTTCACACCGATCCGGATGACTCTAAGTCTCAATCTGGATACATATTGAAAGTGGGAGCGATTAGCTAGAGTAGCTCCGTGCAGAGCATTGTAGACATAGAATATATTTGCAAAATACATACGACTCTAAATGTGACAGACCCGTTGACTGCGCTTCTCTCACGAGCAAAACATGATCACACCTTAGTACTCTTTGGGTGTTAATCACATAGCGATGTGAACTAGATTATTGACTCTAGTAAACCCTTTGGGTGTTGGTCACATGATGATGTGAACTATGGGTGTTAATCATATATAGATATGAATATTGGTGTTAAATCACATGACGATGTGAACTAGATTATTGACTCTAGTGCAAGTGGGAGACTGAAGGAAATATGCCCTAGAGGCAATAATAAAGTTATTATTTATTTCCTTATTTCATGATAAATGTTTATTATTCATGCTAGAATTGTATTAACCGGAAACATAATACATGTGTGAATACATAGACAAACATAGTGTCACTAGTATGCCTCTACTTGACTAGCTCGTTTATCGAGATGGTTATGTTTCCTAGCCATGGACAAAAGAGTTGTCATTTGATTAACGGGATCACATCATTAGGAGAATGATGTGATTGACTTGACCCATTCCGTTAGCTTAGCACTTGATCGTTTAGTATGTTGCTATTGCTTTCTTCATGACTTATACATGTTCCTGTAACTATGAGATTATGCAACTCCGTTTACGGAGGAACACTTTGGTACTACCAAACGTCCACGTGAATCGGGTGATTATAAAGGAGTACTACAGGTGTCTCCGAAGGTACATGTTGAGTTGGCGTATTTGAGATTAGGTTTTGTCACTCCGATTGTCGGAGAGGTATCTCTGGGCCCTCTCGGTAATGCACATCATTATAAGCCTTACAAGCAATGTAACCAATGAGTTGGTTACGGGATGATGCATTACGAGCGAGTAAAGAGACTTGCGGTGACGAGATTGAACTAGGTATTGGATACCGACGATCGAATCTCGGGCAAGTAACATACCGATGACAAAGGGAACAACGTATGTTGTTATGCGGTTTGACCGATAAAGATCTTCGTAGAATATGTAGGAGCCAATATGGGCATCCAGGTCCGCTATTGGTTATTGACCGAGAATAGTTCTAGGTCATGTCTACATAGTTCTCGAACCCGTAGGGTCCGCACGCTTAAGGTTTCGATGATGCTTATATTATGAGTTTATGAGTTTTGATGTACGAAGGAGTTCGAGTCCCGGATGAGATCGGGGACATGACGAGGAGTATCGAAATGGTCGAGGCGTAAAGATCGATATATTGGACGACCATATTCGGAGTTCGGAAAGGTTCCGAGTAATTGGGTATTTTTCGAGTACCGGGAGAGTTACGGGAATTCGCCGGGAGAAGTATTGGGCCTTATTGGGCCTGCGGGAGAGAGAGGGGGCTACCTAGGGCAGGCTGCGCCCCTGGCCTGGTCCGGGTTGGACTAGGGGAGGGCCGCACCCCCTTCCTTCCTCCTCTCTCTCCCCTTCCTTGTCTCCTACTCCTAATACATGGAAGGACTACTAGTTGGACTAGGAAAGGGGAATCCTACTCCCGTGGGAGTAGGACTCCCATGGCGCGCCATAGTAGAGGGCGGCCTCCTCCTCCCTCCCTCCTTTATATCTGAGGGCAGGGGCACCCCATGAACACACAAGTTGATCTACGGATCGTTCCTTAGCCATGTGCGGTGCCCCATCCACCATATTCCACCTCGGTCATATCGTCATGGAGTTTAGGCGAAGCCTGCGCCGATAGAACATCATCATCGTCATCACGCTGTCGTCTTGTGGAACTCATCCCCGACGCTTTCTGGATCGGAGCCGGGGATCGTCATCGAGCTGAGCGTGTGCTGAACTCGGAGGTGCCGTGCGTTCGGTACTTGGATCGGTCGGATCGTGAAGACGTCGACTACATCAACAGCGTTGTCATAACGCTTCGCTTACGGTCTCACGAGTGCGTGAGACGAACACTCTCCCCTCTCGTTGCTATGCCATCACCATGATCTTGCGTGTGCGTAGGAAATTTTTTGAAATTACTACGTTCCCCAACACTTTGTCCTCGCAAGGATTTCTCTCTCAAATGCTTTGGAGGTGGGTTGCTCTCAAATGACAAAAGTCGTGCACTAACTCTGAGCAGCCACCAATTTATGGTGTAAGGGGTGGGCTATTTATAGCCAGGAGGCAACCCACACTGGGTCACTAAGGAACTGACACGTGTCCAACGGTCAGATTTCAAACACATGTGGTGATGTCTACTACACAACCTTCTTCTTCTAGACGTTGTTGGGCCTGCAAGTGCACAGGTTTGTAGGACAGTAGCAAATTTCCCTCAAGTGGATGACCTAAGGTTTATCAATTCGTAGGAGGCGTAGGGTGAAGATGGTCTCTCTCAAACAACCCTGCAACCAAATAACAAAAAGTCTCTTGTGTCCCCAACACACCCAATACAATGGTAAATTATATAGGTGCACTAGTTCGGCGAAGAGATGGTGATACAAGTGCAAAATAGATGGTAGATATAGGTTTTTGTAATCTGAAATAATAAAAACAGCAAGGTAACTAATGATAAAAGTGAGCGTAAACGGTATTGCAATGATAGGAAACAAGGCCTAGGGTTCATACTTTTACTAGTGCAAGTTCTCTCAATAATAATAACATAGATAGATCATATAACAAGCCCTCAACATGCAACAAAGAGTCACTCCGAAGCCACTAATAGCGGAGAACAAACGTAGAGATTATGGTAGGGTACGAAACCACCTCAAAGTTATTCTTTCAGATCAATCTATAAAAGAGTTCGTACTAGAATAACACCTTAAGACACAAAATCAACCAAAACCTAATGTCACCTAGCTACTCCATTGTCACCTCAAGTATCCGTGGGTATGATTATCCGATATGCATCACACAATCTCAGATTCATCCAACCAACACAAAGTACTTCAAAGAGTGCCCCAAAGTTCCTACCGGAGAGTCAAGAACGTGTGCCAACCCCTATGCATAGGTTCCCAATGTCACGAAACCCGCAAGTTGATCACCAAAACATATATCAAGTGGCACATGATATCCCATTGTCACCACAGATAATCACGGCAAGACATACATCAAGTGTTCTCATAAAAGACTCAATCCGATAAGATAACTTCAAAGGGGAAACTCAATTCATCACAAGAGAGTAGAGGGGAGAAACATCATAAGATCCAACTACAATAGCAAAGCTCGGGATACATCAAGATCGTGCCATAGAGGAACACGAGAGAGAGAGAGATCAAACACATAGCTCTTGGTACATACCCTCAAATTTCGAGGGTGAACTACTCCCTCCTCGTCATGGATAGCACCGGATGATGAAGATGGCCACGGTGATGGGATCCCCCTCGCAGGCGCCTAAAGGGATCCCGAGAGGTTTTGGTGGCTCTGAGAGGCTTGCGGTGGCGGAACTCGATCTATCTTCTGTTTTGGAAGTTTTAGGCACGTAGGTATATATGGGTGAAAGAAGTACGTCAGTGGACCGAAGGGGGGGCCAAGAGGTAGGGGGCGCGCCCCAGGGGGGTGGGTGCCCCCCCACCCTCGTGGGAACCTCTCTTCTTCCCTGACATGCACTCCAAGTCCATCGGGTGGCTTTCCTTCCAAAAATAACTTCTCCAGTTGATTTCGTTCCGTTTTGACTCCGTCTGATATTCCTTTTCCTCGAAACACTGAAATAGGCATAAAATAGCAAATCTGGGCTGGGCCTCCGGTTAATAGGTTAGTCCCAAAAATAATATAAAAGTGGATAATAAAGCCCAATATTGCCCAAAACAGTAGATAATATAGCATGGATCAATCAAAAATTATAGATACGTTGGAGACGTATCACATGGCAGCTTGACTTGGGCTACAAGTAAAGCTGACTCATCCAGCTCTAGATAAGATTTGCTCTCATTGTCTTCACTCGAAGACATAGGATTTGGTTGAGCATCACATCAGTTACTCTGACTTTGTTCACTTGGACCCCACTTAACAGTACGGTGGTTCCTATGACTCAACAAAGAAGAAAAGGAAACTACAAAACAACTATGTCTTCACACTCCATAGTCTTCATGCGATGTCTTCTCATGTCATAGTCTTCAATGTGAATATCTTCACAGACCACCATTGTCTTAAATGTCTTCACACATTTTTAGGGGTCATCTCTGGTAGGTAAACCGAATCAATGGGACTACTACCTGTGTTATCCTGCAATTCTCACAAACACATTAGTCCCTCAACCAAGTTTGTCGTCAATACTCCAAAACCAACTAGGGGTGGCACTAGATGCACTTATAATTCCTTTGGACTATGAGTTTGCAGTAGTTGCTAGATGGTTCTCTCTCTCTCTCTCTCTCTCTATCTATCTCTCTCTCTCTCTCTCTCCCTTCCTCCCTCTCTCTCTCTCTCTCTCTCTATATATATATATATATATATATATATATCTCGCTTGCTTCTTAATATATCACATGAGCTACCCTACATGATTGTGATCCATTCAATGTAACTTTTGTGGTGTGTTTGCTGGAATATGATTTTTTTTTAGAAAAGGAGGCTCACCCCCGGCCTCTGCATCTGAAAGGTGCATGCGGCCATATTTAGTCCTGGCCATCTTAGGCCCTCCCCTGTCAGCCCACCCAGACCCGGCCCTAAAATCCAGGGCCTAGGCCCGATGGGCTTGCTCATGGGTTGGGCTTGGGCCTAAGTTTTGAGCCCACCAACAGGGCCCGGACGGGCTTGGGCTTGGCATATTGGCATTTTAAGGAAGAGGCCCGGCCCATGGCCCTAAGCCCTAAGGGCTTTTGAGGACTTTTTCCTAGATGGGCCAGACTTGGGCTTAAAAAGTAGGCCCGTTGGTAGGGCCTGGGAGGGCCTGGGCCTCAGTTTTCTGCCGTGGGCTTTTTTAGGCCTGGCCTGGCCCGGCCCGTGGCCAGATATAGCCATATTATTAAATATTATGAATAAAAACATAGTCTTAGATCCAATACAGCTCGCAAAAGGAGCAAAATAAAAAAGGAAACTCATTACCACAACCGGTAGGATAAAATGGGAGTAGAACACTAGACGCCTATCCTATTATGAGACCGCCATCCAAACCGATTGAATATAGCCCGTGCTACCATCTCCCAATGGTTGCACCCAATAACCAAAGGCTCCCTGGAGTCCATAGGAGTGAGTAGGGACCACGTACGGATCCATGTCGTAGCTCTGAAGATGACCTGCAAGAAAGTTAAAGTATGTTGCCTGTTAAAAATCATATCATTCCTATAGTTCCATATAGCCCAAATAAGCGCACATATTCCAATCCAAATACGAGACACAGTAATATGATCTACTCCAGCTAGCCACGTTCCAAATAACGCTTTAATGCTAACTGGAGGAATAATGTTAAAGGCTATATGAACCGTTCGCCAAATTAATTTCACAAGAGGGCAATCTATGAATAGGTGTTGTATTGTTTCTTCATGATCACAAAAACAACATTGTGCACTACCTACCCAACATCGCTGATACGGAGCATCCCTCGATCATCCCCATGGACGTACCTACATCCCCCTCGACACCACTTGGACCTATGACAAGAGCTCGAGCAAAGGCTCTCGAAGATAAGGTGAACTCACTCCTCTCCAAACGTGAAAGATCGACCTCTAGGGTTCTATCCTACATCATCTTGGTATCATGAGCCACGTTGATCACGTTTTTGGAGCCCCTATCCCGTGTTTTCTAGCTTGGTTTTGTTGTTTTCATCCTAAATCCGAAAAATCCCCACCAAAAATAGCCCCAATTTTTTTTTGTGATTTGTTGGTGTGTTAAAGTTTTGTTGGATTTGATCCATGGATTTGTGTTGCCACGTGTGGATCTAGCTTTCCCCACCCTCCCCCACCCTTTTCCATCCACAAAATCGTTCGAATTCGACATCTCCACCTTCCTCCACCTCGAAATAGAGTAGTTCGTCCCGTGCCCGATTTCGCCCAGGCACTGGACGACCGGGCTCCACCGAACATCCGGCGACCGGACGACCGTGACCCACCGGACGTCCGTAAAACTCTGACGAAACTAAAATTGTCCAGTTCGGCCACCACCACTTCCCCACCTTCCACCACATCTTCCAAACCCTTATACCACCACAGCTGCCCACATACACCACCATCATCCACCAATACCACCTATGACGATTTTGACACGTTTTGGTCTCTGAGATTTCGGGTTGTGGTTCCCGTGTCCTATTGTGTTTCGGCTATATAGGTACGGTTCGACATCATCATCACGACCGCTCATCTTCGCAAAGGACTCATCATCGCCAAGGGCAGTAACCTTAACGACATCTTTGTCATCCCATGCCATTGCATTGATAACCACATAGCCTTACTTTTGTGTTGCTTACCCATCGAGACTAGCCATTGAGTATTGCCGGCAACGTGACTTGTGCACATTAGTGATCATACTCCATAGCATACATACCATATCATAGTGGTGCATATCTTGGTATCATCTTTTGTGTCACAAAAGTTGTCATCGCATACACAATTGCTATCTTGGTTCATGAAGTTTTGCATGAGAAAAGAGCTCAAAAGTGAAAGAGCCAAACAAGCTTTTAAGCAAAGAGGGAAAGATAAGCAAAGAGCTTATAAGCAAGAACCATAGCATCATACTACATTAATATTGTCATATAAGATCATCTTGGATCATATCACCGAAATACCATACATATAGCATACTTGGGATAGAGGTCGTTGCATTTTTGCCTAGTAGGTTGTGCACAAGTTTCGTATCCGCCTATTGTGCAATCGTGCTAGCGTCTCTCTAGTATTGTGCAACAAGAGCATTTTCGTGGACTCCATATTTTGGCTCATTTTTGGTTTGCACAATCCCACTTATCTATTTGCGGGGGTGTTTCCGTGTGCCACTACTTGATTGGTCTACTTGTTGCATTTGCAAATTTGTGAATCTTTTCCAACATTATTGAAGCTCACTTACAATTGCATCAAATTTTGTGCCACCATCCTAACCAAGCTCCACCATAAGCTTTTACTTGTGTAGGTGTGAGAACCGACAAGAATTGGTACCAATTGTGCTATTTCATTGTCCGCATTTGAGTGATCTTGATCCATCTTCAACATCGGTCAAGATACATTTGGTATAAGTTCTTCTCTTTCTCCCACTCACATTTTTCTTGGAATGATGGATAGGCCAAGTACTTCTACCGAACCACTCTTCATCGAGCAAGACGACGACATGTCATCATTCGCCACCAAGAGCCACCTCTTTGGTGCACAACGAGCATTGCATCAAGAGCAACAAGCAATGACCGACTGCATCGACAATCTCGCCACCGACTTGCGACTCTCCAAGCAACGTACAAGAGACTACTTCGACAACAAGCTCGACGCTCACAAGCAAGAGAACGATGCAAGAATGGACGAGATCCATGCCTTGTTGATGAACCGCCCTCCTTCAACTTCTTCATACTCAAGACGGAGCCGCTCAAGTCGACACTCCGACGACACCTTCTCTGGCTCAAGTACACCGACATCGAACACTCTTCGACAAGCTGCGAGTCAAGACTGTCATGCATCTCGCAATCCTCTACACGGCAATCATCCACAAGAGCAAGTTGACGAGCAAGTACATCGTCCTCAAGCAAACCAAGACCCTTTTGCACAAGCTCAAGAACAACAATGTCAACGTCGCCAAGAGGAAGAACGAGCGCGTCAATATCAAGATGAACAAGACGCTGAGGCTCAACGTCTTCAACAACAACAACGTGAAGTACAAGCTCTTGAGGCGCAATGTGCCCTTCAAGAATCAAGTCGAGCCATTGCAAAGCGCAACTGCGATAGGCGCAACCAAGAGGAAGCACTTCGAGAAGAAATCCAAGAGTGGAACTACCAACCAAGAGTGCAACGTCAAGTTCCCTCACCTCCTCCTCAAGCTCGACAAGCTCCTCCTCAACCTCAAGTTCAACAAGAGCAAGATGAACATGGACTTCCTCCACGCCAAGAGCAACATGAGGTTGATTATCCTCCACGTCAAGGGCGTCATCATCACCATCGACCACAACACAATGAAGAGCAACGCTATGGCAAGCTAAAGTTCACCATGCCGAAGTTCAATGGTAGCAATGATCCCGAAGAGTACCTCTCATGGGCATTGAAGGTCGACAAAATCTTTCGTTTGCACAATTATGAAGAAGAGAAGAAGATCGCCATGGCATCACTTGAGTTCCAAGATTATGTGCTCATATGGTGGGAACAAGTCCTTGAGCGCCGAGAAGCAAGAGGTGAACCACCAATCACCACTTGGACTCAAATGAAAGATGTCATGCGAGAACGTTTTGTGCCCACCTACTACAACCGCGATCTCTTCAAGAAGCTCCAACTCCTCAAGCAAGGAACAAAGAGTGTTGAAGAATACTACAAGGAAATGGAGATAGCCATGATAAGAGCCAATGTCACGGAAGATGATGAGCAAACTATGGCACACTTCTTGAATGGTCTCAATCATCCCATCAAGAAGATCGCCGACTTCCAACCCTACTCCAATCTCATTGAGCTCGTGCATCAAGCTACCAAAGCGGAACGTCAAGTGCAAGATGACTTCAAGTATGCCAAGTACTCATCCAAGACCTACGGCTTCTCCAACACCCAAGCTTCAACAACTCCTCCAACTTCTACCTCAACCAAGACATCTACAAGCAACGACGACAAGTCAAGTTACAAGAAAGCTTCGATAACTCAAGTTGTCCTCTTCCTACTATAAGCAACTTCAAGCCGCGCGCTTCATCATCTACTCCAACCGATGAGACCGTCAAGACAAGCTCCTTCAAGTGTTTCACTTGCGGCGGCCGAGGCCACAAGTCTTTCCAATGCACCAACAAGTGCACCATGATCCTCAATGATGACGGAACCTATGACTCCATGAGTGAAGAGGAGATGGAAGCCCTTGAGCAAGTGGCCATGCACCAGCGCATGAACGAGGATGAAGATGATCAAGTATTTTATGATGAGGATTCGAGCCCCGCTCTCGTTGTCTCCAAAGTCTTGACTCTTCAACATCAACAAGACGAAGACCAAAGATGCCACATCTTCCACACAAAGGCCAGCATCAATGGAAGGTCCGTCAAGGTCATCATAGATGGAGGTAGTTGTCACAACTTGGCAAGTGAAGAACTATGCTCCAAGCTACAATTGGTCAAGATGAAGCACCCGCATCCATACAAGGTCCAATGGCTAAGCGATTTCGGCACTATAAAAGTTGAGCATACAGTCAAGGTTTCCTTCAAAATTGGAGCATACGAGGACACTTTGGAGTGTGATGTCGTCCCGATGTCCGTTTGCCACCTCCTCCTTGGTCGGCCATGGCAATTTGACCGCGGCATCATCCACAACGGGCGTACCAATCACTATAGCTTCAAGATGAAAGGGAAGGAGTATGTGCTACGACCTATGTCTCCTAGTCAAGTGATAGCCGACAAGCAAGCCACCCATCGTGGAGAGAAGAGTGAGAAAGTGATCCACCCAAAAGAGAGTGAGAGCCACAAGCCAAAACCGAGTGCCTCCACGATGAGCGACTGATGTCTACTACACAACCTTCTTCTTGTAGACGTTGTTGGGCCTGCAAGTGCACAGGTTTGTAGGACAGTAGCAAATTTACCTCAAGTGGATGACCTAAGGTTTATCAATCCGTGGGAGGCGTAGGATGAAGATGGTCTCTCTCAAGAAACCCTGCAACCAAATAACAAAGAGTCTCCCGTGTCCCCAACACACCCAATACAATGGTAAATTGTATAGGTGCACTAGTTTGGCGAAGAGATGATGATACAAGTGCAATATGGATAGTAGATATAGGTTTTTGTAATCTGAAGAAACAGCAAGGTAACTAATGATAAAAGTGAGCGTAAACAGTATTGCAATGGTAGGAAACAAGGCCTAGGGTTCATACTTTCACTAGTGCAAGTTCTCTCAACAATAATAACATAGATAGATCATATAACAATTCCTCAACATGTAACAAAGAGTCACTCCAAAGCCACTAATAGCGGAGAACTAACAAATAGATTACGGTAGGGTACGAAACCACCTCAAAGCTATCATTTCTGTTCTATCTATTCGAGAGTCCGTAGTAAAATAACATGAAGCTATTCTTTCCGTTCAATCTATCATAGAGTTCATACTAGAATAACACCTTAAGACACAAATCAACCCAAACCCTAATGTCACCTAGATACTCCATTGTCACCTCAAGTATCCGTGGGCATGATTATACGATATGCATCACACAATCTCAAATTCATCTATTCAACCAACACAAAGTACTTCAAAGAGTGCCCCAAAGTTTCTACCGGAGAGTCAAGACGAAAATGTGTGCCAACCCCTATGCATAGGTTCATGGGCGGAACCCGCAAGTTGATCACCAAAACATACATCAAGTGGATCACGTGATATCCCATTGTCACCACAGATAAGCACGGCAAGACATACATCAAGTGTTCTCAAATCCTTAAAGACTCAATCCGATAAGATAACTTCAAAGGGAAAATTCAATCCATTACAAGAGAGTAGAGGGGGAGAAACATCATAAGATCCAACTATAATAGCAAAGCTCGCGATACATCAAGATCGTGTCATAGAGAGAACATGAGAGAGAGAGAGAGATCAAACACATAGCTCTTGGTACATACCCTCAGCCCCGAGGGTGAACTACTCCTTCTTGTCATGGAGGCGCCGGGATGATGAAGATGGCCACTGGTGAGGATCCCCTCTGGCAGGTGCCGAGCAGGCTCCCGAGAGGTTTTGGTGGCTCTGAGAGGCTTGCGGCGGAACTCCCGATCTATCTTCGTATTCAATGGTTTTAGGGTATATGGGAATATATAGGCGAAAGAAGTCGGCCGGGGGAGCCACGAGGGGCCCACGAGATAGGGGGCGCGCCCGGGGGGTGGGCGTGCCCTCCTATCTCCTGGCCTCCTCGTAGCTTCCCTGGCTTGTAGTCCAAGTCTCCCGGATCATGTTCGTTCCAAAAATCACGCTCCTGAAGGTTTCATTCCGTTTGGACTCCATTTGATATTACTTTTCTTCGAAATACTGAAACAACCAATAAAACAACAATATGGGCTGGGCCTCCGGTTAGTAGGTTAGTCCCAAAAGTAATATAAAAGTGTATAATAAAGCCCTAATCATTCAAAACAGATAATAAAATAGCATGAATGCTTCATAAATTATAGATATGTTGGAGACATATCAGCGACAAGAAAAACTTCGTCCTATTCGCCACCAAAAGAGAGATGAGAGAAGTGTGTGAGAACCCATCGAGTGTTATGCACTTTGTCTTTGTGTGCAAGGACGAGGCACCAAAAACTAGCACCTCTCATGATCTACCTTTAGTGCTGTCTTCTCTTTTGTAGGACTTCCAAGATGTTTTCCCCGATGAGCTACCTCCGGGACTACCTCCACTACAAGGCATTGAACACCGAATCGACCTCATCCCCGGAGCACCTCTACCTAACAAAGCTCCATACCGCGTCAACTCCGAAGAAACTAAGGAGATCCAACGGCAAGTACAGTAACTCATCAACAACGGACATGTACGTGAAAGCTTAAGCCCTTGTGCCGTTCCGGTTATACTTGTGCCCAAGCAAGATGGTAGTTTTCGCATGTGCTCGGATTGTAGACCCATCAATGCTATTACCGTTCGTTATAGGCATCCCATTCCTCGCTTAGATGATATGCTTGATGAACTTAGCGGTGCCACCATTTTCTCAAAAAATTGATCTTAAAAGTGGCTATTATCAAATCCGCATACAAGAAGGTGATGAATGGAAAACCGCTTTCAAAACCAATTTTGGCTTGTACGAGTGGTTGGTTATGCCTATGGGTTTGTCGGAAGCTCCCGGTACTTTCATGTGTCTTATGCATTTTGTGCTTCGCCCTTACATTGGAGTGTTTGTTGTGGTTTACTTTGATGACATTCTTGTTTTTAGCAAATCCATGAAAGAACATCTAAATCATGTTAGGGCTGTTTTGCGAACTCTTCGCAAGGAACTTCTTTATGCCAACATGAAAAGGTGCACATTTGGTGTTGACAAGCTTGTTTTCTTGGGTTTAGTTGTTTCTTCCAAGGGTGTACATGTTGATGAATCTAAAATTGAGGCAATTAAAACTTTCCCCCAACCCACCAATTTGCAACAAGTGCGTAGCTTTCTTGCTCTTGCGGTTCGTAGCTTTGTGAAAGAGTTTAGCACCATCTCCGCACCTTTGCATGCCTTGAGTAAGAAAAATGCTCCTTTTGTTTGGGGACCCTTGCAATCTACCACTTTTGATGAGCTCAAATCTTTGCTTACTCATGCTCCGATTCTCGCTTTACCCAACTTTGACAAAACTTTTGAGGTTCATTGCGATGCAAGTGGTACCGGAATTGGCGGAGTTTTGATGCATGAAAAATGAGCCATTGCATATTTTAGTGAAAAACTCTCTGGTGCTCAAATTAACTATCCCATCTATGACAAAGAATTGTATGCTTTAGTGCGTGTGTTACATGTTTGGGAACATTATCTTAGACCTCATGAGTTTGTCATCCATACCGATCATGAAACACTTAAGTACTTGAAAGGTCAAACTAAGTTGAACAAGCGTCATGCCAAATGGAGTGAATTTATTGAATCTTTTCCCTATGTGATCAAGTACATTAAGGGTAAGTAAAATGTTGTTGCGGATGCCCTTTCCTGCATATGCACGCTTGTCACTACACTTGAGTTGAATGTTATTGGCTTTGAGCACATAAAAGACTTCTATGCGAATGATCCTTACTTTGCTACTCCTTATGCTAAGTGTTTGATGCACACATCTTGGGAACGATATTACATCAAGGATGATTATCTTATGAGAGCTAACAAACTTTGCATTCCCGAGTCTTCTCTTCGTTTGCTCCTTTTGCAAGAGGCTCATGGAGGCGGACTCATGGGACACTTTGGCCGCGACAAGACATTTGCCACGCTCTCCAAGAACTACTTTTGGCCCAAGATGTTCCGCGACGTCTCACGCTTCACCAACCGATGCTCTACATGTCGCAAAGCTAAGTCTAAAGCTCAATCTCATGGTCTTTACATGCCTCTTCCTATTCCTTATCAACCTTGGGAAGACATTAGCATGGATTTTGTACTTGGTTTGCCTAGAACTCAAAATGGAAAGGACTTCGTGTTTGTTGTTGTGGACCGATTTTCTAAGATGGCACATTTCATTCCATGCAACAAGATAGACGATGCTTCACATGTTGCAAATCTCTTTTGTAGGGAAATCTTGCGACTCCATGGAGTATCAAAGACAATCGTCTCGGACCGCGATGTCAAGTTCTTGAGTTACTTTTGGAAGACGCTATGCGCCAAGCTCGGCATCAAGCTTTTGTTCTCTTCGGCATACCATCCTCATACCAACGGCCAAACGGAGGTGATGAACCGTACACTCTCCACTCTACTTCGCGTATTGATCAAGCGGAACATCAAGGAGTGGGAAGAGTGTATACCCATCGCCGAGTACGCCTACAACCGTGCAAGACATTCGACTACCGGCAAGTCCCCCTTCGAGGTCATCTACGGCTTCAACCCGTTGTCCCCATTGAACATTCTACCTCTTCCACTACAAGAGAGCACCAACCTCAACGCGAGTGCACGAGCAAGCTACCTCAAGAAGATGCATGAAGATACAAGGACCACCATCGAGCGCCAAGTACAACGACTAGCGACCAAGCTCAACGTCAACAAGCAACCCATGATATTCAACATTGGAGATCTCGTGTGGCTACACCTTCGCAAGGACCGCTTCCCCAACGAACGCAAGTTCAAACTTCTACCTCGAGCCGATGGACCCTTCAAGGTGGTAGCACGCCACAACAACAACGCTTATAGGATCGACCTCCCATGCGAAAAGTACAACATGAGCAACATCTTCAATGTCAAGGACCTCTCGTCATACCATGGTGATGACACTTTTGATCCAAGGTTGGATCTTTCCCAGGGGGGGGGGGGAGATGATGCGGAGCATCCCTCGATCATCCCCCATGGACTTACCTACATCCCCCTCGACACCACTTGGACCTATGACAAGAGCTCGAGCAAAGGCTCTCAAAGATAAGGTGAACTCACTCCTCTCCAAACATGAAAGATCGGCCTCTAGGGTTCTACCCTACATCAGTCGCTTTATTAAATTGTTGGGATATGATGAATTATCACTTTATGATCAGATTTATCCACGAATTCTTTTGAGAACTATTTAGTTCTTTTGCTACATAATTCTTAACCATATATTCTCTCCGATCTATTCTCTCTTTCTCTGGCCAAGGTTAAGGTTTGATCTTTAGAGGGAGTTGTGTATGATAGTTGGGTTCAACCATGCAAGTAAGCTACCACAGTGACAGAAAGTGTAAAAGGTTTGTGGTGTTGTTTCCACTAGGGATAAAGAGATGATGACATAGTTGTCTTTTGAATGCAGGGTGAAGACAATATACCATCTACTTCATGTCATCATGCTTATTGCAATTGTTTTTACTTAATACTTTAATATGCATGCTGGATAGCAATCTTCGGTGGAGTATTAACTATAGATGTAGTTGGATAATTGCACATAGATATTGGGACGTGATGTTCATATGTTAATTATGCCATGGATAGTCATAGTTATAAACATTGCAATTTAATCGATGCTCAACTGTATTTTTTTACTACATCATGCTTTATTTTGGAGATAAACCACTAATGAACCTATGGACCCAGTCTATTTTCTTCCTATAAAACTTTCAACCTCAATCAACGCACTTTTAATTTCTTGCTTCTAAATTCCTGTCAACTTGCTATTAAGTCCAAGTCCTTTTGTGGTCCAATTGTCGCTTCTAACCCTTACTAACTAGCAAGCTAGTGGGTCTGACAATCTCACTAGTCCTTTTGCGAACGAGGAAGTTTTGTATCTGTGTGTGCAGGTGTTGATCATTGCTTGTGTCACTGAGCTTCTGTTGGTTTGATAAACAACAAGATCACTTGAGGGAAATTGTTTCTTGCTATAACCCTTGGTCCCTTGCACTTGGGCCCTAACGCCTTCCTAGTTAAGAGGAAGTAGGCGGCCATCGGTGATCTTTCTCCATACTAGTAGCTAGTACAACATGCCAAATTTTGGTAGTTTGATAGCATGTAGAACTTCTTTTTTTCATGAATACGCAAAGCCTATGTATCATTTCATTGATAGAAGATGTTAATAGTGAGTACAAGAGGTGGTACAACACATGGCAAGATGTGAGATAGCACGTAGAACTACATAGGTTATAACGTTCCATGTAGTTGTATGGATTTGTGGATTTGCTAAAAAAATCGATAAAGGGCGCTCTTTATTGACTCATAATGTTGCATCAATCAAATACAAACATAATGAGTACACACTCGACCTCTACACAATTGGGATCCACACAACTAAAAAGAAAGAAAAACAGGACCCATAAGGGTCAAGGCGAGGCAAACGACCAACCGCGGCAAAACATCAACTACTATCACTGCCTTTGACAACACCCGAACAACAAGAAGCTCCCCCAACAGCGACACCTTCAGCAAGGAAACAATGCGTGAACACCGTCATCGCCGGATTGAACCACATAGGGCAATCATGGATTTTCACCTAGAAGAGAAAGACTGAGTAATCTCTAGATAGTGCCATCAACAAGGGAGCATAAACCGCCACTGTCAGGTACAACCAAGGAAGGTCAGACCTAAGATTTTGTGGATTTGCTAATGAGGCATACGATTGTGGACGCAAAGATTTGGGAGGTGATTGGTCACTACTCGTGAACGTGTCTAGACACGTCCGCACACGCCGGATTTGCTATATGCTCTGCTAGAATAAAATACTTATGTTAAGTAGACTTTTTGGAAGGGTATATGCCTATGAAAGGATCTTTTCTATGAATCTATTTTTCTAGGTTTTACAGTTTTGTGAGACAGAAATTTTCTATTCTTGAGATTAGTGGCTTAAGGGCACGTTCTAACTCGTTCAGTTGAGCATTATAATTCTTCTTCCACAAAGAAATAAAATATATAGAAATCACTAAAGTGGCGTAGCCTGAAGCATCTTAATTTTGGGGTATCCTTTTCTCCAATACGCATAAGCGTGCGCACTATATTTTAAAGAAGAGAATGAGATAGAGAAACCCTCCACGTTAGCGAGTAAATATTACACCTTGCATGAAACATGCAACACCAACTCCACCTACATCACCTAAGATAAGCTAACTCCTCACACTAGCCATAAAAGCCTGAAAAAAGGCTTCCACCTCTCCCTTGATGATCTTTGTTCGTTTTCATGTTCTTCCTTCCACCTCAAATTTTCGCACGAGAGCTTGCAAAGATGATGAGGCGCCATCGATCTTTGGCCTTTTTGGAGTGCCTTATGGCATCTATTTTTGGTCTTTTTTTCCTATCCAGTATCCACCTAGGGCTGCAAACGTGTCGAGTCCAAGCGAATTGGACTAGAGTCAACTCAGTTTGTACTAAAAATTGAGCTTTCAAACAGAGCGAAACTCGAGGTTGAGCTGTAAAAAGTGACTCGTTTTTAGCTTGTAATGATCTCGAGTCGATCCCATTCGAGCTAAATAAGATGATTTTTGTAATAATGTAAGACATTTTTTGGAATAAGATAGACTACAACACAACATAAGAAATCACTATAAAATATTTTTGACATGTTCTCTCTCAAGTGAAGACTAGTATTCACTCCATCTCGAATTGCTTTTCTTAGATTTCTCTAGATAGGAATAGTGTCTAGCAAGAGATCATGGATGAACTAGCAAGAGAAAAAAAGAAACAAAGGTGTGTCTGCTCTTAAACTTTGGTGAGAATAACCGGATATTTAATACTCCCTCCGTTCCAAATGAGTTGAATTAGATTTGTCTAGATACTAATGTATCTAGACACATTTTAATGTTAGATACATCCGTATCTAGACAAATCTAGATACCGATGTATCTAGACACGTTTTAGTGTTAGATACGTCCATATCTAGACAAATCTAAGACAACTAATTTGACATCGAAATAATATATGCCTAACCACATATCATATTGAAGGTAAATTTTCTCTGCGCTTATTTAAACTTCATGTTTGAAAATAGGTAAAACGTTGAATTAAACTTCATGTTTGAAAGCTGGTAAAATGGAGAAAAATCATACACGACATATATGATAGTAAGTTATCACATTTCTTTTTAACTCATATGAAGATTATTAATATAATTATATGATATCAACCCATCGAACTAAAATCGAGTGAGCCAGCGTTGACTCAAAATCAGCTAATTTCTCAATCGACCTAAATAAAATGTTCATACTTTAATTTTGTTTTGAGTCAATCTCAAATCGAACCAAAATACAACGTCTGAGCCTGGAGCGTTCGTTGCAGCCTATCGCGCCCCGTACATAACATAACCGAGCCGAGCAACAAAACCGGGCGGGGTGACTCTTCCGGTGGGTCGCAGCCGCGCCCATAAAAACTGAAACCCACCAGACCTCCTTGCCTTCTCCCCCCCTTCCCCATCCCCATCACGTCGCCCGGCCGCCCACCGCTGGGACCCCGAGCCCACGGGGCCTTCAACCCCCACCCGCACGCGCGCGCGCGCCTCCCCTCTGAGCCCTGACCCCCTCGCCGGAGCGGCCGAGCGCGCGCCCATGGACGAGTACCGGCCGCGCCGGTCGCCGGCTACCGAGCGGTTCGTCGGGTTGTTCTCGTCGCCCTCCTCGTCGCCGACGGAGTCGTCGTTCGTCGCTGGGGATGAGTTCCACGAGGACGACTTCATGTTCTCATCCGCCCCAGTCGCCGCCTCGGACGCGCGGCCCGACGGGCCAGGGAGCCCGACCCGGGTTCCGCATAGCCACCTCGGTCTCCTCGCCGCGCTGCACGAGGGGGACAAAAGGCTCCTTGTTCGCCGCGCCGGGGGCGGGAGCGGGGCAGCGGCGTCGGCTGTCGCGGCCACCCCGGCCACGCTGCTCCGGCGCAAGGCCACCATCGCGGCTGCCACTTCGGCATCTGGTGGTTCGCTGTCGCCCACCCAGTCCCCTGCCTCCGTCGCGTGGGCTATCCCGGCGAACCCGAGGCCCAAGAACCGCGCACCGGCCCCGCAGTATCACCAGTCGGCTCCAGTTAAGGTTCCCGTCCGCCCGCCCCCGAAGCCGGCAATGGACAAGTGGGACGAACTGGACGAGGATGACGAGCTCCGGCACGGGGATGCCGCCATGCTGCCCCCGCACGAGATGGTCGCGCGCGCGTCTGCTGGTGGCGCCGGGCCGGCCGCCCCCTTCTCGATGCTGGAGGGCGCCGGTCGCACGCTCAAGGGCCGAGATCTTCGACGGGTACGGGACGCTGTGCTCCGGCAAACCGGATGGCTCGACTGAATCCGGCGAGGTGATGTGGCTCTGGACTTGTATTCAGCTTAGAGTCATAGATTGGTTACATTAGGATATAATTCTTGTGGCGTTGTAGATCGGAAGGGAAGATGAGAAAGTAAGGTAACAGGTTGAGTTTTTTTGTGTGCAAGTGCTTGCAATTTTGATCTCAGTGAATTGGAAGGATGTGTCTGTTATTACTGAAGTTTCAACAGTAATAAGAACTTGTGTCATGTATTCGTAAATTGGTAGTTTTCTGTAATTCAGGAGGAAGGGCAATTTTGTCAACGCTGTTGAGTTTATCTCGACAATTCTCAAGGTTTATTTTTGTCCACTTGAATCCAAATGGTATTTCGGTTTCGTTTCTTTATCACGTGATATCACACAATTGCATTTTGTCGTGGTATAAGGTTAATTTTTCATGTATGTTCCTTGCCGTATGTGCATTCTCTAATCCTAATTGATATGCTGTTCATCCATGTCTGCCTACTTCCTAGAGAATTTCAGAGTTCATTGTGTCAACAGTATGATCCCAACAGAATCTGCTTATGCTTTCGAACTCAGAGTTCATTATGTCATACGCAAGCAATGTATCAAACTCATCAACCAATTATTCTTTGTTGGAAAGCATTGCCGCTTATGTCGTCGGAAGAACTTTGGTTGGTGCCTTGGTGGCTGTTTCCAGTGTTATCCAGTCATAAGGCATTCTAGTGTATGGTCTTATTAGGTGAACTTTTCTTAGTATTACTTCTCTACACTTGAATTTATACATCTTATAAAAGATTTACTAGTTTGGATTGGTGGCACAATGACTGATTGCTACGCCCATTCTTTTCAAAACGAAACTGATTGCTATGTTTAGGTGTAGTATTCTAGTGGCAACCATCTGGTCTTATCCAGCAAAATAGATAAACACCACCAACTTCTTTGAACCATTCAATGATGTTTTCTCTTTCTGTGTCGATACTTATGCTTGGCTGTGACATAGACTGCTGAAAACTGTAGTTGTATTCCTGCCATATGATTGCATGATCTTGTTAAATGCTTTAATGTATTCTATTTTCTGCTTACCGTAGGCTGAGATGCTCATCTGATGGACCGCTGTGTATTTAGGGACCCTGACCTGAACCATGTAACTTTTTCCCCTTAACCTGCTACAATACATTAGAGAGCTCAAAACTTTGAGTTCTGTTTAGCAAGTCCTCAAGCTTGTTGTTTGCGTTCAGCACTGAAGTCACCAAAGGCAAAATGATAGCTAAGGCTGGTGCTTTCTTTCGATTGTGGTCTGCCCAGACGATTAGGATAGATAAAGTTTAGACTGTGAGTCAATCACTTTCTTCCACTTCCGGTGCTCCTTTGATGGGGAAGTTTGTTCTGCTGCTGCCCTTTTCTAGCCGGATCTTGCTTTATTCCTCTGTGCCCCTCTTCCCATTGCGGATTCCACGTTTGGGTGCTGTGCTTTTTTCTTAGTCAATTGCCAGCCAATTGAAGGATCACACCATTTGTAATTGTGGTGCCACTCTTTTTCTGTGGGTCTGCGGCGGGCTGTTGCTGAGAATAAGCTCACTGTCTGGCTCCATTCAATGAGAATCGAGAACTAACTCCCCTGCACTACACTGCACATTTGCTAGTACTATCATCTCAAGGGCTTTACTAATCATTTATAGCTTCCTGGAGGAACGGCGGCCGGCTGCTGGAGTACCTCTGTATACTCCGTTGCTAAGCTGCTCCAAGCCTCCGAGGTATAAAATGAGGAAAAATTATCTGTACCATTTTGGTCACTGAACTTCAAAGTGCCCTAAAGACGGTCACGGAGGTTGCTTAAGTTGTCCAATATGGTCAGTGTATAAGTTCCCGAGACATATTTATATGTACTTTGCTTATGTGGTACTCCCTCTGTTCCAAAATAGATGACCTAACTTTATACTAAAGTTAGTACAAAGTTGAGTAATCTATTTTGGAACAGAGGGAGTACTAATTATCCATTCAAAACGCATATTGAGTGACTATTCAAACCACCGGCACTGATTCATAATTTTAGCACAGCTCTAGCTATCACCCGTAGTTCAAAACCCATTTATTCATTACATGGAGTTATTTTATAAATAAAATACAGATGTGCTTCAAATGGTTGAATTTTTTTTCCGAGAGTACACAAATCGCGTCCCATAACTTTATAGAAGGATAGAGATATGCACAAGAAAAGTTACAAGGGACAACACAAGTCGGAATATGTACAACTCCAAGCTCAGCTCCTACACCCAAACACTACTACTCATGCTTCGTTTGGTAGAGGGGTTTTTCCAGCACCATCAGAGGGGGTGGGGATTTCAAAGATTTGGTGATCCCCCTCTTCCACCCAATCCCCTTTGGTAGAGGGTTTTTCGAGTGGGTGGGGATTTCAGAGATTTGGTGAATCCTCCTCTTCCACCTGAGTAGTTTCATTAGGGCTGTAAAGGCATATTTCACCCTAAGTAGTTTGGTGATTGATGACAATGTTTTTGCGGACTAATCGTGTGCTTTGAGCATTTTAGATATCTTTTGTGTTGGCACAAGAAGGTTTGATGCCCCTCGGAGCCTAGTGAATACGCCGTTTTTCTACGTTTCCTTTTGGTGGATTTGAGTCGTAGGAAAGCCGTACTATTAAGAGGGGGTCCGCTTCGGAAAGGCTAGGGTGGAATCATCACGTACACGTCTGTTCCTATGCACCACATTTCCCCTTGCCTCTTTGGAGCACTGATCAGTTTTCCGTGTCTTTGCAAAATGAACGACTCCAAGTGGTAGTGTGTTGTGGCGTACGGTAGTACTGCTCAAGGGAGCAGTTGTACCGCAGAGGCTCACGGTAGTATCGTTCGAGGATGCGGTAGTACCGCACCTCCTTGCGGTAGTACCGCCCCGAGGTCACGGTAGTACCGTGACTTCGCCCAAAGATCGCTACTCACTGCGGAAGTAGGCGGGTGTAAATTTTACATCCGCGCCTATCTGCGGTAGTACCGCTCACTGATCTTGATAGTACATGTCGGTGCACGATCTAAACTCAGTGAAGTAGTCACGAGATATAATTGTATTCATCCGTGCCTTCCCACCAGTCGAACCACGCTTGCGGTAGTACTGCAAGGCGCGCCTGATAATACCGCTCCGTGGTTCTATCTTCATGCCTCCAACACAAAAGGGCCTCTTTTGGTGTCTGCCGTGAGTGCGGTAGTACCACAATGCCTTGCGGTAGTACCGCTTGTGTGGTGCGGTAGTACCGCATGTCGCGGGCTGGTTAAGTGGATAACGGTTGGATTTGTCCCTTGACTATAAAAGGGGAGTCTTCTTCTTCGAGTTGACTACCTCTTCCACCTCTAAGCTTCATTGATGCTCTAAGCTCCATTTTCGCCCGATATCTCTTCCTAGCCAATCAAACTTGTTGATTCTCTAGGGATTGGTTGAGAAGGCCTCGATCTACACTTCCACCAAGAGAAATTTGATTCCCCCCACTAATCCCTTGCGAATCTTGTCACTCCTGGGTGTTTGAGCACCCTATACGGTTGAGGTCACCGCGAAGCCATAATCCATTATGGTGAAGCTTCGTGGTGTTGTTGGGAGCCTCCAATTCAGTTGTGGAGATTGCCCCAACCTTGTTTGTAAATGTTCGGTCGCCGCCTCCAAGGGCACCAATAGTGGAATCACGTCATCTCGCATTGTGTGAGGGCGTGAGGAGAATACGGTGGCCCTAGTGGCTTCTTAGGGAGCATTGTGCCTCCACACCGCTCCAACGGAGACGTACTTTTCCTCAAAGGGAAGGAACTTCGGTAACACATCCTCGTCTCCATCGGTTCCACTTTTGGTTATCTCCCACCTTACTTGAGCAAGCTATATTGTGTTATATCCTTTGCTTGTTTGTGTGCTTATTGTTGTTGCATCATATAGGTTGCTCACCTAATTGCATATCTAGACAACCTACTTTGATGGAAAGTTTAATTTGGTAAAGAAAAGCTAAAAATTGTTAGTTGCCTATTCACCCCCCCTCTAGTCAACTATATCGATCCTTTCAAGGGCCTACGGGTCCATAATAGTAGCCATATGGCTTTCACTCTCTGATCTTCGATACAATGATTTTCTCTGAGATCAATTTGATGTAATTGTTGTGGTGTATTTGTTAGGATCCAATGACTTGTGGATTTATGATTATATTATTCATTTATTTATCTTAATTTATAGCTATTTATGCTTTCTGATCGTTGAGTCTTCTTTGGTCATCAGTAGTTCTTTAGAGGAAGTGGTGCATAGTGGTGGGTTCAATCTTGCGGTGATCTTGTCTAGTGACAAAAGGGAGGAAGGTGTGTATTGTGTTGTTGTCACTAAGGGTAAAATGATGGGGGTTAATCTTATTGCTAGGTTTTCTTTTATCCACATTATGTCATCTTGCTTATTATGTTACTCAATTTCTTTCAAACATAATAGTTTGAGATGCATGCTGGATAACGATCTTGGGGGTAGAGTAATAGTTATAGACGTCAGTAAGTTTAACATTCTACTTATCATGGACGTAATGCCTATGTGAAATTATGCCATAAATGATCATAGTTATGACTTTTGTTATTCGGCCAATTGACCAATAGTAATTTGTCTACCATGTCACTACATGCTTTCGAGTGAGATGCCAGTAGTGAGAACATATGGCCCTCGGGTCTATTCTCCATTAATACAAAAGTTGCCACAATTTGCTCTTTACTATTTTGACGCTTTGCCCTATCACTATTTGCTTTTAATCTTGTAACTAACAAGAACAAGGGGATTGACAACCTCCTTGCTACTGTTGGTGCAAGCAATTTTTTTATGTGTGCAGGTACTACTAACGTTGTTAGCTTGGTGTACTGGTTCAATAAACATTGGTTCTTAACCGGGGGAAATACTATCTGTTGTTGTGCTACACCACCTTTCTCTTCAGGGAATCCAACAACTCCTACGGGAGTAGCACTCACAAATGAATCTCACCAATCCCCTATATCTCGCACGCATAGACTCACACATGAGAGAGGAATAACCAAACAACTTGGAGATCAAACAAAGGGAAATCATCTCAATAATATCACAAACATCCGCAAAAGGATGAATGATTAAACAAGTCTCGATCTCGAGGTGAGTATAAACAAAGTTAAAAACCCTAATCTTACAAATTTGAATTCCTCTCCGTATGGTGATGTTGCGATGAATGAAAATGGAGATGGGCGAAAGAGAAGGAATGGATATCTAGTGGTTCTTCTCCAGATCTCTTCTTTATCTGTTCTGGACATGGTGGCGGAGCCGATCGTACCATGCCCTGTCTTGCACTTGGTTTGCTCCAATGAACTTTTGCCAAAAGGAAAGTTGTTCCAAATGGCATTGTTTGATGAGATGTTGATTGGTTTCCTTCCAAATATGTTTATTCCTACATGTCAATAGAAAGAACAAGTTTTCTTCTTTCACGAAGGATTGGCATTAGAAAGATGCGAGAAATATGAAAAAACCTTTGAAAACCACATCAAAATCCTCTTATAAAAGTGACAAAATATGGAGCCATCATGCACTAGTAAATACATTAGTCCCTCGACTGTTTTGTCCAACAAAATCCAAAACACTCAAGGGGCACTAGATTGCACCAACATAGGTGACTGGTCAGATTCATTTGTGACTAATCCATATGTTGATATTACTTTTATGATTGTTTGTTGAGTTGATTATTTGTGTTGAACGTAATGCTTGCTGTCTAATTTAAGGGTCACACAACATGATCAAAACACTTATATAGTTAAGCACATATTGTTTGGTGAATCCATGACCTACAGATGACAGGTGTTTGTATCAACAAGGTGCGAAGACAATATGAGAAGAACGGGAAGCCACGATGATTGAAATGTTGGTTCGATATAACGACCTTAATTGTTGAGCTGGCCATTGTTAATGATAATGAGAGGCAGGATAATAGAGTTAAACTATTCCACCAAGAGGATTTTGACTATTCAAAGATGACTCGCCCATTGAACACCCAACGTAGAAGGTATAATCATGTAACGTGGTAGCTTCACCTTACAGATGAGTTGACATACTCGCTATTCACCATGAACCATAGCTCTACACGTTTAAGGGCATCACCAGTGAGTGATGTCCCCCAAATCAGAGTTGGATATGGGAGGCGGCAATCCAACGTCGTCCTTGGAATGTCTGCCTAGGTCTGTCCGGATATATTTGAAGTCCAAATAATGATCAGTAGCAATTTAATGAGCAAGTAAAAGTGCATACATATGCTTCACAACCAATAAAGGCAGATATTCATTAGTTTTTACATGCCCTGGTCACAAATGCTTCAGTCCGACAACTCATGCAAATTGTGCCCTCCCAGTCCGGTTGTTCGTGCCTCGTCCGTCATCACTCTGTTGTCGGCTCATACGCAGCTTCCGCATCCACCATCTCTGTTGCCAAGCTCTTCAACATCTTTGCACGGACGGCTTGCACGATCATCGCTGCATTGGTATCCAACTCGTCCATCTTCATGGTCAATATCTTGGTTTCCTTGGAAGCGGCTGCGAATCCAAGCCCCCTCTCTTCCAGCTTGGTCTTCTTTTCTTCGAGCTTGGTCTTTTGTTCTTCGAGGTTGATCTTCTTCTTCATTGCCGCCATGAAGATGTCAAATCTCGTCACCTTTGTTTCCTCCTTGATGTCATGGTTTTGTTGGGGAAGTAGTAATTTCAAAAAAATCCTACACACACGCAAGATCATGGTGATGCATAGCAACGAGAGGGGACAGTGTTATCCACGTACCCTCGTAGACCGTAAGTGGAAGCGTTAGCACAACGCGTTTGATGTAGTCGTACGTCTTCACGGCCCGACCGATCAAGCACCGAAAGCACAGCACCTCCGAGTTCTTGCACACGTTCAGCTCAATGACGTCCCTCGAACTCCGATCCAGCCGAGTGTCGAGGGAGAGTTCCGTCAGCACGACGGCGTGGTGACGACGATGATGTTCTATCGATGCAGGGCTTCACCTAAGCACCGCTACGATATTATCGAGGTGGAATATAGTGGAGGGGGGCACCGCACACGGCTAATAGATCTCAAGGATAAATTGTTGTTGTGTCTAGAGGTGCCCCCTGCCCTCGTATATAAAGGAGCAAGGGGGGAGGGGCGGCCGGCCAGGAGGGGCGCGCCAGGAGTAGTCCTACTCCCACCGGGAGTAGAACTCCCTCCTTTCCTTGTCCAAGTAGGAGAGGAGGAAGGAAGGGAGAGAGGGGAGGAAGGAAAGGGGGGCGCCGCCCCCCTCCTTGTCCTATTCGGACTAGAAGGAGAGGGGGCACGCGGCCTGCCCTGACCGCCCCTCCTCTTCTTCACTTTGGGCCCATGAGCCATGAGGTCCATTAACCCCCCGGGGGGTTCCGGTAACCCCCCGGTACTCCCGTATATATCCGATAACCCCCGGAACCATTCCGGTGTCCGAATATAGTCGTCCAATATATCAATCTTCATGTCTCTACCATTTCGAGACTCCTCATCATGTCCGTGATCACATCCGGGACTCCGAACTATCTTCGGTACATCAAAACACATGAACTCATAATATAACTGTCATCTAACTTTAAGCGTGCGAACCCTACGGGTTCGAGAACTATGTAGACATGACCGAGACACGTCTCCAGTCAATAACCATAGCGGAACCTGGATGCTCATATTGGCTCCTACATATTCTACGAAGATCTTTATCGGTCAAACCGCATAACAACATACGTTGTTCCCTTTGTCATCGTTATGTTACTTGCCCGAGATTCGATCGTCGGTATCTCAATACCTAGTTCAATCTCGTTACCGGCAAGTCTCTTTACTCGTTATGTAATGCATCATTCCGTAACTAACTCATTGGCTACATTGCTGGCAAGGCTTATAGTGATGTGCATTACCGAGAGGGCCTAGAGATACCTCTCCGACAATCGAAGTGACAAAACCTAATCTTGAAATACACCAACTCAACATGTACCTTTGGAGACACCTGTAGAGCTCCTTTATAATCACCCAGTTATGTTGTGACGTTTGGTAGCACACAAAGTGTTCCTCCGGTAAATGGGAGTTGCATAATCTCATAGTTGTAGGAACATGTATAAGTCATGAAGAAAGCAATAGCAATGTACTAAACGATCAAGTGCTAAGCTAACGGAATGGGTCAAGTCAATCACATCATTCTCCTAATGATGTGATCCTATTAATCAAATGACAACTCATGTCTATGGTTAGGAAACATAACCATCTTTGATTAATGAGCTAGTCAAGTAGAGGCATACTAGTGACATTATGTTTGTCTATGCACTAGAAAAAAATACACTTCCGTGATGATACGTGTTTGTCACAGTAGGTCGCGTTTTTTTGTCAATCAAGTACATCCATGACCATTTTATGACAGAATCAAGATAGTCATACCCGTGTTGTCGTAGAAGTGTTCCATGACATTATCATCACGGAAGTGTCCACTTCCATGACGATAAGTCGCACGTCATAGAAGTGCTTTCGTCAAGGGTGACTGACACGTGGCCATCCACCATAACGGAACGCCGTTAAGCTATCGGGTCGGGTTTTGGATGCGATAACCTGTTAACAGCCCCGACCAATGGGGATTTTCCACGTGTAAAATCATCATTGGCTGGAGGAAACACGTGTCGGCTCATCGTTGGGACAGATGTCATCCGCTCATTGGACCGAAGGTGCCTATGATACGGCGACATGTGGCACGGCCCAACAGAGACCCATTCCTGTTAAAAGGCCGGCCCGTTTGACTTGGTCAAAAGGTGGCGGCCCGGCCCACGGAAAGCCTGTTAACGGCCTGTTCGCATATAGCCCATTTACAGCCCGCTAACCCAGGGCCGTTCGCCCTATCCAATTAGGCCCGATGGCGTTATCGGGCGTCCAATATGATTCTAGCCCGTTTAACTTCCGGCCCATGTGGCCCATGACTTCTTTCGGCCCATATGAGGCCCTTTGTAACTCTTGGCCCATTAACGGCCCGTGGTGAAACTGGCCCGTAATAAACAGTGTATCACTTTATACCCATTAACAGCTTGTTATTCTATTGGGCTGTTTCCAGCCCAAGTTATCTTTCGGCCTTCTCAGGGCCCATTGATTCTTGGGCTCATTTGCAGCATTCGGTTACATACGGCCCGTTACTGTCATTTTCTGCTGGTGGGCCAAATTCAGCCCGTCGTTACAGTCGGCCCGTTTGCGGACCGTTAATACATTGGGCCGTTTTCATGTAAAAAAAAACCGTTGGGCTGTTTTCATAGAGTTATCAAATACGGTCTATTAATGGCCCGTTATGGTCCACAAATAGTACGGCCCATGATTGGCAAAATGATGTTACGCCCCGTAGAAGGCCCATGGATCTATGGCCCGTATGAGGCCCATGGATCTACGGCCCGTATGAGGCCCATGGATCTACGGCCCATAGAAGGCCCATGGATCATACGGCCCGTAGAAGGCCCATGGACCCTAAGGCCCATATAGAAGGCCAATGGATCCTACGGCCCGTATAGAAGGCCAATGGATCCTACGGCCGGAAGAAGGCCCATGGATCATACGGCCTGCAGGAGGCCCATGGTTACACCAGTCCGTGTGTTGCCATGATTATTTTGGCCTAGTTACCAAAAATAGGCTATTGTGGCCACTAGAAAAACACAGAAAAAGAACTGCAGTGACTACAAGCAAACAACTAAACAAGACAATAAGGAAATAAATAAGCAAGCAATTAACGCTAGCCTATTACCGCTATTACACATATTACATCCTTTGGGCATCAAAGTTAGCCACCGGTGCAAATATAGGGAACAAAGCAGCATATTACATACATGGCCGTCAAAATTAGCCACCGAAGCAAATAAGCGGCAGACAAAACAAAACATAATGAAACAACTTCAAGAGCTCAAGAAACATTATCTGGGTATCCACCATGCTTGGCAATAAGCTTAGCAAGCTGATTAGCTTTGTCTGTTTGGCGCTAAAATCCTCCAACGCTTCTTTGTTGCACGGAAAAGTATGCATCCGAATGCTCCGAGGACTTCCGCAGTCCTTCCGCTTCTTGTCGCAAAGACAACGATCGATGTCTTTCACTTGTAGTTGAGACTCAAGAAACCGAACTGATTGATAAAGTGAGTTTGAATAGCTTGTGCAAGCGGTAGTGGCGATAACTCAAACACTAAACCAAGGCAGGACTTTGGGGTTGTCTCATTGTCTTCAAGATAGTCTTCCTTAGCTATTTTATCAGCTTTGTTGGAGACCAACAAGGATGTGTCACTATCTGAACCTTATCGCATTACTTCCTTTACCATTGCTTAATAAGGCACTCTTCCCCAATATTCTGTCAGCATTCTAAAAGAAGAAACAAGCAGACACATAACAAGTTTAGCATGTATATGAAACTCATTTCAGTGAACCAGTTCATTAGTAAGGTGGACAGAATTAAACTACCAAGTCTTCTATTGCCAAGTACTAGTACATAATAAAAGCATCAAACAAACATATATCTATGTCCTATGGTCACTACATTGTCTTGCCAAATCAAAATAGAGACACGGTTCAAATCATATCAGTTCAAGACAAAGCAGCAGTGAAAGAATACAAAGTGTGGGAAACTACACAGCACAACAAGATTTCAGATGGGTACCACGGGTCTACATGTACAACAACACTATTGGCTCTGTTGTGATGCTAGTAATGTGCATGATATGAAAGTCAACTGTATACACAATTGAAATTGAAATCAAAAGAGCTATTGATAAGAGCAAACCTGTTAAATAAACATGCGTGAACATACCTGTTGTGCCATTGGAGTTTCAATTGGATCCTTCAATTCAAAAATAAGTTTGTATGAGTAAATACAATGATACAAGAGCAAAGCAATCATAGTTAAAAAAGGCGCGCCTAAGCGAGCGCTTAAGCGCGCCTAGGCTCTAGGCGTTGGCAAAATGCATTGCGCATAACTACGCTTAATCTGTGCATAACTGCACATAAGCATGCGCTTTGGTTAGTAAAGCGCAAGGTGGTGGCAAAACGCACAATTAACGCCTAGCGCTTTTTTGAACTATGGTAGCAATGGAATCTTAAATTAAAACAGTTGTTCTTCAGGTTTAGGCACTTGTTCTACATGAACAGAGTACAGTAAGACGCAAGAATATAATACTTAAAAATAGAAAATGAGCTCATAGACCTTACCACATTTTTGGATTGGGACCAGTACAGAACAAGGCGTTCCCAGTCATCGTCCAGTAAATGTGTCTTAGGAGAACGTAAGGGAATTTGATGAGTTTCTTTGCGGTGAAGTATGTTTTCTTGAGTAATTCGATCATCGCCACCAAGCATTCTTGAAGATAGCGAGAGGTATTAGCACAGGTTACCTCATCTGAGTTTCCAAATCGGTCCTTCTCTATAGAAAAATGGGAAAATTTGCTGTATTATAACCATCATGGAGGTAGGATGTATGGGACGAAGCAAAGTAATTGCCAGAATAACATTACTTACACATAACTCTGGACAAACACTTGCAATGGCATTTTCCTTCATCTTGATATAATATTTCCAAGATGGGAAGATACGCTTTATACGATTGAACAACATCAAATGCGATTGATGCTAAACTACGACTAGCTGGTTGTGCTTCCTCCATAGGAATAGGCGTACTAACTGGTGGAGTTGGGGTTCGCCGTGATAGTACTGGCCCTTTGGGCACTGGAGCTGCCTTACTAACTGCTCTTGTTTGGGAGCTCTGTGGTGGAGATGGTGATGTGTCAACAGGAACTGGGTTACTATCGGCTGGGGTTGGGGTTAGATTGGGTGAAGCTGGTTCTCTGTCCATCGCAGTAGGGGTACAATCTGCGAGAGTTTGGGTTATGTGTGGTAGGGATGCTTCTTGTGCATGTACAACCGGGGTGCTATCTCCACCAAGAGGTGCACTATTTTATTTGAAGACCGTGTTTTTAGTCCGCTAGATACTGGCATCACCCGCTCCAATTCAAATGGCTGATAAACATGAAACATAGTTGAATGTACAGACATTGTATGAGAGACAGATGCAATAGATAGTGTGGAAAAAAGAGGGCATGAAATAGTTGACATGTATATTGTTTAAGTAAAACGGATAGCATGACATAATTTCACATATATGATGTCTATCTAAACTAGATAGCATAGCATAACATAATTCAAAGATATGATGAATAACTAAACAGGATCGCATGACATAATTCACCTACATGTTATCTAAGTAATCAGGATCGCATCATTTAATTCACACATGTGATTTATATGCTAAACAGAGGGCATTCGATATGATGTCTGAACTAAGAACATGGTGTTGAATATTGTGTATATGATGTCTAAACTATGCAATGCAAGACACCGTATGCATGATATGAGCAGTATAACCGTGCCAAGTTAGAGCATACACCTCAGTGGGGGAATAGGACTGGTCATCTGTCTCTGAATCCATCTCTAAGGAGCTATCAGGACCCAACAAGAGATCTGCTTCGACAGGTAGCACTGTCTGCTCCAAAGGCCTTGTTTTCACTCTAGATTTTTCCATCTCCCACCCAAATGGCTGATTCACAGGAAGAGTAGTTTAATATAAAAACATTGTCGACAAATGGAAATGTAATGAAGAAAAGGATGGGCAAGATATCATTCAAATATATGATGCCTGGTTAAACAGGATGGCATTGCACATTTCACATATATTATGGCTGGCTAAAAGACATGAGACTACATAATTCCCATGTATGATATAGAAACTAAACAGGTGGCATTACAGAACATGTCTAAACTAAGCAGATGACATATATGAGGTCAAAAGTAGGCACTGCAAGGCAACATATGCATGATATGACTAACATCATCATGCCAAGGTAGAGCAAACACCTTGGGGGGTAAATAGGACTGGTCAGCGGCGTCTAAATCCGCCCCAGAACATATATCTTCCTCTGGATTACAATCTGGAGAGGGATGGGGAGGGTTTTCCATTGAACCCACCATGGAGCGATGTCTGCATGACATTGTATTGCCGCGCAAAACTCTTCTCTTTTTCTCTACATGTTTAGCATGACTGTGTACAATATCTGACATGCATACGAAAAAATATGGTGAGATTATGTAAGGAGAGCATGCAGAAATTTAGAGTGATGGTAAAAACTAGTGGATGGATCCAAAAATAATGATAGCAGGCTGATGATTGCTTTAAATTAATAAAAGACAGATGATGATTGCTTTACTATTTGTTTCCCACCCAAGATGAACAACATAGGCATACCCTAGGTGAACTAGATATTAGACAGACATACTATTCATTGCTGCCTCGATATGTGCCCCACAACTAATTTAGAACTCAAGTTTGAACATTAATTTGGACCTGACTTGGGAGTCTGAGATGAACAGGACGATAAAGTAGCAGGTAAGTTTAAGCAATGCATAACATAAGCAGAAACAAAAGAGTGCGACCTCTCTTGTGGACCCATGTACTCCTCAGGTTCATCTGCTGAGTCGATGATGGTGATGCCGTTGTGGTGGGTGCCGGCGGCAGGGAAGGAGATCTGAGGCGGCGAAAGACGGTCATGGGTCGTGATGTCTGGTTTGGTGGATGATTCTATCGATGGAGCAGCTCAGGTGAGGTGGACGACGTCACGGCAGGAGCAGGACAAACCACACAAAGTTCCCTTCGACCGTGCACATGGCGAAGTAATTACATGAAGGGCTCATTTGGCTTGCATGATTCTTAAAAGCGAGGATAGGAAAAATACCAGAATAGGATAGGAAAATGCACATGGTAAACAGAGCATTTGTAAACACAGGATTTCTGTCAACTTGGGTGTTTGGTTTACAGGAATTGGTAGAGCAGAGGAATGCAAAGAAATATGGCCAAAATAAAGTGAAACCATATGAAAGCGTGTACAGTTAGAATGTTATTCTGGCACTAATGCACTTGGTCTTGTTTTCATGCATAGGATTTTGAAAAGTAGGTCCAGGTGGATGCTTTGCTTCATTGCTTTCAACAAAATGCATGAATAATTGAATAGTAGAGTGCCATTGGAAAATTCCATATTGCTATGTTTTTCCGTTGAACCAAAATAGCCCTAATGGATCGACGTGAATGTATATTAATAAGTGATGCAACAAGTGTACAACCTCTTTGCCGTAGCCGTGTTGACCTCAGCATGATTGGGTTGGTCGCTGAAGCAGTTGAGGCAGAGGTGGCTGTCGGAGGTGTGGAGGAAGATCTGAGGAATCTGTAGACGGCGTCCAGGGCACCGCTCTGTTGTGATGGATCGTTCTGTCGTTGGAGCAGCTCCGGTGAGTCGTAAGACGTCAAGGCTGAAGCAGCACAAGACAGACATCATCAATCTCAAGTGGAATTCTAATAGCATCTCCAATAGATGATATAAAATGGATGTAAAATTAACATCACCAAAAACCACCTAACTACAACAGATGAGGTAAAAACTGTTGACTTTGAACTTAACTGTCGAAACTGAAATTTCTTGTGGAATCTGAATACTCTTTGTCGGCCTGAATGCAATGGTAGCAGAGAGGCACTTGACATGTAGTTTAGGAAGGGCCTGCAGTTCATCTTCAACCTGCACCCCCCCTGAGCCGCCAGCCACCACCGGCCGAACCGCTGGCCCCAGCGCCGCCTCGCCGCCCCGAAACAACTCGCCACCGCCGCCTGGCCAGCCCTCTAGGCCCCCCTCCCACCTTGAACCCTAAGATAGATAGTGGGGTACCTCTCCAGCGAGCCCCCGTCCCCACTACGGATGGTTCTTCCTTAACTCCGGCGAGACCCCCCAACCCCTGAAAATCGACTTACCCAAAAGTCGATTCAGTCGACTGAAGTGTGGCTTAATCGAGCAGAGAAGCGGACGAAGCGAGGGAGAGCAGCAGCGGCAGCTAAGCGAGAGCGCGAGCGAGAGCCGAGCGAGAGCGAGCAGCCTTGAGCCGAAGCGAGCCGAGCAGCGAGCAGCGGATCTGGCTGGTATGGACGCTGCCGCCGAAGGGGCCTCGCACTGGGGGAGAGCCGCCGTGGAGATGTCGCTCGCGATGTCGGCTTCAAGGTAGCCGCTCCATGGGGGTGCGGGATGGAGCACCGCCGGTGCTGGCAGGTTGAGTTAAGGAGAAGGTGCGATGCGATGAGTGCACAACCTCTTTGGTGGCGCCGAGCAGGCCTCGGCTTCGTCCAAGAAGTCGGTGAGGATGCTGCGGTTCCGGTGGAGCAGGTTAAGGCGGCGCTGTGGGGATGGAGCAGCCACGATAGACAAGGCGATCGCCGGAGCGGCTTCTTGGAGGTGGAGGACGGGGTGGCTGAACCGACGGGACGGTGAGATGGACGACGGATCCTCATCCTGGGAGGTGGACGAGGGACGTCGAGCTGTTGCGGTGGATGACGTCGTCGGGGAAGAGGCTCCGACTGGGCAGCGGTGACATGGCGAACGGAGGAGGGTGGGGTTTCGCGGCTGGAGCGGAGGGGTTATGGCGGCCTAGGATTTCGAATGGCGAAAAGGGGGCGATGGGAGGGGGTGAAGCATGACTTACGGACGCGCTTGTCCAAAATGTAGGGTGTGTTACAAAAGTACCCCCCACCAATTTGAACTAGCGGCCCTTTCGGCTCAGGGTTAGAAGGGGGATTTCGCGTGTCGGGATTTGGAAGCTGGAGGGAGTTTTCGTGTGCGTTGTAATTTCGGGATAGCAAGGCGCGGGTTGTGAAGGCGCCAGTTTTGAGAGCACGGTATCTAAATTTTCGGGATATAACAAGACGCAGGTTGAATTTTAGGGACAAGCCTAACGTGTAGTAATATTGTACTTGTACGTACCAAATCAATTCACACTTCCCTCAACCAAAAAGAAAACGAAAAAAATAAAACTATTCACACCACACAAAGAGAGAGTCTTGCCCCGTTTTACTATACAAATGCTATTCAAAGCTACTCCCTCCTTCCATCTATATAGGGCCTAATGCATTTTTCGATGCTAACTTTGACCAAATATTAGAGCAATGATATATGACATGCAACTTACACAAAGCACACCGTTAAATTAAATGCAGTGAAAGGTTCTTTCAATGATATAATTTTCACATTGTGCATGTCATGTACTATTAATCTTGTCAATAGTCAAAGGCGGTCTTAAAAATCTCCTAGATCCACTGCCATTACCTACTTCTGCTTGGACTGACATCTCCCTGGATTTCTTTGAGGGTCTTCCCAAATCACTGGGCAAAGAAGTCATATTGTTGGTGGTGGACAGGTTCACTAAATATTCTCATTTCATTCCCTTGCTCACCCTTATACAATACAATCAGTCTCTCATGCTTTCATGGATAATGTTTTTAAGTGGAATGGATTGCCAAAGTCAATAGTCTCGATAAAACTGGATATTCACAAGTAACATGTGGCAGGCCTTCTTCAAAGCAATCGCAAGTGAAATTGAGGTTTAGCTCGCCTATCACCCACAATCGATGGCAGATGTAACGTGTGAATCGGTGTGTGGAAAATTACTTGTGTTGCATGGTTTTTAGCAACCAAGGAAGTGGGCTAGTTTGGATCAAGCAAATGCCACTTGGGAGGATGCCGACTTCATCAAAGGTCACTTTCCGGAGTTCTATACAGCTCCTATTCGTGGTTGGTGCCTTAATTCCAACATTTGACAATGCTTTGGGGAGGTATTGTCATATCTCAAGATTATTGTACCTAACTCTCGATTGAATTCAGTCTTGCCTTTACTTCATCTGCCGTGAACGGAGCCAAGAGGCTTATGTTCATTTCTTGATTACTCGCTGCTTACTTTCCCCGATGGCCTGTGGTCGGAGCTAGGATCTGCTGAGGTGAACAGTCCCTCAAAGTAACCTCAGACGTAGATGCTAACTGGTCATTACCTTCGATCTGTTGCCGTTTGAGTCATTCGAAACTTTATTATGTTCTTCTTTTTCTCCGTTGCAAAGTGATGTGACGAAAAAAGCTCAGATTTCGGTCTCCATGGCGGAGCCAATTAGCCCTTCCTCTTTGCAGCCATTAATCCGAGTGCAAACTCTCTCAATTAAGTGTTGAAGCGATCGCTCCTATCCACTCCTACTAGGGAGGGAGCCCCAAGTATTTGTCGATGGCGATTCGGTGACAATATTCAGCAGCTGCATACCTCTTGTCCGCCCCCCTATTTGTCTAAGGGTCCTTGGTAAAACTCTCTTCATTGAAGGCGGTATGTGGGTATCCATCTTATCTACGATCTGCGGGTCATCCACATGACCAAAACAAAGGGTACGAAGCAAAGTGAAACCGATATATATGTTGAAGGCGATCCCACCGGTCCTATTTATTAAGTTGCAATGGCGAGTATCTTTGGACCCCAAAGAGTTGTATAAGTTGGAAAATGGAGATTTGCTGTGGCATTGGCCGTTAGGCAGCTAGCTATTGCATTTGAAGGCTCCACAGAAAGAACCCGCAGTACTATTAGGATAGGTGGCTTCAATCCACCGTTAGTTGTTTGCATCTCGGTTAACAAAAATAAGCTTGAATCCCTCCATTAAGTAGAACAATCAGCTAAAGTTGTTAAAACAATGTCCCGTAAAAAGGTAGCGAGAAGGTCGTTCTTTCTTACTCTAAGTTGCACTCGAGTGTTTGCCGTTTTAGAGCTAGGCGATATTCTCTGTAAACCAATATCGATCTGCTTCGATATGGACCATTCTATAAGTATAGTCATTTCAGTCTTCCTCAAAGGATCTCCGATCTATTGTGCAACCTTCCTTGAAACCCACCCCACACGAATACCTCTACCCTTATCACAGCTCCAATGCCCACAGCATCCGTCTCTAGCACAAATCTTTTCTCAAATCGGGGAGAACCAACACAGAGGCCTCAATTAAAGCTTGCTTGAGAACATCAAAGGATTGCTTTGGCTTGTCCACACAAGTGGTACTCCTTTCTTTAACAAGTTCGTGAGAGGTCTCCTAATTATGTATATACAGGATGAGTCACATCTTGACCGGAGCCATGCGGAGCACAAAAAGTGAAGAGAAAGAATTTGTTCACCACTTTAAGCCAAAAGATAGAAATGAAAGTTGTTCCCATAGAATGAGATTAGATCCATAAGTGAGCTATTTATACGAAGCTTACAAGAAGCAAAGTTGAAGCAGGAGCTTTCCCACCACGGCATCAAAATCTTCTCTTAGTAAGCAAAGGGCTTTCAATGAGATAGGAATCGCACAATTTCACCCGTGGGTGGGGCTGGCTACGCTTGCTAGATTGGATCAAATATCGTGTCCCACGCTAGGCGGAATCGTTGTTTCACTCCTCCAAGCGTTCCTTGCCAATGGGTAAAGCCTTTATCTATCACTTGATTAGGAGACATATTAATTACCTTTTTATCCTTGGACCCTTGGCTCGCTTCCTTCCCGAACCGAGGGAAACCGTGCCCGAGAGATCCGTTATCTGCAGTCTCTGAGCTTGATTGCACATCTTTTCCTGCTCATACATGTGTTTTGCATGCTTGAGACCTCCTCTTTAAGCAGCTATCCGAGGAAAGATGTGTTACGAGTGGGTTGGACAACGTGCGTAGTGAGCCTGCTTTGCTATCGGTGTGAAGATGAGCATCTATCTTTCTTTTCGTGATTTAGTGTGTGTGTGCTTGTTCTTAAGGGAACGCAAATCACCCAATCATATCGGGATGGATCCAATGGGTGTGATTTTTGTCTCAGTATTGATCACTTACCCACGCTATAAGAAGAAGGGCGTCATGGAAGAGTTTGGGGTCCAAAGCCACACCTTCTTTCCCCATAGGAGCAGAGGCCAGAGCTGCCGGGCAACTCGATTCAATCGACCGATGGCTCAAGATAAGTACGAGGCGTGCTTGAGATAGATAATTTATGTATTTCGCTATTTGAATACCTAAACCGCTTCTAACAAGAATAAGTACGGAGAGATTGGATCTCCTGGCGTAGTCCCCGAGAAGGTTTGAATTCCTCAAGGCGCTCCTCATTGAAAAGAACCGAGAAGGTGGCAAGTCACTAACCTCATCACCATAGAAATCTCACCTTCGCTGAAAAAAAGTGGGCTGGATAGCCGTCCGCCGAGGACCTTTCAGGTACATCTTAAAAGGTCACACTTCGAACCAATAAAGGCGCGATCAATTGCTCATTCATTGCACGAGATACTTTCTCGAGGAACTGTCGACGAATCTAACATCCTCCATTCTTTCGGTACCTTCAACAAGATAGAGATGTTTAAAGAACTCATTCGTCATCCCACTCATCTCCTCTGAAGGGACAATGAAGGATTGTCTCAAGTAGGACCTATTAGTAGCTCATTTCAAATGGGCCAAAGAAACTAGGGCCACAGAGACCCCCTTGTGTCATGAAAAGAGAAACTTTCGGTAGTCACAAAACCCTATTTTAAGAAATAAGTCATTAGATCCCGTATCAGCTATAGCGTTGAAGTTCTCATAAGCTTTCATCATGTCGAGCTTTAGTGCACACACCGATCATCTCGTGCCTCTTATATAGTTTCTAGTTTAGGAGTGCAATTTGGAAGAACAAAAGGTGGAGCTCGCCCTAGTGTTACCCTTTGCCTCGCTCTTTAGAGGCATGAGTGGTCACAACTCGACATAGTCTAGCAGTTCTATTTGGCACACGAATTGCGTATAGCAAAGTTGAAGAAGGCATTCTAGGAGCTAAAGGCGTCTCACTCGTCTCTCATTTGCTCGATGCTTAAGTACCGGTTTGCTTCTACATCTATGGTTGAACTTGAAGGCCTCGGATTCCGAAACCTGTAGAGCTTGCACGGTGAAGAACAAGTACGTACTTCATCTGAAGAAATGGTAGTCGGACTCCTCTGGTTTTCTCCACAAGAGGAGTAAGCATAATCCTAAAGCCGCCCAATGGGCTATATTTCTTTAGAGTACTCAAAAAGTATGCTTTTGTCGGAGGGAGATTGCGGGTCTATGTAGAATAGAGAAGCGACAAAAGAAAATAAATTGAGTAGCCAAAGGCCTCGTGCACAGATATGGAAGGAAGAGGAAAAATGCATGGTACGCAATGTATGATGATGAGCGTATGGAGTTAGTTCGGTGGGTTGGTTGGGGAGTAGGGCGGGGAGAAACTTGTCCCTTCTTGATGGCGAGTATATGCTTGATCGATTCTTGTGCTCCCTATGCGCGTGTTCTTAATCACGGAACAAGTTACAAAATAAGTTTATGCGCTCCTATCCTTGTTCTTGTGAGTCCTTGTGAAGCTACATTGGTGATGGTTGGTGGTAGATCACGGATTACCAATGAGCTCTGGATGCTACTCTTAGGGATATTATTCTTGTGCTTTTTGCTATGGCTAGTCATGATTCTTGAAAGGTGGCAGTTCTTTTGAATGTACCAATTTTATTTTTCATTTATTTGTTTCCCCCATTTGAAACAGGGCTCAAGTTGCTTCTGAGATGCATTTCACACCGACTCACCTCCCACGCCTAAAATGTCTCGAGTAAACGTTTTTACCTTGTCTAGTAATTCGTGAATCTGCGGCCACTAATGCCATTCGAGACTCTTGGCCATTTCGCTTCCGCACCATATGATCCCTGCTCATCCGCCCACAACAAAACGGAATTTTTTATTTTCACTTGCGGTGTTCTCTCCATTTCTTGTTATATGCTGCTATAGGGCTATAGGTATCTGATTCAAACTTGATTGTATGATAAAACTGATTATTGATTCAATTCTTCTACTCGCAAAGACATCTGCTCTATAACTTGTAACGCCTACTAATTATAGTATCGAGTGTCACGGTGATGCGGATGCTATATATATAGTCTTCTCAAACTCGAGTGCACAGATCATTAAGTTGTAACTATACCTTCTAGTTTTTTAACTGAGCAATCGTTGATCATCTCATCCATTTGATCGTTTGAACACTACATGGAATTAATATCTTTATGAATCATTGATCATACTTCGTGTGTACTAATTGAAATCAGTTGTGCATGTCCGTCTTTGCCGCCCAGACAAGTGAAGTGCCCCGTCGACTATGGAGGAGCTTTGGCGGCGTCATGTGCCGCGATCGGTCGGGATCGGTGGCCTTCGCCTCTACTGATTTCCCTTGTGGCGTTAGTCCTCGCAGCAGCAGCAGCCTTGATCACGTTGCTGTTACGATACATGCTTGTCTCGACCTCGCTCTGAACTTGTGCATATCTCCGCCGTCTTTCTTGATCGGTTCCTCGTGTTGCATACAATGAAGTGGTGTCATGTGACGCTGGGCATAATCTCTGAAAACTCTGGACTGGTTTGGTGTGGTTTTGTTTATTCAACACCAATTGCCTTAGCTTTCTTTTTACAAGGAGACAGAGAAGAGAGTAGCTAGATTTCTTTTCTATTTTGATTTACTAATGGTCGGTTTTATTTCAAAATGGTCCGTACTTTTTTGATCTTTGGGCTTATTAAGCTTAAGAATCTTACTTAATAGGAGAAAATAGCCTCCTAAACATATGGCTAGCAACCCGTTCACCAGAGTACGCAAGAAAGGCAAAAGCACTACAAATTATTGATTTAGGAATGGGAATGGGCCGAACCACGGGTTCTTCCTTATATAATTAATGGTCTTTTCATTCTAATACTCTATCCGAGAGTTCTCGAGATTTAGCAAAGCTGTTCCTATCTAACGGATAAAAACAGGATCAAATGACAAAGACATTGTTTGTGGAGAAAGAGGTGGCTTTTCCGGATGAAATGAAACATTTGATTTGTGTAACAGAGAAAGATTTCCCACCCTTAGCCATAAAGATATGTGGCCATGAAAAGGGAGGGACTCGATTGGAACAGGATTGGCGAGGCGGTAGAGTCGTGGAAACACTTGTTGATTCCTATTTTGGATCCTAGCTCCATGGAACAATATGCTATCAAGGAAACATGGAAGAATTGCAATCTTAGATCAAAACACTATGTGTGGAAAGCTTGATAAGGGTCAGATTACTTGTACATTTGATTAGTATGAGCCACTCACATCGTTTTTTAAGGATAGGTGGGAGTAGGACCCTACATAAAGAGCAGATAGCCCACATGAATCATGGGAATAACAATCGAGGCCTTTGACGAGTAAAGGAGAAATGCAAGATTTGGATTCGCGATTTCAACAAGTAGTTAGGTTCGCTAAGTTGGCGGGAGCCATGAAAACCCACCTGGTATCTCCACGTGGATTGAGAGTCAAAAGTGTGAATTTCGTATGTCCTACCGGCACACGATTTCGATTACTTTTCTTGTTTCCGTTTGGAGATCCGATAATGGAATGCTAGATCGATATCCGGGTCGAGCAGGTACTTATCCTCCCATCTATAAATAAATGACCAATAAAAGACCAAAGCGGTGATAAATCAAGGGCGGACAGAGCAAAGATCGTAGCTAGGAACAGTCTTGCACCAGTAGCTAGTAGGAAGAAGTACAACATAGCTACATTCCCCATAGGGTTGGCGCCCCTCTTCTCCAATACACATTGAATCATAACAAGGTCTAAGCTATCTTAAAACCTACTATCAATCTGTTTATAGAACTCAATACTACTATCCATGAAATCATCATAACAAAAACTAGAATTGCCCGGTGAAATAGGAATAGAAAGAAATCCAGGGTAACTTGTATCATGAGATGGGTCCATTCCAATTGGAATTCCATATGGCTACAACTCTTTTTAAACGAGTCGAAGTCCAGTCTTGTCACTTTCCCATCATCCCTTTCCGCATTGTCCTTCTCTATTGGGGGCTCCCAACACCTCAGCCAATTAAATGCGACATCTTATTCAGGATCTCGGTGCTCCCAAAAGTTGTGAGCGACTCCGGAACAAGACTCGCCACCTCCGTAAGGCCACCGAATGAAGGAAGGAAAGAGCATGTCGTACATAAACCTGGATTTTTTCCATGTCGTCCGTATCTCACGCACGGCACGATACATAAATCCTGCAACAGAAGCACAATTTTGCTCTTGGATCAACATCACCATCTTCTTGGGACTCGAGACACAAGAACGAAACCGCCAAAAACATGAAAGCAGAACAAAGAGGAGTAGTACAACAACTGAATCATAGTCCGACACCGTCGATGGTTGGTTGTCGTGAGGAGGGTGCATTGCAGCGCTTGCTGGTAGGATTTTGGTGTTGCTATGTTCTTGCCGCAGATGATGATATATGGAGATGGGTGAGGTTTTGGACTCGAGATATTGCTAGGAGATCACATTTTCCGTCGCATTCCAAACAATTCGTGAGCCGTTTAGTTGGTTTAGTGGACATTTGCCTTGTTGATCAACCTGCTTGGTATACCCAGCTCAGTAGAATTGTTTTGTGCCCGGAACTCCGAGCGACCCTTATACTTGTTTTGCTTTCTGCGCTTCTTGTTACGCTTTGCCGAGAGAATTTCACCTCGTGGAATGCCCTATAGCTATATTTAGTCAGTATTACTCCTCTAGCTATATTTAGCTAGTTCACTGTTATATCGACCAAGGTTTACACCGAGAGTCGTAGTAAATCCTTGCATTCATGAAACCGACTAGATGAGAACGAAACTAGTGGGAACAATCAACTAAGCGGCAGGTGTGAAGTTCTAGTTGGCTTCAAAATCAACTATGCTGAAATAGATTCTCTTTTGAGAGCCCTACATATACCGACCAAACATTCCATTTCAGACTTGTGCCTTTACTATCTAATAAGTTTGATAGAAATCAAGGCGGTATAGCTTCCTTTGATCCATACTGTAATATTCAAGCTGACTTTGTCAACTTATTCCCCTTTTTCAGGTTGAATTGACAATGCTGTACTTTCTTCAACCATAGGAATCAGAATTTCGTAGGTAGAGGGGCCAAGGTGCGAAACATGCATTTCATGGAAACAAGGTAATCCGTAGTTGGTAGCGAGATGTTCAGCGGGATCAAATATCCTCCGTCTTGTCTCGCATTCGAGGAATGCTTGTAGCTGTGCTAGGCGTGAGAAGAACTCTACAATACAATTTCTACGATTGGTACAGTTGGAATTCATTCTCGAAACTCTCCTCTAGAGAATGGCTTTGGTGAAGAGAGTGATAGATCCATCGTGTCGTGTGGAAACTAAAGCTAGGCGCCGCTATTAGATCCTCACCGTATTCTCTTTACGGGAAAAGGTATGGCTCGCTCGGGAAGCGATCGGTAGTAGTGGTGGATGGCAGGTATGGAAGGATCCCGCAAGTTCCTATTTGAGATTACCACCGCCCCGCCTCGAGTGACTTCTTTGCTAGTAGTGAAGTGCGTTTTCACTTAGTTGGAAAAGTCCATAATCCGATTTGACCTCGGGAGCCTGTCCACGGATCTGATCAAAGTATGATTCCCTAGTGCCAAAAGTCCTAAAGCCTATGGCGCCAAGCATGGGGAGACCACGGAGGAGAAAAACTCTATTTCGCTATGGGCCAAAACTAGTGTTTTTTCGGATTTCTAGTCTAGTTTAAGTGTAGGGCTAGAGAGTTCTCTTCCAGTATTCTTAGCTGACTGTCCGCTTGCTTGACTCGAACAAATAGCTTTTGTTTCCACAAGGCAGATCCCATTCCTCGAATGCAAAGGACAAGAAAGACGGATTCTGGCTTTTGCTTGACTCGAACTATAGATGGAAGGAGGGAGTATGAATCCATGTTATGTCCAACTAATTTTTTTCGCTGGTTGTATAATGCATGTAACCTACTCATACCAACATTTTAGTGCATTCCAAATGTCTATACTACCGCTGCAATTTGAACTAAATTTGAATTCGTTTCTCTATTTCAATAAGAATCTACAATCATGATTGTTGCCAACTTCAACCATCATTCGTGCATTACCTTAATAACACACCACATGATTACTATAAAGATAGATATGAACTATGTGTACTACATGAACTCGAATTCTATTTTTTTGAATACACTTGATGTTGATTCCAAATAATAGTGCGTTTGATGTACTAACTATATATTCATAATCTAAACCATGTTCCATACGTACACCGTGTTTATCACACAAAGTATAGTGCCCCGCCCCCTACATTATGACAAGTATTTAGACCTGAGTTGAAAAAGCCACACAATAGCCCAAATTATAATCAATGTTCTACATTATGATATCTTCTTCAAGTATCCGTATCCACTTTTTTATAATGAATTATGATCTTTGTTCGTCTTTTACACCTTCACGATCCTCTTCTATTTGTAGCTAGCTAGCGCTAACTTTTTATCATGCATGCACACGCCCGCCCCCCTCACACACCCTTAGCGTCCCCTCCATCGCGCACGTTCATTATTTTTCTTTAGGTCGTCCACCAACAGTGTGCGTAGGCCCCTGGCTCCTTCTTTCTGGCACACACCGGTCAATATACCTCTCTAGCCAAGTGTGCCTACAACAAACACATATATACTTCTCCTCTTCCCTTCTCACCGTCCATGCCCCCATATATCCAATACGATTCCACGCAGGTGCACACTCCCGCCCCTCTTTTCATTTATCACATGCTCACACACTTCTCCCCCCTCGACATGGTAGGCCTCTCGCACCACCTCCTAGCCACACCCTCTCCCCCTGTCTGCCTCTCCGGACCTTATTTGCTTCTAACACATGCAGGCGTGTATATGAACTGATCTCCCTACATATAGCCAGGTCGACTATAATTCGTTTTCACCAAGCACCGATACACTTACCTCGCTAGTTATGTCTCTCCTTTTCTTGGACACACGACGGCTGATCTTCCTATGTAGTTATGCATGCTTACCACAACCATATCTTCTCCCCTCATCATCCTTGAATACCTCCCGACCCGTCTCTCACACGCATGTGCATAGACAGACAGACATCCCCCGCCCTCTCTTATTGATATTGCACTCATACCCTCCGTTTGTCTAGCAAGCCTCTCCCACCATTTCTGAGACGCCACTCCACCACCAACCCTCCGACGCTCTACCTTTGTCTTTTTCCCAACCTTATTCCTCTACTACACATATCCATGGATGTCGATCGATCTCCCTCAATACATAGCTAGGTATCTCTCCTTCCCCACACATATACTAGTCAACCGGTCTCTCCCCCCCCCCACACACCGATAGTCGAACGTTGTAGGTAGGTATCCATGCCACGGAGAAGAACTGCACCCCTGACCTCTCAAATTCCAGTAGGCCAGCCGCCCTGTATCTTTGACGTGGGCAAACACAAATTCGATGGGACTCTTTATCGATCGCACAACCACACACTTCATCCCTGTTTTCAATTCTATCGATATCTCACGTCCATGACTCCATTTCACACACATTGCATATGTTACGTTTTTCTGATTGAGATATCATCAACACATTGCCTCTGTTTCGCACAAACCATCTCTCTCACACCCACCCACGTACGTACCTACACCTAAAGAAGAAGTGCATGCATGACGCACGTACTCATGTCTCGTTCCCGGCCACACCCGCGCGGGTACACGATGGAGTTCGTTTCTATATGAAAAGGCAACCCACGTGATAATTTGACGCATGTAGCGGTTGTTTACTCGAAGGAGGGTAGGGTACCACGCCCAGAATATAAAATGATTGCCGTGGGGAAAATGGAAAAAATGGGTTTGTCTCTCATCAGACCATCTCACACAAGGCCGCCGTGGCCTCTGTCTCTCAGCGTTGGTCAGTGATCCGGCCGCATCCAGTCCGCCGGCGGAAAGGGAGGATGTGCATCGTCTCTCCGTTCGACGGCGTCGAGGCAGCTCGTCCCGATCTGTGGTACCCGCCGTTCTCTCTGACCAAGCTCTGGCGCGGTAGGGCCTTCGCCACTTGCTTGCTGCCGCAGTATGGGCAGATCCCGGCCGCCGGCGCCCTCCTAGTAACATCCCGACGACCCTCAGGTACAGCTTCCTCCGGCCTTGCTCCACTACCCATCTTCCCACATTGCTCCATATGGATCTTCTTTAGTTGTTTTCTTAAATCGTATCTCGGCCGACATACTTTCCATCTTGCAATCTCGTCCTCAAACCATTTTTGATAAACCACCATGTGCTATCTTTCCCTTTTTACATGGAACATGCTTCTTTTTTGTCGGCGTATGTGTCTTCAACTCGTGTTATTGGGCAGTAATTGTTTCCTATCAACCTCCTTTTGCAAACAGGGCTATCCATTTTCACGCCGTTGCTATTGCAACCTTTTGGTGAACTGCACAAATCACTTTTCTGAAGAGTGTTTTGTGCAGTTCCGCCAAAATGTCACACGGGCAATGTTTTTACATTTCTGTGGGACTGCGGAAAGGAGATTGGTTTTGCTATCCTCCTCATCCAACTCCGTGCCTAATCTTCTCCAACAAGAAGTTAGTCCTAAAGAGAGATCGTAGAGGTGATCGGCTTCTATTTATGTGTGTTATGTTTCATCATCTAGTTCCACTATTATTGTAATCACACTAACTGGATATCTTCGCAAACAGGGATGGTCCACTCGATTTTAGTGGAGCTGCACAAAATGATCGGATTGTGGTGTCCTTCATACACCTCTTTTTTGGCTACAGAGCTGGGTGAAACTAGCTGCCAAGCAATGAACACTGTGCCAAGGAAATGGAGCCATGCCTACGAACAACATCGATCAATTATTACTTTTTCTTTATTTGTACACCTTCTCACAACTTTGTCTTCAGTTGTGATGTGAATATTGGCGCTAATCTGCGAACCATTGAGATGCATTAGCCATGGTAGTTTCATTTGTATTTGATGGAATGTTGTAATGAGATAATCTCGAGGCAAGACACATGAATCCTAAGTTTAAACCTTTTTTTCCTGCGGGAACCAAAGTTGAAACCTTCATAGCATCATAGTACAATTTCATCCAAATTATGCATACATATAAACAACCTGAAGGATTGATAGCAATGCCAGAAACAATTCAACTTCGTTTCACCGACATGTTGGACATCCTTCATCCGGCTCCACCTGTCATGCAATAATATTGAGTGCACAACACAACTTCAGGGAAAGATTCACCCGGTCGTTGCGCGCGATAGTAATGACTAGTGAGCGATCAAATCCAGAGCCCCACCTTCGCCACGATAAGTTGCTCGGATGAAGCAACCATCATTTCTATGTTCCTTGAATCATTGGTACTCCCATATTCCCACGGTAATAAGTTGCTCGGTAATCAACCATCACTATATCCGCTCACGTGTGATGACCACAGGAGCTATCCATTCAGATTGCTTGTTAAAAAAAATAAAGGTCGATAACTAATGCGGCAAACTTTCAAAAAAAACTAATGCGGCACCTCGGGCCAACACGGCCAGATCACATTTTGCACGAGAAATTACACACCATGTTTCGTTGACATGTGGTCCCGTTCCAACATATCAGTGAGACGACGGCGAGTAGTAGGAGTATTTCCGAACGGACGTGTAGGCCGGGGCGCCTCTTCGTGAACCATGGTGTAAGGGCATATTTATCCCTAAGATGTTTTGGTGATTGATGACAATGCTTTTGCGGACTAATCATGTGCATTGAGTTCTTTCAGAGATTCATCCTTTGGCACGAGATGATTACCTCCCCTCGGTGTTTTATTCAAGACGGTGTAGCTCCTTCGTTTCTCTGTTGGTGGACTAGTTTCGTAGGAGTCACCGTACTATCAAGAGGGGATCCGCTTTGGTAAGGCTAGGATGAAACCAACACGTACACATCCTTATCACACCCGATGTTTCTTTCCGCTTCATTGGAGCTACCTTTCCTATCTGTGCCTGCCCTGTCCTGTCCCAGCGGTAGTACCGCGGTCCTCAGCAGTAGTACCGCCGAAGCACGTCAAGCAGTAGTACCGCTCCCCGAGCGGTAGTACCGCTTGCGGTCTTCGGCCGTAGTACCGCAGTAGTTCCGGGCTACTACCGCCTCGACTCGAGACTGCTGTTTTTCGTGTCAGGTTTTACGGTACTAGTAGCGGCAGTAGTGGCGGTAGTACCGCTCCAAGCGGTAGTACCGCCAATACTTCATGATAGTACCGATCTGGGGCGGACCTGCATCCCTCATCGGTGGCGGTACCATCGGGAGGGAGGCGGTAGTACCGCTTATCGTGATGTAGTACCGCCCCGCCCAAGTGGTAGTACCGCTCATCTTGTGGCTATTTGGGGGGTAACGGTTGGATTGTTTCCCCCACTATATAAAGGTGTCTTATTCCCCATAGTTGACCTACCTCTTCCCCCAAAAAGCTCCATTGTTGCTCCAAGCTCCATTTTCGCCCAATCTCTCTCCCTAGCCAATCAAACTTGTTGATTTGCTCAGGATTGGTTGAGAAGGCCCTGATCTACACTTCCACCAAGAGAAATTTGATTCCCCCTCTAATCCCTAGCGGATCTTGTTACTCTTGGGTGTTTGAGCACCCTAGACGGTTGAGGTCACCTCGGAGCCATAGTCCATTGTGGTGAAGCTTCGTGGTGTCGTTGGGAGCCTCCAATTAAGTTGTGGAGATTGCTCCAACCTTGTTTGTAAAGGTTCGGTCGCCGCCTTCAAGGGCACCAATAGTGGATTCACGGCATCTCGCATTGCGTGAGGGCGTGAGGAGAGTACGGTGGCCCTAGTGGCTTCTTGGGGAGCACTGTGCCTCCACACCGCTCTAACGGAGACGTACTTCCCCTTAAAAGGAAGGAACTTCAGTAACACATCCTCGTCTCCACCGGCTCCACTCTTGGTTATTTCGTGCCTTTACTTTTGCAAGCCTACTTGTGTTGTATCCCTTGCTTTCTTATGTGCTAGTTGTTATTGCATCATATAGGTTGCTCACATAGTTGCATATCTAGACAACCTATTTTGTTGCAAAGTTTAAATTGGTAAAGAAAAGCTTAAAATTGTTAGTTGCCTATTCACCCCCCCTCTAGTCAACTATATCGATCCTTTCAATTGGTATCAGAGCCTCGTCTCTTTATTAAGGACTTTGCCGTCCGAAGAGTATGGTTGACACCACAGACGGTGCGGAGGAACACTCCGGTGTGAATCCTATCTCGTCTACGGCCGATGGGAGAACCTCGGTCTCTCGTGAGGAATTCAATGTGGCTCTAGACACATTGAAGGACTCCATGACGACCAAGGTCGAAAGCATGTTTACTAAATTTCTTGAAGGACTTAAACTGTCCACCTCGCCGATGAAAGTGGGTGATCCCACTAACAAGGAGACGGATGCTACCTCCAACAAGGGGGAAGTTAATAGTGAAAAGGGTCCTTCTTCTAGCGGTAGAAATGGCACCGGCATCTTTTCCCATGTGGAACCTCCAGTTTATGGAGGACCGATTCCATCTACTCATTTAAATCATGCCGGTCCTCCTCCTAAGATTGTGAAAAATGAGGATTTTGATTCTTGGGTCTATCGGTTCAAGCGTCACTTAAAGCATGTTAATACTAATCTTTGGAGAATCATTGAAGAAGGTTTCTATCCTGATGACCCGAACAACTTCACCCCTCGAGAAGCCATGGATAATCAATTGAATGAGAATGCTCTCTTCATCATCCAAGAGGCAATTCTCCCCGAAGATCTCCCTCATCTTCGACCCTATGCCACGGCCAAAGATGCATGGCATTGTGTCGTGTCTCTCTATCGAGGAAGTGCGAGCATTCAACGCTCCAATTATGAAGTGGTGCAAGATGAAGCCGATGAGTTTGCTATGAAGGAAGATGAAGAACCTCGTGAGCTCTTTCGGAGGGTAACCAAACTTGTAGTCTCGCTCCGAGATCATGGGAGCAAGGACACGTATGACAATTGGATCAAACGCAAGTTCCTCAAGGCCATGATGCCCTACAACAAGGCCATGTCCTCCGTCATTCGTCAAAGACCGGACTTCCACTCCATGACCTCAAGTGAAGTGTTGGATGAGTTTGTTGCCATGAGCATCTTGGACAAGACCGCCGACAACACGGTACTCCGGTCTCAAAGGGCAAGGAAGTCCAACCTTGCCTTGAAGTCCAAGGTTATTGTGGAAGAAGAGGAAGAAGAGGAAGAGGACAAGAGCAACCCCGAAGACACAAAATATGATTATCACGAGCACATGGCTCTTGCTTTGAGGCAATTTTGGAGCAAGAAGAACTCAAGATCCAACTTCAACAAGAACAACTCAAGTGGCTTCAAGAGCAAGAACGAGTTAGAACTTGCTTCAATTGTGGCAATGTGAGCCATTTCGTTGCGGATTGTCCTTACGAGAAGCGGGAAGACAATGGTGGCAAGCTCATTCGGAGAGACAAAGCCAAGTCCTTCCCCAACAAGAACAACTTCACCAAGCTCCTACTCGAGGGTTGGTGGTTCAAGAGGAATACCATGAGGATGACGATGATGATGAAGATAGTGAAGCAATGGCCATGGCATCCGTTGCCATTGCCACAACTCCCCGGGTGTCTCTCTTCGACTCACCCAACGAGAACATCACCGCCAAGTGCCTCATGGCTAAAACCACCAACAAGGTAACCCCCAACATCAAAACCACCATTATTCCAAATCCATCTTTGACAGTTGGCATTGATGTCGATAAGGGGACTAATGAGGAAGTAAATGATTTTGAGTCCTTTATGAGTAAGCTCAAGGGCAAATCCAAGAAACACTTTGTTGCCCTCTTGGAACAACTTGGTGAAGCCAATGACATGATCGAGGCTCACGAAGCCATCTCTAAGATGGAAGGTCATAGTCGTGACTATGCCGATGAGATATCGGATCTCTCTAATGCTCTTGAGGAAGAGTGTGGGCATCGTTTGGCTCTTGAGGAGTCACAAAACGATGACCATGCCTAGTTAAAGAAAGATCTTGAATATGCTCTTGTTGTGTCTCGTGTGCTTACTTCCGAGAAGGCTAAACTTGGGGTTGATCATGCTAGACTCAAGGAGGAGTTTGATGTGCTTGACAAGGCCCACAAGGTCTTGAAGGGTGCTCATGCGAATCTCAAGGAGTCTCATGCTAAACTCCAAGTTAAGCAAACCAAGGAAAAGGCCACCTTTCCTCATATGGTATTAATTGATAATGCATATGCTACTAACCCGTGTTGTGAGCATGCGCATCTTGTGGAGGAGAATGCCAAATTGAAGGATCAACTTGAGAAAGGCCTTGTGACATGCATTCAAGGTGAGAAGAACCTCAACGACCTTTTGAGCAATCAAAAGGATGTTGTGGCCAAGGAAGGAATTGGATTCACACCAAAGTCCAAGAACAAGAAGAAGAACGACAAGACCAAACGACCTCCCCCTCTCAAGCAAATTTTTGTGAAAGAGGGAGAGGGCGCTCCTAAGGAGAAGAAGAACAATGTGAAGGGTGTTGATGTCAAAAAGGGAAACACCACCTTCCCCTCCTCCAACAAGGCGGCGATTTTAACCCATCATATGTGTTGTGCCGTGCTAGTGATCGACATGTTTATGCTAAATTTGTTGGTTCTCCTTATGAGTACATTGAGTGGTCTATTTGGGTTCCTAAGACCCTTGTTACTAACATCAAAGGACCCATTACTAAATGGGTACCTAAAACCAAGCATTGATCTCTTGTAGGTGTTTGCTTCCAGTGGGGGATCATGGTTGCTCGATAGTGGAGTAACAAATCATATGACCGGGAGCAAGAACTTGGTGGTGGACGTGCAAAAGATTCCATCTATGCCCACCAATGTTGAGTGGAGTGATGCCTCACATTCTAAGGTATTGGGTCTTGGCAAGGTTGTCATTTCTCATGATCTAACGATCGAGAAAGTCATGCTTGTTGAGTCCCTTGCATACAATTTGCTTTCCGTTCGTCAACTTGCACTCATGGGTTTTGCTACTTTCTTTGACATTGATACCGTGGCCCTCTTGTGGAGCAAGACTCTTAAAGTATCCTTTGTTGGGCATGTCGAGAACGGTCTCTATGTGATTAACTTTTTGGAGCGACCCACTAAGACCGCGACATGCCTAATGGCTAAAGTTGACGTGGGATGGCTTTGGCATCGCCGTTTAGCCCACGTCAATATGAGATCTTTGCAAAGTCTTCTCAAGGGGGACCATGTCGGTGGACTAACAAATGTTAGTTTTGCCAAAGATCGTGCTTGCAGTGCTTGTATTGAAGGAAAGCTCCATGCGAAGGCTCACCCTCCCATGACCATCATCTACTCGAAGAGACCCTTGGAGCTCCTTCACATGGATCTCTTTGGGCCTCCATCTTTTGATAGTCTTGGAGGTAGAAAGTATTGCTTGGTGATTGTGGATGATTATTCAAGATACACTTGGGTATACTTCTTCAAGAGGAAGAGTGAGACTCAACAAACCGTCATCGACTTTGCAAATGAAGCTCAACGTCAACATAATGCAAAGATCTTGACAATCAGAAGTGACAATGGCACCGAGTTCAAGAACTACACCTTGGATGAGTTTCTTAGTGATGAGGGGATAAAGCATCAATATGTTGCTCCATATACCCCTCAACAAAATGGTGTTGCAGAGAGGAAGAACCGGACGTTGATGGATGCGGCAAGGACCATGATGGCGGAGTTCAAGTCTCCATACAACTTTTGGGCCGAAGCCATCAACACCGCATGTCATGCATCCAATCGGCTCTATCTCCGCAAAGGTTTGAACAAGACTCCTTATGAGATACTCACCGGCAACAAGCCCAATCTCAAGTACTTTCGTGTGTTCGGTTGTAAGTGTTTCATTCTCAAGAAAGGTGTTCGTTTGTCTAAATTTGAGGCTAGAGCTTATGAGGGCATATTTGTTGGTTATGCTACAAACTCTCATGCTTATCGTGTTCTCAACAAGTCCACGGACTCATTGAGGAGGCGATGTAACGTGAGAGTTTGATTTAAAATAACGGCTCCCAAGTGGAGCAAAGTGGTACTTGTGATGTAGGTGATGAAATTCCTCCCAAGCCATAAGAATAATGGGTATTGGTCATATTCTACCCATTGAGGAACCCCTTGTGGCCGAAGGAGAAGGACAATGCTCCACTCAAGTGGAGCCATCACCTCCCCAAGACCCACACGCTTCTGAAGAACAAAGTGAAGGCCCTCAACCTCGTGAACAAGACCAAGGGCAAGATCAACCTCAAGATGGTGGTGAACCTCTAAATGATGCCCAAGGTCAAGTTCTTCCCCGAAAGCAAGTTCAAGATCATGAGCAAGCTCAAGATCAAGAACAAGCTCAAGGCAGCGCCAAGATAATCAAGTTAACCCTCCTCCTTACACATCCGAGGAGGAATTAGAGCGTCGTGTGCAAGATTGCTTCCAAGCTCACCACCAAAGGCCATCTCATGGAAAATGTGGTTGGAAGCCTAAGAAAGGGGGTAAGCACTCGTAGACAATTAGCAAACTATTGTGAACATCACGCGTTTGTCTCTTGTGTTGAACCCCAAAAGGTCTATGAAGCGCTCGAAGACTCAGATTGGCTCAATGCCATGCATGAAGAACTCAACAACTTCGAGTACAACAAGGTGTGGAGATTGGTGCCAAGGCCATCGGGGAACCACAACGTCATGGGAACCAAGTGGATTTTCAAGAAAAAGCAAGATGCTCATGGGAACATCATTCGCAAGAAGGCAAGATTGGTAGCACAAGGCTACTCCCAAGTCGAGGGTATCGACTACGGTGAAACCTTTGCTCCCATTGCTCGTCTTGAATCCATACGTTTGTTGATTGCTTATGCTTCCCATCACAACTTTAAGTTGCAACAAATGGATGTGAAAAGTGCTTTTCTTAATGGTCCTATTAATGAGTTGGTTTATGTCAAGCAACCCCCCGGGTTCGAGGATCCCTACTTCCCGGATCATGTGTATCAACTCGATAAGGCACTCTATGGCCTTAAACAAGCCCCACGTGCGTGGTATGACCACCTTACCGAGTTGTTACAAGATTGTGGATTTGAGGTGGGGCAAATCGATCCCACTCTTTTTACTAAGAAGGTCAAAGGGGAGTTGTTTTTATGCCAACTATATATTGATGATAGTATCTTTGGTTCCTCTAACAAAGCTTTCAATGAGGAATTTGCCGCTCTCATGACCTCCAAGTTCAAGATGTCTTCGATGGGAGAGTTGAAGTTCTTCCTTGGTTTTGATATCAAACAACGAAGAGAAGGTACCTTCATCAACCAAGCCAAATACACTCAAGACATGCTAAAAAGATTCAAGCTAAGTGATGTCAAGCCGGCTACTACACCAATGCCTACCAAGTGCCAACTCGACATTGATCCCAATGGTAAAGCTGTGGATCAAAAGGTATATCGCTCCATGATTGGGTCATTGCTTTACCTTTGTGCATCTAGACCGGATATCATGTTGAGTGTGGGAATGTGTGCACGGTTTCAAGCCGCACCAAAGGAAAGTCACTATGTGGCAGTCAAGCGAATCTTTCGATATTTGGCTCATACCCCAAACTTTGGCTTATGGTACCCAAGAGGGGCAAACTTCAAGCTTGAAGGATTTACGGATTCGATTATGGCGGAGACAAAGTGGATAGGAAGTCCACTTCCGGAGGGTGCCAATTTCTTGGGTGCTCTTTGGTGAGTTGGTCTTCCAAGAAGCAAAGTTGTGTGTCTCTCTCGTCCACCGAAGCGGAGTATGTGGCGGCCGGTAGTTGTTGTGCACAACTCTTACGGATGAGTGAAAGTGCAACTAATCCCCAGGTGGTTTTGGTAATTAATAACAACATATATATCATTGAACTAATCATTTCTTGAGAATATTTCAGAAAGTTCAGTGATATGGGAATGGCAATGACTGATGATGTGGACCCCTCAAAATGCTAAGGAAAACATTGGCAAAAGCTCAAGACTCCATTTTTGGTTTAGTGATCCAAGATCACATTGAGTCCATAGGAAAGCCAATACTATTAAAAGGGGGTGAGGTTATGATGATGATCTGGTTGCTCTAAAGTGCTTAGTGATTTATCTCTCAAACAATCAGCAATCTTTCATTCCAACATAAACTCATAAGTAATCTCGGTCCCACCGATTCCAAACTCACCACACCAAGATGAACCACCTCACCATATAGCCAAAACCCTAGAATCTCGGATTTTCCGATTCCAAACTCGGTCATTCCGAAATTGGTGTTGCCAAGCTTCTGTAACCTTCTGTACTCAAATCGGTGTCACCGAGATGAGAAAGTCGGTCCCACCGAGATTGGCAAACCCTAGACTTTGGAAGAATCGGTCTAACCGAGATTGTATTTTCGGTCCCACGAAAATCCCAACGTTCACAAGATTTGAACTTTCGGTCCGACCGAGTTGTCAACTTGGTCCGACCGAGATTGCTCAAATGTGTGTAACAGTTGGATTTTGTGTGGAGGCTATAAATACCCTCCACCTCCTCTTCATTCGTGAAGAGAGCCATCGAAAGAACTACCACTCCTACCTTACATTTCGAGAAGAAAACTACCTACCCTTGTGTTGAGATCAAGTTGCTCCACTCCCACCATATGACACTTGATTTCTAGTCTTTCCAAGTTGCTTTCCACTCAATCCCTTCCTCCACCACAACCAAATCGGTGAGGAGAGTTGAGTGTTGGGGAGATTATCATTTGAAGCACAAGAGCAAGGAGTTCATCATCACCAACCCCATCTATTACCTTTTGGAGGTGGTGCCTCCTAGATTGGTTAGGTGTCGCTTGGGAGCCTCCGTCATGATGTGGAGTTGAACCAAGGAGTTTGTAAGGGCAAGGAGATCGCCTACTTCGTGAAGATCTACCCCAGTAAGGCTAGTCCTCCGTGGGCGTAAGCCATGATGGAATAGACAAGGTTGCTTCTTCGTGGACCCTTCGTGGGTGGAGCCCTCCGTGGACTCAAGGCAGCCGCTACCCTCCGTGGGTTGAAGTCTCCATCAACGTGGATTGACGATAGCACCACCTATCGGAACCACGTGAAAAAATCTCCGTGTCTCCATTGCGTTTGCTCTTCTCCTCCTCTCATTTACTATACATGCAATTTACTTTCCACTGCCATAACTCTAGAATTGCATGTGTAGGGTGATACTTGACTTGGTTATCATTGTGAACTTGCTAAGAAACTACTCCAATCAAAAGGCAAAATTTTAAGTTGTCAAGTAGTCTAATCACCCCCTCTAGACATACTTCCGATCCTACAAGTGGTATCGAGCTTTGGTCTCCATTGGATTGGTTTCCATTGCATTGGACTCCATAAGCTTGGTTTCACAACCTAGGAGAGTATGGCGTCTAGTGAGGTAATTTTCAGAGAGGTCCTTACTTTGATGGTTCAAACTTTGCTAGTTGGAAGCATAAAATGAAAATGCATATTCTTGGACATAACCTGCCGCATGGGGCATTATTTGTGTTGGCTTGCAAGGTGAGTTCTTGAAGAAGGAAAAGTTCGGATCGCGAAGCTCTGCGGATGAGTTGCGGATGTTCTGTAACAATGCTCAAGCTTGTGACATTCTCTTCAATGCTTTGTGTCCCGAGGAGTTCAACAAGATCAGCCGTCTTGAGAATGCAAAGGAGATTTGGGATACTTTGGTGAAATGCACGAAGGTACCGAGTCCGTGAAGGAATCAAAGCTAGATGTTCTTCAAGGTCGACTTGACAAGTTCAAGATGAAGGAAGGTGAAGGAGTCATTGAAATGTACTCTAGGCTTGCTCTCATCACAAATGAGATGGCAGGCTTAGGAAGCGAAGAAATGACCGACCGATTCATCATCAAGAAGATTCTCAGAGCTTTGGATGGAAAGTATGACACCGTGTGCACTTTGATCCAAATGATGCCAAACTACAAAGATCTCAAGCCTACGAAGTCATTGGAAGGATTGTTGCTCATGAGATGACACTTAAAGATAAGGAAGAGCTTCACAACAAGTCAAGTGGTGCTTACAAAGCTGCAGTTGAAGCTCCCACATCCTCAAGTGACAAGCTAGTTTCCAATGAAGAGATAAGCCTAATGGTGAAGAACTTCAACAAATTCTACAAGAGTAGAAGCAAGGAAAGAAGCTCAAAGTCTAGATCATATGATGAAAGGAGATCTTCTAGTCGTGATCGAAACTGCTACAATTGTGGAAGACCCGGACACTACTCAAATGAGTGTTCGACTCCCCACAAGAGAAGAGAAGAATCTCCAAGAAGAAGAAGCTCAAGAGAAGAGTCGCCTCGAAAGGAGAGAAGGAGTAGAGATGATCGTTATGAACGAAGATCCTCTCGGAGAAGCAAGGATTCGGAAAGGAAAGACAAGTCATCAAAGAGCTACACAAGAAGAAAACATCAAGCTCATGTTGGTGAATGGGTTTCCGGCTCCGACTCCGACAATCACTCTGAAAGAAGCTATCACTCCAACTCCGAATACAGTCAAGATGAAGGTGTTGCCGGTCTTGCTCTCGTATCCTCCAACTCCAACTCCTATGACATATTTGATTCACCAAATGAGGGAATTGGAAGATGCTTCATGGCAAAAGGCCCCAAGGTATCACATCCTGAGTTTATTGACTTTGATAGTGATGAGGATGACTTGCTTGGTGAAGATGAGCTCTTACATGATAAATCTAGTGAGCTTAGTAATGATGAACATGCTAGTAGTCTTTATAGTCGAGATGAGTCGAATGACAATGCTATGAAGGAGATTGAGCGTCTAACTAAAGAACTAAACACTCTTAAGTTAGCTCATGAAACAACTCAAGAAGATCATAGAGAGCTCCTAAGATCTCATGAGAAGCTACGCTCGAGAAGCTCAATCTAGAGCAAGAACATGAGTTTCTAAAAGCTATCAATGACGATCTTGAAAGAAGAGTTCTTCATATCTTGCCAAACGACTTCTCTTGTCTAATTTCTTGCCACCTATCAAAACTAAGCATGACAAGCATAAGAAAATTCTTCATCTAGTAGTAACAATAATTATGCTAAATCAAATGTTGTTACTTCTAGTAATTCTCTTGATTCCACTAACAATGTTTCAAGTCAAGTTTCACTTGAGCAAGAAAATAGTCTATTGAAAGGGATTATAGAAAAGGTGTCTACAAGAGTCTTGCCGAAGCAAGAGCTTTGAGGAAATTGTTCGCAAACAAGGAAGACACGGAAGAATCAAGGAATTGGTTTTGAGCGAAAGTTCAACGCCGAGGGTGTTGAATGGGAAGAAGGTCAATATCCCACTCCAAAGTTTGTTTCTCAAGAAGAGAAGTATGATCCTACTTCTTCAAACGAGGAACAAGCTCAAAATGACCTTCCACCACAAGACCACAAGCTAAAAGGCAAGGACAAGCTTCAAGAGGAGATTGATGCATTCATTGAAGCACCCAAGGCCATGGTCAAGTGGGTTCCCAAGGCAACTTCAAGTTCTACTTCAACAAGCTCAACTACTACCCCAAGGATTCCCATCAAGATGATGTGGATCCCGAAGAAGAAGAACTAGAGAGTTCTTGAGGGTGACTCCGCCAATATACTTCACTCATATTCATTTTGGCAAGGACTTGTGCAATCAACTTCCACATTTTGCACTAGTTCATGGAGTCACAAACCCTCATGTTGGTAAGTCAAGGGACAAGGTAATCATTGCTTTCATGGACATCATCTATTGTGAACTTCAATCTATGTCCATGGATATTCTTGTTTGTTCCTTGTGGGACTAACCCATGTAGGTATTGAAAGTGCCCGAATCCAAAGGATTGCTCCCAACTCTTGATGATCTTCATCAACATTGAGCATCCACATCTTCAACATCTACATGAAGTCTTCAACGACAACCCAAGGTTAGTTTGACCCTTTAAAGGGTTCTCACATCAAGGGGAGCTTTGCTCTAAAGAAATGAGCTAAAGCATCTTCTAATGATGTGAACACATTAATGCTTTATGGAAAAGTGGTAACCCCACTTGTGCTTAAGCGATGAGTATGACCTATGATCAAATGTTCTCATTTGACTCCTAAGTCAATATACTCATATATAGATGACCTAGTCATCGCCAAATTGTGTGCTAGCTGTTAGTGCTTTGTTTGTGCATGTTTGACACATATTTCATTTGCTATCTTATTGTGTGAGCATGTTGGATGCATGGTTTTATCCATTCGAGGACATCCATTTGTTGCTTTGGTCTTTTGGATATTTTCTTTTTGACCAAATGGATGGACAAGAATGCCTAAGTTCCTCCCCTAGCTATCTATGCTTTCTTGTCTCAAACTCTATTCATGCTTATATCACAAACTTTGAACAAGACTTTTTCGGACAGACCGGGTGAGGAGCACTCGGAGCCACCGATCCGTCAAAAGCCTAACTTCCAAAACCTTCTAAGTACTTTCGGTCAAACCGATATACTCAAATCGGACAGACCGAAATCACTTGGATTGATCTAGGTTTTCACCTCGGTGAAACCGAGTTTCAAATTCGGCGTGACGAAGTGTGTAATCGCACGCATTAACCATCTCGGTCTCACCGAGTTTTCAAACTTCGGTCCCACCGACACCGAAGGTATATATACTCGAGGGCAGAGCGCGTTGATTACTTCTTCAAACGCTTAGCCCTCAAACCCTTAGCTGCCGTCGCCTTGGTCTCCGGATCGTCTCCGCCGTCGCCTGTGCGCCCTCGCCGCGGGTCTCCATCGCCGTCAACGGTCCTTCGCACCGCACCGTTGCCGCCGTGGTGAAGCTCCACCGCATTGGGTGAGTTTCATCCTCTCGTGTTCAATCGCTGATTCTATGCACGATAGGCGTTGCCATGTTTCTTGCCAAGATTGAGATCTCCCTATCCAAATTTTAGGTCATAGAACAAATTTCGAGTGAAAATTTTAGGGTTAGGTTTCACGAACACATCTCGGTGTGACCGATTCTGCGTTTCGGATGACCGATTTGGCCTCAGCCATTGCACCGCACTTTTCGGTGAAACCGAGTTGTAAATCGGTAAGACCGAAGTGAAGATTTAGTGAAACCCTAAGCTGTCTCGGCTAGACCGAAACCCATTTCGGTCCAACCGAAAGTGGTGTATGTGGTCTGTTTAGGCATTTGGTTTCACGAATTGATAGACTCGGTCGAGACGACATGTATTCTGTGAAAACCTAAAACTAAAGTTTGAACTCATTCTTTTGCAAAATCCTCTGCGGTTTGTGATAACTCTTCTATTACGCCTATACCCACTATTCACGGGTTGTCGACATATCGAAGGAAGTGACAATCGAACAGTGCGAGATGCCGTTGAGATTCCAGAGGCAGCTACAAGTCCGAAGCAAGCAGCTTTTTCAGATGATGGAGAGAAAGCACTCCAAGTGGATCGCTGCGGCTGCCACGAGGCGGGAGGAAGAGAAACTCGATGAGGAAGATTCAGACTTCATTGTTGATGAGGAAATAACTTCTAAGCCAAAGAGGAAGGTGGTTGCCAAAGAGCATCAAGGGCAACAAACCAAGAAAGGCACAAGCAAGGTGAAGAAATCCTCACATTGCACGAAGCTCAAGATGGAAGAAACCTCCAAAGAAGATCAAGAAGACTTCCAAGAGGAAGAGGAAAGTTCATGAAGAGACAAATGATGATGATGATGATTACGATGAGGAAGCACCTCAGCCACCTCGAAGCGAAGTTGATGGGTGATGCCATCAGGGCAGGAGCACCTCCAAAAGCTAAACCTTCAGCTCCAGCAAAGGCAGCCCAAGCCAAACCAGCTGCCAAGCCCAAGAAGACTGTGAGGAACATACCTGCTTCAGAGAAGAAGAAGGACAATGTGCCACCTGCAGAATCAGATGATGAGGCTCATGTTTTGCTCAAGCTCAGACAGAAACTGCCAGTTCATAATGAAGCTCATCCTCGAGCTGAAAATATGAAGGAGAGAAAGGACAAAGGACTCAGGCTATGGAGGCAAACAGATCCATATGCCAGCAGGAGAAGAACAGCAGTTGACTCAAGATTCCACACTAGAGAGCAACAAGACTTTTATGAGACAGTGCTCATGGACAAGAAGCCAATTGTTGCTGACACGAGATCGTTGGTTGGGAATACATCGATAGTGAAGAGCACAGAGACTTTTCCCACATGTGCATGAAAGCTTCACCGCTTGGGATTGCTAATTTGTTGGTCGGTCGATTGCTGAACGATGAGATGATCATGCAATTCTATGCCACCGCACACTTCTATCCAGATGGCAGGATTGTATGGATGATGTATGCGAAGATTCCATCTGATTGAGGAATGGAGAGCATTGCTGAACGCACCAGTTTCAAGGGAAGATGATATCGATGTGTATGGCATTCCGAAGAAAAATCACGAGTCAATGAAGAACATGTATAATGAGGTTGATGAGAAGGATGTAGAGATCTCGAAGCTTGGTTCAGTCTACTACCTTCAGGCAGGTCTCCCAACCACCAACACCACTCTGAGGCATACATTGATGCCTAAGTCAGGGGACCACCGCATGATAAGAGGGTACTCTATCAACATGCTGCACATTCTAGATCAGAAGACACCTTTTAAGGTGATGGACACGATAGTTGAGACTATCAAGAGGACAGCGAATGACCGTAAGAGGTCGTGTGGGTTTGCTCCGCATATTCAGATGCTCATCAATGCCAAGTTTGGCACGGACACCTACATTTGGATAGACCCCACTTGCCACTGCAGCTGAACATGAGGACAACGAGGTTGTGATGGTGAGAATGCTCCCACATCGTAGAAGGACATGCTAAGTCTGAAGCTGCTAAGCAAGCTAAAGCCGAGAAGGAAGCAGCAAGAAAGCCCAAGGCGTTGCGAGAACAACTTCTTGAAGCCACTCGAGAATTGAGCTACGCTGGCCAGCATAGTGCAATCTCGGAGAGCCTTGAGAGGATCGTTGAGGATAAGTTCCATGCTCGGGCGTCAAGTCGATCAAGTGCAGTCACCGTCAACAAGCTTGATGCGAGATATCGAGGAAGCTAAGAGGAGAAGGCGAGAACTCATGAAGGAGATGGAAGGTGACATGGTCGGGATGACTATGAGCAGCCTGCTGCGGTGCCCACAAAGCCCAGATCAGCTGCTATTCGATTATCGATCCTGGGCTACTACATCAGCACCTCCTACAGCTCCGTCGGTTCAAAGACCACTTGAAGATCCACTCCTCCAGCTCCACAGACTTCAGAAGCTTTGCAGATGCAGCTATCTCCACTCCATCGACGCAGACAGAGCCGCCCGGCAGAGTCCCGAGTGACGATTAGCTCTATACCTTCGAACTTTTGGTAACTTGTTGCCAAAGGGGAGAAATTGTATAGATCATAGGGCTTCGAGAGAGAGTGCTCGTTTTTGCTCTTTCGTTTGCGGTTTTCCTTGAGATACTTTTGAGTTCTTTGAGATACTTCGTGTGTTTGATACTACGTTTGCTCTATCTTGATGAGTGCTTGATCATCTTGTGCTTAATGTGTGCTTGATGTCTATCATATTCCATTCATATCTTGTATGATCATTTACTCATGTCTTGGTGATTGGGTGCATGCTATTCATTCTTATCATTTTGTGCGCTCCACCAAGATGTATGTGACATGGAAGAGTAACCCATGATCCTAATCGATTGTGCATTTGCATTCAAGCATAAATCTTAAATAATGCACAAATTTAGGGGAGCTCTTGCTTATCACATACTTCTCAAAGCGACGATGTTATTCATTGATTATATCATTTGTCGAAGCTTTGATCTATATGTTGTCATCAATTACCAAAAGGGGAGATTGAAAGTGCAACTAATCCCGGTGGTTTTGGTAATTAATAACAACATATATATCATTGAACTAATCATTTCTTGAGAATATTTCGTAAAGTTCAAGGATATGGGAATGGCAATGACCGATGATGTGGACCCCTCAAAATGCTAAGGAAAACATTGGCAAAAGCTCAAGACTCCATTTTTGGTTTAGTGATCCAAGATCACATTGAGTCCATAGGAAAGCCAATACTATTAAAAGGGTTGAGGTTATGATGATTATCTGGTTGCTCTAAAGTGCTTAGTGATTTATCTCTCAAACAATCATCAATCTTTCATTCCAACATAAACTCATAAGTAATCTCGGTCCCACCGATTCCAAACTCACCACACCGAGATGAACCACCTCACCATATAGCCAAAACCCTAGAATCTCGGATTTTCCGATTCCAAACTCGGTCATTCGAAATTGGTGTTGCCAAGCTTCAGAACATACGTACTCAAATCGGTGTCACCGAGATGAGAAAGTCGGTCCCACCGAGATTGGCAAACCCTAGACTTTGGAAGAATCGGTCTAACCGAGATTGTATTTTCGGTCCCACGAAAATCCCAACGTTCTAAGATTTGAACTTTCGGTCGGACCGAGTTGTCAACTTGATCCGACCGAGATTGCTCAAATGTGTGTAGCAGTTGGATTTTGTGTGGAGGCTATAAATACCCTCCACCTCCTCTTCATTCGTGAAGAGAGCCATCGAAAAGAACTACCACTCCTACCTTACATTTCGAGAAGAAAACTACCTACCCTTGTGTTGAGATCAAGTTGCTCCACTCCCACCATATGACACTTGATTTCTAGTCTTTCCAAGTTGCTTTCCACTCAATCCTTCCTCCACCACAGCCAAATCGGTGAGGAGAGTTGAGTGTTGGGGAGATTATCATTTGAAGCACAAGAGCAAGGAGTTCATCATCACCAACCCCATCTATTACCTTTTGGAGGTGGTGCCTCCTAGATTAGTTAGGTGTCGCTTGGGAGCCTCCGTCATGATGTGGAGTTGAACCAAGGAGTTTGTAAGGGCAAGGAGATCGCCTACTTCGTGAAGATCTACCCGAGTAAGGCTAGTCCTCCGTGGGCGTAAGCCATGATGGAATAGACAAGGTTGCTTCTTCGTGGACCCTTCGTGGGTGGAGCCCTCCGTGGACTCATGCGGCCGTTACCCTCCGTGGGTTGAAGTCTCCATCAGCGTGGATTGACGATAGCACCACCTATCGGAACCACGTGAAAAAATCTCCGTGTCTCCATTATGTTTGCTCTTCTCCTCCTCTCATTTACTATACATGCAATTTACTTTCCGCTGCCATAACTCTAGAATTGCATGTGTAGGGTGATACTTGACTTGGTTATCATTGTGAACTTGCTAAGAAACTACTCCAATCAAAAGGCAAAAATTTTAAGTTGTCAAGTAGTCTAATCACCCCCCCTCTAGACATACTTCCGATCCTACAATGAGGCAAACTTTAAAGTAATACGGTGTCATTTGTGACAAAGTGCCTCTTTGGTGTGATAACGGAAGTGCCATCAAGATTTCTCTCAACCCGGTGCAACACTTCAAGACGAAGCATATTGAGATTCGGTATCATTTCATTCGGGATCACATTAGGCGAGGGGAGATCGAGCTCAAGTATGTCAACACTCATGATAACCTTGCAGATATTTTCACGAAGCCCTTGGATGAAGCAAGATTTCGCGAGTTAAGGCATGAGCTAAATATCATTGATTCGAGCAATGTGACTTGAACCCTTGCACACCCCACCTCACTCAACTTGTTGTCTAGTTTAGATGTAGGCATGGACATAGGGGGAGTGTTGTTCTCTCAATGAACTCTCCCTCCCCCCATTATGCATAAATTGATCTAGTCTTTCACTTTAACCATTTTTTATGGTACTAGTGCTTCAAGGACGAGTTTTGGTCATGGGTCCAAGGTTAAAATCTTTGCGACGCCATACCTCTTGACTCAAACATAGGTGGCCTCGGCCACCGCCCTCTCTTGATGGGTTCTGGACCGTTGTTAGTATGGTTGTGGTTGTGTTGGTCTTTCCTCCTTCTTGGCTGTGTTTTTTCGTTTCTTTTTGAGCTTTAGCCGTATGTCTAGAGGCTCATTGGTTCTTGGCGGTACTACCACTGGTGGTCTGTGATACTCTTGCTCTAAGCGGTACTACCGCCCACCAGCGCGGTACTACCGCTACAAGGTGGGGGCAGAGGGTTATATCGGGGGGCAGGGGGAGTTTTCTCTCCCCCATACCCATTCGCTCGCCCCCTCGCTCTGTTTGTCTCTCCAGCAACCGGCGCCGCGGGAGGGCTCCGGCGGATCTCCCTCTCCGGGGCGTTCCTCTCCATTTCCTTCGGTGGAGACGATCCCCACCTTGTCCTCTTGCCATGGATGCCGGTATTGCCCCCGTTCCCTCTCTTTTCTTGTCTACATTTCCAATCTAGCATCTTAGGGGCAATAGTGGTTGCATCTCTAAATTTTTGGCCAAATCTAGGCTTGAGTAGGATGGAGAAGGCATCTAGGCAGTTTGGATTGGTGGTTGGTAGAAGTATTTTTGAATTTGGTAGGACGGTAGTGCGGATCGACCACGGCGATGGAAACGCCATTTCCCGTCTCGGCGGTACTACCGCTCTCTCGGGCGGTACTACCGCTTGAGCGTCTTGCCGCTCACGGTCGTGATACTACCCCCTCTACCAGGTTCCACCATACTCTTACCTCTCAGTGATCTTTTTGGTTGTGTTTGGTGGCTTATGCTCGTTCTTTCTGGTTGTTTGCGTGTTCTTGTATGTGGTTCTAGGTGATGAGCTTCCTGAGCATTAGGCTCGGCGTATCAACCCCGGTCGTGCCACGTCCAAGCGTTACCGCACAACTGAGTCTGCAGGAGGTTCCTCAAGTGCTCCACCTCCACCTCAACTCAAAAAGAAGTCTGCTGTCAAGCCGAAGCAATCTAGCAAAACCATGCCAGAAATGCAACCCAAGGAGTTCTGGGCAAGCGTCGCCGCAACCCCTATGAGACAGACCAAGATCCCACTTTGGTCAACCGTCTGTTCTGGAACAGGTTTCAGTTTGCCATCTTCTTTGATGTACTCAAAGCCAAGAAGAACCTCTTTGTTAACGTGCACTCCATCGACACCGACCATATGGAGAAGGATCCTAAATACTTTGGTGAAGCTCTTCAGATGTGCACTCAACTGAACATTCTTGGGGTCATGCAATTCAACAAAGATTATGAAGCTGATATTGTGGCCCAATTCTATGCCACGGTTCATCTCGGGACTGATGAGGACAGGACACTGACTTGGATGACCAATGGCAAGTTGCTTTCAGTCAAGTGGAAGGCGTTCATGGAGTTGATTGGGGTGGAAGATCAAGGGCTTGCGTCTCCTGTCGATTTTCACCCACACCGCAACACCACCTCCACTCACAAGCAAGCTCTATGGCCCTACTACACTTTGAAGATCAACCCTGAGACGAAGAAGGAAACGTATGAGCTGCCTGCCTTTCTGGACATTCTTCACCGTGTCTTCCGTGAGACTCTTTTCCCTCGCATCGGGAATCTGGATATGGTTCATTCTTATCTCGTGGACATGCTTCTCTTCTACCAGCGTGAGAAGGAACAAAACACCAGAGAGTCCCTGGATATATCTCATGTTATGTGGTCCGAGCTTTTATCTGCTATCTCCAAGCGCAAGTGCCCGATTTATGGTCCATTCATCATGATGCTTATTGAGAAGGCCTGGGATCGTGTCTATCCCAAGGTGATGCTAGAGACTGTAGAGTTGGTTTCTCACGACATCAAGTGTTTGAGGAAGAAGGACAACTGGGCATATTTATCCCCAAGATGTTTTGGTGATTGATGACAATGCTTTTGCGGATTAATCGTGTGCGTTGAGTTCTTTTATAGATTCATCCTTTGGCACGAGACGATTACCTCCCCTCGGTGTTTTATTCAAGATGATGTAGCTCCTTCGTTTCTCTGTTGGTGGACTAGTTTCGTAGGAGTCACCATACTATCAAGAGGGGATCCGCTTTGGTAAGGCTAGGGTGGAACCAACACGTACACATCCTTATCACACCCGATGTTTCTATCCGCTTCATTGGAGCTACCTTTCCTACCTGTGCCTGCCCTGTCCTGTCCCAGCGGTAGTACCGCGGTCCTCAGAGGTAGTACCGCCGAAGCACGTCAAGCGGTAGTACCACTCCCCGAGCGGTAGTACCGCTTGCGGTCTTCGGCCGTAGTACCGCAGTGGTTCCGGACTACTACCATCTCAACTCGAGACCGCTGTTTTTCGTGTCGGGTTTTACGGTACTAGTAGCGGCAGTAGTGGCGGTAGTACCGCCAATACTTCCGCGGTAGTACCGCTCTGGGGGCCAGGACCCTGCATCCCTCGTCAGCGCGGCAGTACCGCTAGGAGGGAGCGGTAGTACCACTTATCAGCGGTAGTACCGTCCTGCCCAAGCGGTAGTACCGCTCTGTGCGTGGTTGTTTGGGGGGGGGTAACGGTTGGATTGTTTCCCCCACTATATAAATGTGTCTTCTTCCCCATAGTTAACCTACCTCTTCCCCCAAAAGCTCCATTGTTGCTCCAAGCTCCATTTTCGCCCGATCTCTCTCCCTAGCCAATCAAACTTGTTGATTTGCTCGGGATTGGTTGAAAAGGCCCCGATCTACACTTCCACCAAGAGAAATTTGATTCCCCCTCTAATCCCTAGCGGATCTTGTTACTCTTGGGTGTTTGAGCACCCTAGACGGTTGAGGTCACCTCAGAGCCATAGTCCATTGTGGTGAAGCTTCGTCGTGTCATTGGGAGCCTCCAATTAAGTTGTAGAGATTGCCCCAACCTTGTTTTTAAAGGTTCGGTCGCCGCCTTCAAGGGCACCAATAGTGGATTCACGGCATCTCGCATTGTGTGAGGGTGTGAGGAGAATACGGTGGCCCTAGTGGCTTCTTGGGGAGCATTGTGCCTCCACACCGCTCTAACAGAGACGTACTTCCCCTTAAAAGGAAGGAACTTTGGTAACACATCCTCGTCTCCACCGGCTCCACTCTTGGTTATTTCGTGCCTTTACTTTTGCAAGCCTACTTGTGTTGTATCCCTTGCTTGCTTATGTGCTAGTTGTTATTGCATCATATAGGTTGCTCACATAGTTGCATATCTAGACAACCTATTTTGTTGCAAAGCTTAAATTGGTAAAGAAAAGCTTAAAGATTGTTAGTTGCCTATTCACCCCCCTCTAGTCAACTATATCTATCCTTTCACGTGGCAAACTGGCAACCGTCCACCGACTCTTCGCCTTTCCCTCTCAATTTGGAACTGATGTCGCACGCTCTTCCTCTCCCTCCTCCATTTTCCTTCAGACCTTCACCCTTTCTTCTGCCATTGTTCGATCGTCTTCTCCATGGAGGGAACAGGCCGGAAACGACCCCGTTATTCTTGCCCCGATCTAAAAGATGACGTGGTGGAGGAACTCATTGATCGGTGCAACGTCATCACCTCGGCTAGCATGGCAGGTTCGTTCAAGCCCATTCTCGACTCAACTAATAACATCATTACAAGGAACCCAAGAGTCAAGGAGCGGTTTGATCTCTCCTATCTTCTTTGTCATGACCCTGATGACTGGCGCCAGCACGACGGAGGCATCGCCCTGTGCAAGTTGATGCCGCTTGATAATGATACATATGATGTTAAGATGCCATCGCTTGAGGGCAAGGCTTGGGCAGGCGCAAATGGAGATTGGGTTGTTTACATTGGGTCCAACTGCGAGTGGGAACTTGTGAATGTGTACACTCGTGACCGGGTTCCACTTCCGAAAATCTCAGCAGACTGCCCAGAGGTTGATCACACCGGTATTGTACGCACGTTCAAATACGATCATGGTGACTGTCTTCTATGGAAGATAGCAATTTGTCGAGTTCCCAACCGCTCTTGGAATTACAACAACTATGAAGTTGTTGCTATCTTCGACAACCTTGTTTCCGTCCTTTGTTGTTCGACTTGATGGATATTGCTCAAAAATCAGTTTCTATACACGGATGTGTACTGTGATGCAATTCAATACGAGGGTGTTGTGTTTGCTTCCACCGCTCATGGCATTGTTTTTGCATGGGATCCTCGTAGTTTTGGTACGTTTGTCTTCCACCGTAATTATAATTGTTTCATCCACATGCATGCGGGTTAGCAAGTTTCCCTTTACTAATTAACCTTCTTCTTGTGTTTCCAAGGTCCTATGAACATTCCACCACCTATACTTGAAAATTTTTATAACCAAGGGGGAGACGGCGATGGTGATGATCACGAGCATGAGGACGAGCAGAACGTATATACTCAGTGGCGCCTGGCAACTAATTCCGATGGATCACCTCTTCCTGTGTGTATACAGCCCACTGATGATGTTACTACTGAGGGAGCACGTGTTGTCCCCCATGGTCGCACTCTCCGGACCTATTCCAACACCCGTTGCATGGTATTCGGGATGGATACTAGTGTGCTAGAGCCAACACCTTCTCCCTAGTACAGAATTGATAGTCTTGGAGAAAGCTCGCTCTTCCTTGGACAAAACTATCCGATAATGGTGAAAGGCGATCCAACTGCTGTTGACACAACGTTACTAGTACCATTTATGAGAAGCAACTGTGTCTATACCTTGGACATTAGGGTGGTTCCCTACCCTGGTACTGATATAGTAGGCCGCTTCAGCCTGGATGATCAGTCTTGTGTTGGTGTCGAGATCGACAATAGATGGCCTGTAACGCCCCGGATTCGATGCGCCAGGTGTGTGCCAGTTATTCGCCGTCGTTGCCATGTCATTTGCTTCCGTGTTGCACTTTGCCATGTCAACATCTGCACTTCATATCATGTCATCATGTGCATTGCATTCGCATACGTGTTCGTCTCATGCATCCGAGCATTTTCCCCGTTGTCCGTTTTGCAATCCGGCACTCCTATGTCATCCGGCGTCCCATTCTTGCCTCTCTTCGTGAGTGGGTGTTAAACTTTCTCGGAATGGCCTGAGGTTTGCCAAGCGGCCTTGGTATAGCACCGGTAGACCGCCTGTCAAGTTTCGTGTCATTTGGAGGTCGTTTGATATTCCAACGGTTAACCGGGTAACCGCAAAAGGCCTCTTTTGTGTGCAGCCCAACACCCCTTCCAAAGTGGCCCAAAACTCATCTAACTCCCCTCCATGCTCTCGGTCGTTCGATCACGATCGCGTGGCCGAAAACCGCACCTCATTTGGACTCTCCTAGCTCCCTATACCTATAAATAGGTCCTCCCCCCCGAAACCCTAGATCTCTGCCCTCTCCGCGCCGGACACGTCCGCCCTGCCGGATGCGTCCGCCGCCGCGCCCCCGGCGAATCGGGTCTCACCACGTAGCCACCCGCCACCAGCAGCGCCGCCGCCAGCAGCCAGCGCCCGCCCGCGCCCATCTCTCCGCCGCCGCGCCCCCTTCGTCGCCGCCGTCGCCGCCGCGCCCGCCGCCTCCCGTCGGCAACCGCCGCCCGTCGCCGCCGCGACCGCGCCCAGCGCGCCCTGCGCTTCGCCTCGCCAGCGCCTCTTCGCCCGCCTCGCCGCCGCCGCCCGCTGAGGTGCCCGCGCCGCCCTCGGCGCCGCGCGCTGCCCTCCTGCTTCGCCGCCCCGAAGCTCCCGCCGGCCGGATCCGCCACGGCCCGGCCTTCCCGGCCGCCCGGCTGACCGGCGCCGCCCCGCGCCCCAGATCCGCCTGGATCTGCCATCCCCTGGCCTCCTCCGCTCCTCTCCGACCCCTCCGGCCGCCGTCCTCTCCGTCTCCGGCGAGCTTCTCCGGCGACCTCCGAATCGGGACCAGATCCACCCATCCCTCCTACCAAACACGCCCACGTCCGTCCCGGGATCTCTCCGTCCCAATCCCGCGAGGTGAAAATTATGCCAAGTCCCCGATTATTTTAACATAATCATGCCATGTTTGACCTGTTGTATCTCTGCATCCGTAGCTCCGTTTCGTGCGTATAATATGTAAAATTGTTCGTCTCGATGAGTACTTCATTTCATTCCATTGCATCATTTTCATTTGAGCTCATCTTGATGCCGAAATCTTTGTTGGAAGAGTGCATGTTGATGTTAACTTCTTTGAAACTGTTACAACTTGCTCATTTGTCATTTTTGCCATGATTGATGTGTGCATCCTATGAGGTTGATGTCTACATGTATGTTGATCTATGCCATGCCATCTTTCCAGGGGTGTATGCCATGTATTTTGGTGATCAATGTGGTGACTAGCACAAGCATGCAAACTAGGCTTCGTGATATTGCTGATTTTAGTCCCTATTTTACTATTATTTTGATGCTATGTAAACTTGATGCTACAGAGAGATCCATGCATATTTTGAGATACTTCAGTAAAGGTGTTTTGAACATATAGTTATTGACTATCCATTCATGCCCTTGTTTGAAATTATGGAGTAGTGTAGCATGTCATTTTGGTGCTCTACTTTTGCTTCAAAATGTTTCCTGGCAGATTGTCTACATGTTATTCAATTTGGCCAAGGTTGCTATAGTTGATCCTTGCATGCTACAGACTTGTTCTTGACTTGGTTTGTTTCACAAACATGCCTTCTTGATGATGCTATTCTTATATTGTCATGCAATGACTTGTGGTGAGTGAATCGAGCTTGTTAAGTAGTGTACATGATGTTGCTGTTTTGCTAGGCTGAATCTGTTATTTCGTGATGCTATATAAACATGCTTCTACTAATCATTCTATGCATAATATGGAGATGTTCGATAAACATGTTTTGATCTACATGTCTTGCTCTATCCATCCATGCCCTTGGTTGCATTTATAGCTTGCTGTAGATTGTTCATATCTTGCTCCAAAGTTGCTAAATAATGTTGCTGTCAACCTGTTAACATGAAGTTCAATGTTTCCATGATTGTTTGCTAGTTATCCATGCACCCTATGACCTTGCTCTTGCCATTCTTAGCTTCATAAACATGCCTTCTTACTGTTGGTTGCCTTGCCATGCCATGCAATGCCCTGTAGTGAGTGGTTCAAGCTCACCAACATGCCTACTTATTGTTGTTCCTGCCATGTATGAATCTGTAATATAACTTGCCATGTTTACATGGGTGCCATCATATTTTCTGTGCCCTTTTGGCTCATGGTCAGTAAGGTACTTTTGATCTATGCAATTAGTAGATTCATGCCATGCCTTTGTTTGCCATGATAAGTTCCTGTAACATGTTGTTTGATAGCTCTAAACATTGCAACCTGATGTTATTTCCTGAAAAGTCTGAAACTGTTATTATTTGCAATCTTTCCATGTCTTTTTGAGCATGTTCTAGTGATTTATGGAGATAGCTCAATGTTCATGTCTTGTTATGCTTTACCTGTACTTCATGCCCATGCCTTTTGTTATTATGTTGGGGTGCTGTAGCATATTGTTTTGATGCTTGTAAGATGCCTAGTTGCTGTTATGGACAGATTGTTGTTATGACTTGTATAGAGTGTATGTGTTGAACCGTTGCTCCGTTTTGAGTGTGCTCTATATGAAACTTGCTTGATTTTGCATGTTGATTCATATTATCATGTTGCATCCTTGTTTTGAGGTGTTTGCTTGATGTTTGGGTGCATTTTGCATCAATGCCATGTTTAACTTATTTTGCTCATATCTTCTAGGCCGTAGCTCCGAATCTTATGAACTTTATATGTAACTTGACTAGAATCTCGTGTAGATCATCTTGGTGCATCTTAACTTGCTGTTTAACAACTTAAACTTAATGTTTATTCAGTTCTGGACCAATTTCTAAATTTGCATATGAGGACTTTCCGAAATTGTTATATGTTCTTCCCGGCCTCATTTAAACTTGCTTCGATGTGTTGCTCTTGTATGCATCATCTTTTGCCATGAGTAGCTTCATGTAGTATTGTCTTGCATCATGTTTGTTGTGCATCATGTCTTGTCTATGTGTGGTGTGTTTACCATGTTGTGTGCTTCTTCTCGATAGTTCCCGTTTCGTGAGGATTCGTTCATCTACATGTGGTTCGTCTTCGTGGCTTCATCTTCTTCATGGGCTCGTTCTTCTTCCTAACGGGATTTCAGGCAAGATGACCGCTACCCTGGATCTCACTACTATCATTGCTATGCTAGTTGCTTCGTTCTATCGCTATGCTGCGCTTCCTATCACTTGTTCCTTAAGCCTCCCAAATTGCCATGAACCTCTAACCTTTGACACCCTTCCTAGCAAACCGTTGTTTGGCTATGTTACCGCTTTGCTCAGCCCCTCTTATAGCGTTGCTAGTTGCAGGTGAAGTTGAAGATTTCTCCATGATGGACAAGATTTTGGTTGGGATATCACAATATCTCTTATATTATTAATGCATCTATATATTTGGTAAAGGGTGGAAGGCTCGGCCTTATGCCTGGTGTTTTGTTCCACTCTTGCCGCCCTAGTTTCCGTCATACCGGTGTTATGTTCCCGGATTTTGCGTTCCTTACGCGGTCGGGTGATTTATGGGACCCCCGACGGTTCGCTTTGAATAAAACTTGTCCAGCAAGGCCCAACCTTGGTTTTACCATTTGCCTCACCTAGCCCTTTTTCCCTTGGGTTTCGGAGCCGAGGGTCATCTTTATTACCCCGGGCGGTGCTCGTCGTGAGTGTTGGTCCAAATCGTCGACCGCCGGTGTGTACCGGGGGCAACTCGGGCTCGCCTACGAAAGTTTGGACAATCCGTGTGCCACGAGCGAGATATGTGCAGCTCCTATCGGGTTTGTCGGCACATCCGGGCGGCTTTGCTGGTCTTGTTTTACCATTGTCGAAATGTCTTGTAAACCGGGATTCGAGTCGATCGGGTCTTCACGGGAGAAGGTTTATTCCTTCGTTGATCGCGAGAGCTTGTCATGGGCTAAGTTGGGACACCCTGCAGGTATAAACTTTCGAGAGCCGTGCCCGCAGTTATGTGGCGAGATGGGAATTTGTTAATGTCGGTTGTAGATAACTTGACACGAGATCCGACTTAAAACGCATCAACGGCGTGTGTAGCCGTGATGGTCTCTTCTCTCATGGAGTCCGGAAGTGAACACGGTTTTGGGTTATGTTTGGCGTAAGTAGGTGTTCAGGATCACCTCTTGATCATTTCTAGCTTCACGACCGTTCGCTTGTTTCTCTTCTCGCTCTCATTTGCGTATGTTAGCCACCATATCATGCTTAGTCGCTGCTGCAACCTCACCACTTTACCCCTTCCTTTCCCATTAAGCTTTGCTAGTCTTGTTACCCATGGTAATGGGATTCTTTGAGTCCTCGTGGCTCCTGATTACTACAACAACATTTGCAGGTACAGGTTATCACGATGATCATGGCGCGAGAGCGATGTTTGCTTGTTTGGAGTTCTTCTTCTTTTCTTCTTTGATCGGGGATAGGTTCGGTCGGCAGCTGGGCTAGCGGGTGGATGTAGTTTGAGTTTACATTTATGATTCATCCGTAGTCGGATGTTGTTCTTGTATGTTGTATTGTTGTATTCATGTGACATTGTATGTATTGGATGTATCCCCACTATTTTGTAATGTTGATGTAATGGTATCCACCTTGCAAAAGCGTTTCAATATGCGGGTCTATCCTTGGTGGAACCTTCGAGTTCCTTTTGGATAGGGTCGCATATTGGGCGTGACATGGCCCGTCCCAGAGAATCACTTGTGGTTCAAAGCAAGCGTTTCCAACGCCGAGGAATGGTTGAGTTGTAGTTCATTTCATTGCTTGTTATTTGTTGTGTGGTGAAAACTTTAGTATTTATAATGCATCCTCATTGTCGATGTGGGTTGATGACCTGTTGTATGTAATAAAATGATGGGTCTTTTATATCTGTCTCCCTAACTCGAACCCACTACTCACATTTGCCCCTAATTCAAAAGCCTGCTCAAAAATTCCCCCCCGCCGTTATGTGCACTTATAGAAATACCCTTATGTGCCGTTACCGTCCGGTCAAAGGCCTTTGACCGTGAACGGGACGTTTTCTGGACATTTCTACCCCTTCCTCCATGTGTCACTTACTGGTGGGACCCACTCTCAAAAAATAAAATGGAAAAACCCTTTCTCTCACCCCCTCTCTCTCTCGCACACACTTACATGTGGGGCCCCTCATCCATAGAAAAAAACAAAACTCTCTCTCACCTCCCCCTCTCTCTGTCTCTCCCTGCCGAACGACGGCCTGACGACCGCTACCTCTCAACTCCGACGAGAGTGCCGAACGGGCGCCGCCTTGGCCGCTAGCCTCCCCTAACGCTGCAACCCTCTCTCTCTTGTTCTCTCTCTGCCCCTTGCCTTCGTTCCTGTCCCGCCCTCTAGCCCTGTCATGCAAGCACTCTAGATAGCGCCCTGTCGCCGGCGTCTATCAAGTACATGGCCAATGGCAACCTGAAGCGCCGCCACCTCGCCAGGAATCTCATACGCCATGACCTCATCCTAACAGCCTATGATTTTGACCAGAGACGTCCAGGACAGAGCACCACAACACATCTACCCGACCGCCGAGCTCGGACCGCCGCCTTCGATTTGACGCCGTTCAAGCACGTGAGCCGCTCCAAGTGGCTCCTATGGCATCCTGATGTACCAAAGAAGACCTGGGAGTCCTTCATAGCAAGCTCCATGGCCTCGGGCCGTCTTTCCCATGAGATCTGAGGTCTGTCATTGCCGCCATCATCGAAGTCGTTGCTCCAGTCTTCCCCGAACCCCAGCGGCGTCGCCATCATGCTCCTAGTGAGCTCCTTAATGGCACATGGACGGTTTCTGTCTCCCTCCCCCTCGCATGGTAGTTGCCGCACTTGCGCCGCCCGGAGCCGCCGTGAGAATGGTCGCCGTCGTTCGCTCCAGCAACCATATGGTCCGAAGAGACATCACTAGACGCGGTTGAGCAAGAGCTATCGCCTTGTTCCCTCGGCTAGCCTCCTCGCAGCCTCCCAGCGTGCCTCCGCCGTGGGATTTGGTCGCCGCCGACAACCGTCGGACTAGTTTGAACAGTAATGTTCTTTTTTCTTTGTTTTCAAGATCGGCCCCACATGTAAGTGTGGGTGACAAAGAGGGTGAGAGAAAGTGTTTTTTCATTTTATTTTTTAAGAGTGGGACCCACTACTAAGTGGCATATGGACATAGGGGCAAAATTGTCAAAGAAACGGCCAGATAACGGTCAAACAGCTTTGACTGGACGGAAATGGCACAGAGGGGCATTTCTATAAGTGTAACCAACGGCGGAGGGGCAAATTTGAGCAGGCTTTCGAATTAGGGGTATATCTGATTAGGTGGTTCGAGTTAGGGATAGAAATGCAAATGGCCCTAAAATGATATGCGTGTGATAAACTTACTAAATTTATGAATGGCTTTCGAGTTGCTTCTGTGAGTGAGTGGTGCGACGAGGCAAAAAAATATTTTCCAAATACATAATTGTACGTGTATTGCAACAGGTTATCGGATGAGGCCAATCAACAATAGTAGTACACTATTTGTACTAGCTTCACATGCTTCGCACGTCGTGCGGGTGTTTTTACTATAGCCATATTGTACGTAACCAGCACCTCGAATCCTTGATACTAGTACTATATAGTAAGTAGTAGGAGTAGTAGGGTGGCATGGGCCAGAACAAGCATTCACATCCAGGAGTACGACACACGCCACCAAAGACGACTTCCATCGACACCATATTTCTTGGAGTCTATGCTAGAGCAATCTCTTCAACCTCATCGTTTCTCTAACTCAGCCATCATGCGGCCAGGCGAGGTGGGGTTTGCCGATAGTCGGTTTCCTCAACTGCGGTCCCACTTGTAAGGCCAACTCCAACGCTCTATCAATATATGGATGTACTCTTCTTCCCAATACAAAACTTGCATCCATTCTACTCCCCGTTGCACAATACATGCCTTCTATTTGTCAAAATATATATGTATCTAGACATGTTTTAGTATATAGGTACATCCATTTTTGGACAAATGGAAGTCAAGTATTTTGGAGCGAGAGAATGAACAATAAATTTTTAAGTTAGCACAACTAGTCTAATCCGAGAACACAACCAAAGATTTGGTCGGGTTCTTCCTCCATTTGCCGACACGTGGGACATCCAAAGATCCAGTCGTGTCATGAAAGAAAATAGAGTGGTAGTTGAAGCCACGAGATGTGCATCTTAGGTTAAACTATAAATAGAATCTTACTACTCTTGAGTAACTCCAAAAGCGGCCACGAAGAAATTTATTGGTTTGTTTTCATCACCAAAGACGTCGAGGTGAAAGATGTGCAGGTTCGATGGGTCCTCTTGCATTTTCAGCGACATGTGGGGCGCATGTGAGCAAGCAGACGATGGGCTCAAGGCGTCCGGCTGGCAGAGAAGAGAGATAGAGGAGGGCTGAGCACGGATGCAGGAAATTTGTTCTACGTAACCAGCACCTTGATATTCGCATGTGGTTGTTTCTAGAATAAAAAAAGGAGGTACCCCTACTTATGTTACTCCCACTACGCCTAGCCTAAGGTTGACCTTGCGCTTGGCTCTTCGCCTCTTCCGAAAGTCGATGGTTCTACAATAGTGCTTCTGGCAATCTGACACCAAATGAACTGCTGCACGTCCATCGCTTGTAAGCAAAAGTTTCTCCTCGTGCTGCGAGCCACCGCGCACGCGTTGGCGAGGGAGAAGGCGTAATCAAGCTTCTTGTCGTTCTGCGAGTTGACAGGACACATCAAAGTTATTTACTAGTAGTACGTACTCTCTCCAAAAAGGGCTAACCATGTCAGTGCTACCATCCCGTGCTCCGTCGTTGAGTACGTGCACTATTCATGTGCCATCAAGGAGAAAAAATATTGCGTAGGTGCCATCGAAGTGCATGACTCACTTACGAAAAAGGGTTTCCCCCCGCTTCCCCCCTCCCCCCGCACGACTCACCTATGCACTGCTTATCTGATTATCTCCATTTTATTGCATGACACGTGCACCTTGATGCTAGATGTCTCGCGTGTTGGGAAAAGGATGAACAAAGCTCACGTAAAAGAAAAGAGTTGAAGAGCATAGATTCCCAACGACCGAGGAGGAGTAGGGAACCTCGCGGTGGAGCGTCTGCAAGGAACCTTGAGCGTTTTCCCCTATTTTTTCCCGCCTGCCCACCTATGAACAAATAAAAGAACATGAACTTTTTGCTAACCACTAGAACAGTACATCAGGATGAAGGAAATATGCCCTAGAGGCAATAATAAAGTTATTATTTATTTCCTTATTTCATGATAAATGTTTATCATTCATGCTAGAATTGTATTAACCGGAAACATGATACATGTGTGAATGCATAGACAAACAATATGTCACTAGTATGCCTCTACTAGACTAGCTTGTTAATCAAAGATGGTTATGTTTCCTAACCATGAACAAAGAGTTGTTATTTGATTAATAAGGTCACATCATTAGTAGAATGATCGATTGACATGACCCATTCCATGAGCTTAGCACACGATCGTTTAGTATGTTGCTCTTGCTTTTATCCATGACATATACATGTTCTGTAACTATGAGATTATGCAACTCCGTTTACGGAGGAACACTTTGGGTGCTACCAAGCGTCCAACGCGTTCTTGGGTGATTATAAAGGAGTACTACAAGTGTCTCCAAAGGCAGATGTTGGGTTGGCGTATTTCAAGATTAGGTTTTGTCACTCCGATTGTCGGAGAGGTATCTCTGGGCCCTCTCGGTAATGCACATCACTTAAGCCTTGCAAGCATTACAACTAATGAGTTAGTTGCGAGATGATGTATTCTGAGCGAGTAAAGAGACTTGCGATAGCGAGATTGAACTAGGTATTGGATACCGACGATCAAATCTCGGGCAAGTAACATACCGATGACAAAGGGAACAACGTATGTTGTTATGCGGTCTGACCGATAAAGATCTTCGTAGAATATGTAGGAACCAATATGGGCATCCAGGTCCCGCTATTGGTTATTGACGGAGACGTGTCTCGGTCATGTCTACATTGTTCTCGAACCGTAGGGTCCGCAGCTTAAGGTTTCGATGACATTTATATTATGAGTTTATGAGTTTTGATGTACCGAAGGAGTTCGAGTCCCGGATGAGATCGGGGACATGACGAGAGTCTCGAAATGGTCGAGGCGTAAAGATCGATATATTGGACGACTATATTCGGAGTTCGGAAGGTTCCGAGTCATTCGGTAATTATCGGAGTCTGGGAGAGTTACGGGAATTCGCCGGGAGAAGTATTGGGCCTTATGGACCATACGGGAAAGAGAGAGGGCTGCCCTAGGCAGGCAGCGCCCTTGCCCTAGTCCGAATGGGCTGGGGAGGGGCCGCACCCCTCCTTCCTTTCCTTCTCTCTTCCCTTCCTAGTCTCCTACTCCTAATACATGGAAGGATCCTAGTTGGACTAGGAAGGGGGAATCCTACTCCCGGTGGGAGTAGGACTCCCTATGGCGCGCCTCCTCCTAGGCCGGCCTCCTCCTCCCTCCCTCCTTTATATCACGAGGCAGGGGCACCCCATGGACACACAAGTTGATCTACGGATCGTTCCTTAGCCGTGTCGGTGCCCCCTCCACCACATTCCACCTCGGTTATACCGTCGCGAAGCTTAAGCGAAGCCCTGCGCCAGTGAAACATCAAGATCGTCCTGCACGCCGTCGTCTTGTGAAACTCTCCTCGACACTCGGCTGGATCGGTCGAGGGGCGTCATCGAGCTGTCGTGTGTCAAGAACTTCGGGGCGCCGAATGTAGGCGCCGGGATCGGTCGGATCGCGAGGAGAGCGTCGACTACTTCCTCTACGTTGTGATCGCTTCCGCTTCGGGTCTACAAGGGTATGTAGACAACACTCTCCCCTCTCGTTGCTATGCATCACCATGATCTTGCGTGTGCGTAGGAAATTTTTTGAAATTACTACGTTCCCCAACACAGGATGCTAAGTTGAAGATGTTTTATACTCCCTCCATTCCCAAATATAAGTCTTTTTAGATATTTCAATAAGGGACTACATACGAAACAAAATGAGTGAATCTACACTCTAAAATATGTCTACATACATCTGTTTGTTGTAGTCTATTTGAAATGGCTAGAAAGACTTATATTTAGGAATGGAGGGAGTACTTTATATTGAATTATTGATAACCACGCAACAAGCCACGCATGTATAGGATGCATGCAGCCACGCATGAACACAAGCCAACGCACTAACTCCATCCGATCCAACTCATGCACATACGCGCACAGCATGGAGCACACAACGCACGTACACAAGACGTGCATGCACACACGCTCGGCCGCAGAATGCACGTGAATAACACATGCATGCCCACACACTCGGCTACATGGAGGCGTGCGCCATCCGCGGCGATGTCCGGTTTGTCGTGCTACGGCGAAGCTCGCACGCAACGGCGCATACGCATCTCTTGCAACACCTCTTTGCCGTCGTTGCTCAACTACTAGTCGGAGACGAAGACGACCGCAGCCTCAGCCTTAGAGCTAGCACCTATGGAAAAACATGCACGATGCACGCACACAAGCACATACGGAGTGCCCACGATGTTGTGGTGGTGCATCCCCAGTCGCCTCTACTCCTTCTGTGCATGTTGTCTATCAAGGCGGCTACATGCTAATGATGATGTGGGTGAGATCTTCTAGGACTCAGATGATGACGAGGAAAATTATGAGACACAAGGTGACGTACACCGTCAAGGTCCACGGTCAAGGGGGTGCTAGTAAGTGCTTAGATGTGCTTAGAGCAAGTACAATAGAGCCGAGTCAGCGGGCTATGAGGAATAAACTAGTATACTTCTGCTTAGTTGGAGGAAAGAGAAGAGGAGAGAGAAGGTAAGCGGGCTCTTCGTGAAGAGCCAGCTCTAGCACGTGCTCCTAGGCACTTTGTGAGAATGAAAGGTGGGCCACAGAATAAAAAAGTAGTAGTACACTCTTTTGATCTACTATTGTACATGTTGACTATAAGATGGGCTGTAGATGACATGGCACTGGCTTATAGCCAGCAGCTGGCTATACTATTAATTCTCTTTAGATGAGGTGCTAAGTGCATTAAATGGCTTAGTAACTCAAGTCTTCAATGCATAGGTGCTTAGTTTATTGGTGCCACATCATATTTTATGCCTGCGTGGCAGGCTTAGCAGCTATACATGGTGGAGCACTGGGAGAGGCCAAGGCTGGTCATAGTGGGGAGTAACTTGTACTGTAACATATTACTATGTTACTCTAAACATCTCTATAAACCGGAAAGGAGGGAGTAGTAACATAGACTAGTGTCATATGCAGAGTATGGGAGCACATGATATTTCCCCGTCCGGACCGATCCCAAGTTGGCTTCTCACCTTCTTGGCCCAACAAAAACCCCTCCCCCTCCCGCGCGCGCTTCCCGCCCGGCGCCAGCTGAGCCCGCCACTCCACATTGATGGCAAGTCAGGGCGACGCGACCTCTCACTACTTCCGCCGTTGAAGCGGCGCGCCGACCGAGGGCACCGCCCGCTGCACGCCCGGCATTTCAGACTACATAGTGGATAGTAAATTTAGAGCAAGTACTAAAATTAGATGACATAAGCAGGCTATAAGGATTTAAATATAGTATTTGTGCATAGTTGAAGGAGAGAGAAGAGGAGAGAGAAGAGAAGCGGATTGTAAACGTGTAGCCGGTTGTACTCCAACATACTTTGTGAGACAAAAGGTGGGGCCATTATTAATGATATTGTATTTATACTAAAGGGACTAACAGACGCCTTAATTACTCCGTTTTTTAGACAAACTTTGGTGGGGCTATTATTGACTTTTTTGGAGCTATTATTGACTTGGACGTGGGGTTTGGGGGCCAAAGGCCTACTATTATACTCGCACGACCGACCTGACATGCTCTACCCTAGCCGCCGCTGTATCATATGGTTTCACACTGTTCTAGATCTTAGCGCCGCCACGCAATTCTTCTCCAGCCCTCCTTCCGGCGTGCACCGTGAGAAGGACAGCAGTCCTCCGAACTCCGCCTTTCGTGATCTTGTACGGGAGAGGGGCGATCAGGTTTTTAGGGAGCACACTCCTGTGACTGCTGCCAGCGACGACTTCCTCAACGACAGCCTTCTTCCCCGACCTTGGTAACATCTTCATCAATGACATGAGTGACAACATCAACCACATCAGTTCTGCTCTCGCTGTACAATATGTGATTCTGTCCTCCTGGTTTAGTCCGCATCATTACTTTGATGTCTGCAATTGTCGCCATGATCTATTTACTGCTGATTCGGATTAAATCTCATACTAAATTGCTCATATATTCAACAATCCAATCCATAAACCTGATTACAGGCAATTTACTCTGAGTGGTTTTGATGCGCTTTTGAAGCCGCCTACTTTTAAGGGGGTGCAATATAAAAGGTGGTGCACAAGAGCAGTATATTGGTTTCATATCATGTACTGCTATGACGCCACTAAGGGTAAGCCTGAGGGCGATCTTAATCCTACACAGCAGGAAGCTTTTCAGAACATGGATACCCTCTTCAAAGCCGCCCTGCTGAGTGTTCTTGACGATTCCATTGTGGATTCATATATGTCGTTTGACAGCGGCAAAGACATGTGGGTTGTGCTCGAGGCCACATTTGGGCCCTCGGTATTTGCAACAGTTATGCGTCATGGAGCAATTATGTGACTACAAGATGGTGATGGCGCTACTGTTGTTCAAACAGACTCATGAGATCTGATCACTATCTAAGGAACTTGAGTACTTTAAGTGTGTGTTGCCGAACAAATTTGTTGCTGGGATCATCATTGCCAAGCTTCCACCTTCGTGGAACAATTTTGCTACTTCTGTGAAAAACAAGAGACATGAGTTTTCTATTTTGGATCTCATTAGCACTCTTGATTTTGAGGAGAAGGCGAGAGCAAAATACACACGTGCTCTGGTCGCTGAGGGAGCTTCTAGTGCCCACATGGTACACGAGAAGAACTTCCATCCCAACCAGCCCCAAAACAACAAGAACAAATCTCAGGGGAAAGGCAAGTTTGATGCAAAGAACAAGCCGTCACATTCTACCAACTTCAAGAAGAATTCTCATAACGGGAAGGGATACAAACCTCAATTTTGGTAGCACCGCACAAAATTTATATGGCTGCATCTACCGCTGTCGCCTAACCTCATGGTGCTCGGTATTCCTACATTCGTAACTAGGTACAATGACCACCGCAAGATGAAATTAGCTTATTAAATGCGTTGACTTGCTGAATGCAAGTCGGAATGATCTGTCATGTGTGGAGGAGCAAACAAGCAGTGCAGCCGAAGGTGGAAATCAACCAAGGACTTATGAAATTATATGTAATCTTCCTCAGGCAGGTCAGTATCCCCTTCTCCAGATGATCATGTTTTTTCATGCCAAGCTATTGATATGTGCTACTGTTTTGCAACACCGTTTAAGTATAGCTACTGTTTTCCTATCTTTTCAGATTCAGGACAATGAATATGATATCAGGGGAACTGCACAATATGGACCCATGTTGAGTCATCTCTATTGCCTCATGTGTTTGCTGCAAATGTGTCAGCATCAATTGCAAGATGAGGCAGCTAGCTAGCTGTGGAGTTGCCAACATGCTCAAAGTGCTCGCAACATTGAGAAGAAACAAGCATGCATAGGAAATTAATGCGTGCGCAGGGAGGCCCTTTGCTCAGAGAAGCATCGACCGAATTTCTTTATTTCTACACCTTCTCATAGCTTTGTATATTGGTTATAGTATGGTGAATCATTGAGATGCATAGACATGCTGAACTTTTGTTCTTCTGAATGTTAGTTTAATGTGAGTGTCTGCATCCAGTACCGCATCCTCTAATTTGGTGGATGCACACTGAGAAAATAAATCTCCTTAATTTACTCCATAACCACCCTATTAAATAGGCCTAGTAACAAACCAGGCACATGTAGTGGCCGGCGGGCACATGCATCCTGCATGCATGGCCAGTCAGCCAAGCCCATGCACCAACTCCAATGCAGCAACGCAAAAGAAGAAAGCGGTTCTTGGGAAAAAGCGAGTAGTTAGTGCAGCGGGCCTTATAAACACGAACAGCTCGCTCTCCCGCTTCTGTCTCCCCACCCAATTCCCCCCGCTCCCCAATCTTCCTCACTCGTCCAGAAAACCCCACTCACCTTCTTCCTCACTCATACAAAAAATGCCTGCTCCTCTTCTTCCACTCGTACAGAAATCCCCAGCCCTCCTTCTTCCCCACTTGCACTGCCACTAGGCTCGTCTCTGGCTACTCTGCTCAAAACCGTGAGCTCGGCGCGACGCCCACAAGGAAAATAGTGTCGGCTGGCCCAGCGCCAAGAAGATGAGGCTCTCGCCAGCGGCGATGCCGGTTGTAGATCCCGCACCCAGTAGCGCGGGGAGAAGCGGCGAGCCCCCCCCCCCACCCGGATCTGAGGAACCGGTAGAATCTCTGGTGGACCGCATCAGCGATCTCCCGGGCGTCATCCTTGAGGAGATCATCTCGCTTCTCCCCACCAAGGATTGCTGCCACACACAAGTCCTCTCAACTCGGTGGCGCCCTCTATGGCGCACCGCGCCCCTCAATCTCGACTGTCGTCAAATATCTGTCCTTCCTGAATTTGATCTCCTCAGAGCCATCGTCTCTTCTCACCAGCAGGGCCCCGTTCAATGCCTCTGCATCCCGACAAGCTACCTGCTGTCCATACCCGGCAAGGTGGACGCTTGGCTGACATCCCCTGAATTCGGAAAACTCTAGCAGTTTGTGTTCTACCATTACCACGAAAGTTTCATACCACAAACATACCAAGAATTAGTGCCCACACCACCGTTATCCATCTCGCGGTTTTCCTCCTATCTCCACACCGCGACCTTCGCCCGATGCCATCTACCAGACGATCTAGTACAAATGCTTCGACTCCCACTGCTAAAAAACTTTCGCTTGTGGTGGTTTATCTGTCGGAGGCCTCACTGCACAACATCATCCACTCCAGTTGCCACCTTACTGAGCGCTTCTTGATTGTTTTGGGAATAGAAATCAGTATCAGCTGTCTCCAAATAAAGTCACCTCACCTTAAAAGCATTGGAATTTGTTTTAAAGGACAGCAGCTCATCATCAAAGATGCCCCTTCACTTGAAAGGTTGCTCCTTCATAATTGTTATACACCTTCAGAAATAACTGTCATCTCTGCGCCCAAACTGGAGACCTTGAGTGTAATTCGTGACCCGTTTAATAATCACAAGAAGTTGGTTTTTGGCTCCTCACTTTTTCAGGTACCGTATATTATGATCTACACATTTGTAATCATATGCTGCACTTTTCATTTGTGCGCATAAGTTTTATATCATCTTGGAGTACACTTTGGGTACTAATATTATGTTATATGCTCAATGAAGAGTTCGTCCATTGATAGCCTATCAATGCTGCTCGATTCTGTCAAGATCATATATATCAGAATGTATAGTTTTTATCTGGACATAATTATTGGCTTGATGTGATGCTTTCGATCTCTGGAGAATTTATACATAGAGGTGATGATTTCATGCACATTGAAAGCCCGTATATATTGTACTAGAATTAACTGTTCAGCTGTTGTTCTTTCAACATACTCTTTTCTCATACCTTAACTGTTTTCAATCTTCATGTCTACTTAGGCAGAACCACATGGAGAAAAACATATAACCAATCGTTGGTGTAATAAGCACAAGGATTTTCTCAGTTCTCATGACATTCGTTTGAGGACAATAACGATGGGACGATATGCATCCAACCAGGCAAACAGAAGCTTTGTCACATTCTTCCTGTTGAATGCGAGGTTACTATTGTCCATGAGGCTTAATTTTTACAGCAAGAGATTTCTCATGGATGAACATGTTGAACAGCAAAAAAAGAAGTTTTAGGTGGACAAATGGGCTTCTAAACATGCTCGGCTTCTATTTACAATAAGTTGTAGACATCCTGAAATAATTTTTTTGCACAGGATGTTGATTTTATGGATCAGACCGATCCATTTGTTTGTGACTGCAAAAAAGAGTGGTTGGGTTGGATGTTACTGTCATGTTCAATCTGGGTTTTGTCTAAAAATTTGATGAACAATTAATCCTTGGGCTTTTTGTACCATTTGTATGCTTGACTTGCATGTTGTTGCCCTCGTACTCCCCTCCACCTGCCACTACACTGCTGCATCTTCCATGGCTACTATTCGTTCCCGTCTGAGGCCTTGCCGTCGTTATCCGCCTTGGTTAGCTCACTGTGCCCGCTGCCGTCTGGCGTTGTCAACATGGTCAACAACCAAGAGGAATCAGGAGAAGATTGTACGTGGAGAGGCTGACAGTAGGGACCCACCAGGGTCATTGCATTTATAGCGTGTGCCTCGTTATTACAAGCCAAAAAAATACTTCCTCCTAATTGTTTGACAACTAGGTTCCACGCCATTGTCAATGTAGTCAATAAACAAGAAAATTCAACAACGAGCGGATAACAACAGGGACCCAGCAGCTCGTCCAGTTGTTTTTCAGTTTCAGAGACGGAGCTCAACTGCACGTTGTGCGGGGGCTGTGGCCTGTCTAGCCCACACTTACGCTTTTATTAAGCGCATGACGAGCCCAGTTGATATATTTTTTCTTTCTGAAATTGGCTAGCCCAGTTCTTTTTTTGGAGAATACCAAAACCAAGGCCTACTTGCTTTTCTCAGCCCTGCTAGGCTGCAAATCTTTCAAGACGAGGAGGGATGTAAGTAGTAAGAAATGGGCTTCCCCAGAAAACGGGCTATAAATTGTAAGAAATGGGCTGTAAATTTTTAAACAAAAGCCAACCGGCAATTGCATTAAAATATCATTTTTTCAGGATTTCTCTACTCTCTACTCTTATAAAAACCAAAGCCAACTGGCAATTACATTAAAATATCATCTTTCCTCCCACAAGATAAACTACTCATACAAATGCATCTGCATGTTCCGTGCAACGAACGGGCATCTTGCTAGTTAAGATTCTAAATTTCATTCATTTTTTTTGCGGAGAATTGTTTTTCGAATTTTATTTTGATATAGTTTTTTTGAAAATTATTTTTAACGGGACTCGAAATTTCGTGATTAAAAGAGTTCGGACCCCACCGAAATATGCAAAATTTCGTTGAATTTTTTAGCAGTGCCCAGAATATATGGTCTGTAATGCTAATAAGAAGAATATGGGCTTCAAATATCCTTAAGAATTAGCAAATGGGCTGCAAATTATTGAAAATAATGGCAAATGGGCTGTAAATTATTGAAAATAATGGCAAATGGGCTGTATGATGTTTTCCACAGATTTGGAGGCTGACTTCTGGGCCTACTAGGTTGACGATGACGATGTCCTAAATTTTTTCTTTTGATGCATATGCAAGGCTTTGTCAACTTAGTCAACACACATCAGTGACTATTGGATGTCCATCCAATGGCCGCCGTGCTTCTTCAATCTCGATCTTCTGCTCCAAATTACAAACCAGCGCCGGCGGGACTGCCTGCTCCCTCCTCTCGTGGCTGGCTGTGCTGCCGCCAGGCCATCCCTCTAACCACCCACACATCCTGTTATTTTCCAGCGACGTCTGCCTCACCCCGCAGCCGACCAATCAGCGCTTGTTGTCACGCCCAAGATGCGGCCCTATCCTAAAGGAACTCGAAGGTCCCACCAAGGATAGAAGCGCATCTTGAAGACGCTTTTGCAAGGTGGATATCATTACATCAACATTACATAAATAGATGGGGATACATACAAGAGGCATACAATGCCACATGAATACAACAATACATCTTACATAAGATCAACATCCGACTACGGATGAAACACAAACAGAAGCTCAAACAACATCCACCCTGCTAGCCCAGGCTGCCGACCTGGAACCTATCCCCTGATCGAAGAAGAAACAGAAGAAGAACTCCAAGGCAAGCAAACATCGCTCTCGCGTCAAGATCATCGCATAACCTGTACCTGCAACTGTTGTTGTAATGTCAGAGCCACGAGGACTCAAAGCAATCCCATTACCATGGGTATCAAGACTAGCAAAGCTTAATGGGAAAGGAAGGGGTAAAGTGGTGAGGTTGCAGCAGCGACTAAGCATGATATGGTGGCTAACATACGCAAAAGAGAGTGAGAATAGAAACAAGCGGAACGGTCGTGAAGCTAGCAATGATCAAGAGGTGATCCTGAACACCTACTTACGTCAATCATAACACAGAAACCGTGTTCACTTCCCGGACTCCGCCGAGAAGAGACCATCATGGCTACACACTCGGTTGATGCGTTTTATTTCGGATCTGGTGTCAAGTTATCTACAACCGGACATTAACAAATTCCCATCTGCCACATAACCACGGGCACGGCTCTCGAAAGTTTAAACCTGCAGGGTTTCCCAACAACCCATGACAAGCTCTCGCGATCAACGAAGGAATAGACCTTCTCCCGGAAGACCCGATCAGTCTCGTAATCCCGGTTTACAAGACATTTCGACAATGGTAAAACAAGACCAGCAAAGCCTCCCGACAGCCGACAAATCCCGATAGGAGCTGCACATATCTCGTTCTCGTGGCACACGGATGAGCAAGGCGTCGGGTTGGCATAGACCACATCGCCTGCCAGGGGCGCCGGACATCGCTTCGATTCGGACCAGCACTTAGACAAGCACGGCCCGGGGGCTAAATAAAGATGACCCTCGGGTTGGCCGACCCAAGGAAAGGGATAGGTGGTGGTGAGGCAAAAGGTAAAACCAATGTTGGGCCTTCTTGGACAAGTTTTATTCAAAGCGAACCGTCGGGGGTCCCATAAATCACCCGACCGCGTAAGGAACGCAAAATCCGGGAACATAACACGGTATGACGGAAACTAGGGCGGCAAGAGTGGAACAAAACACCAGGCATAAGGCCGAGCCTTCCACCCTTTACCAAGTATATAGATGCATTAATAATATAAGAGATATTGTGATATCCCAACCAAAATCCTGTCCATCATGGAGAAATCTTCAACTTCACCTGCAACTAGCAACGCTATAAGAGGGGCTGAGCAAAGCGGTAACATAGCCAAGCAACGGTTTGCTAGGAATGGTGTCAAAGGTTAGAGGTTCATGGTAATATGGGATGGCTTGATAAACAGGTAATAGGTAGCGCAGCATAGCGATAGAACGAAGCAACTAGCATAGCAATGATAGTAGTGAGATCCAGGATAGCGGTCATCTTGCCTGAAATCCCGCAAGGAAGAAGAACGAGTCCATGAAGAAGACGAACGGATGAAGCCGAACCAATTGTAGACGAACGAATCATCACGATCGCAACGAAACAGGAACTAACAAGAAGAAGCACACAACATAGGTAAACACACCACACATGAACAAGGCATGATGCACAACAAGCATGATGCATGACCAAGCTAAATGAAGCTACTCATGGCAAGAGATGACGCAAACAGGAACAACACATCAAGGCAAGTTTAAATGAGGCCGGGAACAACATATAACAATTCCGGTAAGTCCTCATATGCAAATTTCGAAATTGGTAAAGAACTGAATAAACCTAATGTTCAAGTTGTTAAACAGCAAGTTAAGATGCATCACGAAGATCTACACGAAATTCTAGTCAAGTTACATATAAAGTTCATTAGATTCGGAGCTACGGCCTAGGAGATATGAGCAAAACAAGATAAACATGGCATTGATGCAAAATGCATACAAACATCAAGCAAACACCTCAAAACAAGGATGCAACATGATAATATGAAACTACATGCAAAATCAAGCAAGTTTCATATAAAGCACACTCAAAACGGAGCAACGATGCAACACACACACACACTATACACGTCATAACAACAATCTGTCCATAACAGCAACTAGGCATCTTGCAAGCATCAAAACAATAAGCTACATCACCCCAACATAAGAACAAAAGGCACGGTCATGAAGTACAGGTAAAGCACAACAAAACATGAACACTGAGCTATCTACAGAAACAACTAGAACATGCTCAAAAAGACATGGAAAGATTGCAAATAATAACAGTTTCAGCCTCATCAGGAAATAACATCAGGTTGCAATGTTTAGAGCTATCAAACAACATGTTACAGGAACTTATCATGGCAAACAAAGGCATGGCATGAATCTACTAATTGCATAGATCAAAAGTCCCTTACTGACCATGGGCCAAAAAGGATCAGAAGATATGATGGCACCCATGTAAACATGGCAAGTTATATTACAGATTCAAACATGGCAGAAACAACAATAAGTAGGCATGTTGGTGAGCTTAAACCACTCACCACAGAGCAATACATGGCATGGCAAGGCAACCAATAGTAAGAAGGCATGTTTGTGAAGCTTGGCATGGAAAGATCAAGGTCATAGGGTGCACGGATCACTAGAAAAACACATGGGAACAAGTGAACTTAATGTTAACAGGCTGACAGCAACATTATCAAGCAACTTTGGAGCAAGACAACAACATGTTCCCTCAGGCTATAATTGCAACCAAGGGCATTAATGGATAGAGCATGACATGTAGATCAAAACATGTTTATAGGACATCTCCAGATTATGCATAGAATGATTAGTAGAAGCATGTTAAAATAGCAACAAAATATAACAGAATCTGTCTAGCAAAACAGCAACAGCAAGTACTCTCCTAAACAAGCTCGATTCACTCATCACAAGTCATTGCATGACAATATAAGCATAGCATCGTCAAGAAGGCATGTTTGTGAAACAAACCAAGTCAAGAACAAGTCCATAGCATGCAAGGATCAAATATAGCAACCTTGGCCAAATTGAATAACAAGTAAACAATCTGCCAGGAAACATTTTGAAGCAAACGTAGAGCACTCAAATGACATGCTAGACTACTCCATAATTGCAACCAAGGGCAGGGATGGATAGAAAACAACCATATGTTCAAAACACCCTTACTGAAGTATCTCAAAATATGCATTGATCTCTCTGTAGCATCAAGTTTACATGGCATCAAAATAACAGCAGAACAGGGATAAAATCAGCAATATCACGAAGCCTAGTTTGCATGCTTGTGCTAGTCACCACATTGATCACAAAAATACATGGCATACACCCCTGGAAACATGGCATGGCATAGATCAAAACACATGAAGACATCAACCTCATAGGATGCACACATCAATCATGGCAAAAATGACAAATGCGCAAGTTATAACAGCCAAATGATTAACATCAACATGCACTCTTCCAACAGCATTTCGGGCATCAAGATGAGCTCAAATGAAAATGATGCAATGGAATGAAATGAAGTACTCGTCGAGGCGAACAATTTGACATATTGCACGCACAAAACGGAGCTACGGGTGCGAAGATGTGATGCGATGAACATGCAACAATTTTATCACCGAAATAATGACTTGGAGAAAAAAAAGAGGGGGAGAGAGTCAACCGAGCTCTCAGATCGGATCTGGCCGGATCCGAGGTCGAGGTCGACGAGGTCGCCGGAGACGGAGCTCGCCGGAGGAAGGAGAGGACGAGGCCGGGGCCGAGGAGGTCCGGCGGAGGGCGGCCGGCGACGGCGCCGGAGCGAAGGCGCGGCTGGGCGCGCGAGGCGCTGGTCGGCGGCGCGGCGGGCGGCGGAGGCGGCCGGAGTCGGCAGGCGCGGCGGGCGGGCGGAGGCGGCTGGAGCGGCTCGGCGGCGGTGGCATGGCGGAGGCGGCCGAGCGCTGGCGCTGCGGGCGAACGCTGGCAACCAGCGGCGACGGTGAGCGCTGCGTAGGGCGGGCTGGCGCGGGCTCGCGCGGCTCGCGGCCGACGGCGGCGGCGGAGGCCGGAGTGCCACGTGGCACGTCGCGTTAGCTGGGCAGCGCGGACGGACGCGTCCGTCCGATCCGGACGTGTCCGGCGGCGCGGAAGGGGAATTTTTAGGGTTTGCCCGGGAATTCGGGGGAGGGGTCTATATATAGAGGTAGAGGGAGCTAGGAGTGTCCAAATGAGGTGCGGTTTTCGGCCACGCGATCGTGATCGAACGACCGAGAGCATGGAGGGGAGTAAGATGGGTTTTGGGCCACTTTGGAAGGGGTGTTGGGCTGCAACTCAAAGGGGCTTCTACGGTTACCCGGTTAACCGTTGGAGTACCAAACGACCTCCAAATGGCACGAAACTTGACAGGCGGTCTACCGGTGCTATACCAAGGCCGCTTGGCAAACCTCGGGCCATTCCGAGAACGTTTAACACCCGCTCACAACGACAGACAAAAGGGGAACGCCAGGGGACATAGGAGTGCCGGATTGCAAAACGGACAACGGGGAAAATGCTCGGATGCATGAGACGAACACGTATGCCAAATGAGATGCACATGACAACATGATATGAAATGCAGATGATGACATGGCAAAGTGCAACACGCAAGCAAATGACATGGCAACGACAGCGAATAACTGGCAAACACCTGGCGCAACGAATCCGGGGCGTTACAACACTCCTCCACTAACAAGAGATCTCGTCCCGAGATCTTAGTACCGAGACGGAAGGGAAAAGAGATGATGTGAAACAAGAACTCAAGAGAAGAAGCAAAGAATCGAGGGCAATCGAGAAGAAGAGAGGAACGACGAGAATGACGAAAATCGAAAGCTCACGGAATCAGATAGACTATGAAATCACTTGTTCTAACCGGAGTGGTTAGAATGAGAAAAGAAACGGATAAGACTGAAAGGATTTAGACAACACTCCGGCTGAAACATGAAGGAATAGAACACGAGCTAGAGAGGATGGAATGTCACTTCATGAACTCTTGAAGAATGAATTAAATCATGAAGAACCATCATGAAGAACTCCGGTGACAAAAGTATGATGAGATAGAAATGAAGGATGAAAGAATAAAATGAGCTTACGGTGATTTAGATGGAGGTTCCGACGAGATGGCCAAGGAAATTGAACTCCGGAAAAGAAAAGATGAAAACACTTGGAACTAGAATTTATTCATCAAGAACAAACTCCGAAGAAAAGGATTACTAGACGATGATGAAGTAAGAATAAGATTTATTGTATGCTTATCCTTCATCAAATTAAATTGATGAGAAGCGATGGATTTTGCATACTACTTATTCTTCTTGAAAAGGATTATGGGAAATATAGCACAAAATTTGAGAAGGTCTTCATGAACCACCGGTAGGATTGGAAAGAACGAATGGATTAAAAAGACAATCGAGGAAAAAGAATCTTGAATGAACCACCATGAGAATTCAAAAATGACTGATGAAAGAGACTTAATCACCGGGAAGAATTAGAAAAGCACGAAGGCACTTGAGGGAATTTAGAGAGACGAGAACGTAGAGATCGCGAACTGATTGAAGAATACTTGAACGAAGCACCGGGATAAATAGAGAACGATAATTGGAATGATGGCCTCCGGTGAAAAGAAATGAAAAAAAACAACTCCTGACATACTCCGGATGGTTAAGAAAGAATATCTGACAAATGGAATAATTCGAGAGGACAATATGAAGCTAGAACCACGAATCTTCAGGAGAACGGGTAAGATTTAGAGGAAAACTCTTCTTCGGTCTTTAAATGACGACGAAAAACACCAACAAAATTACTGAGATACTCCGGAAGAATGAGAAGAGCAAAGGTTGAATCGGCAATGACCAGAATTGAAATCAATCTTGAAAAGGCATGTGACTGATGGAATCCATTCTTACGTCACACTTGAAAAGAATTTGGGAATAGCTCCGGAATAATTAGAAGAGTCAGGTAAGATCCTGGAAAAAGACCTGTGGGTTAGGGCCCACTAAAAGAAACACCGTTGAAAGGATTGTTGAACAGGTAGATGATGCACCGGAACAATTGAAATATTTCAATGAGGTGACAACCTCGAATTAATTGGAACATAGACGAATCTCCTGAGATGTCTTGAGCACTCCGGAAGGATAAACTGGCGAGAGGCGAACGAGCAAGGGGAAAACATTTGAGCCGAGGAAAAGAATACGATCAACACCGAAAAACTTGAATTGAATCCACCGGAGAAGAAAAGACATGAAGAATGTCAAACGAGGCGAGAATTCACCAGTTGAAAAGATTGAGGGAAGACTGAAGAGACTCCACACGAATGGAATTGACGGTCGAAAGAGACTCAGACTCTGGGAAGAAGAGGGTGGGAGGGCAGGAAAACAAGGGCAACTGGAAGGGGAAACCGACGAATAACTTGAAGAGAAAAAACACCGGTTGAAATCATTGAGGAAAGAAAGCAAATACTTCGCACGAGTAGGAAGGATACTCGATTACGGACTCCGGATTCGAGAAGAAGAAGGGAGGGTGGGTGGGAAAAGAAAACAACTGAGGATTGAACTTGGCAAAGATGAAGAGGCTCGAGTCAACTTGACGAGAAATGCACCGGATGAAAAGAGCTGAGGAACAAAGATCGGAAAACCAACTGCGTGAACCTAAAGAAAAATTTGAAGGGGAAGAGAAGTAATTCAAAACACCTACGTCAAGATTCCTCACCAGAGCGACGAAGGGGGCTGAGGAGTAAAAAGAATTCCTACTCTCCGATATAACTAGACTCCGAAAAATAGTTTTCTTCTAGACTCAACAACGGCCAAACTACACGATCAATCAAGGGGGCTCCTAGGGTCGGTCGAGGCTCTGATACCAACTTATCACGCCCAAGATTTGGCCCTATCCTAAAGGAACTCGAAGGTCCCACCAAGGATAGAAGCACATCTTGAAGACGCTTTTGCAAGGTGGATATCATTACATCAACATTACATAAATAGATGGGGATACATACAAGAGGCATACAATGCCACATGAATACAACAATACATCTTACATAAGATCAACATCCGACTACGGATGAAACACAAACAGAAGCTCAAACAACATCCACCCTGCTAGCCCAGGCTGCCGACCTGGAACCTATCCCCTGATCGAAGAAGAAACAGAAGAAGAACTCCAAGGCAAGCAAACATCGCTCTCGCGTCAAGATCATCGCATAACCTGTACACAAGCAATCGTTGTTATAGTAATCAGGAGCCACGAGGACTCAGCAATCCCATTACCATGGGTATCAAGACTAGCAAAGCTTAATGGGAAAGGAAGGGGTAAAGTCGTGAGGTTGCAGCAGCGACTAAGCATGATATGGTGGCTAACATACACAAAAGAGAGCGAGAAGAGAAACAAGCGGAACGGTCGTGAAGCTAGCAATGATCAAGAGGTGATCCTGAACACCTACTTACGTCAATCATAACACAGAAACCGTGTTCACTTCCCGGACTCCGCCGAGAAGAGACCAACACGGCTACACACTCGGTTGATGCGTTTTATTTCGGATCTGGTGTCAAGTTATCTACAACCGGACAGTAACAAATTCCCATCTGCCACATAACCATGGGCACGGCTCTCGAAAGTTTAAACCCTGCAGGGGTGTCCCAACTTAGCCCATGACAAGCTCTCGCGATCAACGAAGGAATAGACCTTCTCCGAGGAAGACCAGATCAGTCTCGGAATCCCGGTTTACAAGACATTTCGACAATGGTAAAACAAGACCAGCAAAGCCTCCCGCTGTGCCGACAAATCCCAATAGGAGCTGCACATATCTCATTCTCAGGGCACACCGGATGAGCAAGACGTCGGGTTGGCATAGACCACAGTTGCCAGGGGGCGCCGGACATCGCTTCGGTTCGGACCAACACTTAGACAAGCAACGCCCGGGGCTAAAATAAAGATGACCCTCGGATTGGCCTACCCAAGGGAAAGGGATAGGTGGTGGTGAGGCAAAAGGTAAAACGAATGTTGGGCCTTGCTGGACAAGTTTTATTCAAAGCGAACTGTCAGGGGGGTCCCATAAATCACCCGACCGCATAAGGAACGCAAAATCTGGGAACATAACACCGGTATGACGGAAACTAGGGTGGCAAGAGTGGAACAAAACACCAGGCATAAGGCCGAGCCTTCCACCCTTTACCAAGTATATAGATGCATTAATAATATAAGAGATATTGTGATATCCCAACCAAAATCCTGTCCACCATGGAGAAATCTTCAACTTCACCTGCAACTAGCAACGCTATAAGAGGGGCTGAGCAAAGCGGTAACATAGCCAAGCAACGGTTTGCTAGGAATGGTGTCAAAGGTTAGAGGTTCATGGTAATATGGGATGGCTTGATAAACAGGTAATAGGTAGCGCAACATAGCGATAGAACAAAGCAACTAGCATAGCAATGATAGTAGTGAGATCCAGGGTAGCGGTCATCTTGCCTGAAATCCCGCAAGGAAGAAGAACGAGTCCATGAAGAAGATGAACGGATGAAGCCGAACCAATCGTAGACGAACGAATCCTCACGATCGCAACGAAACAGGAACTAACAAGAAGAAGCACACAACATAGGTAAACACACCACACATGAACAAGGCATGATGCACAACAAGCATGATGCATGACCAAGCTAAATGAAGCTACTCATGGCAAGAGATGATGCAAACAAGAACAACACATCAAGGCAAGTTTAAATGAGGCCGGGAACAACATATAACAATTCCGGTAAGTCCTCATATGCAAATTTCGAAATTGGTCCAGAACTGAATAAACCTTATGTTCAAGTTGTTAAACAGCAAGTTAAGATGCATCACGAAGATCTACACGAAATTCTAGTCAAGTTACATATAAAGTTCATTAGATTCGGAGCTACGGCCTAGGAGATACGAGCAAAACAAGATAAACATGGCATTGATGCAAAATGCATACAAACATCAAGCAAATACCTCAAAACAAGGATGCAACATGATAATATGAAACTACATGCAAAATCAAGCAAGTTTCATATAGAGCACACTCAAAACGGAGCAACGGTGCAGCACACACACACACTATACAAGTCATAACAACAATCTGTCCATAACAGCAACTAGGCACCTTGCAAGCATCAAAACAATAAGCTACAGCACCCCAACATAAGAACAAAAGGCACGGTCATGAAGTACAGGTAAAGCACAACAAAACATGAACACTGAGCTATCTCCATAAACAACTAGAACATGCTTAAAAAGACATGGAAAGATTGCAAATAATAACAGTTTCAGCCTCATCAGGAAATAACATCAGGTTGCAATGTTTAGAGCTCTCAAACAACATGTTACAGGAACTTATCATGGCCAACAAAGGCATGGCATGAATCTACTAATTGCATAGATCAAAAGTCCCTTACTGACCATGAGCCAAAAAGGATCAGAAGATATGATGGCACCCATGTAAACATGGCAAGTTATATTACAGATTCAAACATGGCAGAAACAACAATAAGTAGGCATGTTGGTGAGCTTGAACCACTCACCACAGAGCAATACATGGCATGGCAAGGTAATCAACAGTAAGAAGGCATGTTTGTGAAGCTAGGCATGGCAAGATCAAGGTCATAGGGTGTAACGCCCCGGATCCGATGCGCCAGGTGTCTGCCAGTTATTCGCCTTCGTTGCCATGTCATTTGCTTGCGTGTTGCATTTGCCATGTCATCATATGCATTTCATATCATGTCATCATGTGCATTGCATTCGCATACGTGTTCGTCTCATGCATCCGAGCCTTTTCCCCGTTGTCCGTTTTGCAATCCGGCACTCCTGTGTCCCCCGGCGTCCCCTTTTGTCTTCTGTTATGAGCGGGTATTAAACTTTCTCGAAATGGCCCGAGGTTTGCCAAGCGGCCTTGGTATAGCACCGGTAGACCGCCTGTCAAGTTTCGTGCCATTTGGAGGTCGTTTGGTACTCCAACGGTTAACCGGGTAACCACGAAGCCCTCTTTGAGTTGCAGCCCAACACCCCTTCCAAAGTGGCCCAAAACCCATCTAACTCCCCTCCATGCTCTCGGTCGTTCGATCACGATCGCGTGGCCGAAAACCGCTCCTCATTTGGACTCTCCTAGCTCCCTCTACCTATAAAACTAGAACCCCCCTCGATTTTTCGCGCAGATCAAACCCTCGCCTCTTCCCTGCGCGCCGCCGGACACGTCCGATCCGCGCCCGGACATGTCCGCCCATCACCCGTCCAATAGGAACGCGCCACGTCACCGCTCCGCCGCCCTCCAGCCAATCCACCGCCGCCCGTGTCCTGCCGCCGAAGCCGCCTCCCTGCGTCCTCGCCGCGACTCCGCCGCCTCGGCTTCGCGTGCTCGCCGGCGTTAACTCGCCCGCCGCCGCCGTGCATCGCCGCCCGCGCCCTCCGGGAAACGCCTCGCCCACGCCTCCGCGCCCGAAGCTTCGCCGCCGCCGCCGGATCGCGCCGCCCTGCTCCTCTACTCCGGCGACCGTAGGCCACCGCCGCGGATCCAGCCAGCGCCCGCGACCAGCGCCTCTGCACAGCCTCCACAACCCCGCGGCGCCCGCGCCTTCCCGCCATCCTGCGACCTCGCCGGCGTCGCCTCGATTCGCCGCCGCCCTGTCTCCCGATCCCGATCGGGATCGAGAAGACGACGGCGCCGATCCAGCCATCAGGCCACGGCCCAAGAGCAGCGCCACTGCCCAAGGTGCCTTCCAGCCTCCTGCGCCACCGACCGGGCCGAAGCCCACTAGGCGAGGCCAGCGCCCCTGGCCCAGCTTCAGCGACCGTGTGGGCCACCAGCGAGCAGGCCCCTTCCTCCTCTCCAAGCCGGGCCTTAGCCCATGGGTGAGCTGTCCCGCGCCTGTTCTGTTCAGCCCATGCTCCAGATTCGGCCCGCATGTATTTTTTTCCCTGCCAGCGAATTTTGTCATTATCCAGTGATTTGCAGAATTGCAGAAAACCCCCCAAGCAACATGCATATAATATCTCACAAACCATGCATCTTTTGTAAATAATTTATATATGTAAAATGCTTAGTTTTTCATCTAGTTTCATAATATGCCACTTTCATCCATGTTTAAAATGTTTAAAATGATGTTTGTTTAAATTTGCTTAAATGCCATGCTAAAATGATTTAATTCATAACTAAATAACTGTAACTCGGAATTAAATGTTCTTTATATGTAAATGGGGTAGAATTTTGCCTAGTTTAACATGGTGCACTCATCTTGAATGTTTAACAACTCTAAAATTGTGTTTAGGGCGGAACAGTACCGAATCTAAAATATGCACATGGGGATTTTCCGGAATTGTTGTTTGTTGTTTCCGGCCTCATTTAAACTTGCCTAGATAGGTAGTTTTCATTTGCTTCACCCTCTTGCCATGTTTAACAACATTTAATATTGTTGGGTACATAACGAGAGATAACTAAATAAGTCATGTGGTGTTTTCTTCAATATGCCACTCCGTTGCATATTGAGCTCCACTTAATTTGTAAGATAGTTTTGTGCATTTTGCCATGCCATGTTTCATTAAACCGGACATGCATCATACTTGTTTCCGCACCGTGCCATGATAATGTGTTGGTTATTTACTAGGTTGTTTGCTCTTTTTCGGTGTTGCTTCTTCGGGTTGGTTTCGATTAACGTCGCGTTTGTGAGGATCCGTTCATCTACGACCGTTTGTCTTCTTCTTGGACTCGTTCTTCTTCCTTGCGGGATTTCAGGCAAGATGACCGCTACCCTGGATCTCACTACTATCATTGCTATGCTAGTTGCCTCGTTCTTTCGCTATGCTGCGCCACCTATTACCTGTTTGTCCAGCCATCCCAAATTGCCATGAACCTCTAACCTTTGACACCATTCCTAGCAAACCGTTGTTTGGCTATGTTCCCGCTTTGCTCAGCCCGTCTTATAGCATTGCTAGTTGCAGGTGAAGTTGAAGATTTCTCCATGGTGGACAGGATTTTGGTTGGGATATTACAATATCTCTTATTTAATTAATGCATCTATATACTTGGTAAAGGGTGGAAGGCTCGGCCTTATGCCTGGTGTTTTGTTCCACTCTTGCCGCCCTAGTTTCCGTCATACCGGTGTTATGTTCCCGGATTTTGCGTCCCTTACGCGGTCGGGTGATTTATGGGACCCCCTTGACAGTTCGCTTTGAATAAAACTCCTCCAGCAAGGCCCAACATTGAGTTTTACCATTTGCCTCACCACCACCTACTTTTCCCTTGGGAGTAATTAACCCAATGGTCATCTTTATTATAGCCCCCTGGCCGTTGCTTGTCTAGCGTTGGTCCAAACTAGAAACCACTTGCGGTGCCGCCCTAGGCAACTTGGGGTATCGTCGGTTGCCGTCAGACGTCTCGCTCATCCGGTCGTGGCTCGAGACGAGATCTGCTGGCTACTATCGGGATGTCGGCGCGCCGGAGGTCTTGCTGGTCTTGTTTTACCATTGTCGAAATGTCTTGATGTACCGGGATACCGAGTCCGATCGGAGTGTCTCGGGTGAAGGTCTATTCCTTCGATGATTGCGAGAGCTTGTCATGGGCTAAGTTGGGACACCCTGCAGGTATAAACTTTCGAGAGCCGTGCCCGCGGTTATGTGGCGATGGGAATTTGTTAATGTCGGTTGTAGACAACTTGACACGGATCCGAATTAAAACACATCAACGCGTGTGTAGCCGTGATGGTCTCTTCTCGGCGGAGTCCGGAAGTGAACACGGTTTCGTGTTATGTTTGCCGTAAGTAGGTGTTCAGGATCACCTCTTGATCATTGCTAGCTTCACGACCGTTCCGCTTGTTCTCTTCTCGCTCTCATTTGCGTATGTTAGCCACCATATTATGCTTAGCCGCTGCTGCAACCTCACCACTTTACCCCTTCCTTTCCCTTTAAGCTTTGCTAGTCTTGATACCCATGGTAATGGGATTGCTGAGTCCTCGTGGCTCACCAGATACTTCCAAACCAGTTTGCAGGTGCCTATGTTACCGGCGGTGGCGCAACCAAGCTCAAGGAGGAGCTCGATGAAGATCTTGCCCTTTGTGTTGTTTCGTTCTAGTTGATCAGTAGTGGAGCCCAGTTGGGGTCGATCGGGGACCTTTGTCGCATTTGGGGTTCTTCTTTTATTTTGGTTCCATAGTCGGACCTTGATTGTATCTGGATGATGCAATGCTTTATTCATGTAATTGTGTGAAGTGGCGATTGTAAGCCAGCTATGTATCTCTTTCCCTTATGTACTACATGGGTTGTGTGAAGATTACCTCACTTGCGACATTGCTTTCAATGCGGTTATGCCTCTAAGTCGTGCTTCGACACGTGGGAGACATAGCCGCATCGAGGGCGTTACAAGTTGGTAATCAGATCCTTCCCTGACCTTAGGAGCCCCACTGCTTGATCGTTTTTAGCGGCCGAGTTGTGTCTAGAAAAATGTTTTGAGTCATTTAGGATTATATATATCGGAGAGTTAGGAATTCTTTTTACTCCTCACTCCCTTCGTCACTCTGGTGAGGTCTCCTGACGTAGAGTTTTGACTCTTCTCTTCTTAAATTTCACTAAAAAAAATTTAGGATCACGCGGGTATCTTAGAATCGTTCCGATGGTTTTATGATGACAACATTGTCTTGGTTGCCTCCCGTCAGCAGGGGTTTTTTTTACTGGAGGTGTCCCGGGGAGTTGAGCTCCGAGGTGTTGTCGTCATAATTTTATCGTTGCATTCTGGAATACCCGAGTTTAGTACGCCGACATCGAAAATCTCTTTTATGCGGTTGTTGGTGAGATAACCCGCTAACCCAATCTTCGAGGTGAGTACGGAGTATTGCCATGACTTGTATAACGGATGCTTTTCGAAGGTTGAGGTACACGATTTCCGAAGGTTTCTTGGTTATGTGTTGACGGATGGATACAGCTTGGATGTAGGTATTGTTAGTTTGGGTGAGATATATTGCTTCCCCTGTATCCCCAACACCAGATTGCATAACCAGAAAGTTTCGGGAGTTTATAGGTGGGAATTCAAGTAGCTCCTAGAATATCTTTCCGACAAATGCATGATATGGGATTGGGTAAATCTCTATCATATGTTTGTTTCCGGCTTATTCTGCAAGCCAAATCCTTTGTTTTGTGTTATTTGTGGTATTCGAGTTGCTTTGATGTCAAATGTTGAATCCATACCTTTCCTAAACGATGTTCTCATATTGCTATGTGAATACTAATCCTTTTGATCATTGATTTTGTCATGTTAATTCTTTTCCAACCGGTGTGCTTCTCTTCGAGATGATCCCATCATTCTCCCCATCCGCAAGATAAATTCTAAGTTTTCTCAACAGTGTTTGTTTCGTTCATCCCAAGTTGTCTTTGTTTTTCCCCACCCTCCCACCCTTTTTCTTCATGGACTCATTTATTTTAATCAAGTATCCATTTATTCATGTGTAGTTTCTTCATTCTTTTCAATCAATGTTCTTATCCGGTGATTTCCCATGAAGATGCTCAACAGCTTCAAGTTCATCATCCTTCATTGTTGTTTCTTCTCCGGTGGATCCTATTCAAGCTTTCAGTGTTGATCATATACCTTTTTCCTCATTTCAGTGTCTTCTCATACCGGTGCACCTCACTATCATTCTACTTCTCGCTATTTGTTATTCCGGAGTGCTCAAGATATCTCGAAGGTTCGTGTTTCCACTCTGCATTCGTTCAAGCTCTTTCGAGGTTGTTATCTCATTCAAGCCATTTTATTCAACCGGTGCAATCTCTCTTTAAAATCATTTCAACGGTGTTCTTTTGAGTGGGCCCTAACCCACAGGTCTTTTCCCAGGATCTTACCTGACTCTTCTATTTTCCCAGAACTATCCTAAATTCTTCTCCAAGTTTGACGTAAGAATGAGTTATCATCAGTCAAATGCCTTCTCCAAAATCGATTTCAAATTATTTTTCCTTGTTGGCTCTACCTCTTTGTTTTTCATTCTCCCGGAGTATCTCCACAATTCATGGTGGTTCTCATTTTCATTCTCAACATGTGAAGACCGAAGAAGGATTTCTCTTTATCTTGCTCTATTCTCTTCAAGATTCATGGTGCTAGCTTGTTGCCATCCTCTCATAATTGTTTTCGATTGTGAGAATCTTTTTCACCCATCAGGAGATATTCAAGAGTCTTCTCAGTTTGTCACCCGGAGTCCATCAATTCAGGTTTATTCATTCTCAGCTGTCAGTTATCATTCTCCAATCTTGCCGGTGCGTCAATCGAATATCCTCTAATCAGTTCTTGATCTCTTTGTTCTCATGTATCTAGTTTGTCTCAAGCACATTCGTTCATTTGCTAATTTTTACCGGTGATGCACCCCTACTTCGATCATTTTCAATTCTTACGGTGGGTCTTTCAAGATCTCTCTTCCTTGTTCATCATATCAATTCATTTGTTGTTCCAATCCCACCGGTGGTTCCATCAATACCTTCTCAAGTTTACGCTATATCTCTCGTAATCTTTTTTTTCAATGAGAATAAGTAGTATGCAAAATCCATTGCTTGTCCTCAATTTAATTTGATGAAGGATAAACATACAATAAATCTTATTCTTATTTCCTCGAGGTGATTCAATTCTTTTCTTCCGTAGATTGTTCATGATGAAGTAATTCTCAGTTCTAGTGTTCATCTTTTCTTTCCGGAGTTCCAAGTTTTCTTGGATGTCTCGTCACGAAGCTCCATCTATATCATTGCAAGGTTTCAATCTTGTTTGCTTCAACCTTCAATTCTTTTATGTTATCATTTCCTATCCGGAGTTCTTCATGGAGGCAACATGGTGATTCGTCAAGGATTCCTTTCATTCTTCAATTGTTCTTCAAGTTTTCTCTTGAAGTTAAGATCAGCCAAGCTATACTCTAAAATAAACATGGTGCTCTACACATGTTTTGTTTTGAGGCGTTCAAGTATTCTTTGTCTTGCATTCCGAAGTGCAATTCCTTCTATCTTATCTTTTGAGATGGTGTTATGTCATTCTTGACAATTTCCATTCATGTTTCATGATTCATATTGTTGTCAAGAACGAGGTATATTAAATCCATCAATCTCTTCGTTGGAGTTATCTTGGTATGGATTTCACCTAAAGCCTTTCCTAAGGAATGTTGCTATTTGTGGTGTTTATCTATGATCCAAGTTGTCTCTCTATCACCTCGGTGGAAGACGCTTTCATCTCTTTGGTGCTCTCAATCAAATCAATGGTTTGCATTAGTGGCCGGTTGTCACCTCATAGCCTCGAGATGTTTGCCATAAGCCCACAACAAGCATGTGCTTTTCGTTGTTGATTTTCCAACAACTCCGTTCAAAAAAGTTGTCATTTTCTTCTCCGTCCATTTATCCCAACGGTCTAACTTCTATTCTTTCGTTACGGAGGCATTGTGATGTTGTGCTCTTCACCCATCACCTCGTTTTTTTTCTTGAGGATCGTGTTCTTTTCCTTACTTATCCATTTAACCAGAGTCTCATCCAAGTGCTTTCATTTTGCCAAGTTAAAATTCTATTACTTCCATTTCCAACCGGAGTGTCGTATCATCTATTCAATATCTTTTCATCTCATCAAGTTTTCTTCTCTTTTCTATCGGAGTGCTGTCCAAATACTGCCATTCTTGTTCCTTGGCTATCTCATTATACCAATGTGGTCATATTCTTTTCATTCGTGAAGCTCTTATTTTCCATGTCTTTCAACCTTCAAACTCTCGTAATATTCCGTGTTCCTCTTTTCTAACGGAGTGTTTTCAACTATGTTCATCTTCGTTGTTTTCTTTCCTTCATTTTGCTCAACCTCTCATGGTTGGTGGTTTCACTCATTGGGCAAGGAAGCAACTTAGTTTTACCTCTTCTCTTCCTCTTCCTTTTCCCTCCGGTGCCATTCTAGATCTCGGGACGAGATCCTCTCGTAGTGGTGGAGTGTTGTAACGCCCCGGATCCGATGCGCCAGGTGTCTGCCAGTTATTCGCCTTCGTTGCCATGTCATTTGCTTGCGTGTTGCATTTGCCATGTCATCATATGCATTTCATATCATGTCATCATGTGCATTGCATTCGCATACGTGTTCGTCTCATGCATCCGAGCCTTTTCCCCGTTGTCCGTTTTGCAATCCGGCACTCCTGTGTCCCCCGGCGTCCCCTTTTGTCTTCTGTTATGAGCGGGTATTAAACTTTCTCGAAATGGCCCGAGGTTTGCCAAGCGGCCTTGGTATAGCACCGGTAGACCGCCTGTCAAGTTTCGTGCCATTTGGAGGTCGTTTGGTACTCCAACGGTTAACCGGGTAACCGCGAAGCCCTCTTTGAGTTGCAGCCCAACACCCGTTCCAAAGTGGCCCAAAACCCATCTAACTCCCCTCCATGCTCTCGGTCGTTCGATCACGATCGCGTGGCCGAAAACCGCTCCTCATTTGGACTCTCATAGCTCCCTCTACCTATAAAACTAGACCCCCCCCCTCGATTTTTCGCGCAGATCAAACCTCGCCTCTTCCTGCGCGCGGACACGTCCGGTCCGCTCCCGACATGTCCGCCACACCCGCCCAATAGCAACGCGCCACGCCACCGCCCCGCCGCCTCCAGCCAATCCACCGCCGCCACGTGTCCTGCCGCCGCCGAGCCGCCTCCCGCGTCCTCGCCGCGACTCGCCGCCTCGGCTTCAGCGCTTCGCCGGCGTTGACCGCCCGCCGCCGCCCGTGCGTCGCCGCTGCGCCCTCCGGGAGCCGCCTCGCCCACGCCTCCGCGCCCGAAGCTTCGCCGCCGCCGCCGGATGGGCGCCGCCGCTCTCTGCTCTGGCGACCGTGGGCGCGCCCTGATCCAGCCGCGCCATGACCCGCGCCCTGCACTCCTCCTCGCGAACCACGGGCGCCCCATTGCCTCCCCGCCGTCCTGCGACCTCGGCGTCGCCTCGATTCGCCGCCGCCCTCCTCCCGATCCCGACGGGATCGAGGGAGACGACGCCGATCCAGCCTCTGGGCCACGGCCCAGAATAAGGCCACCGCCCAAGGTTCTTCCAGCCTCCTGCGCCACCGACCGGGCCGAAGCCCACTAGGCGAGGCCAGCGCCTGCCCAACCCGGCACGATCACAGGCCACCAAATGAGCGTGCCCCTTCCTCCTCTCCAAGCCGGGCCTTAGCCCATGGGTGAGCTGTCCCGCGCTGCTTGCATTCAGCCCATGCTCCAGATTCGGCCCACATGTATTTTTTTCCCTGCCAGCGAATTTTGTCATTATCCAGTGATTTGCAGAATTGCAGAAAACCCCCCAAGCAACATGCATATAATATCTCACAAACCATGCATCTTTTGTAAATAATTTATATATGTAAAATGCTTAGTTTTTCATCTAGTTTCATAATATGCCACTTTCATCCATGTTTAAAATGTTTAAAATGATGTTTGTTTAAATTTGCTTAAATGCCATGCTAAAATGATTTAATTCATAACTAAATAACTGTAACTCAGAATTAAATGTTCTTTATATGTAAATGGGGTAGAATTTTGCCTAGTTTAACATGGTGCACTCATCTTGCATGTTTAACAACTCTAAAATTGTGTTTAGGGCAGAACAGTACCGAATCTAAAATATGCACATGGGGATTTTCCGGAATTGTTGTTTGTTGTTTCCGGCTTCATTTAAACTTGCCTAGATAGGTAGTTTTCATTTGCTTCACCCTCTTGCCATGTTTAACAACATTTAATATTGTTGGGTACATAACGTGAGAGAACTAAATAAGTCATGTGGTGTTTTCTTCAATATGCCACTCCGTTGCATATTGAGCTCCACTTAATTTGTAAGATAGTTTTGTGCATTTTGCCATGCCATGTTTCATTAAACCAGACATGCATCATACTTGTTTCCGCACCGTGCCATGATAATGTGTTGGTTATTTACTAGGTTGTTTGCTCTTTTCCGGTGTTGCTTCTTCGGGTTGGTTTCGATTAACGTCGCGTTTGTGAGGATCCGTTCATCCACGACCGTTTGTCTTCTTCTTGGACTCGTTCTTCTTCCTTGCGGGATTTCGTGCAAGATAACCGCTACCCTCGGATCTCACTACTATCATTGCTATGCTAGTTGCCTCGTTCTTTCGCTATGTTTGCCCACCTATTACTGCTTGTCCAGCCATCCCAAATTGCCATGAACCTCTAACCTTTGACACCATTCCTAGCAAACCGTTGTTTGGCTATGTTCCCGCTTTGCTCAGCCCGCCTTATAGCGTTGCTAGTTGCGGTGAAGTTGAAGATTTCTCCATGGTGGACAGGATTTTGGTTGGGATATTACAATATCTCTTATTTAATTAATGCATCTATATACTTGGTAAAGGGTGGAAGGCTCGGCCTTATGCCTGGTGTTTTGTTCCACTCTTGCCGCCCTAGTTTCCGTCATACCGGTGTTATGTTCCCGGATTTTGCGTCCCTTACGCGGTCGGGTGATTTATGGGACCCCCTTGACAGTTCGCTTTGAATAAAACTCCTCCAGCAAGGCCCAACATTGAGTTTTACCATTTGCCTCACCACCACCTACTTTTCCCTTGGGAGTAATTAACCCAAGGGTCATCTTTATTATAGCCCCCCCGGGCCAGTGCTTGTCTAAGCGTTGGTCCAAACTAGAGCCACTTGCGGTGCCGCCCCTAGGCAACTTGGGGTATCGTCGGTTGCCGTACGTACTGCTCATCCGGTCGTGGCCTGAGACGAGATACGCGCGGCTACTATCAGGATGTCGGCACGCCGGGAGGTCTTGCTGGTCTTGTTTTACCATTGTCGAAATGTCTTGATGTACCGGGATACCGAGTCTGATCGGAGTGTCTCGGTGAAGGTCTATTCCTTCGATGATCGCGAGAGCTTGTCATGGGCTAAGTTGGGACACCCTGCAGGTATAAACTTTCGAGAGCCGTGCCCGTGGTTATGTGGCGATGGGAATTTGTTAATGTCCGTTGTAGACAACTTGACACCAGATCGAATTAAAACACATCAACCGCGTGTGTAGCCATGATGGTCTCTTCTCGGCGGAGTCCGGGAAGTGAACACGGTTTCTGTGTTATGTTTGACGTAAGTAGGTGTTCAGATCACCTCTTGATCATTGCTAGCTTCACGACCATTCCGCTTGTTCTCTTCTCGCCTCATTTGCGTATGTTAGCCACCATATTATGCTTAGCAGCTGCGCAACCTCACCACTTTACCCCTTCCTTTCCCTTTAAGCTTTGCTAGTCTTGATACCCATGGTAATGGGATTGCTGAGTCCTCGTGGCTCACCGGATACTTCCAAAACCAGTTTGCGGTGCCTATGTTACCGAAAGGTGTGACGCAACCAAGCTCAAGGAGGAGCTCGATGAAGATCTTGCCCTTTGTGTTGTTTCGCTCTAGTTGATCAAGAGTGGAGCCCAGTTAGGGTCGATCGGGGACCTTTATCGATTTGGGGTTCTTCTTTTATTTTGGTTCCATAGTCGGACCTTGATTGTATCTGGATGATGTAATGCTTTATTCATGTAATTGTGTGAAGTGGCGATTGTAAGCCAGCTATGTATCTCTTTCCCTTATGTACTACATGGGTTGTGTGAAGATTACCTCACTTGCAACATTGCTTTCAATGCGGTTATGCCTCTAAGTCGTGCTTCGACACGTGGGAGATATAGCCGCATCGAGGGCGTTACATAGGGTGCATGGATCACTAGCAAAACACATGGGAACAAGTGAACTTAATGTTAACAGGCTGACAGCAACATTATCAAGCAAATTTGGAGCAAGACAACAACATGTTCCAGCAGGCTATAGTTGCAACCAAGGGCATGAATGGATAGAGCATGACATGTAGATAAAAACATGTTTATAGGACATCTCCAGATTATGCATAGAATGATTAGTAGAAGCATGTTAACATAGCAACAAAATATAACAGAATCTGTCTAGCAAAACAGCAACAGCAAGTACTCTCCTAAACAAGCTCGATTCACTCACCACAAGTCATTGCATGACAATATAAGCATAGCATCATCAAGAAGGCATGTTTGTGAAACAAACCAAGTCAAGAACAAGTCCATAGCATGCAAGGATCAAATATAGCAACCTTGGCCAAATTGAATAACAAGTAAACAATCTGCCAGGAAACATTTTGAAGCAAACGTAGAGCACTCAAATGACATGCTAGACTACTCCATAATTGCAACCAAGGGCAGGGATGGATAGAAAACAACCATATGTTCAAAACACCCTTACTAAAGTATCTCAAAATATGCATGGATCCCTCTGTAGCATCAAGTTTACATGGCATCAAAATAACAGCAGAACAGGGACTAAAATCAGCAATATCACGAAGCCTAGTTTGCATGCTTGTGCTAGTCACCACATTGATCACAAAAATACATGGCATACACCCCTGGAAAGATGGCATGGCATAGATCAAAACACATGAAGACATCAACCTCATAGGATGCACACATCAATCATGGCAAAATGACAAATGCGCAAGTTATAACAGCCAGCAGATTAACATCAACATGCACTCTTCCAACAGCATTTCGGGCATCAAGATGAGCTCAAATGAAAATGATGCAATGGAATGAAATGAAGTACTCGTCGAGGCGAACAATTTGACATATTACACGCACAAAATGGAGCTACGGGTGCGAAGATGTGATGCGATGAACATACAACAATTTTATCACAGAAATAATGACTTAGAGAAAAAAACGAGGGGGAGAGAGTCAACCGAGCTCTCAGATCGGATCTGGCCGGATCCGAGGTCGAGGTCGACAAGGTCGCCGGAGACGGAGCTCGCCGGAGGGAGGAGAGGACGAGGCCGGGGACGAGGAGGTCCGGCAGAGGGCGGCCGGCGACGGCGCGCCGGAGCGGAGGCGCGCGAGGCGCTGGTCGGCGCGCGGCGGCGGGCGGAGGCGGCCGGAGTCGGCGGGCACGGCGGCGGGCAGAGGCAGCCGAGCGGCTCGCGGGCGGCGTGGGCGGAGGCGGCCAGAGCGGGCGCTGCAAGGGGCGAACGCTGCGGCAGCAGGCGGCGACGGGCGAAGGCATGCGAGTGAGGGCGCTGGGCGGCGGCGAAGCTGCTGGCGGGCGGGCTCGCACGGCTGCGCTGGCCGGGCGGCGGCGGCGGAGGCCGGAGTGCCATGTGGCACGTCCGCGGTTATTGGGCGGCGCGACGGACGCGCACGCGGCGCGCGCGGGAATTTTAGGGTTTGCCCGGGAATTCGGGGGAGGGGTCTATATATAGAGGTAGAGGGAGCTAGGAGTGTCCAAATGAGGTGCGGTTTTCTGCCACGCGATCGTGATAGAACGACCGAGAGCATGGAGGGGAGTAAGATGGGTTTGGGCCACTTTGGAAGGGGTGTTGGGCTGCAACTCAAAGGGGCTTCTACGGTTACCCGGTTAACCGTTGGAGTACCAAACGACCTCCAAATGGCACGAAACTTGACAGGCGGTCTACCGGTGCTATACGAAGGCCGCTTGGCAAACCTCGGGCCATTCCGAGAATGTTTAACACCCACTCACAACGAGAGACAAAAGGGGAACGCCGGGGGACATAGGAGTGCCGGATTGCAAAACGGACAACGGGGAAAATGCTCGGATGCATGAGACGAACACGTATGCCAAATGAGATGCACATGATGACATGATATGAAATGCAGATGATGACATGGCAAAGTGCAACACGCAAGCAAATGACATGGAAACGACGGCGAATAACTGGCAAACACCTGGCGCAACAAATCCGGGGCGTTACACTCGTTCTCCCCTCAGCATGGGCATCCGCTGCGGTGGCTTCGCCGGCTCCGGGTGGTTCTCTTCCTGGGCCTCGCCCTCGTCCACCACGTTTGTGCTCTCGGTGCAGCGAGGTCAACATGGTCAACAAACAACAGCCATCGGAAGAGGCTGACAGTAGGGGCCCACACAGGAAAATGCTTCCTTATTACGCGCAAAATAATGATTCCTCCACCTGATAGCTGGGACCCACCGGAAGGGTCTCTGTATTTCGCAAAAAAACATTCCCCCCGCTGTCAGCTCAGACCCACCGGAAATGCCTCCTTATTACGCACAAAAAAATGAATACTCCCCCAGCTAGCTAGGACTCACCTTGGTGGGAGGCTGACTTGTGGGCCTACTAAGTTTACGGGGACGGAGGGCTTTGTCAACTTAGTCGATATGAATGATTCTAGCTCTAGTGACCGTACGATGTCCATCCAACGGCCGTAGTGCTTCTTCAACCGCTGGTCTTCGTGCTCCAGCCGCCCAAAGCAGCGCCGGTCGTGTCGCATGCTCCTGCCTCCCATGGCCGGCTGTGATGCCGCGGAGGCCTCACCGCCCCCTACTACTCCCACCGCTGGCCAGGCCATCCCTCTACTCACTCACACGCCCTGTTATTCTGCGGCGACGGCAACCTCACACCGCAGCCGAACCAGTGAACCCTCGTACTCCTCTTCGTGTGGGCATCCACTGCTGCGTCTTCCCCGGCTCCGCGTCGTCCCCTTCCTAGGCCTCGCCGTCATCCACCACCGTGGTGCTCTCGGCGTGGCGTGGTCAATGTGGTCAACGACCGACTTCCATCGGAAGAGTACTGTGCGTGGAGAGGCTGACAGCTGGGTCACGCAAAATAATTATTCTTCCACCTAACAGCAGGGACCCACCGGACGGGCCACCGTATTTCGTGAAAAAAACGTTTCTCCCTGACTGCTAGGACCCACCAGCTACACCTTTGCACGCAAGGAAGTGCGTCCAGGCAAAAAAAAAACGATTCACCCCCCTGACTGCTAGGACCCACCAGCTACATCTTCACAGGCAAGGAAGTGCCTGACGGTCGGGACCCACCTGGTTGAAGCGTACGTAGCGTTGTCATTCTGGTCGCAAAAGTGTACATACATATATACTGGTCGATGTAGAGGCGCCCACGTGTCGTAGTAGAGGCGCGTACGTGTCGTAGTAGAGGCGCGCACGTAGCATGTACATGTACGCATAACGCACTGTGGTGCAAGAAAGAAAATACGCCACGCATATACATACGGCAGGTCTCAACGCCTACTCGCGCATACGTATGGCCAAGGCTCGTGTACATGGTTGGGTCAGAACGGAGAAACAACATCGTCGTCGTGTTCATGGGGAGGCAACGGAATGCGTCGTGTTCATGGGAAGGCAACGAAATGCGTCGTGTTCATCGGGAGGCAACGGAACGCGTGGGAGCCAATCGGCTGGGTCGGAACGGAATGCGTGGTCGTGTTCATCGGGAGGGCTTGGACGGAACAGGCGATGGAAACAAGGCCTAGTGTACCGTGGAACGGAGGAAATAGACATCCTACGTTCGGAACGGGGTCCTATTGATCGAGGGTCCGCGCATCGTACCAAAAGCGGAGGAAACGGACCTCCTACGGTCAAACGGGGTCCCGTTGATCGGGAGGGTGTGGCGTCATCGCAAAATGGACGAAACGGACCTCCTACGGTCGAAACGGGGGTCTTTTTGATCGGGAGGGGTGTGGCGTACCGCAAAACGGACGAAACGGACTTGTGTTGGAGCACTACGGTCGAAATGGGGGTCCTGTTGATCAGGAGGGGTGTGGCATACCGCAAAACCGACTCCACGGATATCGTTTCATCTCCACCGTCGACCTCCTCCAGCCTCCACGGCTACCGTCGACCTCCTCCACCTCCATCGTGCGCTTACTCCATCGGCCATCGCTCAACCACCCTCCACGGGCACCCTCCACCGCTTCATCGCTCATTCAGCCCTCCACACCACGGGGTCCTGTTCAACCACCCCTCCACGAGCACCCCTCCACCATCTACTATTCAACCAGCCCTCCACACCACGGGGTCTTGTTCATCCAGAGGCAATGCCAATGCTCACTGTTCGTCCAACACCCCCCCCCGGCAACGCTCACTGTTCATCCCAGAGGTAGCATCGATCGGCTTCATTTAGCAGCGAGGCGGGCGAATCGCCGATCGGGTTCGATTAACGACCATCGATCGATCGCTCGGGTTTAGTAACGCCAGAGCGGTCTGCAGGTAATCGCCGGTTCGATTAGAGCCCAACGCCGCCGGGTTCGCGAGAGAATAACGCCGCGCACACGCAGCAGCGTCGTACGAGAGAAATGCGCATCGCTCGGCCCCCAACCTCCCACCGTAACCGAGAACTCCCCGAAATTTTCCTCGCCCTCGGTTGTACAACGGTTTTTTCCGTCATGGACGGCCCAAAGAATGACATGCAGCTGCATCTCCAGCCCGCCCAGGACGAAAAGGGCATTTTCTGTCATGATTTTTTGTCATAGAAGTAGGAGCCCACCACATCTATGATGATACCGGGTTTTGTCACAGTTATCGTCATAGAAGTGTCATATGTATGACAGAAAACAAATTCGTTCGGCCCAAAATGTCACGGATGTGTCTTTTTTTGTAGTGATGTATTCACACATGTATTATGTTTCCGGTTAATACAATTCTAGCATGAATAATAAACATTTATCATGATATAAGGAAATAAATAATAACTTTATTATTGCCTCTAGGGCATATTTCCTTTAGTCTCCCACTTGCACTAGAGTCAATAATCTAGATTACACAGTAATGATTCTAACACCCATGGAGCCTTGGTGCTGATCATGTTTTTCTCGTGGAAGAGGCTTAGTCAACGGGTCTGCAACATTCAGATTTGTATGTATCTTGCAAATCTCTATGTCTCCTACCTAGACTTGGTCTCGGATGGAATTGAAGCGTCTCTTGATGTGCTTGGTCCTCTTGTGAAATCTGGATTCCTTTGCCAAGGCAATTGCACTAGTATTGTCACAAAAGATCTTCATTGGTCCCGATGCACTAGGTATGACACCTAGATCGGATATGAACTCCTTCATCCAGACTCCTTCATTTGCTGCTTCCGAAGCAGCTATGTACTCTGCTTCACATGTAGATCCCGCCACGACGCTTTGTTTAGAGCTGCACCACCTCACAGCTCCACCGTTCAATATAAACACGTATCCGGTTTGCGATTTAGAATCGTCCGGGTCAGTGTCAAAGCTTGCATCGACGTAACAATTTACGACTAGCTCTTTGTCACCTCCATAAACGAGAAACATATCCTTAGTCCTTTTCAGGTATTTCAGGATATTCTTGACCTCTATCCAAAGGATCCACTCTGGATTACTTTGGTACCTCCCGCTAAACTTATTGCTAAGCATACATCGTGTCCGTACACATCATTGCATACATGATAGAGCCTATGGCTGAAGCATAGGGAACATCTTTCATTTTCTCTTTATCTTCTGCTGTGGACGGGCATTGAGTCTGACTCAACTTCACACCTTGTAATAAAAGCAAGAACCCTTTCTTTGCTTGATCCATTTTGAACTTTTTCAAAACTTTATCAAGGTATGTGCTTTGTGAAAGTCCAATTAAGCGTCTTGATCTATCTCTATAGATCTTGATACCTAATATGTAAGCAGCTTCACCGAGGTCTTTCATTGAAAAACTTTTATTCAAGTATCCTTTTATGCTATCTAGAAATTCTATATCATTTCTGAAAGTGCAACTATCCCTAGGTGGTTTTGGTAATTCCTAACAACATATAGCTCATTGAGCTAATGCTATTTCAAGATAAATATTTCAGGAAAGCTCAATGATTGGCATGGCATGGATGAGAAAAGTGGACCCCTCAAAATGCTAAGGACAAAAGGACTGGCTCAAGCTCAAAGCTCAAGACTCTACATTTTCTATTTTAGTGATCCAAGATCACATTGAGTCTATAGGAAAAGCCAATACTATCAAGGAGGGATGAGGTGTTGCTTAATGGCTTTCTTGCTCAAAATGCTTAGTGATATGCTCCAAAGCCCTTAACTACTTTCTCACATCCACATATGACCTAAACCAAAAGTCAAACTCGGCCCCACCGATTCTTTCTATCCGGCGCCACCGAGTTCAGATGTCATAGCCACTGCCACAAACCCTAGGCAAATCGGTCTCACCGATAGGGATCTCGGTCTCACCGAGATGGGATTGTAATCCCTCTATTTCCCTTCATAACGTTTCGGTCCCACCAAGATGAGCGATCGGTCCCACCGAGATTGCAATGTAAACTCTCTGTTTCCCTTTCATAACATTTCGGTCTCACCGAAATGAGCGAATCGGTCCCACCGAGTTTACCTGACCAACTCTCTGGTTAGCTTAGTACCAAAATCGATCTCACTGAGTTTGTGTAATCGGTCTCACCGAGATTACGTTATGCCCTAACCCTAACCATATCGGTCCTATCGAGTTGCATGTTGGTCCCACTGAAAATCCTAACGGTCACTAGATTTGCTGAATCGGTCCGACCGAGTATCTCAATTCGGTCCCACCGAGATTGGCAAGTTGTGTGTAATGGTTAGATTTTGTGTGGAGGCTATATATACCCCTCCACCTCCTCTTCATTCGTGGAGAGAGCCATCAGAACGAACCTACACTTCCAACTTACATTTTCTGAGAGAGAACCACCTACACTTGTGTTGAGGCCAAGATATTCCATTCCTACCATATGAATCTTGATCTCTAGCCTTCCCCAAGTTGCTTTCCACTCAAATCTTCTTTCCACAAAATCCAAATCCTGTGAGAGAGAGTTGAGTGTTGGGGAGACTATCATTTGAAGCACAAGAGCAAGGAGTTCATCATCAACACACCATTTGTTACTTCTTGGAGTGTGGTGTCTCCTAGATTGGCTAGGTGTCACTTGGGAGCCTCCGACAAGATTGTGGAGTTGAACCAAGGAGTTTGTACGGGCAAGGAGATCGCCTACGTCATGAAGATCTACCGCTAGTGAGGCAAGTCCTTCATGGGCGACGGCCATGGTGGGATAGACAAGGTTGCTTCTTCATGGACCCTTTGTGGGTGGAGCCCTCCGTGGACTCGCGCAGCCGTTACCCTTCATGGGTCGAAGTCTCCATCAACGTGGATGTACGATAGCACCACCTATCAGAACCACGACAAAAACATCCGTGTCTCCTATTCTGTTTGCACTCTCCAAACCCTTCCCTTTACATTCTTGCAAGTTGCATGCTTCACTTTTCGCTGCTCATATACTCTTTGCATGCTTGCTTGAATTGTGTTAAGATTGCTTGACTTGTCCAAAGTTGCTAAAATCTGCCAAGAACTAAAATTGGGAAAAGGATAAGTTTTTAGTTGGTCAAGTAGTCTAATCACCCCCCCTCTAGACATACTTCCGATCCTACAAGTGGTATCAGAGCTTTGGTCTCCATTTGCTTTGATTTCCATAGCTTTTGGTAGTCATAGCCTTGGTTTCACAACCTAGGAGAGTATGGCATCTAGCGAGGGAAATTACCACCGTAGAGGTCCTTACTTTGATGGTACTAATTTTGCTAGTTGGAAGCATAAGATGAAAATGCATATTCTTGGAAATAACCCCGCCATTTGGGCTATTGTGTGTATTGGCTTGCAAGGTGAATTCTTTGATGGGAGAGAACCGAACCATGAAGCTACCATGGAAGAGTTGTGATGTAGGGTGGAACCCTATAGCGTTGATCTTTCACGTTTGGAGCGGGATCCCTCGAAGAACACGATGAACACGGGGATGAACGAGGAGAAATCACAAGGGGAAACACTCAAGAACAAGTCCAAATCACACATCCACTAGACAATCAAACACACAAGATCACAAGGTACATGAACAACAAAGAGAAAGATACAAGGTAAGGTTCATCTCCAAGAGGAGGTCTTGATGATATCCTAGATGGATCTTCCCACAAGGGGTCTTGATGATATCCCATGATCTTCTCCTAGATGGAGGTCTTGGCCTCCAATGGAGTAGTGGTCTCTCTCTCTCAAGAGTAGAGATAGGTAGGAGCAAAGCTCACCTAAGAATGAGCTATCACTTTGCTAACCCTAGAAAGGAGGTGGAGGAGGTTCATTTATAGCCCAAGGGGCGAAGGGGTAAGTGAGGGCGAGGGTACACGGCTTCGCCCAAGTCACGACGCAGCGGGTCCGGATGATCCGTATGGTGGCCCGGATAATCCGGGTGTCGGGGGTCCGGATGATCCGGCTTCATCGAGCAGGTTCTGTTGTCTTCGGGCACGTTAGCCGGATCGTCCGGGAGGTCGTCCGGATCATCCGGGTTCGGTCCGGATCGTCCGGCTGGGTGTCCGGATGATCCGGGCAACTCCAGTCTTGCTCCATTCTTCTTCTTCCTTTCTTCCGTCTTCTCTTCCACGCTTCCCTCGCGGATGGTGTAGTCGTTCCTTGGCGCTTGCACTCCTCCTCGTCGTCCTTGAAGTTCTGACAATACCTATGCATGCACACGGGAGAAGTGTCAAGTAGTATGCCATCCTCGAAGGGGTCAAGTGAGCACGTGTAAAGGAGATGATTCACCTTAGTGTGTGTGAAGTAGATGTCACACGTGTCACTTGCCAAATGGGCTCTTGACATGGTGATGTCCGTAGGATGCTCCGCATCATCCCTTCCCCCTTGGGAAAGATCCGACCTCGGATCGAAAACCAAATCACCATGGGAAAGAGATGGCGTTGCCGTGTAGAAGTGGTCGATCACCACGTTCTTGTCATCTTGAAGTTCCAAATGGGCACTCTCCAATGTCGCACCATCTTGTAATTCCTTCAAAAGTAGCAAAGATAACAAGCACTTGGAAAAACAAATGTGGTTGTCGTAAGAGCAAAACCAAGCATTCAAGAGGTGATTCACCCAACAAGTGTTGTCATCAAGCATAGCATATGGTTTGACAAGGAAGTGTGTCATGACATTTGGACATATAAATTGAGCACACTCAAGTACATCATGGGAACAAGCATGTAAATGGGAGGTCAAGATGCAAATATATGTGATAAGTGAACAAGCATCTACCTCGAGGTCATAGCAAGCATTGACAAATTGCTCAATGAAAGGTCTATGGTAGGCATAGGAAGTATTCACAACACCAAATAAATGAAGTGTCTAAACACACGGGTTAAGTGCAAGACAATCCAAGCATAATGTGCATAGGGTGTAGTGAATATAGTGTGGCACTCAACACAATAGAAAGAGCAATTGTTCATCATGTGTGAGGCAATCAAGTCAAGTATGTGGCAATCAAAGGGACATGGCATATGTGAAGAAATGATATTGGTGCAACCAACCATATGATAGTAGCAAGTAGTCCAAGAATTGGATGCGACGCACAAGGTATATATGTCATGAAGCATGGAAATGTGGCAATCATGGTAGAAAGCAATATCTCGAACATGCGTGCAAATGGTGCAAGCAACACATGAAGTATGATCCACAATATCCAAGCTCAAGAAGGATGTCACCTTGAAAGTGTGTCCTTGTGCATTCTTCACAATGCCGAAGTGGAAGCAAATACGGTGTAGAAGCGAGTCGTGGTAGAATATATGAGGCTCGCTCTCAAGAGCTCGAATGGTCAACTCACGTGAAGTGGAAGTCGACACAAAGTCCAAGTATCCTACACATGCACACAACAAAACAAATAGCGTATGCGCATGGTAGATAAACACATCATCCATCATGATGGTTCTCTTATCTTGCACATAACCATTAGAAGCACAAGCGCATGAATAATATGATGCAACAATGGCGATATTCATGACACTAGGTATATGGTGCAAAGAGGTAAGACAACCATGCTTCACAAGGAATATGTCAAAATCTCCAAACATGTGTGAGAATGCTATGGGGCAATCTCATGAGCACGACTATAAGCATTGTTGCACTCAATACATGGCAAATCATCTAGCATGAGAGAGGCAACACATGGAGATATATGACACGAAGCAATATGAATAATGTGCAAAGCATATAGATGGTTGTCATCAACCGCATGATATGAGCACTTATAACACGAGAGACAATGATCAAGATATATCATGTGAGAGGCATGAGCACATATGTCATCAACCCAAGAAAGCAAGTAGTGGAACATGGGTGATGCAATATAGCGAGCATTCATAGCTATCAAATCAAGCAAGCTAGTAGTGCGAAGATGTAACATACTAGGAGGAATCATGGCAAACATGTCATTGGTGCAAATAGTGGGCATGAATAATTCACAAGTCATAGCACAAGCATGAAAGCAAGATATGAGTACAATACCATGAATGTATTGGCGAGAGGCCATATGTGAATAGCAATGGGTCATCATGACTCTCCCAACACAGCAAACATCAATAGAATGGGGCACATGATAAACATGGCAAAAGCAACAAGGATCTCCACCAAGCATGCCAATACACATAGGAATATCATAATGGAGAATCATGGGTAGATGCAAACAAGGGTCACAATTGCATGGCAAAGGCATATAAGCAAGCATAGCATGCAAAGTGAACACGGTAAAATGAGCATAATGTGAGAAGTGGTAAATGGCCCATAGCCGTGTGAGAGCCAAGTAGAGGAGTTGCGCATAGTCCTTGCGCAAAGGGAACGGTGGTAAGGATAGTCCACGGGATCCCAAATCATCATTGCTCTGAAGAGCTCGTTTTGTCAACTCGTGGGATTGCGAGGTTGACAAGTATTCCTGGGTACCTACACAAAAGAGACACAAACGAAAGAAATTGTGTGTGTGGTAAATGTACACATCATCCATCATGATGTGTATGTGCACGTGTGAGTTAGCACAAGATAGGCATCGCTCAAAGAAATTTGATGCATGGTATAGGAACATGTCATCCATCATGAAAGAATAGTTGTTATGTATGACACGATGGGGACACAAATTGAGAATGCAAGTATATGGCACATCAATAGTATGTTTATTCATGGGTAGCATATGGTGCACATAGGTATTGGGATCATGCAATGAATGGGATGGATCAAATTCCCCTAACATGTATGAGGAAACTATGGGGGCCTCCTCATGAGCAATATTGGAAACATCATATGGAGAAAATGGACAACATCCAAAACAATGCATATCCGAAGCTAGGTGGTCATGGCATGGCATATGAGATAAATGATGCAAAGGGAGCATATCAATATCATCACAAGAGAAACAAACGCCAATAACCATGGGCTTGTCATCTATGCCATATGTGCAAATTGGGTTTATTTTAATGGCATATGCATAGTCACTATGAAGAGATTGCAAATAAGACATATGGTTGATCTCATGCATAGCATATGACAAGTCAAGTGGATTATCAAACATGATGTGACCTAAAGAATTGTCACAAGAAATCCTATGTAACATGGCATCACAACTAATAGACTCCACAAGAGAATCATCATACTCATCATAAATGGGCAAATCATCGCATGGGGAAATCATACTAGCATGAAGCATGGCAATAGGTGGATCAACATCATGCAAGCAATCAATGTCAAGAATGTCCACTAGTGGTACTAGAGCATCACCTTCACCTATGTTACCTTTGTCATTCCACTCAAGTGGTGTAGGTGAGGTGGGAAAGACCAAATGGTGGCCATCTTCATCTTGATGGAACCATGTGGGGGGTGCATCATATTCCACCATGGCCATCGTCTTGTCCAAAGGGATGACGAAGTCGTCGAGGATCGGCGCGTCATCATCAATGGGACCTAGCACCAAACGAGAAGACATAATAGAGGTAGAGGTCAAGTTGTTAGAAATGCAAATGGCCTCACGAGACCTATCAACTATCTCACTCTCTCTATGTGGTGGTTCACTCACTCCCTCAAAATAGGTGCACTCAAACTCACGTATGGTGGAGTCACTCATCTCACTCAAGTGGTGGGGGTTGTGGCTCTCACATGGGAATTGTGGCAACTCATCATATATGGGGCTAGTGGTGAAGTCCCTCTCACTCTCAATATGGTGGCACAAGTCACTCAAGTCATCATACGTCGTCGTGGTCGAAGCGAAAGTCCCATGCTCAACCATCTCATCGTGGTCGCCATGGATGAAGGCCGAAGATGGCACATCATCACTCTCGTCGTGGATGAAGGCCGAAGATGGCTCAACATCACTCTCGTCGTGGATGAAGGCCGAAGATGGCACATCATCACTCTCGCCTCCTAAGATGAAACCATCATCCTTGCTCGCCACCTTGTCACTCGCCTCCAAAGCTTGGTCCTTGAAGGTCTCCGTAGTCGAACTCGTGGCCGCACCGTCTTGACAAAGAGTCGAAGTAGACTCGGCATCATCAATGCCACAAAGAGGGATGGCGGTGAAGTCGCACTTGGGAGCATCGTCTTGGAGCTTGTCGGCCTTGGACATCATGGTGGTACTAACCTCATGCTTGTCGTAGAGCTTGGTCGCCGCGAAGTGTGCTTGGGGTGGAGAAGCCTTGGCCTTCATGAGTTCTTGTTCCGCCTTGAGAGCACCAATGTAGTAGTCGTCGATGGACTTGTAGTTCTCGATGAAGATGGTCTTGGAGATGTCGCAGTAATCCCATCATGAAGTGGAACTTCATTGACATGGGGTCGCCCACGCCGCTCGTCAGAAGGCAATCATCATCTCCTTGAAGTACTTGTCGATGGACTTGGATCCTGGGTGGTGTTCTCCAATTGGCGCCGGTTGTTCCGTGTAGGTTGGAGGCACAAACTCTCGCAGAATCTCTCTTCATCTTGGGCCAACTCATCTCGTAGCTCTCCGAAGGTGTGTGAAGCCACCATGTCGAGGCGTAGTCGTGGAAGTTTCTTGTGGCACACTTCACTTGATCTTCGGGACGAACTTGATGTAGCTTGAGGTAGTCGTCCATCAAACGCTCCCACTCGAGGTACTCCTCGGGTTCTTGAGTCCCATAGAAAGGAATCATGTGGTCGATGTTGAGGTCGTAGTAGCTCGTGGAAGTCGCGGACTTGAGCTTGGGGAGCTTCTCTTGAGCGTAGTCTTGGGGTTCTTGTTGCCGAAGATGCCGTATGTCCATAGGCGAAGATGCCTTGAAGTCGCTTGGCGAAGATGCCAAGGGAGATGGTGAAGTCATTGAGCGGTTGTTGATGTAGAGCTCTTGACCTTCACATTCTTGTTGGTGATGGTGTCGATGCCGATGTGATCTTGCCGGAGATGGTAGGTCGGAAGCATGTGCTCTTGAGCGTCTTCTCGAAGATGAGGAAGATCGCTTGTAGAACTTGATGAGGGCTTTGATCTCCTCCATTTTAGCTTGCATCTTGGCGTCGGAGTTGTTGTTCATGGCATCGAACTCGTCGTTGTTGTTGTAGACCGAAGATGAAATGCCTTGCCTATCCATCACAAGAGTCGAGAAGAGGTGAGTAGGAAATGAGATAAACAATACCAAGTTACATTTTCCCAAAGTTGAGGATGTATCCCGTGTCACTCAATGTGAGATGAAAGAATAGTGGAATTGGTACCGGACTTGTTCACTCACACCTATCAAGTAAAGCTTATGGTAGAGCTCGGTGAGGATAGTGGCACAAAAATTTAATGCAAAATGTTAGCAAGAGTCAATAATGTTGAAAGAGATTCACAAATTCGCAAGTGAAACAAATGGACCAATAACAATGAAAGGTACACGGAAACACACACACAGATAGATAAATGGGGTCGTGCAACCAAGGAATGAGCACAAAATGTGGAGTCCACGGAAAACGCTCGTGTTGCACAACTCAAGAGAGACGCTAGCATGATTGCTCAATAGGCGGATACGACACTTGTGCACAACCTATAGATGCAAGATGGGCAAACTTTCTATCCCAAGTATGCTATGTATGTATGGTTCCCGGTGTTTCTCTCAAGCATGATATCATATGATGTAGATTTTGGTATGGCTCTTATGTGCAATGGGGTATGATGCTATGGCACTTGCTCACGAGCTCTTTGCTCTCTTTTTGCTTAAAAGCTTTTTCTCTTTTTTTTTCTATGGCCACTTTTGCACAATGCACAAACCAAGATAGCAATTGTGTATATGCGGGAACAAACTTGAGGCACAATGGATGATATGATACCAATATGATATGGTATGTATGCAATGGAAGGTATGGACCACTAATGTGCACAAGTAACGTTGCCGGCAATACTCAAATGGCTAGTCTCGATAGGTAAGTGACGCAAAATGGGATAGGGGTTAACAATGCAATTGCAAGGTGAATATACAAAGGTGTCGTTGAGGTTACCGTCCTTTGCGATGATGAGTGGCGGTGTTCTTGGTGTAGATACCAAGATGATGGAGACTCGTCCCTAAGTGGCCGAAACACCTTAGGAAACGAAAAAACCGCAAACTCAAAATCTCAAATGTCAAATGTCAAAATGGTGGTAGCGGAAAGCGGTGGTGGTGTTGCACTAGGCAATGCGGAACTGGAATGATGGATATACACGTGTCGGAGTTGAAGTTGCTGTCCCTAAGTAGCCGAAACACCTTAGGAGACACAAGCTACAACTCAAACAAGCTCAAACAAAATTGGGTTAAGTTTGGTTGTCGGAAGTGTATGGTGGGCAAGGTTATGTGGAAGTGGTGGTGGTGGTTGAAGAAGAAGCAACCGTCCCTAAGTAGCCGAAACACCTTAGGAGACGTGAATCACTACTCAAGCAACCACATATGCATTGGGGAACAAAATGGGTTAGGTTGCGGAAGTCGGTGGTGGTAATGCGGATGATATGGTGGAGGGCCTAGGCAAACTTGCCAAATTTCAGAAAATATGATGGAGTCAAATGATGTTGGTGGTATTTTTGTGGGATGGGGGATGTCAAGAGCTTCAAAACGAGCTAAAGAACGTCAAAATCGGACTCCGGATGAATTAGTTATGACCAAAACAAAATTTCAGCCGAAGCAGTGTCAGGGTTAACCGAACATCCGGGAGGAAGACCGGATGATCCGGGCTCGGTCCGGATAATCCGGGAGTACTTCCGGATGATCCGGGTTCGTCAGCTCCGGTTCGGGAATTTGGGCGCGTGGGTTATCCGGACGTGCGGGGGGCGTCCAGCTGATCCGGGGGATGTCCGGATGATCCGGGAGAAGGTCCGGATGATCCGGGCAAGTCAATCCGCTCGGGATTTGCTCGTGGAGACGAATTTTTGGGCGGAATTTGGGGATTTTGGGGTCAAAATTGAGGAGATTTCATGGATGGAAGGTGGGGAAACTTGGGGAAAAGCTAGATCCACTTGAAACCAAGCAAATCCATGGATCAAAATCAATAAAACATCATCAAACCAACAAATCACAAAAAATTTGGGGGGCAATTTTTGGTGGGGATTTTTGGATTTAGGACGAAAACAACAAAATCAAGCTAGAAAAAGAGGGGTAGGGGCTCCAAAAACGTGATCAACCTGGCTCATGATACCATGTGATGTAGGGTGGAACCCTATAGCGTCGATCTTTCACGTTTGGAGCAGGATCCCTCGAAGAACACGATGAAAACGGGGAAGAACGGGGAGAAATCACAAGGGGAAACACTCAAGAACAAGTCCAAATCACACATCCACTATACAATCAAACACACAAGATCACAAGGTACATGAACAACAAAGAGAAAGATACAAGGTAAGGTTCATCTCCAAGAGGAGGTCTTGATGATATCCTAGATGGATCTTCCCACAAGGGGGTCTTGATGATATCCCACGGGATCTTCTCCTAGATGGAGGTCTTGGCCTCCAATGGAGTAGTGGTCTCTCTCTCAAGAGTAGAGATAGGTAGGAGCAAAGCTCACCTAAGAATGAGTTATCACTTTGCTAACCCTAGAAAGGAGGTGGAGGAGGTCTATTTATAGCCCAAGGGGCGAAGGGGTAAGTGAGGGGAAGGGGTACACGGGCTTCGCCCAAGTCACGACGCAGCGGGTCCGGATGATCCGGATGGTGGCCCGGATGATCCGGGTGTCGGGGGTCCGGATGATCCGGGCGACCGTCCGGATGATCCGGCTTCGTCGAGCAGGTTCTGTTGTCTTCGGGAACGTTAGCTGGATCGTCCGGGAGGTCGTCCGGATCATCCGGGTTCGGTCCGGATCGTCCGGCTGGGTGTCCGGATGATCCGGGCAACTCCGGTCTTGCTCCATTCTTCTTCTTCCTTTCTTCCGTCTTCTCTTCCACGCTTCCCTCGCGGATGGTGTAGTCGTTCCTTGGCGCTTGCACTCCTCCTCGTCATCCGTGAAGTTCCGACAATACCTGTGCATGCACACGGGAGAAGTGTCAAGTAGTATGCCATCCTCGAAGGGGTCAAGTGAGCACGTGTAAAGGAGATGATTCACCTTAGTGTGTGTGAAGTAGATGTCGCACGTGTCACTTGCCAAATGGGCTCTTGACATGGTGATGTCCGTAGGATGCTCCGCATCAAGTTGAAGATGCTGCAATACAACGCTCAAGCTTGTGATATCCTCTTCAACGGTTGTGCCCCGAAGAATTCAACAAAATCAGCCGTCTTGAGAATGCAAAGGAAATTTGGGATACTTTGATTGATATGCATGAAGGTACCGACTCTGTCCAGGAATCCAAGTTGGATGTGCTTCAAAGTCAGCTTGACAAGTTCAAAATGAAGGATGGTGAAGGTGTCACTGAAATGTACTCTAGGCTTGCTCTTATCACAAATGAGATTGTCGTCTTAGGAAGTGAAGAGATGACCGACAAATTCATCATCAAGAAGATCCTAAGAGCTTTGGACAAAAAATATGATACCGTGTGCACATTGATCCAAATGATGCCCAATTACAAAGATCTCAAGCCAACGGAAGTCATTGGAAGAATTGTTGCTCATGAGATGTCACTCAAGGATAAGGAGGAGCTCCACAACAAGTCAAGTGGTGCTTACAAAGCCTCATGTGAAGCTCCCACATCATCAAGTGAGAAGCAAACCTTCAATGAAGAATTGAGCCTAATGGTGAAGAACTTCAACAAGTTCTACAAGAGTAGAAGCAAGGAAAGAAGTTCCAAGTCAAGGTCCTACAATGACAAAAGATCTTCTAGTCGAGAGCGTAATTGCTACAATTGTGGAAGACCCGGACACTATTCCAATGAGTGTATGGCTCCCTACAAGAGAAGAGAAGAATCACCTAAGAGAAGAAGTAGAAGAGAAGAATCACCACCAAGAGAGAGAAGGAGTAGAGATGATCGTTATGAACGAAGAACATCCCGGAGAAGCAAGGATTCGGAAAGGAAGGACAAGTCATCAAGGAGCTACACAAAACGAAGACATCAAGCTCATGTTGGTGAATGGGTATCCGGCTCCGACTCCGACAATCACTCCGAGAGAAGCTATCACTCTGACTCCGAATATACTCAAGATGAAGGTGTTGCCGGTCTAGCACTTGTGTCAACCAACTCCTATGACATATTTGATTCACTAAATGAAGGACTTGGAAGATGCTTCATGGCTAAAGGCCCAAAGGTATCACACCCCGAGTATGTTGATTTCAATAGTGATATAGATGACTTGTTAGGTGATGATGATTTACTTGTTGACAACTCTAGTGATGAATACTATGATGAAACATCAATTAATCATGCTGATCAAGATAAAACGAATGACAATGATAAGGAGAAGATTGAGCTTCTAACTACAGAACTAAACACTCTTAAGTTAGCTCATGAAACTATCTTAGGAGATCATCGAGAACTTTTAAGGACTTATGAGAAGTTACGCTTTGAAAAGCTCAACCTTGAGCAAAAGCATGAGTTCTTAAAGGCAATCAATTATGATCTTCGCAAGAAAAGTTCTTCTTACATTGCCAAGCGTTTACTCTTATCTACTTACATGCCTCAAGTCAAGTCTAGTAAGAAGAACAAGAAAGATTCTTCCTCTAGTAGTAACAATAATCATGCTAAATCCAATGTTGTTGCTTCTAGTAGTTCTCTTGATTCCACTAATGATTCTCTTAGCCAAGTTACACTTGAGCAAGAAAATAGCTTATTGAAGGGAATTATAGAGAAAGGTGTTTACAAGAGCCTTGCCGGGAGTAAGCAATTCGAGGAAATTGTACGCAAGCAAGGAAGGCACCGGAAGAACCAAGGTGTTGGTTTTGAACGAAAGTTCAATGCCAATGGAGTTGAGTGGGAAGAAGATCAATACCCCAAGACGAAGTTTGTTCCTCAACAAGAGAAGTATGATCCTACTTCTTTCAAAGGAACACAAGCTCAAGATGATCTTCCACCACAAGACCACAAGCAAAAAGGCAAGGACAAGCTTCAAGAGGATATTGATGCATTTGAAGAAGCTCCTAAGGCCTTGGTCAAGTGGGTTCCCAAGACTATGTCAAGTTCTACTTCATCAAGTACAACTACAACTCCAAGGATTCCCATCAAGATGATGTGGATCCCGAAGAAGAACTAGAGAGTTCTTGAGGGTGACTCCGCCAACATACTTCACTCTTATCATTTTGGCAAGGACAAGTGCAATCAACTTCCACATCTTGCACTAGTTCAAGGAGTCACAAACCCTCTTGTTGGTAAGACAAGGGACAAGGTAACCTAATGCTTTCATGGACATCATCTTGTGTGTGCATAACTCTATGTCTATGGATATCCTTGTTTGTTTCTTGTGGGACTAACTCATGTAGGTATTGAAAGTGCAACTCACTGCAAAGGATTGCTCCAAATGATCTACATCAACATTGAGCATCCACATCTTCAACACCTACATGAAGTCATCATCGACAAAACCCAAGGTTAGTTCATCCCTCTTAGGGGGGATCCCACATCTACGGGAGATTTACTCTAAGAATTGAGTCAAAGCAACTCTAATGGTGTGAACACAACGATGCTTTATGTAAAAGTGGTGACCCCACTTGTGGTTATACGATGAGTATGACCTATGATCAAATGTTCTCATTTGACTCCTAAGTCAATATACTCATATATAGATGACCTAGTCATCGCCAATTGCTTGATAGATGCTAGAATGGTTGTGCATGCTTTGCCACATATTTCATTTTCCATTTTATTGTGTGAGCATGTTGGTTGCATATTTTACTCATTCGAGGACATCCACTTGTAGTTTTGATTGTTTGGTTTCTTTTCTTTTGCCAAGTGGATGGACAAGAATGCCTAAGAACCTTCTCTAGATATCTATGCTTTTCTTGTCTCAAACTCTATTCATGTTACATCACAAAGTTTGATCAAGTCAGATTCGAACCACTCTGTGTGAGGAGCACTCGGAGTCCCCGATTCGTCATAGACTTAAACTTCCAAAACTTCTTTGTGTGTTTCGGTCTAACCGATTCATCCATTTCGGTCATACCGAGATCACTAAGTCGATCTAGGTTTTCAATCTCGGTGCAACCGATTTGAACTTTCTGGTCACACTGAGTTGCAAGAATCGCCAGCGAGAGTATCTCGGTGCCACCGAGTTGTTCCACTCGGTCACACCGACAGGGTCAGGCTATATATATCCCCGGGCCAAAATTTGGAAATTTCTTCGAACCCCTTCGCCCGCGCTTAGTCTGCTCTGCCTCCCTGGGTCTCCGGATCGTCCTCCTCGTTGCCAGCTGCCTCCCACCGCTGGTCTCCGCCGCCATCAACGGGAATCGTCTCCGCCGTTGCCGCCGTAGTAGGTCCATCGCCGCACTTAGGGTATGGACTTGATCCTTGTGCTAATCTCACTCTGATTCCTAGCACATTGTTTTGCCATGTATCTTGGCACGATTGAGATCACTCTATCCAGTGAAATCACTGTGTAGTTTAGTTGTGGATTGAAAATTTAGGGTTAGGTTTCCGTCGAAATCATCTCGGACCAACTGAGTTGTAGAAATCAGTTCCACCGATTTGGCTAAGGCCATTGCACATGTGATTCTCGGTCTGACCGAGAATTGCAAATCGGTGTGACCGAGTTCAGGACTTTGTGAAATCCTAGAAGTCATGGTTGCACTGAACTGTGACTCGGTCTGACCGAGTTCACTAGTTTAGGTTCCAAAAGCTGCTTCGGTATCACTGAGTTTTCAAATCGGTAGATCCGAAATGATTTCTGTGGAAAACTAAAACTAAGTTTTTGACTCATTCTTTTGCAAAAACCTCTATACTTTGTGATGCTCATCCCATCTATCTCATCTATATCTATTCACAGGGTCTGCTATTAGTGTTTGCATCATGTCAGATCAGAGTGGCAGTCAGAACAAGTCTGAGGAGCAGGTTCAGATGAGTGAGGGCACTAGTCCCTCTAGCAGCTATGATGATGGCAGCAGGAGCACACCAAGCAACTTGCCAAAGGAAGCCACCAGGGCCATAAAGAAGAGAACCTCGGATTCTGAGGATGAGGACTGTCGGTGTCAAAACCGGCGGATCTCGGGTAGGGGGTCCCGAACTGTGCGTCTAGGCAGATGGTAACAGGAGACGAGGGACACGATGTTTTACCTGTGTTCGGCCCTCTCGATGGAGGTAAAACCCTACGCCCCGCTTGATTAATATTGATGATATGGGTAGTACAAGAGTGGATCTACCACGAGATCAAGGAGGCTAAACCCTAAAGCTAGCCTATGGTATGATTGTTGTAATGTATGTTGTGTCCCACGGACTAAAGCCCTCCGGTTTATATAGACACCGGAGGAGGCTAGGGTTACACAGAGTCGGTTACAATGGTAGGAGATCTACATATCCGACGCCAAGCTTGCCTTCCATGCCAAGGAAAGTCCCATCCGGACACGGGACGAGTCTTCAATCTTGTATCTTCGTAGTCTTGGAGTCCGCGGATGATGATAGTCCGGCTGTCCGGACACCCCTAGTCCAGACTCCTCAAGAGCCTCAACCAGGCTTCAATGATGATAAGTCCAGCGCATAATGTTCGGCATTGCAAGGCGGGTTCCTCCCTTGAATAATCCAGAGAAGATCATGAACACCAGATAGTGTCCGCTCGCAAAATAAATTCCACATTCCACCGTAGAGAGAATAAAATGTACACCAGTCCAATCTGGCGACGATTATGCGGCGTGACATCACACCACTACCAAGCCTCTGCTTGAATTGTTTTTACTATACCACCTCAAAGACGCTTAGCGGCGGTTTCTTGGCATGTCTTGTCGAGCAGAGATCGTGTTCCCCTTATTCCGGATTCTCATCAATACGGACGTGGGTAACCCAACCGCGCCATTGATGGTGGCGCTTGGGAGATAAGCGAGTTTTACCAGCCGGTGGGGGCGATAGTTTTCGCTCACCTATATATAAGGGATAAGGATTTACCTTCTCACCTATGCCTTCTTCCTCCCTTGCTTATCCATCTCCGCAAGACTCAAGCTCCAACGCCTAAGCTCAAGATCTCGCCCCGACCTTCTCCGAATATGTCCGGAGCGGGAGGCAAATGGTTGGCCTCCATCGTTAAGGAGGAGCACATCACCAAGCTGCGCAACGCCGAATACCTCCCCGGCGATATCGCGCATCGGCTGCCCGACGAGGGGCAGCTCATCCCTACCCCTGGGCCCCATGAGAGGGTCGTCTTCCTTCCCCACTTCCTCCACGGACTGGGCTTTCCACTCCACCCATTCGTCCGGGGGCTCATGTTTTACTACGGCCTGGATTTCCACGATCTGGCGCCGAACTTCATCCTCAACATCTCGGCGTTTATCCTCGTGTGCGAGGCCTTCCTCTGCATCCGGCCCCACTTCGGCCTGTGGCTCAAGACCTTCAACATCAAGCCGAAGGTCGTGAAGGGCACGCAAGCGGAATGCGGAGGCGCCATGTTGGGTAAGTTGACCAACGTCCTTTGGCTCGAAGGGGCCTTCGTGGACTCCGTCAAGGGGTGGCAATCGGGGTGGTTCTACATCACCGAGCCGCGAGCCCACATGGGCGGCGGCCCCGAAGTTTAGATCTGGCATCCCCACGCAGCTCACCTCCTGGAAAGAGAAGGGCTTGCTGTGGGGCAATCCGAAGGAGCTGACGGGACTCCGAGCCTGCATCCAGAAGCTGGTGAGCAATAAGGTTAGGCTCGTCGACGTGGTCCAAGTCATGCTCATCCGCCGGATCCTCCCATGCCAAGAACGGGCATTCAATCTGTGGGAGTTCAATCCGGAACAGCACCAGGCGCTAAACGGGCTCTTCGATACGACAGATGAAGGCGCCTGGAGGGTGCTGTTTAAGGGCGCCAAAGCCCCCGCATCCGCGACGGAAGATCGCGGATTTCGCTCGCAGCATCTGGCTGACGAGGTAAGTGATTCAACCCCTTTACGGGACACTTGTGGTAATCAAATAGATTCTAAGAGGGTTTCAATTTCTCTCTTTTCCTTTGACAGAATGGATGGAGAAGGCCGAGCAGCTCATCAGCCCGGCCCCCGCCAAGACCCAGTGAACGCCTGCCTAGCAGGGTTGCTGGTTCCGCACCGCACGTGGTGCCGGAGAAGAAGGCCAAGAAGGTGGCCGTGGGGACTCGAAAGAGTTCCGTGAATCAAAGGTCCCGACGACGAGGCGGACTCTCCCCAAGACGAGGAGGAGGAAGAGGACTCTCTCCGGAGGAGGAGAGAAGAAGAGGAAGGCTTCCCCAATAGGGGAGGCCAAGGGTCCAAGAGGGGAGAACTATTCCCGGACAGTTTCGCCAACACCATCGTTGGCGAGGAGGAGGGTTTTAAGGGCCAAAGGCCCCAAGAAGATCGTAAGTATCCGGACCCTGATATGCAATTTCTTTCATGTCACGTAGTGTCCTTCTAATGCCGCATTATGTCTGTAGTCTGGCCAATGATGATCTCCCCGCTTCATCAAGCGGGTCGTTGGCCCCGTCGGATGTGGATTCACTTCCGACTGCCTCTACCCCCCGCGCCGACGAGGACGCCGAGGTGGGATCCTAGAGAGGGACCCATCAGGAGGAGGCTCCGGAGGTGCCGTCAGGCAGCCTCCCGGACTTTGCGCCGGACTCTACATCGGAACCCGCAGTGGTTCCAGAGTCCGCAGTGGCCCTTTGAAAGAAGGGCAAGACTGTGACACCGGCGGCCTCCGTCCTGCGGAGGTGCGGATAACTTGCCGGAGGCGCTTAAAGGCGCTTCCATCGAGAAGAACACCGCACTATCATGAGTGCGGTGATCCGAAGGTTCAACTCGCCAAGAGCGGGCCGACCGAAGCTCGCAGCAGCCTTCTAACAGCTTTGAGGTAAGAAGTTAAAATTATGTATTGTAATACCGCATAGACAAGAGTTTCGATGCTCGGGCCGTGTTCGGAAAGAAAAGCCGGACCGAGGATCTAACAAGATATACGCAGGTTGTTTAAAATATGTCAATATGGGTTTGCAGGCTGCGCTGCTGATCACGCCGACCGATCATGGAGGTCAGCAGTCAAGCAGATCTCGAGCGGTCCGAGCAAGAGCTCGCCATGCCAAGAAGTAGCTCAAGGACAAAGAAGGTGAGTAACACCACTTTGAATAGTTACCTTACAGAAAAGGATTTTGGTTGCAATAAAATTAACAAGGATAATATGGGTATTGCAGGGGCCACGAACAAGGTGGCAGCCCTAAAGGAGGTTGTGTCCGCGGCCGAACGCAGTGCGGCCGCGGAGCGGGCAGAGCGAGAAAAGCAGGAGGCATGGGTGGCGGAAGTACGGCAAGGGCTCCAGGCTCTCATGGAGAAGCATGAGAGTTTGGAGCGTGACTCCAAGACTCGAGAGTCCGAGCTTGCCTCGGCTCTCGAAAGTGCCAAGTCCGCCAAGGCCGAGGCCCGTAAGGCCCTTCAGGAGGTTGAAGATGTAAAGAAGATAGCGGCGGGTAAGGCATTTTTCATGCAAAGCAGGCATGTTAATGTAAACTACCTGACACTTACCCGCATTCGGAGCTCTCCAGGGGCATTTGCAGATCTGCCGCGTAGTGCGTCCGATGCCGCCGCATTCTATCGTGGCAAGGAGGGAAGCTCGACGGAGAAGGTCTTCGTCTCAAGACGCCGAGGTCGGCCATCCGGTGCCCCAGCGACCAAATGAAGCAACTGGTCGAACTCCACAAGGTAGCCGAGGAGGCCATGAAGGGACTTATAGTCCGGTTGTGGCTGGACAGGCCATGCCCGGAGCTACTTCGCCTCGTCGCGGCGGCTGGTGGATGCGTGCCCGGTGGAGGTCATCAAGCACTCCCGCATTGAAGGTGCTCGCCGAGCCCTTGCCCGCATTAAAGGTGCATTGGGGCAGGTTGGATGCGGAGAAGCTTCTCACGGACCCACCACCACCGGGCAAGGAGTATCGCACGCCCGAGATGTATTATAAAACTGTCCTAAAGGGAGCCCGCGATATTGCGGATGAGTGCCCCAGAAATGTAATCTTTGAGTAAACTCGCTATGTATTATCCTATGCGCTGAATACTTCGTTCATATGCGCCTTGGGCAACGCTTGTTTTAATTTAAAATATTACCTTCTATGCGGCCGTTTATAAAATCGAGAGATGGCAAGTCGTTGGCTTCAGCCCCGAGCCACGAAAGTGCCGGGTGTTCGGGATAAACTTGAGCACTCTTGTTCCCATTTTTGGGTCCATCTAGGAGGCACTCAACACAACGAACAAGGCGACCGGACTTATAATGCTTGAACACTCTCGCTAGCCATAGAATTCTATAATTTTAATTTCGGGAAGCCCCGGTATTCGGAAGGTCAATCCGGGCGCTATCCACGCCTCCGCGGACATTGTCCTAACTCGCCAAGCGGCGTGAGTCTTTAGGACCTGAAAAACCTCTCGAACAGCGACCAGCCTCTCGCCTTATCATGCCGGTCAGTTTTAGCTTTCCATCGAGGCGCCGCCTGGCTCAACCGGGCGCAATCGCAGTGGTTCTCCCAAAGGCCACCTTAGCCGACGTAACGGAACGTAAGGCACCAAAACGTGGGAGCCGCAAACCCAACTATTGACCCAAGACATGATTCGAGCCGATTCATATAATGCTATAAGTTCGGGTGCCGTGACTTATGAAAGTGTTTGGACTTATCACACCATAGTGTGGGGAACATAAGCCCCTGGTGTATTAGGCCGTACCAAAGTATACGGGTGCAAGATGTCATGTAATGGACATATATATATAAGGTAATGTAATTGCAATCAAAAAGGTGCTGCATTTTTTATTAAGAAAGTCTGCTATGAGTGCGGACTGATACAAATAGTGCGGTAAGCAAGGGATTTGGACTAATTAAACATGTCCCCCTCTAGGGGTGAGCTGCGGACTTGGTGTATATAATAAAATTTAATGCTCGTAATTGAGACCACCTGAGTGTTCGTCGCAGCCTTCTTTCTTCCCTGGTTGTTGCATCATGAGTTCGGCAGGTTCACCGCCGGACAGGGCCTCTGGTTAACGGAGTCCTGTGTACACAAAGAAGGAAAATAATAATAAAAAAAGGGGCACACTTGCGAGCCCCTGGTGTGGTCGAACCGCACTCTGGGTCCATTGCGATCGTGCCCCTTCCCCTGTGCCCATGGTATCTCCAAAGCGTAATGATGTATGCGGAGGGTTATTCTTGCAATCACGCTACGGGCGGGGTTAGCCGCATTGCTACGCTGCGGCTCGATTGCGCCAGTGGTCTTGGTTGGTATTGCTTGGGCGTGTTTTGTCAGATCAGCCGCTTAACGGCCGGACTCGAGAATTGCCTTAAAAGGCTGCTCAGATTTCGCCATGAGAGCCGTTGTATGTTCCTCCGCTCGAGGGAGCGCTCAGATTCCCGTTGACCGTGATCACTCCACGAGGGCCTGGCATCTTGAGCTTGAGGTATGCATAATGCGGCACCGCGTTCAATTTTGCAAACATGGTTCGTCCGAGCAGAGTGTGATAGCCGCTGCGAAACGGGACTATGTCGAAGATTAACTCCTTGCTCCGGAAATTGTCCGGGGATCCGAAGACCACTTCCAGCAGGACCGAGCCTGCATGCAGTTGGCTTCACACCTAGTATGACACCTTTAAAGGTTGTCTTTGTAGGTTTAATCCTTGAGGGTCTATGCCCATTTTGACCGATCCTCGATAAAGCAGGTTCAGCTACTACCGCCGCCCATCAGACTCTCGTGAGGTGAAATCCATCGACGATTGGGTCTAAAACCACGCGCGAATCCGCCATGGCGATGCTGGTCGGATGGTCTCTTCGATCGAAAGTGATCGGACAAGAGGACCATGGATTGAACTTGGGCGATCGCTCCATCGCATAGACGCCCCTTAGTGCGCGCTTCCTCTCCCTCTTGGGTATATGGGTTGCGTAAATCATGTTCACCGTCCGCACTTGTGGGGAAAACCCTTCGTCCTCTATTGTTCGGGCGGTCGGGTCTCCTCCTCGCCGTCGCTATTTAGCCCCTTGTCATTGTTTTCGCAATTAACTTACTCGCTGCTTGAACACCCAAAGAATCTCTATTAGTGTGATTAGTCTGGTTTTCAGGTGCCATGTATCCGCATAAGCGGTCGAGTATTCTCATCCAAATTGGACGGACCCAGAGTGGTTCTTTTGAATGGCTTCTTCCGCTGACCGGTTTAGAGCCTTGAATCCGCGTTGACCGCCAGATCCTCCTTATCGCCGCCAAGCGTTAATGCGCGTTTGTTTTGTTTCAACGTGACTCGCCGTTGTTGTCCTTAGTATCCGGACCGCCGAATTTATACGGAGATTGTTGCTGCGAGCTAGCCAGCTATCCTCTCCGCAAAAGCGGTCTTTAATGATGTGAGGGCTGCCATGGATTTCGCTTTTCCTATCCTGTGCCGGGCTAGCCATTCGTCATGATGTTATGTTTGAAGGCTGCAAGGGCCTCGCATCCCGGCAATGACGATTTGGTTTTTCTTTGTCAAGAACCGTGTCCGTAATTGTCCGCCGATTCGTCTGGCTGCTGAATGATGTGGCTTAGGTCATCGGCGTCTCGTGGTCGCATATACGCGTTCTCGGAAGTTATCGAGGAATGTGGCTTCCAGGTCTTCCCAACACCCAATTGACTCTGCGGGCAAGCTGTTGAGCCAATGCCGAGCTGGTCCTTTAAGCTTGAGTGGGAGATACTTGATGGCATGGAGATCATCGCCGCGGGCCATATGGATGTGGAGAAGGTAATCTTCGATCCAAACCGCGGGGTCTGTTGTGCCATCGTAGGATTCGATGTTTACGGGTTTAAATCCTTCAGGGATTTGACGATCCATTACTTCCTCAGTGAAGCATAGCGGGTGTGCGGCGCCTCAGATAAGTAATATCACGATGCAGCTCGAGAGAGCATTGTCTCATTGTGTTCGCCCGGCCGGGTTATTGTATCCGGCGCGACGGTATTCATCATGGGTCGTGGGGCGCCCACGTGATCCGTTGATGGATCTGGATTGCCTTGCTTTGTCCTCCAATATATCTCGCAAGTCCGGCGCGTTCCCTCTTGGCTTCGTACTTTTGGAGCGATGCCGGGTACGGTCTGGGTTGGGGCCCGATGCCTCTTCCACGACCACCACGGGTGGTCGGTCACCGTGTCGTGCAATCGTGATGGAGGTATGTATGCTTCCTCCTCTAATCGGGGACCAGCTTGCGCCTTGGGTAGCTTTTGGAGGGGCGTTCGAGTTTATACTCTTCAGCCGCGAGGACCTCGGTCCATCGATCGCCAGCAGGTCCCGATCAGCTTGAAGCTGCTGCTGCTTTTTCTTTAGGTTGTTTGTCGTGGCGATAAGCCTGCGTTTAAAACGCCTTGTTCGACGGGATCCTCTGCACGATTTAATTGGCTGTCGTTGAGGCTTGCCTCGCCTTCGAGGGAGGCATATAGTTATAATCCTCAACCTCTTAGTTTGCCGCCTCTCGTGAGGGCTTGCTTCTCGCATCCTCCCCGTCTTTGAGTCTTGCCGGAGGGGTTATCTTCGCACTTTCTCGGGTATTATTATCTCCCGTGCCGGAATCTCCATTCTTGCTGTGGCGGGATTTAGAGCGGTGCCGCTGACGCCGGCGCTTGGGCTGTTTCTTTAAAGAATCTGCCTCCACTGTTTCTTCGCCGTCCCCATCTTTTGGGGTGTCCACCATGTATATGTCATATGACGAGGTGGTCTTCCAGTGCCATGTAGGCGTTGGTTCCTGTTCGTCTCTGGCGTCGTCATCCATAGCGTCGATGTCTTCGGAGTCGAAGTCTAGCATGTCGGTTAGATCGCCGCCATGGCTACAAAGTGGGTGGTGGTGGGCTCAATTTCTTCGTCGTCTGCATTCCCAACCATCCTGGCCATAGTCCGCCAGACTCTCCCGATAACGAGAGGTGCTTTAGCGAATTTAAGATGTCGCCAAAGGGTGTGTATTGAAGATGTCCGCGGGTGAATTCCATAACCGCGCCCAATCCGATTCGATTGGTAGGGGCGTGGGAGGTCCCGAGTCCGTAAGGAGTCCGCACCTCGTAATCACGAAGTTTCACGAGGGACAAGATTAGCGCTCGCTCCATCGCCGTGGAAGTTGAAGCCCCGAGGCGGTGTCCATCCACCGATCCTCGACCATGATCGGCTCCGAACTAAAGGTCGAAGCGGATTCGTGTGCGGCCACCAAGGCACTGTTCGGCGGCAGAGCTAGATCATGCCCATCGTAACAGTGCGGCGCTCTTGGCTGTGGCTCGTGCCCGTAGAAGATCAAGTCTCTGCGGACGTCGGCCGTGAAGTTTAGATTTCCGAATCGACTCGACGCCAGGGCGAGCTTTCGATCCGCTCCAGATGGCTGCGAATTAGCCCGCAGTGCGAAGCCGCCGAATACGAAGATATGTCCGGGGAGAAAAGTCTCACCCTGGACAGCGTTGTTGGTTGAAGATGCCATCGAGCCTATCGGGGACGACACAAAGGAAATCTCAATGAAAGCACCAATGTCGGTGTCAAAACCGGCGGATCTCGGGTAGGGGGTGCCGAACTGTGCGTCTAGGCGGATGGTAACAGGAGACGAGTGTCGGTGTCAAAACCGGCGGATCTCGGGTAGGGGTCCCGAACTGTGCGTCTAGGCGGATGGTAACAGGAGACGAGGGACACGATGTTTTTACCCAGTTCGGCCCTCTCGATGGAGGTAAAACCCACGCCCCGCTTGATTAATATTGATGATATGGGTAGTACAAGAGTGGATCTACCACGAGATCAAGGAGGCTAAACCCTAAAGCTAGCCTATGGTATGATTGTTGTAATGTATGTTGTCCTACGGACTAAAGCCCTCCGGTTTATATAGACACCGGAGGAGGCTAGGGTTACACAGTAGTCGGTTACAATGGTAGGAGATCTACATATCCAGACGCCAAGCTTGCCTTCCACGCCAAGGAAAGTCCCATCCGGACACGGACGGAGTCTTCAATCTTGTATCTTCGTAGTCTTGGACTCCGGCGACGATGATAGTCCGGCTGTCCGGACACCCCTAGTCCAGACTCCTCAAGAGCCCCTAACCAGGCTTCAATGACGATAAGTCCAACAAGGTATAGTCTTTGGCGTTGCAAGGTGGGTTCTCCCTTTAAGTTCCATGTACTTGCCGAACAGTGTCCGGCTTTATCATTAATACAGTGTTCCTCGGCTTCTACGCCAAATAATGGCCTTTTTCCACGCGTCGCATGAATGCGAAAAGCCAGGGTGTCTTTTACGTTTCACCCCCTAGTTGTGCGAGTCGTCCGCCTACAAAAGAGGCAAAAATCCAGATCCAAACCACACCATCTTCCTCCCGCGAATACTTCATTGGAGGGCCTTTGACCTAAAAATCCACTCCATCATGGACCGTCGACGCGGCTCTTCTTCTCGCGCTCCCAGCCCACCGCCGGGGGATTGGAGGAGGTGCTCTGTTCCGCACAATGAGCTAGTGAAGCTCCAAGCGGGGTGATATCTCCCTCCGGCCTTCATGGTCCCGGTTCGAGCCGGGCTGGTCACTTATCAAGGTGGGAGGCAAGTGGAGGCTACCCCAAGCCCCAATAAGGGGGAGCGGGTATGCTTCGTCCCTTATCTGATAAGGGGACTAGGATTCCCAATACATCCGCTCCTCCGCTGGCTCTCGGAGTTCTACTTGACTCAGCTCCACCACCTCACACCCGCCTCATCCCGCATATCATGGCTACGAGCTCTTATGAGCTGTTCTGGGCATTGAGCCCCATTTTGCATTGTGGAAGAGGCTGTTCGCTGCGTACTCGCTCTCACGAGGGGTCCATATATCAAGTGGGCGGCGCCAAATATGGCGATCGCCGGACCGGATACCCACCCGTACTCCCAAGAAGGCGTCCAAGACCGGCCTTCAGAGTGGTTTACATAGGAGACGCCCGCTGGGACCCGACCCAGTCCGGATTGGCCTCCCGGAGTTTAGTGCTGCTCCTCAAGAAACGCCACCGGGCGCCCACGAGCCCCCGCTTGGAGGAATACAAGAGCGCCCATTACTTGATGGGCCAATAAGATTGCTGGCTCATTCGGGTTGACCATGATTGGAGTCATGGCGATATGCGCCATGCGGGGGTACAACCATCGCAATATAGAGGCCACCCTATGTGGGATTTCAACGGGAAGACGATGCTACCCGTCATGGCCGCAAAGGGCCGGATTCGACCGAGGACTCGGTGAAGATCCCGCCCACCAGTACAAGGGGAGAAGGAGGACTTCCTTCGAACGAACCCTTTAAATGGGTTTTCCATGAACAACCCTAGAGGATGGGTGTTTAACACTTTAAGGGCTCAACCCATGCTTTCGCTTAGGCTTCTTACATTATGTCTTCGGCGCAGATCTATGCCGACTATGGAGGACATGGCAAGTCCTGCTCCGCAACCCGAGGATCCAGAAGATCCTCGATCCGCCTCCAAGAGGATCCGACATCAAGGTGGAGCTGATCGACGGGTATTTTACCAGCTCAGATGGATAATGCTTTGGTTGCCATTACGGCGACTACCCCGGATCAGATCCGCTTCCTGTGATCGTGACCGAGGTCCCGACACCATTATCTCTTCCTTGCCCATTTCTAACCTTCGCGAACGATGGTATTTTATAGGAAGCGCCTTCACGTCGGGAAGCCGAGCCCGCGGCGGCCGACCAACAGAGGTCAGTCCGGACCAGCAGGCGGAAAAGGAGCGTGGTACGGACGGAAACGTCGCCGCAAAGGTATAGCTCAGATTTGAATTTTCGAGCAACGCCCTAGGAAGCGCCCGAGTGCTCATGATCTTTATAGGAGAAAAAGCGCTCGCCGGACTACGGGCGCGGAAGTTGCTGATCCAACCTACTCCGACCAGGCTCTAGCGCCCGGCCTGGAGGCAGAGGCAAGCGCAAGACGTGGGTCGGATCCTTCTCCAACGGAGGACACCGACAGACTGTCCGCCACCAAGTCTGAGGTGGAGAGCGCCATGAACCATAGGCACCGCCGGACAGTATTTCGTGAAGCGTGCTTCTCCCCGAGGCATTGGACGCTTTTAACGCAGGGACACGATCTCTCGTGCCGCCAAGATGGTTTTACCAGAGCCACGGAGCAAAGATGTGAAAGACACACGGTAAGGGAATTTTAATGGTTATATATACCAAGAGCCCCGAGACTTAAAGTAGTTATGTTAACTCGATTTAAGGATCATCTCAAACGCAGCTCTTACCGAGAAGAATGCCCAAATGTCTCAGAGCTGCAAGAATGCAAGGCCCAACTTGAGGTCAAGACTTGCTTGCCGCAGGGAGGAGACGCAGACCCCCCTCCCAGTAACACATTTTTATTAATATAAGCGATGTGCGGCGTAAGCAAGTCTAATAAAGATATTGCGGTGCCGCGACAAGATCCGGACAGTAAGATTATCTGCGCGGCTAAAGGCGGCGAGAGAGTGCTGAATAGGGTGCAGCAAGAAAGGAACCAGATCCAAGACGCCAACGCCAAACTCGGAGAAGAGCTGAAAGGCGCTCAAGCTGGGCTGTCCAGCTCCGTTAAGGAGAATCAGCGACTTCGTCGCGGCATTTATAGTAAGTGCTTGAGTGGACTCTTTTGAAAAGAAGAGTTCGGCAAGGAAGTAAATTGACGTGGTATGTCTTGTAGGTATACTCACAGGTCGCCCTGCGGAGGAGATGCCCATATCAATGGGTGATCAGCTTCCCGAGCTGCTGCAACTGCTCGAACGGGTTCGGCAGGCAATGAGCAGCGTCGTCCAGGCTTTATGGCCAGCCCTCACCCTACCCGAGGGCCTCGGGGAGCTTGCGGAGAAGCTGCAGGGAGTGCGGCAGCGCTTCCGTTTGTGGAAGATTTTGGCCTGCCGTCAAGGTGTCAGGGAGGCTTGGGCCATGGTGAAGACGCGTTACAAGAAGGCGGATCCTAACCACATGGACGAAGTTGGACCGGTGGGGCCCGATGGGAAGGAGATCCCTGTGAGTTTAGTATACAGCCAAGTAGAGTTGGCTGCTAAATTTTCCCAACGGATCAGAAGTTAGACAGCTGTTAGACAGATTGAGGAGGAATACAATCAAGAATTTGACAATGTATGTTTTCCTTTAAAGTGACATGTGAAATGCCTTCTAGCCGGATTGTAGATCGTTTGTCTTTACCGACCTTTTCGCTTCAACCTCGGGACCCTAGAGTCCGGAGTGTGTCCGAATACCTTTTTGGTTAAGAAACAACCATGGTATGCATGGAGACCAGGCGTAGGGGTCACTAGTGCTTTATCAGACAAGTGCCCAACTAGTTATGTTATATTACATGGTTAGTAAGAAACATCTTCCAGGGAGAATAGTTCCATTAAGGGTTCCTTTCCCTGGGAGGCATGCCCTAAAGTGCATGTCCGGACTGCAAAGAAAGTAGAAAAACATCTAGGGGCGGATAGATAAATAGGTAAAAATTCATCTTTTAAGTCACCAACCGAATATTCCCTTAAGAACGCTAGCTTTCGGCTTCACCCAGTCTGAGGTACACATCCGTCGACCCGGCAAGAATAATCGCAGAGGTGCTCCTTTACCTCCTAGCCAACAATCGGGAACGAGGGGTAAGCACAGAGCCAGCAACCCAGCTTGGCCAAAACTTAAGTCATATCGATGCATATAATGGTGAGTAAAAGGTACATGTGGAAGCTTGACACATGTGCTGGGTATGAAACCCTTATAATTGAGCTTCTGTAAAAGAAGCCCCCAGGAATAATGAGTGCGGATGGCACATCACGTGTATGCGGAAAACGCGATAGTAGGCCCTTAAGGGCTTGTGAATAAAAAAGTATGAAAAGAGAAACAAAAGACAGCCAAAGTGTAAAAGTTTGGACGGGGGAAGGGGACGAACTCTTAGTCCGGCGCTAGGCATAGAATCTTCGGAGGCGGGCTGCGTTCCATGGGTTCGGCTCGAGTCGGTTATCCGACGCATGTCGTAGACGGTATGCTCCGCCGGTCAGGACTTGATCGATAATGAAGGGGCCCTTCCATTTGGGCTTGAGCTTGTCCTTTTTCTTGTCCGGCAGGCGTAGAACTAGTTCACCAATGTTGTAAGTCTTGGCCCGTACTTCTACTTTTTGATATCTTTGGGCTGCTGCCGATAAAATGCGGAACGAGCCTTGGCGACGCCGCGTTCTTCCTCCAATGTGTCCAAGCTGTCCCGCCGATCAAGCTCGGCCTCTCTTTCCTCATACATGCGCACTCGAGGTGAGTCATGAATAATGTCGCAGGCAAGACGCCTCTGCGCCAGATACCATAAAAATGGTGTGAATCCGTAGTGCGGTTAGGCATTGTCCGCAGCCCCAGTACGGAGTCGAGCTCCTCGACCCAATGACGTGTCGATTTAGTAAGTGACCGCACTAGTCTGGGTTTAATGCCGCTCATTATTAGACCATTTGCTCGTTCCACTTGGCCGTTGGTTTGAGGGTGATAGACTGAAGCTTAGTCGAGCTTGATGCCCATATTTTTGTACCATGACTTAACCTTGTCGGCTGTGAAGTTCGTGCCGTTGTCAGTGATGATGCTGTGGGGGACTCCGTAGCGGTGTACTACCCCGGATATAAAGTCTATCACTGGTCCGGACTCTGCCGTTTTGACCAGTTTGGCCTCTATCCATTTGGTGAATTTATCCACCATGACCAATAGGTATCTTTGCTTGTGGGTTCCCTTTTTAGGGTCCAACCATATCAAGCCCCCTGCATCGCGAACGGCGGTAATGGGTATAGTTTTGAGGGCGGTGGGCGGCATGTGGCTCGATTAGCAAAGAGCCGACAACCAACGATTTCGACTAAGTCCCGGCATCCGCCGGCCGTCGGCCAATAAAATCCTGTCGGAATGCCTTTCCTACAAGGGCCCGGCTGCTGCGTGGTGTCCGCCTAGTCCGCATGAATTTCAGCCAGAGGCTTCGCCCTTCCTCTTCGGAGATACACCTTTGAAGGACTCCGTTGTACTTTTCTTATAAAGTTCTCCTCATGGACCTTGTAGGCTTTCGATCACGGACTATGCAGCGGGCCTCGCTTTTGGTCTTGGAAGTTCCCGCCAAGCAAGTAGGCTAGGAAAGGTTCTGCCCACGGGCGATTCTGCCATTATGACGTAATGAAGGTGTTATGTCATCGGTGAATCGCCGATTGGCGCGGTTTTTTCCGGTTTGTCACTTCGACTCCTCTTCCCATAGTACGGATGGCTTGAAGAGCCGCTTCGAGAAGATATTTGAGGACAGCATCACATTTGGCGCCGATCGTGCAAGACGTCGGCCGCTTGGTTATCATCTCGGGCTATGTGATGGAATTCGAGTCCTTCAACCGAAATGACATTTTAGGACAGCGTTGCGATATGCTGCCATTTTGGATCCTTAGCGCCAAAGTCTCCGCTTATTTGGGATATTGCAAGGTTTGAATCCCCGCGCACCTCTAGGCGTTGAATGCCCATGGAGACTGCCATCCGGAGACCATGTAATAGGGCCTCGTATTCGGCTGCATTGTTGGAGTCCATGTACATTATTTGAAGTACATACTGGACTGTGTCTCCGGTTGGGGACGTCAATACGACGCCAGCCCCCAGCCCGGCCAACATTTTAGAGTCGTCGAAATGCATAGTCCAATTGGAGTATGCGCCGTACTCTTTAGGGAGTTCGGCTTCGGTCCATTCGGCGACAAAGTCAGCCAAAACCTGTGACTTTATAGCTCGCCGAGGTTTGTAAGTTATATCGAATGGTAAGAGCACAATGGCCCATTTTGCAATCCTGCCCATTGCATCGCGGTTATTTATAATGTCATTGAGTGGTACTTCAGAGGCCACTGTTATCGAACACTCTTGAAAGTAGTGCCGGAGCTTCCGGGACGCCATGAACACCGTGATATGCTATCTTACGATAGTGCGGTAACGGACTTGCGGGGGTTAACACAAAGGATACATAATACATTGGTTTTGAAGAGGGAATTTGTGCCCTTCGCTCTCTTGTTCGACGATGAGGACCGCGCTTACAACTTGATGCGTTGCTGCGATGTATAACAACATTGGTTCGCCCAGATTGGGCACAGCCAGACCGGATTTGTTGCCAATATGGCCTTTATTTCTTCGAGTCCCAAGAAGGGCAGATCCGCCCACTCGGTGTTCGTGCGCGAGGAGGCGATAGAGGGCAACGCCTTTTCTCCTAGACGGAGATAAAGCGCTTAGAGCTGCCACGCATCCTGTTAATTTTTGTATTTGTTTGAGGTCTTTTGGAATGTCCAACTGTGATGAGCTCGGATTTTAGCCGGTTTGCTTCGATTCCTCTACCGGACACGATGAAGCCCAGCAGCTTTCGGCTGATGCGCCAAAACACATTTTTTCCGGATTCAACTTGATGTCGTATGCTCGAGGTTGTCGAACGTGAGCCTCAAATCGCCTACTAGAGTTTCGACGTGTTTTGTTTTGACGACTCACGCCGCCTATGTATGCCTCGATCGCTTTTGCCGATCCGGGTAGCGGACATGTTTGAATCATGCGCTGATATGTTGCGCCGGCGTTTTTAAGTCCGAAGGGCATCGTGTTGAAGCAGAATGGTCCGTAAGGGGTGATGAATGCCGTGGCGGCTTGGTCTGCCTCCGCCATCTTGATTTGATGGTAGCCAGAGTATGCGTCGAGGAAACACAATGAATCGTGCCCTGCGGTAGCATTGATAATTTGGTCGATGCGGGGGAGAGGGAAGGGATCCTTCGGGCAAGCCTTATTGAGGTCTTTAAAATCGACACAAAGGCGCCAGGATTTGTCCTTCTTTGTTACCATTACCAGATTTGCTAGCCAATCCGGATGTTTGATATCTCTGATGAATCCGGCTTCCAATAGTTTGGCTAGCTCTTCTCCCATTGCCTATCTTTTGGGTTTGGAAAATCGTCGAAGAGCCTGTTTGACTGGCTTGAATCCTTTTAGGATGTTTAGGCTGTGTTCTGCCAATCTGCGTGGGATTCCGGGCATATCCGAAGGATGCCAGGCGAAAATGTCCCAATTTTCCCGAAGAAATTCGTGCAGTGCGGCGTCTACTTCGGGGTTCAATTGTGCCCCAATGGAGGTTGTCTTTGTTGGGTTTGTTGGATGGACCTGGAATTTTGTTATTTCATCTGCTGGTTTGAAGGAGGTGGACTTGGATCTTTTATCGAGTATCACATCGTCCCTGTTCACCGTAGAGCGCAGCGCGGTGAGTTCTTCTGCCGCTAAGGCTTCGGATAGTGCCTCGAGGGCTAGTGCGGCTGTCTTGTTTTCGGCGCAGAGTGCTATGTCCGGATCACTAACGAGAGTGATTATTCCGCTGGGCCCAGGCATTTTGAGCTTCATGTACCCGTAATGAGGTACTGCTTGAAAAATTGTGAATGCCTCTCGTCCTAATATAGCGTGATATCCGCTGCTGAACGGGGCCACTTGGAACGTGACTTCTTCGGATCTGTAATTTTCCGGCGAGCCGAACACCACATCGAGTGTGATTTTTCCGGTGCAGCACGCTTCCCGGCTAGAGATTATTCCTCTGAAGGTTGTGCTGCTTCGCTCAATACGGCTCCAATCAATTTCCATTTTTCGCAGAGTTTCCTCGTAAATGAGGTTCAGTCCGCTGCCGCCATCCATGAGGACTTTTGTCAGTCGAAAGCCGTCCACTATGGGACTAAGCACCAGTGCGGCTGGCGCTCTGGCTGTTCGGAATTTAGGCTCGTCGCTGGCGTTGAAGGTAATAGCTGTGTCGCTCCATGGATTTGCTATTGCTACTTGGTAGACTTCAGCGAGTTCGGGGATTGTTCGCTTTCGCATATTGTTTGATGCGAAGGTCTCAAGACTGCTTGATACTGCATCGGGTATTGTTGGAGTGGTTTCGGGGCTAGAAGCTCCTCGCCACTTTTGGCCACCGCCGTAATATCCAACATGCTCGAAGGTTATGTGTTGGGACGGCTCCCTCTCAGACTATGAAGCTTACGGTCCATTGAGCCATCCCTCCAAAGACGGTTCCGCGCCCCTTATTCGGTTTTTGCTTTTTTTTTTTGCATCCGGGGCCCGAGTGTGAGGCACCCTTTGTTGCGGACTAGGGTTGGGGCCGGATTATCCCAAAATTGGTTTTCGGTTTTTCGAAGTTTCCATTGCACAAGATTTTCGTACTATGGACGCCAGATCGGTGAAACGTGTAATTTTGCGACGATCGATGGCGCTCAATATTCCTTGTCCGTGCAATTATTGCGAAGATTGAGATTGCGCTTTTCCTCTCGGCAGTCCTTTATCCTGCCCATAACCGGAGGAATCGCCCAAGAGTGATGTAATCGCTTCAGCGGGCTCTTGCCGTATTAGAGATAGATCGCATATGTCTGGGCGGGTGGGTGGACTAAAGTCCGGATCCCTGCCCATCTTGGGGCTCAAAGGCCAAGGAGTTTCTGAATTTGGAAGCTTGGGTTGCTGGACACGATCCAGCAAGTCCGGAGCGATGCATGGTTTTAAGTTCAATGCTCGATCGAAGTCCGTCCCTCCGTGGAAATCCGGCATGGAGGGTTCGGGAATCCGGACATGAATAGTTTTCAATACAGGGGAAGAGTTGCAGATTGCTCCTCTACCACCGCGACGTGGTGGGTGGCCCGGGAGAGTTAATCTCTCTCGATCGGTTTTAAGCCCAATCTGGTTGTAGTCCGTGGCGACTCCTGAGGCGGCAATGCGATCCAAGAGCTCGTTAACGACGAGAGCTCTATTGGATCCAACTGTTCGGCACCTTTCGAGCTGACACGAAGATTGCTTCGACGACTTGAGAAGTCATTGTCGAGCGGCGGCGGACAGCGGTCATAAGAAAACCACCTAGCCGGATAGTTTGGCCGGCGGCCAAGGCCCCTTCGGCGAAAACACCGTCTTTGAAGACGGGTGGAGGCATCCGCCCTCTCGGTGACGACACAGAGGAACTCTCAATGAAAGCACCAATGTCGGTGTAAAAACCGGCGGATCTCGGGTAGGGGGTCCCGAACTATGCGTCTAGGCGGATGGTAACAGGAGACGAGGACACGATGTTTTTACCTGTGTTCGCCCTCTCGATGGAGGTAAAACCCTCGTCCCGCTTGATTAATATTGATGATATGGGTAGTACAAGAGTGGATCTACCACGAGATCAAGGAGGCTAAACCCTAAAGCTAGCCTATGGTATGATTATTGTAATGTATGTTGTCCTATGGACTAAAGCCCTCCGGTTTATATAGACACCGGAGGAGGCTAGGGTTACACAGAGTCGGTTACAATGGTAGGAGATCTACATATCCGTATCGCCAAGCTTGCCTTCCACGCCAAGGAAAGTCCCATCCGGACACGGGACGGAGTCTTCAATCTTGTATCTTTGTAGTCTTGGAGTCCGGCGGACGATGATAGTCCGGCTGTCCGGACACCCCCTAGTCCAGGACTCCCTCAACGAGGGACACGATGTTTTACCCAGGTTCGGGCCCTCTCGATGGAGGTAAAACCCTACGTCCTGCTTGATTAATATTGATGATATGGGTAGTACAAGAGTCGATATACCACGAGATCAAGGAGGCTAAACCCTAAAGCTAGCCTATGGTATGATTGTTGTAATGTATGTTGTGTCCTACGGACTAAAGCCCTCCGGTTTATATAGACACCGAAGGAGGCTAGGGTTACACAGAGTCGGTTACAATGGTAGGAGATCTACATATCCGTATCGCCAAGCTTGCCTTCCACGCCAAGGAAAGTTCCATCCGGACACGGGACGGAGTCTTCAATCTTGTATCTTCGTAGTCTTGGAGTCCGGCGGACGATGATAGTCCGGCTGTCCGGACACCCCCTAGTCCAGGACTCCCTCAAGGACTATGTGGCTATTGAGGATGAGGCCACCTCAAAGAAGAAGGTGCTGAAGAAGGAATATGGCACAGCTGGTGCCACTAAGCCTGGTATGAGGACCAAAGCACCTGCAAGAAGGATTCCCACTTCCAAACCTAGGAAGGTTGCCACTGGTGAAACCATGAAGTTCACCACTGAGTCTGAAGATGAAGCTGCTAGCCAAGACAAGAAGAAGAAGAGATTCAGAACCACTACTGCCAAGGTACTTGGCAAGCCCTCTATGATAGAAGAAGAGGAAGAGGTTGCTGCACCAGCACCTAAAGCTCAAAAGCTTATGGGAGATGCTATAAGTTCAGGGGCTGCTCCATCAAAGCCCAAAAAAGCTCCCAAGGCAGCTGCACCAAAGCCCAAAGCTGCACCCAAGAGGAATACAAGGAATATTCCTACTGGAGAGAAGAACAAGGCCCCAGTGCCTAAAGCTGCTATAGAAGAAGAAGATGACGAGTCACATGTCTTGAGGAAGTTGAAGCCCAAAATTCCATATCACAATGATGCTCATCCAATAGATGAGACATGAAGCTTAGGAAGGATGCATGACTCGATAAAGGAGATTTATCGATCCCTATGCGCGGAGAAGAACTGCTCAGGACTATGTGTTCCATACAAAGGAACAACAGAACTTCTATGAGATAGTGCTGCTTGACAAGAAGCCTATAGTCTGTGATATGAGATGGGTGGACTGGAAGTACATCAGGGAAAATGAAGAACACTATCCTGGAGTCTATGATAGTTTCAAGTTTTGTGGAGTAGAGAACTTTGTTGGGCAGAAGCTCACAAAGTGGAATAATGAGCTTATTATGCAGTTCTACTCCACAGCTCATTTCTACCCAGATGGAAGGATTGTCTGGATGTCTGAAGGTACCAGGTACCAATCAACAGATGAAGAATGGGCAAAATTGATCAATGCTCCCAAGGAGAATGAGGATGAGTTGGATGTCTATGCCAAGAAGAAGAAGGATCACAACTCCATGGCACATATGTACAGAGAGATCCCAGATGCTGCTCTTGAGACACACAAATTTGGATCAGTACATTACCTTTTGTCAGGTTTGCCAACAACCAACTGGATCCTCAGGCATACTCGATTGCCAAAGTCAGGTGATCACAAGATGATCAAAGGCCATGCAATTAACCTACTTCACATATTTGATGTGCCCCAAAAGTTCAAAGTCATGAGCCTAATTGTGGAAACTATCAAGAGGACAGCTGCAAATCAGAAGAGAAGTTGTGGGTATGTCCCACAGATCCAGGAGCTAATTAACTCCAAGATGGGCACTGGCACATATCTCTTGGACAAGGAACACATGCCCATCTACCCAGACTTTGAGTACAACACTGTGGTGATGGATGAGAATGAACCATCTTCTGTGCAAGCACAAGAGAAGAAGGAGAAGGCAAGGGCTGAGAAGGTTGCAAAGATGCCAACTGCTGAAGAGGCATCTTAGATTTTCCTGAAGAGCAAGCAAGATCAGTTGGCTACTTGATTGCCTCCACTCTGAGGATTGAGAAGGGATTGGCCACCCTGACTCAAAACCAGGAGAGCTTGGAGAGAATCATAGAGCAGAAGTTCTATGATTTATATGTGAAGGTCACTAAGATACAGTCAGTTGTTGAGCAACTTCAGGATGAAGTGCAGGAGAAGAAGGGCAAGTCTACCACAAATGCATTTGCTAGAGTGCCTAGAGGACAGAAATCTGCTGCAGTGCCTGTTCCAGACACTAGAGCTACATCATCTACACCAGCTACAACTTCAGTGCATCCAGCTCCAGCACCCACTCCACCAGCTCCATCTACATCAACTGATGCCTTCGTCCTTGGAGTTTTATCTACACCACCACCTAAAGACCAAGCCTGAGAGTCGATCTAGCACTATGCATTTTTTATGAACTTTTTGGTAACTTGTTGCCAAAGGGGGAGAAAATGTATAGATCATAAGCTTCGAGAGAGAGTGTTGCTTTTTGTTATCTCTTCTTTTGGTGGTTGAACTTTGTTATTTGCTTGTTTGAGACACTCTATGCTTTTGTGTGATACTTGGATGATCATGTGTTTGATCATATGCTACCTTATGCCTGTTGGATGACATTATCCTTTTATATCTCTATATGATCATTCACTTTGCTTGGTGATGAGTGCATGTATATAATTACTATCATTTTGAGCGCTCCACCAAGATGTATGTGGCATGGAAGAGTAACCCATGATCCTAACTCATTGTGCATTTGCAGTCCAAACCAAATCTTAAACTATGCACAAATTTAGGGGGAGCTCTAACTTTTCACATACTTCTCAAAGCGACAATGTTTTTCACTCTTATTATCATTTGTCAAAGCTTTGATCTATATGTTGTCATCAACTACCAAAAAGGGGGAGAATGAAAGTGCAACTATCCCTAGGTGGTTTTGGTAATTCCTAACAACATATAGCTCATTGAGCTAATGCTATTTCAAGATAAATATTTCAGGAAAGCTCAATGATTGGCATGGCATGGATGAGAAAAGTGGACCCCTCAAAATGCTAAGTACAAAAGGATTGGCTCAAGCTCAAAGCTCCAAACTCTACATTCTCTATTTTAGTGATCCAAGATCATATTGAGTCTATAGGAAAAGCCAATACTATCAAGGAGGGATGAGGAGTTGCTTAATGGCTTTCTTCGTCAAAATGGTTAGTGATATGCTCCAAAGCCCTCAACTACTTTCTCACATCCACATATGACCTAAACCAAAAGTCAAACTTGGCCCCACCGATTCTTTCTATCCGGCGCCACCGAGTTCAGATGTCATAGCCACTGCCACAAACCCTAGGCAAATCGGTCTCACCGAGATGGGATTGTAATCCCTTTGTTTCCCTTCGTAACGTTTCGGTCCCACCGAGATGAGCGATCGGTCCCACAGAGATTGTAATGTAAACTCTCTATTTCCCTTTCGTAACATTTCGGTCTCACCGAAATGAGTGAATCGGTCCCACCGAGTTTACCTGACCAACTCTCTGGTTAGCTTATTACCAAAATCGGTCTCACCGAGTTTGTGTAATCGGCCTCACCGAGATTACGTTATGCCCTAACCCTAACCATATCGATCCTACCGAGTTGCATGTCGGTCCCACCGAAAATCCTAATGGTCACTAGATTTGCTGAATTGGTCCGATCGAGTTTCTCAATTCGGTCCCACTGAGATTGGCAAGTTGTGTGTAACGGTTAGATTTTGTGTGGAGGCTATATATACCCCTCCACCTCCTCTTCATTCATGGAGAGAGCCATCAGAACAAACCTACACTTCCAACTTACATTTTCTGAGAGAGAACCACCTACACTTGTGTTGAGGCCAAGATATTCCATTCCTACCATATGAATCTTGATCTCTAGCCTTCCCCAAGTTGCTTTCCACTCAAATCTTCTTTCCATAAAATCCAAATCCTGTGAGAGAGAGTTGAGTGTTGGGGAGACTATCATTTGAAGCACAAGAGCAAGGAGTTCATCATCAACACACCATTTGTTACTTCTTGGAGAGTGGTGTCTCCTAGATTGGCTAGGTGTCACTTGGGAGCCTCCGACAAGATTGTGGAGTTGAACCAAGGAGTTTGTATGGGCAAGGAGATCGCCTACTTCGTGAAGATCTAACGCTAGTGAGGCAAGTCCTTCGTGGGCGACAGCCATGGTGGGATAGACAAGGTTGCTCCTACGTGGACCCTTCGTGGGTGGAGCCCTCCGTGGACTCGTGCAGCCGTTACCCTTCGTGGGTTGAAGTCTCCATCAACGTGGATGTATGATAGCACCACCTATTGGAACCACGACAAAAACATCCGTGTCTCCTATTGCGTTTGCACTCTCCAAACCCTTCCCTTTACATTCTTGCAAGTTGCATGCTTTACTTTCCGCTGCTCATATACTCTTTGCATGCTTGCTTGAATTGTGTTAAGATTACTTGACTTGTCCAAAGTTGCTAAAATCTGCCAAGAACTAACATTGGGAAAATGATAAGTTTTTATTTGGTCAAGTAGTCTAATCACCCCCCCCCCCTCTAGAAATACTTTCGATCCTACAATTTCCAATTAACAATATGTCGTCTACATATAATATCAGAAATGCTACAGAGCTCCCACTCACTTTCTTGTAAATACAGGCTTCTCCAAAAGTCTGTATAAAACCATATGCTTTGATCACACTATCAAAGCGTTTACTCCAACTCCGAGAGGCTTGCACCAGTCCATAAATGGATCGCTGGAGCTTGCACACTTTGTTAGCACCTTTTGGATCGACAAAACCTTCTGGTTGCATCATATACAACTCTTCTTCCAGAAATCCATTCAGGAATGCAGTTTTGACATCCATTTGCCATATTTCATAATCATAAAATGCGGAAATTGCTAACATGATTCGGACAGACTTAAGCATCGCTACGGGTGAGAAAGTCTCATAGTAGTCAACTCCTTGAACTTTGTCGAAAACCTTTCGCAACAAGTCGAGCTTTGTAGACAGTTACATTACCATAAACGTCAATCTTCTTCTTGAAGATCCATTTATTCTCGATGGCTTGCCGATCATCGGGCAAGTCAACCAAAGTCCATACTTTGTTCTCATACATGGATCCCATCTCAGATTTCATGGCCTCAAGCCATTTTGCGGAATCTGGGCTCATCATCGCTTCCTCATAGTTCGTAGGTTCGCCATGGTCAAGTAACATGACCTCCAGAATAGGATTACTGTACCACTCTGGTGTGGATCTTACTCTGGTTGACCTATGAGGTTAGTAACTTGATCTAAAGTTTCATGATCAATATCATTAGCTTCCTCACTGATTGGTGTAGTTGTCACGGGAACTGGTTTCTGTGAGGAACTACTTTCCAATAAGGGAGCAGGTACAGTTACCTCATCAAGTTCTACTTTTCTCCCACTCACTTCTTTCGAGAGAAATTCCTTCTCTAGAAAGGATCTGAATTTAGCAACAAAAGTCTTGCCTTCAGATCTGTGACAGAAGGTGTACCCAATATTCCCCTTTGGGTATCCTATGAAGACACATTTCATTTGGGTTCGAGCTTATGTGGTTGAAGTTTCTTCACATAAGCATCGCAGCCCCAAACTTTAAGAAATGACAACTTTGGTTTCTTGCCAAACCACAGTTCATAAGGCATCATCTCAACGGATTTTGATGGTGCCCTATTTAACGTGAATGCGGATGTCTCTAAAGCATAACCCCAAAATGATAGCGGTAAATTAGTAAGAGACATCATAGGTCGCACCATATCTAGTAAAGTACGATTACGACGTTCGGACACACCATTACGTTGTGGTGTTCCGGGTCGAGTGAGTTGCGAAACTATTCCACGTTGTTTCAAATGTAAACCAAACTCGTAACTCAAATATTCTCCTCCACGATCAGATCGTAGAAACTTAATCTTCTTCTTACGATGATTTTCCACTTCACTCTGAAATTCTTTGAACTTTTCAAAATGTTTCAGACTTGTTTCATTAAGTAGATATACCCATATCTGCTTAAATCATCTGTGAAGGTGAGAAAATAACGATACCCGTCGCGAGCCTCAATGTTCATTGGACCACATACATCAGCATGTATGATTTACAACAAATCTGTTGCTCGCTCCATAGTTCCGGAGAACGCCGTTTTAGTCATCTTGCCCATGAGGCACGGTTCGCAAGTACCAAGTGATTCATAATCAAGTGATTCCAGAAGTCCATCAGTATGGAGTTTCTTCATGCGCTTTACACCAATATGACCCAAACGGCAGTGCCACAAATAAGTTGCACTATCATTATCAACTCTGCATCTTTTGGCTTCAACATTATGAATATGTGTATCACTACTATCGAGATTTAATAAAAACAGGCCACTCTTCATGGCTGCATGACCATAAAAGATATTACTCATATAAATAGAACAACCGTTATTCTCTGATTTAAATGAATAACCATCTCGCATCAAACAAGATCCAGATATAATGTTCATGCTTAACGCTGGCACCAAATAACAATTATTTAGGTCTAAGGGGCTGTTTGGATGGTAACCAACACTAACCTTACCAAAAAAATTGGTCATGCCCACGATATTTGGCTAGCGTTTGGTCTGGTACCATTTTTGGCTCGCCATCATCGACTTGGGCGCGCCTGCGTATCGTTTTTGCCAACTCGCGGGCGAAACAGCGGCGTAGAAATCATCCGCCAAAATATTGGCTGCCAAATCTGGCGCGAGCCAGCCACCGTGATATAAAAGGCATGATTGATTTTTCCCCACCTGTTCGCCACTTTCCCCATCTCTCTTCTTATCTCCATGCACAGAAGCGCTCTCGATCCAATCACCGGGCGGCCACGTTCTGCATTGGTGCGAGCTTCTCCGGCGGCCGGCGACCGGCGACGCTGCTCCACCTCTCGCCCTCCTCTCCCGGTAAGCTACGCTCCAAGGTCGGTCATGAAATCCTCATCCAACACTACTCCGATCCCCTTTTCTATGGTCTGATTTGTGAGCTCAAATCCCCATCATCCCCTTATGGATGTATGTATTGTACGGAGGTACTACTTGCTAGATCTGAGATATTGCTTGCGGAAGTAAAATTGGAATGGGACTCCGTGCATGTTCTTGGTTTGTTGCAAGTAAAAACATATGAGACTCTCATCCATATTCTTTGTTTTTTTTGCGGGTGATCCATGTTCTTTGTTTGATGCAAGTCAAATCACATGAGAATAATGATGTTAATTAGTTAATTGACCAGCTATGGTTCTGAAAGTAGTATGGTCTGTTCTTCCCTTTTTATGCCATATGTATGGTCTCTATTTTTAGAACATTAAGGTGGATTTTTTGAAGTTGGATATACATAGTTAACTACTGAGACATGCTTTGATTTTTTGTCCATCAAGGTGTATTTCTTTTTACAAGTTGTGCATCCTTGGTACTGGTTAGAAGCAGGCTTGCTTTCTAACATGTATCTTTTAGCAAGTAATCATTTGTAATGATGTACCAAGTTAGCTCATTCATATTTTTGTACATTTCATATTGACCTAGATGGACATGGATCAACAAAGATATTATTATTACAACATGTTGAGGCGGAGAACTCTCTGTGTTATTGTTCTACTTGGCCCTCTAGTATAGAAGCAGAGATGGTAGAAAATTTAGAGGTAAAGGCAGGAAGTATGGTCCATTAGTTCAGAGAGACATCTGCAGACTAATGTACTAATTAGGCTCATTGACACATCGGATGCAACAAGCATCAAGCAATTAAGGATGAGTCGAGCTATATTTTACAAGCTATGTAACAGGCTTAGGCAGAAGGAGTTGTTAAGTGACACATTTCATGTTTCAGTAGAGGAACAAGTTGCAATGTTCCTATGCATGGTTGGTCAGCATCACACAAATTCATCTGTTGGATTTTGGTTCTGGCAATCTAGTGAAATAGTGAGCAGATATTTCAATATTGTCCTGCGTGCGATGGGGGGGTTAGCACGTGATCTAATTTATATTAGATCGACGGACACACACATAAAAATCACTAGCAGCCTGAACAGATTGTACCCGTACTTTGAGGTAATCCTTAGACCATAGATTTTTTTACTGATTACACAAGATCGGCCTAGCCCAAGCTTGACATGAACTTCCCTTTTTCATATTCGTAGGGATGCATAGGGGCACTAGATGGCACTCATGTTAAGGCTTGTGTTCCTGCTCACATGGTTTTCTCTTGGTGTCACTCAAACCCAAGTGGATCGACACTACCGGTCATGCAAGGAGAAGTGGGATTGGGTGCGTCACGCCCTGGCCAATAGTGGCAACGGCTTTGACAGGATTAATTTCACATTCACACTTTCTGAGTCAAAAAAACAAAACCTAAGTGTAAGTTTGTATTACTGTGTTCTCTTGCTTCTATCATAGTCTAATATGAAAATAGGTGGATAGGCAGCTATTGTCCGTATATGTGCTTCCTATTCATTGTCCTTTATTGTGATTGCTTAATATTTTACCATCTTTTTCTTTACCTTATGTGCGTAAAACTGCAGCTAATTATCTTACTAGACCCATCAGGTTTTTAATCAATTGCAAGAGTTATTCTCGACCAGTCCCATGTTGATGGCTTGCTTGCAATCGACCAAACCACTGTCAATGTGGATGATGATAGTGATGACAATGAGGAAGTGAGGGAACTTGAGGCCAATCTAATTCCAAATGACAATGATGAAGTGACTCTAACACTATTGATTGTCACGGTCCTAAAGTTGACTTGGAAGGCAATTATTTAGCCTCCTTGATGATTAATCTGATGTATCAAACAATATGAGTTATCTAATGTATTAGTTGAACCATGTCATTGTCAATTTCTGAAAATGCATGCTTACAGTTTGTGTCTATGTGTGTTTCTAAATTGAAAATTTGTATTAATGTCATGTGATATATGTAAGGTAGTGTCTGATGCTGATCACTTTTTGGCTGGCATGCATTTTGGAACCAAACCAAACACAGTCCAATCAAGGTTGCCAAATATTTGGCTTCAAACCAAACGCTGGCTAATAGTTTTGCCAAAAAGTTGGAAGTGTTATGGGCTACAAACCAAACAGCCATAACCTGCCAATTTTTTGGTCTTGCCTTCAAGTTGGCCATGCCAATAATTTGGTAGGGCTAGATGGGGCACAATCCAAACAACCCCTAAAACTAATCCCGAAGGTAGATGTAGAGGTAGCGTGCCGACCGCGATCACATCGACTTTGGAACCATTTCCCACGCTCATCGTCACCTCGTCCTTAGCCAATCTTCGCTTAATCCGTAGTCCCTGTTTTGAGTTGCAAATATTAGTAATGTAACCAGATCAAATACCCGGTGCTATCTGCGAGCATTAGTAAGGTACACATCAATAACATGTATATCACATATACCTTTGTTCACCGGCCATCCTTCTTATCCGCCAAATACTTGGGGCAGTTTTGCTTCCAAAGGACCACCGCTTGCAGAGAAGCACTCGATCCTCGTGCTTAGGTCCAGATTTGGGTTTCTTCTCTTGAGCAGCAACTTGTTTGCCGTTCTTCTTGAAGTTCCCCTTCTTCCTCCCTTTACCCTTTTTCTTGAAACTGGTGGTCTTATTGACCATCAACACTTGATGCTCCTTTTTCATTTCTACCTCCACAGCTTTTAGCATTGCGAAGAGCTCGGGAATAGTCTTGTCCATCCCTTGCATATTATAGTTCATCACGAAGCTCTTGTAGCTTGGTGGCAGCGATTGAAGAATTCTGTCAATGACACTATCATCAGGAAGATTAGCTCCCAATTGAACCAATTGATTACTATACCCAGACATTTTGAGTATATGTTCACTGACAGAACTATTCTCTTCCATCTTGCAGCTATAGAACTTATTGGAGACTTCATGTCTCTCAATCCGAGCATTTGCTTGAAATATTAACTTCAACTCCTGGAACATCTCATATGCTCCATGACGTTCAAAACGTCGTTGAAGTCCTGGTTCTAAGCCGTAAAGCATGGCACACTCAACTATCGAGTAGTCATCAACTTTTCTCTGCCAGACGTTCTTAACATCATCAGTTGCATCTGCAGCAGGCCTAGCACCCAACGGTGCTTCCAGGACGTAATTCTTCTGTGCAGCAATGAGGATAATCCTCAAGTTATGGACCCAGTCCGTGTAATTGCTACCATCATCTTTCAACTTAGCTTTCTCAAGGAACACATTAAAATTCAACGGAACAACAACACGAGCCATCTATCTACAACAAACATAGACAAGCAAAATACTATCAGGTACTAAGTTCATGATAAATTTAAGTTCAATTAATCATATTACTTAAGAACTCCCACTTAGATAGACATCCCTCTAATCATCTAAGTGATCACGTGATCCAAATCAACTAAACCATGTCCGATCATCACGTGAGATGGAGTAGTTTTCAATGGTGAACATCACTATGTTGATCATATCTACTATATGATTCACGCTCGACCTTTCGGTCTCAGTGTTCCGAGGCCATATCTGTATATGCTAGGCTCGTCAAGTTTAACCTGAGTATTCTGCGTGTGCAATTGTTTTGCACCCGTTGTATTTGAACGTAGAGCCTATAACACCCAATCATTGATACGTCTCCAATGTATCTATAATTTTTGATTGTTCCATGCTATTATATTACCCCCTTTCGGATGTTTATGGGCTTTATTTTACACATTTATATCATTTTTGGGACTAACCTAATAACCGGAGGCCCAGCCCGTATTGCTGTTTTTTTGCCTATTTCAGTATTTAGAAGAAAAGGAATATCAAACGGAGTCCAAATGGAATGAAACCTTCCGGAGCGTGATTTTTGGAACAAACGTGATCCAGAGGACTAGGAGTGCAAGTCAAGAAGCAGCCGAGGCAGCCACGAGATAGGAGGGCGCGCACCCTGTCTCGTGGGCCCCTCGGGCGGCCACTGACGTACTTCTTCCTCCTATATAAGCCTACGTACCCCAAAAACATCCAGGGAGCCAACGAAACACAATTTCTACCGCCGTAACCTTCTGTATCCGCGAGATCCCATCTTGGAGCATTCACGGCGCACGAGGGGGGAATCGACCACGAGGGCTTCTACATCAACATCCTTGCCCTCCGATGAGTTGTGAGTAGTTTACCACAGACCTATGGGTCCATAGTTATTAGCTAGATGGCTTCTTCTCTCTTTTGGATCTCAATACAATGTTCTCCCCTCTCTTGTGGAGATCTATTCGATGTAAACTCTTTTTGCGTGTGTTTGTCGAGATCCGATGAATTGTGGGTTTATGATCAAGTTTATCTATGAATAATATTTGAATCTCCTCTGAATTCTTTTATGTATGATTGAGTTAACTTTGCAAGTCTCTTCAATTATCAGTTTGGTTTGGCCTACTAGATTGATCTTTCTTGCCATGGGAGAAGTGCTTAGCTTTGGGTTCAATCTTGCGTGTCCTTTCCCAAAGGATGTTAGGGCAGCAAGGCACGTATTGTATTGTTGCCATCGAGGATAAAAAGATGGGGTTTATATCATATTGCTTGAGTTTATCCCTCTACATCATGTCATCTTGCTTAAGGTGTTACTCTGTTCTTATGAACTTAATACTCTAGATGCATGCTGGATAGCGGTCGATGTTTGGAGTAATAGTAGTAGATGCAGGCAGGAGTCGGTCTACTTGTCACGGATGTGATGCCTATATACATGATCATGCCTACATAATCTCATAATTATTCGCTTTTCTATCAATTGCTCGACAGTAATTTGTTCACCCACCGTAATACTTATGCTATCTTGAGAGAAGCCACTAGTGAAACCTATGGCCCCCGGGTCTATCTCTTATCATATTTGCTTCCAATCTAATTTTATTTGCATTTTACTTTTTGCATCTATATTATAAAATACCAAAAATATATTTATCTTATCATATTATCTCTATCAGATCTCACTTTTGCAAGTGGCCGTGAAGGGATTGACAACCCCTTTATTGCGTTGGTTGCGGGTTCTTTGTTTGTTTGTGTAGGTGCGTGGGACTTTTGAGGAGCCTCCTACTGGATTGATACCTTGGTTCTCAAAAACTGAGGGAAATACTTACGCTACTATTGCTGCATCACCCTTTCCTCTTCTAGGAAAACCAACGCAAGATCAAGACGTAGCAATCATCATGTAGTGTCTCAGCACGAAGAACTTTCGCAACGGTGCATACTCAGGGAGAACACTTATACCTTGAAATTTAGTGAGAGATCATCTAATAATTCTACCGTCAATCAAAGCAAAATAATATGCATAAAGGATAAACATGACATGCAATCAATATAAGTGATATGATATCGCCATCATCATCTTGTTCTTGTGTTCACTATCTCTGAAACACCGTCATGATCACCATCGTCACCGGCGCGACACCTTGATCTTCATCATAGCATCGTTGTCGTTTCGCCACCTATTGCTTCTACGACTATCACTACAGCTTAGTGATAAAGTAAAGCAATTACAGGGCGATTGCATTGCAAACAATAAAGCGACAACCATATGGCTCCTGCCAGTTGCCGATAACTCGGTTACAAAACATGATCATCTCATACAATAAAATATAGCATCACGTCTTGACCATATCACATCACAACATGCCCTGCAAAAACAAGTTGGACGTCCTCTACTTTGTTGTTGCAAGTTTTACGTGGCTGCTACGGGTTGAGCAAGAATCGTTCTTACCTACGGATCAAAACCACAACGATAGTTCGTCAAGTTAGTGCTATTTTAACCTTCTCATGGACCGGGCGTATCCACACTCGGTTCAACTAAAGTTGGAGAAACTGACACCTGCTAGCCACCTGTGTGCAAAGCACGTCGGTAGAACCAGTCTCGCGTAAGCGTACGCGTAATGTCGGTCCGGGCCGCTTCATCCAACAATACTGCCAAACCAAAGTATGACATGTTGGTAAGCAGTATGACTTGTATCGCCAACAACTCACTTGTGTTCTACTCGTGCATATAACATCTACGCATAAAACCTGGCTCGGATGCCACTGTTGGGGACCGTAGTAATTTCAAAAAAATTCCTACGCACACGCAAGATCATGATGATGCATAGCAACGAGAGGGGAGAGTGTTGTCCACGTACCCTCGTAGACCGTAAGTGGAAGCGTTAGCACAACGCGGTTGATGTAGTCGTACGTATTCACGGCCCGACCAATCAAGCACCAAAAGCACGACACCTCCGAGTTCTTGCACACGTTCAGCTTGATGACGTCCCTCGAACTCCAATCCTGCCGAGTGTCGAGGGAGATTTCCGTCAGCACGACGGAGTGGTGACGATGATGATGTTCTACCGCCGCAGGTCTTCGCCTAAGCACCGCTACAATATTATCGAGGTGGAATATAGTGGAGGGGGGCACCGCACACGGCTAATAGATCTCAAGGATCAATTGTTGTTGTGTCTAGAGGTGCCCCCCTGCCCCCGTATATAAAGGAGCAAGGGGGGAGGGGGCGGCCAGCCAGGAGGGGCGCGCCAGGAGGAGTCCTACTCCCACCGGGAGTAGGACTCTCTCCTTTCCTTGTCCAAGTAGGAGATGGTGAAGGAAGGGAGAGAGGGGAGGAAGGAAAGGGGGGCGCCGCCCCCCCCCCTCCTTGTCCTATTCGGACTAGAGTAGGAGGGGGCGTGCGGCCTGCCCTGTCCGCCCCTCCTCTTCTTCACTTTGGGCCCATGAGGCCCATTAACCCCCCGGGGGGTTCCGGTAACCCTCCGGTACTCCGATATATATCCGATAACCCCCGGAACCATTCCGGTGTCCGAATATAGTCGTCCAATGTTTGAATCTTCATGTCTCGACCATTTCGAGACTCCTCTTCATGTCCGTGATCACATCCGGGACTCCGAACTATCTTCGGTACATCAAAACACATGAACTCATAATATAACTGTCATCTAACTTTAAGCGTGCGGACCCTGCGGGTTCGAGAACTATGTAGACATGACCGAGACACGTCTCCGGTCAATAACCAATAGCGGAACATGGATGCTCATATTGGCTCCTACATATTCTACGAAGATCTTTATCGGTCAAACCGCATAACAACATACGTTGTTCTCTTTGTCATCGGTATGTTACTTGCCCGAGATTCAATCGTCGGTATCTCAATACCTAGTTCAATCTCGTTACCGGCAAGTCTCTTTACTCGTTATGTAATGCATCATTCCGTAACTAACTCATTAGCTACATTGCTTGCAAGGCTTATAGAGATGTGCATTACCGAGAAGGCCCAGAGATACCTCTCCGACAATCAGAGTGAAAAAACCTAATCTTGAAATACGCCAACTCAACATGTACCTTTGGCGACACCTGTAGAGCTCCTTTATAATCACCCAGTTACGTTGTGACGTTTGGTAGCACACAAAGTGTTCCTCCGGTAAACGGGAGTTGCATAATCTCATAGTTGTAGGAACATGTATAAGTCATGAAGAAAGCAATAGCAATATACTAAACGATCAAGTGCTAAGCTAACGGAATGGGTCAAGTCAATCACATCATTGTCCTAATATGTGATCCCGTTAATCAAATGACAACTCATGTCTATGGTTAGGAAACATAACCATCTTTGATTAATGAGCTAGTCAAGTAGAGGCATACTAGTGACATTATGTTTGTCTATGTATTCACACATGTATTATGTTTTGATACGTCTCCAACGTATCTATAATTTTTGATTGCTCCATGCTACTTTATCTACTGTTTTAGGCAATATTGGGCTTTATTATCAACTTTTATATTATTTTTGGGACTAACCTATTAACCTGAGGCCCAGCCCAGATTTGCTGTTTTATGCCTATTTCAGTGTTTCGAGGAAAAGGAATATCAGACGGAGTCAAAACGGAACGAAATCAACTACAGAAGTTATTTTTGGAAGGAAACACACCTGATGGACTTGTACCCCGCATCAGAAGATACGGGAGGTGCTCACTAGGGTGGGGGGCACGCCCCCATGGTGCGCCCCTGCCTCGTGGGGGCCCCGTAGCTCCACCAACGCATTCTTTCACCCATATATACCACCTACATACCCTAAAACTTCCAGAACAGAAGATAGACCGGGAGTTCCGCCGCCGCAAGCCTCTGTAGCCACCAAAAACCTCTCGGGAGCCCGTTCCGGTGCCCTGCCGGAGGGGGATCCCATCACCGGTGGCCATATTCATCATCCCGGCGCTATCCATGATGAGGAGGGAGTAGTTCACCCTCGGGGCTGAGGGTATGTACCAGTAGCTATGTGTTTGATCTCTCTCTCTCTCTCGTGTTCTCTCTCGTGTTCCCTCTATGGCACGATCTTGATGTATCCCGAGCTTTGCTATTGTAGTTGGATCTTATGATGTTTCTCCCCCTCTACTCTCTTGTGATGAATTGAGTTTCCCCTTTGAAGTTATCTTATCGGATTGACTCTTTTATGAGAACACTTGATGTATGTCTTGCCGTGATTATCTGTGGTGACAATGGGATATCATGTGCCACTTGATGTATGTTTTGGTGATCAACTTGTGGGTTTCATGACATTGGGAACCTATGCATAGGGGTTGGCACGCGTTCTTGACTCTCCGATAGAAACTTTGGGGCACTCTTTGAAGTACTTTGTGTTGGTTGGATGAATCTGAGATTGTGTGATGCATATCGTATAATCATGCCCACGGATACTTGAGGTGACAATGGAGTATCTAGGTGACATTAGGGTTTTGGTTGATTTGTGTCTTAAGGTGTTATTCTAGTACGAACTCTTTTATAGATTGATCCGAAAGAATAACTTTGAGGTGGTTTCGTACCCTACCATAATCTCTACGTTTGTTCTCCACTATTAGTGGCTTCGGAGTGACTCTTTGTTGCATGTTGAGGGCTTGTTATATGATCTATCTATGTTATTATTGTTGAGAGAACTTGCACTAGTGAAAGTATGAACCCTAGGCCTTGTTTCCTACCATTGCAATACCGTTTACGCTCACTTTTACCCTTAGTTACCTTGCTGTTTTTATTGTTTCAGATTACAAAAACCTATATCTACCATATTTTTTGCACTTGTATCATCATCTCTTCGCCGAACTAGTGCATCTATACAATTTACCATTGTATTGGGTGTGTTGGGGACACAAGAGACTTTTTGTTATTTGGTTGCAGGGTTGTTTTAGAGAGACCATCTTCATCCTACGCCTCCTACGGATTGATAAACCTTAGGTTATCCACATGAGGGAAATTTGCTACTGTCCTACAAACCTGTGCACTTGCAGGCCCAACAACGTCTACAAAAGAAGGTTGTGTAGTAGACATCAAGCTCTTTTCTGGCGCCGTTGCCGGGGAGGTTAGCGCTTGAAGGTATATCCTTAGATCTTGCAATCGAATCTTTTTGTTTCTTGTTTTAGCACTAGTCTAGTTTATAAAATAAAATTACAAAAAAATGGAATTAAGGATGCCTCATATGCTTCATCTTTTTAATGTCTTTCGTGAAAATGATGGGAAGGAAAATTGTGCTCAAGTACTAGAAGAAGAATTACATAGAATGCTTGACATAAAATATGTGAATGATGAGCATGATTGCAATGTTGTTAGTATGAGTTGCTTGAATATCCATGATGCTAATGATATGCAAAGCCACAAGCTTGGGGAAGCTATGTTTGATGAAGATGACATTTTTTGTCCCCCAAACTTTGATGAGCAAATTTACTATGATGAAAGCATGCCTCCTATCTATGATGATTATTGTGATGACACGTATGCTTTAAATAATAATGATAACCATGAAACTTGTCATCTTGATCTTAATTTTCAATCACATGATAGTTGTTTTGTTGAGTTTGCTCCCACTACTATTGATGAGAAGAATTTTGCTTATGTGGAGAGTAGTAAATTTTCTATGCTAGTAGATCATGAAAAGAATGCTTTAGGTGCTGGTTATATTGTTGAATTCATTCATGATGCTACTGAAAATTATTATGAGGGAGGAATATATGCTTGTAGGAATTGCAATAATATCAAGTTTCCTCTCTATATGCTTAAAATCTTGAAGCTATGCTTGTTTTACCTTCCTATGCTAGTTCATTATCGTTCCCATAAGTTGTTTGCTCACAAAATCCCTATGCATAGGAAGTGGGTTAGACTTAAATGTGCTAGTCGTATGCTTCATAATGCTCCCTCTATGTTTCAATTCTTATCTTTTATGTGAGCATCATTGTCATCATCATGCCTAGCTAGAAAGGCATTAAAGAAAAGCGCTTGTTGGGAGACAACCCAATACTTATCCTTACTGTTTTTTGTGTTCACATGATTATGCTACTGTAGTAATCATGTTTTATAGCTTTTGTTTCAATAAAGTGCCAAGTAAGACCTTTAGGATGGCTTGCGGTGGTAGTTGTGTTGATCCTGCTGAAAATCAGAAACTTTTGCATCCAGTAAATTAGTTTTGTTAATTCACATAAACGAGCTTCTGATCTGATTCTTTTTTCTTTGGATTGGTACATGAATTTATTAGGACTTCATAATTTGGTAGAATTTTTGGAGTTCCAGAAGTATACGTTTGATACAGATTACTACAGACTGTTCTGTTTTTGACAGATTCTGTTTTATATGTGTTGTTAGCTTATTTTGATGAATCTATGAGTAGTATCGGAGGGTATGAACCATAGATAAGTTGGAGTACAGTAGATATTACACCAGTATGAATTTAGAATGAGTTAATTACAGTACCAATGTGCTGGTTTTGTTTTCTTATACCAACGGAGCTTGCGAGTTTTCTGTTGAGTTTTGTGTTGTGGAGTTTTCAAGTTTTGACTATGGAATAAGGAGTGGAAAGAGCCTAAGCTTGGGGATGCCCAAGGCACCCCAAGGTAATATTCAAAGGACAACCAAGAGCCTAAGTTTGGGGATGCCCCGGAAGGCATCCCCTCTTTCGTCTTCGTTCATCGGTAACTTTACTTAGAGCTATATTTTTATTCACCACATGATATGTGTTTTGCTTGGAGCGTCATTTTCTCATGTTAGTATTTGCTCGCTGTTATTTATAATAATTGTGTTTGCATCTTCAGTTTCAATAAAGAAGTCAAGGATAGCCTTTGCCATACTTATTTTGCTAGTATACATGTTGCTGTTTGAAAAACAGAAAGTTTACCGCTGTTGCAAAAGTTCCCTAGAAAAGTCAGAAGGTGGTATAATGTTGAATCTTTTTGCATAATGAGATCTGATAAATTTATTACAGTGGGAATTTTAGTTCATAATTTTTGGAGTCAGGGAAGTATTGATACTCTTGCATTCTTTATAGACTGTACTGTTTTGACAGATTGCTGTTATGGTTGCATTGTTTGCATATGTTTGCTTGATTAATGATTCTATTTGAGGATAGGAGTATTAAATATGCAGAGGCATTTAGTATGCAATGTTGAATAATAATGTTAGTGATTTGTTACAGTAGAAAATGATAAGGGTTTGCATTGGTTTATACTAACCTATCTCACGAGTCCTTGTTGAGTTTGTTGTCAATGAAGCTTTTGATAAAAAGAGAAACCATGATATGAGAGGAATTAAGGAGACACAAAAGTTCAAGCTTGGGGATGCCCAAGGCACCCCAAGATAATATTTCAAGAAGTCTCAAGCATCTAAGCTTGGGGATGCCCCGGTAGGCATCCCACCTTTCTTCTTCAACAGCTATCGGTTAGTATCGGTTGAGCCTAAGTTTTTGCTTCTTCACATGAGTTGTGCTATCCTTGCAATGTCATTTTCTTTAGATTTGCTTGCTGTTTGAATAAAGTATCAAGATCTGAAATTATTAAATGAGAGAGAGTCTTCGCATAGTTGCATAATTATTTAGCTACTCATTGACCTTCACTTATATCTTTCGGAGTAGTTTGTCATTTGCTCTAGTGCATCACTTATACCTTTTAGAGCATGGTGGTAGTTTTATTTTGAAGAAATAGATGAACTCTCATACTTCACTTAGATTATTTTGAGAGTCGTTAATAGCATGGTAATTTGCTTAATATTATTATACTTGGTATTCAAGATATGTGAAACTTTCTTATGAGTGTGTCGAATACTAAGAAAAGTTTGATACTTGATAATTGTTTTGAGATATGGAGGTGATAATATCAAAGTCGTGCTAGTTGAGTAATTATGAATTTAAAGAATGCTTGTGTTGAAGTTAGCAAATCCCGTAGCATGCACGTATGGTTAAAAGTTGTGTAACAAATTTGAAATATGAAGTGTACCTGGCTTGTGCATCCTTATGAGTGGCGGTCGGGGACGAGCGATGGTCTTTTCCTACCAATCTATCCCCCTAGGAGCATGCGTGTAGTACTTGATTTTTGATGATTTCTAAATTTTTGCAATAAGTATAAGAGTTCTTTTGACTAATGTTGAGTCCATGGATTATACGCACTCTCACCTTTCCGCCTTTGCTAGCCTCTTCAGTACCGTGCATTGCCCTTTCTCACCTTGAGAGTTGGTGCAAACTTCGCCAGTGCATCCAAACCCTGTGATACGATACGCTCTATCACACATAAGCTTCCTTATATCTTCCTCAAAACAGCCACCATACCTACCTATCATGGCATTTCCATAGCCATTCCGAGATATATTGCCATGCAACTTCCATCATCATATTCATGACATACATTACTTTTCTCATATTGCCATTGCATGATCATGTAGTTGACATCGCATTTGTGGAAAAGCCACCATGCATTATTTTTCATACATGTCACTCTTGATTCATTGCACCATCCCGGTACACCGCCGGAGGCATTCATATAGAGTCATAGCTTGTTCTAAGTTTCGAGTTGTAATCCTTATGTTGTAATCAATAGAAGTGTGATGATCATCATTATTAGAGCATTGCCCAAACAAAAAAAGAGAAAGGCCAAAAAAATAAAGGCCCAAAAAAAGGGCAATGCTACTATCTATTTTTCCACACTTGTGCTTCAAAGTAGCACCTTGTTCTTCATGTAGTGAGTCTCATATATTGTGCTTCAAAGTAGCACCTTGTTCTTCCTGTAGTGAGTCTCATAAGTTGTCTTTTTATACTAGTGGGAATTTTTCATTATAGAACTTGGCTTGTATATTCCTACGATGGGCTTCCTCAAATTTCCCTAGGTCTTCATGAGCAAGCGAGTTAGATGCACACCCACTAGTTTTCTTTTGTTGAGCATTCATAGCTCTAGTGCATCCGTTGCATGGCAATCCCTACTCCTCATGTTGACATCAATTGATGGGCATCTCCATAGTCCGTTGTTTACCCTCGTCAATGTGAGACTTTCTCCTTTTTTGTCTTCTCCACACAATCCCCATCATCATATTCTATTCCACCCATAGTGCTATATCTATGGCTCACGCTCATGTATTGCGTGAAGGTTGAAAAAGTTTGAGATTATTTAAGTATGAAACAATTGCTTGGCTTGTCATTAGGGGTATAGAAGTTGGAAACATCTTTGTGTGACGAAAATGAAGCATAGCCTAACTATATGATTTTGTAGGGATGAACTTTCTTTTGCCATGTTATTTTGAGAAGACATGATTGCTTTGTCAGTATGCTTGAAGTATTATTATTTTTAAGTCAATATGAACTTTTGTCTTGAATCTTTCGGATCTGAATATTCATATCACAATTAAGAAGATTTACATTGAAATTATGCCAAGTAGCACTCCGCATCAAAAATTCTTTTTATCATTTACCTACTCGAGGACGAAAGGTGAATTAAGCTTGGGGATGCTTGATACGTCTCCAACGTATCTATAATTTTGATTGCTCCATGCTACTTTATCTACTGTTTTAGGCAATATTGGGCTTTATTATCCACTTCTATATTATTTTGGGACTAACCTATTAACCGGAGGCCCAGCCCAGATTTGTTGTTTTATGCCTATTTCAAGTGTTTCGAGGAAAAGGAATATCGACGGAGTCAAAACGGAACGAAATCAACTGGAGAAGTTATTTTTGGAAGGAAACCCACCTAATGGACTTGGACCCCACGTCAGAAGATACGAGAGGTGCTCACGAGGGTGGGGGGCGCGCCCACCCCCCCGGGCGCGCCCCCTGCCTCGTGGGGCCCCCGTAGCTCCACCAACGTACTCCTTTCACCCATATATACCACCTACATACCCTAAAACTTCCAGAACAGAAGATAGACCGGGAGTTCCGCCGCCGCAAGCCTCTGTAGCCACCAAAAACCTCTCGGGAGCCCGTTCCGGTGCCCTGCCGGAGGGGGATCCCATCACCGGTGGCCATATTCATCATCCCGGCGCTATCCATGATGAGGAGGGAGTAGTTCACCCTCGGGGCTGAGGGTATGTACCAGTAGCTATGTGTTTGATCTCTCTCTCTCTCGTGTTCTCTCTCGTGTTCCCTCTATGGCACGATCTTGATGTATCCCGAGCTTTGCTATTGTAGTTGGATCTTATGATGTTTCTCCCCCTCTACTCTCTTGTGATGAATTGAGTTTCCCCTTTGAATTTATCTTATCGGATTGACTCTTTTATGAGAACACTTGATGTATGTCTTGCCGTGATTATCTGTGGTGACAATGGGATATCATGTGCCACTTTATGTATGTTTTGGTGATCAACTTGCGGGTTTCGTGACATTGGGAACCTATGCATAGGGGTTGGCACGCGTTCTTGACTCTCCGATAGAAACTTTGGGGCACTCTTTGAAGTACTTTGTGTTGGTTGGATGAATCTGAGATTGTGTGATGCATATCGTATAATCATGCCCACGGATACTTGAGGTGACAATGGAGTATCTAGGTGACATTAGGGTTTTGGTTGATTTGTGTCTTAAGGTGTTATTCTAGTACGAACTCTTTTATAGATTGATCCGAAAGAATAACTTTGAGGTGGTTTCGTACCCTACCATAATCTCTACAATTGTTCTCCACTATTAGTGGCTTCGGAGTGACTCTTTGTTGCATGTTGAGGGCTTGTTATATGATCTATCTATGTTATTATTGTTGAGAGAACTTGCACTAGTGAAAGTATGAACCCTAGGCCTTGTTTCCTATCATTGCAATACCGTTACGCTCACTTTTACCATTAGTTACCTTGCTGTTTTTATTATTTCAGATTACAAAACCTATATCTACTATCTATTTTGCACTTGTATCACCATCTCTTCGCCGAACTAGTGCATCTATACAATTTACCATTGTATTGGGTGTGTTGGGGACACAAGAGACTTTTTGTTATTTGGTTGCAGGGTTGTTTGAGAGAGACCATCTTCATCCTACGCCTCCCACGGGTTGATAAACCTTAGGTCATCCACTTGAGAGAAATTTGCTACTGTCCTACAAACCTGTGCACTTGCAGGCCCAACAACGTCTAGAAGAAGAAGGTTGTGTAGTAGACATCATGTTTCCGGTTAATACAATTCTAGCATGAATAATAAACATTTATCATGATATAAGGAAATAAATAATAACTTTATTATTGCCTCTAGGGCATATTTCCTTTAGGTTCTTGACACAAGCCTCCTCCTTCTTGTCCATGATGCCCTCGAACTTCTCTGTCATCTTGTCCACCGCTCCTTCTCACTTCTCCTTCTCCTCACTCCTTCCTCCCCCAGATCGTCCTTTTGACCTTCTTGGCTGACTCTACTTTTGTTGGGTCGATTTGATCACCATCTTCGTCTTCATTGCCGGTTGACGTAATTGATGATATGGGCAATGGATAGGAGCCACTTCGGTTGCCCATTCAACTTCAATCAACAATGCATGAGGATGAAGTTCTTCTTCTCCACGTCCACATACAATATGCATGCACGGGAAGGCCAGTGCCATCCCCTCCCGGCCCCTCGCCCCCATCTCAGTCCGCCCCCTTCTTAGGAGGTGGTGGGTGGTTAATAGATATAGCTGCTTTCCACTTGCCCCTTTGGGCGCGACGGTGTGTGTTGCGGGTCGTCGAGTTGGACTTCGGCCATGACCGATGGGTACTCCTTCTCCAGCCAAGGTACAAATGGATCCATGTGGCGACGGCCAACGAAAAGGGCAAGAACATGGGCGGACAGCGGCGGTGTTCGGCTGGAGAGGTTGGGATGCTCAGGCTTTTGTGCAGAAACAATGCAGATCTGACCAAATGTGCATGCTCCAAGTAGAGTTTTGGGCAAGCCAAGGTTGTCAGAGTTCTACATGGCAGAGGTCTGGACTCCCACAAACCTCCATCTAGCGTGTGAAAATTCAAACACGTGGACAACACCGCATTGAATGGCAAAAAGCCCAGACGCATCGGTCCAGAGGTTTGCGGATGGTTTTAGTGACAGATGCTCTAACCTTTCCATCGCAGGAAAACATTCTTTTATTTACTGTTATTTGCAAGGGATTCATGGTATTATTAAAAAATCATGCAAAGAATATCTAGCCGGAGAAACAATTTTCGAGCATTTGTTGTGTCTCCCAAAACAGGACGTGCATGTCCTAGGTCTGCAAAACTTGCGAGAAACCATGGCGACTGCTGCTTGATACTTGTGGTATGAACGACAAAAACTTACGCATGGTGAACAAACACAAAGTGCGATGCAAATCTACTTTGCAATCTGATGGCTGGCTGCAAACTTTATTATCACTTGCAGTCCAAAAGAAAAAATACGCAAAACAGCTTGGACGAAACCCAGGATGGGTTATATGAAATTGAATGTTGATGCCGGCTTCGATGAGGATCAACTAGAAGGAACTGTTGGTGCTATTGTTCGCGACATAATGTGAAGTTTATAACATCGGCCAATGAGAAGATGGGCTTCTATTTAGATGCTTTCACTGCTGAGGCGACAATGGTTACATTTGGGCTCAACTTGGCTGGAACAGTCGGATGTAACAAGTAAGAGCTGGAAACACGATAATGTCAAGGTGGTTTCGGCCTTGCAAGAAGGAAAATCGAGTTTAGTGGTGGGAGCTATCTTTGATGATTGCTACTATATGATCCAGGACTTTAATCATGTTTTTTAGGGGGGGGATGAAGTTTAATCATGTTTTTTCGCTCATTGTAATAGAGAGAGCAATCAAGTTGCCCATGAAATAGCTAAGTTAACTATATTTCCTACCATCGGTATCTAAATGTAGTCACCTCCAGTTGAGGTAGTCTTGTTTATGGCCAGTGCTACAAATCAGCTGGCTGATAACAAACAAGCATAAGCCTCCCTGCCGGCCGTTAGATTAGCCAATGCGTAGCCGTTAGATTAGGTCAACACCGAAGTCGCACGCAACAGCTCGCTGTCAGTCCCAGCGCGCCTCCTTTGCACTGAACAGAACGATGGTGCTTGCCGTCAATCCCACCTCACCATGGTGCGGGCAACCTCGCAGCACCAGAGCTCCATTGCAGCCATCGGCGTGCAGTGTTCCGGCGAATCTTCATTGGAGCCCGGCAGCGCTCCATCGCAGCCATGCCAGAGCTCCAGTGCAGCCGCATTGGAGCTCCATTGCAGCCACTTGCGCGCGGCGTTCCGGCGAAGCTCCATTGTTGCCCGGGCCGTGCTCCATTGCAGCCGCGATGAAGCTTCATTGTAGCTGGACGCGCTCCATTGCAGCCCCCAGCGCGCGGCGTTCCAGTGAAGTTCCATTGGAGCCTCGGCCGTGCTCCATTGTTGCCACGGTGGAGCTCCGTTGCAGCCGCGACGAAGCTCCATTGCAACACAGTCGAGGATCGACAACAGATCCGCGAAGCACGACGACTGCATCTGTTGCGCTGGTGTGTTGTACTGCAGCCCCCCCTCATTTGCCTATATCTGCATGGAAGCAACCCCCTGTCGCCGATGACCCACCGGTTGCAGCACTGGCGATGTTGCCCCGACGTGCTCGCAACACCACCACTTGGCAACACATGTCATGGTGGAGGATTGCCGCTGCGCCTAGGAGCTCGTTGTTGTGCAGCTCTTCTCTCTGCTTGCTGCAATGGTAGATACCCTCCATGGATTGCAGCTGTGTGTGTGGAGGGGGGGATGCAGCACACGCGAGCCAGATCGTAAGGGAGCATGGCTAACGACGGTGGTGATACGTCTCCGTCGTATCTATAATTTTTGATTGTTCCATGCCAATATTATTCAACTTTCATACACTTTTGGCAACTTTTTATGCTATTTTTGGGACTAACATATTGATCCAGTGCCCAATGCCAGTTCCTGTTTGTTGTTTTATGTTTCGCAGAAACCCCATATCAAACGGAGTCCAAACGGGATAAAAACGGGCGCAGAATATTTTTGGAATATTTGTGATTTTTGGGAAGAAGAATCAACGCCTGCCTACCCTGGGCGTGCCCCTGACCCTCGTGGGCACCCCGTAAGGCAGTTGACGCTCTTCTTTTGCCACAAGAAAGCTAATTTTCGGAGAAAAATCTGGGAGAAGGTTTCAACCCAATCGGAGTTACTGATCTCCGCATATAAAAAAACGGTGAAAGGGCAGAATCTGGGAACGCAGAAACAGAGAAAGACAGAGAGACAAATCCAACCTCGGAGGGGCTCTCGTCCCTCCCACGCCATGGAGACCATGGACCAGAGGGGAAACCCTTCTCCCATCTAGGGAGAAGGTCAAGGAAGAAGAAGAAGAAGCAGGGTGGCTCTCTCCCCCTTGCTTCCGGTGGCGCCGAAACGCCGCCGGGGGCCATCCTCATCACCGCGATCTACACCAACACCTCCATCATCTTCACCAACGTCTCCATCACCTTCCCCCATCTATATTCAGCGGTCCACTCTCCCGCAACCCGCTGTACCCTCTACTTGAACATGATGCTTTATGCTTCATATTATTATCCAATGATGTGTTGCCATCCTATGATGTTTGAGTAGATTTTCGTTGTCCTATCGGTAATTGGTGAATTGCTATGATTGGTTTAATTTGCTTGTGGTTATTTTGCTGTCCTATTGTGCCCTCCGTGTCGTGCAAGCGTGAGGGATTCCCGCTGTAGGGTGTTGCAATACGTTCATGATTCGCTTATAGTGGGTTGCTTGACTGACAGAAGCATAAACCCGAGTAAGGGGGTTGTGGCGTATGGGATAAAGGGGACTTGATACTTTAATGCTATGGTTGGGTTTTACCTTAATGATCTTTAGTAGTTGCGGATGCTTGCTAGAATTCCAATCATAAGTGCATATGATCCAAGAAGAGAAAGTATGTTAGCTTATGTCTCCCCCACATAAAACTTGCTATCGGTCTAGTAAAGTAGTCAATTGCTTAGGGACAATTTCACAACTCCTACCATCACTTTTCCACACTCGCTATATTTACTTTATTGGTTCTTTATCTAAACAGCCCCTACTTTTTATTCACGTGCTTTTTATGTTCTTGCAAACCTATCCAACAACACCTACAAAGTACTTTTAGTTCCATACTTATTCTAGGTAAAACGAACGTTGCGTGCGTAGAGTTGTATCGATGGTCGATAGAACTTGAGGGAATATTTGTTCTACCTTTAGCTTCTCATTGGGTTTGACACTCTTACTTATCGAAAGAGGCTACAATTAATGCCCTATACTTGTGTGTTATCAGTGACGCGTGAGCCCTGCACGCGTCGGAGAGGTGAAAAATGGAGGGGCGGTGGAGAGAAAGAAAGAGCAGAGGGGATTAAAACGGAGGAAGACGAAAGTGAGGACGAGAGGATTCGGGAGAGATAAGGAAAGGGAGTGTAGCGTGGGGCCGAACACGTGTCCTGTGCCAGAGGAGGTTTATTAAGCGTGGAAATCAGCCGGATTAGAAATATCGTTTTCCCTTGTTTATTGCATCTGATACGTTTGTTCTCACAGACGAATAAATAATTCAAAGTATCACACATGTGGCACAAAATAACACCATCCTAACATTTTTTACAACTAAAATTAGCATCTGAACAAAAACTAAAACTTATCATCCAAACAAAAAGTTGTCATACTTCACAACTAAAATTACCCTAAAACAAAAACTTGCCATAAAAAACGTCAGGGTGAAATTGCGTTGCTTCATGTCACACATGTGACACTTGTCAGGCTAAAAAAGTATTGTTTGTCAAAAAAAATACTTACATGTAATTATGTTCGTCGCCTCCTTCCTTTCCACCCCCGTCTATCGGCAGACGCAAAAAGGGACGAAAAACCAAACTTCTCCCGCAAGACTGGCTCGCACCAAATCGCATCGCCCTTGGAGTCGCCCCTCACTGATCCCTTGGCGTCCTGCTTCCCAAGCCACAGCCCACAGGCCCCCACGCCCAGCTCCTCCCGCTCCGATTTCACAGCCTGCGAGCTAGCCATGTCGATTCGGCCGCTGTTGCTGCCGGAGCCGCCGGGCGAGGTGGATCGGGCGCCGGAGATCTTCGCGGGTGGCGTGGCCGCGGTGCGCCGCGCAGTTGTCATCGGGAACGGCTGCGCCGGCGCCGAGAACCAGTGCCTCGGCCTCGTCCGCGCCCTCGGCCTGGCCGACCGCCTCACGCTCTACGTAAGCAGAGCGCCGCCCCTCTCGTTTCCTCTCGTCCTGCTATGACTCTGTGACAGGATCGTTGTTAGTGCCCTTGTTAATCATGTCATGTCATCAGCTTAGCGTGGCATCGCGTATTGCGATTTAATTATTTACTTAGTAAATTTTACTAGAATAAAGCCCGTTGCTTGCAACCAATTTACTTGCAATGGAGAAGATTAGCCAGATGTGTATAATTTAGTTACTGGAATTATGTTTTGTTTGAAGTACATGTACCAGGAGCCTATTCAGGTATTTTCTAGAAGAGGATCAAAAGTAGTGGATTCTAGAATTATCCGGTTGAGCGTATTCAGGTATTCCCTAAAGGTGAATTCTCTAGAAGAGGCTCCAAATATGTACTCCCTCTGTAAACTAATATAAGAGCATTTAGATCACCACTTTAGTATTCTAAACGCTCTTATATTAGTTTACAGAGGGAGTATTTGGCTTCTTGGATGTTTATCAGACGCCACAAAGCATTTCAGATGATGTGGCGTTTTGTTAGCTCTTCTTTTGCACTCGGCTTTGATAAGAGGTTGATTTGATCATCTTATATTTTTGCTGCAACATTATACTACCTTGACATCGCTGTTGTTAGATACTACTATGTTAGAGCAACTCTAGCAGAGTCACCATATTGGCAGCCTCCAAAACATGTATGGAGCACGCTCCATAACATTATGGAGGCTGCGAGGCGACGCGCAAACTCAAATGCGCCATATTGCTGCCTCCATATTTTTTTTTTATTGCATCACCTCAATACTCATACACTCAATTTGAGGGATTGAACACTTGACTAAACGTTGTGTTACAAAGTTGTTACATGGGGGGAGAAAAGTCGATTAATGACATTTTTATATCATGTGTTCAAAATTTGTCTCTTTTACATATATTTAGTGACTATAGCTTGATTTTGAGCCCCATGTAGATGGTAAATGCCATGCACGGGGGCACATGCATATGTGGCGAGTCTAGCCATGGTGGTGTGACAGTCCGACGCGGTTCATGCTGGAGCGGCGGAATTGGGCGACCTCGTCTTCATCCCATTCCTGTCCCGTGCGGTCGTCGAGGTCGGGGATGGCTTTATAAGCGGGGGCAAGGCCCAATATGGCGTGATTCGTCTGAATCTGACCATCTCTGTGTTGAGTTTGCGTCATCTGTCATGCTTCCTCTCCACCACGAAATCCGCCCATGCCTTCTCGTACTCGAGCTAGACAGTGTGGTCCCTCCCCGCCGCCAACGCCTGCCTGACGACGGTCTCCTCGAAGATTTTTGTTGTGGCGAGATCCCTCCTGCACAACCTCCAACGCGTCGCGGCGGTCCATCTCCTCCTCATCGATTTCGGCGGCCTCTTCCTCGACTTCCTCGTCGAGTATCCGTTCCTCCTCCTCCAAGAGCGGAACCCAGTCCAGCTGAAGGGGAAGCGGCATGGTGAAAGTGGAGGCGAAGAGGAAGTGGAGCTCTGGGCCAACACGGGGTGGTGACGGCCTTTTTATAGGACCAGGCAGCGGGAAAACATGGCGGCAAATTGCACGGGCAGTTGGGCATGTGGCGTCCGCCATTACTTGGCCCGTTTCCCGCTGAGATGAGCTTCTGCTGTCTGCGCCATTGGCATGGAAGGAAGATGGGCCGCACGGGAGGATGAGGAGAGGTAAAACTTTCCTCCCGTGCGAGCGGTTAGTGATGGAGCACGCTGCAAAGCAACGCCCCACAGCCTCCAAATATGGAGGCTCGGGGGTTTGATTTGGAGCGGCCTCCATAAATTATGGCAATCCAGGGCAGGATGACGACTCTGCTAGAGCAGACTTTCCGGTCAAAATCGCCAAACAGGCGGTTGAGGATCAAGCCGATATGGCGACTCTGCTAGAGTTGTTCTTATATGGCGACTAGTCATCGTTCCTAAACGCAAGCTGCTAGAGAGTAAGAGCAGCATGTTCAAGGCTTGGTTTTGGAGGTGTAATCATGGTTTAAGCATAACATAGCCTTGTCCTCAGTAGGTAGTGTAAGAGGATTGCTTCTAGCTTTTAGAGGGTTTCATTAATTGTTACGACAGCCTCTTCTTTAGAAACTTTTACCATGCCAGTGTTGTAATCTGTTGCTGCAAATTAGGGGTGTAAACATTATTGTCAACTGTCAAGTTAATTCTGAAACGTCTCATCCACTTAATTTTTAGATGGCAATTTTTGGATTTGGTACCAGTTAATTCTTGGCCTGGCCTTTGCTCTGTGCATTCATGGTGATTCAGCAGCATGTAGTGCCTTAGTGCTCTCTTTGTCATGTGGTGTCCATGGATTGAATTTTGGGTTGTGACGTACTGATTGGAATCTGGGAATGGCTCTACCTTCAAATACTCTAAATAGATTGTCATTTCTTTCTGGGTTGCTGTTACTTATAGCCCTGCATGGGCTCAGTTAACAACATAAATAAGAAAACCATGCCAGTGAAAAGTTAATATAATGCTTGTCATTTCTGTCTAGTCTGCAGTTACTCATATGCATGTATATTAGTTCGGTTAACAACATAAATCGGAACTTAATATAATGCAAATTCTTATTGATATTCGCTATCTTTATCTTTGTCGATATTTTTCTTAGGTCCAATTATATAACTATGGTCACTGACCTCTTCAGTATGTTTTTTTGCCGTTCTTATGGATCTTGAGTACTCTCATTATTAACTTCTTTGTTAAAATATGTTTGGTCATGCAGCGTATTATCAGGCCAACCGGAGGAATCAACAAGTGGCTGCACTTTCTCCCTATCTCCTTGCATAAAATGGTGGACCAAGTACTCAGACATATACTGTCTAACACGACATTCACAACACTGTTTCAAGGAAAACTGTCGGCACCTTATCCTGTCAGTAATGTTCAATCTGTTGGATTGTCTTCTGTACTGGAAGCAGATTCCAAAAGGATAGTGACAATGGTCCGTGATACCTTCGAGAAGTAAGGTTCACATTTCTTATATTGTTGTTTTGCTGTTTGTGCACTACTGCATTGTTATATATTAATCATGGTACTATGCCACTTCTGAATATTTTACTCCAATCCCTTGTCTGCTTGTCACAATGCATGAATCAGTAAATCTCAATACTCATCCTTTCACTCCCAAGCAAATGCTTAGTTCTTCCAATGATGATTTTTCCCCACAGCATGTTCGTTGATTACTTTATTACCTGGTCTAACAACTTTATGAGTTGATTATAAGTTATAATCACAACACTGACTGCTTATGGCTGAGCTTGTGTTGGTATATTAGGAAGATACAGTAGAATCATATAATTCGTTTTCATTTCTCTTCTTGGCGATGGAACCTCTAAGAATATGTCATATCAGTATCACTATCATGACAATACCACTATGTCAAACATGTCATATCCTTGAATACTTGATAGTTGATACCATACTTCCAGGAAGAACATTTGAAAGAGAATGTGTTCTTTCATGAATTTGAAATAGGCAACCTATTAAAACATACTTCTGATTGATCAGTTTCATATGAAAAATGTAGGCTAGCCTAAACATTCTTTTGTACGTTTGCGCCATAAGTATTCAAACGTTCCTGGCATATAGTTTTTCTGATCTATTTCCTCAAAGTTTGATTCGCTTTCAGGGAAGGCCTGGCGATAGTTGTTGCTTGTGGCCGTGATACCATACCATATGCAAGCTCTGTAAGGTGTTTAGCTCCAGATAATGTCTTTGTCATTCAGGTAGGATACTGAAACCAATATCAGTGGCTTGTTCGATAATTTTTCAGTTGTTACTCAGCTAGGGATATGAACCATTGTGCGTGCTGCTTGCCACAAATTTGAGCTGAGTTTAATTATACTGTATTTTCTATGTCAGATACAACACCCCAGGTATCGCCTTGATAGGTTTGATTTGGTGGTGACTCCTCGCCATGATTACTACGCTTTAACTGCAAAGGGACAACAAGAAGTACCGTGGCTTTTCCGGAGATGGATTACTCCACGAGAACCACCCGGTCCTAATGTGGTATGCGGCTTTTTTTTCCTTGCAAATCTTCATATGTTTTCATCCAGCTGTTCTAGTTCTAAACTTTGAACGTTGGAAAGCTAGGTCCTGACGTCTGGAGCACTTCACCAAGCAGATTCTGCTGCACTACGCATTGCTGCTACAAACTGGCATGATGAACTTGCTCCCTTGCCAAAGCCATTGGTAGTAGTAAATATTGGAGGACCAACAAGTAAACTCCTCCTTCCCTTCCTGCCTACATTTTAGAGAAAATCTGTCGTATCCCTGTTTCACGACACGCCATTGAACAAGCCACTGCGTTGCCAAATCGATGTCCTCCATATCATTTAGTGCAGTACACGAATGTGATGCTCATGTGCTGGATTTTCTGTTGAAGGCTGGGGCCTCATGCCCATGCCCCCTATCTCACCCTAGTAGCAATGTCTATGTAACCCCCCATCATTTCTGGACGCCAGTTGGAGTAGCTCATCGATGGTTGGCTGCCCCACCATCTGTGACACACTACACGTAACTACAAAACAGATGACTTATTTGACTGTGGCAAGAGAACCAATTTATATCTTGACCTACTGATTTATCCTGCCCTTCCCTTTTTGTTTGGGTTTGGTACGCATGCTATCGAGTAAGAACAACCTCATGTTATTCAGTAGCCGATATTTCGTGCACTCTGGATTAGAACAACATTTGTGTTAGAATATGCCAGTTGAATAAATTTGATGTCTTTCGCTGTAGTATGCTTTAATACAATAATAGGTATAAATATTATACTCCCTCCGTCCCATAATGTAGGATGTTTTTTGACATTAGTGTAGTGTCAAAAAACGTCCTACATTATGGGACGGAGGGAGTACATTTTACATCTTAAAAGATGGGGTTGTTGCCTTGTTGGGTTACTTCAGTAGACAGGGTTGCAAACTTAAATAAGGTTTTGTTACTGATAAACCTTCCGAACTTAAATAAAGTGTTTTGTATCATGAAGATAAACCTTCCGAACTTAGATGGAGTACGTTCATTTTCCGAATGCCTTAATCCCAAATTTACATTTTATCAGGAATTCCATTGTTATACTGCGTTTTTCTTCTTACAAAATCATGAAACCAAGCAGGACAAGTTATTTTTATTTGCATCTGATCATGTATCGCATAATTTAATTGTGGAATTTAAGTTAGACTGTATGCTCATATAAACAGGACATGGTAAATAAGTTTCAAAGCCACACCTTCCATTTTTGTCATTCGTGTAAACTCTTGCATTCCACATGTTTTCTCTTCATCGTACTCCCTCCATACACAGGAGTGGCGTCTTGGGATGCGTGCAGTGAAACTTTTAAATATCTGGCCAACGATATCTGTATGATTATTTAGATTGGAGTTGACCACATTAAAATGATAAAAGATACTTCAGAAATTTTATTGAAAAATATTTTGGAGACCTGGGTGTGTGAGTTGGGGCGGGGGTATTATTGCTACTCTATTTATCTTGTTCAAATTTGCCAAGTTGCTGTTGCTAACAAAATACAAGCATTTTTATGCATTCACTTGCTTCGTACTTTTAGAATTTTGAGACCACAGTTTGAGCAGTTTCTGCTTACACGCTGATATATATAGATCTAATGCATGGCATTTCAATTCTCAGGAAACTGTAATTATGGTGTAGACCTTGCCAAGCAGTTGGTAAGCTCACTGCACAATGTTTCAGAGACCTGTGGAAGTGTCAGAATTTCATTTTCCAGGAGAACGCCACAAAAGGTAGGACCATTGGTTGCTCATATCTTGTTTTATGAGTTGTGCACAGTTAATTTTTTGGAACCCTTTTTTTGGCAGGTGTCCGATCTTATATTGAGAGAGTTCAGCACACATCCAAAGTTCTACATTTGGGGCGGGGAAGGTAGATAATACTAGATAAAAAAAGGGCATTTGTCAGATATTTTGATTTTTCTAGCAATGCAGAATTTATGCTGATCCGAATTTTCATATGCTGCAGAACCTAACCCACACCTAGGGCATCTTGCATGGGCCGATGCTTTCATCATAACAGCAGACTCGATAAGTATGCTAAGTGAGGCGTGCAGCACTGGGTGAGTTAGTGCTGTATACTTATACTCGTTCCTGTTTAGAACAAGTAAGTAGCTAAGCTTCCTATTACCTCTCTTTCAGGAAGCCGGTCTATGTCGTTGGAACTGAGCATTGCAGGTGGAAATTCTCAGATTTTCACAACACTCTGCAGAAACGAGGGGCTGTTCGTCCTTTCACTGGATCAGAAGATGTAAGTTTGCTATCCCTCCTCAGTTCACATCTCTCTAGTTACTCCTTATCAAGATCAAATCGTGTACTTCTGTTACAATTTTACCATATTGTGAGGAATGAGAGTGTTCCTTTTCCCCTTTCTGGCCACACATTTCTCAAGAGCAAATTCATGGCATGTCTACATAACCCTTTCGTCCATTGTAGATGTCAGACAGCTGGAGCTACCCTCCTCTGAACGATGCCATTGATGTGGCTGCACGGGTTCGTGAAGTGCTTGCACAACGTGGATGGACAGTGGGTTAATAGCGGTCGAAGCAGAGAAAAAGAGTGCCATTTTTGCTCAGTTACGTTCCAAGCCCAGACAATTCAGAGCCTGCATTTCAGTTATCTGAGTTGCATCTGCATGAGGATTTTTTTGCCATATGACCGATGCAAAACGACGTCGCTTCTTTTCAAAAGATGGCTATATTTTTTGGGAACATACTGTGTAAAGTTTTGAGCAATCACACACAGACAGCAGTGTTTATTCTTGGCATATTCATGCATTATTGTACCTAGTGTTATGCTGTAAAGAAGCTGATAGAAGTGCGAACGGAAGTTAAAAATCTTTGTCCTTGGAACGAGGTGACATCATACATTGGGTTGTGTGACTGTGTTAAGTTTATCAGCAGCAAGTCATACTGGTCTTTTGTGCTACACAAGCATACGACGATACACATATGCTGCGTTTTGTAATAGTATGGGAAACGTGGATGTCACGTTAGGTTCTTCTAGCACATTCTCCCTCTGTCCCAAAATTCTTGTCTTAGATTTGTCTACATATGGATGTATCTATTCACTGAATGTGTTAGATACATTTGTATATGGATAAATCTAAGACAAGAATTTTAGGACGGAGGGAGTATTTTAAGTACTGCTTGCAAAGCTTAACACCGTGTGGTGGTCTTGGCGATGTTTTGGAATTGACCATAGGTTTGGGGCTCATTCGGTTTGGAGGAAACTAAAACATAAGAATTATGAGTAGGATGGCACTTGTCATCCTAAAGAATTGTCTTCCCTCATTCCTACGCACAAAATAAGCTTTGAGTGGATGTATTGATTCCTCGTAAAACGTAGGAAATGAATAATATTTTTATAAAATTTCTATACGCATTTCCTATAAACCGAATGCATCTATCGAAATTTTTTCTATGAAATCCTTGTTCTTATGTTTTTCTTATAAAAATTTTCCAAACCGACTAAGGCCTCGGCCTTTTCACACGCTCGTGAAGATTTTGTAAGATTTCCATGCGGCCTTTGACAGATTGCTGACTTTTGTGTACAGTGAAGCCAAGAGAGCTTCCTAGTATTTACTCCTAACTAGTAAGTGTGCACGTGCAACGCATGTATATTTGGACTAATAAGTGTGCACGTGCAACACGCGCCTATTTGGGTTAACACATTATACTAAACTTAATACAAGATAATTTTTTCGTAAATTTGAAATTTTCTTATAAAGTACACAATCTCTTATTCCCGACTTGTACAAATAATTTGAAATATCTTTTCTCTTTAATCAATATCGTTTCTCCTTAATCAACATGTCTCCTGTATTAAAAGTCCACCCACTTTTCCTAATGTATAAAACTCAAAATTATTTAGAAGATTCATCATGATTCTTCACATGCACACATTTATGCAAGTATAATCACACATGAAAATGTCACTTAGGACAAGCTAAGGAATCGTTTCAGTGCCAACAAACTCCAGTCAAGAATTATTATTACAATTGAGTGTCAACCACAATAGTGGGAAGAAACCTCTATGGTTTGTTGAAAAAAGAAAGCCATTGTCATATAGAGAAGTGTAGAGATGTCTTGACTGCATAAAATCAGCTGTGAAACAAGACAAAAAAAATGCTAGTTGGACCATCCGATTCTACTATTGCACCACAAGTGTTGTAATGTCTGGAAGCAAGAAAAGTGACTTATTTTATTATGAAAATAGAACATGTAAACCAAATAAAAATTACAGTGATAAATTGCATAATTATACTTGTTATTCACTGGACAAAAGCATTAATATGACAACTTGGAATAGTTACTTGAGTACTACACATTTCTTTAAGGGCTCAGCATTCTAAAATTTTGACAATAGAATAAATATCCTCTTAGTTTGTAGTAATAATGATACGAAGATAAATAATTTGGAAATGGTCTTCAACATGCGTAGGCTACCACTTGTAAGAATAACAGTGGCAAAAAAGGCCAACAAATACCGGTTTAGAAAGAAAAAAAACTGTAGACATGCTTGCAATTTTAGCAACTCTAGTGGATAAAACATACCTTACCTCTCAAGTCAGGAAATAGTCAAATGAAAAAATGTACTTCTTATAAGTAGTAGAGATAAAGTCATAGGGATCATGATTCAAGACATTCGGAGAAACATGGTTGGTCTCTCTATATGATGCGAACTCGTCACCTCTACCAAAGTGGTCATGCGTAATATGTAATGTAGAGTGCAATAATGAAATAAAATAAATGATATGAGAATTTACCATGACCACAAAATATCCTACATTCGTCATCATCATAATCAACATGCATTTTTTGCTTCTCTTATATGTGGTCCAAGTTTTCTATCAGGAAAACATGTTAACTCAACTGTAGATAAGGACTGTAATAAGGACTGTATAAAATTGCCATGTATCTGCTGGACAAACATATACACTTATGCAAACTTCAGGTTTTTTTAGTAAAACTTATGTGAACTTTAGTTTTTTTCCACTAAAACTTATGCAAACTTCTTGGTGCTTTTCAGTGAAATGTAAGGTCTTGGTTCAGCCAATTTGTCTGTGAGTTCACTGTGTAGTCGTGAGTTGGCAATGTAATAACCGGTAGTCAGTACTTAAAAAAGCAAGGATGTTCGTTGCAGGTACGTGAAAATCAGTGAAAAAATAAAGAAAGAAAGAAGGCAATGGTTGCCTGAAACCCAACTGTGTGTGCTCCAGCGCTCCTCTGTTTCTCATTGCCTCATCTCTAGTTCCTGTACTTCTAGATGTATCACCACCGGCGAGGTAGCGATGACAGTAAAAAAACAACACTGGGTACTTACCTGATTAGTGCGTGCGTGCGGCGCGTTCGTGTGAAGGCGAGCGTCTCCGTCGTTCAGGCCTGCGAGCTTCCACGGCGACCGTGTCCTCTCACCAGCTGGGCGGCATTGTCGACACAGGTGAGTCAGTCATCCAGCTTTGAGGCGGCGGCCTCCACGCACCGGGGCGTGGGAAGTTCCAGCGTCCGACGAAGGTAGGATGTCTTTGGACGACGTCGTCCACGCGTGAGTACTGGACAAGCGTGTCCAATGGAGCAGCACGCGTCAGAGCTAAGGGAGTCGGCGGTGGCTTCGGGCGAGTGAGATGGGGCCGTGATTAGCTTCACCTGCTGCGCAGTGGCCGAGACCTGGCGCCGCCCTGTGGACGAATATGGTTGGCGACCAGGCAAATCAACATGCATGACTGTGGGGGCGAATGCCCCCACTCGATTTTTTGGCCCGCTTATACCGGTCCAGGATACTCGGGGTTGCCCCCACTTGAAGGGCGTCGGGTGGTTGTCAGCGTGGGTGTTGTGGACGGAGCTGAAGTCGACGCGGATGCCGATGGTTCCTGGAGAGCATGCCCAGGACGTGGGCGAAGTCGTTGCAGTCAGTAAAAGAGTGACCTGTCCTCCAGGTAGAAGACGAAGGCGGCGATGGCACGTGTGTGTGTTCAGAGGAAGCCGCAGCTCCTCCTCGCCTGTCTCCCATTGTGGCTCTCGTGGGTGGTGGGCTGGTGACGGCAGGCGACTCGCGATCGCGATTCCCTGATAGGAGACAATAGGATGCGTTCGCGATTAGTTTCCTAATAGTTAGATGCGTTCATGATTAGTTATCTAATAGGATGCGTCCGTGATTAGTTTCCTAATAATTAGATGCGTCTGTGATTAGTTTCCTAATAATTAGATGCGTCCGTGATTAATTTCCTAATAGTATGCGCTCGTGATTATTTTCCTACTAATAGGATGCACCCGTGATTAGTTTTCTAATAATAGGATGCGTTTGTGATTAGTTTCCTAATAATAGGATGTGCCCGTGATTAGTTTCTTAATAGGATGTATCCGTGATTATAGTTTCCTAATTGACCAGGCGTGGACTTTCATATTTTCCTTCACAGCGGAGTACGATCAGTCAATGTAAATTGCTAAGTGCACATGGAGAACAAATTAGGATAAGGCTAGCCGTTAGATTAAGTTTAGTGAGACTAATCATGCGGTGGTAATGTATCCGTATACGTTTTACGGGGTGCACTTAGAGAAGATAATGTTTGCTCTTTTATAAGTAGTATAGATTTGGAAGTACCTGAAACATTAGATTAAATAGTTTACTTTGACCCACTAACATCATCTACAACTGAATCCCTCATGCTTGCTCTAAACGTACGATTAGTGTCCGGACGAGTTTTGGCCACCCAACTGGGCTTCCCATATTCGGACCAAACACCCAGACTGACCGACACTCACCATAGTCGGCAAACTGGACTCCCCATAGCCACCCAACTAGAGAGGCCTGGACTTGTCCGGGCCCGCCCACCACACAGGAGTGATGGATAGGGCCCACGCGATGATGCAGAAAAACTGATGGTCGGACGGGCGCCTCCTTCGCTCCGCGCCGCGTGGCGCTGCTCTGGCAAACCACCCGAGGGAGGAAGCCGGCTATTTAAGTCGGATGGCGGCAGTAGAACCTTATGTTGGGGAACGTAGCAATAATTCAAAAAAATTCTATGTATCACCAAGATCCATCTAGGAGATTCTAGCAACAAGAGAGAGAGGAAGTGCATCTTCATACCTTTGAAGATCGCTAAGCGGAAGCGTTACTAGAACGTGGATGATGGAGTCGTACTCGCTGCGATTCAAATCGCGGAAGATCCGATCTAGCGTCGAACGGACGGCGCCTCCGCGTTCAACACACGTACAGCCCAGGGACGTATCCTCCTTCTTGATCCAGCAAGGGGAGAGGAGAAGTTGAGGGAGAGCTCCGGCAACACGACGGCGTGGTGGTGGAGCTTGTGGTATTTCTGCAGGGCTTCGCCAAGCTCTACGGAGGAGGAGGAGGAGGTGTTGGGGAGGGAGGGGCTGCGCCAGAGGAAGGGGTGCGGCAGCCCTCCCACCCCCCACTATTTATAGGGGCAAGGGAGAGGGGGCCGACCCCCTCCAGATGCATCTAGAGGGGAGGGGCAAGGGGAGGCTTGCCCCCCAAGCCAAGGGGCAGCACCCCCTTTCGGGTTTACCCCAACCCTAGGCGCATGGGCCCTAGGGGGGAGTTGGCGCACAGCCCACCTAGGGGCTGGTTCCCCTCCATATTCAGCCCATAGGGCCCTCCGGGGCAGGTGGACCCTCCCGCTGGAACCCCGGAACCCCTTCGGTGGTCCCAGTACAATACCGGTAAACCCCCGAACACTTCCGATGACCGAATAAGGACTTCCCATATATAAATCTTCATCTTCGGACCATTCCGGAACTCCTCGTGACGTCTGGGATCCCATCCGGGACTCCGAACAACATTCGGTAACCACATACTATTTCCCATAACAACTCTAGCGTCACCGAACCTTAAGTGTGTAGACCCTACGGGTTCGGGAATCATGCAAACATGACCGAGACAGCTCTTCGGCCAATAACCAACAGCGGATCTTGATATCCATGTTGGCTCCCACATGTTCCACGATGATCTCATCGGATGAACAACGATGTCGGGGATTCAATCAATCCCGTATACAATTCCCTTTGTCCATCGGTATGTTACTTTCCCGAGATTCGATCGTCGGAATCCCAATACCTCGTTCAATCTCGTTACCGGCAAGTCTCTTTACTCGTTCCGTGATGCATGATCCCGTGACTAACTCCTTAGTCACATTGAGCTCATTATGATGATGCATTACCGAGTGGGCCCAGAGATACCTCTCTGTCATACGGAGTGACAAATCCCAGTCTCGATTCGTGCCAACTCAACAGGCACTTTCGGAGATACCTGTAGTGCACCTTTATAGCCACCCAGTTACGTTGTGACGTTTGGTACACCCAAAAGCATTCCTACGGTATCCGGGAGTTGCACAATCTCATGGTCTAAGGAAATGATACTTGACATTAGAAAAGCTCTTAGGAAACGAACTACACGATCTTGTGCTATGCTTAGGATTGGGTCTTGTCCATCATATCATTCTCCTAATGGTGTGATCCCATTATCAACGACATCCAATGTCCATGTTCAGGAAACCATAACCATCTATTGATCAACGAGCTAGTCAACTAGAGGCTCACTAGGGACATATTGTGGTCTATGTATTCACACATGTATTACGGTTTCCGGTTAATACAATTATAGCATGAACCATAGACAATTATCATGAACAAGGAAATATAATAATAACCATTTTATTATTGCCTCTAGGGCATATTTCCAACAGTCTCCCACTTGCACTAGAGTCAATAATCTAGTTACATTGTGATGAATCGTACACCCATAGAGTTCTGGTGTTGATCATGTTTTGCTCGTGAAAGAGGTTTAGTCAACGGATCTGCGACATTCAGATCCGTATGCACTTTACAAATATCTATGTCTCCATCTTGAACATTTTCACGAATGGAGTTGAAGCGACGCTTGATATGCCTGGTCTTCTTGTGAAACCTGGCTCCTTGGCAAGGGCAAAATCTCCAGTGTTGTCACAGAAGAGAGTCATCGGGCCCGACGCATTGGGAATAACTCCTAGGTCGGTAATGAACTCCTTCATCCAGATTGCTTCATGTGCTGCCTCTGAGGCTGCCATGTACTCTGCTTCACATGTAGATCTCGCCACGACGCTTTGCTTGCAACTGCACCAGCTGACTGCCCCATCATTCAAAATATACACATATCCGGTTTGTGACTTGGAGTCATCCAGATCTGTGTTGAAGCTAGCATCAACGTAACCCTTTACGATGAGCTCTTCGTCACCTCCATAAATGAGAAACATATCCTTAGTCCTTTTCAGGTACTTCAGGATATTCTTGACCGCTGTCCAGTGTTCCATGCCGGGATTACTTTGGTACCTCCCTACCAAACTTACGGCAAGGTTCACATCAGGTCTGGTACATAGCATGACATACAAATAGACCCTATGGCTGAGGCATAAGGGATGACACTCATCTTTTCTCTATCTTCTGCCGAGATCGGGCATTGAGCCGTGCTCAATTTCACACCTTGCAATACAGGCAAGAATCCCTTCTTGGACTGATCCATATTGAACTTCTTCAATATCTTATCAAGGTATGTGCTTTGTGGAAGACCGATGAGGCGTCTCGATCTATCTCTATAGATCTTGATGCCTAATATGTAAGCAGCTTCTCCAAGGTCCTTCATTGAAAAACACTTATTCAAGTAGGCCTTTATGCTTTCCAAAATTTCTATATCATTTCCCATCAATAGTATGTCATCCACATATAATATGAGAAATGCTACAGAGCTCCCACTCACTTTCTTGTAACACAGGCTTCTCCATAAGTCTGCATAAACCCAAACGCTTTGATCATTTCATTAAAGCGAATGTTCCAACTCCGAGATTCTTGCATCAGCCCATAGATGGAGCGCTGGAGCTTGCACACCTTGTTAGCATTCTTAGGATCGACAAAACCTTCCGGTTGCATCATATACAATTCTTCCTTAAGGAAACCATTAAGGAATGCCGTTTTGACGTCCATTTGCCATATCTCATAATCATAGAATGCGGCAACTGCTAACATGATTCGGACGGACTTCGGATTTGCTATGGGTGAGAAGGTCTCATCGTAGTCAACCCATTGAACTTGTCGATAACCCTTAGCGGCAAGCCGAGCCTTATAGACGGTCACATTACCATCTGCGTCAGTCTTCTTCTAAAAGATCCACTTATTTTCTATGGATTGCCGATCATCGGGCAAGTCTGTCAAAGTCCATACTTTGTTTTCATACATGGATCCTATCTCGGATTTCATGGCTTCAAGCCATTTGTTGGAATCCGTGCCCGCCATCACTTCTTCATAGTTCGAAGGTTCACCGTTGTCTAACAACATGATTTCCAGGACAGGGTTATCATACCACTCTGGTGCCGAACGTGCCCTTGTGGACCTACGAAGTTCAGTAGCAACTTGATCCGAAGTTCCTTGATCATCATCATTATCTTCCTCTCTAGTCGGTGCAGGCACCACAGAAACATCTTCCTAAGCTGCGCTACTTTCCGGTTCAAGAGGCAGTACTTCATCAAGTTCTACTTTCCTCCCACTTACTTCTTTCGAGAGAAACTCTTTCTCCAGAAAGGATCCGTTCTTGGCAACAAAGATCTTGCCTTCAGATCTGAGGTAGAAGGTATACCCAATGGTTTCCTTAGGGTATCCTATGAAGACGCATTTTTTCTGACTTGGGTTCGAGCTTTTCAGGTTGAAGTTTCTTGACATAAGCATTGCATCCCCAAACTTTTAGAAACGACAGCTTTGGTTTCTTCCCAAACCATAATTCATACGGTGTCCTCTCAACGGATTTAGACGGTGCCCTATTTAAAGTGAATGTGGCTGTCTCTAAAGCATAACCCCAAAATGATAGTGGTAAATCGATAAGAGACATCATAGGTCGCACCATATCCAATAGAGTGCGATTACGACATTCGGACACACCATTACGCTGAGGTGTTCCAGGCGGCGTGAGTTGTGAAACAATTCCACATTTCCTTAAGTGCGTACCAAACTCATGACTCAAATATTCTCCTCCATGATCTGATCGTAAGAACTTTATTTTCCAGTCATGTTGATTCTCTACCTCACTCTGAAATTCCTTGAACTTTTCAAAGGTCTCACACTTGTGTTTCATTAAGTAGATATACCCATATCTACTTAAGTCATCAGTGAGGGTGAGAACATAACGATAACCACCGCGAGCCTCAACGCTCATTGGACCGCACACATCAATATGTATTATTTCCAACAAGTTGGTTGCTCGCTCCATTGTTCCGGAGAACAGAGTCTTGGTCATCTTTCCCATGAGGCATGGTTCGCACGTGTCAAATGATTCATAATCAAGAGACTCCAAAAGTCCATCTGCATGGAATTTCTTCATGCGTTTGACACCAATGTGACCAAGGCGGCAGTGTCACAAGTATGTGGGACTATCATTATTAACCTTACATATTTTGGTATTCACACTATGAATATGTGTAACATCATGTTCGAGATTCAATAAGAATAAACCATTGACCAGCGGGGCATGACCATAAAACATATCTCTCATATAAATAGAACAACCAGTATTCTCGGATTTAAATGAGTAGCCATCTTGCATTAATCGAGATCCAGATACAATGTTCATGCTCAAAGCCGGCACTAAATAACAATTATTGAGGTTTAAAACTAATCCCGTAGGTAAATGTAAAGGTAGCATGCCGACGGTGATCACATCGACCTTGGAACCATTCCCGACGCGCATCGTCACCTCGTCCTTCGCCAGTCTCTGCTTATTCCCCAACTCCTGTTTTGAGTTACAAATATGAGCAACTACACCGGTATCAAATATCCAGGAGCTACTATGAGTACTGGTAAGGTACACATCAATAACATGTATATCACATATACCTTTGGTGTTGCCGGCCTTCTTATCCGCTAAGTACTTGGGGCAGTTCCGCTTCCAGTGACCATTTCCCTTACAATAAAAGCACCGAGTCTTGGTCTTGGGTCCATTGTTTGGCTTCTTCCCGGCAACTGATTTACCGGGCGCCGCAACTCCCTTGCTGTCCTTCTTGAAGTTCATTTTGTTGGGGAACGTAGCAGAAATTCAAAATTTTCCTACGTGTCACCAAGATCTATCTATGGAGAAACCAGCAACGAGGGGAAGGAGAGTGCATCTACATACCCTTGTAGATCGCTAAGCGGAAGCGTTCAAGAGAACGGGGTTGAAGGAGTCGTACTCGTCGTGATCCAAATCACCGGAGATCCTAGTGCCGAACGGACGGCACCTCCGCGTTCAACACACGTACAGCCTGGTGACGTCTCCCATGCCTTGATACAGCAAGGAGAGAGGGAGAGGTTGAGGAAGACTCCATCCAGCAGTAGCACAACGGCGTGGTGGTAGTGGAGGAGCGTGGCAATCCTGCAGGGCTTCGCCAAGCACTGCGAGAGAGGAGGAGTACTTGGGAGAGGGGGAGGGCTGCGCCAGAACTTGGGGTGCGGCTGCCCTCCCACCCCTCCACTATTTATAGGTGGAGGGAAGAGGGGGCCGGCCCCCTTAGATCCCATCTAGGGTTGGGGGCGGCGGCCAAGGGGGGAGGAGTGCCTCCCAAGTCAAGTGGAGGCCCTCCCCCTTAGGGTTTCCCCTTTTCCATGCGCATGGGCCTTGGGGGGGCTGGTGCCCCTGGCCCATTAAGGCTAGGGCGCCCCCTTACAGCCCATGCTACTGTATTGGACGTGGTGGAACAATTTCCGGACCAGCGGACCCCTCCGGAATCCTCCGGAACCTTCTGGAAGCTTCCCGGTACAATACCGAAAAAACCCGAACTTTTCCCGGAACCCGAACAACAACTTTCCATATATAAATCTTTACCTCCGGACCATTCCGGAACTCCTCGTGACGTCCGGGATCTCATCTGGGACTCCGAACAACATTCGGTAACCACATAGAAACTTCCTTTATAACCCTAGCGTCATCGAACCTTAAGTGTGTAGACCCTACGGGTTCGGGAGACATGTAGACATGACCGAGACGTTCTCCGGTCAATAACCAACAGCGGGATCTGGATACCCATGTTGGCTCCCACATGTTCCACGATGATCTCATCGGATGAACCACGATGTCAAGGACTCAATCAATCCCGTATTCAATTCCCTTTGTCTAGCGGTATAGTACTTGCCCGAGATTCGATCGTCGGTATCCCGATACCTTGTTCAATCTCGTTACCGGCAAGTCTCTTTACTCGTTCCATAACACATCATCCCGTGATCAACCCCTTGGTCACATTGTGCACATTATGATGATGTCCTACCGAGTGGGCCTAGAGATACCTCTCCGTCACACGGAGTGACAAATCCCAGTCTCGATTCGTGCCAACCCAACAGACACTTTTGGAGATACCTGTAGTACACCGAAAGCATTCCTACGGTATCCTGGAGTTGGACAATCTCATTGTCTAAGGAAATGATACTTGACATTAGAAAAGCTTTAGCATACGAACTACGATCTTTGTGCTAGGCTTAGGATTGGGTCTTGTCCATCACATCATTCTCCTAATGATGTGATCCCGTTATCAACGACATCCAATGTCCATGGTCAGGAAACCGTAACCATCTATTGATCAACGAGCTAGTCTACTAGAGGCTTACTAGGGACATGGTGTTGTCTATGTATCCAGACATGTATCTGAGTTTCCTATCAATACAATTCTAGCATGGATAATAAACGATTATCATGAACAAGGAAACATAATAATAGTAACTAATTTATTATTGCCTCTAAGGCATATTTCCAACAGTCTCCCACTTGCACTAGAGTCAATAATCTAGCTCACATCGCCATGTGATTAACACTTACAGGTCACATCGTCATGTGACCAACACCCAAGAGTTTACTAGTGTCACTAAACTAGTTCACATCATCATGTGGTTAAGACTCAATGAGTTCTGGGGTTTGATCATGTTTTGCTTGTAAGAGAGGTTTTAGTCAACGGGTCTGCAACATTCAGATCCGTATGTACTTCGCAAATCTCTAGGTCATATTGTAAATGCTGCTTCCACGCTCCACTTGGAGCTATTCCAAATGGTTGCTCCACTATATGTATCCGGTTTGCTACTCAGAGTCATTCGGATAGGTGTTAAAGCTTGCATCGACGTGACCCCTTACGCCGAACTCTTTATCACCTCCATAATCGAGAAACATATCCTTATTCCTCCAAGGACAATTTTGACCGCTGTCCGGTGATCCACTCCTTGATCACCTTTGTACCCCCTTGCCAGACATGTGGCAAGGCACACATCAGGTGTGGTACTCAGCATAGCATATGTATAGAGCCTATGGCTAAGGCATAGGGGACGACGTTCGTCCTTTCTCTTTCTTCTGCCGTGGTCGAGCTTTAAGTCTTAACTTCATACCTTACAACTCAGGCAAGAACTCCTTCTTTGACTGATCCATCTTGAACACCTTCAAGATAATGTCAAGGTATGTGCTCATTTGAAAGTATGATTAAGCGTTTTTGATCTATCCTCATAGATCTTGATGCTCAATGTTCAAGCAGCTTAAACCAGGTTTTCTATTGAAAAACACTTTTCAAATAACCCTATATGCTTTCCAGAAATTCTACATCATTTCTGATCAACAATACGTCAACAACATATACTCATCAGAAATTCTATAGTGCTCCCACTCACTTCTTTGGAAATACAAGTTTCTCATAAACTTTGTATAAACAAAGAATCTTTGATCATCTTATCAAAGTGCATATTCCAACTCCGAGATGCTTACTCCAGTCCATGGAAGGATTGCTGGAGCTAGCATACCTTTTAGCATCCTTAGGATCGACAAAACCTTTCTGATTGTATCACATACAACCTTTCCTTCTGGCGGTAAGGAAACTCGTTTTGACATCCATCGCCAGATTTCATAAATGCAGCTAATGCTAACATGATTCCGACGGACTTTAAGCATCGCTACGGATGAGAAGATCTCATCGTAGTCAACTCCTTGAACTTGTGAAAAACTCTTCGCCACAAGTCGAGCTTCATAGATGGTGACATTACCATCCACGTCTGTCTTCTTCTTAAAGATCCATTTATCTCAATGGCTTGCGGTCATTGGGCAAGTCCACCAAAGTCCATGCTTTGTTACGATACATGGATCCTATCTCGGATTTCATGGCTTCTAACCATTTGTCGGAATTTGGGCCCACCATCGCTTCTCCATAGCTCGTATTCATTGTTGTCTAGCAACATGACCTTCAAGACAGGATTACTGTACCACTCTGAAGCAGTACGCATCCTTGTCACCCTACGAGGTACGGTAGTGACTTGATCCGAAGTTTCATGATCACTATCATAAGCTTCTACTTCAATTGGTGTAGGTGCCACAGGAACAACTTCCTGTGCCCTGCTACACACTAGTTGTAGTGATGGTTCAATAACCATATCAAGTCTCCACCATCCTCCCACTCAACTTTTCGAGACAAACTTTTCCTCGAGAAAGGACCCAGTTCAAGAAACAATCCCTATTGCTTTCGGATCTGAATTAGGAGGTACAATTGTTTTGGGTGTCCTATGAAGATGCATTTTTTCCGCTTTGGGTTTGAGCTTATCAACCTGAAACTTATTCACATAAGCGTCGCAGCCCCAAACTTTTAAGAAACGACAACTTAGGTTTCTCCAAACCATAGTTCAAATGGCGTCATCTCAACGGAATTACGTGGTGCCCTATTAAAGTGAGTGTGGTTGTCTCTAATGCCTAACCCATGAACGATAGTGGTAATTCAATAAGAGACATCATGGTACGCACCATATGCAATAGGGTGCAACTACGATGTTTGGACACACCATCACACTATGGTGTTCCAGACGGTATTAATTGTGAAACAATTTCCGCAATGTCTTAATTGCGTGCCAAAGCTTGTAACTCAGATACTCATCTCTATGATCATATCATAGACATTTTATCCTCTTGTCACGATGATCTTCAACTTCACTCTGAAATTACTTGAACCATTCAATAATTCAGACTTGTGTTTCATCAAGTAAATATACTCAACATCTACTCGAATCATCTGTGAAGTAAGAACATAACGATATTCACTGCATGCCTCAGCACTCATTGGACTGCACACATCAAAATGTGTTACTTCCAACAAGTTGTTGTCTCGTTCCATCTTACTAAAACCGAGGCTTCTTAGTCATCTTGCCCATGTGGTATGATTTGCATATCTCAAGTGATTCAAAATCAAGTGAGTCCAACGATCCATCTGCATGGAGTTTCTTCATGCGTATACACCAATAGACATGGTTCGCATGTCTCAAACTTTTCAAAAAATGAGTGAGTCCAAATATCCATCAACATGGAGCTTCTTCATGCGTTTTATACCAATATGACTTACATGGCAGTGCCACAAGTAAGTGGTACTATCATTACTATATTATATCTTTTGGCATGAAAATGTGTGTCACTACGATCGAGATTCAATAAACCATTCGTTTCAGGTGCAAGACCATTGAAGATATTATTCAAATAAACAGAGTAACCATTATTCTCCTTAAATGAATAACCGTATTGCGATAGACATAATCCAATCATGTCTATGCTCAACGCAAACACCAAATGACAATTATTCAGGTTTAATACTAATCTTGATGGTAGAGGGAGCGTGCGATGTTTGATCACATCAAACTTGGAAATACTTCCAACACATATCGTCAGCTCACCTTTAGCTAGTCTTTGTTTATTCCGTAGCTCTTTTATTTCGAGTTACTAACACTTAGCAACCGAACCGGTATCTAATACCCTGGTGCTACTAGGAGTACTAGTAAAGTACACATTAACATAATGTATATCCAATATACTTCTATCGACCTTGCCAGCCTTCTCATCTACCAAGTATCTAGGGTAATTCCGCTCTAGTGACTATTCCCCTTATCACATAAGCACTTAGTCTCGGGTTTGGGTTCAACCTTGGGTTTCTTCACTGGAGCAGCAGCTGATTTGCCGTTTCATGAAGTATCCCTTCTTGCCCTTGCCCTTCTTGAAACTAGTGGTTTCACCAACCATCAACAATTGGTGCTCCTTCTTGATTTCTACTTTCGTGGTGTCAAACATCGTGAATACCTCAAGGATCATCATATCTATCCCTGATATGTTATAGTTCATCACGAAGCTCTAGCAGCTTGGTGGCAATGACTTTGGAGAAACATCACTATCTCATCTGGAAGATCAACTCCCACTCGATTCAAGTGATTGTTGCACTCAGACAATCTGAGCACAAGCTCAATGATTGAGCTTTTCTCCCTTAGTTTGCAGGCTAAGAAAATTGTCAGAGGTCTTATACCTCTTGACGTGGGCACGAGCCTGAAATCCCAATTTCAGCCCTCGAAACATCTCATATGTTCCGCGTCGTTTCGAAAAAACGTCTTTGGTGCCTCAACTCTAAACCGTTTAACTGAACTATCACGTAGTTATCAAAACATGTATGTCCGATGTTCGCAACATCCACAGACTACATTTGGGGTTATGCACACTGAGCGGTGCATTGAGGAGTCTCGACTGCTTCTTGACTTGCACTCCAAGTGCTCTGGATCACGTTCGTTCCAAAAATCACGCTCCCGAAGGTTTCATTCCGTTTGGACTCCGTTTGATATTCCTTTTCTTTGAAATACTGAAATAGGCAAAAAAAACGGCAATATGGGTTGGGCCTCCGGTTAGTAGGTTAGTCCCAAAAATGATATAAATGTGTAAAATAAAGCCCATAAACATCCAAAAGGGGTAATATAATAGCATGGAACAATCAAAAATTATAGATACGTTGGAGACGTATCAGTTACCCATGTTCATTGATGCATATCTCACAATTTGTTAGGACATCTCAACTAGCTTGAAGCTAGGTTGCTTACTTGTTGTACAATTGCATTGTTACTTTGAACCGACTCATGGGTTTCTTGCGAGTACATTCAAAGTACTCATTGGCTTGCCACTGGTTATTTAATTGACCAGGCATGGAAGAGCAGGAGTTTGAGGAAGAGTTCTTTGGTGACAAACACGCAAACTAGGACGCTTCCCAGTCAGAATGCGTGTAGGGTTAAGGCAGATGGCATGAGTTCTACTTATCGACAAAGATTTCTGCTGCTTATGTTTCTTTCGATGTACAACCCTTAAGGCTTTATCAATGTAAGACTTGACCATAATGGTCATAATTTGTGTAAGACGGTATGTATGGATGTAAGACTCTTGTTATTTAGCTTCTGTGTGTTCGGTGAGCATTGATCTCTGGGATCACTATACACGTGCATTCGGTGATCTCGACTTATAGGTCGGGGTCCCCACGGAGCTGGTATCAGAGCCATCCTGACTGTAGGAAGCCTTAGTTAGCATGGTTGTTACTTAGGGTAAAATTGTTTTCAAAACTATTACTAATTTTCAAAACTATCTATACTTCCCTGCCCTTCTCAGTTGTTTGAAAACTAAGATATATTTTCCTTATCAACCTCTTCCCCTTCAAAACTTTTCATAACGGTCACTAGCACTCTCATGCCCCTGACCACGGGATTCCTTGTTATCCTCTTGTATAATCTATAAGGAATACGCCTTGCCATACGTTCACCCACATCTTCGGAACACAAGTTTGGCGACACCACGATGAGACAATACCAACAGAAGAGACCGTCTTGAGGAACAAGGACATGAAGACCCATAGGATGGTGACACCTTCGACATTGCCCCAAGATGATGCGACCTTAGCCTACGATGATCAGGGCATAGGATATACAAGATCATGATATACATCGCTAAAAGAGTACCCCTGTCACTACCGTTGTTGTATCGGCAGCCACCGGTGGATGAGAACCTCGCCATTTGGTTCGCCTCACTATAGTGAGCAGGAAAACGGTTCTCTTCATTCCCCGCTCTTGGTGTCGATGTTGTCATCAACGTAAATGATGGGTTGGACCCCTAATATGCCTTGTTAATGTCATTGCATAAATGATTGCTTAATCAGAACCCTTGACACATTTAAAGGAAAAAGGGATCGTCATGGTTAAGAAGACAAAAGAAGACCAAGTCAATGCCAGCTACGAGGAGCCACCTTCACCCCATCACTTCAACATGCGAGTTGTTGAAGACTCTTTAGGCTCAACCCAGATTGTTTCTTCGAACAACTACAAGAGACGTAGCGACACCCGAGGAAAACTCTAAAAGACTGCATGAGGCATGAAGCAAGCACGACCACTGAATCTGAGAACCCCTAGGGTAGGATGAGTCGTGTACCCCCTACGCGCAGTCGAGTACGTATGATGGTTCGAATAGAACCATGATTGTGTGTTGCTTGTTTTATTTGTTTGTGTTTTGACATAAGTCGCCCTTTTGCCCTAGGCAACAAGAACGCGACTATATCACCTCACTTATCTTAATGCTTGGGTTTGGCCCTTTTGGCATTTGTTTGTTTGCACCTGCACTATAGAACCCCCTTTAGGCATCCTCCATCTATGCTACTTCCACTCTCACCTCTCTCGTCAACCGAAGACTAGCAAGACAAGGTGCACCAAGGGTTCCACCTCGGTGATCAACTAGCACTGAGGACTTTTGCTGCAGCCTCCCCGACCAAGTGCAACCTAGTAGAGTTATGTTTATTCCTCAAGATTATAAGCCCATCCCTAGACCCTTCGAGACTTCACAATATACCCCAGCTCGACTCCTTAACCATGAGGTTAACCTGCGAAATTGCAAGAGAACCAGTTAAGCCTCTGTAACCTTGGACAGCACTGGGTTCATTATGGAACTAGTGGACATAGTGAACAAGCATGTTGTCATCCTAACATAACAACTGGTGATGGCATAGGGAAGACAATTTGAGGATATAGGAATAGAGGACAAATGACTTGATGGAGCTATACTGGTAACATTGAGGAATTATCTAAGACTCTTTGGTAGATTATGAGGTTTTCATGTTGGCAAATGAACTTGGTGGGATCATGTTAATGGGGTAGCATAACTTTCATTACCCGTGAGTAACTTGGATTTCGTAGGACAATTATGATCGCAAGCTGAAATTCTTGGAGGTGTAAGGATTTGACTTAGCCAGGGGATATTGATAGAAGACAGTTGACATTACGATAATGACTTGGGGGAACATGTAAGGATTCTCATGTGACCTGAGATTGGATTAATTGTCGGAGTTGATTTAGGGATCTATATAAGCCTAACCTTGGAGTTTACTTGACCATGATAATGGGAGTTGGTGGACTGACTATAGTAAGGACAACCCTTTCAAGTAATTGGGAATCATAGGACATTAGAAGGTCGGGTGGAACACCATAGACATTGGATTTGTAGAATTGATGGATCCTGTAGTGATTGGTGGAGTTAATAGAATGTTGGAATTGATTCATAGGAAGGAAACAAGATCTTGGAGTGGCATACAACATGTTTCCTTAGGATAGAGATGCACTATCTTTGACATTGGAAGAATAGGTTGAGCAGTTGGGTTGTCATGTTTAATTGAAGCTTAGCAGCTGTATGTTATACCCATGGATTTTTGCATAGACATGAGTTTGAGGATAGTTGACATGTATGATTCTGTTAGACCTCCTCACGGGAGCCATGAGGATATGAATAGCATGAGTGATGATTGGAGTTGACATATGCAGAGTGATTCCTTAGGTAATATGATGTGATTTGTTTGGAAGACTAGATACAACGATTGACATCTCAGAAGCTATGCTCCAGGATAAGATGATAAGTGTTCACTCGCACCCCAAAATCCCTGAAACCCTTATGCCCTACCAAGCCATAACATTGTCAGATCATGACCACAGGCTTTGGCTCTAGATCGAGAAGACCTTGGCCAGTGCTCAACCATGACCACCATCAATGCTCCATCCCACTTTATGTACCTCATGAACAAGTCTTCATGGAGTACTTGGACAGGTTGGTTGTCATCTATATTTGGTAACCCACTTGACTACCGGAAGACAGAAGAAGGATCGTTCAGCTGGTTAGGGAACATCTAAAGACCGCCATGTCAAGGAGGAAGAACTATACCAACCACCAACCTCAATAAGTGAACTTCCTCGTGGAAGACCATACGCATCTGCAAACCACTCCTCTCGCAGGAACCAAGCATTTCCAAAAGGAAGCTCACACCAAGATTTACCGGCCCCTCCGAGATCATTCCAAGATGAAGAGCACACAACTACCAGCTGGAGTCACCACCTGAGTTACCCACTGTGTGCAAGGTTTTCCACATGACAAAACTCCGGAAGCGTCTCCGACTTCCTAACTAGCCCAGTCACTAATGAGGACATCGATCATCAAGCCATTGACCCCTTCAGCCCAATCTGACCTACCACGAGCTACCCATTAGCAACTTGGATTAAGCTGAACGTTATACACAAAGCTACACCATAAAGCACTTCAAGGATCAAACGGAGCACCGCGCAGAAGCAGAAGAAGTATGAGGACATGAAGACTGCCCCCAAATCCAAGTTTCCATACTCCTTTCTGCGCCTAGTTTGGGAATCTTGGGGACGAGATTCTTGTAAGGGGGTAGGTCTGTCACACCCTGATTTTCATGCCACAACACTTAAGCTAATATATCATGGTAAAATATGGGTTAACAAAAACTTTTGTATTGTTTGGCTTTTATTTGAATTGGATTTTTGTGTGTGGATTCAAGTGCTCATGAAAAACACTATTCTAGCTCCACCTTCTATACTTCATTTCCTTGCTCCAAACTTTTGCCCCAATGATCATGCCATGTGTGTAGTACAATATAGAATTTTCTTACAAAAATAATTTGGCCAAAAAGCATTTTCTAAATTTAGTTTTTCAAAAAACCCTAAATTGAGGTTTGCACTACAAGTACTTGATTTGGGGTATGAAAAATCTTTCAAAGAGAATTTTTGACTCCTATTAGGTATAGGACTCCCCAAAACCACAAAACTATAATTTTAAAAGTTATTTTGCTTTTTATTTAAAGGCTTTTTCTTTAGGCCAAAAATGGTCTTTAATAGGTTAAAATTATTTTAATGCTTTAAAAAAATTTGTGAAAATTCAGGGAAACTCAGTAGACATATATTGTCCATATATAAGGGTTTCAACACATGGTCATGTTCAAAATATTGGTCAAACCCCTCAAAAAACCCTTTCTGGATATTTCAAGCTTTTGAAATATTTACAAAGGAAATATTCTATAAAAATTCCAAGACAATTCTAGCAAGTCACACATGGATAATGTGATGATCTTGCATGGTTTCATCCCAATCAAAATTGTTTTGGTTCACAAAAGTGCCCCAAAACCCTCTTTGTCCAGAATCAAATTTGAACAACTTTACATTGTCAACTTCCTCCTTTTGCTCTCAACCTTTGTGGGATTGTTATAAACCCTGAATGATGACACTACACCAAGTGGTGCATCAAGGAGAATAGTTTTGCATGTCTAGATCTTGGAAAACTCATTTATGTTGATTTCTAGGGTTTACAAAAGTTGCATTGGCAACTTTGCCCAAATGGACTAAATCTTGGTGGAACCACTTATTTTCTCATGCCATTTGACCCTGTCAAGTCATATGACAAGAGGAGTTCATCTTCTTGCCCAAATCAACAACAAACACCTTCTGCCATTTTTCTAAAAACACCACTTTGAACACTTACACTAATCTCCATCAGTTATACTTTTTACCACAGCCCCTCCTAGACCTCTTCTACCTCCAGTGGATCTCCCCTGGCTTTTTCTCAATGATTGAAGGGTGAAACACCCTCATTTACCCCCTGGATAGTAGCTTCTCTCCCTTTCTCACCTCCCTCCTCACTCCAGTGGCCATCCATGGCATCCAATGCACCACTGAAAGGATCGAGATGGACCTAGAGGGGGGTGAATAGGTACAATTACAAATTTTAATTGTTACTTAGCAATTTTAGGAATAATGCAGAATATGAAGGTGATCCTAACAATTGCTAGTAAGTACTAAGTACTAAGCAAGTAACACAACTATATAAGTAAGCAAGCACAATATGATGTAAGTAAGTGCAACAAGAGATAATGTATGCAAGTGTAAAAAGACAAGTAACCACAAGTAGAGAGTTAAGGTTAGGAATAACCGCAACTCCGGGAGACGAGGATGTATGCCGATGTTCACTTCCTTGGAGGGAAGCTAGTCACCGTTAGAGGGATGGATGTTACCACGAAGGCACACCAACGCCATGAAGGCTCACCCTATTCTCCCTTTGAGACAACACCACGGAGGCGTTTCTCAACCACTAGTGGTAGACCTTGGGGTGGTCTCCAAACCCTCACAAACTTTTCCGAGGGCAATCACAAAGTTTGATTCCTCTCCGGATGACTCCTACCGCCTAGGACTCTCCAACCTCCAAGAGTAACAAGACCGATGGGGAAATGCTCAAAACTTGCTCAAGTCACGAATTCCTTTGGTGCAAAGAAAGGGAAGAAGTGGATCTATCACTTGATTGGAGAACTTCTCTCAAAATGCTCCTAGAACACTTGGGAATCCAGGATTTAGTGTGGATGAATGAGAGAGAGAGTGAGGAGTGTTCTTGTGAGGCTCAAAGTGAATGGTCAACCCTATCCCGTGGGAGGGAAGGGTGTATATATAGGAGGTGGGGAAAACTAGCCGTTTGGCCACTTATTGCACAGGATCTGCCGGACGTCCGGTGGGTACCGGACGACCGGTGACATAGATCGAACCGGACGTCCGGTCGGGCAACCGTCGTCCGTCATTGAGTATAATCTGATCGTGAACACAAAGACAGTAGTGACGTCGAGAGTAGCGGCCGACCGCTGACCGGACGTCCGGTGAGACCGGAAATCCGTTAATATGTGTTCTGTTTGGATGTAACGGACGTCCGAAGAAACCGGACATCTGTTAATAAGTGTTCTATTTGTGATGTACCGAACGTCCGGTGAGCACCATAAGTCCGGTCAGTTGTGAAGGCTAGTCCAGCAGGTTCACAAACACAAACAAGAGCGTGCACACATGATGAAAACTAAAAGGATGATAGAAGAAGTGTTTTGTGTACTTTGAGCAAGTCTTTCACGCTATCCAACGATCCCCTCTTAATAGTGCGGGATCCCTATACTCAAGAACAAAATGAAAATAAAGGGCCAAGGCCATTTGTCTTGTATTCTCCGCTCTTGAGTAATATATACCTCTTTGCTTGTAGTCATGATCCACACACATAGCACTTGAAACATAATCCTGAGATACACTTGATAACATGATTAGTTCCAAAAATGCATGTTGTCATCAACATCAAAATAAGATTAAGGGCATGATTGCACTTTCAATCTCCCCCTTTTTGGTAGTTGATGACAACATACATGCACTTTTTTTTAAAATAGTCTTTGAATATCGAAAGAAGTAAAAACATTTAGTATCGAAGAATATGATGTGGAGCTCCCCCTCATTATGTGCAATAACTAAAGATAAGCATGAGAGGGGCTCCCCCTTAATATGATACCAACACCACCGAGACTAAAAACACCGAAACTCAATACCCAAGTCCTTCAACACTCATAGCATATAACATAGATAACAGGTAGGCTACTAACATAGCATGAGTTCGATAACAAGTTAATAACATAGCATCATCACATTACATAAATAGGTGCCTATGGTACATAAATAAGTGCCTACTCCCCCTTGGCAGCAAATAACCAAAAAGGAGGAATCAGAGCAGCATCAAAGAGCATCATCATCATCACTGTCACGAGCACCACTACCACCAGCCTCATCAAGAAAGTCAGCCCACTCGGGACCCGAAGGAAAACCGAAATCAGAAGGTGGAGCATCAGGAAGACGTTCATCGTCACTTACATTGTAAACTCCGGAGTCTCGCAGACGAGCCTTTAGAGCATTCTTGGAAGTGACCAAGCGTGTGACAACGGTGTGGTTTTGGGTGCAATGAAAGGTAAACATCTTCATCATAGCAGAGTGAGCCTTCCCAAGAAAGCGAGAGATGCGACCAAAAGGTTGAGCTGGAAGAAGTAGACGGAGGGCGGAAGAAGGAACACTAGCGGGTACGACGGCGGGAGCAACAGAGTCCTTGGGAACCCAATCATCCGCCATGTGAGATGGAATGATCCAACGTTCATGCAAGTGAGTGCGGGCAATGGGAAACGGAGCAACACTCTCGATAAATGCCTGAAGAAAGGGGGCATGAGGAAAGGCTCGCTTGTGTTGAAAACAAGCCAGACGGATCTCATGCCACAGAAAATGAGGGATATTTATCTTCCCTTTGGGAGACGCATAGAGGCGATGCATGAGATCAATGCAAGAGCTGTTACTCTCTTCATTTGGATGATCTTGAAGGTGAACATGAATGATCAAACAGTCTTCTTCTTCAAGACATGCTTGCAATAAGCTCAACTCTCAAATGACCAATCTTTGGATAATTCCTTGAATAGTTGGTCGACACAAACTCTCCTTGAAACCAACACATGTACTCCAAGAAAAGCCTATGGACAAAACCTTCTCATCAATTACCAAAACCAAACATGCACCGCATGTTCTTACAATCTCCCCATTTTGGTAGATGACAATCACTTCAAGAAGTTTATGCAAGGTTATGCACCACCATGCAATGCAACAACCAATAATGCATGCGTAGCAAATGCTAAGGAACAAAACCAAAGCAAGGAGAAAACTCTAAAACTTCTCCACAAAACTCTGAAACTATTGGCATCGATTGCCAAAATGGGCGAAAAAGCTTAGAAGGCCAATATAAAGGTGTTCATTGTGTATTTCTACCAATGCAATACACATATCAACAGGTAAAACTTGGAGGAAGACCAACTCTCCAAGATTGCTTGATATGCCACAAGGACATAACAAAGAGAGACAAGCAATCAAGAAATCAAAAGATACCAATTGAAGCAAGCAATCAACGGATATCAATTGAACCAACTAGACCAAAGATCCTATGAGCCACAAATGAGCATAGGAGCGTTCTACTAGAGAAGCTCCCATGATTTGTGCACACATAAGAATTTTGTAATTGGATACAAAGTGCACAAAATAGGATCATAGCTCCCCAAAATCAATAGAAACTTACAACAAGTGCAAGTGAGCATATAGGAAACTAAGCCTAGTACATGTAACAAACACAAGGTTGAGCAACAAGTGAAAGAGACGAATGGGCTCAACCAAAATGACAAGGCAATGCACTTGAGAAGACTGTGCAGAAGAGCATTAAGCATCAATAAAGTCTTCAAAGAATGAGGCACACGGTGCAAGGCCTATCATTCCCACACACAACTAGCAAATGGGTTCACAAGCTTACTCATATCAGAAGACGCTCATCGTCACTTACATTAAACTCCGAGTCTCGCAGACGAGCCTTTAGAGCATTCTTGGAAGTGACCAAGCGTGTGACAACGGTGTGGTTTTGGGTGCAATGAAAGGTAAACATCTTCATCATAGCAGAGTGAGCCTTCCCAAGAAAGCGAGAGATGCGACCAAAAGGTGCGGAGCTGGAAGAAGTAGACGGAGTGGCGGAAGAAGGAACACTAGCCGGGGTACGACGAGCAGGAGCAACAGAGTCCTTGGGAACCCAATCATCCGCCATGTGAGATGGAATGATCCAACGTTCATGCAAGTGAGTGCGGGCAATGGGAAACGGAGCAACACTCTCGATAAATGCCTGAAGAAAGGGGGCATGAGGAAAGGCTCGCTTGTGTTGAAAACAAGCCAGACGGATCTCATGCCACAGAAAATGAGGGATATTTATCTTCCCTTTGGGAGACGCATAGAGGCGATGCATGAGATCAATGCAGTAGCTGTTACATGACCCCTTGTCACCCATCTTGGGATAAATGGTGCGAATAACACACTAAAAAATGATGTAGAAGGGTGAGCGCCAAATTGAAACTTGATTCAGGCCCTTTTGTTTCTCCTCACTAGACATTTCACTGATGGGCTTGAGAAGATCCATACAGACTTCTATGCCCTTGGGCCTATGGTTAGGGTCATCCTTATGGATTTTGAACCCTGTGTCAGGAAAACCAAGTGCAGCAACAAATTGATCATAGGATGTCATGAGCACGGTGTCGGAGGTCATCCAAGTGACAGTTTTATCGGGACCAAAGTAACAAGTGGCATAGAATTGATGAATTGCAGCATGGTTATAATCATGCTGGAATGCAAATGGTGCAGCAAGATTCGAGGACTCAATTAGTTCAATAGCTCCCGGATATTTCGCCGGATGAGTGCGGATATGCTCTAAGTCGATGCACCAATGGAGCGATAAACCTTTAGGAATGACTATAGTGGTGAAAATGTCGGCTTGGACATTTGTGTGAAAACGAGCATCCTGTGAATCTCTAAGAACAGTGAATTGATCTACATCACGATGAAGCTTAAGGTAAGAAGCGATGGGAACCTTATTGAACTGTTTGATGGTGCGGCCGTGAGAGAGTGGAGGTTCAAGAGAGATGCGACGGGCAGCACCTTGAGGTTGAACCGGAAGAGAAGGAGGCTTGAATGTGGGCCAACGAGTTCCAGGCTTGGGTGCAGTGGTGCGAACAGCAACATGAGCGGGTTCCTCCATTTCTTCCAATTCATCCTCGTAGTCAGATTCTTTCGACGAAGAGGCGCTAGTGGAGCTGGGAGGGTGAGCGGCACGCTTCCGAGGACGAGCATGCTCCTGCGAATCATCGGACCCACCACGACAAGACGGACAAGAGCCCCCATCGTTGACCTGCTTGCGAGTAGAGCACTTTCTCCTTGGCATGGCTACCTAGCAAAAGAGGAGACTCCAACACTTAACAATCGCCATAGCTCAAGAAGGTTAGAGCAATGGGGGGAGGAGAATAGCAGTAGCTACCTCGGGAGGTTCAGAGGAGGATGCGACGGGGAAGGAATCGTCCCCTGATGCTGGCCGGGTCGAGAGAAGGGGGCAACCGGAGGCCCGACGACCGCCGAAAGGGGGCCACCGGGGTCCCGGCGGCGAGGGCCCCAGCCCGTGAAGAGCAGCAAGGAGAGAGAGCGGCGGCGGCAGCGGCGGCGACGGTGGTGGCGGTGGTGGCGGCGGCGGCACCGGGAGTGGGGATGAGTTAGTTTTAGGAACGACTGGACCGCACACCACAGCATATATATATGCGGGCGAAAAAATGTACCGGACATCCGATGTGAACCGGACGTCCGGGGCCTGAGTGGAGTAGCAGACGACTGGTAACAACGGACGACCGACGCGTTTAGACAGAGCAAAAATTAGCGGAAGTCCGGATACAGTGGACGACCGGTGCAAGAGCACCAGAGAGGATTTGACGGACGTCCGGTATTGACGGACGTCCGGCAGCAGATTTTTTTTGTCTTCTTCTTTTTATGTATTTTTATTATTATTATTCCGAGAAAGATTAGAGTGCCATAGTTGGTGCTAATGACAATGTTGGAGAGATGATGAGTGACATAGGTAGTAAGGATGCAATGACACCCTGGGTGAAACACTGAGTTTCCTAAGTCAACACTAATAAATTCACATACTGCTCACAAGTTGTTCTAATGACAATGCGGTGGCAGATACCACCATGTATGCGTATACGTGACATGACACTGCAAAGATTTTAACTTTGGGTCCATAATCACTACGCCATCACTGAAAGCACCATAGTTAGAGGAACATGGTAGCTTTGAGAGTGGTTGTTCTTTTTATGCATTTCATAGGGAGAGAGAACACATGAGTTGAGTGTCTCCCCCTAAGTATATGCCTACATAGAGACAGGACATTATGACAATGCATGCATGAGTACTAGTTTTCACATAATGTTGTCAAGCTCCAAGATACCAAGTTCACGCCTAAGTCGATAGAACCTTGCTTCATAAGGTTTGGTGAAGATATCTGCTAGTTGAAAATCTATACCAATGTGATCAATGTGAATATCACCCTTTTCAACATGATCTCTCAAGAAATGATACCTAATATTAATGTGTTTGGTGCGGAGATGATCTTTGGGGTTCTCAGCAATATTGATGGCACTTTCATTATCACACAGAAGAGGCACATTTCTATAGGTGATACTTGTAATCCTTTAAAGTCTGCCTCATCCATAACAACTGAGTTGCACTGGCTGGCGGCAAGAATGTATTCAACCTGCGGTAGAGAGAGCAATACAATTTTGTTTCTTTGAGGACCAACTCACCAATGATCGTCCAAGAAACTGACATGCACCGGATGTGGACTTACGATCCACTTTGTCTCCAGCCCAATCCGCATCCGTGTACCCAATGAGATCAAACTTAGCATCCTTGGGGTACCAGAGGCCCAACTTTGGGGTGTGAGCAAGGTATCTAAGAATATGCTTAACCGCCTTATGATGACTTTCCTTAGGGAAAGCTTGAAATCTAGCACACATGCATACACTGAACATGATGTCTGGTCTAGATGCACAAAGATAAAGCAATGAACCAATCATAGAGCGGTAAGTACATGGGTCGAAGGGAGTACCATTTGTGTCTTCAGTGAGAGTGATTTTGGTTGGCATGGGTGTCTTGCATGGACTAGCGTCAGACATACCAAACTTTTCTAGAATATCCTTGAGGTACTTTGCTTGAGATACGAAAATTCCTTCTTGAAATTGTTGAATTTGAAATCCGAGAAAGAACTTCAAATCCGTGATTGAGTGACATTTCAAAATTCTTGGTCATTGAATCCATAAACTTCTTGCACAAATCAATGTTAGGAGAACCAAAAATGATGTCATCTACATAGATTTGGCATAGAATCAAATCACCCTTGTCCCTCTTAGTAAAAAGAGTGGGATCGATTACCCCTCTCACAAAACCATCATCGAGTAAAACTTCTTCAATGATCATACCAAGCACGAGGTGCTTGTTTGAGGCCATACAAAGCCTTATGAAGTTTATACACACAGTCTTTGTGAAAGGGATCAACGAACCCGGGTGGTTGTGACACATATACTTCTTCTTGTAGAGGACCGTTAAGGAAAGCACTCTTCACATCCATTTGATGTAATGTAAAACCATTGAAAGCGGCATAAGCAAGTAAAATGCGAATGGATTCAAGACAGGCAACGGGGGCAAAGGTCTCACCAAAGTCCAAACCTTCAACTTGTGAGCACCCTTGTGCCACTAACCTTGCCTTGTTGCGGATGATGACACCATTTTCATCTTGCTTGTTCTTGAAAATCCATTTTGTTCCAATGACGTTGTGCTCGGTGGACGGCCTCTTGACTAGTGACCACACTTGGTTGCGTTCAAAACTGTTCAACACTTCTTGCATAGCAACAAGACAATCGTTGTCCATCAATGCCTCTTGTACCTTGAGTGGTTCAATACTAGACACAAACGAGAAGTGAGCACAAAAGTTTGTCAAATGTTTACGAGTGACTCTACCTTCCGAGATGCCGGTGAGGATTTTGTCAACATCAACACGACCGGCCACTCGAGGCATGATGGAGGTGAGGGTTTCACGAGGTTCAACTTCATGTCCATCATCTACATCTTCAACATATGGATCATTCACGTGTGGAGGAAGATCTTCTTGTTCACGTTGCATTTGTTGAGGTTCGTCATCAATGATTGGATTTTCTTGTTCTTGTTCTTGAAGATTGTCATGAGGAGGAACTTGATCATCCTCTTCAACTTGGGCTAAGGGTATCGGTTGAACACTAGGAGCTTGTGGTGGTATGGATGTTGAAGTAGTTTGATGATGTGTGAGACTTCCATGTTCTTCTTCATCATCATGAGGTTCTTGTTCCATAGGAAGAAGTGCACCAACACCCATGGTCAAAATGTCTTGAGAAGAATCTTCTTCACCTACATCACTTAGATCAACTTGCTCCCCATGGGAGCCATTAAATTCATCAAACACCACGTCACAAGTTTCTACAACACATCCATTGGATTTGTTGTAGACTCTATAGGCGTGAGAGTTTGATCCATAGCCTCAATCGTTTTGGATTGAAATTTTCCTAACCGTTCTCTTTTGTTGAGGATGAAACATTTGCACCCAAATACACGAAAGTACTTGACATTTGGCTTGTTTCCAGTTAGAAGCTCATATGGAGTCTTTTCCAATATAGTGCGGAGGAAGAGCCAGTTTGATGCATGGCATGCGGTGTTGACAGCTTCGGCCCAAAAACTATGTGGTGACTTGTATTCATCCAACATGGACCTTGCCATCTCCACAAGGGTGCGGTTCTTCCTTTCAGCTACACCATTTTGCTGAGGGGTGTACGGAGCTGAATATTGATGCTCAATCCCTTCATCACTAAGGAATTCTTCCAAGGTGTAGTTTTTGAACTCAGATCCATTGTCACTTCTTATTGCCAAGATTTCTTTGTCAAACTTGCGTTGTGCTTGCTTGGCAAAGTCAATGAAAGTGATCTTCGTCTCGTCCTTGGACTTGAGGAAAAACACCCATGTATATCTTGAGTAATCATCAACAATGACAAGCCCATACTTTTTCCCACCAAGACTATCCCATGAAGGAGGCCCAAAAAGATCCACATGAAGGAGCTCCAAAGGCCTTGAAGTAGACACAACATTCTTGGGTGGGTGCTTTGATTGATGTTGCTTCCTGGCTATACATGCACTACACACACGATCTTTCTCAAAAGAGATGTTTGTTAGTCCAAGGATGTGATTACCTTTTAAGAGATCTTGAAGATTTCTCATGCCGACATGGGCTAGCCGGCGATGCCATAGCCACCCCTTGTCGGCCTTGGCCATTAGACAAGTTGCATGGAATGTGCTCTCTTCGAGAAATCAACCGTAAAGGTTGCCATCCAACTCTCCAACAAAGGCCACTTCAAGAGTATCTCTCTAAAGACTTTCACATCCGTTAGTCCAAATAGTGTATCATAACCAACAGATGCCAATTGACTAACGTAAAGCAAATGATATTTAAGGATTGGACAAGCATGACATTTGCAAGAGACATGTCATTTGTGATAGCCACCTTCCCAACCCAAGTACTGTCCTTTTGAACCTCCACCAAACATAATGCTCATGAATGGTTGAATAGCTTCCATGAAATCGTAGAGTAATTTGCTATCTCTGGTCATATGATTTGTACATCCACTATCAATCACCCATTTCACTCCACCGGAGAAGCCAACCTACACACAATTATTACTTGGTTAGAGGCACCCATTTTGCAATGGGACCTCTCAAGTTAGTCACAAGGGTCTTAGGGACCCAAATAGCGTAAAACCGAAATGCATTTCGAGAGCCAACAAACTTTGCATAAACTTCTCCATCCTTAGTCTTGCGAAGTACATAGGATAGAGGCATGAACTCTTTTGGCTTGTTGAGAGTGGGCATGCCCCTTGTGGCTTTCCCACTAGCAACCTTACCTTTCTCCTTGTGTCCTTCTCGTACAAAAGTTTCTTTTAAAGGGGTGGTGCACTTTTGAGAGGACGTCTTCTTCTTGCTTGTGCTTGGGTCAAACCCAAGTCCCTCTTTGGCGAACACTTCATTGTGTTGGCTCAACACCTCATTAAGGTTCTTTTGCCCTTGAGCACATGTCATGAGCCCTTTCTCGATTTGAGCCTTGAGAAAACGATTCTCCTCAAGAATAGATGCTAGATCACTACTAGAGTTAGTAGAATAAGCATCAACATTTATAATAGGAGACGAGTAAGCCTTAGCTAGAGTTTCAAGATAAGTAAGTTTGAGCATCTCAAAACTCTTTGTAAGAAGGGTGAGCTCTTCTTCCTTAGTCTTGAGGGACACGGATAGACGCTCACAATCCTTAGAGAGAGAAGCATGAGACTTCGCAAGCTTACTCTTATCATTCATCAACTCTTCACAAGACCCAGTAGCCTTTTTCAAGGAGGCAAGATCTTTAGTATGAACATCAATATTTGCACCAATTTTTAAGCATAGTTCATCATTTCGTGTTTCCTCATATTGGACTTTCCGCTCAAGGATTTCACATTTTTTCCTTTTCCTCGGTGACGAGGGTTTCGAGTTCCTTAATGGTGATGGTGTGCTTACTCACCATCTCCATAAGCATACGAAACATAGTGAGCTTCTTTCTTTGAGGGAGCACATGAACTTATTAAGTTTAGCAAGCATAGGATCATTTAGACCATCATCCTCATAACTATCCTCCGCATCAAGATACTCATCACTAGGAGTAGGAGGAGTGAAAAGAGGAGGGTTTGATCGTGGGGTTACCTTGACCTTGTCAGGAGAGTGTTGATCCTCTCCATCTTCTACCACGGCCTTCGCCATGAGGCACTTGTGAGCGTTGCCCTTGTAGTCCTTCATGTAGTTGTAGGTGACAACTTCACCACTCTTATTTACTAGCCTCAATGTGTTTTGAGAATCTTGAGCAACTCCGGCAACACCACTAACATCATCCGGATCGGATTCTTCTTGAGCAACCATTGCTTTCCCATCTCTCTTCTTGAGCTTGGCGTTCAAAGGATTTGGCAATTTCTTATTAGGAAAGGTCTTGGGAAACCTTGGTTTATCTTCTCTCTTCTCATAAGGGCACTCATTTGAGAAGTGGTTGGTTTCCTCACAGTTGTAGCATTTTCTTACTTTCTTCTTTTGGAATCTTCCCTTGAATTTTCCCGCGCTAAACTTCTTGACAAAGAGAGCCATGTCTTCATATGAAGGACCCTCGTCGGATTCAATCTCATCACCATCATCATCATCATCATCTTCTTCTTCTTCTTCTTCACTTTGCTCATCTTCACATACATGCTTGGCCTTCAATGCAAGATTGACCTTTGATGATGGGGAACCATGCATGGCAAGATGTTTTGTGGCATTAGCCTTTGACTCTTCAAATAGTTGAAAGGTGGATATGATGTCATATGTAGTCATTTCCTTGAAGGTATGGTGTTGTCTTATGTCCCACACCATTTGATGGTGATATGGAGCAAGAGCATGAAGCAATTTATCCACAAGGTATCTTTTAGTCATGTTGAATCCATCTTGTGTCTTGTCACACTCACATGACTCAATATCGGCAGTGAGAGTCATGAGGCGCTCATGGAGTTGATTGGGGGTTTCACCTTTCTCCATACAAAAGTTTTGCAATTGCCCCTTGGCAATTTCATATTGAGCACTCCGGAGGGTAGAGGTGCCGCCTTGGATCGTATAATACTTTCCCATAGTTCCTTGGCACTTGTGATGTGTATGAATGGTCTCCTTTGCTTTTCATCCATACCTCTCCTTATACACATGATTGCAGTGTCATTGAGGTTCTTGTCATATATTTCTCTTGGTGTGGGGTTCTTTGGATCAACCACATGATAGCCATACTCCAAGATCTCCAAAGATCTCATCGCTTCCATGTCGAAGATGATCCTGCATAGCAACTCTCCACAAAGCAAAATCGGAAGTGGCACTAAGTAAAGGAGGTTTGCCTTGAGGGTTATATCTTGGTTTCTCAACCTGAGGTCTTGCATAAAGCCAAGGAACACCGGCGTGTTCATTGCTAGAAGGTTGTCGACCAAGTGATGGAGTAGGCACAGCTTGGCCTCAAGCAAAGACCACCCGAGAGTGGTGCAAGCACCGTGGACAACGTGGCTAATCTCATTTGGACTAAGGCCTCAAGAGAAGCATCATGCTCCTCTTTTTGCTTAGCAAGGGTCTGCTCTAGATCCTCCGACGTAAGGACTTGACTTCAGAGGAAGCCTCGCCTTTATCCTTAGGATCTACAACTGTGGAGTCCCATCCGGTTCATCTCGCTATAGGGCGGTTAAGCCACAAGAATAGAGCACGAGGCTCTGATACCAATTGAAAGGATCGAGATGGACCTAGAGGGGGGTGAATAGGTACAATTACAAATTTTAATTGTTACTTAGCAATTTTAGGAATAATGCGGAATATGAAGGTGAGCCTAACAATTGCTAGTAAGTACTAAGTACTAAGCAAGTAACACAAGCATATAAGTAAGCAAGCACAATATGATGTAAGTAAGTGCAACAAGAGATAATGTATGCAAGTGTAAAAAGACAAGTAACCACAAGTAGAGAGTTAAGGTTAGGAATAACCGCAACTCCGAGAGACGAGGATGTATGCCGATGTTCACTTCCTTGGAGGGAAGCTAGTCACCGTTAGAGGGATGGATGTTACCATGAAGGCACACCAACGCCACGAAGGCTCACCCTATTCTCCCTTTGAGACAACACCACGGAGGCGTTTCTCAACCACTAGTGGTAGACCTTGGGGTGGTCTCCAAACCCTCACAAACTTTTCCGAGGGTAATCACAAAGTTTGATTCCTCTTCGGATGACTCCTACCGCCTAGGAGTCTCCAACCTCCAAGAGTAACAAGACCGATGGGGAAATGCTCAAAACTTGCTCAAGTCACGAATTCATTTGGTGCAAAGAAAGGGAAGAAGTGGATCTATCACTTGATTGGAGAACTTCTCTCAAAATGCTCCTAGAACACTTGGGAATCCAGGATTTAGTGTGGATGAATGAGACAGAGAGTGAGGGGTGTTCTTGTGAGGCTCAAAGTGAATGGTCAACCCTATCCCGCGGGAGGGAAGGGTGTATATATAGGAGGTGGGGAAAACTAGCCGTTTGGCCACTTATTGCACAGGATCTGCCGGACGTCCGGTGGTACCGGACGACCGGTGACATAGATCGGACCGACGTCCGTCCAGCAACCGGTCGTCCGCTCATGGAGTATAATCGACCGTGAACACAAAGATGTAGCGGACGTCCGGAGAGTAGCGGCCGATCACGACCGGACGTCCGGTGAGACCGAAATCCGTTAATATGTGTTCTGTTTGATGTAACGGACGTCCGGAGAAACCGGACATCCGTTAATAAGTGTTCTGTTTGTGATGTACGGACGTCCGGTGAGCACCGAAGTCCTGGCCACCAGAAGGCTAGTCCAGCAGAGTTCACAAACACAAACAAGACCGTGCACACATGATGAAAACTAAAAGGATGATAGAAGAAGTGTTTCGTGTACTTTGAGCAAGTCTTTCACGCTATCCAATGGTCCCCTCTTAATAGTGCGGGATCTCTATACTCAAGAACAAAATGAAAATAAAGGGCCAAGGCCATTTGTCTTGTATTCTCCGCTCTTGAGTAATATATACCTCTTTGCTTGTAGTCATGATCCACACACATAGCACTTGAAACATAATCCTGAGATATACTTGATAACATGATTAGTTCCAAAAATGCATGTCGTCATCAACATCAAAATAAGATTAAGGGCATGATTGCACTTTCAACCACCCCCTTTGTTTACTCCCTCCTAGACCTACTAGACACCAAAGGACGCGCCCACCTTGCCAAAAATATGGCCATGCCAGCCATACATGCGCTCTGGAGCACGCTACAGTGCGCTCCCGCGCTGTAGCCGCCCCCTGCCAACCACCTCCGGCCACCTCGGGCCTCCCCAGCGCGCCCGATGATGCGCCTTGACGTACGCAGCATGCTATGCCCTGGTCCACCTCTTCCTTCTCCCTCCTACTGCCTCCCTCTCTTGCGTGCCATGGCCGCCCGAGAGCTCCAATGAGCATGCTCACACGCGCGGCACTCTGGCACTCCCCCGCTCCCTCTCCTCCTTCCCCTGGTCGTGGACCACCTCCACAAACGCCCCGAACAAGCTCATTTGAGCCCCCGTGACCCACAGCGACGACAACAGCCTCGCCGGCGCACTAGTCCATGGTGAACCACGGGCAGGCTATTTATAGGCCTCCCCGTGCCATTCTCTCCTCACCCCTCACTCTCTGCACCACCCAATCCACCCCCAGCACCCCTAGTTCGTCTCCAGGAGCACTCGAGCTCGAGATCGAGCTCAAGCCCCGCCGCTTCGGCTCACTGGAGTTTGCGAGGTACAGGCCTTCCCCGCTCCTCCTCTGCCCCGATTTGAAACCGCCTCCTCCCACTGACCATTTCCCCTCTTCCCCCGCCTCGTTTGCACCCATAGTCGACCGAAACGACCACCACCCGACGCTCCTCCGTCGTGCCTCCTCGTCGTCGGCGAACCAGGAAACTCCGGTGACGCCCACAACCACCACCCGAAGAGCGACTCCGCGCTGAGTCCAACCGTGCCCTCATCTCGACCCGCCGTGCCCTGCATCGCCGCCGGTGAGCACGCCAGCCCTCTGGTCGCGAGGTCAGAGATGGCAGGCGGGACCCGCGTGTCATCCTCACCTCTCTCGCCCCTCTCTCTCCCACTGCACCGGGCCCCGCCGTCAGTTTAAAATCCGGCACGCTACTGGCTCGCCTGGGCCTCTTTTCCCTCTGGTCCTGCTGCACTAAGGCCGTTCTGGCCTAGTTGCACAGTGTCCCTTTTCTTTTTCTTTTTTTGTCAATCTTTAAAATATTCCACATGATAAAATAATTATCCAAATTCAATAATTCCAACTCCTAAAATCTTATAATAATCCCACATATTTATTAATGTAACTTTCATACACATCCATCAAACTTTTCTGCACTGTTCAAATTTAAATTCAAATTTGGGCATTTAAATCCTTCTTTGAAAATCCACTACTCTGTCCCCCTAACTCCAAATCCAAAACTAAGAATTTTCCCCTTCTTAGTTTTTCTCCTAGTATTTTACAAAAATAAGTTGACATTTTTCTGAGCACTTTGACTTTTCTGTTTTTATTATTGTCTTATTTTTCCGTTATTTTCTTACGATGATTAGATCGCGTATTTGACGAAGTTGTTGAAGGAGAAGAAGGAGAAGGATTTGAAGACCTTGAAGACCAAGCCAATCAAGGCAAGCAGCCCTTTCACCATGACACCCATCTTGTCCATCGGTACCCTTTTCCGATTGCATGATGAGGAAATATGACGGTGGTAAACTTGTTGTGAACCACCACATGATGCATACCCCTACTCATGACTTTACCTTATTCATGAAAGAAATGTCAAAAGACTAGTTGACGCATAATGATGCATGTGTACCATGAACTCTTCATGGTTACATTCTTTCGAAAACCCCATCGGGTGCCCCTAATGCCCTTGGGAGATCTTGAACTAAGGTTACCACTTGAGGAAGAAGTGGTGTACCTAAGAAAGCTTTTGGTGTGTGTGTGTGTAAAATTTTGGATTAGATTTATGTGTGATTACCGTCCCAACCAAACATGTGCAACCACTCTACCCCTTTATGGGACGGGGCATTATTGATTACTTAGGCTGATACTAGCATGGTGCCCACATTACTAGTGACGGGGGTGACTTGAGGTCACTCTCGGGATGGGGTCATGCTTGGATAGGCGGCCATGACTGTTTTCACAGGGGACTGGACACACCGTTGGTCCCTTTGTGTATGCGTGATAATGTAAAAAGGCAGAGTCCCACGATCTTTTGCTTATACATGAGGGTCGTGTATCAACGAGTGGACCCTATGTTAGTGTCGTCTAGGGAAAGGTAATGATCGGGTGCTTCCTCCGAGTACTTGAGGTACTTCGGGATCGTGGATGACATGAAAGATTCCCGGATCTTGTGGGTAAAGTGCGCAACCTCTGCAGAGTGTCAAACTATTTGAATAGCCGTGTCCACGGTCATGGACAGTTGGGAGGTGCTACTTAAACTATGTCCAGAAATTTTACAATCTCGGTGCATGTGTGTGTGGAAGAGAACTATTTGTGTCAAGGTGGTGACTTGACATGTTGGATGAAATGGCATTGATCCAAACTCTATTTATGTTGATATCTGTAACCTGTTCTCAAGGTTACCCATGTTCATTGATGCATATCTCACAAGTTGTTAGGACATCTCAACTAGCTTGAAGCTAGGTTGCTTACTTGTTGTACAATTGCATTGTTACTTTGAACCAACTCATGGGTTGCTTGCGAGTACATTCAAAGTACTCATTGGCTTGCCACTGGTTATTTAATTGACCAGGCATGGAAGAGCAGGAGTTTGAGGAAGAGTTCTTTGGTGACGAACATGCGAACTAGGACGCTTCCCAGTCAGAATGCCTGTAGGGTTAAGGCAGATGGCATGGGTTCTACTTATCGACAAATATTTCCGCTGCTTATGTTTCTTTCGATGTACAACCCTTAAGGCTTTATCAATGTAAGACTTGACCATAATGGTCATAATTTGTGTAAGATGGTATGTATGGATGTAAGACTCTTGTTATTCAGCTTCTGTGTGTTCAGTGAGCATTGATCTCTGGGATCACTGTACACGTGCATTCGGTGATCTTGACTTATGGGTCGGGGTCCCCCACATTTAGCCTTTGCCTTTAATGCTAGTAGAATTTTTCCTTCATAGAAGATCTCATCAGAACCCATGGACTCCTCTGCTGCCGCTTTTAGGTTTTAGATTTTTCTGCATTTTCTGAACTGCCACCGATCCAAAATTATAGTTTCAGTCTGCGAAACGTGTTTGTCCAGTACTTAGCAAAAAAATTATTCCTGATAAATCAACCTAGCCATGGCGGCTTATATCACCAGTTGTTGTTAGATTCAATACTTAATAGATTTTACTCTTGATAGACATCAATCTGGTCATGGCAGCTTACATCACCAGTTGTAGCTAGTCATATACCATTAGGCTCCTTTTAAGCCGCCATTCCGAATGTGTGATGTAATGCTTTTCCTCCGACTTAACTTTAAACCGGCTACATTGTTCTTTCTTTTAGGCTTCTTTCTTCATCATGCCGCTGAAGACATCCACTTCCTGTAACTGGGTTCGCTCCATTGTCACTGAAGACGCACTTAAGGACTTTGTAAAAATCGGCTATTTAACAGAAAAGACTGTCATGCATTATCATGTCCCTGATCCGGAAGAAGAAAGACCTCAGCCAAAGGATGGTGAAGTCATTGTTTTTACTGATCACATGAACCGGGGCTTCTTACCGCCCGGTTCAAAATTCTTCCGAGATGTTCTGCACTTCTTTGAACTTCATCCTCAAGACAGTGGACCCTATTCCATGTCAAATATCTGCAACTTCCAAGTTTTCTGTGAAGTATACCTTCAAGAGGAGCCCAGCGTTGAACTGTTCAGAGAACATTTTCATTTGAATCGTCAAAATGAGTTTAGAAACGGACCCAACTTGGAACTTGGTGGAATCTCAATTCAATGGAGAAGAGATGCCCTCTTTCCTTATGCTTGCTTGCCGAATCACCCAAAAGATTGGAACCAGACATGGTTTTATTGCCAAGACACTTCTCCGGCTGGTGAGAATCCACTGCCAGGTTATCGGGCCCAGCTTCTTGACTCCAAACACAATCTTCCTGAGAAGCTTATAGCTGCTGAACATAAAAAGCTCGCCCCACCATCGCCAAGGTCAAGGCGCTGCTGGGAAATGGCTTAACTAGTATTGACTTGGTTCGATGCTGGGTTGCTTGGCGGATCATACCATTGAGTCGCCGAACTGTCTTAATGTGTACTTACACGGGCAGTAAAAAGGATCCATTGCACCACAGCTTCGTGCGTTTAACTGACGACGCCATCAATGAAATGACGAAGTCTCTTCTAAACAAAGACCCAGCAGACTACAGCAAAGTAGTCCTAGACCCTTTATGCACATCTAACCCGCCACCAAAAGTGAGTCTTTTAAATTATTTACCTCTACCTTCATTCTTAAATGCTTTGTTAACTCAACCTTGATGACTTTCACAGGCTGACGATGACTTTTGGAAAAAGAAGTATGACCATCAAGCTGCCAAAAGGGCCAGGACCGCCAAGAAAACCGCCAAGAAGAAGGGAAAGAAATCCAGTACTTCCGAGCTGTTTGAACTGGCCGATAGCTCTGAGTTGGAGGTAGCTCTTGATTCTCTTGGATCCTTTTTCAACTACCTTATTGACATTTATTATCATTAGGATGACACGGGGACCAGTCAAGCAATCGAGGAAGAGGTAACTATCATTTCCTTCGACTCCGAGCCTTTGCCAAGACAGAAAACTCGAAGAGTAACCCGGAAAGTAAGCTTTTCACACCCCTTAGCTCATCTGGATCATCACTTTCTTTTGAAGCAACAGCAGCACGAGAGCCGGCGACAGACTCGGACCAGTGGAGGACAAGAATTATCTTCCGGCTTACCGAACACTCCAAGGAAACGTCGAAACGAGGTCATCCCAAATTTACACTCTTTTTATCCTTTAGCGGATCTCATTCGCCAGCCACTTGATTCTTCCAATTCAAATTATCAGGAGACTTCTCGCTCCTCTTCCGGCGACTCATCACAGTCCTAGCTGCCGGCTTTCAAAACTGCTCCTGGGTAATAAAAAATACTTATGATTTGCTTCTTATGTTCCTTTATATTTACACTGACCTCTCATAACCCATGCAGTGGAAAAGCCAAGCCCGCCAAGAAGGCAAGGGTGAATAATTCGGTTGAAGATCCCAAAGTCAATGAACCGGAGCAACAAATCCCAGCGCCTGAGCCCTTCGTTCCTCAACCATCAGAGACGGTTCTTGACGTTCCACCAGTGACTCCTGACCCTTCTATTGATCAAGCAAACGATGATCCTTTGACCGCTGAAGCTTCAAGCCTGGTTAAAACGCCTGAGACACATGATGATGATGTAGTGATTACTAACACCAGTTTTAGAGAGCCGAGAAGTCCTACTGTCTTGGGCAAGCACTCTGCCAAGGAAGAATACATTGAATGGCGAAAAGTGAAATTTCATGTTGCCAACTACTACTCCCAATTGAGCAATAGTGAAGTATATTCTGGCTATCTCAATCAAGTGCACACCAGACGTGATCTTGAAGTTGACATGATAAAACGGATGCCCCAAAAATTTGAGGTATGAACTCCTTTTTTATTGAGTTATGCACATCCTTTCAGCCCCCAAGTCTACTGTTTATGATGAAACTGAATATGTTGTAGACTTAGATTAACCATGAGCATAAATAATATCCTTTGATAGAACCCTTCATAATCCGGTTTACACCTACCGGGTTAAAGAAGATCTTTAATGATCAACACTGAATCCGTAGCCCCTAAGGGCCGGTTTAATCAGCATGAATGAGCCGGTCCTTTGTATCCTTGTGTAGAAAGCAGAACTTACTTGTGTAGCCCTCATGAGCCGGCTGTGGCCATTTGCGGCACAACGGGGTCACCATAAATTAGTAAAGAGAAAAGCAATATGCATTAGCCCCAAGTGTCAAGTACTCTTGCTCGCAAAGTGCTTGGGACTTACTCACATAAGTCGTTGCATGAGTAATTTTTTTTGGCAGGCACTAACCCCCAAGTGGCAAGTGTTGTTGCTTGCAAAAGGCTTGGGACTTCATGTTTTTAATCCAAATCTGAATCATTATTTTGAACTGGTGTATGTACAGGCTACCACTGCTCAACTTGAATCACAATTAATTGATGTGAAAGCTCGGCTGGAGCAGCAAGAATCAGAGACCCGGAAGGCCGACTCAAAATTCCAGTTTAGCGTGGCTAAAATGGAGAAACTGAAAACCAATTTTGAAGTTGAAAGAAGTGCTTGGTCTGAAGAGAAGACTGCCTTGACACAGCGGGCGGAGAAGGCGGAGGCGGCTCTCCAGGAGGCGACCACTGAACTTACAGGCTTAAAACACCATGTGTCTCAGATGGTTTCTGCTATCTTTGGTAAGTCACCTCGCTAGCATCAATTTTCAATTTCTTCCTTGATGATATAAACCACCTCTAACCCATCCATGATTATTATTCAGGTCCTAGGAGCACTAATCTTAACCAAGATATGCTTGTGAAGCTGAAGGCCGTTTATACACTTGCTGAGCAGCTCTATATCGACTCGCCACAAGACCGCCACAATTTCTCCGACTAATCAAGCACCTACTCTCTTGGTTGAGGTCTTGAGGAAGCTTTCTGTTTTGCCTGAAATGTTTAATGAGATGAAGCGATCATCTGCAAGAGCTGGTGATGTAACATCCTTGAGCTGGGCCAAAGCATGGCTACCAAAGCTAGACCCGGCTGATATATCAATCGGGTATCCTAGCTTGAAAGAGGATGGCAGTCCTTTTGATAAGTAAGACTTCACGCAGGAGCCCATTACGTGGCGCAGAACCGTGCTGGAAGGATGGCTCGATAGGCCATGCAAAATACACACAACACCGGATACCATAGCAACCCACAGCCTTAGAGCATATTGGATACTCTGGCAAGTGGCCAAGAGCGGCGAGGATCTCCTCACCAAAAATATTACAGAGCAACACCCCACGGTATTGACGGTCTTTGAGACTTTCACCTCAAACAATAGGCACAAAAGGGCTCTCCGCGGCCTCGCTGAAGTCTGCCAAGTCGTAGAAATCAACCCCTCGAACGACACGGCCATAACTTTCAATGCCGGTGACGAACCAAAATTCAGGACAGTCTGGTCACCAGCCGCCTTGGTCCTCAGTCCAATCGTGGACGGCTTTCGGCTTACCAAAGTGCTCTTGGACAGCGGCAGCGGACTAAACCTCATCTACGAGGAAACTCTCAATAAAAAGGAAATAGACAGGAGCCGCATTGAGCAAAGTAGCACGACTTTCCGGGGAATTATTCCCAGTCAGGAGGCATTATGCGCGGGAAAAATCACACTAGATGTGGTATTCGGCACGCCGGAGAACTATCGGTCTAAAGAGATAACCTTCCAAGTGGCCCCTTTCAACAATGGATATCACGCCTTATTAGGGTGAGATGCATTTGCACGCTTCCAAGCTATACCTCATTATGGGTACATGAAGCTCAAGATGCCCGGGCGCAATGGTATTATCACTCTTGACATAGCACTCCGTGCCGAAAACAAAACCACAGCCCTGGCCCTCGGGGCATTGTCTGAAAGCCCTTGCTGCCGAAGAGTTAACCGCACTACGCTCCACGATGGATAGGGACGACGTGATCCTAGACAAGCGACCCAAATCCACCTCCTTTAAACCAGCAGATGAAATAGTCAAATTTCAAGTTCACCCGACGGACCCCAAGAAGACAACATCCATCGGAGCATAGCTGGACCCAACGGTTGACGCTGCACTGCAAGTGTTCCTACGTGAAAACTGGGACATATTCGCCTGGCACCCTTCTGATATGCCAGGGATCCCACGCAGGCTGGCCGAACACAGCCTAAACATACTGAAGGGATACAAACTGGTCAAGCAAACACTACGGCGCTTTTCCGAACCCAAAAGACAAGCTACGGGGGAGGAGCTAGCCAAGTTACTTGAGGCCGGATTCATCAGAGAAATAAAACACCTATGTTGTCGCCTATGCTGTCACTTTCATATACTAGTGGGAATTTTCATTATAGAACTTGGCTTGTATATTCCAACGATGGGCTTCCTCAAATGCCCTAGGTCTTCATGAGCTGGCAAGTTGGATGCACACCCACTTAGTTTCTTTTGTTGAGCTTTCATACACTTATAGCTCTTAGTGCATCCGTTGCATGGCAATCCCTACTCCTCGCATTACATCAATTGATGGGCATCTCCATAGCCCGTTGATTAGCCGCTTCGATGTGAGACTTTCTCTTTTTTTCTCTTCTCCACATAACCTCCATCATTATATTCTATTCCACCTATAGTGCTATATCCATGGCTTGCGCTCATGTATTGCGTGAGGGTTGAAAAAGCTGAAGCGCGTTAAAAAGTATGAACCAATTGCTCGGCTTGTCATCGGGGTTGTGCATGATGGGGCATTTTGTGTGACGAAAATGAAGCATGGCCAAACTGTATGAATTTGTAGGGATAAGCTTGCTTTGGCCTTGTTGTTTAGAAAAGACATGATTGCTTTATTGGTACGCTCGAAGTATTATTGTTTTTATGTCAAATGATAGACTATTGCTTTGAATCACTCGTGCCTTAATATTCATTCCATGATTAGACATATGATCAAGATTATGCTAGGTAGTATTCCACATCAAAAATTATCTTTTTTATCATTTACCTACTCGAGGACGAGCAGGAATTAAGCTTGGGGATGCTAATACGTCTCCGTCGTATCTATAATTTTTGATTGTTCCATGACAATATTATGCAACTTTTATATACTTTTGGCAACTTTTTATACTATTTTTTGGGACTAACATGTTGATCCAGTGCCCAGTGCCAGTTCCTGTCTGTTGCATGTTTTTTGTTTCATAGAAACCCAATATCAAACGGAGTCCAAACGGGATAAAATGGACAGAGATTTTTTTTGGAATATTTATGATTTTGGGGAAGTAAAATCAACGCTAAATGTGGTCCGGTGGCCCACGAGACAGGGGCCGCGCCTGTGGAGGCAGGCGCGCCTGGGCTCTCTTGGGCCACTCGTAAGGCGGTTGACGCTCTTCTTTTGGCGCAAGAAAGCTAATTTTATGAGAAAGATCTGGGCGAAAGATTCACCCCAATCGGAGCTACGGATCTCCAGATATTTAAGAAACGGTGAAGGGGTAGAATCTGAGAACGCAGAAACAGAGAGATAGATGCAATCTCGGAGGGGCTCTCGCCCCTCCCACGCCATGGGAGCCAAGGACCAGAGGGGAAACCCTTCTCCCATCTAGGGAGGAGGTCAAGGAAGAAGAAGAAGAAGGGGGGCTCTCTCCCCCTTGCTTTCGGTGGCGCCGGAACGCCGCCGGGGGCCAACATCATCACCACGATCTTCACCAACACCGCCGTCATCTTCACCAACACCTCCATCACCTTCCCCCATCTATATCCAGCGGTCCACTCTCCTGCAACCCACGGTACCCTCTACTTGAACATGGTGCTTTATGCTTCATATTATTTTCCAATGATGTGTTGCCATCCTATGATGTCTGAGTAGATTTTCGTTGTCCTATCGGTGATTGATGAATTGCTATGATTGGTTTGAGTTGCATGTTTCATTATTGGTGATGTCCTATGGTGCCCTCCGTGTCGCGCAAGCGTGAGGTATTCCCGCTGTAGGGTGTTGCAATGCGTTCATGATTCGCTTATAGTGGGTTGCGTGAGTGACTGAAACACAAACCCGAGTAAGGGGATTGTTGCGTATGGGATAAAGGGGACTTAATGCTTTAATGCTATGGTTGGGTTTTACCTTAATGAATCTTTAGTAGTTGCGGATGCTTGCTAGAGTTCCAATCATAAGTGCATAGAATTCCAAGTAAGGGATTATATGTTAGCTTATGCCTCTCCCTCAAATAGAATTGTAGTAGTGATTATCGGTCTAGTAACGTAGTCAATTGCTTAGGGACAATTTCACAACTCCTACCACCACTTTTCCACACTCGCTGTATTTACTTTATTGTTTCTTTATCTAAACAGCCTCTAGTTTATATTTACGTGTTCTTTATTATCTTGCAACCTATCCAACAACACCTACAAAGTACTTCTAGTTTCATACTTGTTCTAGGTAAAGCGAACGTCAAGCATGCATAGAGTCGTATCACTGGCCGATAGGACTTGAGAGAGTATTTGTTCTACCTTTAGCTCCTCGTTGGGTTCGACACTCTTACTTATCGAAAGAGGCTACAACTATCCCGTATACTTGCGGGTTATCAATCGCTCCTGAAGGTTTCATTCCGTTTGGACTCTGTTTGATATTCCTTTCCTTTGAAACACTGAAATAGGCAAAAAACAGCAATTCGGGTTGGGCCTCCGGTTAGTAGGTTAGTCCCAAAAATGATATAAAAGTGTAAAGTAAAGCCCATAAACATCCAAAACGTGTAATATAATAGCATGGAACAATCAAAAATTATAGAAACATTGGAGACGTATCAATACTCCAGAAGCTCTCAGAGGAACGGGTGGATTGGAAATCCAACGCCTCTCAACAATTAGGGAACAAAGCACACTCGTTCCCCCTAGATGGATTGGGGCAATTCTCCGCCTAAGCCCCGCCTTGGAAGGAAATCAATCCTGCTCGAACAGGGACTAGATCCGCGGGGGGAAGAAATCACTGTGTCTGCAGCTTCACTAGCTGATTGTGGGATACGGAACACTTCTCCCAATCGCCTTTTCCAGGGCTGTGGGGATGGGAGGAAGAGCTGGGAGCGCTAGCCATGTTGGAATGTTTTCTCCTAGCAAGCTCTCGGGATTCCTCGCTTGGTATGGAATGGATCTGGAGATCCCAATCTCTTTAAATAGATGGCTTTCCTACACAGTCAGGGTGGTATATGCAAAAATACCCCGACCTCTCATATTCGCTTGACACATGGAAGCTGAAGTCATGAAGGTGTGGAAGCCGATGGGCGCGACATTAAATGGAAAGCCGAATACAACTCATTAAGTCAGGTACTTTGAAGTAATTGGAGGAGGAACAAGCCTTGCAATGCCGAAGACAATGTACGCGCCGGACACATCATCATTGAAAGACTGGTTCGGGGCCTACTGAGGGAGTCCTGGATTAAGGGGTCCTCGGCCGTCCAGACTGTTGACATAGGCCGGACTGATGGGCTATGAAGATACAAGACAGAAGACTTCTTCCCATGTCCAAATGGGACTCTCCTTTGCGTGGATGGCAAGCTTGGAGTTTGGATATGTAGATTCCTTTCTCTGTAACCGATTTTGTACAACCCTAGTCCCCTCTGGTATCTATATAAACCGGAGGGCTTAGTCCGTAGAGGCAATCATAATCATATAGGCTAGACTTCTAGGGTTTTAGCCATTACAATCTCGTGGTAGATCAACTCTTGTAATACTCACATTCATCAAGATCAATCGAGCCGGAAGTAGGGTATTACCTCCATAGAGAGGGGCCGAACCTGGGTAAACATCGTGTCCCCCGCCTCCTGTTACCATCAGCCTTAGACGCATAGTTCGGGACCCCCAACCCAAGATCCGTCAGTTTTGACACCGACATTCGCCGCCTCAGATTTCCTTCCCATGCCGCCGGCACCCACCGCAATGGTATCACCATCATAGACTCAGCAGATGAACCTGAGGAGTACACGGGTCCACAAGAGAGGTCGCACTCTTTTGTTTCTTCTTATGTTATGCATTGCTTAATATTACCTTATTGTCCTTTTCACCTCTAAGACTCCAAGTCAGGTCCAAATTGATGTTCAAACTTGAGTTCTAAATTAGTTGTGGGGCACATATCGAGGCAGCAATGAATAGTATCTATGTCTAATATCCGGTTCACCTAGGGTATGCCTATGTTGTTCATCTTGGGTGGAAAACAAATAGTAAAGCAATCATCATCTGTTTTTTTATTAAATTAAATCAATCATCAGCCTGCTATCATTATTTTTGGATCCATCCACTAGTTGTTACCATTACTCTAGATTTCTGCATACTCTCCTTACATAATCGCACTATATTTTTTGTATGCATGTCAGATATTATGCACAGTCATGCTAAACATGTGGAGAAAAAGAGGAGAGTTTTGCGCGGTAATACAATGTCATGCAGACATCGCTCCATGGTGGGTTCAATGGAAAACCCTCCCTCTCCTCTCCAGATTGTAATGCAGAGGAAGATATCTGTTCTGAGGCGGATTCAGACGCAGCTAACCACTCCTATTTACCCTCCCCCCCCCCCCAAGGTGTTTGCTCTAACTTGGCATGATGATGTTAGTCATGTCATGCATATGTTGCCTTGCAGTGCCTACTCTTGACATCATATATGTCATCTGCTTAGTTTAGACATGTTCTGTAATGCCACCTATTTAGTTTCAATATCATATATGGAAATTATGCAGTCTCATGTCTTTTAGCCAACCATAATATATGTGAAATGTGCAATGCCATCCTGTTTAACCAGACGTCATATATTTGAATGATATCTAGCCCATCCTTTTCTTCATTAAATTTCCATTTGTCGACAATGTTTGTACATTAAACTACTCTTCCTGTGAATCAGCCATTTGAGTGGGTGATGGAAAAAATCTGGAGTGAAAACAAGGTCTTCAGAGCAGACAGTGCTACTAGTCGAAGCAGATCTCTTGATGGGTCCCGATAGCTCCTCAGAGATGGATTTAGAGACAGATGACGAGTCCTATTCCTCCATCGAGGTGTATGCTCTAACTTGCCACGGTTCTACTGCTCATATCATGCATATGGTGTCTTGCATTGCATAGTTTAGACATCGTATACACCATATTCAACACCATGTTCTTAGTTCAGACATCATATATGTGAATGCCCTCTGCTTAGCATATAAATCACAAATGTGAATTAAATCATGCGATCCTGGTTACTTAGATAACATGTATGTGAATTATGTCATGTGATCCTGTTTAGTTAGTCATCATATCTTTGAATTATGTTATGCTATGCTATCCAGTTTAGATAGACATCATATATGTGAAATTATGTCATGCTATCCATTCTAGTTAAACAATATACATGTCAACTATTTAATGCCCTCTTTTTTCCACACTATCTATTGCATCTGTCTCTCATACAATGTGTGTACATTCAACTATGTTTCCTGTTTATCAGCCATTTGAATTGTAGCAGGTGATGGCAGTATCTAGTGGAGTAAAAACATGGTCTTCAAATAAAACAGTGCTACCTCTTGGTGTAGATAGCACCCTGGTTGTACATGCACGAGAACCAGCCCTACCACACATAACATAGACTCGCAGATTTTACCCCTACTGCAACGGACAGAGAACCAGCTTCACCCAATCTAACCCCAACCCCAGCGGATAGTAACCCAGTTCCTATTGACACAGCACCATCTCCACCACAGAGCTCCCAAACAAGAGCAGTTAGTAAGGCAGCTCCAATGCCCAAAGCGCCAGTACTAACACGACGAACCCCAACTCCACCAGTTAGTACACCTATTCTTGTGGAGGAAGCACAACCAACCATTCATAGTTTAGCATCTATCGCATTTGATGTTGTTAAATCCTATGTGCGTATCTTCCCATCATGGAAATATTATACCGAAGATGAAGGAAAATGCCAGTTGTAGGTGTTTGTCTAGGAGTTATGTGTAAGTAATGTTATTCATGGCAATTACTTTGCTTTCTCCCATACATTCTACCTCCATGATGGTTATAATACAACAAATTTTCTCATTTTTCCCTATAGAGAAGGACCGATTTGGAAACTCAAGATGAGGTAACCTGTGCTAATACCTCTGCTATCTTCAAGAATTCTTGGTGGCGATCGAATTACTCAAGAAAATGTACTTCACGGCAAAGAAACTCATCAAATTCCCTTATGATCTCCCCGAGACACATTTATCGATGATGATGACTTTCGTCTTGAGCTTGCGTTTTTTCAGAATTATCATCAATTCATTCATGTAAAGTGAGATCTAATATATATCATACTATCTTTATTAGATCTCACTTTCGCAAGTGGTCCTCGGCGATTGACAACCCTTTATTGCGCTGGTTGCGAAGTTCTCGCTTGTTTGTGTAGGTGCGTGACTTTGAGGAGCCTCCTACTGGATTGATACCTTGGTTCTCAAAAACTGAGGGAAATACTTATGCTACTTTGCTGCATCACCCTCTCCTCTTCGAGGAAAACCAATGCAAGCTCAAGACGTAGCAAGTACCAGGATGGGCAATGAATCAAGAGTGACGTGTATGAAAAATTATGCATGGTGGCTTTGCCACAAATACGATGTCAACTACATGATCATGAAAGGCAATATGACAATGATGATGCGTGTCATGATAAACAGAATGGTGGAAAGTTGCATGGCAATATATCTCGGAATGGCTATGGAAATGCCATAATAGGTAGGTATGGTGGCTGTTTTGAGGAAGATATAAGGAGGTTTATGTGTGATAGAGTGTATCGTATCACGGGGTTTGGATGCACCGGCAAAGTTTGCACCAACCCTCAAGGTGAGAAAGGGCAATGCACGGTACCGAAGAGGCTAGCAATGATGGAAAGGTAAAAGTGCGTATAATCCATGGACTCACATTAGTCATAAAGAACTCATATACTTTTTGCAAAAATTTACAAGTCATCAAAAACCAAGCACTATGCGCATGCTCCTAGGGGGATAGATTGGTAGGAAAATACCATCGCTCGTCCCCGACCGCCACTCATAAGGATGACAATCTAAGAACACCTCATGTTTCAAATTTGTTACACAATGGTTACCATACGTGCATGCTATGGGACTTGCCAACTTCTACACAAGCATTCTTTAAATTCACAATTACCCAACGAGCATGACTCTAATATCACCACCTCCATATCTCAAAACAATTATCAAGTATCAAATTGATCATAGCGTCCAATTCACTTCCTATGATAGTTTTTATTATACCCAACTTGGATGCCCATCATTCTAGGACCAATTTTATAACCATAGCAAATATCATGCTTTCTAAGAGACTCTCAAAATAATATAAGTGAAGCATGAGAGATCAACAATTTCTACAAAATTAAACCACCGCCGTGCTCTAAAAGGTATAAGTGAAGCACTAGAGCGAAATTATCTAGCTCAAAAGATATAAGAGCACATAGAGTATTCTAATAAATTCCAAATCAGGTGGGTTTCTCCCAAAAGGTGTGTACATAAAGTATGATTGTGTTAAACTAAAAAGCAAAGACTAATATCATACAAGACGCTCCAAGCAAAACTCATATCATGTGGCGAATAAAAATATAGCTCCAAGTAAAGTTACCGATAGACGAAGACGAAAGAGGGGATGCCTTCCGGGGCATCCCCAAGCTTAGGCTTTTGGTTATCCTTGAATATCTTGGGGTGCCATGTGCATCCCCAAGCTTAGTCTCTTGCCACTCCTTATTCCATAGTCCATCAAATCTTTACCCAAAACTTGAAAACTTCACAACACGAAACTCAACAGGAAATCTCATAAGCTCCGTTAGTGCAAGAAAGAAAAACCACCACATAAGGTACTGTAATGAACTCATTCTTTATTTATAATGGTGTTAAACCTACTGTATTCCATCTTCTCTATGGTTCATACCCCGATACTAGCCATAGATGCATCAAAATAAGCAATCAACACACGAAAAACAGAATCTGTCAAAAACAGAATAGTCTGTAGCAATATGTAGCTCTCGAATACTTCAGGAACTCTAAAAATCCTAACAAAATAGGAAGTCCTGGGAAATTTCTCTATCGATCTACAGAAAAATGAATCAATGCAAAATCATGTTTCTGTGATTTACTAAAATTATATTCGTGCGCGCAAAGTTTCTGTTTTTCAACAGAATCAAATTAACTATCACCGTAGGTTATCCTATAGGTTCTACTTGGCACAAACACTAATTAAAACATGAAAACACATCTAAACATAAGCTAGATGAAATATTTATTACTAAACTGAAGCAAAAAAGCAAAAAAACTACGATAAAATTGGGTTGCCTCCCAACAAGTGCTATCCTTTAATGCCCCGAGCTAGGCATAAAAGCGAGGATAGATCTAAGTATTGCCATCTTTGGCATTCAATTCATAAGTAGCTCGCATGATAGATTAATAAGGTAATTTAACTTTCTTTCTAGGGAAGTATTCCATGCCTTTCCTTATGGAAATTGGAATCTAATGTCCCTTCCTTCATATCAATAATTGCACCAATTGTTCTAAGGAAAGGTCTACCAAGAATAATAGGACATTAAAGATTGCAATCTATATCAAGAACGATAAAATCTACGAGCACATAATTCCTATTTCAACAATAAGAACATCATTGATCCTTCCCATAGGTTTCTTAATGGTGGAATCCACAAGGTGCAAGTTTAAAGAGCAATCATCAAAATCATGGAATCCTAGCACATCACATAAAGTTTTTTCAGAATCGTGGAAACACTAGCACCCGAATCACACAAAGCATAATGCTCATGATCTTTGATTTTAATCTTTATAGTAGGTTCCCACTCATCATAAAGTTTTCTAGGTATAGAAACTTCCAAATTAAGTTTTCCCTCATAAGATTGCATCAAGGCATCAACAATATGTTTGGTAAAAGCTTTATTTTGACTATAAGCATGAGGAGAATTCAACACATATTGCAATAAGGAAATACAATTTATTAAAAAACAATTATCACAATTAAATTCCTTGAAATCCATAATAGTGGGTTCAATGCTATGTAAAGTCTTGACCTCTCCAATCCCACTTTTACCAAATTTAGCATCAAGATCTAAAAACTTTGAATCATTGGGACGCCTTTTAGCTAAAGTTGACTCATATCCAGTCCCATCATTATTAAGATTTATATTGCAAAACAAAGATTTAATAGGGGACACATCAATAACTTTTAGATCTTCATCATTATTTTCATGGAAACTAGAAGAACACGCTTTTACAAAGCAATCTTTCTTAGCATGCAACCTAGCGGTTCTTTCTTTGCACTCATCAATGGAAATTCTAATGGCTTTGAGAGACTCATTGATATCATGCTTAGGTGGAATAGATCTAAGTTTCAAAGAAGCAACATCAAGAAAAAGTCTATCAACGTTCCTAGCCAATTCATCAACACTATTCTTTTGAGAGATCATAAATTCTTTTGAGAGATCATAAATTCTTTAACACTATTCTTAAAATCAGAGGACATCTTATTAAACTTTCCATAAGAATTATTGTAGGAATTGCCATAATTATTAGAGGAATTACTAGGGAACGGCCTAGGATTAAAGTTTCCTCTATACGCGTTGTTACCAAAATTATTCCTACCAACAAAATTCACATCCATAGATTCATTATTATTCTCAATCAAAGTAGAAAAAGGCATATCATTAGGATCAATAGGAGCACTCTTAGTAACAAACAATTTCATAAGTTCATCCATCTTTCCACTCAAAACATTAATTTCTTCTATAGCATGCACTTTTTTACTAGTAGATCTTTCGGTGTGCCATTGAGAATAATTAGCCATAATGTTATCAAGGAGTTTAGTAGCTTCTCCTAAGCTGATTTCCATAAAAGTGCCTCTCGCAGCCGAATCTAAAAGATTTCTAGAAGCAAAATTCAATCTGGCATAAAAGTTTTGTATGGTCATCCATAAATTCAAACCATGAGTAGGGCAATTGCGAATCATCAATTTCATTCTTTCCCAAGATTGGGCAACATGCTCATGATCAGTTGTTTAAAATTCATAATATCGTTCCTAAGGGAGATGATCTTAGCGGGAGGAAAATACTTAGAGATAAAAGCATCTTTGCACTTATTCCATGAATCAATACTATTCTTAAGCAAAGACGAAAACCAAGTTTTAGCACGATCTCTAAGTGAAAACAGAAATAACTTCAATTTAACAATATCATTATCCGTATATTTTTGCTTTTGCATATCACACAAATCAACAAAGTTGTTTAGATGAGTAGCGGCATCTTCACTAGGAAGGCCGGAGAATTGATATTTCATAACAATATTCAACAAAGCAGCATTGATTTCACAAGATTCAACATCATTAAGAGGAGCAATCGGAATGCTAAGGAAATCATTATTATTGGTATTGGAAAAGTCACACAATTTGGTATTATCTTGCGCCATCGTGACAAGCAATCCAACACACAAGCAAACAAAAAGACAAGCGAAAAAGAGAGGCGAACGGGAAAGAGAGGGCAAATAAAATGGCAAGGGTGAAGTGGGGGAGAGGAAAACGAGAGGCAAATGGCAAATAATGTAATGCGAGGGAGATGAGTTTGTGATGGGTACTTGGTATGTCTTGACTTGAGCAAAGACCTCCCCGGCAACGGCGCCAGAAATCCTTCTTGCTATGTCTTGAGCTTGCGTTGGTTTTTCTTGAAGAGGAAAGGGTGATGCAGCAAAGTAGTGTAAGTATTTCCCTCAGTTTCTTAGAACCAAGGTATCAATCTAGTAGGAGGCTCCTCAAAAGTCCCACACACCTACACAAACAAACAAGAACCTCGCGACCAACGCAATAAATGGGTTGTCAATCCCTTCACGGCCACTTGCGAAAGTGAGATCTGATAGAGATAATATGATAAGATAAATATTTTTTTTGGTATTTTTACGATATAGATTGGAAAGTAAAAGACACAAATAAAAGTAGATGGTAAACTTATATGATAAAAGATAGACCCGGGGGCCATAGGTTTCACTAGTGGCTTCTCTCAAGATAGCATAAGTATTACGGTGGGTGAACAAATTACTGTAGAGCAATTGATAGAAAAGCGCATAGTTATGATATTTTCTAGGCATGATCATGTATATAGGCATCACGTCTGTGACAAGTAGACCGACTCCTGCCTGCATCTACTACTATTACCCCACACATCGACTGGCTCCTGCGTGCATCTAGAGTATTAAGTTCATGAAGAACAGAGTAACGCATTAAGAAAGATGACATGATGTAGAGCGATAAACTCAAGCAATATGACATAAACCCCATCTTTTTATCCTCGATGGCAACAATACAATATGTGACTTGCTGCCCCTGCTGTCACTGGGAAAGGACACCGCAAGATTGAACCCAAAGCTAAGCACTTCTCCCATTGCAAGAAAGATCAATCTAGTACGCCAAACGAAACTGATAATTAAAAGAGACTTGCAAAGATAACTTAATCACACATAAAAGAATCCAGAGGAGATTCAAATATTTCTCATAGATAAACTTGATCATAAACCCACAATTCATCGGATCTCGACAAACACACCGCAATAAGAGTTACATCGAATAGATCTCCAAGAATATCGAGGAGAACTTGAAGGAAATATGCCCTAGAGGCAATAATAAAGTTTTTATTTGCTTCCTCATATCATGATAAATGTTTATTATTCATGCTAGAATTGTATTACCCGGAAACATAATACATGTGTGAATACATAGACAAACATAGTGTCACTAGTATGCCTCTACTTGACTAGCTCATGAATCAAAGATGGTTAAGTTTCCTAACCATAGACATGAGTTGTCATTTGATTAACGGGATCACATCATTAGGAGAATGATGTGATTGACTTGACCCATTCCGTTAGCTTAGCACTTGATCGTTTAGTATGTTGCTATTTCTTTCTACATGACTTATACATGTTCCTATGACTATGAGATTATGTAACTCCTACTTACCGGAGGAACACTTTGTGTGCTACCAAACGTCACAACGTAACTGGGTGATTATAAAGGTGCTCTACAGGTGTCTCCAAAGGTACTTGTTGAGTTGACGTATTTCGAGATAAGGATTTGTCACTCCGATTGTCGGAGAGGTATCTCTTGGCCCTCTCGGTAATGCACATCATTATAAGCCTTGCAAGCAATGTAGCTAATGAGTTAGTTATGGGATGATGCATTACGTAACGAGTAAAGAGACTTGCCGGTAACGAGATTGAACTAGGTATTGAGATACCGACGATCGAATCTCGGGCAAGTAACATACCGATGACAAAGGGAACAACGTATGTTGTTATGCGGTTTGACCGATAAAGATCTTCGTAGAATATGTAGGAGCCAATATGAGCATCCAAGTTCCGCTATTGGTTATTGACCGGAGACGTGTCTCGGTCATGTCTACATAGTTCTCGAACCTGTAGGGTCCGCACGCTTAAAGTAAGATGACAGTTATATTATGAGTTTATGTGTTTTGATGTACCGAAGGTTGTTCGGAGCCCCGGATGTGATCATGGACATGACGAGGAGTCTCAAAATTGTCGAGACATGAAGATCGATATATTGGACGGCTATATTTGGACACCGGAAAGGTTCCGGGTGAGATTGGGACTATACCGGAGCTCCGGGAGGTTATCGGAACCCCCCGGGAGGTATATGGGCCTTAATGGGCCTTAGTGGAAAGGAGGGGAAAGGAGCAAGGGAGGGGGCGCCCCCCCCCAAGCCCAATCCGAATTGGGAGGGGGGCCGCCCCCCCCCCCTTTGTTGGGGAACGTAGTAATTTCAAAAAAAATCCTACGCACACGCAAGATCATGGTGATGGCATAGCAACAGAGGGGAGAGTGTTCGCCCACGCACTGTGAGACCGTAAGCGGAAGCGTTAGCACAACGCGTTGATGTAGTCGACGCCTTCACGATCCGACCGATCCAAGCACCGAACGACGGGCCTCCGAGTTCAACACGCTCAACTCGATGATGATCTCCACCTCCGATCCAGCAGAGCTCGGAGATGAGTTCCACAAGACGACGGCGTGGTGGCGATGATGATGTTCTACGCACAGGCTTCGCCTAAACTCCGCGACGATATGACCGAGGTGGAATATGGTGGAAGGGGCACCGACACGGCTAAGGAACGATCCGTAGATCAACTTGTGTGTCTATGGGTGCCCCCGCCTGTGATATAAAGGAGCAAGGGGAGGCCGGCCGCCCCTTGGGGCACGCCAAGGAGGAGGAATCCTCCTCCTAGTAGGAGTAGGACTCCTCCTTTACTACTCCTACTAGGAGGGGGAAGGAAGGGGAGAGGGGAAGGAAGGGCGCACCCCCCTAGTCCAATTCGGACCGTAGGGGGGGGCGCAGCGCCCATGCCGCCGCCTTTCTCCTTTCCCCTAAGGCCCATAAGGCCCAATATTCTCCTGGGGTGTCCGAATAAAGTCGTCCAATATATCAATCTTTATGTCTCGACCATTTCGAGACTCCTCGTCATGTCCGTGATCACATCCGGACTCAACAAACTTCGCACATCAAAACTTACAAACTCATAATAAAACCGCATCGAACGTTAAGCGTGCGGACCTGCGGGTTCGAGAACTATGTAGACATGACCTAGAACTATTCTGGTCAATAACCAATAGCGGACCTGGATGCCCATATTGGTTCCTACATATTCTACGAAGATCTTTATCGGTCAAACCGCATAACAACATACATTGTTCCTTTGTCATCGGTATGTTACTTGCCCGAGATTTGATCGTTCGGTATCCAATACCTAGTTCAATCTCGCTACGCAAGTCTCTTTACTCGCTCAGTAATACATCATCTTATAACTAACTCATTAGTTACAATGCTTGCAAGGCTTAGGTGATGAGTATTACCGAGAGGGCCCAGAGATACCTCTCCGACAATCGGAGTGACAAAACCTAATCTCAATTATGCCAACTCAACATGTACCTTCTAAACACCAGAGAGCACCTTTATAATCACCCGATTATTGCTAGACATTTGGTAGCACACAAAGTGTTCTTCCGGTAAACGGGAGTTGCACAATCTCATAGTTGCAGGAACTTGTATAAGTCATGAAGAAAGCAATAGCAGTATACTAAACGATCAAGTGCTAGGCTAACGGAATGGGTCATGTCAATCCCATCATTCTCCTAATGATATGATCTCATTAATCAAATGACAACACATGTCTATGGTTAGGAAACTTAACCATCTTTGATTAATGAGCTAGTCAAGTAGAGGCATACTAGTGACTATATGTTTGTCTATGTATTCACACATGTATCATGTTTCCGGTTAATACAATTCTAGCATGAATAATAAACATTTATCATGATATGAGGAAATAAATAATAACTTTATTATTGCCTCTAGGGCATATTTCCTTCAGTCTCCCACTTGCACTAGAGTCAATAATCTAGATTACATAGTAATGATTTTAACACCCATGGAGTCTTGGTGTTGATCATGTTTTGCTCGTGAGAGAAGCTTAGTCAACGGGTCTGTCACATTCAGAGCCGTATGTATTTTGCAAATATTCTATGTCCACAATGCTCTGCGCGGAGCTACTCTACCTAATTGCTCCCACTTTCAATATGTATCCAGATTGAGACTTAGAGTCATCTGGATCAGTGCCAAAACTTGTATCGACGTAACCCTTTACGACGAACCTTTTTTCACCTCCATAATCGAGAAACATATCCTTATTCTACTAAGGATAATGTTTGACCGCTCTCCAGTGATCTACTTCTAGATCACTATTGTACTCCCTTGCCAAACTCAGTGGTAGGGTATGCAATAGATCTAGTACACAGCATGGCATACTTTATAGAACCTATGGCCAAGGCATAGGGAATGACTTTCATTCTCTTTCTATCTTCTATCGTGGTTGTGCTTTGAGTCTTACTCAATTTCACACCTTTGCAACACAGGCGAGAACTCTTTCTTTGACTGTTCCATTTTGAACTACTTCAAAATCTTGACAAGGTTTGTACTTTTGAAAAACTTATCAAGCGTCTTGATCTATATTAATAGATCTTGATGCTCGATATGTAAGTAGCTTTATTGAGGTCTTTCTTTTAAAGAACTCCTTTCAAATACTCCTTTATGCTTTGCAGAATAATTCTACATTATTTTCAATCAACAATATGTCATTCACATATACTTATCAGAAATGTTGTAGTGCTCCCACTCACTTTCTTGTAAATACAGGCTTCACCGCAAGTCTGTATAAAACTATATGCTTTGATCAACTTATCAAAGTGCATATTCCAACTCCGAGATGCTTGCACCAGTCCATAGATGGATCGCTGGAGCTTGCACATTTTGTTAACACCTTTAGGATTGACAAAACCTTCTCGTTGCATCATATACAACTCTTCTTAAATAAATCCATTAAGGAATGCGCTTTTGTCTATCCATTTGCCGATTTCATAAAATGCGGCAATTGCTAACATGATTCGCATGCACTTAAGCATAGATACGAGTGAGAAACTCTCATCGTAGTTAACACTTTGACCTTGTCGAAAACCTTTATGCATAATTCTAGCTTTGTAGATAGTAACACTACTATCAGCGTCCGTCTTCCTCTTGAAGATCCATTTATTCTAATGACTCACCGATCATCGGCAAGTCAATCAAAGTCTACACTTTGTTCTCATACATGGATCATATCTCGATTTCATGGCCTCAAGCCATTTTATGAATCTGGGCTCATCATCGCTTCCTCATAGTTCGAGGTTCATCATGGTCTAATAACATGACCTCCGGAATAGGATTACCGCACCACTCAGTGCGGACTGCACTTTGAAGACCTACGAGGTTTCAGAGTAACTTGATCTCAAGTTTCATGATCATCATCATTAGCTTCCTCACTAATTGGTATAGGAATCATCGAACTGATTGTGATGAACTACTTTCCAATTCGGGAGAAGGTACAAATTACCTTATCAAGCTCTTACTTTCCTCCCACTCACTTCTTTCGAGAGAAACTCCTTCTCTAGAAAGGATCCATTCTTAGCAACGAATGTTTTGCCTTCGGATCTCTGATAGAAGGTGTACCCAACAGATTCCTTTGGGTATTCTATGAAGACGCATGTCGGTGTCAAACCGCGGATCTCGGTAGGGGTCCCGAATCGCAAGGCCCAGCGGATGGTAACAGGAGACAAGGGACACGATGTTTTACCCAGTTTGGGCCCTCTTGATGGAGGTAAAACCCTACGCCCCGCTTGATTAATATTGATGATGGTAGTACAAGAGTGGATCTACCACGAGATCAAGGAGGCTAAACCCTAGAAGCTAGCCTATGGTATGATTGTTGTAATGGAGGTTATGTCCTACGGACTAAAGCCCTCCGGTTTATATAGACACCGGAGAGGGCTAGGGTTACACAGAGTCGGTTACAATGGTAGGAGATCTACATATCCGTATCACCAAGCTTGCCTTCCACGCCAAGGAAAGTCCCATCCGGACACGGGACGGAGTCTTCAATCTTGTATCTTCGTAGTCTTGGAGTCCGTGCGACGATGATAGTCCGCTGTCCGGACACCCCTAGTCTAGGACTCCTCAAGAGCCCCTGAACCTCGGCTTCAATGATGATGAGTCCGGTGCGCATAACGTTCGGCATTGCAAGGCGGGTTCCTCCTTTGAATAATCCGGAGAAGATTGTGAACACCAGATAGTGTCCGCTCGCAAAATAAATTCCACATTCCTCCGTAGAGAGAATAAAATGTACACAAGTTCAATCTGGCGACGATTTTGCGGCGTGACATCACACCACTACAAAGCCTTTACTTGAATCGCTTTTTATTATACCACCTCGGTAGATTTAGCGGCGGTTTCTTGGCACGCCTTGTCGAGCGGAGATCGTGTTCCCTTATTCCGTGATTCTCATCAATACGGACGTAGAACCCAACCGCGCCATTGATGGTGGCGCTTTGGATATAAGCGAGTTTTATCGGGCTAGTGGGGACGATAGTCTTCGTCCCGCCTATATATAAGGGATAAGGATTCACCTTTTCACCCACGCCTCTTCCTCCTTTGCTTATCCATCTCCAAGACTTGAGCTCCAAATACCAAGTTCACAAGATCTCGCCGACCTTCCCGACCATGTCCGGAGCGGAGGTAAATGGTTGGCCTCCACCGCTAAGGAGGAGCACATCACAAAGCTGCAGCAGCCGGATACCTTTCCGACGACGCCTCGCACCGGCTACCCGACGAGGGGCAGCTCATCCCCACCCCCAGCCCCATGAGAGGGTCGCTTTCCTTCCCCACTTCCTCCGCTGATCGGGCTTTCCACTTCACCCCTTTGTCCGGGGCTCATGTTCTACTACGGCCCGATTTCCATGATCCGCGCCAACTTCATCCTCAACATCTCGGCGTTTATCGTCAGTGTGCGAGGCCTTCCTCTCGCATCCAGCCCCACTTGACTTGTGGCTCAAGACCTTCAATGTCAAGCGAAGGTATTGAAGGGCACTCAAGCGGAGTGCGGAGGCGCCATGTTGGGCAAGATGCCCAACGCCCTTGGTTCAAGGGCCTTCGTGGAATCCGCCAAGGGTGGCGGTCGGGTGGTTCTACATCACCGAGCCGCGACCCTTCATGGGCGGCGCCCCCGAAGTTCAGATCTGGTATCCCTACGCAACTCACCTCCCGGAAAGAGAAGGGCTTGTTTGGGGTAATTCAAGGAGCCGACGGACTCCAAGCTCAGATCCGTAAGCCGTGAACAAGAAGCTCAGGCTGGTTAACATGGTCCAAGTCATGCTCGTCCGCGGATTCTCCCATGCCAAGAACGGGCATTCAATCTGTGGGAGTTTGATCCGAACAGACCAGCGTTGAGCGGGCTCTTCGACACGACGCACGGCGCTGGAGGGTGCTTGTTAAGGGCGCCGGTCCCCGCATCCGCCGACGGAAGATCGCGGATTTCACTCGCAGCGCCCACCGACGAGGTAAGTGATTCTACCCTTTACGGGACACTTATTGTTAATAGATTGATTCTAAGCGGGTTTCAATCTCCCTTTCCCTTGGCAGAGTGGATGAAGAAGGCCGAGCAGCTCATCCGCCTGCTCCCATGCCGAAGACCCAAAGGGCGCCTGCCTAGCGGGTTGCTGGTTCCGCACCGCACGTGGTGCCGAGAAGAAGGCCAAGAAGGTGGCCACGGTACTCGAAAGAGTTCCCTTTCAGTCTCCAACGACTGAGGCGGACTCCTCCCGAAGATGAGGAGGAGGAAGAAGACTCTATCCCAGAGGAGGGAGAGAGGAAGAGGAAGGCTTCCCCAACAGGGGAGGCCGAAGGGTCCAAGAGGGGAAGAACTATTCCCCCGGACAGTTCCCCCAATGCCAACATTGGCGAAGAAGAGTGGCCTTCAAGGGCCAGGCCTCCGGCGAGATCGTAAGTATCCGGATTCCTGAATGATCTGCAATTTCTTTTGTGTCACACAGTGTCCTTCTAATGCCGCATACTGCCTGCAGTCCGGTCGATGATGATCTCCCCGCTTCGTTGAGCGGGTCGTTGGCTCCATCGGATGTAGATTCCTTCCCGACTGCCTCCACCCCTCGCGCCGCTGAGGACGCCGAGGTGGGATCCCGAGAAGGGACCCATCAAGAGGAGGCTCCGGAGGCGCCGCAAGGCAGCCTCCCAGACTTTGCGCCGACTCTCGCCGGAACTGCAGTGGTTCCAGAGTCCGCAAAGTGCCCTTCGCAAGAAGGGCAAGACCGTGACACAAAGCGCCCCCGTCCCAACCGGAGGCGCCGGACAACTTGTTGGAGGCGCCAAAGGCGCTCCATCGAGGAAGAACACCGCACTATCATGAGTACGGTGATTCAGAGGTTCACTCGCCAAGAGCGAGCTAACTGAAGCTTCGCAGCCCTTCTAACAGCTTTGTGGTAAGAAGTTAAAATTGTGTAATGTAATACCGATAGACAAGAGCCCTCGATGCTCGGTTCGGTGTTCGGAAAGAAAAGCCGGACTGAGGATCTAAAAAGATATACGCAGGGTTGCTAATAAATTATGTCAATATGGGTTTGCAGGTTGCGCTGCCGACCTCTGCCAAGACCGATCATGCGAGGTCGGTGCATTGAAGCAGGATCTCGAGCGGTCCAAGCAAGAGCTCGGCCGTGCCAAAAAGCAGCTCGAGGAAAAATAAGGTGAGTAACACCACTTTGAATAATTACCTTACAGAAAAGGATTTAGGTTGCAAAAAATAACAAGGATAACATGGGCACTGCAGGGGCCACTAACGAGGTGGCAGCCACGGCGAGAGGCTGTGTCCGCGCCGAACGCAATGCGCCGCGAACGGGTAGAGCGAGAAAAGCAGGAGGCGCGAGTGGCGGAGGTGCGGCAAGAGCTCCAGGCTCTCATGGAGAAGCATGAGAGTGTGGAGCGCAACTCAAAGACTCGAGAGTCCGAGCTCGCCTCGGCTCTCGAAAGTGCCAAGTCCGCCAAGGCCAAGGCCCATAAGGCCCTTCAGGAGGTTGAGGATATGAAGAAAATAGTGGCGGGTAAGGCATTTTTCATGCAAAGCAAGCATGTTAATGTAAACTACCTGACACTTACCCGAATTCGGCGCTTTCCAGGGTCGTTTGTAGATCTACCTCGCAGTGTATCCGATGCTGCCGCATTCTACCGTGGCGAGGAGGGGAGCTCAACGGAGAAGGTCTTCTGGTCTCAGTACGCTGAGGTCGGCCATCCGGTGCCACCTAGCGACCAGCTGAAGCAGCTGGTCGAGCTCCACAAGGTAGCTGAGGAGGCCATGAAGGGCCTTATAGTCCGGTGGCAGGCTCGACAGGCCATGCTCAGGAGCTACTTCACCTCGTCGGCGGGCCGGTGGATGCATGCCCCTTGGTGGATGTCATCAAGTGCTCCGCTTGTATTGAAGGTGCTCGTCGGGCCCTTGCCCGCGCAAAGGTGCACTGGGGCAGGCTGGATGCGGAGAGGCTTCTTACTGACCCGCCGCCAGCGGGCAAGGAGTATCGTACGCCTAAAATGTACTATAAGACTGTCCTGAAGGGTGCCCGCAATATTGCGGATGAGTGCCCCAGAGATGTAATTATTGAGTAAACTCGCTATGTATTATCTTGTGCGCTGAAAACTTTGTTCATATGCGCTACGCAACGCTTGTTTAATTTAAAATATTACCTTCTGTGCGGCCGTTTATAAAATCTGAGAGATGGCAAGTCATTGGCTTCAGCCCCCAAGCCATGAAAGTCTTTGGGGTGTTCGGATAAACTTGAGCACTCTTGTTCCCATTTTTGGTCCATCTAGGGAGGCGCTCAACACAACGAACAAGGCAACCGGACTTATAATGCTTGAACACTCTCACTTAGCCATAGAATTCTATAATTTTAAATTTCGGCGAAGCCCCTAGTATTCGGAAGACCGAATTCGGGGCGCTATCCACGCCTTCGTCGGACATTATCCGGTACTTCGCTCGAAGCGGCATAAGTCTTTAGGGACCCGAAAAGGCCTCTCGAACAGCGACCAGTCTCTCGCCTTATCATGCCAGTCAGTTTTAGCTTTCTCCACTGAGGCGCTCGCCCAACTCAACCAGGCGCAATCGCGATGGTTCTCCCAGGCCACCTTAGCCGGCGAATCTAAACGTAAGGCACCAAAACGTGGGAGCCAGCAAACCCAACTATTGACCCAAGACATGATTCGAGCCGATTCATATAATGCTATAAGTTTGGGGTGCCGCACTTGTGAAAGTGTTTGGACTTATCACACCATAATGCGGGGACATAAGCCCTCGGTGTATTCGGCCGCACCAAAATATACGGTGCAAGATGTCATTAATGAACATATGTGTAAAGTAATGCAATAATAGGCAAAAAATGCTGCATTATTTATTTAAGGAATTACGCTATGAGTGCGGAAGGATACAAATAGTGCGTAAGCAAGGATTGGACTAAATAAACATGTCCCCCTCCGAGGGTGGGCTGCGGACTGGTGTATATAATCGAATTTAATGCTCGTAATGGAGACCACACGAGTGTTCGCTGCAGCCTTTTTCCCTCCCCCGGCTGTTGCATCGTGAGTTCGGGCGTGTTACGCCACGGACAGGCCTCTCGTGAACGGAGTCCTGTGTATACAAAGAAACAAAAAAGAGACACACTTGTGAGCCCCTGGTGTGGTCGAGCCGCACTGGTCTCATTGTGGTCGTGCCCTCCCTAGGCCCATGGTATCTCCAGAGCGTAATGATGTACGCGGAGGGTTGGTCTTGTAATCATGCGAGGGATGGGGTTGGGGCCGCATTGCTGCGTGTGCTCGGAACGTGCCAGGTGGTCTTGGTTGATGTTGCTCCGGACACGTTTGGCCGTGTCCGGCCATTTAACGGCCGGGCTCGAAAATTGCCTTAGAAGGCTGCTCTGTACTTCTGCCGCGAGAGCCGCTGTATGTTCCTCCGTTCCGAGGGAGCGTTCCGTATTTTCATAGACCGTGATGACTCCACGAGGGCCTGACATCTTGAGCTTGAGGTATGCATAATGCGGCACCGCGTTGAACTTTGCAAACGCGGTTCGTCCGAGTAGAGCGTGATAGCCGCTGCGGAAAGGGACTATATCGAAGATTAACTCCTCGCTCCAGAAATTATCCGGCGATCCGAAGACCACTTCGGTGTGGATCGAGCTCTGCATAATTGGCCTCAACACTGGTATGACGCCTTTGAAGGTCGCCTTTGTAGGTTTAATCCTTGAGGGTCTATGCCCATCTTGCGACCGTATCCCGATAAAGCAGGTTTAGGCTATGCCGCCGTCCATCGTGACTCTCGTGAGGTGAAATCCATCGGCGATTGGGTCTAAAACCAATGCGCGAATCCGCCATGGCAGATATCGGTCGATGGTCTCTTCGATCGAAAGTGATCGGGCAAGAGGACCATGGATTGAACTTCAGGCGACCGCTCCATCGATATACGTCCCTTAGTGCACGCTCCGCTCCCTCTTGGGTATATGGGTTGCGATATCATGTTCACCGTCCGCACTTGTGGGGGAAACCTTCGTCCTCTTGTTCGGCGGCCGGTCTCTTCCTCGTCATCGCTATGCAGCCCTTGTCATTGTTTTCGCAATTAACTTGCTGCTCGTTGAATACCCAACAGTCTCTGTTGGTGTGATTAAGCGGCTTTTGGGTGCCATGTATCCGCATAAGCGGTCGAGTATTCGGTCCAAATTGGACGGACCGGAGTGGTTCTTTTGAATGGCTTCTTCCACGACCGGTTTAGAGCCTCGAATCCGGCGCTGACCGCCAGATCATCCTTGTCGCCGCCGCACGCGGCGCTTATTTTTGCTTCGACGCGACCGCCATTGTGGTCCTTGGTATCCGGACCGCCAAATTTTTATCGAGGTTGTTGTTCTGCGAGCTAGCTACTGTCCTCTCCCGCACAGAAGCGGGTCATTAGAGATGTGAGGGCTGCCATGGATTTCGGCTTTTCCTGTCCTAGGTGCCGGGCTAGCCACTCGTCATGGATGTTATGTTTGAAGGCTGCGAGGGCCTCTGCATCCGGACAGTCGACGATTTGATTTTTCTTTGTTAAGAACCGTGTCGAATCGTGTGGCCGATTCGTCTGTCTGCTGAATTATGTGGCTTAGGTCATCGCCGTCGGTGGTCGCACATATGTGCCCCGAAGTTGTCGAGAATGCGGCTTCCGTGTCTTCCCAACACCCGCTGACTTTGCGGGCAAGTCGTTAAGCCAATGCCGAGCTGGTCCTTTAAGCTTGAGTGGGAGATACTTGATGGCGTGGAGATCGCCACCGCGGGCCATATGGATGTGAAGGAGATAATCTTCGATCCAAACCGCGGGTCTGTTGTGCCATCGTAGGATTCAATGTTTACGTTTAAACCCTTCGTGGATTTGATGATCCATTACTTCGTCGCTGAAGCATAGCGGGTGTGCGCGCCTATATTGAGCAATATCACGACGTAGCTCGAGTGAGCGTTGTTCTGCTGTGTTCGCCCGGCGAGTTGTTGTATCCGCGCGACGGTATTCATCGTGGGTCGTGGGGCGCCCACGTGATCCGTAGATGGATCTGGATTGCCTTGCTTTGTCCTCCAATATATCTCGCAAGTCCGGCGCGTTCCCTCTTGGCTTCGTACTTTTGGAGCGATGCCGGGGTACGGTCTTGGTTGAAGGCCTGGATGTCTCTCTGTCGTGACCACGGGGTGGTCGGTCGGCCGTATTGTGCGCGGGTGATGAAGGTATGTATGCTTCCTCCTCTAAATGGGGGAGCAACTTGTGTTTTGGGTAGCTTTTGGAGGGGCGTTCGAGTTCGTACTCTTCGGCCGCGAGGACCTCGGTCCATCGGTCGGCCAGCAGGTCTTGATCAGCTTGAAGCTGTTGCTGCTTTTTCTTTAGGCTATTTGCCGTGGCGATAAGCCTGCGTTTAAAACGTTCCTGTTCGACGGGATCCTCTGGTACGACGAATTCATCGTCGTTGAGGCTTACCTCGTCTCCGGAGGGAGGTATGTAATTATCATCCTCGACCTCTTCGTCCGCCGCTCTCTCATGAGGGCTTGCTTCTGCATCCTCCTGCGCTGAATCTTGTTGGAGGGGATTGTCTTCGGCACTGTCTGGGGTGTTATTATCTCCTGTGCCGGAATCTCCATTCTTGCTGTGGCGGGATTTAGAGCGGCGCCGCTGACGTCGGCGCTTGGGCTGTTTCTTTAGGGAATCTGCCTCCGCTGCTTCTCCGTTGTCCCCATCTTTTGGGGTGTCCACCATGTATATGTCATATGACGAGGTGGTCTTCTAGTGCCCTGTAGGCGCTGGCTCTTGTTCGTCTCCGGCATCGTCGTCCATACCGTCGATGTCATTGGAATCATAGTCTAGCATGTCGGTTAGATTGTCGGCAGTGGCTACAAAGTGGGTGGTGGGTGGGTTTTGAATTTCTTCGTAAATCAGATCCCAACCATCCCGCCATAGTCCGCCAGTCTCTCCGGATAGCGAGAGATGTTTTAGCGAATTTAGGATGTCGCCAAAGGGCGAGTGTTGGAAGATGTCCGCAGCAGTGAACTCCATGACCGGCGCCCAATCAGACTCGATTGGCAGGGGCGCGGGAGGTTCGGAGTCCGGCAGGGAGTCCGGCACCTCGGAGTTACAAGCTTTGCAGGGGACAAGGTTAGTGTTCGGCTCCATCGCCGTGGAAGTTGCAGGCCCCGAGGCGGTGTCCAGCCACTAGTCCTCGATCTGCGCGATCGGCTCCGGACTGAGAGCCGGAGCGGATTCGTGTGCGGCCACCAAGGTACTGTCCGGCGGCAGAGCTAAATCATGCCCATCGTGATAAAGACGCGCACGCCGGCCAGGCTCGAGTCCGTCGAAGATCAAATCCTCGCGGATGTCAGCCGTGAAGTTTAGGCTTCCGAACCTGACCTGACGGCCAGGGGCGTAGCTTCCGATCTGCTCCAGATGGCCAAGTGAATTAGCCCACAGTGCGAAGCCGCCGAATACGAAGATCTGTCCGGGGAGAAAAGTCTCACCCTGGACGGTGTTGTTGTTGATTGAAGGAGCCATCAAGCCTATCAGTGACGACACAGAGGAACTCTCAATGAAAGCACCAATGTCGGTGTCAAAACCGGTGGATCTCGGGTAGGGGTCCCGAATCGTGCGTCTAGGTGGATGGTAACAGAGACAAGGGACACGATGTTTTACCTGTGTTCAGCCCTCTTGATGGAGGTAAAACCCTACCCCGCTTGATTAATATTGATGATCGAGAGTACAAGAGTGGATCTACCACGAGATCAAGGAGGCTAAACCCTAGAAGCTAGCCTATGGTATGATTGTTGTAATGGAGGTTATGTCCCACGGACTAAAGCCCTCCGGTTTATATAGACACCGGAGAGGGCTAGGGTTACACAGAGTCGGTTACAATGGAGGAGATCTACATATCCGTATCGCCAAGCTTGCCTTCCACGCCAAGGAAAGTCCCATCCGGACACGGGACAGAGTCTTCAATCTTGTATCTTCGTAGTCTTGGAGTCCGGCGGACGATGATAGTCCGGCTGTCCGGACACCCCCTAGTCCAGGACTCCTTCAACGCACTTCTCCGATTTGGGTTCGAGCTTATCAAGTTGAAAACCTTTTTCATATAAGCATCGCAACTCCAAACTTTAAGAAACGACAGCTTAGGTTTACTGCTAAACCACGGTGTCGTCTCAACGGATTTAGATGGTGCCCTATTAAACGTGAATGCAGCTGACAAGAGATATCATAGATCGCACCATATCTAGTAAAGTACGATTATGACGTTCGGACACACCATTACATTGTGGTGTTCCAGGTGGCGTGAGTTTGTGAAACTATTCCACATTGTTTTAATAGACCAAACTCGTAACTCAAATATTCATCTCCACGATCAGATCGCAGAAACTTTATTTTCTTGTTACGATGATTTTCCACTTCACGTTTCATCTATTTTAGACTTATGTTTCATCAAGTAGATATACCCATATCTGCTCAAATCATCTGTGAAGGTCAGAAAATAACGATACCTGCCACGAGCCTTAATACTCATTGGTCTGCATACATCAGTATGTATTATTTCCAACAAGTTTGTTGCTCGCTCCATTGTTCCGAAGAATGGAGTTTTAGTCATCTCGCCCGAAGGCACGGTTCGCAAGCATCAAATGATTCATAACCAAGTGATTCCAAAAATCCATCTTTATGGAGTTTCTTCATGCGCTTTACACCGATATGACCCAAACGGCAGTGCCACAAATAAGTTGCACTATCATTATTAATTTTGCATCTTTTGGCATCAATATTATGAATATGTGTATCACTATGATCGAGATCCAATAAACTATTTTTATTGGGTGTATGACCATTGAAGGTTTTATTCATTTAAACAGAACAACAATTATTCTCTGACTTTAAACGAATAACCGTATTGCAATAAACATGATCAAATCATATTCATGCTCAACGCAAACACCAAATAACATTTATTTAGGTTTAACACTAATCCCGAAAGTATAGGGAGTGTGCGATGACGATCATATCAATTTTGGAACTACTTCCAACACTCATCGTCACTTCCTCTTCAACTAGTCTCTGTTTATTCTCTAACTCCTATTTCGAGTTACTAATCTTAGCAACCAAACAAGTGTCAAATACTCAGGGGCTACTATAAACACTAGTAAGGCACACATCAATAACTTGTATATCAAATATACCCTTGTTCACTTTGCCATCCATCTTATCCACCAAATATTCAGGGCATTTCCGCTTCTAGTGACCATTTCCTTTGCAGTGTAAGCACTCAGTTTCAGGCTTTGGTCCAGCTTTGGTCTTCTTCATGGAAGTGACAACTTGTTTGCCATTCTACTTGAAGTTTCCCTTTCTTTCCCTTTGCCCTTTTCTTGAAACTAGTGGTCTTGTCAATCATCAACACTTGATGCTCTTTCTTGATTTCTACCTTCATTGATTTCAACATCACGAAGAGCTCGGGAATCGTTTTCGTCATCCCTTGCATACTATAGTTCATCTTGAAGTTCTAGTAACTTAGTGATGGTGACTAGAGAATTCATCAATCACTATCTTATCTCGGAAGATTAACTCCCACTTGATTCAAGCGATTGAAGTATCCGCACAATCTGAGCACATGCTCACTAGTTGAGCGATTCTCCTCCATCTTTTAGCTATAGAACTTGTGGGAGACTTCATATCTCTCAACTCGGGTATTTGCTTGAAATATTAACTTCAATTCCTGGAACATCTCATATGGTCCATGATGTTCAAAACATCTTTGAAGTCCCGATTCTAAGCCGTTAAGCATGGTGCACTAAACTATCAAGTAGTCATCATATTGAGCTAGCCAAACATTCATAACGTCTGCATCTACTCCTGTAATAGGTCTGTCACCTAGCGGTGCATTAAGAACATAATACTTATGTGCAGCAATGAGGATAAACCTCAGATCACGGATCCAATCCGCATCATTGCTACTAACATTTTTCAATACATTTTTCTCTAGGAACATATCAAAATAAACATATGAAAGCAACAACGCAAGCTATTGATCTTACAACATAATTTGCAAAATACTACCAGGACTAAGTTCATGGTAAATTTAAGTTCAATTAATCATATTACTTAAGAACTCCCACTTAGACAGACATCTCTCTAGTCATCTAAGTGATAACGTGATCCAAATCAACTAAACCATAACCGATCATCACGTGAGATGGAGTAGTTTTCAATGGTGAACATCACTATGTTGATCATATCTACTATATGATTCACGCTCGACCTTTCGGTCTCCATGTTCCGAGGCCATATCTGCATATGCTAGGCTCGTCAAGTTTAACTCGAGTATTCTGCGTGTGCAAACCGGCTTGCACCCGTTGTAGATGGACGTAGAGCTTATCACACCTGATCATCACGTGGTGTCTGGGCACGACAAACTTTGGCAACGGTGCATACTCAGGGAGAACACTACTTGATAATTTTAGTGAGAGATCATCTTAAAATGCTACCGTCAATCAAAGAAAGATAAGATGCATAAAGGATAAACATCACATGCAATCAATATAAGTGATATGATATGGCCATCATCATCTTGTGCTTGTGATCTCCATCTTCAAAGCACCGTCGTGATCACCATCGCCACCGGTAGCGACACCTTGATCTCCATCGTAGCATCGTTGTCGTTCGCCATCTATTACTTCTCGACTATCGCTACCGCTTAGTGATAAAGTAAAGCAATTACTGTATGTTTGCATTTCATACAATAAAGCGACAACCATATGGCTCCTCGCCATTGCCGATAACCGGTTACAAAACATGATCATCTCATACAATAAAATATAGCATCACGTCTTGACCATATCACATCACAACATGCCCTGCAAAAACAAGTTAGACGTCCTCTACTTTGTTGTTGCAAATTTTACGTGGCTGCTACGGGCTTAGCAAGAACCGTTCTTACCTACGCATCAAAAACCGCAACGATAGTTCGTCAAGTTGGTGTTGTTTTAACCTTCGCAAGGATCGGGCGTAACCACACTCGATTCAGTTAAAGTGAGAGAGACATACACCCACCAGCCACCTTTAAGCACGAGTGCTCGTAACGGTGAAACCAGTCTCGCGTAAGCGTACGCGTAATGTCGGTCCGGGCCGCTTCATCTCACAATACCGCCGAACCAAAGTATGACATGCTAGTAAGCAGTATGACTTGTATCGCCCACAACTCACTTGTGTTCTACTCATGCATATAACATCAACGCGTAAAACCTAGGCTCGGATGCCACTGTTGGGGAACGTATTAATTTCAAAAAAATTCCTACGCACACGCAAGATCATGGTGACGGCATAGCAACAAGAGGGGAGAGTGTTCGTCCACGTACCCTCGTAGACCGTAAGCGGAAGCGTTAGCACAACACGGTTGATGTAGTCGTACGTCTTCATGATCCGACCGACCCAAGCACCGAACGTACGGGGCCTCCGAGTTCAGCACACGTTCAGCTCGATGACGATCTCCAGCCTCCGATCCAGCCGAGCTCCAGAGATGAGTTCCGTCAGCATGACGGTGTGGTGACGATGATGATGTTCTACCGGCGCAGGGCTTCGCGTAAACTCCACGACGATATGACCGAGGTGGAATATAGTGGAAGGGGGCACCGCACACGGCTAAGGAACGATCCGTAGATCAACTTGTGTGTCTATGGGTGCCCCCCCGCCCGTATATAAAGGAGCAAGGGGAGGCCGCCGCCCTTGGGCGCGCCAAGGAGGAGGAATCCTCCTCCTAGTAGGAGTAGGACTCCTCCTTTCCTACTCCTACTAGGAGGGGGAAGGAAGGGGGAGAGGGGGAAGGAAAGGGGGGGCGCCGCCCCCCCCCCTCCTAGTCCAATTCGGACCATTTCGAGACTCCTCGTCATGTCCGTGATCACATCCGAGACTCCGAACAAACTTCGGTACATCAAAACTTACAAACTCATAATAAAACTGTCATCGAAACGTTAAGCGTGCGGACCCTACGGGTTCGAGAACTATGTAGACATGACCTAGAACTATTCTCAGTCAATAACCAATAGCGGGACCTGGATGCCCATATTGGTTCCTACATATTCTACGAAGATCTTTATCGGTCAAACCGCATAACAACATACGTTGTTCCTTTGTCATCGGTATGTTACTTGCCGAGATTTGATCGTCGGTATCAATACCTAGTTCAATCTCGTTATCGCAAGTCTCTTTACTCGTTCGTAATACATCATCTCATAACTAACTCATTAGTTACAATGCTTGCAAGGCTTAGGTGATGAGTATTACCGAGAGGGCCAGAGATACCTCTCCAGAGCAATCGGAGTGACAAAACCTAATCTCGAATTATGCCAACTCAACATGTACCTTCTAAACACCTGAGAGCACCTTTATAATCACCCGATTACGTTGTGAGGTTTGGTAGCACACAAAGTGTTCTTCCGATGGCGGAGTTGCACAATCTCATAGTTGCGTGAACTTGTATAAGTCATGAAGAAAGCAATAGCAAGATACTAAGCGATCAAGTGCTAGGCTAACGGAATGGGTCATGTCAATCACATCATTCTCCTAATGATATGATCTCATTAATCAAATGACAACACATGTCTATGGTTAGGAAACTTAACCATCTTTGATTAATGAGCTAGTCAAGTAGAGGCATACTAGTGACTATATGTTTGTCTATGTATTCACACATGTATCATGTTTCCGGTTAATACAATTCTAGCATGAATAATAAACATTTATCATGATATGAGGAAATAAATAATAACTTTATTATTGCCTCTAGGGCATATTTCCTTCACCCTTTCCTTCCTCCCTCCTTCCTCTTCCTTCCCTCTCCCTCTCCTAATAGGAAAGAGGGGAGTCCTACTCCCGGTGGGAGTTGGACTCCCCCCCTAGGGCGCGACACCCCCCTTGGCCGGCCCCCTCCTCCACTCCTTTATATACGGGGGAGGGGGGCACCCCATAGACACAACAATTGATCATTGATCTCTTAGCCAAGTGTGGTGCCCCCCCCCACCATAGTCCTCGTCGATAATATCGTAGCGGTGCTTAGGCGAAGCCCTGCGACGGTAGAATGTCATCATCGTCATGACGCCGTCGTGTTGACGGAACTCTCCCTCGACACTCTGCTGGATCGGAGTATGGGGGACGTCATTGAGCTGAACGTGTGTAAGAACTCGGAGGTGTCGTAGTTTCGGTGCTTGATCGGTCGGGCCGTGAAGACGTACAACTACATCAACCGCGTTGTGCTAACGCTTCCACTTTCGGTCTACGAGGGTACGTGGACACACTCTCCCCTCTCATTGCTATGCATCACCATGATCTTGCGTCTGCGTAGGAAATTTTTTGAAATTACTATGTTACCCAACAGTGGCATCCGAGCCTGGTTTTATGCGTTGATGTTATATGCACGAGTAGAACACAAGTGAGTTGTGGGCGATACAAGTCATCTTGCTTACCAAATGTCATACTTTGGTTGGCGGTATTGTTGGATGAAGCGGCCGGACCGACATTACGCGTCGCTTACGAGGCTGGTTCTACCGACGTGCTTTGCACACAATGGTCGGGCGGTGTCGGTTTCTCCAACTTTAGTTGAACTGAATGTGGCTATGTCCGGTCCTTGAGAATGTTAAAACAACACTAACTTGACGAACTATCATTGTGGTTTTGATACGTAGGTAAGAACGGTTCTTGCTCAGCCCGTAGCAGCCACGTAAAACTTGCAACAACAAAGTAGAGGACGTCTAACTTGTTTTTGCAGGGCATGTTGTGATGTGATATGGTCAAGACGTGATGCTATATTTTATTGTATGAGATGATCATGTTTTGTAACCGAGTTATCGGCAACTGGCAGGAGCCATATGGTTGTCGCTTTATTGTGTGCAATGCAATCGCCCTGTAATTGCTTTACTTTATCACTAAGCGGTAGCAATAGTCGTAGAAGCAATAGTTGGCGAGACGGCAATGATGCTACGATGGAGATCAAGGTGTCGCACTGGTGACGATGGTGATCATGACGGTGCTTCGGAGATGGAGATCACAAGCACAAGATGATGATGGCCATATCATATCACTTATATTGATTGCATGTGATGTTTATCTTTTATGCATCTTATCTTGCTTTGATTGACGGTAGCATTATAAGATGATCTCTCACTAAATTTCAAGATAAAAGTGTTCTCCCTGAGTATGCACCGTTGCCAAAGTTCGATGTGCCCAGACACCACGTGATGATCAGGTGTGATAAGCTCTATGTCCATCTACAACGGGTGCAAGCCAGTTTTGCACACGCAGAATACTCAGGTTAAACTTGACGAGCCTAGCATATGCATATATGGTCTCAGAACACTGAGACCAAAAGGTCGAGCGTGAATCATATAGTAGATATTATCAACATACTGATGTTCACCATTGAAAACTACTCCATTTCACGTGATGATCGGTTATGGTTTAGTTGATTTGGATCACGTGATCACTTAGATGATTAGAGGGATGTCTATCTAAGTGGGAATTCTTAAGTAATATGATTAATTGAACTTAAGTTTATCATGAAATTAGTACCTGATAGGATTTTGCTTGTCTATGTTTGTTGTAGATAGATGGCTCGTGTTGTTGTTCCGTTGAATTTTAATGCGTTCCTTGAGAAAGCAAAGTTGAAAGATGATGGTAGCAATTACACGGACTGGGTTCGTAACTTGAGGATTATCCTCATTGCTGCACAGAAGAATTATGTCCTCGAAGCACCGCTAGGTGCCAAACCTGTTCAGGAGCAACACTAGATGTTATGAACGTCTGGCAGAGCAGAGCTGATGACTACTCGATAGTTTAGTGTACCATGCTTTACGGCTTAGAACCGGGACTTCAACGACGTTTTGAACGTCATCTAGCATATGAGATGTTCCAGGAATTGAAGTTAATATTTCAAGAAAATGCCCAGATTGAGAGATATGAAGTCTCTAATAAGTTCTACAGCTGCAAGATGGAGGAGAATAGTTCTGTCAGTGAGTATATACTCAAAATGTCTGGGTATAACAATCACTTGATTCAACTGGGAGTTAATCTTACGGATGATAGCGTCATTGACAGAATTCTTCAATCACTGCCACCAAGCTACAAGAGCTTCGTGATGAACTATAATATGCAAGGGATGGAAAAGACAATTCCCGAGCTCTTCGTGATGCTAAAGGCTGCGGAGGTAGAAATCAAGAAGGAGCATCAAGTGTTGATGGTCAATAAGACCACCAGTTTCAAGAAGAAGGGCAAAGGGAAAAGAAGGAACTTCAAGAAGAACAAAGAACAAGTTGTCTGCTCAAGAGAAGAAACCCAAATCTGGACCTAAGCACGAGGCTGAGTGCTTCTACCGCAAATGACTAGTCCTTTGGAAGCGGAACTGCCCCAAGTATTTGGCGGATAAGAAGGATGGCAAGGTGAACAAAGGTATATGTGATATACATGTTATTGATGTGTACCTTACTAGAGCTCGCAGTAGCACCTGGGTATTTGATACTGGTTCTGTTGCTTATATTTGCAACTCAAAACAGGGACTATGGATTAAGCGGACACTGGCTAAGGACGAGGTGACGATGCGCGTGGGAAATGGTTCCAAAGTCGATGTGATTGCCATCGGCACGCTACCTCTACATCTACCTTCGGGATTAGTTTTAGGCCTAAATAATTGTTATTTGGTGCCAGCGTTGAGCATGAACATTATATCTGGATCTTGTTTGATGCGAGATGGTTATTCATTTAAATCTGAGAATAATGGTTGTTCTATTTATATGAGTAATATCTTTTATGGTCATGCGCCCTTAAAGAGAAGTCTATTTTTGATGAATCTCGATAGTAGTGATACACATATTCATAATGTTGAAGCCAAAAGATGCAGAGTTGATAATGATAGTACAACTTATTTGTGGCACTGCCGCTTAGGTCATAGTGGTGTAAAGCGCATGAAGAAACTCCATACTGATGGACTTTTGGAATCACTTGATTATGAATCACTTGGTACTTGCGAACCATGGCTCATGGGCAAGATGACTAAAACGCCGTTCTCCGGAACTATGGAGCGAGCAACTGATTTGCTGGAAATCATACATGCTAATGTATGTGGTCTAATGAATGTTCAGGCTCGCGGCGGATATCTTTATTTTCTCACCTTCACAGATGATTTGAGCAGATATGGGTATATCTACTTGATGAAACATAAGTCTGAAACATTTGAAAAGTTCAAAGAATTTCAGAGTGAAGTTGAAAATCATCGTAACAAGAAAATAAAGTTTCTACGATCTGATCATGGAGGAGAATATTTGAGTTACGAGTTTGGTTTACATTTGAAGCAATGCGGAATAGTTTCGCAACTCACGCCACCCGGAACACCACAGCGTAATGGTGTGTCCGAACGTCGTGATCACACTTTACTAGATATGGTGTGATCTATGATGTCTCTTACTGATTTACCGCTATCATTTTGGGGTTATGCTTTAGAGACGTCTGCATTCACGTTAAATAGGGCACCATCAAAATCCGTTGAGACGACACCTTATGAACTGTGGTTTGGCAAGAAACCAAAGTTGTCGTTTCTTAAAGTTTGGGGCTGCGATGCTTATGTGAAAAAGCTTCAACCCGATAAGCTCGAACCCAAATCGAATGTGTCTTCATAGGATACCCAAAGGAAATGTTGGGTACACCTTCTATCACAGATCCGAAGGCAAGACATTTGTTGCTAAGAATGGATCCTTTCTAGAGAGGAGTTTCTCTCGAAAGAAGTGAGTGGGAGGAAAGTAGAACTTGATGAGGTAATCAGACTGCTCCTTTATTGGAAAATAGTTCATCACATAAACCGGTTCCTATGATGACTACACCAATAAGTGAGGAAGCTAATGATGTTGATCATGAAACTTGGATCAAGTTACTACAGATCCTCGTGGTCGACGAGTAAGATCCGCACTGAGTGGTACGGTAATCCTATTCTGGAGGTCATGTTACTTGACCATGGCGAACCTACGGACTATGAGGAAGCGATGATGAGCCCAGATTCCGCAAAATGGCTTGAGGCCATGAAATCTGAGATGGGATCCATGTATGAGAACAAAGTGTGGACTTTGGTTGATTTGCCTGATGGTCGGCAAGCCATCAAGAATAAATGGATCTTCAAGAAGAAGACTGACGCTGATGGTAATGTTACTATCTACAAAGCTCGACTTGTTGCGAAAGGTTTTCGACAAGTTCAAGGGGTTGACTACGATGATACTTTCTCACCCGTAGCGATGCTTAAGTTTGTCCGAATCATGTTAGCAATTGCCACATTTTATTATTATGAATTTTGGCAAATGGATTTCAAAACTGCATTCCTGAATGGATTCCTGGAAGAAGAGTTGTATATGATGCAACCAGAAGGTTTTGTCGATCCAAAGGATGCTAACAAAGTGTGCAAGCTCCAGCAATCCATTTATGGACTGGTGCAAGCCTCTCGGAGTTGGAATAAATGTTTTGATAGTGTGATCAAAGCATATGGTTTCATACAGACTTTTGGAGAAGCCTGTATTTACAAGAAAGTGAGTGGGAGCCCTGTAGCATTTCTAATACTATATGTGGACGACATATTATTGATTGGAAATGATATAGAATTTCTAGATAGCATAAAAGGATACTTGAATACAAGTTTTTTGATGAAAGACCTTGGTGAAGCTGCTTACATATTGGGCATCAAGATCTATAGAGATAGATCAAGACGCTTAATTGGACTTTCACAAGGTACATACCTTGATAAAGTTTTGAAAAAGTTCAAAATGGATCAAGCAAAGAAAGGGTTCTTGCCTGTAATACAAGGTGTGAAATTGAGTCAGACTCAATGCCCGACCAACTGCAGAAGATAGAGAGAAAATGAAAGAAGTTCCTATGCTTGACCATAGGCTCTATCATGTATGCAATGTTGTGTACCGGACACGATGTGTGCCTTGCTATTAGTTTAGCGGGAGGTACCAAAGTAATCCAGAGTGGATCATTTGGATAGCGGTCAAGAACATCTGAAATACGAAAAGGACTAAGGATATGTTTCTTGTTTATGGAGGTGACAAAGAGCTAGTCGTAAATGGTTACGTCGATGCAAGCTTTGACACTGATCCGGACGATTCTAAATCGCAAACCGGATACGTGTTTATATTGAACGGTGGAGCCGTCTGTTGGTGCAGTTCTAAACAAAGCGTCGTAGTGGGATCTACATGTGAAGCAGAGTACATAGCTGCTTCGGAAGTAGCAAATGAAGGAGTCTGGATGCAGGAGTTCATATCCGATCTAGGTGTCATACCTAGTGCATCGGGTCCAATGAAAATCTTTTGTGACAATACTGGTGCAATTGCCTTGGCAAAGGAATCCAGATTTCACAAGAGAACCAAGCACATCAAGAGATGCTTGAACTCCATCCGGGACCAAGTCCAAGTGGGAGACATAGAGATTTGCAAGATACATACGGATCTGAATGTTGCAGACCCGTTGACTAAGCCTGTTCCACGAGCAAAACATGATCAGCACCAAGGCTCCATGGGTGTTGGAATCATTACTATGTAATCTAGATTATTGACTCTAGTGCGAGTGGGAGACTGAAGGAAATATGCCCTAGAGGCAATAATAAAGTTATTATTTATTTCCTCATATCATGATACATGTTTATTATTCATGCTAGAATTGTATTACCCGGAAACATAATACATGTGTGAATACATAGACAAACATAGTGTCACTAGTATGCCTCTACTTGACTAGCTCGTGAATCAAAGATGGTTAAGTTTCCTAACCATAGACACGAGTTGTCATTTGATTAACGGGATCACATCATTAGGAGAATGATGTGATTGACTTGACCCATTCCGTTAGTTTAGCACTTGATCATTTAGTATGTTGCTATTGCTTTCTTCATGACTTATACATGCTCCTATGACTATGAGATTATGTAACTCCCGCTTACCGGAGGAACATTTTGTGTGCTACCAAACTTCACAATGTAACTGGGTGATTATAAAGGTGCTCTATAGGTGTCTCCAAAGGTACTTGTTGAGTTGACGTATTTCGAGATTAGGATTTGTCACTCCGATTGTCGGAGAGGTATCTCTAGGCCCTCTCGGTAATGCACATCATTATAAGCCTTGCAAGCAATGTAGCTAATGAGTTAGTTACGGGATGATGCATTACGTAACGAGTAAAGAGACTTGCCGGTAACAAGATTGAACTAGGTATTGAGATACCGACGATCGAATCTCAGGCAAGTAACATACCGATGACAAAGGGAACAACGTATGTTGTTATGCAGTTTGACCGATAAAGATCTTCGTAGAATATGTAGGAGCCAATATGAGCATCCAGGTTCCACTATTGGTTATTGACCGGAGACGTGTCTCGGTCATGTCTACATAGTTCTCGAGTTTATGTGTTATATTACGAGTTTATGTGTTTTGATGTACCAAAGGTTGTTCGGAGTCCCGGATGTGATCATGTACATGACGAGGAGTCTCGAAATGGTCGAGACATGAAGATCGATATATTGGACGGCTATATTTGGACACCGGAAAGGTTCCGGGTGAGATTGGGACTATACCGGAGCTCCGGGAGGTTATCGAAACCCCCCCCCCCCCCGGGAGGTATATGGGCCTTAATGGGCCTTAGTGGAAAGGAGGAAAGGAGCAAGGGAGGCGCCCCCAAGCCCAATCCGGTGGGAGGGGGCCGCCCCTTCCCTTCCTCCCTCCTTCCTCTTCCTTCCCTCTCCCTCTCCTAATAGGAAAGAGGGGAGTCCTACTCCCGGTGGGAGTTGGACTCCCCCCTAGGGTGCGACACCCCCCTTGGCCGGCCCCCTCCTCCACTCATTTATATACGGGGGAGGGGGCACCCCATAGACACAACAATTGATCATTGATCTCTTAGCCGTGTGCGGTGCCCCCCCCACCATAGTCCTCCTCGATAATATCATAGCGATGCTTAGGCGAAGCCCTGCGACGGTAGAATACCATCATCGTCACCATGCCGTCATGTTGACGGAACTCTCCCTCGACACTCTGCTGGATCGGAGTACGAGGGACGTCATCGAGCTAAACGTGTGCAAGAACTCGGAGGTGTCGTAGTTTCGGTGCTTGATCGGTCACGACGTGAAGACGTACGACTACATCAACCGCGTTGTGCTAACGCTTCCGCTTTCGGTCTACGAGGGTACGTGGACACACTCTCCCCTCTCGTTGCTATGCATCACCATGATCTTGCGTGTGCGTAGGAATTTTTTCGAAATTACTACGTTACCCAACAGAACTTTGTATTGAGATTCAAAGAGAGAGAAGAAGCCATCTAGCTAATAACTATGGACCCGAAGGTCTATGGTAAACTACTCACAACTCATCGGAGAGGCCTTGGAGATGATGTAGAGGCCCTCCATGGTCGATTCCCCCTCCGACAAAGCGCCAACGAAGGCTCCAAGATGGGATCTCATAGATACAGAAGGTTGCGGCGGTGGAAATAATTTTTCGTTGTGCTCCCGGATGTTTTCAAGGTACGTGGATATATATAGGAGGAAGAAGTAGGTCGGTGGATGCTCGAGGGGCCCACGAGGGTGGGGGGCGTGCCCACCCCTAGGGGGCGCGCCGGGCACCCTCGTGGCTGCCACGTTCATTGCTTAACGTCCACTCCAAGTCCCGTGGATTGCGTTTGTTCCAAAAAGATTGCTCCCGAAGGTTTCATTCCATTTGGACTCCGTTTGATATTCCTTTTCTTCGAAACACTGAAATAGGCAAAAAAAACAGCAATTAAATTGGGCTTCCGGTTAGTAGGTTAGTCCCAAAAATGATATAAAAGTGGAAAGTAAAGCCCATAAACATCCAAAACGGGTAATATAATAGCATGAAACAATCAAAAATTATAGATACGTTGGAGATGTATCAATGAGTGGGAACACCCTATTCTTTACTGGCCCCGGACCAAGAATGTGGTAAGGTCTATGAGCTTATTTTATTTTATGTACTATATGCTTGCGTCTTACTGTACTCTGTTCATGTAGAACAGGTGCTTAAACCTGAAGAACAACTATTCTCATTTAAGATTCCATTGCTATCATGCATACTGCTTTGCTCTTGTATCACTGTATTTACTCATACAAACTTATTTTTAAATTGGACGATCCAATGGAAACTCCAATGGCACAATAGGTATGTTCACACATGTTTCTTTAACAGGTTTCCTCTTATAAATAGCTCTGTTGATTTCAATTTCAATTGTGTATACAGTTGACTTCTCATATCATGTACATTACTAGCATCATAACAGGGCCAATAGTGTTGTTGTACATGTAGACCCGTGGTACCCATCTGAAATCTTGTTGTGCCGTGTAGTTTCCCACGCTTTGTATTCTTTCAATGTTGCTTTCTCTTGAACTGATATGATTTGAACCGTGTCTTTATTTTGATTTGGCAAGACAATGCAGTGACCATAGGACATAGATATATGTTTGTTTGATGCTTTTATAATGTACTACTTGGCAATAGAAGACTTGGTAGTTTAATCTTGTCCACCTTACTAATGAACTGGTACATGCTAAACATGTTATGTGTCTGCTTGTTTCTTCTTTTAGAATGCTGACGGAATATTGGGGAAGAGTGTCTTATTAAGCAATGATAAAGGAAGTGATGCAGATAAGGTTCAGGATCGTGGGACATCCTTGTTGGTCTCCAACAAAGCTGATAAAACAGCCAAGGAAAACTATATTGAAGACAGTGAGGCAACCCCAAAGTCCTGTCTTCGTTTACTGTTCGAGTTACTGGCCACTACCGCTTGCACGGGCTATTCAAACTTCTTTATGCGAATCGATTCGGTTTCTTGAGTCTCAACTACAAGTGAAAGACATCGATCACCGTGTCTTTGCGACAAGAAGTCAAGGACTACGAAGTCCTGGAGCATTGGATGCATACTTTCGGGTGCAACAGCAAGCGTTGGAGGATTTTAGCACCAAACAGGACAAAGCTAATAAGCTTGCTAAGCTTATTGCCAGCATGGTGGATACCCAGGATAACGTTTCTTGAGCTCTTCTGAAGTTGTTTTAGTTATGGACTTGTTTTGCTGCCTCGTTTATTTGCACTGGTGGCCAATTTTGACGGCCAGTGTATGTAATATGCTACTTTGTTCCCTATATTTGCACTGGTGGCGAATTTTGATGCCTAGTGGATGTAATATGTGTAATGGATGTAATAGGCTAGCGTTAGTTGCTTGCTTATTTATTTCCTTATTGTCTTGTTTAGTTGTTTGCTTGTAGTCACTGCAATTCTTTTTCCACGTTTTTCTAGTGTCCACAATAACCTATTTTTGGTAACCAGGCCACAATAATCATGGCAACACACGGACTGTTGTAACCATGGGCCTCCTATGGGTCGTAGGATCCGTGGGCCTTCTACGGGCCTAGGATCCATGGGCCTTCTACGGGCCGTAGGATCCATGGACTTTCTACGGGCCGTATGATCCATGGGCCTTCTAAGGGCCGTAGGATCCATTGGTCTTCTACGGGTCGTAGGATCCATCGGCCTTCTACGGGGTGTATAATCATTTCGCAAACACATGGGTCGTACTATTCATGGACCATAACAGGCCGTTAATAGGCCGTATTTGATAACGCTATGAAAACAGCCCAATGGGTTAACGGGCCACAAACGGGCCGAATGTAACCACAGGCTGAAATTTGGCCAGTAACGGACCGTAACTAACCGAATTCTAGAAATGAGCCCAAGAATAAATGGTCCCTTAGAAGGTCAAAAGTTAACACGGGCTGGAAACGGCCGACGGAATAATGGGTCGTTGATGGGTATAAAACGATACACTATTCATTATGGGCCAGTTTCATCTTAGGCCTTTAATGGGCCGAGAGTTACATAGGGCCTCATATGGGCCGAAAGACATCATGGGCCATACATGGGCCGGAAGTTACAACGGGCTGGAATCATATTGGACGACCCAGATGAAGCTACTGGGCTTATTTCCGATAGGCCGTAATGGGCCGTAAATGGGCTATATACAAACAAGTCGTTAATAGGCTTTCCGTGGGCCGGCCCGTTACCTTTTGACTAAGTCAAATGGGCCAGCCTTTTCACTGGAATGGGTCTCTGTTGGGTCGTGCCACGTGTCGACGTATCATAGGCGCCTCCTGTCCAATGAGTGGATGACATCTGTCCCAACGGTGAGCCAACACATGTTTCCTCTAGCCAATGAGAATTTTACACGTGAAAAATCCCCATTGGTCCGGGCTGTTAGCGGGTTATCGGATCCAAAACCGGACCCGATAGCTTAACGGCGACCTGTTACGGTGGATGCCACGTGTCGGTCACCCTTGATGAAAGCACTTCTATGACGCGCGATTTATCGTCATGGAAGTGGACACTTCCGTGATGATAATTTTGATAATGTCATGCAACACTTCTACGACATCACATGTATGACTATCTTGATTTTGTCATAAAATCGTCATGGATGTACATGCATGACAGAAAACGTGACCTACTGTGACAAACATGTATCATCACGGAAGTGTATGTTTTTTGTAGTGTACCCTCCAGGTCAATCCGACTACACATCAACTCACGGGTACCCCTCAGTGCCGACCCAAATTCAACATGGTTCTATGGTAAAGTCAAAGTAACTGTGTGTCCAAAACAACAAGGGGGAAACACGAGGAATCATCCTCGATGGATTCCCACTCGATGTAACCGTTAAGGTGGACTTGGAGAAATCACCCTTGATGGTCCACACTCGAGGGGTTGCACGTTGATACGTCTCCGTCGTATCTATAATTTCTGATTGTTCCATGCCAATATTATTCAACTTTTATATACTTTTGGCAACTTTTTATACTATTTCTTGGGACTAACATATTGATCCGATGCCGCTCAAAGGCTACCGTATGCATTGCATGTTTTTGTTTCAGAAACCCAATATCAAGCGGAGTCCAAACATGATAAAAGCGGACGGAGATTTTTTGGAATATTTATGATTTTTGGGAAGTAAAATCAACACGAAGCGGTGTCCGGGTGGCCACGAGACAGGCGCCCTCCCCAGGCGCGCCGGGCTCTCGTGGGCCACCGTAAGGCGGTTGGCGCTCTTCTTTTGGCGCAAGAAAGCTAATTTTATGAGAAAGATCTGGGCAAAAGATTCACCCCAATCGGAGTTTCGGATCTCCGGATATTTAAGAAACGGTGAAGGGGTAGAATCTGAGAACGCAGAAACAGAGAGATAGATCCAATCTCAGAGGGCTCTCGCCCCTCCCAAGCCATGGGAGCCAAGGACCAGAGGGGAAACCCTTCTCCCATCAAGGGAGGAGGTCAAGGAAGAAGAAGAAGAAGAAGGGGGCTCTCTCCCCCTTGCTTCCGGTGGCGCTGGAGCGCTGCCGGGGGCCATCATCATCACCGCGATCTTCACCAACAACTTCACCGCCTTCATCACCAACTCTTTCTCCCTCTATGCAGCGGTGTAACCTCTCTCTTACCCGCTGTAATCTCTACTTAAACATGGTGCTCAACGCTATATATTATTTCCCAATGATGTATGGCTATCTTATGATGTTTGAGTAGACCCGTTTTGTCCTATGGGTTAATTGATGATCGTGATTGGTTTGAGTTGCATGTTTTATTATTGGTGCCGTCCTATGGTGCCCTCCGTGTCGCGCAAGCGTGAGGGATTCCTGCTGTAGGGTTTGTAATATGTTTATGATTTGCTTATGGTGGGTTGCGTGAGTGACTGAAACACAAACCCGAGTAAGTAGGTTTTTTGCGTATGGGATAAAAGGGGACTTGATACTTTAATGCTATGGTTGGGTTTTACCTTAATGAATATTTAGTAGTTGCGGACGCTTGCTAGAGTTCCAATCATAAGTGCATATGATCCAAGTAGAGAAAGTATGTTAGCTTATGCCTCTCCCTCAATTAGAATTGCAACAATGATTACCGATCTAGTTATTGATTGCCTTGGACAAATAACTTTCTCGTAACAAAAAGCTCTCTACTAATATTTACTTTATTGCTTCTTTATCTAAACAGCCCCTAGTTTATGTTTACATGCTCTTTATTATCTTGCAAACCTATCCTATCACACCTACAAAGTACTTCTAGTTTCATACTTGTTCTAGGTAAAGCAAACGTCAAGCATGCGTAGAGTTGTATCGGTTGTCGATAGAACTTGAGGGAATATTTATTCTACCTTTAGCTCGTCGTTGGGTTCGACACTCTTACTTATCGAAAACTGTTGCAATCCCCTATACTTGTGGGTTATTAAGACCTTTTTCTGGCGCCATTGCCGGGGAGTCATAGCATGGGGTGAATATTCTCGTGTGTGCTTGTTTGCTTTATCACTAAGTAATTTTTATTTGCTGTTCTTAGTTGTTCCCTATCTTTAGTTATGGATATGGAACACAAAATACCAAAAAAATTAGAGGTACTTGCTACTCATGTAGATGGGGTAACTCCTAAAACCCCTGATTCTCATTATGTGAGAGATATTATGTAATACTTTGATAATCCTGAGAAAACCCCATTCAACTTTATAATGGGAGACACGTTGGATCAACGTGAATACTTTAGGGATTATCGCTCGACACAAAAAGGGAAACTATTATGGGATCAATTTATTATGTTGCGTTGGTATGCCTGGAATCTATGCTTGAGATATGATATTACTTGTTGCTCTAGGATGGAGGCTCCACACCTCCCCTTTTCATGCAAATTTAATGATAATGAAACCTTAGCTTCTTATGCTAATGGTATATATGATTACTATGATGTGGAACAAATAGAAGAATTTGTTGCTTTTAAGGCTGCCTATGATATTGAAGCTTTGTTTGAAAAGTATGAAGCTTTTGATGATGGTTATATGCTGGAAAATCTTGCTATACTTGGATATTGTTATGAAAATTATGAATGCAATTACTATATTAATGCTTTTATGAAGAAAGTCAACGCTGTCCAAAAAGAGACTAATATTTTGCAGGAAGCTATGGAAGAAGAAATTGATGAAACAATGAGCTCATTGGATGAAAAAGATGATGAGGAGAGCGAAGAACAAAAGGAGGAAGAGCGGATTAGCTACCCGTGCCCACCTTCTAATGAGAGTAACCCTCCAACTCATACATTATTTAATTCCCCTTCGTGCTTACCGAAGGATGATTGCTATGATGATTGCTATGATCCCTTGAATTTGTTTGAAATATCCCTTTTTGATGATGCTTGCTATGCTTGTGGCCAAGATGCCAATATGAATTATGCTTATGGAGATGAACTTTCTATAGTTACTTATGTTAAACATTTGTTGTTGCACCCACGCATGATAGTCCTATTATCTTTTTGAATTCTCCAAACTACACTATATCGGGGAAGTTTGTGCTTATTAAGGATTATATTGATGGGTTGCCTTTTACCATTGCACATGATGATTTTGATGGATATAATATGCATGTGCTTGCTGCTCCTACTTGCAATTATTATGAGAGAGGAACTATTTCTCCACCTCTCTATGTTTCCAACATGATGAAATTGCAAGAAACTGCTTATACTATGCATTGGCCTTTACTTGGTGTGCATGAATTGTTCTTTTATGACATGCCGATGCATATGAAGAGAGTTAGACTTCGTTGTAGCATGATATATGTTACTTTGTGCTCACTACTAAATTATAAATCATTGTTAATTAAAATTGGCTTTGATATACCTTGGGATCCGGGTGGATTCATTACTTGAGCACTATACGCCTAGCTTAATGGATTTAAAGAAAGCGCTACCAGGGAGACAACCCGGAAGTTTTAGAGAGTCATTTATTTCTGTTGAGTGCCTTCATATAGTTTAAAAACAAAAAAAATAAAGAGGGGAACATAAAACTTTTCAAAAAGGAAAGTGAAAGTGAGAGAGACAAGCATTGTTGAAGTGGGAGAGCTCCTTGAACTTTGTTCATGCTCATGGAAACTTTGCGAATCTTGATTACAGAAATTTTTCAACAAAAATAATTATTCCCTTGTACAATTCCATTGTATTATAAAAATAGTGTGCTAAGGTTTGCCTTTAGGATGTTTACAATGCTTGTTGGTTTGTACAGTGCAGGACAGAAACTTTGGCTGTAGTGCGCGATTTTACATTTTTAACTGGAACGTCAATTGGTTCTGATTCCTTCTGCACTGTCTTGATATACAACTTGTTTATTTTTTACTAATTTTGGTAGAATTTTTGGGTACCAGAAGTATAGTAGATGTTCAGATTGCTACAGACTGTTCTGTTTTTGACAGATTCTATTTTTTATGCATAGTTTGCTTGTTTTGATGAATCTATCAATTTATATTAGTGGATTAAGCCATGGAAAAGCTATATTAAAGTATACACAATGCAAAAACAAGATATGAATTGGTTTGCTACAGTACTTAGAGTGGTGATTTGCTTTATTATACTAACGAATCTTACCGAGTTTTCTGTTGAAGTTTTGTGTGGATGAAGTGTCTAAACGAGGAGGTCTCGATATGAGGAAAAGGAAGAGAGGAAAAAGCTTAAGCTTGGGGATGCCCGAGGCACCCCAAGTAAATATTCAAGGAGACTCAAGCGTCTAAGCTTGGGGATGCCCCGGAAGGCATCCCCTCTTTCTTCAACAAGTATCGGTATGTTTTCGTATTCGTTTCGTTTATGCATTATGTGCAAGTCTTGGAGCGTCTTTTGCATTTACTTTTCATTTTTCTTTTATGCACCATGCTGGTATGAGATAGTCCTTGGTTGATCTATAGAATGCTCATTGCACTCCACTTAAATCTTTTGAGTAGGGTTTTATAGAATGCTTCATGTGCTTCACTTATATCATTTGAAGTTTGGATTGCCTGTTTCTCTTCACATAGGAAACCGCCATTTGTAGAATGCTCTTTTGCTTCACTTATAATTGTTAGAGTGTGGGCATATCTTTTGCAGAAAGAATTAAACTCTCTTGCTTCACTTATATCTATTTAGAGAGATGACAGGAATTGGTCATTCACATGGTTAGTCATAAAATCCTACATAAACTTGTAGATCACTGAATATGATATGTTTGATTCCTTGCAATAGTTTTGCGATATAAAGGTGGTGATATTAGAGTCATGCTAGTGGGTGGTTGTGGATTAGTAGAAATACTTGTGTTGAGGTTTGTGATTCCCGTAGCATGCACGTATGGTGAACTGCTTTGTGATGAACTTGGAGCACAATTTTATTTATTGATTGTCTTCCTTATGAGTGGCGGTCGGGGACGAGCGATGGTCTTTTCCTACCAATCTATCCCCCTAGGAGCATGCGCGTAGTACTTTGTTTTCAATGGCTTGTAGATTTTTGCAATAAGTATATGAGTTCTTTATGACTAATGTTGAGTCCATGGATTATACGCACTCTCACCCCTCCATCATTGCTAGCCTCTTTCGGTACCGTGCATTGCCCTTTCTCACCTCAAGAGTTGGTGCAAACTTCGCCGGTGCATCCAAACCCGTGATATGATACGCTCTGTCACACATAAGCCTCCTTATATCTTCCTCAAAACAGCCACCGTACCTACCTATCATGGCATTTCCATAGCCATTCCGAGATATATTGCCATGCAACTTCCATCATCATCATATACATGACTTGAGCATACATTGTCATATTGCCTTGCATGATCGTAAGATAGCTAGCATGATGTTTTCATGGCTTGTCCGTTTTTTGATGTCATTGCTACGCTAGATCATTGCACATCCCGGTACACCGCCGGAGGCATTCATATAGAGTCATATCTTTGTTCTAGATATTGAGTTGTAAGTAAATAAAAGTGTGATGATCATCATTATTAGAGCATTGCCCAGTGAGGAAAGGATGAAGGAGACTATGATTCCCCCACAAGTCGGATGAGACTCCGGACATTATGAAAAATAAAAGAGGCCAAAGAAGCCCAAATAAAAAAGAGGCCAAAGAAGCCCACAAAAAAAGTAAAAAAAATGAAAAAAGAAAAGAAAAAAAGAGAGAAAAAGGGAGAAGGGGCAATGTTACTATCCTTTTACCACACGTGTGCTTCAGAGTAGCACCATGTTCTTTATATAGAGAGTCTCCTATGCTTTCACTTTCATATACTAGTGGGAATTTTCATTATAGAACTTGGCTTGTATATTCCGATGATGGCCTTCCTCAAATGCCTGAGGTCTTCATGAGCAAGCAAGTTGGATGCACACCCACTTAGTTTTCAGTTTGAGCTTTCATACACTTATAGCTCTAGTGCATCCGTTGCATGGCAATCCCTACTCCTCGCGTTGACATCAATTGATGGGCATCTCCATAGCCCGTTGATTAGCCGCGTCAATGTGAGACTTTCTCCCTTTTTGTCTTCTCCACACAATCTCCACCATCATTTTCTATTCCACCTATAGTGCTATATCCATGGCTCACGCTCATGTATTGCGTGAAAGTTGAAAAAGTTTGAGATTATTAAAGTATGAAACAATTGCTTGGCTTGTCATCGGGGTTATGCATGATTAAATACTTTGTGTGATGAAGATAGAGCAATAGCCAGATTATATGATTTTGTAGGGATAACTTTCTTTGGCCATGTTGTTTTGAAAAGACATGATTGCTTTATTGGTACTCTCGAAGTATTGTTGTTTTTATGTCAAATGATAGATTATTGCTTTGAATCACTCGTGTCTTAATATTCATGCCATGATTAGATACATGATCAAGATTATGCTAGGTAGCATCCCACATCAAAAATTATCTTCTTTATCATTTACCTACTCGAGGACGAGGAGGAATTAAGCTTGGGGATGCTGATACGTCTCCGTTGTATCTATAATTTTTGATTGTTCCATGCCAATATTATTTAACTTTTATATACTTTTGGCAACTTTTTATACTATTTTTGGGACTAACATATTGATCCGATTGCCCAATGCAGTTCAGTATGTTGCATGTTTTTGTTTCGCGAAACCCAATATCAAACGGAGTCCAAACGGGATAAAAGCGGAGATTTTTTTGGAATATTTATGATTTTTGGGAAGTGAAATCAACGCGAACAGTATCCGGGTGGCCACGAGACAGGCGCGCCCTCCCCCCTGGGCGCGGCCTGGGCTCTCGTGGGCCACCCGTAAGGCGGTTGATGCTCTTCTTTTGGCGCAAGAAAGCTAATTTTATGAGAAAGATCTGGGCGAAAGATTCACCCGAGGCGGAGTTACGGATCTCCGGATATTTAAGAAACGGTGAAGCGGTAGAATCTGAGAACGCAGAAACAGAGAGATAGATCCAATCTCGGAGGGGCTCTCGCCCCTCCCAAGCCATGTGAGCCAAGGACCAGAGGGAAACCCTTCTCCCATCTAGGAAGGAGGTCAAAGAAGAAGAAGAAGAAGGGGGGTTCTCTCCCCCTTGCTTCCGGTGGCGCCGGAGCGCTACCGGGGGCCATCATCATCACCGCGATCTTCACCAACAACTTCACCGCCTTCATCACCAACTCTTCCTCCCTCTATGCAACGGTGTAACCTCTCTCTTACCCGCTATAATCTCTACTTAAACATGGTGCTCAACGCTATATATTATTTCCCAATGATGTATGGCTATCTTATGATGTTTGAGTAGATCCGTTTTGTCCTATGGGTTAATTGATGATCGTGATTGGTTTGAGTTGCATGTTTTATTAGTGGTGCCATCCTATGGTGCCCTCCGTGTCTTGCAAGCATGAGGGATTCCCGCTGTAGGGTTTGCAATATGTTTATGATTTGTTTATGGTGGGTTGCGTGAGTGACTGAAACACAAACCCGAGTAAGTAGGTTGTTTGCGTATGGGATAAAAGGGGACTTGATACTTTAATGCTATGGTTGGGTTTTACCTTAATGAATCTTTAGTAGTTGCGGACGCTTGCTAGAGTTCCAATCATAAGTGCATATGATCCAAGTAGAGAAAGTATGTTAGTTTATGCCTCTCCCTCAAATAGAATTGCAACAATGATTACCGGTCTAGTTATCGATTGCCTTGGACAAATAACTTTCTCGTAACAAAAAGCTCTCTACTAATATTTACTTTATTGCTTCTTTATCTAAACAGCCCCTAGTTTATGTTTACATGCTCTTTATTATCTTGCAAACCTATCCTATCACACCTACAAAGTACTTCTAGTTTCATACTTGTTCTAGGTAAAGCAAACGTCAAGCGTGTGTAGAGTTGTATCGGTGGTCGATAGAACTTGAGGGAATATTTATTCTACCTTTAGCTCCTCGTTGAGTTCGACACTCTTACTTATCAAAAATTGTTGCGATCCCCTATACTTGTGGGTTATCACACGTCAGAGTCGTTATCGGGAGTGGTGAAGGAGGAATCACCCTAGAAGACCACGACCGATTAGCTACACTATAGAGTTAACATCGGAAGTGCTATACGAGGTATCACCCTCGGCACTCGATAGTAGCTCTACAGATTCGTACAACTAAGGGGGGGGTGTGATGTGATGTGTCGGGCCCTAGACGTTGATCACGTAGATCGAGTCATCGAACATAAAGCGGGGGCAACTGGGACAAGGTGAGGGGTCAATGGTGGATCACTAACCAACCTACACTAAGCAGTTTAAGATAAGCAGGTAAGGTGCAAGAGCAGATTACAAAAGCAGGATATGCATGAGAATAGGAGCAATCAAGTACAATAGCAAAATCTAATGCAAGCATGAGAGAGAATGGAATGGGCGATATCATAATGATCAAGGGGGGGGGGGGTTGCTTGCCTGGAAGCTCCGTGGCAAGTGGCTGGACGTTAGAGGCATAGTCGTACTCGGCAGCAGCGTTAGTCTCGGCGTCTACCGGAGAGAAGATGGGGAAGAATAATAAATATAAAGCAAACAAAGCATCACAAAAGCATAACATGGCAATACGATGTGCTAGGGGTGACCTAACGCAGTACTACGCGATACAGATGAAGGGGGGAAACATCCGGGCATGTTTTCCCCGTGTTAGGCATTTTTCGGACATATGAAATGAAGGGGACAGATCCATGCTCAGTATGCTAGGGGCACGTGGCAGATGAGCGGGTGGCATATTCGGATTCGTCATATTTTTCTGAGCAACTTCAATAAATAAATTATTTTCATCCGAGTTACGATTTATTTTATATGAATTTTCAAAGTTTTAGTCATTTTCTGAAATTATATAGGTTTATTAGTAAAAACATTAGACAGAAAAGGCTGGGTGCACATGATGCAGTGCACCCAGCTGTGTATAGAGGGGGTGACAGTCAGGTTGGTCATCTGCCGACACAACAGTTGACTAGTCAATGGGTTGATTAGTGAAAGCGTTGATGGGGTCCACCTGTCATAGACTCAGTTTGTATTAGAATTTAATTTAAATAGTTTAATTAGAGTGCGGTCCTAGCAGCCAGTGGCACATGTTTATTAAACGAAGGGTTAATTATGGTGGGGTCCAACGTCAGTGGCTAAAGAGGTGGGGGTTAGTGCTAATTTAAGAAGAGGTTAGGCTTAACCAATAGGGGGCTGGCCCATGGGTCAGTGGCCTCGGCCGGCCGCTAGGGCGGGCGTGCTCGCACACGACCATGACCGAGGGCCTGGGCGCGTCCGACCGTTCGGCAGGAACGGCGGCGAGCGACCGGAGCGCGGGCCCGTTCGGGTGGAGGCGAGGCGTGGAGTAGCGATGCAGAGGCAGCAGCGGTAGCAACCACCACCAGCAGCAGCAATGCTTAGCCAACAACGACGAGTGGCGGTAGGTGGAGGCGAGGCCACGAGTGGGCGCGTGCGGGGGCGTGGGCAGGGGTCAGGGCGCGCGGCAGGTCGCGGGGCTGCGACGGTGAGCGTCGGCGCGGAGCAGCAATTGGAGGCGGCGGCGGGCGGCGCGGCTGCAGCGGCAAGGAGTAGAGCAAAGCAACAACAGAGAATGGCAGTGACGAGCGGGGGCGAAGCGGCTGGGCGTGGCCAGGACGACGGGGGAGGGGGGCACGGCCAGGGACACGACGACCGCAAGCTCGGCGGAAGCTCAGGCGCGGCGATAAATGGAAGTAGCAAGCAGCAGCAACGAATCGAGCATGGGGGAGGGTGTGGACGCAGTGCTCACCGGAAGGCACAAGATGGCCCGGTGAAAGGTTAGTAGCGCAGGGGTGGCCGGATTTGAGGAAGAACGTCGACGACCGAAGGATGAAGACGCGCTCGATCTGCTCGGTGCAGGCCTTCCCGACTTGGGCCGATGGTTGTAGTCGACGCAGAGGAGGCAGGCGAAACTCTTGGAGATATCCCCGCCGACGGGGACGGCGGTGTCCACGGTAGCGAGCTCGGTCAAGGCGACGCCGCGTCGGGCGTGGACTAGATCGAAGAAAACGAGCGAGGAGGGGGGTTGACCTAGGGTTCGATACAGGGGCAGCGGGCGACGACCTTATCCACCATCGGGGCATGCGGGATGGCCGAAGCGTGGCCATGCATGGCCATGGACGCCGCACGTACGTCCACCGTGCCTCTGGTGAACAAATAAGGGGACGATGTCGCTGATGGGTTGATTTGCACTGTGCACTTGCGGCCCAAGTGCATAGTGGGCCTTTACTTTTCTCCTTTTCCTTTTCTGCTTTATTATTCATCACAAATTTGCAATTAAAATAAATAGCAATTGAATTTTTCTGACAATGAAATTCGGCACATAATTATTATTCACAATTTTAGAGAGGCTCACAAAGTTGGATGTCAAATGAGATTGCACAAATATTTGTTTATTTCGAACATGGGGGTATTTTATTTGCTGTTGGACCACTTATTAAATCCTAGGAATTTATCTATGAGTCAAATGAGGTTGGTTCCATCGTGAAAATGATCAAGGGAATTTATAGAATAGTGTGAACATTTTAGTTTTACTGTTTGAAGAAATAATTTATTTAACTTTATTTTAAATTTTGAATTTGACCTTGTTTTTTATCAAGTGAAAAATTGATTAGTAAAAAGGTGATGACATGTCACCATTAGGGGAGATTACTGTAGCTTGACACTGGGGACGTTACAAGCATCTACAGATGACACATGCAAAACTCAGGAAAGGAGGATAAGCATAAAACTAAAAACTTGGTATCAAGTTGTGTAAACATGTCATGCAATAATTTAGAAAATGTACTGCTAATTTGTTAAGTTTGTGTGACTCGGGCACCCACAATCTGTAAATCGATAATAACTAATTGGAACAAATACAACTTATATGTACTAGTTAGGAAGGTAGATAATGAACATATATACACTCTTTGTTATTTTATAGCCAATTTGGGAACATACTGAATGAAATAGGAAGAGGGATTGCGAGGAAATATGCCTCACCACGATATAGAGTAGTAACTAACAAGTTTCTTGTGCAAACCCGGCAGGACCACATGAGAGGCGATGGTTACATGATCGATATGCTCGAGGGTGGCTGGCGAGCAAATGAAAACGGCGAGGCGCGAGCAGCCGCGTGTTGGGAACAACAGTGGAGGTAGGGTTGACGCCGAAGAGCGGGCACACGACCGGGTTGAGCACGCCGGCGCCGGAGAGGGTTCTACTATGGATCTGGGGGAGCTGGCGATGGAGATTGGGTGGACTATTGAGTGGAACGGGGGCGGGCAGGGGGGGTGTTGGCGGCCTAGGTGAAAAGGGTGAAAAAAGATCTCGGTCGCCGCGCGGAAAGGCCTATGCGAATGGTTGCCTCTAAGCGCCGGTGTGCACAAACAACATAATTTCGTTTGAAATGAAGACGTGCTAATTTTCAAATGAATACTTACTGATTGTGAGTTCATCGTTTTGCCTTGAATTTTTTTTCCACGGTAAGCAATCACCATTATACCACATGTTTGATTTTCTGGCGTATTTTAGGTCTCGTGTGCTATATTTAAGCCATTTTGGCATTTACCGTGCATTTTAGCATATAAATCAAATCCTAGCCGAAACTGCATGTGCTGATGAAAGGGATGATGATTGCCGTTTGATCTGGGAGCATCCAATGGTGCAGAAGTAAGATCTGCAGGGTTTGGATTCTGGCCAATCAGAACACACGACTTACAGCAGGGGGGCATTGGCCACAGTTTGATAGGCACACGATTTTCGTGAATGAACCGTGTGCTATGTGAAAACATTTAAATCAAGTAACACCATATTTTCGTTTGAATGAAAACATGAGTTCATCGTTTCGCCTCGATTTTTTTTTCACGGTAAGCATTCATCATTGTATCCTAACATTTTGATGCATTTGAGATCTCATTTCTCGCAGCAAAGACCAGGATCAGGAAACCCTAAGGGATTGCGCCTTGAGAAACCGGCCGGGGAGGGCACCGGTATGGAAAACTCAACGTCCGGCCGGCGGAGTAGGCAAACCCTCATCACCTTAGGCCTTGTTCGGTTGCTTGCCAAACCGAGTGGATTGGAGGGGTTTGAGGGGGATTTAAACCTCTTGTAAGTCAAAATACAAACCAATCCTTGCCAATCCCTTCCAATCCTCTTGTGGAGAGGATTAACCGAACAAGCCGTTAGGGGGCGCTAGGTAGGGCTACCTTTTTTTTTCTGATGATGGTTTCGCTAAATGTTTGAGGCAAATCGTCTGCTCCCATGATGAGTGGACATCCTTTTTTTTTTGAGAACACGCACCCTTAGCCCAATATTGAGTCATGCAAGCCCAGTATAGTCCGAGAGCTCAGCGCAAAATGCAGCCCGTATAACCAGGCGACCCACGCATCCAAACCCGGGGGCGGCCCACTCTCGGGAGGCTTTATCTTTGCCCACTCCTGCACCTCCCCACCGCAGGTCATCTTCTCGTCCACTCCAAACCCTAGCCTCCTCCTCCTCTCGCCGCCGCCACCGCCGCCGCCATGGTAACGCCTCGTCGCTCGTTCCTTCCCCGTCAACTCGCTGTAGGCTTGGTTCTTGTGCTTATCCATCTGGGCATCATCCGGTGCTGTGTCTGTTCTTGCAGTCAGGGAGGAAGAAGACCCGCGAGCCCAAGGAGGAGAACGTGACGCTCGGCCCCGCCGTCCGCGAGGGGGAGCACGTCTTCGGCGTCGCGCACATCTTCGCCTCCTTCAACGACACCTTCATCGTAAGATCCCAAGGACACGCCGCCTTTCTTGCTGCTTTTTTGTTTGCACCGCGGACCTGAAACTCTTGCCACATCTGGCTTCGCTGTCGCAGCATGTCACGGATCTGTCCGGGAGGGAGACGCTCGTCCGCATCACCGGTAATCACATCTATTCTTATGCCAACCTTTACGAGCAAGCCTAGATGTTATGTTTGTTTCTAATAAGCATCGTCTCGTACTGGTAGAGATATGTTAGTTTGGAATAGTATATAGTCAAGTTTCACGATTTGGTATCACCTAGAGGTTTTTAGATTGCTTTGTAAGCACGGCCCTTAAGATCCCCTCCCGTTTCATCTGTGGGAGCGTGTCGAGTCATAGCCATGCAAGATTGAAAACGAGGATCCGGAGAGTTCTTCTCCGGAACCTCCTCTCTTCCTTTTTTTAGTTCGAGCTGTTTCCATCATTTCATTGGGTTTCTTGTAGTGTATGTAGCCAGCAGGCGGCAGCTGCTTTATGCACTGCTCATGCTGTGTTCTTCACTCCTGCAACTCTTTGTAACATAAGATGGAGCTGCCTAAATTCTGGAAGTGAACATGCTTGATATGCTATATTTCACTGAGCCAAGTGCATATTCGCACTCCTGTAGTTGTATCTAAAAGATCAGCACGATGGCTGGTTCTTTGAAAAAACATTTCACTGAACCAACATTCTTGTTTGGTAAGTAGTATTGGTATTTTGTTTGTCAGTATGACTTAATGCCCACCTTTTTATCTAACGGAATCGATTCATGCAGAAACTTGATAGGGTATCTGTGCCAAATGTCCTTGTCCGTTAAATAGTTGACTATTCAGTCTGGGATCTGGATGCCGTCTTCTATTTATGTGAAAATTATTGGTTCATATTTGAGGTTATCATAGGTTAAACTTCAGCGAGATTGTTGAGCTATATTTGTCTTGCTTACTTATGAACCACCTCTTCTGATCATGCTGTCTTCCCTATTGAGTTTCATTTTTGATCCTGTCAACCTTTTGTAAGCACTGCCCTTAAGATCGCCTCCCTTTTGTTCTGTGGGAGCGTGTCGAGTCATTGCTGTGCAAGATTCATATGAGGCTCTAGAGAGTTTTTCTCTGGACCTCAACTTCCAATTTCATTTACAGGTGTCTTCATCTTGCCATTCAGTTTCTTGTGATGTATGGTCGGTATGAAGCAGATTCTGTCTTGCTTCTGCTGAGTTCTACACCCTTGCAACTCTTTGTCAATTAAAATGGAGATGTCTAAATGTTGGAAGAACATGCTTTCGTTTGTGATTACTTTTAAGTTGCATTTGAAGATTTTAGATATTGGCTGTACAGTATCTTCAGAACATTTCAGATGTCCTTTTGAATATAACATATTAGTAGTAGAATCTTGTGTGTAGTCTCTTATTTGGTGGTTGAAGAAGTGAACTGGGTTCACGAAGGATTGAATGTTTTTTCTTGGCTATTTATACCTTTTTAGTTAAATCTTGCATCTGCCATGACACTAGAGAGTGATTGACTGTCGGTTCTTCTGTGATGCTCAACATCTATCAGTTTCTTTTTTTACGTCTTATAAATTTGGGATTTGTACTAAATAATTGCATTTTACAGGTGGCATGAAGGTCAAAGCTGATCGTGATGAATCATCCCCTTATGCAGCTATGCTTGCATCTCAGGATGTTGCTGTAAGATGCAAGGTACTTAAAAAATTTGATCTGTTGCATGATCAAGTATGGTGGCAGTCAAATTTGATGAATCTCCACTGATACATATGGTGATCTTTCCCCCCTGTTTAGGAGCTTGGAATTACTGCTCTGCACATTAAGCTCCGTGCTACTGGTGGAAACAAGACAAAAACTCCAGGTCCTGGTGCTCAAGCTGCGCTTAGAGCTCTTGCACGTTCTGGCATGAAGATTGGACGCATCGGTAAGCCTGTGATGCCCTTGTGTATGCTGTGCCGTGCCATTTCATCTCATTTGCTTCTGGGATAAACTATTCTGCCATACATTGCATTTGCAAGGCTTGTCTTCTAATTTTGTCTGGTAGTCAATAGTTCTTGAAATTGTCCGGTCACATGACTGGCTTGGTTTTGATATGGACTGATGTTTTGCTTGTCCTTTCTGTTCATATATGTATTATGTTATGATCAATGTTGATTTAGTTTTGCCTTCGATGCCAGTTTCCTTGATTTGAACCTTACATTTTCCAGTTTAGTTTAATATCATACAGTGGATTAATCCATGATGTTTTTTTTTGTTGAGCAGAGGATGTTACCCCGGTTCCAACTGACAGCACTCGCCGGAAGGGCGGTAGAAGAGGAAGGAGGCTGTAATTCCATGCTCGTTCAAGGATGGAACAATACCAAGCTATCGATATCCTGTGTCTTGCAACTTGTTCTGTACTACTCCGTTTATGATGTTAAGTCAGATCTTGTGGATTTATAGATTTTGAGCGATATTGTGTTGCATGTTTAGAAAATGACCCTTTTCCCTGCTTTGAATCAAGTGCTTGCCATCTATCATTACCCTTTCTTTGCTATGGATTTACTTTTGCCTCTTGTTGCTTGTTTCATGTGTCTGAAAAACTTGACACACTGTTGTAGCTTCTGCGTCAGCTGGCTTTGCTAAATGGGTCGCCCATAAGATGAAATTGGCTCCTCTAATTTATCTTCGCCAACGACTGCTGTACCTCTCCCTGCTCCACCTGTGTCCTGATGCAGTTTTTGCGGGTTCTTGCTGGTTAGCTGATAGGAAATCTGACAAAGTTGACGTATAGGCCAAAGAAGGTAAAATGTCTATAGGCTTTGTAGATTATCATGTTTAGCGTGCTGATTTTAGGTATCAGGAGACCGAGGTTCAACTTAGACTACCACTGCAAGTTCAAGGTTTGATATGGATTTTAGTCAAGATATTATTCTCTGCTCTAACGGGGACTGAGGCGCCTTATACGCAGTAAGGTTAGTTGAATACTCCCTTCGTTCCTAAACATTCACGTATCTTTTTAGAGATTTCAAATGAACTACCACATATGCATATATATATATATAGACATACTTTAGAGTGTAGATTCACTCATTTTGCTTGGTATATAGTCATTTGTTGAAATCTCTAGAAAAATAAATATTATATAGACATACTTTAGAGTGTAGATTCACTCATTTTGCTTGGTATATAGTCATTTGTTGAAATCTCTAGAAAAATAAATATTTAGGAACGGAGGGAGTACGATGAATCACTAAATCTGTAAACAATGGTATTCATTTGTAACAAATGAACCAGTACACAATAGTGCTGACACCATAAGACTATTGGTCTAGCTTCTTCGCTGTACTCAACAGATTCAGATTTCTTTAAGTGGACGTGTCCCCGACCAAAGTGCTCTGCATCTTACGGTGGATTACTCACGCGGCTATTTAGGCCCTGTTTATGCTTCAGCTTTTTTACTTGTTCTTAGAAGCCAAAAAAAGCTCTTAAATTGGGGCTTTTGACTTATATTTGAGGTTAGTCATTTTTGTACGGCCGTGGTTTTGTACGATCTCACTATAGGATGGTCAGTACAACACTGCGAAACGATTGACGGAGCTTGAGAGCATGTTTATGTAACTTTGTGACCTTTAATGTTCCTTGTCTTTTTCCAATCTATCATAACTTTACACATTTTTCTTTTGAAAAAAGAGCTCCCTCTGATTTCTATTAAAAGAAGGACAACGCTAACGCCCACACGTGTGGTGGGAGCCAAACCCGTCCACAAGCCCTATAACATACAGACTACGCCATGTCACCGCATGCATGTAGAAATCTTTTTGGATTTTTAGTTTTTAAAATGTTTTATCTCTTAAATGAAAAATCCGATTGAAGATCCGTTTTCACCATTAAATCCCTCGTGACGAGATTTTTGAAACTAGATCTCATATCAATATATTTCAGCGATTTTTTTTTGTTAAAAGTTGCCATGTCTATTGCACATGAATTGCCGTGATGTTTATACTAAAGTTGCCATGTTATGTTTCAGCTATTTTCTTCTATATTAAAAAATATATTTTGACATATTATAAAAAGGACAATTAAGAAACTAGACTTGCCAATCATAAACTAAAATTGCGATGATACATGCACTTAAAATTGCCATGGTTCATGCAAAAATATATTTTCATGGTCAAAATACTGGAATTGTCATCATCAAAAACTAAAATTGCCAAGATCTACAAACTAAAATTGCCATATGGCAACTTTAGTTTAAGCACCATGGCAACTACAGTGTAAACATCATGACAATTTTTGAGAATTTTTTTTTTGTCGAAACATATCAACATGGGGTCTAGTTTTGAAGATCTCGTCGAGACGGATTTAATGATGAAAACAGATTTTTAATTTGCTTTTTTAATTAGGAGATAAAATATTTTTAAGCCGAAAACCAAAAAGGTTTCTGCTGATGTCATCTGTTCGTACGTGACAAAATGAGTGATGATGAAGGCGTGTGGGTGATATGCAAATGCCCACACGTGTGGGCGTTAGTTTTTCCGTAAAAGAAACCACAATGTCTTTGCTTACAACTAGGAAAGTAAACAGCAGAAGCCCCCCCCCCCCTCCCTAGCGACACCTAAAACCTTACCTCTCATAACTTTACACTTAATTCATAAAGTCAGATTGATTGACTATGAAAAAAGATTGTTAAAAGAAATTAGGGTTTCTTTGCCTCCCGCGGGCGCTGCCGCCGGTCCGCCTTATCTCCGATGGCCTTAGGGGTCCCAGTGGATCCTGACCTTCGTCGGAGGGAGGGCTCCGTTTTTAGATTTTCCTTCGAGTTTTGTTAAGGTTTGTGTCCTGCTCAGAAAGACAAGATGATGGCGGTTCTCTGAAGATGGAATAAGTTTCTCCCCACCTAGCCCCCGTCCCGGTGGTGCGCCTGCATCGTTGGTGGGCATGCGGTGTGGAGTTGTGTCTTCGACAGATCTGTCTTTGGTGGATTTGCCCAAATCAAGTCGTCGTTTGTCTACGTTCGTGTGTTTTCAGGTTGGATTCTTCCGATTTATACTACTCTTCATCGGTGGCAGTTGCTGTTCTGGTGCGCTGGTCTTATGGGGTCTTAGCACGGCGACTTCGCGACTGTTTACTGCAATAAGTTTTGACAAACTCCGGCAAGGGAGGAGCGATGACGGCGGCGCGCCTTCGTCTCGCTTCAGTGCTTGTAGTCGTTGGTAGGTGGTCTATAGATCTAGATGTAATTTTTATTATTTCTGATGTTCGTTGTACTGTCATGATCGAAGATGAATAGATCAGTAGTTTCTCCGTGAAAAAAAAAGACTGTTAAAACGTTTAAAGACCAGTGTAAGGAAAACAAACTTGCAAGACCTGAAAGTAACTTTGCATGGCGTCACTCTCGCCTCAGGAACGTCGAAGGCATATGGCCAGGAATCCAGCCACCCAGGATGGACATGGATGGCACCTCAGTACCTCGCTCACGGCCGATGTATGGCCACTTGGCCACTCTAGCTGCTGGGCCAGCAGCTTCGAGTACCACCAGTGGGCAGTGGCGCCACTGTGGCATATATCTGCCTATCTGAATCAGGCAATGGAAAAGTGCAGCCTCATGAGGTCATGGCCATCTCCGGCTATATCTAGGATCCACCCACATGTCCGCATGCGCTCGCATCGCGAACCGCCACTACTCCTACTACCTCACCAAGAAAGAAACTCTCGCTTATGCCTTGCCGAACCCCATATACGTACCTCGGAAATATATCATTGCCTTCCACGTCACATCGTCGAGGGCTGCAACTGCAGCAGGCCACATTGGGTAGGGACAAGTGGCGTCACCTTTGATTTGATCTGGAATCCCGCAGTATCGCCGTTGCCAGCAAGCCACAAGCCGCTCGTCTCCGCGATCGGCCTTCCGAAAGGCGGATCTGGGACGATCGCGAGAGCCACTGGGCCACGCACGCACCGGCACCGGCACCGGAGCCCCTGTCGGCGTCAGTGGCTGCTTCATAGAGCGTGACTCATGCGTGCCCGTCACTTGCTCGGTTCCGGTGTGCGCCCGTCCACTCGTCCTGCATGCGATCCTCCATTGCTCCCGGATGGCAATGCGTGCATGTGACCCAATGGAAGCAGCACGTACGTGGTACGTCTCACGGCCGCGCACTGTTCGTCCACGCCATTGCTGCCCGTCATCCGTTGATCCACGCATGCACGCATCGAGGCTGGCGGCTACCGGCGGAAGGCGAAAGAGGAAGCACCAGAACGTGCGCGTGCGCCGCTGGCCGTAGAGATGATTGGTGAGGGCGCCGTGTCCGCTGCCGTGTATCCATACATGGCGTCAAGCTAGAGTCGTAGTGATGGGACCAGCCTAGAACGTCGTCTACGTTTTTACAAGCCCTCTTGCGTCAACGTGAGTAGAGCACATCAATAGATAGGTTTTCGTGATTCGACATGATTCTCAAATGTCGCTGTTTTGCTGGCACTGCACTTACGGAGTGGCCTCTGATCGGATGCTGTCTCCGGACTCTTCTCAACTGCTCGCCGTTGCTGGAATATGGCCAGTTTCCTTCAGTTGTACCTCACGTTGCTGAACAATGGAGAGGATCAAGTTCAGTGGACAGTGCTGGACAGCTACGTAGCACGGGCAGACGGAGAACTTCATTTTTTCGTTGATTCTTGCTGCCACTTCTTGGTCTTGTCCAGAAGACATGCGTAACGATAATACTCCTTTCGTTAAAAAATACTCCCCTTCTTCATAATTCTTGTTCTGGTTTTAGTTTAAAGTGTACCGCAACAAAAACACCTACAATTAGTTGCCAGAACTTTACGTTTAATCTCACAACAGAACATATAGCCCCCCCCCCCTCTCTTTGCGGGTAGAACATATAGGTTTCTGCTTTAGCGCGGATTACCAAACCTACTGCAAATGTCCGGATCGGATCGTCTACACACTTTAGCCATCCAACAGTGATCATCAAACTTGTCCGGACAGGTCTGGACTGAAAGAAAAGAGGTGAAGCGTATGCCTCCTGGCAGGGACGCGTGTGTGTTAAATAGCAAACGAGATTACATCGGGTTGGCAGGTTGTTGTGTTAGCTTGACCCCTCATCCAAGACTATACAAGATAAGGATCTCTAATCTACAATAACCTGCCCAAGTTACAACACGCACACAAGTTACACCCCCGTGACATATGTCACGTTACAACTACAACTATATCATTTAACATCCTCCCTCAATCTAAACATGTCAAGGTTGAGATTGTTCTTGAAAGCTTGTAGTTGTCGAATCTGTAATGGTTTTGTAAAACCATCCGCCACTTGGTCTCCTGTTGGGATGAACCTGATCTCCAACAGTTTCCTAGCAACCCTCTCTCTGACAAAGCGAAAATCAATCTCTATGTGTTTCGTCCTTGCATGGAACACTGGATTAGTTGAGAGATACGTTGCTCCAAGATTATCACACCATAGGCAAGAAGTACTTGACCTTCTTACTCCTAGCTCATCTAATAGAGTTTCCATCCACATTACCTCAGCTGTTGCATTTGCCAGAGATTTATATTCTGCTTCAGTACTAGAGCGAGAGACTGTTGCTTGTTTCTTTGCATTCCAGGATATAAGGTTAGAACCAAAGAAAACAGCAAATCCTCCTGTAGACCTTCTCTCATCAGGATAGCCTGCCCAATCTGCATCAGAAAAGGCACTAACAGTTGTCGAGGGTGATTTACATATTTTTAGTCCTGTACCAGCACTTCCTTGAATATACATCAATATCCTTTTTACTGCTTGTCGTGGTTCTAAGTCTGACAGTAGAATGGGGGGTAGGTATGGAGAGGTAAGATCCTAGCTATGGAGCAGTTGTAAAGACAAGGGATGTACGAGTTCAGGCCCTTCTCGGAGGAAGTAACAGCCCTACGTCTCGGAGCCCGGAGGCGGTCGATGGATTATGTGTGTATAGATTACGAGTGCGAACCCTTTACCGAGGAGGGGTGGCTTATATAGTGTCTGCCGGACCCTCCGCCCTCGATTATCAGGTTTAAAGTACATTAAGACTAGGCGTTCTTGGTAGCGCCACATAAAGTGTCCTAAATGCCATAAAGACTACTTAATTACAGACCGTTTGGATGCAGAGTGGCTCTTGATCTCCTGGTGGTTGAGTGAGTCTTCATGGTCGAGTCCTTCGAGTCCGTCGAGTGAAGTCCCTCTTGGTCGACTGGAAGGCAGTTTCTTCTGATGGTGTTTGTGGGAAGGGTACTTAAGACATGTCTGTGACCCTACCCTAGGTGCATGACTTCATCATTAGCCCCCGAATGGATCCAGGTTTGAGTGAGAAAGGAGTTGATAATATTTCCGACCTACTTTTGTGTTCTGAACATATCTCGCCTTGGACCAACAATCTTTTGTTGATGACAACAACTTTTATTTCAGTCGCCTTGATCCATTCCCTTCTTATGTCGAGTGAACTTTTGCACTTAATAATCTTCCGAGCGACGGATCGCAGGAAATCCATCGTCTGACAGATCGATCTGTTGTTAGCGGATTTTGTGGGATCCGAATTTTGGGGAGCGCGCGAAGCGGGGCGGACCGCGGCGCTCGGACGAGATAGGGCATAGACGCCTCGATTTCCGTGCCACCTTTTTTGCCACGTATCACGCGTGCGTGACTGTTTCGGGATGTGATAGGATCGCCCGGGCCCACTTGTCATCCACTCGGAAGTGTCCTTATAAAATGCGCCCGGCGAGGGTTTTTGAACAGTACTTCCCCATTTCTCCTTCTGCCTTCTCCATCTCCGCTCACAGTGCCTGCTCTCGCTTCCGCCCATCCACTCCTCGTGCGCTTCGCCGACAACAATGGTGAAGGAGAAGACGGCGGCTCTGGAGCGCGGGAAGAAGGCGACGGCGACGGGGAAGGCGAAAGGGAGAGCATCCAGTCGGGGCGGATCCTCGTCAAGGTCCCGCCTGCCGCAAGGTTGGGTCCAAGGGGATTGGATCCGCTCGACCATCACCGAGAAGGATCTCAATGAGATGGCCAATGAGGGCTTGATCCCTCACGGGGCTGCGAGGCTCCCGGGGAACGAGTGGCAACCGCAGCCGCAGGAGGGTGAGTGCGTTCTTCTGGCTACTCACGTAGACCGTGGATTCTCCCTGCCTCTGAGTGTTTTCTTTCGTGGGTTCTTGAATTTCTTTGGGCGCAACTCCACCATTTCAATCCAAATTCTATTGCCTACCTTGCCGCCTTCATGTCCATGTGCGAGAACTTCCTGGGTTGTCGACCACACTGGGGTCTCTTCAAGCACATATTCACTTGTCGCTCACAAACAGTGAAAAAGGCGAGTGTGGACGGTGATAGGACTAAGGTAATCCAGATGTGTGGGGGTCTTGGGATTCAGATGAGGAGCAAGAGTACCTTTCCGGCATGACTCTTCCTGAGTCGGTCAGAGGATGGCAGTCGACTTGGTTCTACTGCCAAGACGAGCCGACGCCGGGGCAGTCGACTGGTCTCCCTCTGTTTTCCATGGACCGGGTGAACAAGCCCTCTTCTCTGAAGGTGCTCCCTGAGGAGAAAGCCCAAGTAAAAATGTTGATGGAGCGTGTAGTCCAGCTGGTTCGGGAAGGAGTGACGGGTATGGATCTTTTGGAGGTCTTCCTTAGGCGGCGCATGAAGGAAATATGCCCTAGAGGCAATAATAAAGTTATTATTTATTTCCTTATTTCATGATAAATGTTTATCATTCATGCTAGAATTGTATTAACCGGAAACATGATACATGTGTGAATGCATAGACAAAACAACATGTCACTAGTATGCCTCTACTAGACTAGCTTGTTAATCAAAGATGGTTATGTTTCCGACCATGAACAAGGAGTTGTTATTTGATTAACAAGGTCACATCATTAGTAGAATGATCGATTGACATGACCCATTCCTTAGCTTAGCACACGATCGTTTAGTATGTTGCTCTGCTTTTATCCATGACATATACATGTTCCTATAACTATGAGATTATGCAACTCCGTTTACGGAGGAACACTTTGGGTGCTACCAAACGTCACAACGTAATCGGGTGATTATAAAGGAGTACTACAGGTGTCTCCAAAGGCGGATGTTGGGTTGGCGTATTCGAGATTAGGTTTTGTCACTCCGATTGTCGGAGAGGTATCTCTGGGCCCTCTCGGTAATGCACATCACTTAAGCCTTGCAAGCACTACAACTAATGAGTTAGTTGTGAGATGATGTATTACGGAACGAGTAAAGAGACTTGCGATAACGAGATTGAACTAGGTATTGGATACCGACGATCGAATCTCGGGCAAGTAACATACCGATGACAAAGGAACAACGATGTTGTTATGCGGTCGACCGATAAAGATCTTTGTAGAATATGTAGGAACCAATATGGGCATCCAGGTCCCGCTGTTGGTTATTGACCGTGAATAGTTCTAGGTCATGTCTACATTGTTCTCGAACCGTAGGGTCCGCACGCTTAAGGTTTCGATGGCGGTTATTATGAGTTTATGTATTTTGATGTACCGAAGGAGTTCGAGTCCGGATGTGATCACGGACATGACGAGGAGTCTCGGAATGGTCGAGACATAAAGATTGATATATTGGAAGCCTATGTTTGGAGTTGGAATGGTTCGGCGGCGGAATTTATTCGGAGTACCGGAGGTTACTGGAACCCCGGGAGGTAAATGGGCCTCGATGGGCCTTAGTGGAAAGGAGAAGGGCCAGCCCTGGGTGGTGGCGCCTCCCCTTCCCTAGTCCTACTAGGACTAGGAGAAGGGCCGCCCCTCTCTCTTTTCCCTCCCGGAATCCTAGTCCAACTAGGATTGGGGAATCCTACTCCCAGAGGAGTAGGACTCCTGGCGCGCCTCCCTTGGCCGCCCCCTCCCCTTGCTCCTTTATATACACGAGGCAGGGGGCACCTTAGGACACACAAGTTGATCTTGAGATCGTTCCTTAGCCGTGTGCGGTGCCCCCTCCACCATATTCCACCTCGGTTATACTGTCATGAAGCTTAGGCGAAGCCTGCGCCGGTGAAACATCAAGATCGTCCCACGCCGTCGTCTTGTGAAACTCTCCCTCGACACTCGGCTGGATCGAGTCTGAGGGCGTCATCGAGCTGTCGTGTGTCAAGAACTCGGGGCGTCGGAGTAACGGCGCGGGATCGGTCGGATCGCGAGGAGAACGTCGACTACTTCCTCTACGTTGTGATCGCTTCGCTTGGTCTACAAGGGTATGTGGACAACACTCTCCCCTCTCGTTGCTATACATCACCATGATCTTGCGTGTGCGTAGGAAATTTTTGAAATTACTCGTTCCCCAACAAGGGCATCGAGCCTAGGTTTTTCTATGGTTTGATGTTTTGCACGAGTAGAACACAAGTGAGTTGTGGGCGATACAAGTCATACTACCTACCAGCATGTCATACTTTGGTTCAGCGGTATTGTGAGATGAAGCGGCCCGGACCGACATTACGCGTGCGCTTACGCGAGACTGGTTTCACCGCCACGAGCACTCGTTGCTTAAAGGTGACCGGTGGGTGTCTGTCTCTCTCACTTTAGTTGAACCAAGTGTGGCTACGCCGGTCCTTGAGAAGGTTAAAACGAGTCTATTTGACGAAGTATCGTTGTGGTTTTGATGCGTGGGTGAGACTGGTTCTTGCTTAAGCCCGTAGCAGCCACGTAAAATTTGCAACAACAAAGTAGAGGACGTCTAACTTGTTTTTGCGGGGCATGTTGTGATGTGATATGGTCAAGGCGTGATGCTATATTTTATTGTATGAGATGATCATGTTTTGTAACCGGTTATCGGCAATGGCGGGAGCCATATGGTTGTCGCTTTATTGTATGAAATGCAATCGCCTCTGTAATGCTTTACTTTATCACTAAGCGGTAGCGATAGTCGTAATAGCATAAGTTTGGCGAGGCGACAACGATGCTGCGATGGAGATCAAGGTGTCGCGCCGGTGGCGATGGTGATCATGGTGGTGCAAACAAGATGGAGATCATGAAGCACAAGATGATGATGACCATATCATATCACTTATATTGATTTGCATGTGATGTTTATCCTTTTATGCATCTTATCTTGCTTTGATTGACGGTAGCATTATAAGATGATCTCTCACTAAATTATCAAGAAGTGTTCTCCCGAATATGCACCGTTGCCAAAGTTCGTCGTGCCCGGACACCACGTGATGATCGGGTGTGATAAGCTCTCGTCCATCTACAACGGTGCAAGCCAGTTTTGCACACGCAGAATACTCGGGTTATACTTGACGAGCCTAGCATATGCGAGATATGGCCTCGGAACACGGAGACCGAAAGGTCGGCGTGAATCATATAGAAGATATGATCAACATAAGATGTTCACCATTGAAAACTACTCCATTTCACGTGATGATCGGTTATGGTTTAGTTGATTTGGATCACGTGATCACTTAGATGACTAGAGATGTTTTTCTAAGTGGGAGTTCTTAAGTAATATGATTAATTGAACTTAAAATTTATCATGAACTTAGTACTGATAGTATCTTGCTTGTTTATGTTTGATTGTAGATAGATGGCTCGTCTTTGTTGTTCGTTGAATTTTAATGCGTTCCTTGAGAAAGCAAAGTTGAAAGATGATGGTAGCAATTACGGATCGGGTCCGTAACGAGGATCATCCTCATTGCTGCAAGTAAGAGCTACGTCTGGATGCACCGCTAGGTGCGAGCTTCTTCTTTGGAGCAACGCCGGATGTTGTGAGCGTCTGGCGAGCAAAGCGATGACTACTCTATAGTTCGATGTGCCATGCTTTACGGCTTAGAACCGGGACTTCAACGACGTTTTGAGCGTCATGGAGCATATGAGATGTTCCAGAGTTGAAGTTAATATTCAACAGAATGCCCGGATTGAGAGATATGAAGTCTCCAATAAGTTCTATAGCTGCAAGATGGAGGAGAACAGTTACATTAGTGAGCATATACTCGTAATGTCCGGGTACTACAATCACTTGACACAATTGGGAGTTAATCTTCCGGATGATTGTGTCATTGACGAATTCTCAATCACCGCCACCAAGCTACAAAGGCTTCGTGATGAACTATAATATGCAAGGGTTAGTAAAGACTATACCGAGCTCTTCGCAATGCTAAAGGCTGCGGAGGTAGAAATCAGAAGGAGCATCAAGTGTTGATGGTCAATAAGACCACTAGTTTCAAGAAGAAAGGCAAAGGGAAGAAGAAGGGAATCTCAAGAAGAACAGCAAGCAAGTTCTTTCTCAGAGAAGAAACCCAAGTCGGCCCTAAACCTGAAACTCGAGTGCTTCTCTGCAAGCGGATCGTCCTTTGAAGCGGAACTGCCCCAAGTATTTGGCGGATAAGAAGGATGGCAAGGTGAACAAAGGTATATGTGATATACATGTTATTGATGTGTACCTTACTAGAGCTCGCATAGCACTGGTATTTGATCTTGGTTACTGCTGCTAATATTTGCAACTCGAAGCAGGGACTACGGATTGCGAACAACGGCAAGGACGAGGTGACGATCTTGCGTGGGAAATGGTTCCAAAGTCGATGTGATCGCGGTCGACACGCTACCTCTACATCTACCTTCGGATTAGTTTTAGACCTAAATAATTGTTATTTGGTGCTGCGTTGAGCATGAACATTATATCTGGATCTTGTTTGATGCGAGGCGGTTATTCATTTAAATCGAGAGAATAATGGTTGTTCTATTTATATGAGTAATATCTTTTATGGTCATGCACCCTTGAGGAGTGGTCTATTTCTTATGAATCTCGATAGTAGTGACACACATATTCATAATGTTGAAACCAAAAGATGCAGAGTTGATAATGATAGTGCAACTTATTTGTGGCACCGCCGTTTAGGTCATATCGGTATAAAGCGCATGAAGAAACTCCATCTTGATGGACTTTTGGAGTCACTTGATTATGAATCACTTGGCACTTATGCGAACCGTGCCTCATGGGCAAGATGACTAGAACACCGTTCTCGGTACTATGGAGAGAGCAACAGATTTGTTGGAAATCATACATACTGATGTATGTGGTCCGATGAATATTGAGGCTCGTGGCGGATATCGTTATTTTCTCACCTTCACAGATGACTTAAGCGGATATGGGTATATCTACTTAATGAAACATAAGTCTGAAACGTTTGAAAAGTTCAAAGAATTTCAGAGTGAAGTTGAAAATCATCGTAACAAGAAAATTAAGTTTCTACGATCGATCGTGGAGGTGAATATTTGAGTTCGAGTTTGGTCTACATTTGAAACAATACGGAATAGTTTAGCAACTCACGCCACCCGAACACCACAGCGTAATGGTGTGTCGAGCGTCGTGTCGTACTTTACTAGATATGGTACGATCTATGATGTCTCTTCTGATTTACCGCTATCGTTTTGGGGTTATGCTCTAGAGACGGCCGCATTCACATCTGAATAGAACACCATCGAAATCCGTTGAGGCGACACCTTATGAACTATGGTTTGGCAAGAAACCAAAGTTGTCGTTTCTTAAAGTTTGGGGATGCGATGCTTATGTGAAAAAGCTTCAACCTGATAAGCTCGAACCCAAATCGAAAATGTGTCTTCATAGGATACCCAAAAGAGACAGTTGGGTACACCTTCTATCACAGATCCGAAGGCAAAACATTCGTTGCTAAGAATGGATCCTTTCTAGAGAAGGAGTTTCTCTCGAAAGAAGTGAGTGGGAGGAAAGTGGAACTTGATGAGGTAATAGTACCTTCTCCCTTACTTGAAAGTAGTTAAATCGCGAAACCAGGTTTACGAGACATCTACACCAAGTAGCGAGGAAGTTGATGATGTTGATCATGAAACTTGAGATCAAGTTACTTCAGAACCTCGTAGATCAACGAGTAAGATCCGCACTGAGTGAATGCGGTAATCCTGTTACGGAAGTCATGCTACTAGATCATGATGAACCTACGAACTATGAAGAAGCGATGGTGAGCCCAGATTCCATAAAATGGCTTGAGGCCATGAAATCGAGATGGGATCCATGTATGAAAACAAAGTATGGACTTTGGTTGACTTGCCGAGGGTAGGCAAGCAATAGAAAACAAGTGGATCTTCAAGAAGAAGACCGACGACGGTAATATTATCGTCTATAAAGCTCGACTTATGCAAAAGGTTTTCGACAAGTTCAAGGGATTGACTACGATGAGACCTTCTCACCGTGGCGATGCTTAAGTCCGTCCGAATCATGTTAGCAATTGCGCATTTTATGATTATGAAATTTGGCAAATGGATGTAAAGACTGCATTCTGAATGGATTTACGGAAGAAGAGTTGTATATGATGCAACCGAAGGTTTTATCGATCCAAAGGAGCTAACAAAGTGTGCAAGCTCCAGCGATCCATATATGGACTGGTGCAAGCATCTCGGAGTTGGAATAAGCGTTTTGATAGTGTGATCAAAGCATTTGGGTTTGTCTGAGACTTTTGGAGAAGCCTCATTTACAAGAAAGTGAGTGGGAGCTCAGTAGCATTTCGATCTTATATGTGGATGACATATTGCTGATCGGAAATGATATAGAATTTCTGGATAGCATAAAGGGATACTTGAATAAGAGTTTTTCAATGAAAGACCTCGGTGAAGCTGCTTACATATTGGGCATCAAGATCTATAGGGATAGATCAAGGCGCTTAATTGGACTTTCACAAAGCACATACCTTGACAAAGTTTTGAAGAAGTTCAAAATGGATCAAGCAAAGAAAGGGTTCTTGCACGTGTTACAAGGTGTGAAGTTGAGTCGACTCAATGCCCGACCACCGCAGAAGATAGAGAAAATGAAAGATGTTCCTATGCTTCAGCCATAGGCTCTATCATGTATGCAATGTTGTGTACCGGACTGATGTGTGCCTTGCTATAAGCCTAGCAGGAGGTACCAAAGTAATCCAGAGTGGATCATCGGACAATGTCAAGAACATCTGAAATACGAAAAGGACTAAGGATATGTTTCTCGTATATGGAGGTGACAAAGAGCTCATCGTGAACAGTTACGTTGATGCAAGCTTTGACACGATCCGACGATTCTAAATCGCAGACGGATCGTATTTACACTAAGCGGAGGAGCTGTCGGTTGGTGCGAGTTCTAAACAAAGCGTCGTGGCGGGATCTACATGTGAAGCGGAATACATAGCAGCTTCGAAGCAGCTAATGAAGGAGTGCGGATGAAGGAGTTCATATCCGATCTAGGTGTCATACCTAGTGCATCGGGTCCAATGAAAATCTTCGTGACAATCTTGGAGCAATTGCCTTAGCGAAGGAATCCAGATTTCACAAGAGGACCAAGCACATCAAGAGGCGCTTCAATTCCATCCGGGACTTAGTCGGACGGAGACATAGAGATTTGCAAGATACATACGGATCTGAATGTTGCGACCCGTTGACTAAGCCTCTTCCACGAGCAAAACATGATCAGCACCAAGACTCCATGGGTGTTAGAATCATTACTATGTAATCTAGATTATTGACTCTAGTGCAAGTGGGAGGCTCAAGGAAATATGCCCTAGAGGCAATAATAAAGTTATTATTTATTTCCTTATTTCATGATAAATGTTTATCATTCATGCTAGAATTGTATTAACCGGAAACATGATACATGTGTGAATGCATAGACAAAACAACATGTCACTAGTATGCCTCTACTAGACTAGCTTGTTAATCAAAGATGGTTATGTTTCCGACCATGAACAAGGAGTTGTTATTTGATTAACAAGGTCACATCATTAGTAGAATGATCGATTGACATGACCCATTCCTTAGCTTAGCACACGATCGTTTAGTATGTTGCTCTGCTTTTATCCATGACATATACATGTTCCTATAACTATGAGATTATGCAACTCCGTTTACGGAGGAACACTTTGGGTGCTACCAAGCGTCTAACGTAATCGGGTGATTATAAAGGAGTACTACAGTGTCTCCAAAGGCGGATGTTGGGTTGGCGTATTTCGAGATTAGGTTTTGTCACTCCGATTGTCGGAGAGGTATCTCTGGGCCCTCTCGGTAATGCACATCACTTAAGCCTTGCAAGCACTACAACTAATGAGTTAGTTGTGAGATGATGTATTACGGAACGAGTAAAGAGACTTGCGTAACGAGATTGAACTAGGTATTGGATACCGACGATCGAATCTCGGGCAAGTAACATACCGATGACAAAGGGAACAACGTATGTTGTTATGCGGTCGACCGATAAAGATCTTCGTAGAATATGTAGGAACCAATATGGGCATCCAGGTCCGCTGTTGGTTATTGACCGTGAATAGTTCTAGGTCATGTCTACATTGTTCTCGAACCGTAGGGTCCGCACGCTTAAGGTTTCGATGGCGCTTATTATGAGTTTATGTATTTTGATGTACGAAGGAGTTCGAGTCCGGATGTGATCACGGACATGACGAGGAGTCTCGGAATGGTCGAGACATAAAGATTGATATATTGGAAGCCTATGTTTGGAGTTGAATGGTTCGGCTAAAACGGAATTCTGGGAGTACCGGAGGTTCTGGAACCCCGGGAGGTAAATGGGCCTCGATGGGCCTTAGTGGAAAGGAGAAGGGCCAGCCCTGGGTGGGCGCGCCTCCCCTTCCCTAGTCCTACTAGGACTAGGAGAAGGGCCGCCCCCCTCTCTCTCTTTCCCCTCAGGAATCCTAGTCCAACTAGGATTGGGGGAATCCTACTCCCAGAGGAGTAGGACTCCTTAGCGCGCCTCCCTTGGCCGCCGGCCCCCCCCCTTGCTCCTTTATATCTGGGGCAGGGGGCACCTTGGGACACACAAGTTGATCTTGAGATCGTTCCTTAGCCGTGTCGGTGCCCCCTCCACCATATTCCACCTCGGTTATACTGTCGCAAGCTTAGGCGAAGCCTGCGCGATGAAACATCAAGATCGTCCTGCACGCCGTCGTCTTGTGAAACTCTCCCTCGACACTCGGCTGGATCGAGTACGAGGGACGTCATCGAGCTGTCGTGTGTCAAGAACTCGGGCGTCGGAGTAACGGCGCCGGATCGGTCGGATCGCGAGGAGAACGTCGACTACTTCCTCTACGTTGTGATCGCTTCCGCTTCGGGTCTACAAGGGTATGTGGACAACACTCTCCCCTCTCGTTGCTATACATCACCATGATCTTGCGTGTGCGTAGGAATTTTTTTTGAAATTACTACGTTCCCCAACAGCGCATCCAACCACTTCAGTACCGAGGCCACCCGATGTGGCTGTACTGTGGAACCGAGGATGAAACTCGGGTCCATCCAGAAGCAGTCGATGATGCCACACTGGAGAGGTGGATGGCCGCGATCACAGGGAATAAGGACAACCCTCGAGGAGCCAGGAGGATTCCACCACTCGACCATTCCTATACTCTGGACACGGTACGCCCACTTTACCCTCACTTGTAGTCTTGCTATACTCATTCTGCCTTTGCTGCAAATTGGTTGATTGATCTTTGTTTTGTCGTCTGCCAGGCCACCACCGAATTATACTCGATGCCCAATGGAGCACAGACGCCGACTGAGGAAGAAGAAGGAAGCGGGGGCGAAAGCCAAGAGGAGTGGGATTCGGATGCTGCTAATGATGATGAAGGTGATGACTCTGGTGAGGAGGAAGAAGAGGAGGAGGAGGAGGAAGTTGCACCGCCTCACTCGGAAAGACGCTCGAAGCTCATCCATGACCCTGCAACCGAGCGTGGTAAGGGGGTCGCAACTGTCGTTCAGTCGACCAAGCGCCCTCGAACCACTTCTCCGGTGCCGACCGAGAAAGCTCCGAAGCAATCTCGAGTGGCGCCATCAAAGCCGGCGAAGGTCTTGCCGAAGATGAAGGTGTCGATTCCCACCATATCAGGGTAATAGTGCTACTTGAGTCTTCTTGTTCTACATGAATTTATTCTTGGTCGACTCATGAGTTAACCGACTGATTTTGAATTGCGGTCTTTGCTACTTCGATACCTCGGCGGTGAAGATCATGAGATGGAAGACGCTGCCACTTCAAAACCTGGTATGAATTACATAGTCCCGTCTTCAGTCGATTGGCTCTTTGTCTCTAATTTTGATTCTTTTCTGTAGCTCCACCCAATGTTGTTATTACCCTTCCTGACGACAATGACGAGGAACCACTGAGGCAGAGAAGGAACAGGAAAGCGTCTTCTGGCAAGGTGACTCAGGACGTGCCAGCACCCGAGACACTGGTCGCGGAGGAAGAGAACATCACTCGGCCTACCGTATCTTTTGCGGTGCCGTTGATGAGTGCTCGCCCTTCGTCGTCGAGTGCTGCACAACCTTCACTTTTCTCGACCCACTACCTCCCGGAGGACCAAGCCAGTGCTGCGAAAGAAGCAATACGCCGGGCGGGAGTCATGATGGAGCAAGTGAAGGCCATCCGAGAAGCCAGCCAGGCAGCCCATGACGCCAGTTCAGCTCTTCAGAGTAACGTTCAGGTCAGTCGGTCACCGCCTGTTCTGTTAGGATATGATGTCTGAAGATTCTTCTTTCTAAAATTCCTAGTGTTTGTCTTCTTACACCCACTGGGTGTGTCGATTGATATTCCTGGTTAGTGGGGGCACGCTGAGTGCACCCACTGGGTGTTGTCCCCAAGGCTATGGTGGACTGTTGGCAGTCGACCATAGTCTTTATGTCTTAAATTTTTCCTTTATTCGACTAGGTCGAATGGATTCGTAGACTGGTGGGGGCACGCTGAGTGCACCCACTGGGTGTAGTCCCGAGGCGTGGTCGATCACTGGCGATTGACTACGATCTGAAGAACATCTCCCTTTGTTTTTTTTGGGTCGACTGGTCGACTCTAATTTGATAACTAGTGGGGGCACGCTGAGTGCACCCACTGGGTGTAGTCCCCGAGACTATGGTCGAATGTTTGTATTCGGCCGTAGTCTTAGAAACGTATGATTTTTCCTTGGTCACTCGGAGGTGAATTGTCTTTGACATCTGTCGGTTGATTCTTCGTAGAAATCCTGCAACCTTGCTGCTCGTTATACCGAGATGGAGAACAAACACATCCAGCTGGGGCTTGATCTGAAGCTGGCCCAGGAGAATTTAATGAAGGCGAAGGAGGAAGCTAAAGGTATGTTTGGTGAGGCTTTCGACGACTGCCTTCGCCCTTCGTTTGTTTCAAAAGTCGACCTTCTTTGTAACTGCGGGCAAAGTGAGGATGCCTCAAAGAAGAAAGACCTTGAGTTGGCTGAAATGCAGAAGGCAGCTTTAGAGAAAACCAAGCTCGCAGATGAGAAGTTGGCTTCGATCACCAAGCTCGAAGAAGAGAACACCAGTCTGAAAGCCGCTCTTGATGCTGCCAACAAAGAGGTCAGTCGACTGAAAAGTGATAAGATTGCCCTGAGCGACAAGGCCAGTGAGTTGGTGGGGAAGAAGAACGATCTGGAGGCTTATCTAGGCGGACTCGCCAAGAAGCTATTCCTCATGCTCGAAGGTAATCTTTTGCACCAAACAGACATTTTAACTGTGATCTTTTCATTCGACTGTTGTTTTGACTCGGTGGTTGTACTTGCAGAATTTTGCCAGAACTTTGAAGAGGAAACTGGTCGACTGGAGCCAAACCTAGACCCCATCAACTCTCTCGTGAAGGATGAAGTCGCCATGAACGTGCTCCGGCTCGAATCTCGTGTCGCTGCCGTCGTCGATTACCTCGCCAGGCTGAAGGTTGCCACTTCTCGCATTGACGCCACACTCTGGCCCAGAGAGACGCTCCAAAATGACCTCGAGTCCCTGATGACTCGACTGAACACAGTCCCAAGTCGAGTGCGAGGAGTGGAAGAAGTCTTCGCCAGTCTTGGCGCAGATGTTGCTCTATCTCTGGCCCGAGTCCATTGCAAGGATGCACGAGAGGACAAGCTGGCAGCTCTTCGGGTGGCTAACACCAAGAAGCACGATTTCCGGTATTTCATGGAGACTTTCATCACCACCGCCACTCGGATTGCTGATGGAATCGACACGACGAGTTTGTTGCACCTTCGACCCTCGCAGAGGGGTAAAAACTTCGAGCTCCACACTTTAAATTTGCCTCGGTATGCGAGTGATTTTTGTAACCGACAAACCTTAACGGGCCTAGCGCTGAGCACTTTCAGTTCCGTTAGGTGTTTATCGAACTTGGATTCGACGTTTAAATATGCTTGCATTTGGTTTGAGGTGTCTCTTGCAGGTTAAAGCGAGGTGCTTATTGCAATCGACTTGTTCTCCGGTACACTTAGGCAGGCACTTGGACTGCAGCTAAGCTTCCGAGTGAGAGGTCTGCTCTAGACTTGGTAGGATTCCGAAACTTAGGCGAGCACTGGGCTGCAGCTAAGCCCCCGAGTGGGAGGTCTGCTCTCCACTCGGTAGGATTTTCAAAACTTAGGCGAGCACTGGGCTGCAGCTAAGCCCCCGAGTGGGAGGTCTGCTCTCCACTCGGTAGGATTTTCAAAACTTAGGCGAGCACTGGCTGCAGCTAAGCCCCAGTGGGAGGTCTACTCTCCACTCGGTAGGATTTTCAAAACTTAGGCGAGCACTGGGCTGCAGCTAAGCCCCCGAGTGGGAGGTCTGCTCTCCACTCGGTAGGATTTTCAAAACTTAGGCGAGCACTAGGCTGCAGCTAAGCCCCCGAGTGGGAGGTCTGCTCTCCACTCGGTAGGATTTTTAAGGTGTCTTTCTTATGAAAGACACATTGTACTTGTGGCGCAGCTCGGAGGAAAGAGTAGCAGTCGACCTGCACCTCGTCCTCTCTCTGAGCGCCACGTTGTACTTAATGGCGTGCTCGGAGGAGAGAGTAGCGATCGATCACACTCGTCCTCCTTCTTGGCCGAGCGACGTTGTACTTGTGGCGTAGCTCGGAGGAGAGAGTAGCAGTCGACCTGCACCTCGTCCTCCTTGCAGAGCGCACGTTGTGCTTGTGGCGTAGCTCGGAGGAGAGAGTAGTAGTCGACCTGCACCTCGTCCTCCTTGCAGAGCGCACGTTGAATTTGAACTTAGGCGAGTACTTAGACTGCCGCTAAGCCTCCGAATGGGAGGCTGGCTCGCCACTCGGTAGGATTTTATTGAAACTTAGGCGAGTACTTAGACTGCAGCTAAGCCTCCGAGTGGGAGGCTGGCTCGCCACTCGGTAGGATTTTATTGAAACTTAGGCGACTACTTAGACTGCAGCTAAGCCTCCGAGTGGGAGGCTGGCTCGCCACTCGGTAGGATTTTATTGGAACTTAGGCGAGTACTTGGACTGCAGCTAAGCCCCCGAGTGGGACTCTGGCTCACCACTCGGTAGGATTTTATTGAAACTTAGGCAAAACGGATTCGCAGCTAAGCCCCCGAGTGGGAGGCTGGCTCGCCACTCAGCAAGGATTTTTTTTACAAACTTAGGCGAAACGGATTCGCAGCTAAGCCACCCACTGAGGAGGAATTTTACTGAACAAATAAAAGTGACAAAAATCATTGGGGAAATTATGACACTGTTATCTTGCAAACATGAACTATAGAAGTACTTTTATTACAACTCATCCGAGTGAAAACTTAAGTGTAAAAGGGGCGGAGTAACTCCGCGTTCCAAGCCAGGGGCTCGTCGATGTTGTGCTCGACGTTGTAGAGACGGTACGCTCCGTTGTGGAGAACCTTGGTGACGATGAAGGGCCCCTCCCAAGAAGGAGCAAGTTTGTGTGGTTTCTGCTGATCCACTCGGAGAACCAAATCTCCTTCCTGGAAGGCTCGACTCTTCATGTTTTTGGCGTGGAAGCGGCGCAAGTCTTGTTGGTAGATGGTCGATCGGATCAGAACCATCTCCCTTTCTTCCTCTAGAAGGTCGACTGCATCCTGCCGCGCTTGTTCTGCTTCAGCTTCGGTGTAGAGCTCGACTCGAGGAGCGTTGTGGAGTAGATCACTCGGCAAGACCGCTTCCGCTCCATAGACCAAGAAGAATGGAGTTCTTCCAGTCGACCGGTTAGGCGTGGTCCTTAGACCCCACAACACCGAGGGAAGTTCATTGAGCCATGCTTCGGCCGCATGCTTGAGGTCACGCATCAGTCGGGGTTTCAACCCTTTGAGGATCAAGCAATTGGCCCGCTCCGCTTGTCCATTCGACTGGGGATGGGCGACTGAAGCATAGTCGACTCGTGTGCCTTGAGATGTGCAGAACGCCCTGAATTCCTCCGAATCGAAGTTTGATCCATTGTCGGTGATGATGCTGTGTGGGACTCCATATCTGAATATCAGTTCTCTGATGAAGCTGACAGCAGTACCAGCGTCAAGGTTCTTGATGGGTTTAGCCTCAATCCACTTGGTGAACTTGTCATTGCTACCAAGTACATGTGTGAAACCGCTTGGCCTGTCCTCAAGGGACCAACCATATCAATCCCCATCTGCGAGCGGCGGATGAGTGGTATGGTCTTGAGCTGATGCAGGCTTGTGTGACATGTTGGAGTAAAACTGACATCCTTCGCACTTGTCGACTATCTCCTTTGCCATTTCATTCGCCCTTGGCCAGTAAAATCCGGCTCGGTATGCTTTGGCCACGATGATATGGTACTGTCCAATCGGGAGTGATCACTAAAGCCTCCATGACCAGGTCGACCACTGCTGGAACTTCAACCTCAGTCGGATCCGTGGCACTCTTGGGCTGTGGAGCTTCTTCGATAAAAGGATCTTCTTTGACTGATGGAGTATGGATATGTTCCAAGAACACATCACTGGGGATGGCTTCTCTCTTGGAACCTATTTTCGCCAAGTCATCAGCCGCTTGATTTTTCAGTCGGGGTATATGGTGGAGCACTAACCCTTTGAACTTCTTTTCAAGCTTCCTCACTGCATTACAGTATTCAGTCATAGCTGGGCTTCTAACGTCCCACTCCTTCATCACTTGGTTGACCACCAAATCTGAGTCGCCATAAACCATAAGGCGATGGACGCCGAGTGAAATGGCCATGCGCAACCCATACAAAAGGGCTTCATATTCTGCCTCATTGTTGGAGGAATCAAAGTGAATCTGGAGCACATATCTGAGCTTATCTCCTCTGGGGGAAACCAAAACTACCCCAGCACCGGAACCATTTAGCATCTTAGAGCCATCAAAGAACATGGTCCAATGCTCCGAGTGAACTTGAGTCGGCAGCTGCTGTTCGATCCACTCGGCAAGGAAATCCGCTATTGCTTGGGACTTAATGGCTTTCTTTGCCTCGAACTTGATATCAAGGGGAAGGAGTTCAATCGCCCATTTTGCCACTCGACCAGTTGCATCTCTGTTGTGCAGAATCTCTGAAAGTGGAGCGTCGCTGATGACTGTAATGGAATGATCAGAGAAATAATGAGCAACCTTCTTTGTGGTCATGTAGATCCCATACACAAGCTTCTGATAATGAGGATATCTTTGCTTTGATGGAGTCAAAACTTCAGAGAGATAATACACTGGGCGCTGAACTTTGAAGGCTTTTCCTTCTTCTTCTCGCTCGACTGTAAGTACTGTACTGACGACTTGTCCTGTGGCTGCAATATAAAGCAACAGAGGCTCTTTGCTGATTGGAGCAGCAAGCACCGGCTGGGTGGAGAGCAGAGCTTTTAGCTCGGCAAATGCTGCATCAGCTTCTGGAGTCCACTCGAACTTGTCTGCCTTCTTCATCAGTCGGTAAAGAGGCAATGCCTTTTCACCGAGGCGAGAGATGAATCGACTTAACGCGGCCAAGCATCCAGTAAGCTTCTGGACGTCGTGCACTCGTACCGGGCGTTTCATTTGGAGTATAGTGCCAACTTTTTCTGGGTTAGCATCGATTCCTCGTTCGGAAACGAGAAAACCGAGTAACTTTCCACCTGGAACTCCGAATGTGCACTTTGACGGATTGAGCTTGACATCATACCTCCTGAGATTGGCAAATGTTTCAGCTAAGTCAGTCAATAGGTCGGAACCCTTTCGTGACTTGACCACAATATCATCCATGTACGCTTCAACGTTCCGACTGATTTGAGTGAGTAAACACTTCTGAATCATCCTCATGAATGTGGCTCCGGCATTCTTGAGGCCGAATGGCATGGTGACATAGCAAAAGCACCCGAATGGAGTGATGAAAGCTGTTTTGATCTCATCCGGTCCATATAGACGGATCTGATGGTATCCGGAATAGGCGTCTAGAAAAGACAATCTCTCACATCCCGCAGTCGAGTCGACAATTTGATCGATGCGAGGGAGAGGAAAATGATCTTTCGGGCAGGCCCGATTGATGTGCTTGAAATCAATGCACATGCGGAGTGACTTGTCCTTCTTGGGAACCATTACAACATTGGCGAGCCACTCGGAGTGGTATATCTCTCGGATAAACTCTGCTGCCAACAGTCGAGCCACTTCCTCGCCAATGGCTTTTCTCTTCTGGACGGCGGACCGTCGAAGATGTTCTTTGACAGGTTTTGCTATTGAATCGACCCTAAGGCGATGCTCACCAGCCCACAGGAACACCCAAGATGTCGTGAGCTTCCATGCAAAGATGTCCTAGTTCTCATGGAGGAACTGGATGAGCGCTTCTTCCTATTTAGGGTCGAGTGTTGTGGAGATATGGGTCGGAGCTGCATTGGGGTCGGTCGGGTGAATGTGAGCGGGCTTCGTCTCACGGACGGTGAAATCTTGATTCTGTGGCGAGCTTCTTGGCCCGCAATAAATAACTCGGATCTGCATTTTTCTTATATCCCTCCAGCTCGACCGTTGTTACCTGGGAATCGGCAATTTTCGAGCCTTTTTGGAAACACTCTTCTGCTTTTTTCCGATCACCAGTGATAGTGATCACGCCTTTGGGTCCGGGCATCTTCAGTTTGAGGTACACGTAACATGGTCGAGCCATGAACCGCGCGTAAGCTGGTCTCCCCAAAATAGCGTGGTAAGCGCTCTGAAAATCCACGACTTCAAATGTCATCTTCTCTTTGCGGAAATGCTTCGAGTCACCGAACACCACGTCCAGAGCTATTTGGCCGAGTGACTCAGCTTTCTTTCCAGGTATAACTCCATGAAAACTCATGTTGCTGGTGCTCAGTCGGGACATCGGAATGCCCATTCCTTTCAGCGTCTCCGTATATAATAAGTTCAGTCCACTACCACCATCCATTAGCACCTTCGTCAGTCGAGTGCCTTCGACGACCGGGTCGACCACCAAAGCTTGCCTCCCAGGGGTGGCTATATGAGTCGGGTGATCGGACTGGTCGAATGTAATGGGAGTTTGGGACCATCTTAGATAGCTCGGGCGTCGCGGGCGATATATTCACCTCACGGTTGATAACCTTCAGTCGGCTTTTACTTTCCACATCAGCAAAGATCATCAGAGTGGAGTTAACATGAGGATATCCTCCATCACTATCTTCTTTGTCTTCAGCTTTGTCCGACTCCTTTTCCTTGTCCTTGGGTTGTTTTCCTTGGAACTGCTAGATCAGGAGTCGGCACTGGCGAGTGGTATGCTTCGGGTAGATGAAATTACCCTCTTCGTCTTTCTTCGTGTGGATGTGACACGGCAGATCCATCACGTCATTTCCTTCTTTATCCTTCACCTTCTTGGGGTTCCAGGATCCTTTGGGTTTTCCCTTGAACTTGCCCTGAGTCACGGCCAGAGCCTCCCCGGGAGCCGCTGGCTCGGCCTTTCGCTTCTGCTTCCGACTGGAGTTTCCTTTCTCCGACTGACTAGGTTTGTACTTGGCGCTCCGGAGTCGGTCCTCCTCTTCGCCGTTGGCGTACTTGGTAGCAATTTCCATCATCCGACTCAGGGTCATATCTCCGGTCCGACCAAACTTCAAACTCAACTCTCTGTTCTTAACACCATCCTTGAAGGCACAGATCGCTGATGATCGAACCGTTCTCCACGGTATGATGCAAAGTGATCCATCTCTGAATATAATCTCTTAAGGTCTCATTCGACTTCGCACACAAACTTGCAGCTCGGTCAATCCAGCTGGTCGCTTGCAAGTTCCTCGAATGTCTGACAAACACTCGGAAAGATCTTCCCAAGTGTAAATGCTGCTTGAGCTAATCGATTCAACCACGCCGGCGATCCTTCCAACATGAGTGGTAAATGCTTCATAGCCACTTCATCATTTCCGCCGCCAATCTGCACCGCCATTCGGTAGTCTTCAAGCCAAGTTTGGGCTTAGACTCACGGTGAACTTACTTACCCCATCGCCAACCTGAAGTTGGGGGAATCACCATGACTCGATAGCCTCTTTGAAACATTCGGACTGAAACATGCACTCGGCTGCTAGTGGGCGCATCTCTGTCGTGGCCACCTCGATGAGCCCTATTTCGATCGACCAGGCCTTGCACGATGATGGATCGCGCGTTAAAGCCAGGTTCCCTGGGGTCGACCGGAGCTCTTCGCCCCACACTGATCTAGCGCCTGTCATCTTGCTGCCGATGAGCGTAGGACCCACCTCTCGGGGGAGGAGTGGGCACTCGATGCCTATCATCACGATCGTATCGGTCACCATATTGGTCCCGTCGATTCTCGCGTCCTTCACGCCGCGGAGGCGATCTAGGACTATGAGCCGACTAAACCTTATTCGCAGCGACGGATCGACTGTGAATCCTGTTGCGTTACTGTGACACAGCTGAATTCTGATCTCCTGCTGCTCGGAGCAAATCCTTGATCTGCATCAAGCCTCTGCCAGCCTCCGACTGAGAGGGCTGGATAGACTCTGCTATATGGGCTGCAGCTGCTAAATTCTGAATCGGGGTTCGATATACCTAAGTCAGCTGCGGGAAGAGTTGACATCGACTGGAGTCGGGTACTCGTTGTCGCGCGTGCTCGTCGAGTGCTCGCTGGAGGTTCTCCAGACAAGTGCGTTCAGCCAAGTTGGCCAAACGTGCCTCCTCCAAGGCGCGAGCCTCGGGGGTTTCTCCTGCGATGGGAGTATGCAGGGCATCCATGTTCCTGCGGCGAAGCTCTTCCCTTTGCAGGGAATTAAGTGGCTCGGGTTGATATTCCTCATGGACTTGAGCGGGGTCGCCTCCACCGTCCACCCCGTCGTCGCGGGGGAAGCCGGGAGGGCTACAAGGCCCATTGACCATCAAGACCTCCGCCGCCGGATCGCTCTTTGTCGCTTTTCGGATCACGGTCTCTCTGAGCCGGTCGACGGATCGAGCAGCCCGAGAGATTCGTCGGGCTCGATTGCGCGACTTGGGTGGTGGACGATGGCGGGCCACGCGTGCCTCACCCACCGCTGGAGCCTCGACCGACCAGGCGCTTATACCAAGGCGGGAGACGAGGAGGGAGGACGACGGCGAGTCGACCGATATGGAGTCGGCGGTTGCCGCAGCAGGGCGCCGCGGACACACACCAAAATGCGTTGCACCGCGGACGGGAGCGCGTCGATGTCGAGTGGAGCCTCCACGGAGCCAAGCGGAGTCGTCGGCGATGAAGGTGGCGGCGAGACGGATCTCGCGACCCTCGACCAAAACTCCACGAAACCATGATGAAGGCAATCGAACAATGGCAACTTCTCCAAAAATCGCTAAGACACCTGCCCCACGGTGGGCGCCAACCGTCGTGGTTCTAAGTCCGACAAAGAGAATGGGGTAGGTATGGAGAGGCAAGATCCTAGCTATGGAGCAGTTGTAAAGACAAGGGATGTACGAGTTCAGGCCCTTCTCGGAGGAAGTAACAGCCCTACGTCTCGGAGCCCGGAGGCGGTCGACTGGATTATGTGTGTATAGATTACAGGGGTGCGAATCCTTTACACTGAGGAGGGGGGTGGCTTATATAGTGTCTGCCAGACCCCCCCGGCCCTCAGTTATGCAGGGTTTAAAGTACATTAATACTAGGCGTTACTGGTAACGCCTTACATAAAGTGTCCTAAATGCCATAAAGACTACTTAATTACAGACCGTTTGGATGCAGAGTGGCTCTTGATCTCCTGGTGGTCGAGTGAGTCTTCATGGTCGAGTCCTTCGAGTCCGTCGAGTGAAGTCCCTCTTGGTCGACTGGAAGGCAGTTTCTTCTGATGGTGTCCGTGGGAAGGGTACTTAAGACAGGTCTGTGACCCTACCCTAGGTGCATGACTTCATCACTGTTGTCCAATGAAGTGAAGTAGGAGAATGCAGAAATTGACAGACCTTGTTAACAGAGAAGGATATATCAAGTCTTGTCAAAGTTAAATTTTGTAGTGCACCCACGACACTCCTATATTTAGTCCCTTCCTCTGGACTCAATAATTCTCCTTCATGCAATGATAATTTTTCTGTTGTAGATAAAGGTGTACTGGAGGGTTTACAGTCTCTCATACCTACACGCTTGAGTATATCCTTGGCATATTTTTCTTGACTCAGCAGTATACCATCATGTACCTGTTTTACTTCTATGCCAAGGAAATAATGTAATTCTCCCAAGTCCTTGAGAGCAAAGTCACTCTTCAAGTTTTTAGGTAGAGCTGAGGTGGCTTGTGGAGAGGAGCTAGCAACAATTATATCATCTACATATATAAGCATATAAATGATCACCTTCTCATTTTTGAAGAAAAACAGAGAAGTATCTCCCCTTGATGGTCGGAAACCGAGTTGTTGAAGCTTTGTGCTTAGTCTTGAGTACCAAGCTCTGGGTGCCTGTTTCAGACTATATAGTGCTTTGTCCAATTTATGCACATGTTGTGGTTTGGTGCCATCCAAAAACCCAGGTGGTTGCTTCATGTACACCTCCTCCTCGAGAATGCCATGTAAGAACGCATTATGTACATCCAATTGGCGAAGAGTACATCCCCTGGAAACAGCAATAGACAGAACAAGTCTAATAGTAGCTGCCTTAACTACTGGACTAAAAGTGTCTTCATAGTCAATTCCATAACATTGTTTAAACCCCTTTGCTACTAGTCTAGCTTTGTATCTATCTATTGTACCATCAGAATTCCTCTTAATTTTGTATACCCACTTGCAATCTATAATGTTTCTACCTTGTTTAGGTGAGACTAGATGCCACTATTGATTTTTCATAAGTGCATCATATTCTACCTCCATAGCTCGTTTCCGGTTTTTATCATCTAGTGCTTCAGCTAGATCACGAGGTTCACCAGTAGCAGCAAAGTGTACTACCTTGAAATTTTTACCATACCTGACCGTTCCATCTTTGGGAACCAGGGGTTTAAAAATGCCTCTTTGTGACCGTGTATTGGGTCGCTCCGGTTCAACATCCACAGAAGATCCTGACGCCGCAGAAGATCCTGTAGCCAGTTCTGGACGCGATCGAGCCTGGGGATCGGCCCTGTCGGGAAAGCCAGCCCGAGACGGCGACATCGGTCCAGTTGGCGAGGCGGAAACGCGTCCAGTTGGCGAGGCGGAAACGCGTCCAGGCGACACACGCCCGGGAGTCCGCGCAAGGTGCAAGTTACTATAACCAAGAAAAGCACATTGCTTTGATCGAAATTGAAGTTTATGTGTGTTGTAGGGACCTAAATTGGGCCAACAAGCATACCCAAAAATTCTAAGAGAGGCGTAGTTGGGAGTTTCACCGGATAACCTAGTAAGGGGTGTTTCATGATTTATGACCTTACTTGGAACCCTATTGATCAAGTAGGTTGCGGCAAGGAAGGCCTCATCCCAAAACTTCAAGGGCATAGAGGCTTGAGCAAGCAAGGAGAGGCCAACCTCAACAATGTGATGGTGTTTGCGCTCAGCTGACCCATTCTGCTGATGAGCATGGGGGCATGATACGTGGTGTGAGATACCAATTTTGGTAAAGGAGTTCAACTTTTCGTACTCCCCTCCCCAATCTGTTTGGAGAGCAATAATTTTTTGATCAAAACGTCGTTCAACAAGGTTTTGGAAGTCATGGAATTTCTGAAAAACTTCAGATTTGTGCTTGATGAGATAGATCCATGTGAATTTACTAAAATCATCGATAAAACTCACATAGTATTTTTTTTTCTGCCTACTGTTTCAACAGCAGGACCCCACACATCAGAAAAGACAAGTTCCAAAGGAAATTTAGATTCACTCAAGGATTGAAGATAAGGTAACTGGTGACTTTTGCCCTTTTGGCAGGCGTCACATACATGCTTATTGCTATCATTATTGACACACGGGAGCTTATTCTCACTAAGAATCTTCCTAACAACAGTGGAAGAAGGGTGACCTAAACGTCTATGCCACCAATCTAGAGGTGGTTTGGTGACATTGAGCACATGCTTCTGGACGTTTCCCCCGGTGTGTTTGACAGGATAGTGCCCTCTTCTACCCCTGCCTCGCAGTAGAACCTTCCTCGTTTCCAGATCCTTGATGAGAAAAAAATGAGGGTGAATTTCAACAATAGTATTATTGTCAAGAGCAAGTTTACTTGCAGAAATCAAATCTTTTGTTGCCTCCGGAACATGAAGAACATCTTTTAGATGAAGATTGCGGTGTGGGGTAGAAATAGTTGCATAACCAATATGATCAATGGACATACCCGATCCTTTTGCAGTATGAATCTGATCATTGCCTGTGTACCTCTCCCGGACGGTTAGCTTCTCCAGATCGCTCGTAATATGGTCGGTTGCACCACTATCCATGTACCAGTTGGTGTCAACTCCATACCGATGAGCAGCCATGTTGGCCGAGCGCTCCTCTCCTCCCTGATATGAAGAGTCGTAGCGCTTCCAGCACTTCCAAGCAGGGTGGCCAATTTTACCATAGATCTGGCATACCGGCTTGGCGGAGGAGTTGTTGTTGTAGTTCCCCCTGCCTCCCGAGTTGCCTCGACCATGGCCGTGGTCACCACCACGACCACGATCACCACCGCCGCCTAGTTTGTTGTTGAAGCCACGATCGCCGCCGCGATCACCATTGCCGATGGCGCTGTTGTTCTTGTTGAAGCCGCGCCCACGTGCCACCGCATTTGCGGACGACTGAGAGGACCCGCCGCGGAGATTCAGGCGAGCTCAAAACTCAGGAGCTGTGAGAACAGCTCCGGGATCTTGACAGGTTCGACCCTAGAGCACATGGCCGACACCACTGGATCGTACTCCTCATCCAGTCCAGCAAGGATGTGAGAGATCACCTCTTCCTCGTCCAAGGCCTTCCCTGAAGCAGTTAGTTCATCACACAAAGTTCGGACCTTACCAACATACTCTGTGATTGTGGAGTTGCCCTTCTGAAGATTGGCTAGGGCAATTCTGACGTTGACGGTCTGCGCCCTGGTGTGCGACGCGAGCATCCCTTGCACCGTGTTCCATAGCTCGGCCGCGATGTGGAAGGTTGCCACTTGGACAGCCATCTCACGCGGTAGCATGGTCAACAGGTATGAGAAAACCTGCTGATCCCTCGCGTACCACATACCGAACTCTGGGTTCGGCCCCTTCGTCTTGGTTTTGCCGTCATCGCCAGTGACCTCAATGGTCGTGGGCGGAGGCGGCTGCTCGGTGTCGAGGAAGCTTGCCATCTGCGCTCCTCTGATGGCTGAGAGCACCGTGGCACGCCATAAGGCCTCGTTCCCTCCCGTGAGCTTCTCGGTTGCGTTGTGTGCAAACGGAGACGAGGGGAAAGAATTTACGGAGGAAGAGCTCGCCATGGATGAACCCGAGGTAGGCTCTGATTACCATGAAAGAAAAGAGGTGAAGCATATGCCTCCTGGCAGGGACGCGTGCGTGTTAAATAGCAAACGAGGTTACATCGGGTTGGCAGGTTGTTGTGTTAGCTTGACCCCTCATCCAAGACTATACAAGATAAGGATCTCTAATCTACAACAACCTGCCCAAGTTACAACACGCACACAAGTTACACCCCCGTGACATATGTCATGTTACAACTACAACTATATCATTTAACATGGACGTCCATAATCCCGCAAAACCAGCACCAAACTAAGAAGGTTTGGGGAGTTTGAATGTCCACCATGTCGGACTCCGACGACACGGCCCCACCCAAAAGACCCTCTCTCGCCGCGTCCGCTCGTTCTAGAACCCTCTATATACACATCATTCATGCCAGTCAGAGCGGACATGACTGCTGAGAGCAGGCCGTCCACCCACCCGACATTCACATCGGCATAACAACCGAGAAGCCTACTCAGGCTGGTACCCACATTCAACCTGCCGCTCCGCCTACCCCGGCTATTTAAACCGGCCCACCACACCCAAAACCCTACCCCTCCAAGCACTTCTCCCACTACCCGAGCTGTTGTTCAACCATCCATTTTCACCCCTCCGCATCCTCGTCCATCATTCACTGCTTGTCATGGCGTTGGAACCAAATCGCACGAAGGTCCGCAGCGTGGAGGCACGCATTTGGGCCAATCTCCAAGCTCTGTGGAGGAGGAGGAGGGCAACCCCATGGCCATGGCAGATAATACCATGAAGGACGCGGATGAGGAGCAGGCTCCCGCGCCAGTGGAAGGGATAGAAGAACAGTTCGAGATAACGCTTAGCAATTGGAAGGGCAAATGCTTGACATATGGAGGATGACTTTTTCTGGTCAGCACAATGTTTATCATGTTCATGTTGTACTTTTTTGAGATTACTTTTTGCAAAACACACATACATACACACACTCACCCCTAGGAGTGCTTACACACATACCATACCATATGATCATGTATGAGAGACTGAGGAGGCAAATCTTCATATTGGCAAAGTCACCAGAGGCACATGTAACCAACGGGATACTCATATTTCATTGAACAAATATCGTCGAAAAGTTTGGAATAAATTTAGGAAAATACGAGCACCCATGTCTAGTCTAAAACTCGAGCTTGGATGGGTTTGTTTGAGCACAAGTAACCTAACCAACTGAGCTACGTCCATTCATCTTTCTTTGCGATATTTAAGGGGGTATGAAAATGATTTTCGTGATGGTGTAGCATATCTTTGTTTGCATGAAGCTAGTACCATTTTGCTATATGCATATTGCTTGCTGATCTCTTCATATAAGTTCGCCTAGTACATTTTTTTGAAATACAATACCACAATTCTCCAAAACCAATGAATTTGCTAAACTTTGCAGTCTTGTATTCATCCATCACCCCCTCATTGACATCGACAACCCTTCAATGCACTCACACCATTTTTTGTAGTAGGTTGGTATCAATCCAATAGCACGAAATCTTAGAAAGAAAGGTTTTGACAGCCTTGGTGCGACGATGAGGCGCTCCAAGTCATTACTTAAGTCTGATCGGCGTGAGAGGCTCCCGCCCCCAACCCCAATCCAATTGGCCTAACCCACATATAGCAATGTCATTGATTATATCTCTAAAGTGGCTTGTGGACAAAATATGTCTAGAATTAACCGCTATTAATTGTTTACTTATTTTGCTGTCAAGTCTTTGCATTTGGGTCCTTTTTCTAAGGCTGCTCGTGGTGGAAACTTTTGCAGTGCATAGTATTTATGTTACTCTCTCCGCTTCTAAATATAAGTCTTTGTAGATATTTCACCATGAAACACATATGAATGTATGTAGATGCGTTTTAGAGTGTAGAATCACTCTTGCTCCATATGTAGTTCATAGTGGAATTTATAAAAAGACTTATATTTAGGAACAATGGGAGTATAGTATTTTAGACGAACTCATTTATTGTTTTGCATGACACACAGTGACACATTTCTTAATATGTTCTTCATTTAATGGCATTCCACCTCAACCAAATTGCCAAGTTAGCAACTTAGCATGCATGATACATTGATACTGCTTGCTATGATACCCCCACTTCAGGAGTCTAAAAGCCTTAGAAAATAACGTCGAACATCCTAATCTTAATCTCACTTAATAAGATTTGTAGTTTCATTTTGCTTATTGTTATTAAGATTGTAATTTTAGATAATGTAATTTTTTTTTTTACAGGAGCGATGTACACTTCTAAGTGGCTGATTTTTGGAAAAAAAGTGAGTAAATAATGTAAACATCATGGGTCAAGCTTGTCATGTTGTAGGGTTTAGAGACCAGAAGTAAACCCCGGTGATGGTCGTATTGACAAAAATGGACCTTTCCTTTAGCGATATAATGGATAGATAGATAGAGTGCAACTTGGAAACTAAAACTCGTCCGACAATATATATACTTTCCACCAATGCGCACGGCAGAGTATGCATAGAACTTTTATTGTTCCTAAGGGCAAAATGATCCCTTCGTACTGCACTTATACTACGTGCAAAACCTAGCTACGTACGTACTCTCGTAGAACTATCACGTTTCACCAGAGATCAATTTAACAGAATGTGAGCCAAATTCAGGCACATATATAGGAAGCCTGCATGTAGATCCACCTTAAATTCTAAGCACCGTTCATGAGCGCTGGCTTCTTCATCTCCCATGCCGTGAGCTGTGACACCTTGATGTCCACCTTGCCGTTGTTGAAAACGTGAAGGTGAGCGTTCTTGCCTAGGGCGAGGGTCGGATAGACCCGGGAGAGGATGCAGGTCCTGCCTCCTGCCCCGAAGCTCTCGACCACGGACCGGTCAATCTAGACATAGAAAATATGGGCAAACGAAACCAGTAAGGAATGGTCCATTTGTGAAGTTGTACATTGTATGAGATGAGGAACATATGGTAGCCAATATCGTACCAGGCTCCTCAAAGATATCTTGCCCTTTGCTATGTCAGTATCAACAAAGCCTGCGAACGTCGGCTTGTAGAGGTTCGGGTTCAAAGATGACCTGCACCAACAAAATACCCCAACGTCATATCAATGCTAGCTAATGTGTGTATGTCACATGCGTGAGATAGCGAATCTAAGAGACAAACTAGGATCGGGATGTGCCGTTACGTGGTGGGGTCGGAGCACATGAGTACCACCGGCTTGGTGCTGTTGATGTTGCGCGCGGCCTTGAACACCCGGAAGAAGACCGCCGTCTTCTCCTCCAGCTTGGACGAGGCGAGCACCCACAGACCAAAGGGACCCACGCCGCCTTCCACGTGGGCACCCCTCACGCTGCACAACTTCTGGGCATCGTTGGCTAGCGCCGGGTCCAATGCCTCCGCTCCCTCCAGGCTCGGCACCTCAAAGCTCACCTCGACGTCAGCCTGATGAAACAAGTTAGTCGGGTAATTAACTATGAACTCATCACCACACACTTACAAAAGGGAACCAAATTTGGTGGTCAAATTATTGTATCTGGATGAAGCGATATATTGTTAGGTTGCATCAGTTCAGTTGGAGCCTAGATTGGAGGTGTGCATGCAAGGCCAATGCCAATGTGCGCGTGACGACGAGTCTAGTTTTCTAAGCTGTAATGGATCGGAACAGAACGCATGACGCCGAGCCGAGATTAAAGTGCAGGACAGGTGTAGTGAAATCTACGGAGTAGAAAAGGCACAACAGAGTGGGCACTGCACACTGGACACAACTCGGATCAGAAGCGCGCCGGATAAGATAGCGCGGTCCAGGATAACACATACTACTGGCTGAGCAATATATTCTGCAGGGCCGGCGCCACTCAAGGCAAGGCAGTACATAGTGATCTCGACTGCCTTTTGGTCCTAGAAAATGTCACCTTGATTGCACACGAACTATTAACTCAAATAGGCACACTCACCTGTGAGCTTCGTAGCCCGGTGACCTCGACGTGCTCTCCCCGCTTCACCACCCTGTCCTTGAGACTCACCGGCTTTTTCGCCCTCAGCGCCTCAAGCTCCTCCACAGGCCACTGCATCAGCTGCCTCCCACTCGGGTCCAGCCAAACCTTCCTCGGAATCGCCTGAAAATGTCACCCGCAAATGACTGAGACCATGCATACATGCATGGTGCGCATGAAAGTCTTTTGGTTACTACACCAGCATATGCTATATGATTAGCTACCTGGATTCCGGCCCATCCCTTGGCGACGTCGTCGACGGCGGTGTCGGACTCGTTGGCCCAGCCCCACAGGATACGGCGGCGCTTGACCGGGTCGTAGAACGTCTTGGAGGCGTAGAAGTTGCCGTAGTCGTACCGCAGGTGGTGCTCGTCGCCGGCGGGGTTGTCCGGCACGTACCGTTCGGTCTTCCGGTTGTAGGTGCCGACGGTGTAGTAGTCGTACCGGCGCAGGTCGAGGCTGTTCTTCAGCACGTGCTTCACCTTGGGGCTGGACGTGACCGAGGTGTCGAGCCCGTTCTGCCGGCCGTCCACCGTGACCGGGTACAGGTCCGGGCACTCCCACATCCCCGTGGGCGCCGAGTGCAGCGGCTTCCTCACCCGCGTCCACCGCATGAAGTCGCGGCTCCGGTACACGTACGCCACGCCGCGGGACGCGCCCGAGAGGGCGCCGATGAGCAGCCGCCAGTGGCCGTCGGCGTACCACGCGGTGGTCGGGTCCCGGAACTGGGTGGCGTTGATGCCGCCCTCCGGCACGATGATCGGGTTGCTCCTGGGCTTGACCCACTCGCGGAGCAGCGGGTCCGACTTGTTCTTGGGGAAGGCGATGTTCTGCACCTCGTAGTTGATGTCGGCGCGGTCGATGCCCGTGTACATGATCGCCGGCGTGCCGTCGCGCAGGATGGTGGCCGAGCCCGACCAGCAGCCGTACTTGTCGGACTTGATGCTGGGCTGGATGGCCGTCTCCAGCGCCACCCAGTTGATGAGGTCGCGCGACACCGAGTGCGCCCACACGATGTTGCCCCACACGGCCCCCTTGGGGTTGTACTGGTAGAAGAAATGGTACCACCCCTTGTAGTACATGGGCGCTGCACGCACCAAATTTCACCAAGTCACATGTCCAGTTCACATTCCCATGAAGAGAGTTCATTAGATGATGTTCTCAGTGTAGTTAACAACCAGCCAATTATTTTCATTCACTAATGGTTAATTTGTGTATAGGGTTGCAAGTTCGCCAGCCATGCAGCATGCATGCATGCATGCCTGTATATGTGTTGTTTAGTATAATCAGGACGAAAAGGCATTGCTGTTCAACGGGGTTGCAAGTTGCAGAACACGGATTCTTCTAGCAGATAGCATCAAATTGAAGACGCGACAGAGATGTGTGACAGGATATTATATTAGAGTGAGACATGGCGGGAGAAGGACGACGTACCGTTGGGATCTGGCGTGGCATTCGGAGAGCGGAGCAACCACCAACATGATGATAAGAAAAACCTCAAGTTAGAGCCAGTTATAAACCTTTACAAGAAAATGCATCGTTATTAAACTAATCCACAGTATTAGGAGTAGGATACTACTCAGGCCACACAAGTGCAAGCTAGCTAAAGCAGCTCTAGCTCACTGGACACCGGAGGAGTCCCGTGACCGTAGTCAGTTCACTGAAAGCTAGTCCTAAAGCATGCATGTTCTTGCTTCTTGTAAAGCAGTAGTACTAATACACAAACTGAGCACCGTATGACCTAGCTAAATTTAGTAACAAAACAGAAATGGACACGATTAAGAAGTGGCTTGCATGGCCCAAGAAACCGACCACCCACCCTCCGCCGGCCATGCATGGTTTTGAAGTTCAGTTGTCTGAAGAGCAAGGGCGTGCTACTACACACAGTTGGTTTGATGCAAAAGAAGGATGTCTGCCTACCTAGCTAGCTCTAAGCTTCACCCTAGCTCGAACAGGAGAGATGGGTTAGTGGGCATGTACCGTTGATCCAGTTCTTTATCGGCCGGAAGTGGTACCCCGTACTCAGCTCGGCATCAAGAATCGAAGGCGGCACGTCGGCCGCCGCCGCCTCCGACTCGAGGAGGTGGGTGTCGTAGACGACATGCGACGCCCCAGCGAGCTGCAGCAGCAGCAGCAGCACCAGCACCGGGCATGCCCATGCAACTCTTCCCCCAAGAACTACCATTGCTCTCACACTTGGGCACAGAGGCCGGCGATGGAAAGAAGAACAGGTGGAGAAGGATCGATGTCTGTGCAGAAGCAGAGGCCAGGGGGGGGTCATATTTATAGTGCGAGGGCGGTAGCGCCGGGGTGCGAGGGCAGGCTATTCGAGCGCTGAAAAGCCTGAAAGTTTAAAGTTTGCAGGGTGAGACAAAAGGCCACGAATTCAGACAGATATGAAGAGAGATTTTTCCTGGGGTATTATTGGATGATATATAACCAGACAATTGGACATCATCTGATAGGGAAGTACTCCTACTATATTCTTCCTGGGTTTTTCAATATTTATTTAGGGCTTTCTCAGGTAGCTTCTGTGATGGAGGGAAATCTGGGTTTAGGTGTGAGAAATCTGTGAAGATGTTTGGTGCTGCCACATGGCTGGCTGGGTCTGGTTGGGGGAGTGGAGAAGTGTGAGTTGCTTGCTTTTATTGGTTGCTTTTGAGAAAACAATGGCCTAAACTTGTCACTAGTAGTTATTACAGTAGTTTTCACCTCCACCATACGAGGTCCGGTCCATACGTCTCGCTCGTGGTCGATCGCGTGCTTGACATCCGAGGCACATTTCAACTGCAGGCTCTAAGCCGGATCAAGCAATCGACGAATTTCGGGAGTGGAGAACACGCGACGCTGATACGTTTTTCCACCATCACTGCACTCCGTCGGATACACCGCGATCGATTCACTCCACGCGCCACTTGCATACATGCACTTGCAGGTAGTGCTACTGGCTACGTACTGAGGTACAGTAGTACAGAGGCATTGCTCGCGCGCTCCAGCTGCTCTCTACAGGTTTCCATCGATTACCCCAGCGCGCGCGCCACTTGCATACATACATGCACTTGCAGGTGAGTACAGACCACCCGTACCAAGTGGCAACTCGCTCGCTGTCGTGGTGTCGGCGGCACGCGCCGGTGGGTCACCGCGCGGCACGGGCGGACGGGACGGGCGTGTAGCCGCCCGGTCGGAGGTCGATCCCGATCGATGAGAGCATCAGCCGCGTACACCAAATCCAGCCTCTCAAACACCGGCGGACGCGCCTGGTCCTCAAATAATCTCTTTCACGGTCTGATACCGTAATTAAAATCTTAAAACCTTACTATTACATCCAATATAAAACCTAATCTAAGCGGAGCTCGTTCGACTTCGTCGTGTCCATGTCTGGCGGCCCGCTGCGCCCCTCGAAGTGTTGCTTCAGTCGCCGGCGAGGTAGAGTAGGACATGGCACACACACCGACTGAGGGGGCTCGAGGCACCACCATCTCCATGCCCTTAGTTATGCAAAGGGCGCGTGTAATGCTTAAATTTTTTAAGTAATAAAATGCCCTTTTCAAAAATCTCCCATGCCCTACTCTTTTTTGTCAGAGCCCGTAATCTTCATGGTGCCGGTGGACGTGAGACCGATGATGCATCCGTCCTTCGAGGAGCCGACGACGTCCACCACGATGCGGGTGCGGCGTCAAGACTGATGCACCATACGGGGCGCCGGAGAATGCGACTCCGCCTCGCTAATGTCCACCGCCGCGAGGGCCGCCACCGTCTCCCGGGCCCACTACCTCGCATGATGGTCATGCCGTGCCATATTTACGTTGGACGACACCCATGCATTCACCTCTGCCTCAACGCACCAATGAAGAGGTGGCGCGTCCGCCACCGCATTCGGACGTGAAAACGGACCGCACCGCCTTCAGTGAGGCAATGGAGGCACACCTCGCGGCGGATCCATGTGCCATTTGGACGGATGTAATGGATTCCCGACTGAGAGTCCGAGCGCTGCCCTCAGGTGGCCTCCTCCTAGGAGCAGCAGAGCGCAGGCGGGACGGTCATCTCCTCCTCGGGGCTGCGTGGGATGAGCTCGGGCTCAACAGATCTGGAAGTGTAGGACTCGGATCCGCTGCCCGACATGCTGGAGATCGCCGGATGGGAGCTTGGGTGGTGGAGTGGGATGAAATAGTGGCCAGGGTTTGATCTAGAGAACGGATGAGGACGAACATATGTGAGTCAAGTGGCCAACATGGACCGAATCCGACCTGCTGGACACGCTCGATCACGCTTGAATCATCTTATATCCGTCACATATTTAAGCTAGATATAAGGGGTGTTAGTCATATTTAAGACCGGTTTGACACGCCCGTCCCTGTCTGTTTTTTCAGACCGGCCAGTGACGGGTGTTTGAGAGGAGTTGGCTGTGCTCTGAGTTTTGAAGCAGCAAAAAGATCAACGGCAGCCACGTGTAACACGCGCTCAGTACCACCGCGTCATTACGTGATTGCTTCTTCTCACAACGCGCTCAGCAGTATTATTACCTGCATGTAAATCTACCACACTAGCACGGTGTTTTTTTAGTAGGGTATAAACTAGCACGGTGCGAGGTGCTTGCGGCGATGCTTAACTAGGGCGTGTTGATTGGGCACCAAACCTGCTGTAGGCCGTGGCCGGGCCGGGCCTATTATTGCAGGAATATCTGCTTGCTCGCGACAAGATAACTTTCTGTAGCGAAGGACTGTACCACGTGTTGCAGCTGAATATTTGCGTTTCTTAATTTGGCTCTTCCCCCTGTGATGATTCAATCCAGCTATTAGGTACAGCGATCTGCTACACGCACACAGATCTCTTGGAGTCGACATGTAAGAATGCTTTGTTTCAAAAAAAAAAAATTGTTTCAAAAACATGTAAGAATGCTCCTAGCTGCCTCCAAGCTCGTAAATGCGGTCGTGGCCTCGCTTCAATTTATTTTTTTGAAAATAGATGTGCTCTGCTGAAAAAGAGAAGTTATGATTTTCCACGTTTTGAGAAGAAACAATCTCTGCAAGCAATTCTCCGTAACAAGAAGCGACTCCATTTCCACGTGATGATGTACACGGTAAATATGCTCTGCGCACGTAGTCACTGTTTTATTTGTCGGCGTACATATTCACTGTTGCTGTGGTCTGTGGGGCTAGCTGACTGGCTTGGCTGTAGTACGTACGTGCGAGTATTGTTTAAGTTGATCCATAGCTTGGCTGTAATCTCTCGGCGTGCCGACGTGCAGTTGCTACCCTAATGGATCCATAGCCTTGGATCTGTAGCTTTGTGCCTTTGTCTGCAATCGGTAAATGTTGCGAGCAAGTAAAAGTGGTTTATGCATTTGGTGTGTGTGCGTGCGCGCCGCGTACGTACGTACACACGCACACGCATGGGTCTTCCTTGTAGACACTGAAAACGAATGTACTCCTTGTATGTACGGAGCGTATTTTTTGTCACTTCCGCATCGCCATCTTGTACGTACGGCCGGCGAGGTCTCCTCACGATGGTAGGTAGTACTGCGTATGCTGTAAACAGCTACCACCGCGCCCTTGATTGATTGATTGGGCATTCGCCGTTGCCCGTGGTCGGCAAGCCGATCGATCCCCGACGACGGCGACGGCGCTTCTTTCTTGGACGCGTCCTCTCCTCACCGATCGACCGAGAGCTGTAGCATGCAACTCACCGGGCTACTCAAGTCTCAAGGAGGTAACGCTTGGTCTATCGTCTATGGCTGCCCTGTGGCTGAGCCAGCGATATTCTAGCTACATGCATGTTTAGGTCGTTTCGCTCAAAAACTCGCTCGCGTGAACGAATTTCTTAAACCCTCCGTCCGGAATCAATTGATGCTCAAACAGATGTATCTAGAAGAAGTAGGATAGAAATAGACAAATGCGCATGGGGGAGAAGCAGCGATCTGCCGCTGCTAGCGTCGGCCTGATGCATTTCGTTATCCCAAATAAAACAATGTGCACGTCAATCACTGTTGATGTAGGGCCGCCGTCTGTTATACTCTGATTTTCTCATGTGGCATTCTTATGTCAGGCGGTTGCGTGTCTCCGTCAGCTGCGACTAAGATGGACCAGATTGCTACTTGTCAGGGAGCTGGCCGTACAATGAGCAATGGAGGGTGTAGTCGACCGTGGAAGGGCGCCACCAATTAACTAATTAATTAATTAAGAAGATCCTGGCAACACAAGGCAGAAGCGGAGCCAGTAAAACCCCGGGGGTGGAGGGGTCACAAGACGTCGGTACCGCTGTTCCCGCCCGGTGTCAAGCTTCCAAATATCGGTCGACATGCATCGTGGTCGACGTTCCGCTGTAATCTGCCAGTCGACACCCAGCCATCATTTCATTTTTGACTGAATGACAGTGGCGGATTCACACATATCGCTCGCATATATCCCGATGTGGAGGTGACAGGATCTCTCTAAAATATATTGCTGAAACTTCGAGTCGTTTCGGTTTAGTGAGCCGAGTGTTAAACTTTGACTTGTATGAGTGGGGGATGGATACGGAGAGCTCTTTACGCTATCCTTTGACAGTGAACACAAAACCGTGTCGGCTTCATTCTTATGGACAACTTTTTTTGGCCGAAAGGGACAGTTGTTGCTGTACAACTTCATTATTTCCTTGTAGAAATTACTGCATGTAATGAAGCCAAGTTGTGTTTCTCCAATGAGAAGAATATATTAAGATTTACAAGCAGTGGCGGAGGTAGAAGCAGGTGACGCATGGGGCTGTGCTATGTTGAGTGATAAACTTCTATGACTTTTATACTTTGAATGAAGAAAATTATAAGGGATGTTGTCACTAGGCCTGGGGCTATAGCCCTAGATGCTCCAGGCCTGTCTCCGCCACTGTTTACAAGCTTGGTCACAAAATGCGGCTTAATCTAATTTAGGTCCCTCTACTCCAAAGCAGATAAAGTTGAGATCAGCTTTTAAACTGTACCTATATGGTCCCTCACCCGACTCAAAGCGGCTTGATAGATGACATGGCAACTCATTTATTACAAAAAATCAACAGAAAAATTACACGAAATGAGGTAAACACAGAAACTAGGCAGAAAATGACACGAAATCAAAAATAAAAAGATTGTAAAAATAGAAACGTTAGAAGTCTCTGATCATTCATGCAACCATGCAATATGTCTAATTTTATATCTCGCAAAAAAATATGTCTAATTTTATGATGCTTCATAATTATACGTGTTTTTTCCTGCAATTCCATGATTTTAGCAACTTACGTAGATATAGTTTTCTTCAATTCTCGATCTCCCCCTTGATCAATGAATACATTTTATTTTTGAAAAATATTTTGCAAAATCCAATCCTTTTTCGGATTGAATTCAGTGGGCTCAAGCAAAAAAAAAAACCTATTTCTCACTTATTTTGTACTCCCTCCGTCCGAAAATACTTGTCGGAGAAATACATAAAAATGGATGTATCCAGCACCCGTTTTCCAGAACATCAACAAGATTGAGCGTGCTTACCTTTGGGCGGGCACGAAGAAGGTCTCCGGAGGGAAGTGCAAGGTTAACTGGGAAACGGTCTGTAGGCCTACTCACCTGGGAGGATTAGGGGTCCTACACCCTGACAAATTTGCCAGAGCTCTCCGGTTGCGTTGGCCATGGTATGAGTGGCATGACCCAACGAAGATTTGGGTTGGTTTGGGAAACCCATGCGACAAAGAGGACATGGATCTTTTTTATGCTCTCACCACCATCACAGTTGGCAATGGGGAAAGGACGCCATTTTGGGACGCACCATGGCTCAGCTGCAAGAAGCCAATTGATGTTGCACCCCTCATATACAAGATCTCGAAGCGCAAAAGTTGGAAGGTTAGTGGGGCCTTGCATGATGATGCGTGGATCACAGGCCATTGACATGCATTGTGAGCTGACTTGGAATCATGTGACTCAATTCATTGAACTGTGGTCTCTGCTCTCTCATATAAACATCTCCCAAGACGTCCATGACACCATCATTTGGAAGCTCTCCCCTAATGGGGAATACTCGGCCAAATCAGCATACAAGGCGCGGTTCATGGGAGCTATCCTCACGCCCATGAACAAGGTTATTTGGAAAGTCTGGGCACCCCCAAGGTCAAATTCTTCGCATGGCTAGCCATCCAAAATAGGGTGTGGACGGCTGACCGCCTACAGCGGCGCGGGTTGCAAAATTGTGGTCTCTGCCCGTTATGCAAGAGGGAGTTCGAGTCCACCGCTCACCTTTTCTACAGATGTGGGTACACAATGCGGTTGTGGAGGCTGATTAGATATTGGTTGCAAATTGGTGGTATCAACACCAACCAATGGGCGGCTCATCACTCTCTCAGTAGTTGGTGGACTCATATGGCCAGGCGCAGCAAGGCGATGGCGACCCTCACCTTGCTCACCACCAGGACCATTTGGAATGAGAGAAATGCAAGGGTCTTCCAGAAGAAATCGACGCCCCCCAAATCATCTTGCGAAACTTGAAGGAGGAAGCTAGGCTCTGGGTGCTAGAGGGTGCGAAACACCTGAGTAATTTGATGCCGCGAGAGTAATGTCTTTGTTTTCAGTGGGCCTCATGTGGCTCCGACTTAAACCTTGTCTCCTTCCTTAATTAATGAATGAGGCAAATCTTTGCCTCTGCGTTCAAAAAAGATGTATCTAGAACTAAAATACGTCTAGATACATCCATTCCTCCGACAAGTATTTCCGGACGGAGGGAGTAGGTCTTCATATTCGGAAAAGATGTTATTCAACATTCCATTTCTCACAACCTTATGTTTTGTCTCTCATGCCGTCAAACCGCTTTGAGTAGGGTGAGGGATCAAATATGTCGAGTTCTGAAAGCGAAACATCTAGGTTGTCAGGAAAGTGCATTGGGTGACCGGACTCCATGGAACCCTTTTTTTTCACCAAAAATAAAATTTTGACACATAAAAAAATCTACAAAAATCTATACAAAAAAAGAATATATGTGTCGTATACACATACAAAATTTGCATGAGTATATATGTTCATATGTCATTGCAGACAATGGAAACAAATACATGGATTAAAATGGGCTTTTTTCTTTATTGTAGTTGGGCCAGATATTTATATTTTTTGTTCAGCATGCAAATAACCGTATTATTGAATGAAACTTTACAAATAATTAGAGAACATGTATACATATTTTTTAAAAACTTTTGACATTCTTTGAAACATTAAAATATATTCGAACTTGTTTTTTTTAAACAGGCTCCCTGGATTTTAGAGTTGAGAAAATAAAAAGGGATGGGACCCAGTAGACCCGGGCGCATATCCAAATATTGGACGAGGTGATTAATTTTTGTATAGTTGGCTGTCACATGCTACACGTAGGCTAACATTGCAACCGTGCGTTGCTATCTGAGTGTTGAAAGCGGTCTGCACCTCGCCCTTAATTCTGTACTAGCGCCAGCAAGGAAAGTTACTGATTGTAGGTGAAATGATTAGGCAGGCGGCTAAAGTATCCCGGCTGCGAGAGACGACTCTGCAAGCGGAAGCAGTGCCTGCTGAGTGTCGATGACGGGGAACTTTCGAAGGCACGCACCGACACCCAGCGTCAACTTGGCCTGTTGTTACTGTTGGAGGGGTGTCTTTTTACTCGTATCTTCCTTCGTGCTCTCAATTATACGGCTCAGCTCTCATCCCTTGTCCGTTCGTTTTGGGCTAGCCTACGTGCCACCACGCACGCACGCACACACGTTCTCTCGTCGCGTTCTTGATTCTTCGGTTCCCGCCGAACCCAATTTCCTCCACCGGCACCCAGGGCACTCACGAATTCAGGCAGGAGAGGTTTTTTGGGCCGCTTCCGTCGTCCTAGGACAAATGAAATGGTTCGTGCGCAAAATAGTGTTAGAGACTCGACACCTAAACGGAAAATCGAATATTGATTCATTCGCGTCAACGGTGCTAGAGATTCGACACCAAAACCAAAAGTCGAAGCTTGATTCATTGGCGTCAAGGCGTGGTGACGATCACTGGGTTTTTTGTTTTTTGTTAGCAAAACGATCACTGGGTGCCACGGGCCTAAAGAGGTTCTTCGTGGTTCGGGTGCTATGTCCTGTTTGGGCCGAATGGTGAAACTAGTGATTTCGAGCAAACCGGCTGTGCTCACGGGCCAGCCCGCGGGCAAGGATTTTCAGCCCGCATCGGGACGGGATACGTGAATAAAAGGGTTGGGTCAGCCTTCGGCCCACCATGGAACAAGGTTAAGATACGAAATCCCCTAAAAAATAGGTTAAGATACGAAATGACCTGATGCTTTTTTTTGTTTAAAATTTTTTCTTCAATTTTACTTGATGTTTTAAAAAAACTAGCCTTTTTTAAAAGAAGATCCGAAAGGCCGAAATTTCGGCCCAGAAAACCGCAAAATAAAGCAGGTCAGCCCGCGGTCGTGTCATGCTAGACGACCTTTATGCTTCGCATGCGGCGCCGATCTCTATGGTCAGGCCTTTGAGCCTGCACGACATGACTCTTTTATAAGAGGGCCGACACGGGACATGCCATGCTAGGCAATTTTATAGCAGACCCGGGCCATTTCCGATTTTGAGCCACTTCCTATCTGGTGCTTATAGCGCAAATAAAGTGTTACACATAGAATGCACACACACCCTGGTTCGCTGGGACGTAAGTGGGCTGCCGGCCCAATATCCCCCGATTAGTTTTGAGAACTTTGTAGAAGGTTCCATCTGCTTTTTATCAGTGTATCTTCTGGCCTTTTATTTTCTATTTTTTGTTTTCTTCTTAGAAATTATTAAATTTGTTAAAAATTAAGAAAATTTTCCAATTGTGTTTTTAATTCGTGAACATTTCTCGGACCCGCATACTTTTCTAAATTCACGAACTTAAAAAATATGAACATTTTTCAAAATCAATTATCTTTTTCAAAATTCACAATCTTTTATTGCATTAGTTAACTTTTTTCAAACCTGAGAATTTTTTAAATTTTATTATCTTTGTTTCAAATCTATGAAAATTTTCAAAATCTGCAACCTTTTTCAAATTTGTGATCTTTTGTCAAACCTGTGAACATTTTTAGAATCCATGAACTTTCTTTCAATTCATATATTTTTTCATTTCATGGTTTTTAAAAATCAATGGTTAATTGGTCAACAGTACAACTGAGCAGCATGCAGGGCGCGTGAGTGCTCTCTCACTAGCATGTGCTAGGGGCACGGAGGGGGAGCACTCTGATTCCATAATATTTCTGGAACATAATATGAAAGTGGGCTTAGTCCTTCCTACAAACAAGGCCCTTGTGCCACTCAAAGGCCGAGGCCTTCCTCCATAAAAAGAAGGCCCGGACCGACCGCTAGGGCTATATATCATGGGACCTGCTATGTGACGCATTTGGCGTCAAACAGCAGCTCGACGCACAGACTTGACGCATGACTGGGCCGGCCCACCAACGCGATCGTCCTCTCGTTTCCTTTCGCGCGCGACAAAAGGAGCAAAAAATCAAGAGCGAGTACCAGGGATCAAACAAAGGACCACCGACTCCAACCGCAAGCCATGAGCCACTACGCCACACACCACCAAGTTAACATGTAGGTGCAGAAATTTATAAGAATAGATAGTAGCATTGACATTTGGAAAACATTTTGAAACTTGCGAGCAGTTTTAAAATGCCACGTTTTTTTGTATTCCATTTTTTGGGAAACTGAAGATGTTTTGTAATTCTGATTTCAAAATGAAACACAAACAAAAATTGCAAATCCCAAACAGATTCACAAACGTCAAACATTTATGGAAAAATTCTATAAATTGGTATATCATTTGAAAATGCAAAATATTTATGGAAAAGTCTAACATTTTTCAATCTTGAACAAATTTTAGAAAAAATAGACACTCTTGAAATTTATTGAAAATGTTATTCTAAAAGAACAAACATTTTTTGTAAAAAACGACACATTTAATAAAAATCTAACTAAAAAACTGAAAGCGAACAATTTTTGAAACTGTGAACAAAATTAAGAAAAGGTGAACATTTTTTCAATATCAAGAACATTTTCTGAATTTGTAAACAAAAATTGAAAACCCAGGAACTTTTCTAAAATTCTTAACAAGTTTTTAGACCCCGAAGAAAACTTAGAGAAACGAGCATTTTTTGAATTTATGAACAAAACTATAAGGAAAGGAACATTTTTTCTAACTTTTGAACAAATTATTGAAACTGCCGAACTATATTTGGAAAAGGCACACAATTTTCTATTATGTGAACAATTTTCGAAACCAAGAATATTTTGGATAGATGTGAACAAAAATTTAAAAGACATTTTTTGAACTTTTGAACAATTTTTCGAAAGCATGAAATTTTTCTAAACTCAGGAACAAAATTTGAAAATGAGAACATTTTTTGAAGGCATGAACATTTTTTAAAGTCAGGACAACATTTGAAAATGAGAACATTTTGTGAAGTTTTGAACAAGTTTTTGAAAGCATGAACATTTTTTTAAGTGAGGAACAAAATTTGAAAATGAGAACATTTTGTGATGTTTCGAATAATTTCTGGACAACACAAATATTTTTTTAAAAGAAAATAACCTTGAAAACAGAAAAACGAAAAAATGAAAAAGAAATAAAAAGAAACAAAAAACAGAAAAAAATAAGACATAAAAATGAAACAAAGATAAAAAGAAAAAAAACAAACGTTACATGAACCTTCTAGAATGTTCCAAAACCGGAGAAAACCGGCTGGGAACCAGCTAGAACGTTCCCAAAACCGGAAACGCTCAAGCATTTAATGGGCCGGCCCATCCCGAGCTCTCGTTCAGTTTCCCTGTGCGTCACGCCGGCAACTTGCCGCAGCGAGCGGCAAATAGAAAAAACCATATATCGTTTGCTGCCATGAAATCATACACTTGCCCGCAGTAGGAATGGCAATGGGGACAATCCCCTATGGGGATACCTACAACATCCACATCCACATCCCCATCTATTCCCTATCATCCCATCTCCATCCCCGTTTACATGACTGGGGATGAAATTTTCCCATACCCATGCCCCACTGGGGAACGGGGCCCCATTAGGGTCCCCATCCCATAAACAAATACTCATATACATAATATGACACCCTATAATCAACATACACACATGGTGTTGTCCTTGTCCTGCTAATGCCTATCTAGGTCGTATTGACTTCTAGGTCATGGTGGCAGCTGAGTTGAGTATGTGAGATAGATTTAAGGTTTTTTTCCAGAGCTTTTTTTGTTTTCACAAGTTTGTTCGTGAATATTTTAAGGGTAACCGCGGTGTCACGGTTACTAACCGGGTCCCCGATGGGTATTGTGTCTGGGGAATAGGATATCGTCCCCATCCCCGTTGTACCTTATGGGGAATAAATTAGTTCGGTAAATATCCTTATGGGATGTTTTTCGCCCATCCCCACCCTATAATAAATGAAATTCCCACGGGTTTGACGGGCACGGCCCCCGTAGCCATCCCTAGCCGGCAACGCGTTTGCCTCTCGTATATGCCGACCTAGTAAGGATGTAGCAAATTCTCAAAAAAAGTAAGGAAGTAGCACAGAGTGTTTTCCTCACGCGACATCTTTGTTTTCTAAACATAGTACAGACGCAAGCGCTCATATACATGCGCATACACTCACCCTATGAACGCACACAACACACCCTATCCCTATGAGCACCTCCGAAAGACAGAACCGGCATATCATCTTGAAATTTACGAAGTCACAGTAGGCACCTCGTTGTCGACGGGAACGTCTTCTCCCACTGAATGCGCATCGCCGAAAATCCTGAAATAAATCTAGAAATAAATGCGAGCATCAGGATTTAAACCCTGATGGGCTCGGGATACCACAGTCCCTCTAACCATACAACCACGGGTTGGTTCGCTTCTAAGCAACATCTGAACGGTGTGTCGTTCATTCTGATTTTTTTTCCCGTGCAATGGTGGTAGCTCTCTACCCGATCTTTTGTTTTTCTTTACTTAATTTTATTCTTCTTGCTTTTCCTTTTTTTTTTCTGTTTTTATCTTCTTTGGTTTTCCTTTCTCAGTTTCTCCTTTTTATTTTTTCCCTTCTTTTATGGGCTCTTTTAGTGTGCTTCGTAGAAAGAAGTAATTTTTTTGTAAATACACAATGAATACTATTAAGACACTATGTGTTTAATATACATGATTAATGTTTTCAAATACATGACGAATTGATGAATGGTTTCAAAATATATGGTGAACATTTTCTAATGCGAGATGTGCATTTTAATACATGAGAACATTTTTATACATGGTGAACATTTTTATAATTTATGATGAAAATTTTCTAATGCACGACAAACATTTTTTAATACACAATGAGCTTTTTAATACGTGATGGACAGTGTCTAAAATGCATAAACATATTAGATACATGATGAATGTCTTTAATACATGTTGAAAAAAATTAGAACATGATAAACATTTATGATACACCATGAACATTCTTAAATACATGATGAACCCTTTCTGTAGAATTGCCGAAATATAACTATTTTAAAACATATATACATATAATTATTACACACACATGTACGCACAAATAAATATATTAAAAGCATACGAAAATACCATGTTTTCTTATATAGAAAACACATGATTGGATTTTCGAGCTCATTTTCAAATTGTTGATCAGAACGAGCCAAATGATATGGTACTGGAAAGCTGCTGCCAATGCGCTCATCCTTATGTAGAATTTTCCCCCCAAATACCTAGTTTTAAAAGGAACTTTAGAAATGGCGAATTTTTTTCCACCGAACAATTTCATACTTTTGAGCGAATTTCTACACGGTTTATCAAAATGATGCAAATGATATGGTGTTGGAAAGCTTTGTAAATGTTCTAATATTCCACGTAGAAAGTCTTTTACAATTCCAAAAGGTTTAAACGTAATTTGCAAATGACGGAAGTTTGAACGAGATAGTATTTCTACGTTGTTATTTAAATGGTCTGTGATTTTTTTTTGAAAAGGAGGTTAAACCTCTGACCTCTGCATCAATCGATGCATGCAGCCATCTTTATTAATTATTCTACAAACGTCTGACAAGAACATACACCAATCCACCCGAAGCCACCACTCACACCTACAAACTCGATAATGTGGAGTGCTCTCACTCTCCATATCAAAAAATGGTGTCGTCGTCGATCCATCCGCATAACGTATCAGGACCAATAGCCGGTGCAGCCTACCTAAAGCGCACACCACATGCATACGTTTTAGAAGCCGCCACCATCATCGGACCACTTGCCCATCTTCAGGAGAGAGATCCGCATCATCCTTGCCGGTCCGAACGTCGACGCCACCACAGCGCCACCGTCCCACGCTCGTCCGTCCAGATGCGAAGACTCTGGAAGATCCGTCGTGCGTAGCACCTACCAACCAGGCATGACTCAGCGTAGCACATGTCGGTCAGGCATGACTTGACAGCTCCACCGAAGCTCCGTGCAAGACGAAGCCGCTCCACCTCTTGCCTCTGTCTTCCAGCGATGCTCCATAAATGATACTCCGAAGAGAGAAACGGTACCGTAGTACCGCCATCGCTCGATCTGGAAGACCAGATCCTAGGGTTTCCCCCGAAGCCGCACGAGTGGGTCGACAACAGTTACACGATGATGCCTTCATCAAGGTAATGACGCAAAACGCCGCCATCGCCCGCCAACGGCTCAGTTTTCACCGGCAACTATGTCTCCCCCCCTCATAGCCGGGACTAGATGAAAAATCTCGAGATCCGACCACCCAGCCACAGGCCGGCCACCTCTGACGGAAGAGATGACCACCATCGCTGGCTGCACCGGTCAGAACAGATCTAACTAGAGGTGCCGCCGACGCGACCACCAGTCCCTCCTTGCCGCCACCGCCGATCCAAAGGCAGATGGCCCGTTGCCGCCGCCGCCGACCGCAGCACCGGCGCCGCCCAAACAGGGTAGGCCGCCGCGCCGCCTCCGATGCCAACGACCGCAACACCGGCGCTGCCCAAACAGGGTAGGCCACCGCGCCCGTAGCCCGCGCCGCCGCGCCACAGACATCGCCGTCGCCAACACTGCCACCACAACCGCCATTAGGACGTGGCCAGCCGCCACACCACCGTAGTCCAAATCTGGGCCGCCATGAACCAGATCGGCGCCGCCGCAGTCCTGATCGGGGTCACACCCTTGAGCCAGGCCGCACCACGTCACCGTATGACCCACGAGAGGGAGGAGTGCCTCGGCCGCCGTCGTCGCACGCACACGCTATGCCCGGCGCCGACCACCAGCGACGACGGAGAGGTAGGAGAGGAAGGAGCGGTGACCCGACGGCTAGGGTTGGAGCCCCTCGGTCGCCCGCGCGGGGGGCGATGGAGGGGAAGGGCAGGGCGGGGAGGAGAGAGATAAGATCTGGATCATCGTAGCCAGAGCTCTGAAGGTCCCCGTTGCTTTTTCTGCAATCACCTTTTTGAATCGTCATCGTCATGGTCCATGAGAATGTAGCAAATGGTATGACATTGGACTGATGGTGTCAATGCAAACCTTTTTGTATATAGCTTCTTCCAAATTCTGTATGGTTTAAACAAAATTCTGGATTTGGCAGAATTTTTTTTTGAAGGCGAAACTTTTAAATACTTTCTTTCAATGCGGCAAATGACATATCGTTGGAAAGCTACCGAAAATGCAAAACTTTTAGAATCTTTTCTCTAATTCTTAACTGGTCCAGAGTACATTTTGATAATAATGAGATCATGGGTGCTATGGACTAAGCTGAAATCTATAAACATTTTATTCAAGAGGAGAAGACAAGGTAATATGGGCTCTTTGTGAGATCAACAATAATGCAGATGAGAGCCACTCAACATTTTCATCATGGTCTTCTCCTTGGTAAGACTTGAAAAGGAAAAGGAAATTCAGAGAAACACACTGAAATATTTTTGGAGTTTTTGGTTTCTCGAAAGCAAGCCAACAAAAAAGGGAAAAGCGAAAACGATAAAAACTATTTACACGGGAAAGCTCCCAACAGGTAAAAGAAGAACTAGGAAATCTTTTTCGCTTTTCTTTTTAGTACTACAACAATTTAAACTAGGAAGAAAAATCAAAAAGAAGCAAGAAACATATTTCTGAGATTTTCTCAAAGTTTTTCAAACACACAAGAAGAAAGTAAGAAAATAAATTAAACCTGGATGATACAATGAAAAAGTGTGGACACCGACAACTGGAATGAAATGTGTAAACATGAATGTAATATCGGTGGGAATACGTACTCCCCCAAGCTTAGGCTTTTGGCCTAACTTGGTAATCACTAGTCGTAGAAGCCGTGAGGTCCAATGTTGAAGTGCTGGGGAACAGGCACCATAGGGTCCACTGCTAAGGCTCCGCCTGCGGCACCGCCAGGTTGTTCTGATAAGCGACAAGGTCCTCGGGCATAACTCTGTATCCGTTCCTGGCAACATAGTCAAATAAAGCAGGTGCAGGCAAGGGGATAACATCACAAGTGATCTCGCTAAAAACTAAATTGTAAGGCAAGTCAATATCAGGGTAATCAGCAACAAGAAACTGATGGTCCTTCATAGCTGCTCTGTCTAGGTAAACCTTGGGCAAGGGGTTATCATGCTGGCGTATCTACACATTTAAGTGAGTCGCCAAACGAGTAGCGTAAATTCCCCCATGTATTTTACCCTTGAATCTGTTAAGGTGAAGGCAATGCGCCACAATATCTCCCAAGCTAAAAGTGTTGTCGCCATAAAGTGCGCGACGCAAAACAGCAAAGTTCGGGGCGCTAAGTGAACCCACCTTCTCTCTCGCTAGCAAGCACTTTGTGATAAATAAAGCAAAATAATGCATGGCAGGAAACTGCAAGCTAGTGGCAGTGGTGCCCGATACTCCTCTCTCATCCCCCACTGTCAGAGTGCGGTAAAAACCATCAAACTATGAGGGCCTAGGCTCTACCAAACCCCCATCAGAAGGAAGCAAGCATATGTCACAAAATTCAGTAAGTGGGATCTGGCGGTGTTCAGCATATAAGTTAAATGGCACCTTAGGGGGATTATTCCTAGGATGAAAATGAAAGTTTTTCATAAAAGAATTTGTGAGGAGATGATACTGTTCGCATTCAGCTGCGATGAAGTCGGTGAGGCCGGCATTAGCAGCATATTGGTTGAACTCTTGGAAGATTCTGGCCTCTCCCATGAACTCATTGTCCGGCCACTCACACGATTGTAACTCCGCCAACCTCGGGGTATGAAGATCATTGCCAGATGACTGCCGAATAACCCCCTTGGAGTTCTTCTTGGAAGCAAACTTCCTAAAGATATTCATCTTTTTCCTATGAACAAAATTCTGAAATTTTTTTAGTCCACCAAATTTTTCTCAACAAAACTTCACAAAATTGATAGCAACTACTCATAGGGATGTATAGAGGCCATAACAAGCATTCAAACTACTTAGAACTCTAATAATTTAACATGCAAGCTCATCTACAACAGTACCAAGAGTAGCTAATTATTCTAAATATAAACCACTAAAACAAAAACTAACTGGACACATGGAGGAGTAACATACCAAGCAACAAATCCCCGAAATAGTTTCGTAAAAGGAGCTTCGAGCAAAGAGATCGAAATCCGCGGTTTTGGGAGCAAGAACACGAGAGAGAGAGAGTGGTAGTAATTTTTTCTGTGTGAGTGGAGTGAGGTGGGAGGAAGAAGTAAGTAAGGGGGCCCACCAGGGCGCGCCTGGTGGTCCTGGCGCGCCCAGGTGGGTTGTCCCCACCTGGTGCACCTCCCTCTGATATTATTTGCACCAGAAATTCCGAAATATTCAGAAAAAATTGTATCAGATTTTCAGAGCATTCTGAGAACTTTTATTTTTGGGTCGTTTTTTTTATTGCATGGAGAACTCAGAAAATAGATAAAGCATGGCGTTTTATTTTATATAACTAACATAAACAAAAAACAAAGGTAGGGACAGAAGGTAGTGCTTACTAAATTCATCAACTTCATACCTCTAAAAAATGATCCATTAATAAGGTTGATCAAGTCTTATTAACAACCACTTTCAATTAGCATGAAACCGAAGAACTTTCGTGAATCACTAAGTTACCTCAATAGGGATATGAATGTCCCCAACAATAAGCATTTCATATTTCTTTTTAACAGTAGGTAGAGGTAGCTGAAAAGTTCCAATAGTGATTGTCGGAGATTTTTCAATAACGTTAATACCATTCACCTGGAATTGTTTCTTCGGAAAGTGCACCACATGCTCATTACCATTGATATGAAAAATGACCTTGCTTTTATTGCAATCAATAATAGCACCTGCAGTATTCAAGAAGGGTCTACCAAGGATAATTGACATGTTGTCATCGTCGGGCATCTCAAGTATAACAAAGTCAGTCAAAATAGTAACATCCTCACAAATACCGATAGGTATGGAAGTTGATTTATTAGCCATTTGCAAAGATATTTCAGTAGGTGTGAGTTTATTCAAATCAAGTCTTTTATATAAAGAGAAAGGCATAACATTAACACCGGCTCCCAAATCACACAAGGCAGCTTTCACATAATTTCTTTTAATGGAGCAAGGTATAGTTGGTATTCCCGGATCTCCAAATTTTTTAGGTACTCCATTTTTAAAAGTGTAATTAGCAAGTTAGTGGAGATTTCAGCTTCCGGTATTTTTCTTTTATTAGTGATGATGTCTTTCATGTACTTTGCATAAGGAGGCATTTTCAAGATATCAGTCAAGTGAGTACGCAAAAGGACTGGCCTAATCATTTCAGCAAAGTGTTCAAATTCTTCATCATCTTTCTTTTTAGTTGACTTAGGTGGAAAGGGCATGGGCTTTTGAACCCATGGTTGTCTTTCCTTACCATGTTTTCTAACAACGAAGTCTCTTTTATCATATCTTTTATTCTTAGGTTGTGGGTTATCAAGATCAACAGCTGGTTCTATCTCAACATCATTATCTGGTTCTTTATCATTAGGTTGAGTGTTTTCATGAACCTCATCATTATCTTTTTCATTATCAGAAGGTGAGTGTTCATTACTAGATTGAGTTTCAGCATCAGAGATAGAAACTTAATTATCTTTATCAGGAGGTTTTTCTATTTGAGGTTCACTAGAGGCATGCAAAGTCCTACCATTTTTCTTCTTCTTTTTCTTTTTAGAAGGACTAGGTGTAGTGGTGTTATTTCTTTGTGAATCCTGTTCAATTCTCTTTGGGTGTCCCTCGGGATAAAGTGGTTCCTGAGTCATTTTACCTCCTCTAGTTTCTACTCTAACAGCAAAGTCACTTATATTATTGTTCATTTCATCAAGTAACTCTCTTTGAGATTTAGGAACTTGTTCTAGTTGAGTCTGAACCATAGAGGCATGCTTTCCTACACCTCTAACATCATTTGAGCTATCATGTCAGAGTTGTATTTCAATTGTTTCATAACATTTGCATTGAAGTGAACTTGCTTTCTAATATAACTATCATACTCATAAAGGCATTGGCTAGGATGTTTACTACGAGGATCATCACTATCGTAATTTCATTAAAGATTTTACCTCTACCACCTTAGGTGGTGGTGGTGCTTCAAGCCCATGTATTTCTTCAATAGGTGGTAAAATTTTAACATCCTCGACTTTAATACCTTTTTCCTTCATAGACTTGTTTGCCTCTTGCATATCTTCGGGACTGAGATATAAGATACCCCTGTTCTTCAAAGTGGGTTTAATAGGTGTTTCAAGAGGAGTCCAATCATCATAATTCGTCAATATGTTATTCAATAATTCCTCAGCTTGCCCAATAATTTGTTCCCTGAAAACACAACTAGCACAACTATCTAGGAAGTCCCTAGAAGTATCGGTTAGTCCATTATAGAAGATATCAAGTATTTCATTTTTCTTAAGACGATGATCAGGCAAAGCATTAAGCAATTGGAGAAGCCTCCCCCAAGCTTGTGGGAGACTCTCTTTTTCAATTTGCACAAAGTTAAACATTTCCTACAAGGCAGCTTGTTTCTTATGAGCAGGGAAATATTTTTCAAAGAAGTAATAGATCATATCCTGGGGACTACGCACACAACCAGGAGCAAGAGTATTGTACCAAGCTTTAGCATCATCCTTTAATGAGAACGGAAATAACTTAAGAATATAATAATAGAAAATCTTCTCGACATGAGCAAAAGGGGTAGCAATACCATTCAACTTAGTAAGACGTGCCACAACAGTTTCAGTTTCATAACCATGGAAAGGATCAGATTCAACCAAAGTGATTAACTCTGGGTCGACAGAGAATTCATAATCCTTATCAGCAATAACAATAGGTGAAGTAGCAAACTCAGGATCACATTCCATTTTAGCATTCAGAGATCTTTCTTTATACCTGCATAATAATTTCTCTAGATCATATTTGTCCTTACAAGTAAGAATATCTCTAGTTGCCTCCTCCCTCATAGTATAAACTTCCGTTACCTTTGGCAATTCATATCTAAGAGGACTAGTTCTAGTAGGTGTTTCAATATTTTCAGTTTCAAGTTCATCACCAGACTCAACAATATCATGTTGTCTTACTCTAGCAATTGTCCATCAAGAAATTCACCTAGTGGCACATCATCATCAAGCAAGGTACTAGCATCATTATGAGTAGCATTCATAGCATAAGTAGCATCATCAATAACTTGCGACATATCAGAATTAATAGCATGTTGTGGAGTTGCAACTTAACTTATAACATAAGGTGAATCTAAAGCAGAACTAGATGGCAGTTCCTTGCCTCCCCTCGTCTTTGAGGGAAAAATCATAGTCTTAGCATCCTTCAGATTCTTCATAGTGATAATATGATAATAATCCCAAGTGACTCAACAAATATAGCTATGCTCCCCGGCAACGGCGCCAGAAAAAGGTCCTAATAACCCACAAGTATAGGGGATCACAACAGTTTTTGAGGGTAGAGTATTCAACCCAAATTTATAGATTCGACACAAGGGGAGCCAAAGAATATTTGAAGGTATTAGCAGTTGAATTGTCAATTCAACCACACCTGGAGATTAATTATCTGCAGCAAAGTGATTAGTAGCACATTAGTATGATAGTTTTGATGATAGCAGTAGTAGTAACGGTAACGGTAACAGTTATATTGTAGCAGTAACGATAGCAGTATCAACAGTAGTAACTGAGCAAGAACAATATAAGATAAATTCGTAGGCATTGGATCAGTGACTCGTTGGATGATATGCATCATGAGACAGTTATAACCTAGGGCGATACGACACTAGCTCCAGTTCATAAATATAATGTAAGCATGTATTTCGTAAATAGTCGTACGTGCTTATGGAAAGAACTTGCATGACATCTTTTGTCCTACCCTCCCATGGCAGCAGGGTCCTATTGGAAACTAAGGGATATTAAGGCCTCCTTTTAATAGAGAACCGAACAAAGCATTAACACACGGTGAATACATGAAGTCCTCAAACCACGGTCATCACCGGGAGTGGTCCCGACTATTGTCACTCCGGGGTTGCCGGATCATAACACATAGTAGGTGACTATAACTTGCAAGATCGGATCTAGAACATGGATATAATGGTGATAACACAAACGGTTCAGATCTGGAATCATGGCACCCGGGTCCAAAGTTACAAGCATTAAGCATGGCAAAGTCATAGCAACATCAATCTCAGAACATAGTGGATACTAGGGATCAGTCCCTCACAAAACTAACTCGATTACATGATGAATCTCATCCAACTCCTCACCGACCAGCGAGCCTAGAAGGAATTACTCACTCCCGGTGGGGAGCATCATGGAATTGGCGACGAAGATGTGTTGGTGATGACGAAGATCGAAGATTCCCCTCCCCGGAGCCCCAAACGGACTCCAGATCTGGCCTCCCGATGAAGGACAGGAGACGGCGGCGGCCTTGTCTCGTGAAACGCAATAATTCTTTCTTCCTGATTTTTTCTAGAAATATGGGATTTTATAGCGTCAGTTTGAGGGTCAATGGGCCACCAGGTGGCAAGACTCCACTGGCGCGCTGGGGCAAGCGCGCTGGTGGGTTGTGCCCACCCAGGTGCCCCCTCAGGTCCCTCCTAGCTCCAGAAATTCTCTTATTTGATATAAAAAATCCTCGCAAAGTTTCGTTGTAAGTGCATCTAGTGCCCCTTAGTGATTTTGGTGTATTGAAGACTTATAGGTTAAGTAACTGATGCGTTTGTGAGTGTACACAGGTCTATAAGTCTATGAGGAGTTTGATATTTACAGAGAAAGTCGACCCTAAAATGAAGTTCTTCAATCAAGACTCGATATTCTCAAGACTTTCAAGACTTTGAAAGTGAAGAAATTGGTGTGACCTTGAAGACTTGATATTCATTCGAGGAATATGAAGCGTGAAGACTTTTGTTTTGTAGTTTCATTTTCTCTTTCTTGAGTCATAGGAAACACCGTCTCGTTAAAGGGGTCGAGGAAATACTAAGGAAAAATTTCCATGTGATGCTCAACTCAAAATCCTACATCTACCAATCCTTCGAGTAAAGCCATTGGAAATATCATACGCTTCAAGAATTTCTTCAAAGGATGAGACGTAGTTCTTCCGGTCACCGAGGACTTTGCTCGATCGAGGAGTTAGGAATTCGCCAAAGTAATTGCCTACATAGTGAGGAACATGATAGCCCCGAGGAATTTGAGAGTCAAATTTCCGACCGCTTCTTTATCTTCTTGCCGGCTGTCCCAAAATATCTTATCCACCTAACGGTCATATCATTGAAGGGCATTTATGTCTTATCATGTCGGGCTGCTCCCTAGGCTATAAATAGCCGCCCCCTACAACCACTAGCTGGTTGGCTGCTCCGAGAGAACTTAACACTTGTCATTTGAGAGCAACCCATCCTCCGAGGACTTTGAGCGAAAATCATCAAGTGAGGAAAATCCCAAAACCAAACCCCCACAAACCCAAAGTGATTGAGCATCACTGAAGAAATCGATCCTGCGTGGATCCGACGCTTGTTACCTTTGAAGACTGTGCTTCTTCCAGACGGTTAGACATCAAGGTCTAGAGCATCCAAGAGGAATTGTGGATCGCCGAGTGACCAAGTCTGTGAAGGTTTGGAAGTCACCTGAAGACTTACCACGAGTGACTGGACGAGGCATGCGTGGTCTTAGTTCAAGGAGAATACGGTGAGGACTGGGTGTCCTGAGTTGCGGCTCGAGATCGGGTGTCCGGATCTGTGTCCTCGAGTTTAAATACTCACCGCTCCAACCAGACGTATAACCGAGACAAAGCAGCTTGGAACTGGTTTACCAAATCATTATCTTCACCAACCGACCGGTTCTATTTCCTCAACTCTTTCATTTCCTCATTATTGTGTTGAATGTTGTTCATATCTGTGCTTGAAGACTTTGATCAAGACTTTCACAAATTCCTCGCTTCAATTTCTTCACCGTTTGTCTTCATCTTGCTATCCTGTGTTTACGCTTCCGTACTCTGCTTTTAGTCTTCATTTCATCATGCCGACTATGTGTGTATCTTGTTATGTTCACTCCTCGAGTACATATTCCGCTCAGAAGTAGTTCTTCGCTAAGGAATTTCCTCACCAGCAAATTCCTCGAAAGAATTCATAAAATCGCCTATTCACCCCCTCTAGTCGATATAACGACTTTCAATTGGTATCGAGCAAGGTACTCCTTGTTCTCGTGTGATTTTGGTTTAACCGCCGGAGTTTTAGTTATGTCGACCGCAGTATGAAGAAAGTGACATGCCCTATGTTTGACGGTCATGACTATCCCAAGTGGAAGGCCATGATGAGGAAGCGCCTCATGGCAAAGAACAGCGAGCTGTGGACCGTCACTGAAATTGGTCTTACTGATCTATGCAAGATGGAAAATGCTGATGATATTCGCAAGTACACTCGACTTGATATCATAGCGAAGGATATCATCTGCTCCTGCCTATCCAGAGATCAATTCGGGCGAATTATGCATCTTGGCAATTCGAAGTTTATCTGGGACCGAATCTCTGATGTCTATGAAGGTCATCGAACTCGTCATGATCCCTGGTTTGAGGACTTCAAGGAATCTCTCAAAACGATGACTTTCGAGCGTAATCATCATCTTCGTGATCTTGTCTCATGGCAAACGGTGCCGAGGTAACCGAATGCTCCTCATCCGAAGTCTTCCGATAATGATGAATCGACAATGATGAATCGATGATGATATTGAATCTGCTATACCAAACTTATTTGCGCTGCCACTAAACAACAAACCGCTTTAGAACAAACTCAAGATATGCTAGAAAGAAGTGATAATATGTTGCGTAAAGAAATGGATCAGTCAAAAGCATTGGGTGAATGTCTTTAGAAAATTCACTCCAAGTTTGACGTCCTTCAAGATCAACATAATACCCTCTTGACTGATCATGAGAAGCTTTCTCTTGAAGCTCTTCAAAGAAAGGAAGATCTTGAAAAGCTAAGAGTGTGTTATGAAGATCTTCGTAGGAGCGCGATTCATTACTAGCTCAACAAATCAGCACTTCTCGTGAAGAATTTGTTCCTCCATGCTTAAAGTGCATTGAACGTGAATCGCTAATTCTTCACCGAATGTTCAAATGCTTCAAATGTTACAAATTCTTCATCTGCCTCTGCTATCACTAATTCCTCATCCGAGGACATTGCTAGTATCACCGACAATGCAGGGTTGAAGGAATTGTACATGACAGCATGTACAAAAGCCTCAAAGGGCATCGACACTTTGTGATGTGCTCAAAAGGTGTCCTCAACGTAAACCCTAGGAAAGAGGGTATTGCATTTGAGAGGAAACTCAATGCCGATGGAACATATTGAAGCCCGAGCAAGACCCCCAAAACCTCATGGGTTGCTGCAAAGGGACCTCCAGTTGATCCATCTAACTTATCTGGCTTTACGTGTGAATCTTCTCATTCCTCCGATAAGTCATTTGACTCCAACTATAAACTGTTCAAAAACCAGAATGGTGAAGTATTTGCTAGATATGTTGGCACTAACTGCAGGAACGGTTCCCCCATGAAGAAAATCTGGGTCCCCAAAAGCTGTGTTGAAAGTCTTCAGGTGAATGTCCTCATGACACCACCTATGAAGAACAGGAACCCCAGATCAACTTCTTCACATGGATCAAATTCCTCAACTGGATCAAAGTCCTCATATGATTATCATCGTGCTAACAACTCTGTCTCGCAGGGTAGAGCTAAGGGCTATGAATATGTGCATTATTCTTCAAACCATTATGTTCATAAGTCCTCGAAGAATTACTCGCTTATTCATATGCTTACCCTAACCCCTCCTATGCTAAGCGAAATGGTTTGGCATCTTTGCCACCCTTCTCACATGGTGCTCGCAGGATGATGAACTTTGCCACCCTCCGGATGTGGGTGGTGAAGAAAAGAACTAATCTCTTCTCGTAGGTCAGGTCTCCGGGCGTGCTCTAACGTCTCAAGAATTTGCCGGGACCCGACAAAATGCTCGAAAGGACGCAGCGAATCTTGATGAAATGAACTTTCATTTCACACGCCCTCATATCGCTGTAGATCTGCTTATCGCTTGATGAAATTCATCGATGAACTTGATATCATATTCTTCACCGATGAAGCATATGAGATTGTAAGCTACACTAATTCATCTGCAGGATGATCAACCCAAGACCACCGAATGGGTCCTCGATAGTGGATGTACAAATCACATGATTGGTGACAAGAATCTATTGATGGATGCTCCTTATCACCTTCACCTCTGAGGCATATCATCTTTGGCCGACAAAGGCAAAAGTCGTATTGGGTCTTGGTAAGGTTGCTATCTCTAAGGATAAGCACATGGACAAAGTCATGCTTGTTGAGTCCTTAGGATACAATCTTATGTCGATCTCAATGCTTTGTGATCTTGATATGGTTGTTGTCTTCGCAAATATCGCTGTGTTGTGATTATGGAAGTCGACAATTCCAAAGTCTTCAAGGATTTAGGAGAGGAGATCTCAGATATTGTTGATTTCTCTACGTGACCACAACCAGCCGTGTGTCTACTTGCAAAAGCTTCGTATAAAGGCTATGGCATCGACGACTTGGTCATGCAGCATGAGGATTTTGAACACGCTATGAAGAAGAAGCATGTCATTGGCATTGAGAATGTCAAATTCCTCAAGGATCACTTATGCGAGCATGTGAAGCCGGAAAATGACCAAGGCCAAGCATCCAAATAAGACTATCATGACCACTACCCGTCCATTCAATTGCTTCACATGGACCTCTTCGACCTAATCATTATTCAACAACTACTAATGATGCATCTTTACATGGTTTTGTCATTGTTGATGATTATTCTCGATATACATGGGTACACATTGTTACTTACAAACATGAAGTGCAGGAAGTCTTCAAACGATTTTCCTCGAGGGCTTCAACCAACTTTGGTGTGAAGATCAAGCATATTAGAAGTGACAATGGAACTGAGTTCAAGAATTCTGGTCTTGATGCCTATCTTGATGAACTTGGTATTACTCATGAATCATCTGCTCCCTATACTCCTCAGTAGAATGGCGTCGTGGAGCGCAAGAACAGAACTCTTGTTGAGATGGCTCGCACTATGCTTGATGAATACAAAACTGAAAGTGCAACTAATCCCCGGGTGGTTTTGGTAATTAATAACAACATATATATCATTGAACTAATAGTTACTTGAGAATCATTTCAGAGAGTTCAGTGATATGGGTATGGCAAGGACTGAAGAAGTGGACCCCCCAAAATGCTAAGGCAAGAATTGGCAAAAGCTCAAGACTCCATTTTTGGTTTAGTGATCCAAGATCACATTGAGTCCATAGGAAAAGCCAATACTATTAAAAGGGATGAGGTTATGATGATGATCCGTTGCTCAAGTGCTTAGTGATACATCTCCTAAACTATCAAGCAACTTTCACCGCCATATACACTCATAAGTAGTCTCGGTCCCACCGATATTCCAAACTCACCACACCGAGATGAACCACCTCAGCCATAAGCCAAACCCTAGAAAACTCGGATTTTCCGATTCAACTCGGTCTCACCGAAACATGAGTTGCCAAGCTTCAGAATCTTCATCATCAAATCGGTGTCACCGAGATGATGAAGTCGGTCCCACCAAACTGGCATGCTCTTGTCATTGCACTAATCGGACTAACCGAGATTGTATATTCGCCCCACCGAAAATCCCAACATTCACATTATTTGAACTATCGGTCTCACCGAAGTTGTCCACTTCGGTCCCACCGAGATTGCTCAAATGTGTGTGACGGTTGGATTTTGTGTGGAGGCTATTTATACCCTCCACCCCTCTTCATTCGTGGAGAGAGCCATCGAAAAGAACTACCACTCCTACCTTACATTTCGAGAAGAGAACTACCTACCCTTGTGTTGAGATCAAGTTGCTCCACTCCCACCATATGAAGCTTGATCTCTAGCCTTCCCAAGTTGCTTTCCACTCAATCCTTTCTTCCACCACAGCCAAATTAGTGAGGAGAGTTGAGTGTTGGGGAGATTATCATTTGAAGCACAAGAGCAAGGAGTTCATCATCATCTACAACATCTATTACCTTTTGGAGGGTGGTGCCTCCTAGATTGGTTAGGTGTCGCTTGGGAGCCTTAAATCGTCGAGATGTGGAGTTGAACCAAGAAGTTTGTAAGGGCAAGGAGATTGCCTACTTCGTGAAGATCTACCCCGAGTAAGGCTAGCCCTCCGTGGGTGTAGGCCATGATGGAATAGACAAGGTTGCTTCTTCGTGGACCCTTCGTGGGTGGAACCCTCCGTGGACTCATGGCAGCTGTTACCCTCCGTGGGTTGAAGTCTCCATCAACGTGGAAGTACGATAGCACCACCTATCGGAACCACGAGAAAAATCACCGCGTCTCCAAAATTGTGTTTGCTCTTCTCCACCTCTCTTTACTACATGTGCAATTTACTTTCCGCTGCCTATACTCTAGAATTGCATGTGTAGGGTGATGCTTGACTTGATCATAATTGTGAATCTGCCAAAAACTGTTCTTTGTCAAAAGGCAGAATTTTTATATTGTCAAGTAGTCTAATCACCCCCTCTAGACATACTTTCGATCCTACAAGTGGTATCGAGCTTTGGTCTCCATTGTATTGGTTTCATTGCATTGACTCCATAAGCTTGGTTTCACAACCTAGGAGAGTATGGCGCCTAGTGAGGGTAATTTTCGAGAGGTCCTTACTTTGATGGTACAAATTTTGCTAGTTGGAAGCATAAAATGAAAATGCATATTCTTGGTCATAACCCAACCGCATGGGGCATTATTTGTGTTGGTATGCAAGGTGAATTCTTCGAGGAAGGAAAAGTTCGGATCGCGGCTTACAACGGAAGAATTGCGATGTTGCAAAACAATGCTCAAGCTTGTGACATTCTCTTCAATGCCTTGTGTCCCGAGGAGTTCAACAAAATCAGCCGCCTTGAGAATGCAAAAGAGATTTGGGATACTTTGGTTGAAATGCACGAAGGTACCGAGTCCGTGAAGGAATCAAAGCTAGATATTCTTCAAGGTCAACTTGACAAGTTCAAGATGAAGGATGGTGAAGGAGTCGCTGAAATGTACTCTAGGCTTGCTCTCATCACAAATGAGATTGCCGGCTTAGGAAGCGAAGAAATGACCGACCGATTCATCATCAAGAAGATTCTCGAGCTTTGGATGGAAAGTATGACACCGTGTGCACTTTGATCCAAATGATGCCAAACTACAAGACTCTCAAGCCAACCAAGTCATTGGAAGAATTGTTGCTCATGAGATGACACTTAAGGATAAGGAAGAGCTTCACAACAAGTCAAGTGGTGCTTACAAAGCTACAAGTGATGCTCCCACAACCTCAAGTGACAAGTTAGTTTCCAATGAAGAGATAAGCCTAATGGTCAAGAACTTCAACAAATTCTACAAGAATAGAGGCAAAGAGAGAAGCTCAAAGTCTAGATCATATGATGAAAAGAGATCTTCTAGTTGTGATCGAATCTGCTACAATTGTGGAAGACCCGACACTACTCAAATGAGTGTACGGCTCCCCACAAGAGAAGAGAAGAATCTCCAAGAAGAAGAAGCTCAAGAGATGAGTCACCTCGGAAAGAGAGAAGGAGCAGAGATGATCGTTATGAACGAAGACCTCTCGGGAAGCAAGGATTCGGAGAGGAAAGACAAGTCATCAAGGATCTACACAAGAAGAAAACATCAAGCTCATGTAGGTGAATGGGTCTCCGGCTCCGACTCGACAATCAATCCGAAGGAAGCTATCACTCCGACTCCGACTACAGCCAAGATGAAGGTGTTGCGGTCTTGCTCTCAGATCCTCCAACTCCAACTCCTATGACTTATTTGATTCACCAAATGAGGGAATTGGAAGATGCTTCATGGCTAAAGGCCCCAAGGTATCACACCCTGAATTCATTGACTTCGATAGTGATGAGGATGACTTGCTTGGTGAAGATGAGCTCTTGCTTGATAAATCCAGTGAGCCTAGTAACGATGAACTTGCTAGTAGTCTTTATATCGAGAAGAGTCGAATGACAATGCTATGAAGGAGATTGAGCGTCTAACTAAAGAACTAAACACTCTTAAGTTAGCTCATGAAACAACTCAAGAAGATCATAGAGAGCTCCTAAGATCTCATGAGAAGCTACGCTTCGAGAAGCTCACTCTAGAGCAAGAACATGAGTTTCTAAAAGCAATCAATGACGATCTTCAAAGAAGAGTTCTTCATATCTTGCCAAACGACTTCTCTTGTCTAATTTCTTGCCACCCATTAAGACTAAGCATGACAAGCATAAGAAAAATTCTTCCTCTAGCAGTAACAATAACCATGCTAAATCAAATGTTGTTGCTTCTAGTAGTTCTCTTGATTCCACTAACAATGTTTCAAGCCAAGTTACACTTGAGCAAGAGAATGGTTTATTGAAAGGGATCATAGAGAAAGGTGTCTACAAGAGTCTTGCCGGAAGCAAGAACTTTGAGGAAATTGTTCGCAAGCAAGGAAGGCATCGGAAGAATCAAGGAATTGGTTTTGAGTGAAAGTTCAACGTCGAAGGTGTTGAGTGGGAAGAAGGTCAATATCCTACTCCACAGTTTGTTCCTCAAAAGGAGAAGTATGATCCTACTTCTTCCAATGTGGAACAAGCTCAAGATGACCTTCCACCACAAGACCACAAGCTAAAAGGCAAGGACAAGCTTCAAGAGGAGATTGATGCATTTGTTGAAGCACCTCAAGCCATGGTCAAGTGGGTTCCCAAGGAAACGTCAAGTTCTACTTCGTCAAGCTCAACTACAACCCCAAGGATTCCCATCAAGATGATGTGGATCCCGAAGAAGAAGAACTAGAAAGTTCTTGAGGGTGACTCCGCCAACATACTTCACTCACATTCATTTTGGCAAAAACTTGTGCAATCAACTTCCACATTGTGCACTAGTTCATGGAGTCACAAACCCTCTTGTTGGTAAGTCAAGGGACAAGGTAATCATTGCTTTCATGGACATCATCTATTGTGAACTTCAATCTATGTCCATGGATATCCTTGTTTGTTCCTTGTGGGACTAACCCATGTAGGTATTGAAAGTGCCCGAATCCAAAGGATAGCTCCCAACTCTTGATGATCTCCATCAACATTGAGCATCCACATCTTCAACATCTACATGAAGTCTTCTACGACAACCCAAGGTTAGTTTGACCCTTTAAAAGGGGTTCTCACATCTAGGGGGAGCTTTGCTCTAAAAATTGAGCTAAAGCATCTTCAAATGATGTGAACACATCAATGCTTTATGTAAAAGTGGTAACCCCACTTGTGCTTAAACGATGAGTATGACCTATGATCAAATGTTCTCATTTGGCTCCTAAGTCAATATACTCATATAAAGATGACCTAGTCATCGACAAATTGTGTGTTAGTTGCTAGAGTTTTGGTTATGCATGTTTGACACATATTTCATTTGCTATCTTATTGTGTGAGCATGTTGGATGCATGATTTTATCCATTCGAGGACATCCATTTGTTGTTTTGGTCGTTTTGATTTTTCTGACCAAATGGATGGACAAGAATGCCTAAGTACCTCCCTAGCTATCTATGCTTTCTTGTCTCAAATTCTATTCATGCTTACATCACAAATTTTGAACAAGTCATTTTCGGACCCTCCGGTGAGGAGCACTTGAGCCACCGATCCGTCAAGGGCTAATTTCCAAAACCTTCTAATTGATTTAGGTCGACCAACTCACTCAAACTCGGTCGAACCGAAAGCATTTAGACTGATCTAGGTTTTCATCTCGGTGAAACCGAGTTGTGATTTTTGGCGTGACGAAGTGCATAACGCTTAGCAGTTATCCATCTCGGTGCCACCGAAGTTTTACAACTCGGTCCCACCGACAAAAAGGGGTATATATTCCGAGGGCCGCGCTGATTCCTCCTTCAAACGTTTCGCCCCACACCCCTTTGCCGCCGCCGCCTTGGTCTCCGGATCGTCGCCGTTGCCGCCAGGCGCCCTCGCCGCAGTCTCCGTCGCCAACAGCGGCCATCTCCACCGCGCCGTTGCCGCCAGAGAAAAACTCCACCAAGTTAGGGTGAGTTTTGATCCCACTCGTGCTCCCATCTCCGATTCAATGCACGCTTGATTGCCTAGTATCTTGCCACGATTGAAATCCTCCTGTACACCAGATTAGTTCGTTTGAACTAGATTCGAGTAAAAGTTTTAGGGTTAGGTTTCATGGAACACATCTCGGTGAGACCGATTTTATATTTTCGGTATGACCGATTTGGCCTATGGCCATTGACCGCACCTTCGGTCCAACCGAAGTTGTGCAAAATCGGTGTGACCGAAATGAAGATTCTGTGAAACCCTAGTGTTTTCGGCAGATCGAAACCCACTTCGTCAAACCGAAAGTGGTGTGCCAAGCTCTGTTTAACACTTCGGATTCACGAACCTTAAACTCGGTCCGACCAAATGTCTTTTGTGAAAACTTAATACTAGAATTTGAACTCATTTTTTTGCAAAAACTTCTGCATTTTGTGATGACTCTTCTTCTCTGCCTACACCTTATCTATTCACAGGTTGTCACCATGTCGATGCCGTGATGTGAGAACAGGTCGAGACACCCATTGCGATATTCCAGAGGCGTGCACTAATCCCGATCCTAGTAGCTCATCAGATGATGGTGAGAGGAGTACACCAAGTGGCATGCCTCCTGCAGCCACCAGAGCTAGAAAGAAGAGGAATTCAGATGATGAGGATTCAGATTTCGTTGTTGAGGAAGAGGTGACCTCAAAGCCTAAAAGGAAGGTTGTTGCCAAAGAGCAACAAGGTCAACAATCTAAGAAGGGCACCAGCAAAGTCAAGCAGTCAACTGTTGTTAAGAAGCTGAATTTGGGAGAGGCAGCTGCATGCAAAGTGAAGAAAACCACCAAGAGAAAGAGGATAGTGCATGATGCAGTAGTAGAGGATGAGGATGAGGAAGCACCCCAGCCTACTCCTCAGAAGCCGAAGCTCATGGGTGATGCCATTAAGGCTAGAGCCACATCAAAGCCTAAGAAATCTGCTCCAGCTAAGGCAGCTCCAAAGAAAGCCTTCTGCCAAGCCCAAGAAGACCGTCGAAACATTCCAGCGTCTAAAAGAACAAGGATGATGTGCCACCAATGAGTCGACGATGAAGGACCAGTTTTGCTGAAACTTCGCCCAAAACTGCCACTCCATGATGATGCTCATCCTCAAGCCGAGGATATGAAGGCAAGGAAAGATAAAGGTCTCGTGCTATGGAGACAAACCGACCCATATGCCGTGAGGAGAAGAACTGTCAGAGATCCCAGATTTCACACTAGAGCAAAGCAGGACTTCTATGAGACCGTCTTGATGGACAAGAAGCCCATAGTCGCAGACACCGATATGTTGACCGGAAGTACATTGACAAATAAGAGCACAGAGATTTCTTTCCACATGTGCATGAAAGTTTCACCGCATGTGGAGTTGCAGATTTTGTAGGTCGAAATTGACCAGTTGGAACGATGAGATGATAATGCAATTTTATGCCACACTCACTTCTACCCCGATGGAAAGATTATGTGGATGACTGAAGGTCAAAGGTTTTCTTCTTCGTTGAAGAATGGGCAGAAATTCTGAATGCTCCAAAGGCAACGAGAAGATGATATTGATGTATATGGGATTCCAAAGAAGAATCATGAATCCATGAAAACATGTACAAAGAGATTCCAGCAGAGGATTTGGGAATCGGAAGCTCGGCTCGATCTACTATCTCGAGCAGGCTTACCTACCACTAATACCATTTTGAGGCATACCTTGATGCCCAAATCTGGAGATGATCGCATGATCAGAGGATACTCTATCAACATGCTGCACATACTTGATGAGAAAGCACCCTTCAAGGTGATGGACTTGATGGTAGAGACCATTAAGAGGACTGCAACTGACCGTAAAAGGTCATGTGGATTTGCCCCGCAGATTCAGATGCTTATCAATGCCAAGTTTGGCACGGGCACATTCTTGTTGGATAGAGAACATTTACCGCTGCAGCCAGAGCATGAAGACAATGTTGTTGTGATGGATGAGGAGGATCCGACATCTGTTGAAGGTCAAGCTAAGATAGCAGCTGCTAAGAAAGCCAAAGTCGACAAGGAAGCAAAGCAGCAGCAGCTAAACCAAAGAGTTTCGAGAGCAAATTCTTGAAGCTACTCAAAGGATTGAACAACGCTGGCCAGCATTGAACAGCCTCAGAGAGCTTAGAGAGGATTGTTGAGGACAAGATCCACGCTCGGGCGTGAAGTCGATCAAGTACAAGTGACCGCCAACAAGCTCGAGGCGGACATTGAGGAAGCAAAGCAGGAGAAGGCGAGCTTATGCGTGAGTTGCAGGATGACTTAGTCCAGACTCTCATCGACAGATCGCTCCGGTTCCCAAAGGACCCCGATCACCGCTATTCCAAAGGATCGACACCAGGACTACAGCCAAAGACTTCTCCACAGCCCCAAAGATTCTTGTCATATCCACTCCGACATCAACCTGCATAGAGCCGCCAAAGAGAGTCCACAAAGGACGCTTAGCTCTATGCTTTTTCGAACTTTTTGGTAACTTGTTGCCTAAGGGGGAGAAATTGTATAGATCATATGACTTCGAGAGAGAGAGAGCGCTGTTGTCTTTGCGCTTTTGCTCTTTCGTTCTTTTGCGGTTTCTTTGAGATACTTTTGGTCTTTGAGACATTCAGTGTGTTTGATACTCCGTTTGATTCTACCTTAATGAGTGCTTGGTCGTACTATGCTTTAATGTGTGCTGAATGCTTATCATATGCCATTCCTATCTCGTATGACCATTTACTCATGTCTTGGTGATTGGGTGCATGCTGTTCATTCTTATCATTTTGTGCGCTCCACCAAGATGTATGTGACATGGAAGAGTGACCCATGATCCTAATTGATTGTGCATTTGCATTCAAACGCAAATCTTAAATAATGCACAAATTTAGGGGGAGCTCTTACTTATCACATACTTCTCAAAGCTTATTTATATTATTCATTGATTATATCCTTTGTCGAAGCTTTGATCTATATGTTGTCATCAATTACCAAAAGGGGAGATTGAAAGTGCAACTAATCCCGGGTGGTTTTGGTAATTAATAACAACATATATATCATTGAACTAATAGTTACTTGAGAATCATTTCAGAGAGTTCAAGATATGGGTATGGCAAGGATCAAGAAGTGGACCCCCAAAATGCTAAGGCAAGAATTGGCAAAAGCTCAAGACTCCATTTTTGGTTTAGTGATCCAAGATCACATTGAGTCCATAGGAAAAGCCAATACTATTAAAAGGGATGAGGTTATGATGATGATCCGTTGCTCAAGTGCTTAGTGATACATCTCCTAAACTATCAAGAACTTTCACCGCCATATACACTCATAAGTAGTCTCGGTCCCACCGATATTCCAAACTCACCACACCGAGATGAACCACCTCAGCCATAAGCCAAACCCTAGAAAACTCGGATTTTCCGATTCGAACTCGGTCTCACCAAACATGAGTTGCCAAGCTTCAGAACCTTCATCATCAAATTGGTGTCACCGAGATGATGAAGTCGGTCCCACCAAACTGGCATGCTCTTGTCATTGCACTAATCGGACTAACCGAGATTATATATTCGGTCCCACGAAAATCCCAACGCTCACATTATTTGAACTATCGGTCTCACCGAGTTGTCCACTTCGGTCCCACCGAGATTGCTCAAATGTGTGTGACGGTTGGATTTTGTGTGGAGGCTATTTATACCCCTCCACCCCTCTTCATTCGTGGAGAGAGCCATCGAAAAGAACTACCACTCCTACCTTACATTTCGAGAAGAGAACTACCTACCCTTGTGTTGAGATCAAGTTGCTCCACTCCCACCATATGAAGCTTGATCTCTAGCCTTCCCAAGTTGCTTTCCACTCAATCCTTTCTTCCACCACAGCCAAATCGGTGAGGAGAGTTGAGTGTTGGGGAGATTATCATTTGAAGCACAAGAGCAAGGAGTTCATCATCATCTACAACATCTATTACCTTTTGGAGGGTGGTGCCTCCTAGATTGGTTAGGTGTCGCTTGGGAGCCTCCGTCACGATATGTGGAGTTGAACCAAGAAGTTTGTAAGGGCAAGGAGATCGCCTACTGTGAAGATCTACCCCGAGTAAGGCTAGCCCTCCGTGGGCGTGGCCATGATGGAATAGACAAGGTTGCTTCTTCGTGGACCCTTCGTGGGTGGAGCCTCCGTGGACTCAAGGCAATTGCTACCCTCCGTGGGTTGAAGTCTCCATCAACGTGGAAGTACGATAGCACCACCTATCGGAACCATGAGAAAAATCACCGCGTCTCCAAAATTGCGCTTGCTCTTCTCCACCTCTCTTTACTACATGTGCAATTTACTTTCCGCTGCCTATACTCTAGAATTGCATGTAGGGTGATGCTTGACTTGATCATAATTGTGAATCTGCCAAAACTGTTCTTTGTCAAAAGGCAGAATTTTTATATTGTCAAGTAGTCTAATCACCCCCCTCTAGACATACTTTCGATCCTACAAAAACGCCTCAGCGTTTCTAGATTGATGCAATTGATACTGCCTGCCACATCATCAACAGAGTATATCTTCACAAATTCTTCAAGAAGACTGCCTATGAACTCCTCACTGACAAGAAACCCAATGTGAGTTATTTCAAAGTCTTCGGTGCTAAATGTTGGATTAGAGATCCTCACCACAACTCTAAATTTGCACCGAAAGCACATGAAGGTTTTATGCTTGGTTACGGAAAGGACTCGCACACCTACAGAGTCTTCAACATTGTTCTTCACAAGATTGTTGACATCAGATGTGCGGTTCGACAAACTAATGGCTCGCAAGAGAGCACCTACCTACATGTTAGATGAACCAGCACCGAGGATGCTATCAAGCTCAAGGCAACCGAGGATGTCATTCCTCTTGAAAAATCTCTCAAGAATTCATTCCTGTTCATGAAGAACGCCGAGTGATGCACCAAGAACATGATGAGGAAAATGGTGTCAAGAAAATGCTGATCAAAATCCTCAGCGACAACCAACTCATCCACGCGTTGCAAAAGAAGTACAAGTGGAGAAGATCATCAATGACATTAGCGCACCAGGTCCTCTCACACGCTCAAAAGCCTCACACTTATGTAACTTTTGTGGGCACTATGCTTTTGTCTCTATCTCAGAGCCCACTAAGGTAGATGAAGCATTTCTGGAGCCGGAGTGGATTCAGGCTATGCAAGAAGAATTACATCTGTTCGAGCTGAACAATGTCTGGGAATTGGTCAATCGCCTAGATTCTCGCAAGCATAATATCATTGGCACAAAGTGGATCTACCGCAACAAGCAAGATGAAAATGGCCTTGTGGTGAGGAATAAGGCACGACTAGTAGCTCAAGGCTACACACAGGTTGAAGGAATTGATTTTGATGAAACTTTTGCACCTGTTGCTAGACTTGAGGCTATTCGCATTTTACTTGCCTATGCTAACCATCATGATATCATCTTATATCAAATGGATGTGAAAAGTGCATTCCTCAATAGTAAGCTTGAGGAAGAAGTATATGTTGCTCAACCCCCAGGTTTTGAAGATCCCAAGAATCCTGACAAAGTCTTCAGACTCAATAAGGCCCTCTATGGCCTCAAGCAAGCCCCTCGGGCGTGGTATGATACATTGAAGGAATTCTTCGTGAAGAATGGATTGACACCCGGTTCACTCGACCCTACTCTATTTACTAAATCATATGATGGTGAACTATTTGTGTGCCAAATATATGTTGATGATATTATCTTTGGCTGTACTAACCAACGATATAGTGATGAATTTGCCTATATGATGAGTGAAGAATATCAAATGTCTATGATGGGAGAATTGAAATTCTTCTTAGGTCTTCAAATTCAATCGAAAGACAATGGCATATTCATATCTCAGAGAAATACCTCAAAGATGTAATCGAGGAAATTCGCATGCAAGATTGCAAAGGCGTCAAAATTCCTATGCCCACAAATGGCCATCTATGCAATCGATGAAAATGGTATTGACTTCGATCACAAGGTATACCGCCCATGATTGGTTCTTTATTGTACTTATGTGCATCTAGGCCAGATATAATGCTTAGTGTTTGCATGTGTGCCCGATTTCAAGCTGCATGTATGAATCACACCATAAGGCTGTGAAGCATATTCTTCGATATCTAGCTCACACACCAACACTAGGATTATGGTACCCCAAGGGCTCTGCTTTTGATCTCATTGATATTCGACTCGACTATGCCGGGTGATCGTGTGGACCACAAGTCAACATCCGCACTTGTCATTTCCTCGACGATCTTTGGTCCGTTGGTCCTCAAGAAACAGAATCACGTATCACTATCTACTACTGAAGCTGAATACATTGCTGCTGGCTCATGTTGTGCTCAATTGCTTTGGATGAAGCAAACCTCAAGGACTATGGCGCCAACGTGAAGAATGTGCCTCTCCTCTGCGACAATGAGAGTGCCATCAAGATTGCTCACAGCCCGATTCAAAGACTCAAGACTAAGCACATCCAGATTCGCCATCATTTTCTTCGTGATTATGTGTTGAAGGGCGATATCTCCATCAAGCATGTGAAGACTGAAGAACAGCTAGCTGATATCTTCACTAAGCCCTTGGATGAGAAGAGATTTAGCAAGTTGCGGTGTGAGCTAAATATCTTAGAATCTTCGAATGTTCTTTGAAAGGGACACACATCCTAACCCTTATGCAGAATTGATTACTTAGATGTGCAACACATGAAGAAACGTTTTTCTTCAATCAATGAAGAATAACACTCTAAGTGTGAAGAAATTAATGAAGAATCTGATTCTCAGAACCCTATGACAAATTGTACGCGGTGTCTGAAATCATCATTCTTATACGGTGGGCTACGCCACCACAAAAGTTGAAAATCTTAAATTTGAGTTTTTCCTCATTTTTGAAATTCCTCAGTTTTTCAAATTCTTCAACTTTGCAAAATCTTCAATGTTTCCGTAGTTTTTCTTCATTGGCTATATATATATACATGAGTTTATGTCCTCTACAGCATTCACTTATTGCTAAATCTTCAAGTTGCAATTTCTGCTAAGTGAATGTGATCGGACCCTTCCCCCTCTATGCTATACTCAACCCAATCTATTCACAAATTCTTCATGTGCGTTCTGATTGAAACTCGTTCAAAGTCTTCACTGTGTCCTTGACAGCTGAAGAAATTGCGAACGAAATTTTTAAAACAAATCTTATCCAGATTTTCGGTTTTACCGCTCAAACCGTTCCGTTTTCCACGATACATTAGTTTATTCACCCACGATCTTACACGATCTCATCTGCACAGTACGTGGGTGACACATGTCGCGTGAAGAAGAAAGGGCAGGGGCATGTTCGTCCCAAAATCTTCGGGCGAACAGTTTTTACCGTGGCTATTACTTCATTTACTCCGCTCGGTCGCTGTCTCTCGCTCGAGCTCTCCTCAAACCCTAGCGCCGCCGCTACTCCATCGCCGTCGGTGAGGAAGAGCTTCACTGCCTCGACCTCGTCGCCGTCGTACTCGCGCCGGCTGCGGAAATCTTCACTCCGCCGCCGCCGTAGCCGTCTCCCTCTGCCAAGTTAGGGCGTGGGAGATCTAACGTGACGAACTTCACTACAGTTCATCTCTGTTCGTCGTGTTCTTCAGTTCGGGTAATTAAAAGTCACTTTTATTACTCGCTTTGATTCTCAAATCTTTCTGAAAATCTTCAAAGGTGTTTTATTCTTCAAATCTTCACATATGAACAGCTCACACACTGTATGCTCTTGATTTATCTCTCTAAGCATTCATTTCTTCAAAGATTCCTCAATTGTGCGGATTTTCAATCTGTACAACTCTGGAACCTAAGACAAAACGCTTAGTGAAATTCCTCAAGGCTCAACTGGTCAAATTCCTCAAAACTTGTTCCTTTTTTTTGAAAAATCTTCTGAGAACGCATATGACCTCTCCAAATTCCTCGCACCTACACTCTGTTCACAGGTACTCATGTCCGCTGCTGAATCACTAGGTTCTCATCAACTTAACTCATTTGCAGCGTTCCTCGAAGAAATATGCATACTTCTTCGAGTGTTCTATTGTTCAAATTCCTCATCTCAAGAAAATGGCGTAAGGCAAGAGACCGCAGAAGGAGGAAAGAAACCGAAGGTCATGACCGCCTTTGAGATCCCGATGAAATATACAAAGACTATTGCACACCGACGGCCAAGTTTGGCAAGGAAAATAAGAATCAGCGCAAAGTGCGATTCAGAGGATAGAACGACGATGGGCACGAGAATGGAGGAATATCTCTATGTTACTCCCAAGTACATGAAGAAATTCACCTTAAACCCTCCATGCCCAAGAGCTCCATTGGCACCGCCAAGTCACGATCCCACCAAAGATCAAGCGTGGTGAAGACTTTCCTCAAGAATGGTCCAGCGCCAAGCCAAATTGGCAAGACAGCCAAGGAGGCAGTGAGGAAATTCAATGAGGATTCTGCTGCTGCTGCTGCTGCTGCCGAGACCTCGGTCAAGCCGAGGAAATCAATGTCAAGAAGCCTGCTCATAAGCCAAGTGCTTCACCATCAGCGCCCTCACGCCCAGTTCCTCACCGCGCCTCATGGCAAATTCCTCGAGACTGCTGCTGCTCCTCAAAATCCTCAAGCAGCTCCTCCAAGTCCTCAACTCCTGTGCATCCGCTACCGCCAAAGGACTGTGGTTTCTCGATTGCTTCGTGTCTCAAAGAAGTTCCTCACCGCACCAATGTCCTCATCAGCCCCACTCTGAAGACAAAAGCAACGGCCGGACGCGTCCTCGGCCAAGTCCTAGAAAGAAACAGGTTGCCTTCAACGTGCCCTCTGATGATGAAGCTTCTGATGAAGAACTTGCAGAAATCATCAGAGACAGACTGACAAAGGCCGCTAGAGCCAAAGGAACAATTGTGCCTCTGCTTTTGGATCCGAAGAAGATCCTTGACTTCATCGACTTATGGCATCAGGATCCAAATACTCCCATGCCAGATCTTCCTCTGACTCCTGGTCAAAGTCATATGCTGAACCATTTCATCGCTGAAGAGAAATGGAAGTTTGAAAAGGCTCGTGAAATAAAGAGAGCACAAGCCAGAAAGGAGAAGCTTCTGAGGAAGAACATCGTCAACCTGACTCCTGAAGAACTTCTCAAAGCTCAATCTGAAATCCAAGCCCTCAAAGAGGATTTCGATGCTATAATGCTGATTGGCAAGGAGCTAAGGTGAGATTCGCCAATTTGACGAAGAAAATGACAAATGTTGCAGCCCCATCGCAATAAGAAAATCCTCGTGCTGCAGACTCTGCCACCTGCCTGAAGAACATGCCAAGATCGCCGATGACTTTCACTGCCGATGAGAATACAAGTTCCGTGGCTGATGACTCCATTCCACCACCAAGAAATTCCTGTGGCATCCACTAGTGGTGCGCTTGAAGAAATCAAGAGATCAGGCAATCGCACTGGCCATACCAAGAAACTAAACCACAGTCCTCGGCTCCTCCTCGCCAACACCAACTCCAATTCTTCCTTCGCTATGAAGTGAAGAAGACAAAGGCTGCAGAATCGAGCTGCAGTGAAGAAGAGGAAGGCATCAGCTGCGTCAAATTCTTTGGCTGCGAAGAAAATGAAGCCAATGACTAGCTCATTTGAAAATCCTATTGATGCCGCTCCCATTTCCTCCATGTCGCCTAAGGAAATTGTTCCTTATGGAGAAGACTACAAGATCCCAAGCGGATCGATGAAGAAAATCAATCTGTTGCTACCTCGTAACAGGTTGATGAAGAAACCGAAGTGGAAGCATTCCCTTCACACCAACAAGCTTCTCACCCATGCCTCGGTTCACACCAAGAGGCTGGTGTTGAGGAAATTGAAAAGAAGAAGAAGACGTGGATATTGGATGCACTACACCGTGATGAACGATGACTTTTGGGAAAGTCAGCATCCCAATACTCCTTTCTTCACTCCGATTCAACAGAGTCCTCAGTCCCCGGCTACAACTGTTCAATTGGACTCAAGAAACTCATCCCACATCATCTATTCATGAAGAAATTCCAGCCGCTAGTGTCAAGAACTCCGCCGATCCCCAAACTGCACAAGAAGAGGAACCAGAAATTCTCACCAAGCACCGAGATCGCGATTCTCGAGGTTGTGCCGCAAATCACCGACACTCCTCCGCCTAAACCAAGATTCCATTCTCAAGCAAGCAAAAATTCAAGGTGAAGACTTTTTTCGAGCATGTGTTCTTCATCGACATAATCCATATGACTCGCCGCATAAGGAAAAGACGCTTCTGGACTGCTACTCAAGCCAACTACTATTCCTCAGTGCTCTTTGACAAGGACAAAATCTTCGATCATGAGCATATTCCTCATGTGGATATGGAATCTCTGCCATGCTTCGAGCCAGTCCTCAGAGTTATTCACGATGCAGGGCTGCTGAACTTCTGCACGGATATTTGTGATTGGAATGAAGAGTTAATTCTTCAGTTCTATGCCACTTTGCATATCACCGGAGATGCTGCAGATGTCAATTCATTGGTGCTGGATTGGATGACAGAAAACACTCACTACAAGGCACCAAAGAATCGAATTGCTTCATGTCCTTCCTCTTGATCCTCCCCATGAAAGCGACGTTGCATCTACAATGACCGCGAAATGACCGATCATTATATGCAAGTGCTCATCAAGCCTTTGAAGCTGTGGCAGGCCCTCGAACCAAATTCCTCGTCAAGGAACCGATGTATGTGCCTCGGACTGTCTATTGAATCTCGACGAAGACAATGAGTCCCATCAAAGGCCACGACTCAAATGATGAAGATGTCGCTGGCATCATGAAGAACATGCTTTTCAATATCATTCATGGCGCTCCGCCAACTTCCATGATTTCTTCATGAGGACTCGCTAATGTTGCAATATCGCTTTTGAGCTGAAGCCATATGCGCCTTTGGATTATGAGATTCATAAGGGCACGATCTTCACCGAATTACAAGGTCGACACTCAACCATGGTAGCTACTTGCCGCCTATTGAAGTCCTCGTTTACCGGTTTCATCATCCGATGATAAGGGCAAGGCGGCTCGCTGTGATTGATGAAGGCACTCGCCCATTGGATGGTCAATTCCGCCTAGCTACATCTTACTCCACCAATGACGATTCTGCAACACATGACTCGCCAAAATACCTCACCAAGCAAAAGCCTCAAGCAACAAAGACCTGTGGTGATGATCGACCGTGAGTTACTCCTCGCCTTCATCGGAAGGTTGAACGAATCGAAATGGGTGAAATGTCAATTTGCTGCAATTCTTCACAACATGACCTCAACACATAATGCAAAGTGAAGAAAATCAGATTACCTTCATGAAACCCTCAACCGCACTGGCTGTTCTCAATCATGTATATTCCGCGGAAGAATTGAAGATTATGGGTCTCCGTGAAGCATTTGACCGGTCTGCACCACCTCCAAGAAATTCAAGAAAGTCAAAGTTCCCGATCCGTGGCTGGTTCTTATTCTTCATCGCGTGAAACTGATGAACATGAAGATTTGGGCGACATCGCGGCAGCCCTACTTCAACAACCAACCCCGATAACGCCGGCGCGCCTCCATCGACTTGAAAATCTTCATATGCGTTAGTCCTCGCCGATCCTTTTGGTCATTTGATGACAAAGGGGAGAAATCTGAGTTAGTCTTCAAGCGGGTTTATATTATGGGCGTTTTGTTAAGTTACAACTCTCGTTCTTCCGAAACTTTTATTGGATCGAGTTGTAATCTTAATCCGATGGTGCCTTGATACTTTTGGTCGTGCTCTGATGCTTTTGATGCACTGAGCTCTGAAACTTTTGATGTGATATTCCGCATGCTTATTCCTCGTTAATATTATTGCATGCATGCTGAATCTCATAAGGCACCATATTTTATCATGCATTTCAAATTCTTCATATTATATATCAAATGCGTGTATGAATTACAAGATATAGGGGGAGATCTCCATGATTCAATTCTTCAAATGTGCATTGCCTCAAAAGCAATTTCCTCACTATGCACATATTCAGGGGGAGTTCTTCTATATCTTGCAATCAAATTCCTCAATATCAGTATTTACACTTCATATGTTTATCCCCGTTGAAAACTTAACCTATGTTGTCATCAATCACCAAAAAGGGGGAGATTGTAAGTGCATCTAGTGCCCCTTAGTGATTTTGGTGTATTGAAGACTTATAGGTTAAGTAACTGATGCGCTTGTGAGTGTACACAGTGTCTATAAGTCTATGAGGAGTTTGATATTTACAGAGAAAGTCGATTCTAAAAATGAAGTTCTTCAACTCAAGACTCGATATTCTCAAGACTTTCAAGACTTTGAAAGTGAAGAAATTGGTGTGACCTTGAAGACTTTATATTCATTCGAGGAATATGAAGCGTGAAGACTTTTGTTTTCGTAGTTTAATTTTCTCCTTCTTGAGTCATAGGAAACACCGTCTTTCGTTAAAGGGGTCGAGGAAATACTAAGGAAAAATTTCCATGTGATGCTCAACTCAAAATCCTACATCTACCAATCCCTTCGAGTAAAGCCATTGAAATCTCATACAGATTCAATCAATTTCTTCAAATGATGAGACGCAGCTTCTTCCGTCATCGAGGACTTTGCTCGATCGAGGAGTTAGGAATTCGCCATCTAATTGCCTACACAAGGAGGAACATGATAGCCCCGAGGAATTTGAGAGTCAAATTTCCGACCGTTCTTTGTCTTCTTGGCTGTCCCAAAATATCTTATCCACCTAACGGTCATATCATTGAAGGGCATTTATGTCTTATCATGTCGGGCTGCTCCTAGGCTATAAATAGCCGCCTCTATAACCACTAGCTGGTTGGCTGCTCCGAGAGAACTTGACACTTGTCATTTGAGAGCAACCCATCCTCCGAGGACTTTGAGCGAAAATCATCAAGTGAGGAAAATCCCAAAACCAAACCCCCACAAACCCAAAGTGATTGAGCATCACTGAAGAAATCAATCCTGCATGGATCTGACGCTTGTTACCTTTGAAGACTGTGCTTCTTCCAGACGGTTAGGCGTCAAGGTCTAGAGCATCCAAGAGGAATTGTGGATCGCCGAGTGACCAAGTCTGTGAAGGTTTGGAAGTCACCTGAAGACTTACCACGAGTGACTGGACGAGGCATGCGTGGTCTTAGTTCATGGAGAATACGGTGAGGACCGGGTGTCCTGAGTTGCGGCTCAAAGACTGGGTGTCCGGACTGTGTGTCCTTGAGTTTAAATACTCACCGCTCCAACCAGACGTATAACCGAGACAGCGAGTTGGAACTGGTTTACCAAATCATTGTCTTCACCAACCGATCGGTTCTATTTCCTCAACTCTTTCATTTCCTCATTATTGTGTTGAATGTTGTTCATATCTGTGCTTGAAGACTTTGACTGAAGACCTTCACAAATTCCTCAGTTCAATTTCTTCCGTCTATTTGTCTTCATCTTGCTATCCTGTGTTTACGCTTCCCGTACTCTGTTTTAGTCTTCATTTCATCATGCTGACTATGTGTGTATCCTGTTATGTTCACTCCTGAGTACATATTCCGCTGCAACTAGTTGTTCGCTAAGGAATTTCCTCACCAGCAAATTCCTCAGTGAAGAATTCATAAAAATCGCCTATTCACCCCCCCTCTAGTCGATATAACGCACTTTCATTCGTTCCGTTCCGAGAACTTCTATTTCTGCACAAAAACAACACCATGGTAGTTCTGCTGAAAACAGCGTCAGTCCGGGGTTAGTTTCTTTAAAATCATGCAAATTAGAGTCCAAAACAAGAGGGAAAGCGTTAGGGAAAGTAGATACGTTGGAGACGTATCAGGGTTCCGAAAAAGGCGTAGTTTTTTCGGTATTGTACCGGGAATCTTCCAGAAGGTTTAGGAGGATTCCGAAGGGGTCTGAAAGTCCGCAAGTGGGTTCACCATGACCCAAGAGCTAGCATGGGCTGCGGGAGGTGCCTGGCCTTATTGGGCTAGGCGCACCAAGTCCTCAAAAGCCCATGTGGCTAGGGAAGGCAAAAAGGGAAGGAGCCTTATGGTTGTCTCTTTATTGTATGAAATGCAAACGACATGTAATTGATTTACTTTATCACTAAGCGATAGCAATAGTTGTAGAAGCAATAGTTGGCGAGACGACCACGACGCAACCATGGAGATCAAGGTTTAGAGCCTTTGAAGATGGAGATCAAAAGCACGAGATGGTGATTGCCATATCATGTCACATATTTTGATTGCATGCGATGTTTATCTTTTATGCATCTTATTTTGCTTAGTATGACGGTATCATTATAAGATGAACCCTTAACTAAAATTTCAAGGTATAAGTGTTCTCCCTGAGTATGCACCATTGTGACAGTTCTTCGTGCTGAGACACCACGTGATGATCGGGTGTGATAGGCTTTACGTTCACATACAACGGGTGCAAGACAGTTTTGCACATGCGGAATACTCGGCTTAAACTTGTCGAGCCTAACATGTACAAACATGGCCTCGGAACACTGGAGACCGAAAGGTCGAACGTGAATCATATAGTAGATATGATCAACATAAAGATGTTCACCAATGATGACTACTCCATCTCACTTGATGATCGGACATGGTTTAGTTGATTTGGATCATGTATCATTTAGATGACTTGAGGGATGTCAATCTAAGTGGGTGTTCTTAAGTAATATGATTAACTGAACTTAATTTATCATGAACTTAGTCCTGATAGTATTTGCAAATTATGCTGTAGATCAATAGCTGTTGGTGGGAACGACACCTATGGGATCACTGGAATCCCTACTATGGTCGGCGGGCGCGGGGTCGTGCAAAGAGTGGGTCTAAGAGCTAGCATACAGATCGTTCACCCAGGTTCAGGCCGCGAGGATGCGTAATACCCTAGTCCTGCTTTGGTTTATATATGAGTGGTTCTTGAGCTAGCTATGGTGCGTGACTTGCTCAAAAGAGCCGAATCCTTCTCCCGTACGCCTCGGGCCTCCTTTTATAGGAAAAAGGGGATGCCACAGTGGCACACAGGAGGTGGAAAGTGCATGTGGTGGCTGAGTTTATCCTCTGGCAGCATCAGACAAATGCATTTAATGCGCTACCGACGTGCCCTTCTTGCTGTCGCTGCTTCACCTCGTTTAGACACGCGTCGGGGCCAGCGCGGCATGCAGTGCCATGTAGGCTGGCAGGCCGCTGAGCTGGTGCGGTGGCAGGGTCTTCACGAAGATCTGCATGCCACCACGTAGGTGCTTGTTGAGTTGGTCTCGAGGCCGCACGTCGCCACGCAGGTGTGTGCCTAGCTGGCTGGGCTGGCAGCTGCATGGGAATGACGGTGGAGCCTTAGCAGGTGCAGGCCTGGCCGTGTCCCTGCTGATGTTTTCGGCAAGGGTCTTGCCGGGGCCCCGGCAAGGGTCTTGCCGTGGCATCGCGGTCATCCCCGGCAAGGATCTTGCCAAAGGTCTCATGGATTTCATTGGCAAGGATCTTGCCGAGGATCGTCGTCTTCTGGTCCTCATCTGATCTTGTGTGTTAATGATCTTTACAAAGATCTGCATGCCACCATAGAGGTGCCCCCCGAGCCTTGGTTCCAACGTGGTTGGTGGCGTTGGAAATCTCGGGCTCGAAAGTGGCACGCTCTGCTGGCGTCGGGCAAGTTGCCCCGGAAAGGCTCTTGCCGGGGCCGCGGAGACCGCCCCGACAAGGGTCTTGCCGGGGGAGTCCACCTCGCCCTATTGCTCTTTGTGCTTCTGGTCTTGGTGGTGCTTTGATGGTCTCGTGGCTACGGCTTCCCTCCTCTGCCTTGCTAAGTGTGGCCGCGGGCGCGGCTCTGACTGCCTGTGCACAAGTAAAGGGGTATAAAGTAGAGCCCCTACTTCTGTACACCGACAGGAGCCCCCGGGCCTAGGCCACACATAAGCATGTCGCGTTGTTGGGCTAGGCCCAGAACGGTGCACGGGCAGGAGGGGCCGGATTTTTACCGCGGTATCTTTTCTGCCCTCTGCCCTTCCCCACGACCCGAATGCATGACGTGGGGATCGTGCATGGGGTGATTATGTCTACTACACAACCTTATTCTTGTAGACGTTGTTGGGCCTCCAAGTGCAGAGGTTTGTAGGACAGTAGCAAATTTCCCTCAAGTGGATGACTTAAGGTTTATCAATCCGTGGGAGGCGTAGGATGAAGATGGTCTCCCTCAAACAACCCTGCAACCAAATAACAAAGAGTCTCCTGTGTCCCCAACACACCCAATACAATGGTGAATTGTATAGGTGCACTAGTTCGGCAAAGAGATGGTGACACAAGTGCAATATGGATGGTAGATATAGGTTTTTGTAATCTGTAATTATAAAAACAGCAAGGTAACTAATGATAAAAGTGAGCGTAAACAGTATTGCAATGCTAGGAAACAAGGCCTAGGGTTCATACTTTCACTAGTGCAAGTTCTCTCAACAATAATAACATAATTGGATCATATAACTATCCCTCAACATGCAACAAAGAGTCACTCCAAAGTCACTAATAGCGGAGAAGGGTACGAAACTACCTCAAAGTTATCCTTTCTGATCAATCTATTCAAGAGTCCGTAGTAAAATAACACGAAGCTATTCTTTTCGTTCGATCTATCATAGAGTTCGTACTAGAATAACACCTTAAGACACAAATCAACCAAAACCCTAATGTCACCTAGATACTCCAATGTCACCTCAAGTATCCGTGGGCACGATTATACGATATGCATCACACAATCTCAGATTCATCTATTCAACCAACACAAAGTACTTGAAAGAGTGCCCCAAAGTTTCTATCAGAGAGTCAAAACGAAAACGTGTGCCAACCCCTATGCATAAGTTCATTGAACCCGCAATTTGATCACCAAAACATACATCAAGTAGATCACGTGAATATCCCATTGTCACCATAGATAAGCACGGCAAGACATACATCAAGTGTTCTCAAATCCTTAAAGACTCAATCCGACAAGACAACTTCAAGGGGAAAACTCAATTCATCACAAGAGAGTAGAGGGGGAGAAACATCATAAGATCCAACTATAATAGCAAAGCTCGTGATACATCAAGATCGTATCACCTCAAGAACACGAGAGAGAGAGAGAGATCAAACACATAGCTACTAGTACATACCCTCAGCCCCGAGGGTGAACTACTCCCTCCTCGTCATGGAGAGCACTGGGATGATGAAGATGGCCACCGGTGAGTGATCCCCCCTCCGACAGGATGCCGGGACAGGGTCCCGATTGGTTTTTGGTGGCTACAAAGGCTTGCGGCGGCGGAACTCCCAATCTATGGTGCTCCAGGAAGTTTTTGGGGTATATGGATATATATAGGCGAAAGAAGTCGGTTAGGGGAGCCACGAGGGTCCCACGAGGGTGGGGGCGCGCCCAGGGGGGTAGGGCGTGCCCTGTACCCTCGTGGCCACCTCGTTGCTTCCCTGACGTCTACTCCAAGTCTCCTGGATTGCGTTTGTTCCAAAAATAACTCTCCAGAAGATTTCATTCTGTCTGGACTCCGTTTGATATTCCTTTTCTGCGAAGCACTGAAATAGGCAAAAAACAACAATTTGGGCTGGGCCTCCGGTTAATAGGTTAGTCCCAAAAATAATATAAAAGTGTATAGTAAAGCCCATTGACCATCCAAAACAGATAATATAATAGCATGGAACAATCAAAAATTATAGATACATTGGAGACGTATCAGGTGACCGAAGCACGCATGCGTCATCCTGCAGTGAATAGTAAAGAGGCAGATTGTGTGTCCCTTTAAGACCGCAGGGCCGCTGCTCATTTACTTTCTTCGCCTTGGAACCGTTGTTCCACGTTTCCCACTACGCCTGCCCCTTGCGCCACGTACGTCGCATGCACGACGCGGGGTAGGTGACAGATGTATGGAATATGGGAAGGCGCGTGGGGGCCGATACCCACGCGCCTTCAATCGGGCGAGGAGGGCGGTCAATGGCCTCGCCTGCTGCCACTTTAATGAGCCGGACGAGTGGGCTCTTTGGGGGCGCGGAGCCAGTCCTTCGGCCTCCCCCCATCTATAAAAAGGGGGACTCAGGGGCAGGAGGAAAAGCATCTCCTCGCGTCTCTCCTTCGTTCTCCATTCTCCATCCATTGCCATCGCGAGAGGGCGTGGGCGAGGCTGTTCTTCTGTGGAGACGACAAGGTCCTCCTCCCGCCAGAGAGCTACGGCGGTCAAGGAAGAGCTGGATGCCCAGGGTGAAGGCCACGCTCGAGGCGGAGCAGTTGGACGGGGCCACAGCCGGCGGGGCGGTCGAGGCAGAGGTGGGCCTGGAAGGGGAACGCCTGCGCCATCTCCGTCTTCGTCGCCATCTCCTCCTGCCTCGCCGGATGGTCATGTCGGGGACTCGGCGCTCGAGTTCATCTTACAGCTGCGCGGGGCGCCGCGCTGCAGCCTTTGTCTTCGCCGGGCGTTCGTGAGCGTGCTGGAGGTCGACCAGCCACCACGGCTGAGGCTTCACATGAAGGGGTGTTGCCACGACGACATGTGGGTGAACACAAGGTTCCTTGCCCCTCAAGTGATGCTCCTTCACCGGGGCTGGAAAATGTTTGCACGCGCAAAATTGCTTGATGGATGGGCACGTACTCTGCTTCAAGCTAGCGGAGAGTGATCTGCTCTCCGTCAAGGTTTTCGGGCACTCGGAAGACAGGCTAGGGTGCTGTGCGGAGAGCTCAACCGACGGCGAAAGCTCCTCTTTGGGCGAGAGCGAAGAGGAGGACAGCTACAACGACGACGAGGGTAGCAGGCAGGAGGATGACGGGTCCGACTAGGCGTCGGATCCGCCGTCCCCGGGCGGCACCGGCAGCAGCAGCATCTGCACCTAGCCCCTTCTCCCGATGGGGCCAGCTCCTTGAACTTCTCGGGGTCGTCTCCTTGGCGGCTGGCGTGGGAAGGCCGAAGAAGGCGAAGAAGGCGGGTGGTGGGCCGTCAAGTTGGAGTACGCGGGCACCGACGCCTTCATAGCGTATTGGCGACCCGCTGCCTCATCTTCCAGCTCTTCTCCCGGCACCATCATCACCAGCCCTCTCCTGGGCGGCCGCCGATATGTTCTCTTGGTGCCTTCTGCTGCTCGTACCTCGCCCAGGCACTCTTTTTGCCCTCATGTCATCTTGTTCCGCTTCCTGGGGAGAGGGACAAGAAAGGGATTATGGGCATCTTATCTCTTTTTAGTTTGTAAGCCCATGGGCCTTAGTTAAATTTAAAACTTGTAATCCCCTTGCTCATGTTTACATTCCGTACGAACTGTACCTGCATGGGACGTATTTAATGAAAAAGGGGTGCTTGCCGGGTTCTCTGTGCGTGAGCAAAGCTCATACCAAGGAATGAATCCTTGTTATTTTTAAGATAAACATTGTCGCCCGGCAACAAGCCTTGCCGTCCCCTTACTCCGTTCGACCATTCTCACGCTCTTGGCAGAGGCAGGGGTGAAGTAGGGTTAGGCCCTACACTTGCTTCCTTGTTACCGCAGCTACAACCAAATTCCGACCAAGGGAATAGTTCTTGGGTGCGGGCAAAGGGGAGCACGGTAGCCTAGGAACAAAACGAGGTTTCATACGTCCCAATTCCATACGGAAATGCAAAACATGGGAAGAAAGACTTATCTGAATCTGCAGCCCCCCGGCAACCTTGGCTTGCCGTGGTTGGGTCCTTGCGTCTTCAGCCCCCGGCAACCTTGGCTTGCCGGGACCGGAGCGCCGACTCGTTCTCTTTCTTCCAAACAGCTCAGCAAAAATGTCCATGTACCCTGCGAACCAAAGAGGATGGAAAGGAACAAAGAGACACACACTCGACCTCTATGCTAGGGGTTAGTCGCCGCTAAGCACTATCAACCCTAACCGAGGGAGTGACTTAACCTAGCATGCATGCTATAACTTAGGGCGCCAACACTTCATTTATTTATGCTCAGGGTCTGCGCTTGGCTTTGTACAGAGGGTTACATGCCTTGCCGGCAAGGCTTGTACAAAAGGTGGTCCACCAGGGGGCCCGACAGCTGCGCCTTATGGGTAAAACTTGCGAAGATGCTCGATGTTCCAGGAATTGCTCACTGGAATGGCATCTTCGGTCCCAGGCAGACTGCGCCGGGGCTGGTGACTCGTATTACCCAATAAGGGCCTTCCCACTTTGGCGTCAACTTGTTGGAATTCTTGGCCGATTGAACGCGCCGAAGAACAAGGTCGCCTTCCTCAAAGCTTCGGGCATGAACCTTGCGGCTATGGTAGCGGCGCAAGGCTTGCTGGTAGCATGCTGCTCTCACAGCCGCCCGATGATGATCTTCCTCGAGGAGCATTGTGTCATCCTGCCGCAACCGCTCTTGCTCAAGCTCTTCGTAAGCGAGCACTCGAGGTGACCCATATATGAGTTCCGTGGGGAGAACTGCCTCTGCCCCGTATACCAGGGCAAAGGGTGTCTGGCCGGTGGCTCGATTTGGCGTCGTTCTGATCGACCAAAGAACCGCCGGCTACTCATCAATCCAGCGCCTTCCGCTCTTGTGTAGCCTGTCAAAAGTCTTTGTTCTTAAGCCTCGCAACACTTCAGCATTTGCCCTCTCCGCCTGGCCGTTGCTCCGTGGGTGTGCCACGGAAGCGAAACACACCTTGCTGCCGAGGTCTTCGATGTATTGCATGAAGGTGTGGCTTGTGAACTGCGTGCCGTTGTCGGTGTTGACTCTGTTTGGCACACCAAAACGGCAGACTAGCCCCTTGAAGAATTTGATGGCTGACTGCGTTGTCACCTTCCTCACTGCCTCCACCTCTGACCACTTTGTGAACTTGTCGATTGCAACATACAATTACTCAAAACCCCCAACAGCGCTGGGGAAAGGGCCCAGTATGTCAAGGCCCCAGACCGAAAATGGCCAGGAGAGAGGGATTGTTTGAAGGGCTTGAGCTGGCTAATGAAGCTTCTTGGAATGGAACTGACACGCTTCACACTTGGTTATTAGTGCCGCTGCATCCTGGAGGGCAGCGGGCCAGAAGAAACCTTGTCGGAAGGCCTTGCCAGCATGGGCCCTCAACTCTATGTGGGATCCACATATGCCTCCATGTATCTCTACCAACAGCTCCAGTCCTTCCTCCCGGGGAATGCACTTCAATTTCACACCATTTTGTCTTTTTCTCTACAGAACATTGTCAACGAACTGGTACATGGCGGACCGACGGGCTACTTTCTTCGCTTCTTCCTGTTCCTCAGGAAGCTCCCCTGTTTGGAGGAATCAGACGGTATGCTGTGCCCATGCCGGAGCCTGGGGCTCGATGGCAAGGGCCAAAGGCATTTCCTCTTGAAAGTGCGTTATATCGACTAGAGGGGGGGTGAATAGGCGATTTTTATGAAATTCTTCACTGAGGAATTTGCCGGTGAGGAAATTCCTTAGCGAAGAACTATTTGCAGCGGAATATGTACTCAGAGGTAAACTTAACAGATTACACACATAGTCAGCATGATGAAATGAAGACTAGAACAGAGTACAGGAAGCGTAAACACAGGATAACAAGATGAAGACAAACAGACCGAGAAATTGAACGAGGAATTTGTGAAAGTCTTCATCAAAGTCTTCAAGCACGAGATATGAACAACATGCAACATGTAATGAGGAAATGGATGAGTTGAGGAAATAGAACCAATCGGTTGGTGAAGACAATGATTTGGTAAACCAGTTCCAACTGCTGTCTCGGTTATGCGTCTGTTGGAGCGGTGAGTATTTAAACTCGAGGACACACAGTCCGGACACCCGATCTCGAGCCGCAACTCAGACACCCATCCTCACCGTATTCTCCTTGAACTAAGACCACGCAGCCTCGTCCCAATCACTCGTGGTAAGTCTTGGTGACTTCCAAACCTTCACAGACTTGGGCACTCGGCGATCCACAATTCCTCTTGGATGCTCTAGACCTTGACGCCTAACCGTCTGGAAGAAGCACAGTCTTCAAAGGTAATAAGCGTCGGATCCACGCAGATCAATTTCTTCAGTGATGCTCAATCACTTGGGATTTTGTGGGTTTGGTTTTGGGATTTTCCTCACTTGATGATTTTCACTCAAAGTCCTCAGAGGATGGGTTCTCTCAAATGACAAGTGTCAAGTTCTCTCGGAGCAGCCAACCAACTAGTGGTTGTAGGGGGCGGCTATTTATAGCCTAGGGAGCAGCCCGACATGATAAGACATAAATGCCCTTCAATGATATGACCGTTAGGTGGATAAGATATTTTGGTCCACGGCAAGAAAGACAAAGAACGGTCGGAAATTTGACTTTCAAAGTCCTCGGGGCTATCATGTTCCTCATCGTAGGTAATTCATTACCTTTGGCGAATTCCTAACTCCTCGATCGAAAGAAAGTCATCGATGACTGTAAGAATTGCGTCTCTCACATCAAGAATTTGACTGAATCTAGATGAGATTTCCAATGGCTTCACTCAAGGGATTGGTAGGTGTAGTATTTTGAGTTGAGCATCACATGGAAATTTTTCCTTAGTATTTCCTCGACCCTCTTTAACAGTACGGTGTTTCCTATGACTCAAGAAGGAGAAAATGAAACTACGAAAACAAAAGTCTTCACGCTTCATATTCTTCAATGAATATCAAGTCTTCGTGGTCACACCAATTTCTTCACTTTCAAAGTCTTCGAAAAGTCTTCGTAATATCAAAGTCTTCATTGAAGAACTTCATTTTAGGGTCGACTTTCTCTGTAAATATCAAACTCCTCATAGACTTATAGACCTGTGTACACTCACAAGCGCATCGATCAGCCACTTAACCTATAAGTCTTCAATACACCAAAATCACTAAGGGCACTAGATGCACTTACAATCTCCCCTTTTGGTGATTGATGACAACATAGGTTAAGTTTTCAACGGGATAAACATATGAGGTGTAAATACGATATTGAGGAATTTGATTGCAAGATATAGAAGAACTCCCCTAATATGTGCATAATGAGGAATTTGCTTTTGAGGCAATGCACATTTGAAGAATTGAATCATGGAGAACTCCCCCTATATCTTGTAATTCATACACGCATTTGATATATATACTATGAAGAATTTGAAATGCATGATGAAATATGGTGCCTGATGAGATTCAGCATGCTTGCAATGATATTTAACGAGGAATAAGCATGCAGAATAGCACATCAAAAGTATCAGAGCTCAAATATCACATTCAGAGCTTAGTGCTTCAAAAGCATTAGAGCATAATACGTATCAAAATCGGAGCATCAGAAGCACGATCAAGAGTATCAGAGCACAGTGCAAGTCAGCACAATGCACCGTTCAAAAGTATCAGGGCACCATCGGATTTAAGATTACAACTCGATCCAATAAAAGTTTCGGAAGAACGAGAGTTGTAACTTAATAAAAACGCCCATAGTATAAACCCACTTGAAGACTAACTCAGATTTCTCCCCTTTGTCATCAAATGACCAAAAGGATCGGCCGAGGACTAACGCCTCAAGATATTCAAGTTGATGGAGGAGCCCGGCGTTGTCGGGTTGGTTGTTGAAGTAGGGCCTGCCGCATGTCTTTCAAATCTTCATATTCATCGGTTTAGCGATGAAGAATAAGAACTGCCACCAAATCGTGAACTTTGACTCTCTTGAATTTCTTCGAGGTGGTGCGGACCAGTCATAAGCTTCCTCAAGACCCATAGTCTTCAATTCTTCCGCTGAATAGACATGATTAAGAACAGCCAGTGCGGTTGAGGGTTTCATGAAGGTAGTAATGGTTTTCTTCACCGCATTATGCGTTGAGGTCATATTGTGAAGAATTGCAGCAAATTGGCGCTTGACCCATTTTGATTGCGATCAACCTTCCGATGAAGACCGAGGAGTAACTCACGATCACCATCACCACAGTGCCTTTGTGGCTTGAGGCTGTTGCTTGGTTGAGGTATTTGCGGCGGTGTCATGCGTAGCGTAATCGTCATTGGTGGAGTAAGATGCAGCTTTGCGGTCGACCATCCAATGGACGAGTGCCTTCATCAATTACAGCTGCTGCCTTGCCCTTGTCATCAGATGATGAAATTGGTCGCTTGAGGACTTCAATGGGCGGCAGGAAGCTGCCATGGTTCAGAGTGTCAGCCTTATAGTTCAGTGAAGATCTTGCCCTTATGAATCTCATGATCCAAGGCGATATGGCTTCAGCTCAAAAGGTGACATAGCAATATTGGCGAGTCCTCATGAAGAAATCATGGAAGTTGACGGAACGCCATGAATGATATTGAAAAGCATGTTCTTCATGATGCCAACGACGTCTTCGTCATTTGAGTCGTGGCCTTTGATTGGACTCATTGTCTTCGTCAAGATTCTATACACATCCGAGGCACATCTGACAAATCCTTGACGAGGAATTTGGTTCGAGGGGCTTGGCCTGGCTTCAATGGCTTCATAAGCACTTGCATAAAGTGATCGAACGACTCACATTCATTGTAGAGGCAACGCTGATTCATGGGGAGGATCAAGAGGAAGGACACGAAGCAATTCATTCTTTGGTGCCTTGTAGTGAGTATTTTCAGTCATCCAATCCAGAACCCATGAGTTGATGTCTTCAGCATCTCCGGTGATGTGCAGGGTGGCATAGAATTGAAGAATGAGTTCTTCATTCCAGTCACATATATCTGTGCAGAAATTCAGCAGCCCTGCATCGTGAAGAACACGAAGTACTGGCTCGAAGCACGGCAGTGATTCCATGTCCACATGAGGAATATGCTCATGGTTGAAGATCTTGTCCTTGTCAAATAGCACTGAGGAATAGAAGTTTGCTTGTGTTGGAGTCCAGAAGCGTCTTTTCCTCATTCGAGCAGAGTCATAAGGATTGTAAGCAGTGAAGAACACGTGCTCAGAAAAGAAGTCTTCAGCCTTGAATTTTTGCTTGCTTGAGAACGGATTCTTTGGCTTGGGCAGAGGAATATCAGTGATTTGCAGCACAACCTCTGGAATCGCGAGCTCATGTTCTTCAGGCTGAGGAATTTCTGGTTCCTCTCCTTGTGCAGTTTGAGGATCAGCGATGGGTTCTTCAAAGCTAGTGGCTGGAATCTCTTCGTTGACGATGATGTGGGATGAGTTTCTTGAGCCCATTTGAGCAGTAGTAGCCGGTGGTGAGGAACTTGTTGAAGCGGAGTGAAGAGAGGAGTATTGGGTGCCGACTTTCCCAAAAGTCATCGTTCATCACAGTGTAGTGCACCCAATATCCACGTCTTCATCTTCTTTTCAATTTCCTCAACACCGCCTCTTCACCGTGAACCGAGGCACGGGTGAGGAAGCAGCAGAGTTGAAGGAAAGCTTCCACTTCAATTTCTTCATCAAGCTGTTACAAGTAGCAACAGATTGATTTTCTTCATCGATCCGCTTGGGATCGTGTATTCTTCTCCAAAGGAACAATTTCCTTGGATGACATGGAGGAAATGGGAATGGCATCGATAGGATTTTCAATCGAGGTGGTCATTGGCTTCATTTTCTTCGGCAATCAAGAATTTGACGCAGTGATGCCTTCCTTTTCTTTCTTGCAGCTCGTTCTGCCCTTTGTCTTCTTCACTTCATAGGCGTAAGGAAGAATTGGAGTTGGTGTTGGCGCGGAGGAGCTGAGGATTGTGGTACAGTTTCTTGAGCACAACCGGTGCAATTGCCTGTTTCCTTCAGATTCTTGGCGCACCACTAGTGGATGCCACAGGAATTTCTTCAAAGAATGGAATGGAGTCATCAGCCACGAACTTGTGTTTTCATCGGCCGCTGAAAGTCATCAGCAGTCTTGGCATGTTCTTCAAAGAGGTGAGCAGATTCTTCACTGAGGATTTTCTTGTTGCGATGGAGCTGCAATAGCTGACATTTTCTTCGTCGAGTGACGAATCTCACCTTGGCTCCTTGCCAACGGCATTGTAAGCATCAAAATCCTTGCTGAGTGCTTGGATTTCGATTGAGCTTTAAGAAGTTCTTGAGAGTCAAGTTGATGATGTTTTTCCTCGAAGCTTCTCCTTTCGGCTTTTGCTCTCTTCAATTCACGAGCCTTTTCAAATTTCCATTTCTCTTGAGAGATGAAATGGTTCACATATGACTTTGACCAGAGTCGATGGCGAGATCCGGAAGAGGAGTGTGTGGATCCCGATGCCACAGTCAATGAAGTCAAGGATCTTCTTCGATCCAAAAGCGAGGCACACTTGTTCTTTTGGCTCTAGCGGCCTTGGTCGATCTGTCTCGATGATTTCTTCAAGTTCTTCATCGAGGCTTCATCATCGAGGGAACGTTGAATGCAACTTGTTTCTTCTTTGGACTTGGCGAGGACCGCGTCCAGCGATTGCTTTGTCTTCAGCAGAGTGGGGCTGTTGAGGACATTGGTGCAGTGAGGAACTTGTTGAAACACGAAGCAATTGAGAAACCCCGAGTCCTTTGACAAGTAGCAAGATGCACAGTGTTGAGGACTTGGAGGAGCTGCGAGGATTTTGCATGAGCAGCAGCGATCGAGGAATTTGCCGTGAGGGCGCGGTGAGGAACTGGGCCGTGAGGGCGCTGATGGTGAAGCACTTGGCTTGCGTGCAGAGCTTCTTTGGCATTGATTTCCTCGGCTTGACCGAGGGCTCAAGCGGCAAAGCAGCAGCAGAATCCTCATTGAATTTCCTCACTGCCTCCTTGGCCTGTCTTGCCAATTTGGCTTGGCGCCTGGACCATTCTTCAGGAAAGTCTTCACCACTCTTGATGCTAGTGGGATCTGCGATTTGGCCAGGTGCCAAAGGAGCTCTTGGGCATGGAGGGTTCAAAGCGAATTTCCTCATGTACTTGGGAGTGACATAGCGGTATTCTCGCCATTCTCGTGCCCATCTCCTTTCTATTCTCTGTATGCGCACTTTGCGCTGGTTCTTGGTCTCCTTGCCAAATTTGGATTCATCAGGTGTGCAGTAGTCTTTGTATATTTCCTCAGGAATCTCAAAGGCAGTCATGACTTCCGGTTTCTTTCCTCCCTTCTGTGGTCTCTTGCCTTCTGCCATTTTCTTGGTGAGAATTTGAACAATAGAGCACTCAAGAAGTATGCAGTTTTTCTTCGAGGAACGCTGCAAATGAGTTAAGTTGATGAGAACCTAGTGATTCAGCAGCGGACATGAGTACCTGTGAATAGAGTGTAGGTGCGAGGAATTTGGAGAGGTCATATGCGTTCTCAGAAGATTTTTCAAAAGAAGCAAGTTTTGAGGAATTTGACCAGTTGAGCCTTGAGGAATTTCACTAAGCGTTTCGTCTTAGGTTCCAGAGTTGTGCAGATTGAAAATCCGCACAATTGAGGAATCTTGAAGAAATGAATGCTTAGGGAGATAAATCAAGAACATATAGTGTGTGAGGTGTTCATATGTGAAGATTTTGAAGAGTAAAAACACCTTTGAAGATTTTCAGAAAGATTTGAGAATCAACGCGAGTAATAAAAGTGACTTTTAATTACCCGAACTAAAGAACACGACGAACAGAGATGAACTGTAGTGAAGTTCGTCACGTTAGATCTCCCACGCCCTAACTTGGCAGAGGGAGACAGCTACGGCGGCGGCGGAGTGAAGATTTCCGCGTCCGGCGCGAGTACGACGGCGATGAGGTCGAGGCAGTGAAGCTTTTCCTCACCGGCGGCGATAGGGTTTGAGGAGAGCTCGAGCGAGAGACAGCGATCGAGCGGAGTAAATGAAGTGAGGAGGGTAAAGGGGTATTTATAGCCACGGTGAAAAACTGTTCGCCCGATGATTTTGGACGAACATGCCCCTGCCCTTTCTCCTTCACGCGACGTGTGTCACCCACGTCTTGTGCGATGAGATCGTGTAAGATCGTGGGTGATTAAACTAATACATCGTGGGATGCGGAGCGGTTTGAGCGGTAAAACCGAAAATTTGGATAAGATTTGTTTAAAAGTTTAGTTCGCAATTTCTTCACCTGTCAAGGACCAATGAAGACTTTGAGCGAGTTTCAATCGAACGCACATGAAGAATTTGTGAATAGATTGGATTGAGTATAGCATAGAGGGAAGGGTCCGATCACATTCACTTAGCGTAAATCGCAATTTGAAGAATTAGCAATAAGTGAATCTTGTAGAGGACATAAACTCATATATATATATAGCCAATGAAGAAATACGACGGAAATCTTGAAGATTTTGCAAAGTTGAAGAATTTGAAAAATTGAGGAATTTCAAAATGAGGAAAACTCAAATTGAAGATTTTCAACTTTTGTGGTGGCGTAGCCCATCAGATAAGAATGATGATTTCAGACACAGCGCACAATTGTCGAGGGTTACGAGAATCAAATTCTTCATTGATTTCTTCACACTTAGAGTGTTATTCTTCATTGATTGAGGAACAACGTTTCTTCATGTGTTGCACATCTAAGTCATCAATTATGCATAAGGGTTAGGATGTGTGTCCTTTTCAAAGAACATTCAAGATTCTAAGATATTTAGCTCACACCGCAACTTGCTAAATCTCTTCTCATCCAAGGGCTTGGTGAAGATATCAGCCACTGTTCTTGATCTTCACATGCTCGATGGAGATGTCACCCTTCAACACATGATCACGAAGAAAATGATGACGAATCTGGATGTGCTTAGTCTTGAGTGCTGAACTGGGTTGTGAGCAATCTTGATGGCACTCTCATTGTCGCAGAGGAGAGGCACATTCTTCACGTTGACGCCATAGTCCTTGAGGTTTGCTTCATCCAGCAGCTTGAGCACAAAGATGAGCCAGCAGCAATGTATTCAGCTTCAGCAAGATGAAGCGGTGATACGCAGATTCTGTTTCTTCGAGGACCAACGGACCAAAGATCGTCCGAGGAAATGACAAGTGCGGATGTTGACTTGCGGTCCACGATCACCAAATAGTCGAGTCGAAATATCCAATGAGATCAAAAGCAGAGCCCTTGGGGTACCATAATCCTAGTGTTGGTGTGTGAGCTAGATATCAAGAATATGCTTCACACCTTATGGTGTGATTCCTTCGTGCAGCTTGAAATCGGGCACACATGCAAACACTAAGCATTATATCCGCCTAGATGCACATAAGTACAATAAAGAACCAATCATGGGCGGTATACCTTGTGATCGAAGTCAATACCATTTTCATCAATGCATAGATGACCATTTGTGGGCATAGGAATTTTGACGCCTTTGCAATCTTGCATGCCGAATTTCCTCGAGACATCTTTGAGGTATTTCTCTGAGATATGAATATGCCATTGCGCTGTGGATTTAATTTGAAGACCTAAGAAGAATTTCAACTCTCCCATCATAGACATTTGATATTCTTCACTCATCATATAGGCAAATTCATCACTATATCGTTGGTTAGTACAGCCAAAGATAATATCATCAACATATATTTGGCACACAAACAGTTCACCATCATATGATTTAGTAAATAGAGTAGGGTCAAGTGAACGGGTGTGAAGCCATTCTTCACGAAGAATTCCTTGATGTGTCATACCACGCCGAGGGGCTTGCTTGAGGCCATAGAGAGCCTTATTTAGTCTCAAGACTTTGTCGAGGATTCTTGGGATCTTCAAAACACAGGGGTTGAGCAACATATACTTCTTCCTCAAGCTTACCATTGAGGAATGCACTTTTCACATCCATTTGATATAAGATGATATCATGATGGTTAGCATAGGCAAGTAAAATGTGAATAGCCTCAAGTCTAGCAACAGTGCAAAAGTTTCATCGAAATCAATTCCTTGAACTGTGTGTAGCCTTGAGCTACTAGTCGTGCCTTATTCCTCACCACAAGGCCATTTTCATCTTGCTTGTTGCGGTAGATCCACTTTGTGCCAATGATATTATGCTTGCGAGGATCAGGCGATTGACCAATTCCTGACATTGTTCAGCTCGAATCGATGTAATTCTTCTTGCATAGCCTGAATCCACTCGGCTCGAAATGCTTCATCTACCTTAGTGGGCTCTGAGATAGAGACAAAAGCATAGTGCCCACAAAAGTTAGATAAGTGTGAGGCTTTTGAGCGGGTGAGAGGACTGGTGCGCTGATGTCATCGATGATCTTCTCCACTTGCACTTCTTTTGCAACGCGTGGATGAGTTGGTTGTCGCCGAGGATTTTGATCAGCATTTTCTTGACACCAATTTCCTCATCATGTTCTTGAGTGCATCACTCGGCGTTCTTCACGAACAGGAATGAATTCTTCACAGATTCTTGATGAGGAATGACATCCTCGGTTGCCTTGAGCTTGATAGCATCCTCGGTGCTGGTTCATCTAACACGAAGGTAGGTGCTCTCTTTGCGAGCCATTAGTTTCATCGAACCGCACATCTACAATGTCAACAATCTTGTGAAGAACAATGTTGAAGACTCTGTAGGTGTCGAGTCCTTTCCGTAACCAAGCATAAAACCTTCATGTGCTTTTGGTGCAAATTTAGAGTTGTGGTGAGGATCTCTAATCCAACATTTAGCAATCAAGACTTTGAAATAACTCACATTGGGTTTCTTGTCGGTGAGGAGTTCATATGCGATCTTCTTGAAGAATTTGTGAAGATATACTCTGTTGATGATGTGGCAGGCGGTATCAATTGCATCAATCCAAAAGCGCTGAGGCGTTTTGTATTCATCAAGCATAGTGCAAGCCATCTCAACAAGAGTTCTGTTCTTGCGCTCCACGACGCCATTTTGCTGAGGAGTATAGGGAGCAGATAATTCATGAGTAATACCAAGTTCATCAAGATAGGCATCAAGACCAGAATTCTTGAACTCGGTTCCATTGTCACTTCGATATGCTTGATCTTCACACCAAAGTTGGTTGAAGCCCTCGAGGAAAATCGTTTGAAGACTTCCTCGCACTTCATGTTTGTAAGTAACAATGTGTACCCATGTATATCGAGAATAATCATCAACAATGACAAAACCATATAGAGATGCATCATTAGTGATTGCTGAATAATGATTAGGTCCGAAGAGGTCCATGTGAAGCAATTGAATGGATGGGTAGTGGTCATGATAGTCTTATTGGATGCTTGGCCTTGGTCATTTTTCCGCTTCACATGCTCCGCATAAGTGATCCTTGAGGAATTTGACATTCTCAATGCCAATGACATGCTTCTTCTTTGCAAGCGTGTTCAAATTCCTCATGCTGCATGACCAAGTCGTCGATGCCATAGCCAGCCTACGAAGCTTTTGCAAGTAGACACATGGCTGGTTGTGGTCTGTAGAGAAATCAACAATATACATATCTCCTCTCCTAAAGCCTTGAAGACTTTGGAATTGTCGACTTCCATAATCACAACACATCGATATTTGCCAAAGACAACAACCATATCAAGATCACAAAGCATTGAGGCCGACATGAGATTGTATCCTAAGGATTCAACAAGCATGACTTTGTCCATGTGCTTATCCTTAGAGATAGCAACCTTACCAAGACCCAATACGACTTTTGCCTTTGTCGGCCAAATATGATATGCTTCAGAGGTGGCGGTGATAAAGGAGCATCCATCAATAGATTCTTGTCACCGGTCATGTGATTTGTACATCCACTATCGAGGACCCATTCAAGAGTTTTGGGTTGATCATCCTGCAGATGAATTAGTGTAACTTACAATCTCATATGCTTCATCGGTGAAGAATATGATATCAAGTTCATCGGATGAATTTCATCAAGCGATAAACAGATATAGCGGTATGAGGGCGTGTGAAATGAAAGTTCATTTCATCATGATTCGCTGCGTCCTTTCAGAATTTTGTCGGGTCCCAAAGAAATTCTTGAGACGTTCGAGCACGTCCGGAGACTGACCCTAGAAGAGATTAGTTCTTTTCTTCACCACCCACATCCGGAGGGTGGCAAAGAGTTCATCATCCTGCGAGCACCATGTGAGAAAGGTGGCAAAGATGCCAAACCATTTCGCTTAGCATAGGAGGGTTAGGGTAAGCATATGAATAAGCGAGTAATTCTTGAGGACTTATGAACATAATGGTTTGAAGAATAATGCACATATTCATAGCCCTTAGCTTTACCTCACGAGACAGATTTGTTAGCACGATGATAATCATATGAGGACTTTGATCCAGTTGAGAATTTGATCCTCGTGAAGAATTTGGTCCATATGAGGATTTGGATCCATATGAAGAGTTTGATCTGGGGTTCTGTTCTTCACTGGTGGTGTCATGAGGACATTCACCAAGACTTTCAACACAGCTTTTGGGAACCCAGATTTTCTTCATAGGGAACCGTTCTGCGATTAGTGCCAACATATCTAGCAAATACTTCACCATTCTGATTTTTGAACAGTTTATAGTTGAGTCAAATGACTCATCGAAAGAATGAGGAGATTCACATGTAAAGCCGGATAAGTTAGATGGATCAATGGAGGTCCTTTGCAGCAACCCATGAGGTTTTGGGATCTTGCTCGGGTTTCCAATATGTTCCATCGGCATTGAGTTTCCTCTCAAAGGCAATACCCTCTTTCCTAGGGTTTCGGTTGAGGATCTGCTTTTGAGCACATCACAAAGTGTCGATGCCCTTTGAGGCTTTTGTACATGCTATCATGTACAATTCCTTCAACCCTGCATTGTCGAGGATACTAGCAATGTCCTCGGATGAGGAATTAGTGATAGCAGAGGCAGATGAAGAATTTGTAACATTTGAAGCATTTGAACATTCGTGAAGAATTAGCGATTCACGTTCAATGCACTTTAAGCATGGAGGAACAAATTCTTCTGAGAAGCGCTGATTTGTTGAGCTAGTAATGAATCGCGCTCCTTCGAAGATCTTCATAACATACTCTTAGCTTTTCAAGATCTGCCTTTCTTTGAATAGCTTCAAGAAAAGCTTCTCATTATCTTGCTTTTCTTGAAGAAATTCATAAGAAAGTTTCTCATGATCGACAAGAGGGAGTTATGATGACCTTGAAGGTTATCATACTTAGATCAAGTCTCTGAAGATTTTCGATCGGGGCTTTAGTGCGATCCATTTCTTCACCCAACATATCATCACTTTTATCTAGCATGTTTTGAACCTTTTCAAGAGCCCGTTGTTGTTTCACAGCAATTTTAGCAAGTTTAGAGTAGCTAGGCTTAAGATCCTCATCAGATTCATTTTCACTAGAATCAGAGGAGTTGTATTTGAGTACCTTAGCTGCTTTTGCCATGAAGCAATAGGTGGGAGCGTAGCCATCATTATCTTCATCGGGCTTGTTGGTGGAATCAGTTTCTTCAGTGTTGAAGATGGACTTGTTGACGAAAGCTGTAGCAATGGCCAGACTCGCCACACGGACTCAGATTCTTGGACTCCTCTTCATCATTTTCCTCAGATTCAGCTTCAGAGTCCATTTCCTTGCCAATGAATGCCCGAGCTTTCTTGGAGCTGCCCTTCTTGTGAGATGAAGACTTTGATGGTTTTGAAGACGAAGATTTTGATGATTTCTTCTTCTTCTTCATTTCATCGTAATCGTAGTCCTTGTATTTCTTCTTCTTCATTTCCTTTTCCCATCGAGGACAATCTTGAATATAGTGACCAGGCTTCTTGCATTTGTGGCAAAGTCTTCTCTTGTAGTCCTTTGGATGAAGAATCACTTCCCTTGAGGGTTTTCCAAAGCGACCACGTCTTGTGAATTTCTGGAATTTCTTCACAAGGAGAGCTAGATCTGGCTCGATTCTTGAGGATCACCAAGGCTACTACCGAAATCCTCACATTGAGTCGACACAACCTTAGCCTTGAGGCACGTGGTTTGCCATAGTTTGAGCCATAGAGATCTCTCTTTTCGAAGTGGAACTCGTGAGTGTTAAGCCTTTCGAGGATATCAGCAGGATCAAGTGACTTGTAGTCGGACGCGCTCTTGTATCATAGTCCCAGAGTATCAAATGAGGAATCAAGCGATCTTAGCGGTTTCTTCACAACTTCATGATCGGTGATGTCGGTGGCACCGAGGGCTTGAAGCTCATTTGAAATGTCGGTGAAAGCGATCGAAGGTTTGTTGGACATTTTCGTTGTCGAGTCTTTTGAAGCGGTTGAAGAGATTCCGAAGAACATCAACTCGAGAGTCACGCTGAGTTGAGACTCCTTCATTTACTTTGGACAGCCTATCCCAGATTAGCTTGGCAGTTTCCAAAGCACTCACTCTTCCATATTGTCCTTTGCTCGGATGGCCACAGATGATATTCTTTGCTTGAGAGTCGAGTTGTTTGAATCTCTTCACATCGATGGCGGTCGGTGTTTGATGTGATGGGGACACCATTTTCCACAACATACCAGAGATCATTATCAATTGCCTCAAGATGCATTCGCATCTTGTTCTTCCAGTAGGGATAGTCCGTTCCATCAAAGGTAGGACACCCAGTGAGACCTTGATCATACTGCGGTCGACATAACTAGAACTCGGTGGTTAAACCAAAATCACACGAACAAGGGAGTACCTTGCTCGATACCAATTGAAAGTCGCGTTATATCGACTAGAGGGGGGTGAATAGGCGATTTTATGAAATTCTTCACCGAGGAATTTGCGGTGAGGAAATTCCTTAGCGAAGAACTATTTGCAGCGGAATATGTACTCGAGGTAAACATAACAGATTACACACATAGTCGGCATGATGAAATGAAGACTAGAACAGAGTACGAGAAGCGTAAACACAGGATAACAAGATGAAGACAAACAGTGAAGAAATTGAACGAGGAATTTGTGAAAGTCTTGATCAAAGTCTTCAAGCACGATATGAACAACATGCAACACGTAATGAGGAAATGGATGAGTTGAGGAAATAGAACCGGTCGGTTGGTGAAGACAATGATTTGGTAAACCAGTTCAACTGCTATCTCGGTTGTACATCCGGTTGGAGCGGTGAGTATTTAAACTCGAGGACACACGATCCGGACACCCGATCTACGAGCCGCAACTCAGGACACCCAGTCCTCACCGTATTCTCCTTGAACTAAGACCACGCAGGCCTCGTCCAATCACTCGTGGTAAGTCTTGGTGACTTCAAACCTTCATAGACTTGGTCACTCGGCGATCCACAATTCCTCTTGGATGCTCTAGACCTTGGCGCCTAACCGTCGGAAGAAGCACAGTCTTCAAAGGTAACAAGCGTCGGATCCACGCAGATCAATTTCTTGATGATGCTCAATCACTTGGGGTTTTGTGGGTTTGGTTTTGGGATTTTCCTCACTTGATGATTTTCGCTCAAAGTCCTCAAAGGATGGGTTGCTCTCAAATGACAAGTGTCAAGTTCTCTCGAGCAGCCAACCAACTAGTGGTTGTAGGGGCGGCTATTTATAGCCTAGGGAGCAGCCCGACATGATAAGACATAAATGCCCTTCAATGATATGACCGTTAGGTGGATAAGATATTTTGGTCATGGCGCGCAAAGACAAAGAACGGTCGGAAATTTGACTTTCAAAGTCCTCGGGGCTATCATGTTCCTCCTTTGTGTAGGTAATTCAGACTGGCGAATTCCTAACTCCTCGATCGAAAGAAAGTCATCGGTGACGGAAGAACTGCGTCTCATCCTTTGAAGAATTTGACTGAATCTGTATGAGATTTCAATGGCTTCACTCGAAGGATTGGTAGGTGTAGGATTTTGAGTTGAGCATCACATGGAAATTTTTCCTTAGTATTTCCTCGACCCCCTTTAACAATGACGGTGTTTCCTATGACTCAAGAAGGAGAAAATGAAACTACGAAAACAAAAGTCTTCACGCTTCATATTCCTCAATGAATATCAAGTCTTCATGGTCACACCAATTTCTTCACTTTCAAAGTCTTGAAAAGTCTTGAGAATATCAAAGTCTTGATTGAAGAACTTCATTTTTAGGGTCGACTTTCTCTGTAAATATCAAACTCCTCATAGACTTATAGACCTGTGTACACTCACAAACGCATCAGTTACTTAACCTATAAGTCTTCAATACACCAAAATCACTAAGGGGCACTAGATGCACTTACACCTCTGCCATGGGAGCGGTTGTCTCTACGGCCAGGGCTTGACGCCCTGTCGGAGTCAGTTGTCCCACGGCAGGCTCAATGTCCACGGCAGCATCTTCGCCAGCGGCTCCTGGAAGCTCGGTGGTAAAGTACTTGCTGGGGCCTGACTTCCTCCGCTTGTTCTGCTCTGTTGACGGTTCAACGGATGGTTGAGTCAACCAAAGCACAAAAGTACCTGGTTCCATAGGTAGTTTGAGGGCAGTATGCTTCGACAGGTAGTCGGCGATGTCGTTCTCCACTTGGGGAACATGCTCCGCCTGTATATGTCGGATGTAGGGTTCCGGCAGACCCTTAAGGTTCGAACACTGGGGTGCGCACGAAGATCTCTCCCCTACCGATCTACGTCCGATTGCCTCGTGAGATCTAAGCTAAAAACAATGAACGACGCGGGGGACACAAGATTTATACTGGTTCGGGCCACCGTTGTGGTGTAATACCCTACTCCAGTGTGTGGTGTGGTGGATTGTCTCTGGGGCTGATGATGAATAGTACAAGGGAAGAACAGCCTCGCGAGAGGTGTTCTTGAGCTGGTGCGATGAACCTCTTGGGTGAGTTCGATCGCCTCTCTCTCTCTAATGAGCACTCGATCTGTCCGTCCCCTATACCGTGGTGGCTAGTCCTATTAATAGAGGCCCTGGTCCTCTCCCCAATATTGAGCGGGAAGGGCGCCAACAATGGCCATTTTGAAGGGGAACATCTAGTATAAGTTATCCTGACTAAAGTTGGTCTTTGGCTGCCAAAAGCACTGGCGATGACGCCGTCCTGGGCTCCACGGTGACCTCCATCCTGTCGCTCCGCTGGTCTTGGTCTCGTTGCACTGAAATGGCAACCTTTGCCTGATGCCTCGGTACTCCACGCCTGTGCTTGCCCCCTTTGCACCAAAGAGGAAACAAGGACACTGCGCAGGCCGGCGCCCGCCTAGTCTCGATCGTCATGGCTTGCGTCACGAGCACCTCGTGAGGTACCCTGCCTTGATCTCTCCGCCTCCTCGCGAGCCCGCCTAGCGAGGCCGCTCCTGAGGAAGCCTTGCGTCGTCCACCCCGCGAGGCTTGGCCCCTCACGAGGGTTTTGAGTCTTGTGCTGATGAAGGTGGGCCGTACTGGGCCACCACTTGAGCCACGCCGCAGGCCGCAGGCAGGCAAGTCTGGGGACCTCCGTTCCCAGAACACCGTCAGTAGCCCCCGGGCCCAAGGCGCGCTCGGACTTGGCTTAGCGGAGAAGTGAAGGGGCAAGTGCGGAGCGCCGTGGGCCCCATCAGCCTGTGGCCTTGGGTGCCGCGTGACGGTTGATTGGACATGGGCGTCTCCACTTCCCCATGATGCCTCGGCAACTGCTCGACTGACAAAAGGCTGGCTCTGGGTTAGCCTTACCTCATTACTCTCGTTCTCCTTGCTCCAGATCCCCTTTCTTGCTCTCCGCTTACCTGCCTCCAAAATCTCCAGATCTGCCGCATTCTTTCTCCTCCAGCGAACTATGCCCCCCCGCAAGACTCCAACTGGGTCTGCATCGGCCTGGAACTCGCCGACCCTGGTCTCTCCCAATGTGACGAAGAAGAATCTCACCCTCACGCGCCGGATGGCAGCATCGCAGATCAACGAGATGGGGGAGACTGCGCTCCGTCTTGGCTCCGCCCAGCCGGAGGACAAGGGGAGCACCTTCTATCCCTTCTTCATGAACGCTGTCATCGCTGGTCTGGTTCCTCCCTTCTCTGAGTTCTTCCTTGCCGTCCTTCGCCAGTATCAATTGCATGCTCTGCATATCCACCCCAACTCCATCCTCCTCTTGTCGATCTTCGCCTACTACTGTGAGGCGCACGTCGGGTGGCACCCTTCGTGGCCTTGCTGCGCCACTTCTTCTCCCTCCGGGTCTCCGGCGGCAATATCTCGGCGTGCCCGAGTTTTGTCGCGTACTCCAAGCCCAATGCCATCTCGAAGGCCGGGAAGAGGGTCGGGGGCTTCCGGAGCAAGTGGGTCATGGTGAACGCTAGGTGCCACAACCCCCTGCTGGAGCTGCCGTCAAAGCAGCCCGAGGCCGTTGAGGTGTGGTCCCGCGCGAAGCTGGTGTTGGAGAAGATGAACACCGACCTTAGGCCGGGCAGTCTGAGGGCGGTGAAGCTGACCGGGGTCTCGCTCCTAAGGGAGTTTCTGTCGCACCGGGTGGCCCCTCTTCAGGCGCACTCATGCCCGCTGTGGAGGCTCGCGGATGCGGATGTCATCCTCCGCCTAAGCTTGGACGCCCTGAGCAATGAGGATCTGACCGCGGCCCTGCGCTGCTTGGTTGGAGAGGAAGTGGCAGGCCCGATGGGTGCTCCAGTCCCTTTGTTCCTTCATGATGACTGGGAGCTGGTGGTGGACGCCATGCCCACCTTCGACGGGGTCGGCCTGGTGCCGGCGGAGGATCCTGAGGGTCAGGCGGCGACGGTGACGGTGAACCTATCCTCCGGTGAATCCAGCGGAGAAGAGGAGGGAGACGACAACGAGGACGAGGAGCGTGACTCGGAGGCGACCTTCGAGGGGACAGGGGAGACTTCCTCCTGGCGCAGGTCCAGCGCCCTCCGCTCCTTGCCTGACGACGATGAGGCTGGCGCCAGGCGAGAGGGGCAGGACGCGCCCTGGTCCCAAGGAAGGACAAGTCCGGGCTGATCCCCCAAGGATCTACCCCGGCCCTTGCATCAGCCGAAGTCAGCTCTAGCCCTTCAGGCGCGCCTTCTCCTCCGACTGGGCCTCCCAAGGCTGAGCCCCGCAAGAGTATTTCAAGCTTCAAGCTTGGCCGGAGCCCGTGGGATCCAGCGGTAGTCAGTCAGTAAGCGCTCGAATTCCACCTCGCTCCTGTCTTTTGCTGACTGGATCTGACATCTTCTATTTGGCAGGCTACTGCCCGCGGCGAAGAGGCTGAAGGGAGATGCGGCGACACCGCCTGGGACGGGCTCCTCGGTCGCGGCCGTGTCTTCACTTGCGGGAAAGGGAGGTAGCGGGGCCCGCACGTCCCCTACCCGATTATCCTCGCGAGGCCAGCTGGGACGCTCCGGCGAGGAGTCAGCCCTCGTGGCCCCGCTGACTCTGGAGGTGCCTGCGCTTGATGTTGTCGCCGAGGTGGCCAAGGCTCAAGGGGTCTCTTCCTCCCAAGCCATGATCACACTGCCGTCTTCTCCTCCTACTCCGCCGCCCCTGTCTCCTCCGCTTCCTCTGCCGCCTTGGACCGTCTTGCCGCCATTTAACCGAGTCGGCTGCGGAGGATCTTCGAGCCTTGACTTCCGCTTTGGTGGCAGGCGCTGGAGTTAATCTCCAGCTGGGTTCGCTCTGACGCCTCTATCCGAGCGGCGCTGAGCCAGGCTGTGACGGCTTTCGAGGAGGGGAAGCAAGCCGCCTCCCAGGCCATGGCCGCTCGTGATGAGGCGTTGAAGGATGCCTCCACCGCCAAGGGCCACTGCAAGACGCTGGAGGGCGAATTGCAAGGGCTGCGTGATGAGCTCGCCAAGGAGATTCGCGACCACCAGGTGAAGGAGGAGGAGATGAAGTCTCGGGAGGCTGCTGTCAAGGAGCGTGATGCCAAACTCTCAGCCGACCGCGACCGGATGAAGACACTGGAGCAGGTGCTGAAGGCGGAGAGGGTCGAACTGGATGCCGAGGCGAAGGTCTTGGCCGAGGACCGCGCGGCCTTCGCGCTCTACGAGAAGAGGGCCCGCATAGCGCTGAAAATGCTCTATGACGGGGGCCTGGAGAAGCCACTGGCCGGAGCCAAGGAAGGCCCCGCTAAGCTGGTTCCCTTCCTCGTCGAGGCGCTTGAGGAGGTCGTGATCGGCATTGGCCCCATGGCTGAAGTCGAAGCTTGCATCCTCTCTTCCGCGGCGCTGACGCGGATCCTCAGCCACGTCTACCTCCGCAACCCCGACGCCAACCTCGATGACCTGCTGGAGCCCATGGATGCCAAGCGCTCCGCCGCTGCTGCTGAAGTCATCAAGGGTCGAGTGGAGGCCTTGCTATCGAACTTCCGCGCATTCAACACCGCGCCCAAGCGAGGTGCTGCCGGCCCCGCAGCTCCAGGAGGTGGGGCTGCCAAGTGCGACTCTACCACGAGCGGTGGCGCGGCCCAGGGGTGATCATCTCGCGGCCTTTTTCCTGCTTTGATTCCTGCAACATGCACCATGCCTCATGGAGGCGTTTAAATTTGTGTCTGGTATTATGAGAACAATTTATGGTCTGTAATATTTGCTTCTAGATTTGCTAGATTCTGCGATTTCCTTCCTATTTGCTTGTGTTCTACGTCGGCAGAGCCCGGCCCCGCGCATACCTTAGCCGCCGTTATCCCCGACCGGATCACCAGGACGGGACTAAGGAGTGAGGGGCTACGTGACAAGTTAGGCTCCTGAGTTGCGATGCTCAGGAGTCCCCCTTGACGCGCGAACAGCAAATAGGGAGGGGACAGAGGAGAGGATTTGTCGTTCTACATCGGCAAGGCCCGGTGAGGGAGTCCTGGATTAGGGGGTGTCCGGATAGCCGAACTATCATCTTCGGCCGGACTCCTGGACTATGAAGATACAAGATTGAAGACTTCGTCCCGTGTCCGGATGGGACTTTCCTTGGCGTGGAAGGCAAGCTTGGCGTCTGCTATGTAGATCTCCTACCATTGTAACCGACTCTGTGTAACCCTAACCCTCTTTGGTGCCTATATAAACCGGAGGGTTTTAGTCCGTAGGACGAACAACAATCATACCATAGGCTAGCCTCTAGGGTTTAGCCTCTCTGATCTCGTGGTAGATCCACTCTTGTACTACCCATATCATCAATATCAATCAAGCAGGAGTAGGGTTTTACCTCCATCGAGAGGGCCCGAACCTAGGTAAAAACATCATGTCCCTTGTCTCCTGTTACCATCTGCCTAGACGCACAGCTCGGGACCCCCTACCCGAGATCCACCAGTTTTGACACCGACATTGGTGCTTTCATTGAGATTTCTTCTGTGTTGTCATCTTTAGGCCCGATGGCTCCTTCGATCATCAACAACAATGCGGTCCCGGGTGAGACTTTTCTCCCCGGATAGATCTTCATATTCGGCGGCTTTGCTTTGCGGGCAATTAAGCAGCCATCTGGAGCAGATTAAAGCTACGCCCACAGCCATCGGTCGATTTGAAGTTTGAACTATACGGCTGACGTCCGCGGAGACTTGATCTTCGACGGGTTCAAGCCACAGCCAAGCGTGCCGCACTGTCACGATGGGCCTGATCTAGCTCTACCACCGGACAGTGCCCTGGAGGCCGCACCAGAGTCCGCTCCTACCCTTAGCTCGGAGCCGACTGCGTCGATCGAGGACGGATGGCTGGACACCGCCTCGGGGGCTGCTATCTCTACAGCGATTGAGCCGAACACCAACCCTGTCCTTTGCGAGGCTTGTGACTCCAAGGTGCCGGACTCCTCTCCGGACTCCGAACCCCCCGCGCCCCTGCCAATTGAATCCGATTGGGCGCCGGTTATGGAGTTCACCGCCGCGGATATCTTTCAGCACTCGCCCTTTGGCGACATCCTGAATTCACTAAAGTCTCTCTCTTTATCAGGAGAGCCCTGGCCGGACTATGGTCAGGAAGGTTGGGATGCGGACGATGAAGAAATTCAAAACCCACCCACCACCTTCGTAGCCACTGTCGATGATTTAACCGACATGCTTGACTTCGACTCCGAAGACATCGACGGTATGGACGACGATGCAGGAGACGACCAAGAACCAGCGCCTCTGAGGCCTTTGGAAGGCCACCTCGTCATACGACATTTACATGGTGGACATCCCAAAAGAGGGGAATGGCGGTGGACCAACGGAGGATGACCCCTCCAAGAAACAGCCTAAGCGCCGGCGTCAGCGGCGCCGCTCTAAATCCCGCCACAGCAAAAACGGTGATTCCGGCACAGGAGATAATAACACCCCGAACAGTGCCGAAGACAACTCCCTCCAGGAGGATTCAGTGTGGGAGGATGGAGAAGCCAACCCTCATGAGAGAGCGGCAGGCAGAGAGGTAGAGGACGATAATTACATGCCTCCCTCCGAAGACGAGGCAAGCCTCAACGACGACGAATTTGTCGTGCCTGAGGATCCCGTCGAACAAGAGCGTTTTAAACGCAGGCTCATGGCCACGACATGTAGCCTCAAGAAAAAGCAGCAACAACTTAGAGCTAACCAAGACCTGCTAGCCGACATATGGACTGAAGTCCTTGCGGCCGAAGAGTACAAACTCGAACGCCCCTCCAAGAGCTACCCAAAACGCAGGCTGCTACCCCGATTAGAGGAGGAAGCACCTAAACCTATATCACCAGCGCATAATACGGCCGACCGGCCACCTCGTGTCCGTGACAGAGAGGCCTCTCGGCCCTCCACTCAAGCCGCACCCCGGCGCCGCTCAAAAAATACCAAGACACGCGTCAATGCGCCAGACCTGCGGGATATACTGGAGGACAAGGCAAGGCAAACAAGATCGATCTACAGATCGCGTGGGCGCCCCACGATACATGATGATAACCGTCACGCCGGATATGGCAATTCGGCGGGCGAACACAATGAACAAAGCTCATTTGAGCTGCGTCGTGATATAATAATCTGAGGCGCCCACACCCACTATGCTTCACAGACGAAGTGATGGATCATCAAATCCCTGAGGGTTTCAAACCCGTAAATATTGAATCATACGACGGCACAACAGATCCCGCAGTCTGGATCGATGACTATCTCCTCCATATCCACATGGCCCGCGGTGATGATCTACACACCATCAAATACCTCCCACTCAAGCTTAAAGGACCAACTCGGCATTGGCTTAACAGCTTGCCAACGGAGTCAATTAGTTGTTGGGAAGATCTGGAAGCCGCATTCCTCGACAACTTCCAGGGCACCTATGTGCGACCACCAGACACCGATGACCTAAGCCACATAATTCAGCAGCCAGAAGAATCGGCCAGAAAATTCTGGACACGGTTCCTAACCAAGAAAAATCAAATCATCTACTGTCCGGATGTAGAGGCCCTTGCAGCCTTCAAACATAATATCCGCGACGAGTGGCTTGCCCGGCACCTAGGACAGGAAAAGCCGAAATCCATGGCAGCCCTCACAACACTCATGACCCGCTTCTACGCGGGAGAGGATAGCTGGCTAGCTCGTAGTAACAACATGACCAAGAGCCCTGGTAATTCGGATACCAAGGACAACAACGGCAGGTCGCGTCGCAACAAGCACAAGCACCGCATTAATGGCGATAATACTGAGGATACGACAGTCAATGCCGAATTCAGAGGCTCTAAACCCGGTCAGCGGGAAAAGCCATTCAAAAGAAATACTCCGGGCCCGTCCAATTTGGACCTAATACTCGATCGCTCGTGCCAGATACACGGCACCCCCGAAAAACCAGCCAACCACACCAACAAGGATTGTTGGGTGTTCAAGCAGGCAGGCAAGCTAACTGCCGAAAACAATGACAAGGGGCTGCATAGCAATGACGAGGAGGAGCCTCGGCCGCCAAACAATAGAGGACAGAAGGGCTTTCCCCCACAAGTGTGGATGGTGAACATGATATACGCAACCCACATACCCAAACAGGAGCGGAAGCGTGCACTAAGGGACGTATATGCGATGGAGCCAGTCGCCCCAAAGTTCAATCCGTGGTCCTCCTGCCCGATCACTTTTGATCGAAGGGACCACCCCACTAGCATCCGCCATGGCGGCTTCGCCGCATTGGTTCTAGACCCAATCATTGACGGATTTCACCTCACTAGAGTCCTCGATGGATTTGCGGCGGCTTTCAACTGCTTTATCGGGATACGGTCGCAAGATGGGCATAGACCCTCAAGGATTAAACCCACAAAGACGACCTTTAAAGGCATCATACCAGGTGTAGAGGCCAACTATGCGAGCTCGATTACACTTGAAGTGGTCTTGGATCACGGATAACTTCCAAAGCGAGGAATTAATCTTCGACATAGTCCCGTTCATGGCGGCTATCACGCCTTTGCTTCGGACGAACCGCATTTGCAAAGTTTAATGCGGTGCCGCTCTACGCATACCTCAAGCTCAAGATGCCAGGCCCTCGAGGAGTCATTACGGTCAACGGAAACACCGAACGCTCTCTCCGAACGGAGGAGCATACGGCGGCCCTCGCGGCAGAAGTACAAAGCAGCCTCTTAAGGCAGTTCTCGAGTCCGGCTATTAAACGGCCGAAGACCGTCAAGCGCGCCTGGAGTAACCAACAATAAGACTGCCTGGCACGTTCCGAGCACGCGTAGCAATGCGGCCCCAACCCCAGCCCTCGCGAAATCGCGAAACCAGTACTACGTGTACATAATTACGCTCTGGAAATACCATGGGCATAGGGGGAGGGGCACGACCACGGCAGGCCTAGAATGCGGCTCAACCGCACCAGGGGCTCCCAATTGTGTCATTCTTCTTTTTTTCTCTTACTTTCAGGACTCCTTTCTCAAGAAGCCCTGTTCGGCAGTAGAATCGCCGAACACACGATGCAACAGCCAGGGAAGCAGAAAGCTACGTCGAGTGTCCAGGTGGTCTCTATAACGAGCAGTATACTTGTTTTACACATCATCCCGCAGCTCGCTCCCTGGAGGGCGACATGTCAAATAGTCCCGTCCCTTGCTTATCGCACTATTTGTATCGTTCTGCTTTTACCGCATCCCTTTTTTTGAATAAACAATGCATAGCTTTTTGCCTATTATTCCATTCCTTTTTCTATCTATATATGTTCACTTATGACATGTTGAACCCATATGCTTTGGTACGGCTAAATGCACCAGGGGCTTAAGTACCCCAAAATACGGTGTGATAAGTCCGAACACTTTCACAAGTGCGGCACCCCGAACTTATAGCATTATATGCATCGGCTCCGAATCATGTCTTGGGCCAATAGTTGGGTTTGCCCGGCTCCCATGTTTTGGTACCTTCGTTCGTTATATCGGCTAAGGTAGCTATTGGGAGAGCCACTTGCAATTATGCCCGGTTGAGCTGGGTTGAGCACCTCGGTGGAAAAGCTAAAACTGACCGTCATGATAGGGCGAGAGCGATCGCTGTTCGAGAGGTCTCTTGAGTCCCTAAAGACTTATGCCGCTTAGGCGAGGAGTCGGCTTTGTCCGACCCAGGCGTGGATAGCGCCCGAACTCGGTCTTCGAATACTAGGGCTTTGCGAAATTTAAAATTATAGAATTCTATGGCTAAGTGAGAGTGTTCAAGCATTATAGTCTGTTTGCCTTGTTCATTGCGTTGGCGCCTCCTCAAGGACCCAAGAATGGGAAAAAGAGCGCTCAAGTTTATCCCAACACCCCAAAGACTTTCGTGGCATGGGGGTAGAAGCCACGACTTCGCCATCTCTCAAATTTAGTAAGCGGCCGCCTGAAGGTAATATTTTAAATTCACAAGCGTTGCTTAGCGCATATGAACAAGTTTTCAAGCGTCACAGGATAACAAACGCGAGTTTACTCAAAAATTACATCTTTGGAGCATTCACCGCTATAAGGCGGGGACCCTTGAGACGTTCTCATAATACATCTCGGGCTTGCAATACTCCCCGCCCGGCGGTGGAGCGTCGTCACAAGCTTCTCGGCGTCCATCTTGCCCAGTGCACTTTAGCACGGGCAAGGCCCTCTGAGCACCTTCGATCTGAGCGGAGCGCTTGACGACTTCAATCCATGGACAAAGGTCCACCACCCGCCTCACAAGCCCAAGTAGCTCCTGTGCATGGTTTCCTCGGGCCACACCAACTATGAGGCCCTTCATGGCCTGTTCGGCCACCTTATGGAGCTCGACCAGCTGCTTGCTGGTCGCTCAGGGCACCGGGTGTCGGCCTCGGCTATCTTGAGACCGAACACCTTCTCCGTCGAGCTCCTTCCTCGGCCCGGTAGAATGTGGCAGCGTCGGACACACTGCGGGGCAGATCTGTGAATGCTCCTGGAGAGCTCCGGATTCGGGTAAGTAACAAGTAATTCACTTTCACGTGCTTGCTTTGCATGAAGAATGCCTTACCCGCCGCTATCTTCTTTATTGCCTCAATTTCCTGGAGGGCTTTTCGGGCTTTGGCCTTAGCGGCTTTAGCGCTCTCAAGAGCCGAGGCGAGCTCGGACTCTCGAGTCTTTGAGCCACACTCCAAACTCTCGTGTTTTTCCACGAGAGCCTGGAGCTCTTGCCGCACCTCCGCCACCCGTGCCTCCTGCTTCTCTCGCTCGGTGCGTTCCGCAGCCGCATCGCTTTCGGCCCTGGACACCGCTTCCTTCAGCGTCACCACCTTGTTCGTGGCCCCTGCAATTTTCAAGTTATTCCTGTTATTTTTTGCAACCACATTTTTTATATACTCCCATAAGGTATTACTTAACTTCCTTGTCCTCGAGAGTCTTCTTGGCAAGGCTGAGCTCGTTCTCGGACCGCTCGAGGCTCTGCTTCAATGCATTGACCTCCGTAGTCAGTGCAGCAGAGGTCAGCAGCGCAGCCTGCAGTCCCATATTGACATACTTATGTTAGACTCCTGCGTACATCTTTTTTAAGATCCTCAATTCGGCTTTTCTTTCCGAACACCAAACTGAGCATCGAGGCTCTTGTCTATGTGGTAGTATTTTTACATATCTTAAATACATACCTCAAAGCTGTTAGAAGGTCTGGCGCGAGCTTGATCAGCCCGCTCTTGGCGGATGAACTTTCTCGATCACCACACTCATAACAAAGGCGGTGCTCCTCGTCGATGGAGCGCCGTTAAGCGCCTCCAGCAAATTATCCGGTGCCTCCGGTTGGACGGAGGTCACCAGTGTCGCAGTCTCACCCTTCTTATGAAGGGGCCGCCCGCCGGACTCCAGAACCACTGAAGGTTCCGATGGCGCCAGGGAGCCGCTCGTTGAAGTGTCGAGCCCGTCCTTGGGCGGGCTGTAGGGTTATATTCAGCGTTAAGAGATTCTATGCGACAAACGAAACACCATGAGTCATTCTGGTATCCGGACACTTACGAAGTCGCCAGGGGCTTAGTCCTTGGTGGCCACTCCTCCTCATCGTCGTCGGCATTGGTGGAGTAGTTCGGAGGGAGGGTCCTTCCCTTCTTGGACCCTTCGGCCTCCCCCGTTGGGGCGGCCTTCCTTTTCTTCTCTCCCCCCGCTGGGGGAGAGGCCTCTTTTTCCTCCTCCTCGCCTTTGTGGGAGGAGTCCGCCTCGGAGTCGTCGGATGATGAGTCCGACAACACCTGGCGCCGGGAACTCTTTCGAGTTCCCATGGCCTTCCTCTTGGCCTTCTTCTCCGGCACCATGTAAGGTGCCGGAACCAGCAGCCCTGTCAATCGGGCGTCTGCCGGGTATTCTGGCAAGGGAGCCGGACAGTTAACCTGCCCAGACTTCTTTTGCCAGGCCTGTCAAAGGCAAGGGAGTTTAGATCCCGCATAGAGTCAAACTATGGAAAATAAATGTCCTGTAAAGGGTAAAATAGCTTACCTTGCTGGCTTGACGCTGCGAGCTGAATCCGCGATCTTCAGTAGCGGATGAGGGAGCCTCGGCGCCCTTGAACAGCACCTTCCAGGCATCTTCATACGTAGTGTCGAAGAGCCTACTCAAGGTTTGGTGCTGTGCCGGATCAAACTCCCACAAGCTGGAGGCCCGTTGTTGGCACGGGAGGATCCGGCGGATGAGCATGACCTGGACTACGTTGACGAGCTTGATCTTCTTGTTCACAAGGTTTTGGACGCAGGTTTGGAGTCCGGTCAGCTCTTCCGAATTATCCCATGTCAGGCCCTTCTCTTTCCAGGAGGTGAGCCGTGTGGGGATGCCAGATCGGAACTCGGGGGCCGCTGCCCATTCAGGGTCACGTGGCTCGGTGATGTAGAACCACCCCAATTGCCACCCTTTGATGGTTTCCACGAAGGAGCCCTCGAGCCATGTAACGTTGGGCATCTTGCCCACCATGGCGCCTCCACACTCCGCCTGCTGGCCCCCCACTACCTTCGGCTTGACATTGAAGGTCTTCAGCCATAAGCCGAAGTGGGGCTTGATGCGGAGGAAGGCCTCGCACACGACGATGAACGCCGAGATGTTGAGGACGAAATTCGGGGCCAGATCGTGGAAATCCAGGCCGTAGTAGAACATGAGCCCCCGGACAAATGGGTGAAGTGGAAAACCTAGTCCGCGGAGGAAGTGGGTGAGAAACACCACCCTCTCATGGGGCCCGGGGGTGGGGATGAGCTGCCCCTTGTCGGGGAGCCGATGCGCGATGTCGCCGGACAAGTATCCGGCCTTCCGCAGCCTCTTGATGTGCCCCTCCGTGACGGAGGAGGCCATCCACTTGCCTCCCGCTCCGGACATGGCTGGGGAAGGTTGAGGCGAGATGTGCGGACTTGGGCGCTGGAGCTCGAGTGCGCGGAAATGGATAAGCAAAGGAGGAAGAAGGCGTAGGTAAAAAGGTGGATCCTTATCCCCTTATATGGACGGATGAAGCTATCGTCCCCACCACTGGTAAAACTCGCTTATCTCCCAAGCGCCAGAATCAATGGCGCGGTTGGGTTCTACGCCCGTATTGATGAGAATCCGGAATAAGGGACACGATCTCTGGTTTGACAAGACGTGCCAAGGAAACCGCCTCGATAAACGTGTTGAGGTGGGACAAGTAAAACGATTCAATAAAGGCTTGGCGTGGTGTGATGTCACGCCACGTAATCGTCGTGATTGAATTCGTGTAAATATTATTCTCTCTACGGTGGTATGTGGAACTTATTTTGCGAGCGGACACTATCCTTGTGTTCAAAATCTTCTATGAAGTATTCGGAGGAGGAACCCGCCTTGCAATGCGAAGACAATATGCGCGCCCGGACTCGTCGTCATTGAAGCCTGGTTCGAGGCTCTTGAGGAGTCCCGGATTAGGGGTGTCGGATAGCGAACTATCATCTTCGGCCAACTCTGGACTATGAAGATACAAGATTGAAGACTTCATCCGTGTCCGGATGGTACTTTCCTTGGCGTGGAAGGAAAGCTTGGCGTCTGGGATATGTAGATCTCCTACCATTGTAACCGACTCTGTGTAACCCTAACCCTCTTCGGTGCCTATATAAACCGGAGGGTTTTAGTCCGTAGGAAGAACAACAATCATACCATAGGCTAGCCTCTAGGGTTTAGCCTATCTGATCTCGTGGTAGATCCACTCTTGTACTACCCATATCATCAATATCAATCAAGCAGGAGTAGGGGTTTACCTCCATCGAGATGGCCCGAACCTGGGTAAAAACATCGTGTCCCTTGTCTCCTGTTACCATCCGCCTAGACGCACAGTTCGGGACCCCCTACCCGAGATCCGCCGGTTTTGACACCGACACCCGGCCCCGCGCATACCTCAATCGCCGTTAGCCTTTCAGAACTAAGGAGTGAGGGGCTACGTGACCAGTTAGGCTCCTAAGTCGCGATGCTCAGGAGTCCCTCTTGACGCTCAAACGAGTCTTCATACCTTGGCTCCGCTTGGGGAGGGGCGCGCGACGACCAGGTCCGAGGGACCTGGCTGGGTGGCATGTGCTCAGGCATGGCCCGGGCGCAGCCCCCGTGTCCAGCCCCCTCGCGCGGCACTCCCTGAGGTTGATACAGCCGTGGGCTGCCCTTAGTTGTTTATCACCAGCCCAGAGCATAGTGGTTCCATATGTGTACGGGCATAGCCGCTCCTCGGCAGTGTCGTCAGCCAGCGCGGAGCATGGTGCTTCCACTAGTGCATGGAAGGGGGGCTCCCCTCCGGGAGGAGCCCTCGGGGCGTGTACAGCCCCACCTTGACACGTGGCCGACATGGTAGGGCTTAAGAGAGGTGTATCTGGGCACCCGTGAGCCAGCGCGGGACTCACGAGGCCCTACCTCGAGGCAGGTTGCGCCTGGCTCTGGGCCTTTGTCAGTGGTATGTTCATGCAAGGTGGTTAAAATGCAAATGCTCTACGTCCTCAGGTCCCGGCCCTCGAGCAAGCTCAGCCTCCGCTGTTATGACAGGTCGTGATGCCGTGGGTCAAGGCCAAGGGGTGAGGACTGGAGAGCCAGTAAGAGCCCATGAGTCGTGATGCTCAGGCGCCCCCCTTTTAACGTGCAAGCGATTCGCATGAGGAGAAATAGGCCTGTGGTGGGCGGCGAGCGACAATCATGAACAGGTCAAGCATGAAGGAGCAAATCAACTTAGATAGATGCGGAGAAAGCAAACGCCACTGGGCCAGGCCCGAGCAGCTTGGGGATGATGCAGCTCGAGGGGTGCCCCCAACAAGGTAAGCAGAAGACATAAGAAAAATGGATACATGCCACCACGCGACCTGGGAATGATGCAACCCTGGGGGCGCTCCCAGCTGAAACGAAAACTGAAAAGAAGTCACCTGATACTGTTGCAGAATGATTGTTGGAGCAGCTAGCGCTGCGGAGTGAAGAAACCGATCCTCACGAGCCCTCGGGACTCCGAGCCTTGGGAGGCTCAGGAGGTCCGGGCGGCCCGCCGAGGTCCATCTCCATCTCCTCCAGGAACGCGCGATGCTTGGCCACCTGAGCTTCAAGAATGCTTCTCATCAAGTGTTGGTGGGCTGCAGCCGCGTTCGGCAAGCCGAAGGGCATGCGAACGAAGCTGTGCGGTGGGCCCGTGCAACACCCCACGCGCGAAGGCCAGAAGCACTCCTGAGAAGCGACTCGATTGAACCCTGGGTAGTCGATGCAGACGCGCGGCCCGCCATCCTCGCCTGGATGGGGAGCTACTGGCTGGGCGGCGGCGATTGCAAAGATGACTCTCGATTCCTCCAACTCCTGAGCGGCCTTGGTGATGAACTCCTGAGGGTTGGGTCCTTCTTTCCTTACGCCTTCCTGAGGGAAGCGTGCCGTGAAGCACGCCTCCAAGTGGTGCCCAAGCGCCTCCCTCGTGATCTTGGCAAAGTCAGTGGCTCCCCAAGAGAGAGCCCCCGAGCCCTGCCCGAGGAGGGCGTCGGGCGCACCTTCCTATGCGATGGAGGGTGGCGCCCCTTGGACGGGCGCATGTCCGGATGTGGTGCCTCCGGAGGTGCCTGCCTCCTGAGGCCTTGAGCCAGGTGATGTCTTCTTCTTGGGAGCTGCTCTAGGGAGGTTTCCACTCTTGCTGTCCGGGTCCTCGATCGACGCGGACTGGAAGGCGCGCTCGAGGGAGCACACCGCATCCTTCTCTTCACAGGGGACCATGATGACCCCGCCACTTCCTGGCATCTTGAGGACGTTGTAGCCATGGTGAGTCACTACCATGAACTTGGCCAGGGCCGGATACCCGAGGATGGCATTGTATGGCAGGCGAATGTGAGCGACGTCGAAGTCAATGAGCTCAGTGCGGTAGTTGTTGTGCTGCCCAAAGGTGACAGGAAGGCGGACCTGCCCTATCGGGACAGTGGAACCATCAGTGACTCCTGAGAAGGGCTTGGTTGGCTGAAGCTGATCATATGGCACTTGGAGATTGGTGAACGTCTCGACGAACAGAATGTTGAGTCCTGCTCCGCCATCGATGAGGGTCCTGGTGACCTGCACGTTGCTGATGACTGGGGAACAGAGCATTGGGAGGACACCGGCCGTTGCCGCGCACTTGAGTTGATCTGCTGAGCTGAACATGATGGTGCATGCAGACCACCTGAGAAGGCGCATGGCCTCAAGCTTGGGGAGGACTGCATTCACCTCGCGAGCAAACTGCTTGAAGATGCGCTGGGAGGCTGGGGCCTGAGCGCCGCCCAGGATGCAAGCAATTGCACGTGGCTCCTGGAAGCCCCCAGCCCCCTCATCCTGATGATGGTCTTCATTCCTTCTTGGTAGTGGTGGCAGAGGAGGAAGGCCTGCATTGCGTTGCGGGCGATCCTCACGAGGCTGACCTCTCCAAGCTCCCTCGCGAGGCTGGTCCTGCCAGCGGTCCTCGCGAGGTCGGTCACGCCACCCTTGGCGAGGACCACGGTCGTCCCATCGTCCTCCACCTCTTGCTCCGCCTCGGCTGTAGCCCCGATCGTTGCGCTCGGGGCGTCGACCGCCACGGCCTTCTCGCACGGCCCTGAGCTCTTGGCATTCGTTGGTGTTGTGAGTATGGAGATCGTTGTACACACAGTACCTGCTGCCCTTGGACGACACCGGCTGGTCCCAGCCGCGCTCTGTGTCTGGCTTTGCTGCGAGCACAGCTTCTCCTTTGCGCTTCACATCCTTGGACTTGGCTTTCTTCTCTTCTGGGTCTGCTGCCGGGAGCTCGAGAAGGGAGAGGCATCCCTCCTTAGCCCTTGCGCACTTGGTCGCCAGGTTGAACAACTCCAGCGACGTACACAAATCTTCATGGATCTCCAGCTCCTCCTTCATCTTGATGTCGCGGACGCCATCAGAGAATGCCGAAATGATGGCCTCCTCGGTCACCCTGGGAATCTTGAGCCAAGTGTTGTTGAAGCGTTGCATGTACTTCTGCAAGGTCTCTCCGAGCTGCTGCTTGATGCGGCGTAGGTCACCCACGGACAACGGACGGTCGCGAGTGCCCTGGAAGTTGGCGATGAAGCAGGTGCGCATCTCATCCCAGGAGGAGATCATGCCAGGAGCCAGGTTCAGAAGCCAGGTGTGGGCGCTGTCCTTGAGTGCCATGGGAAACCAGTTCACCATGACCCTTTCGTCCCTGTTGGCGGCTTCGATGCCCAGCTCGTAGATCTGTAGGAACTCCGTGGGGTCTGCAGTGCCGTCGTAGCGAGGAGGCAGGTCAGGCTTGAACTTGCCAGGCCAGGCAACACTACGTAGCTCGGGGGTGAAGGCGCGGCAGCCTACGGTGGACACCGGAGCTCTCTGCTGATGCTGGGCTTGCTCCTGGGGATTCCCACGCGCCGCTGCCTGGAGCAGCGTGGGGTCTTGACGTGGTGGCGCAGGGATGCGGTCATGGCTCACCGGTGCCGGGAGCACGCGAGCACCGTCTTGGGGATGAGGGATCTCTTGGCAGCTCCTTTCTTGTCGCGCGGGAGCCGGACATGGTGGATCTTATCCCGGGGCCGCGCGCCTTGGAGCTAGGGCACCTTCTTGGGGAGGAGGTGGTGGAGGCACCTCCTGATCTGCGCCTCCTGTGCAGGACGGAGGGTGAGGCAGTGAGAGGGACGGAATAGGAGAGCCCCCTGCGGCGCTGACGAGCTCAGTGATGTGGGCGAGCCAGTCCTCGTAGAGGTCGTCGACGGGACGGTAGTGCAGGAGTTCACGCGCCAGGAGCAACAGGGCGTGCGTGTCCGTGGGGGCGCGACGGGCGTGGGACGATGAACCGGCTGGAGTCAGCGATGGGGTGGCGGTGCGGCCTTCCCGCCGCACCGAAGGATGTAGAGACGAGGCCTGCTGCTCGTTCCCTGCCGGTCCGATGGCGGCGTTGGTGGCAGGTGACGGGGAACAACGGGGACACCCACCGATGGGAGCCGTCTGGGCAACGCGGGCGGCAAGAGCAGTCCGACGCTCGGCGCGAGCCCAGCGAGCGTCAGCCATGGACACGATGGAAGATCGAACGCGAAGCGGCGGAAGAAAGATTCCGGCGCACCCCTACCTGGCGCGCCAAATGTCGGATGTAGGGTTCCGGCAGACCCTTAAGGTTCGAACACCGGGGTGCCCAGAAGATCTCTCCCCTACCGATCTACGTCCGATCGCCTCATGAGATCTAAGCTAAAAATAAAGAACGACACAGGGGACACAAGATTTATACTGGTTCGGGCCACCGTTGTGGTGTAATACCCTACTCCAGTGTGTGGTGTGGTGGATTGCCTCTGGGGCTGATGATGAATAGTACAAGGGAAGAACAGCCTCGCGAGAGGTGTTCTTGAGCTGGTGCGATGAACCGCTTGGGTGAGTTCGATCGCCTCTCTCTCTCTAATGAGCACTCGATCTGTCTGTCCCGTCTACTGTGGTGGCTAGTCCTATTTATAGAGGCCCTGGTCCTCTCCCCAAATATTGAGCGGGAAGGGCACCAACAATGGCCATTTTGAAGGGGAACATCCAGTACAAGTTATCCTGACTAAAGTTGGTCTTCGGCTGCCAAAAGCACTGGCGATGACGCCATCCTGGGCTCCACGGTGACCTCCATCCTACCGCTCCGCTGGTCTTGGTCTCGTTGCACTGAAATGGCAACCTTTGCCTGATGCCTTGGCACTCCACGCCTGTGCTTGCCCCCTTTGCACCAAAGAGGAAACAAGGACACTGTGCAGGCCGGCGCCCGCCTAGCGCCCGCCTGGTCTCGATCGTCATGGCTTGCGTCACGAGCACCTCGCGAGGTACCCTGCCTTGATCTCTCCGCCTCCTCGCGAGCCCGCCTGGCGAGGCCGCTGCTACCTCTTGAGCACTGCGTTGGATTTCCCCGAAGAGGAGAGGATGATGCAGCAAAGTAGCGTAAGTGTTTCCCTCAGTTTTTGAGAACCAAGGTATCAATCTAGTAGGAGACCACGCACAAGTCCCTCGTACCTGCACAAAACGATAGCTACTCGCAACCAACACGATTAGGGGTTGTCAATCCCTTCACGGTCACTTACGAGAGTGAGATCTGATAGAAATGATAAATAATATTTTTGGTATTTTTGGTATAGAGATGCAAAGTAAAGAGTAAAAGGCAAAGTAAAAGCAAAGCAAGTAAGTAAAGTAATGGAGATTGATATGATGAGAATAGACCCGGGGGCCATAGGTTTCACTAGTGGCTTCTCTCAAGAGCATAAGTATTCTATGGTGGGTGAACAAATTACTCTTGAGCAATTGACAGAACTGAGCATAGTTATGAGTATATCTAGGTAATGATCATGTATATAGGCATCACATCCGAGACAAGTAGATCAAAACGATTCTGCATCTACTACTATTACTCCACTCATCGACCGCTATCCAGCATGCATCTAGAGTATTAAGTTAAAAACAGAGTAACGCCTTAAGCAAGATGACATGATGTAGAGGGATAAATTCATGCAATATGATAAAAACCCCATCTTGTTATCCTCGATGGCAACAATACAATACGTGCCTTGCTGCCCCTTCTGTCATTGGGAAAGGACACCGCAAGATTGAACCCAAGGCTAAGCACTTCTCCCATTGCAAGAACTACCAATCTAGTTGGCCAAACCAAAAAGGATAATTCGAAGAGACTTGCAAAGATAACTCAATCATACATAAAACAATTCAGAGAAGATTCAAATATTTTCCATAGATAAGTTGGATCATAAACCCACAATTCATCGGTCTCAACAAACACACCGCAAAAAGAAGATTACATCGAATAGATCTCCACGAGAGAGGAGAACATTGTATTGAGATCCAAAAGAGAGAAGAAGCCATCTAGCTACTAGCTATGGACCCAAGGTCTGAAGTAAACTACTCACACTTCATCGGAGGGGCTATGGTGTTGATGTAAAGCCCTCCATGGTGGATGCCCCCTCGTGAGCGCCGAACAGCCCCAAGATGGGATCTCGTGGATCTGAAGGTTGCGGCGGTGGAATTAGGTTTTGGCTCCTCTTCCGATCGCTTGGGGATACATAGGTATATATAGGAGGAAGGAGTACGTCGGTGGAGCAACAGGGGCCCACGAGGTAGGGGCGCGCCTGGGCGCCCACCTCTCGTGACCGCCTCGCACTTCTTAGAGTAGGGTCCAAGTCTCTGGATCACGCTCGGTGAGAAAATCACGTTCGAAGGTTTCATTCCGTTTGGACTCCGTTTGATATTCCGTTTCTTCGAAACACTGAAAAAGGCAAAAAACAACAATTCTGGGCTGGGCCTCCGGTTAATAGGTTAGTCCCAAAAACAATATAAAACTAGAAAATAAAGCCCAATATAGTCCAAAATAGTAGATAAAGTAGCATGGATCAATAAAAAAATATAGATACGTTGGAGACGTATCAGGCATCCCCAAGCTTAATTCCTGCTCGTCCTCGAGTAGGTAAATGATAAAAAAGAATTTTTGATGCGGAGCGATACTTTGGCATAATTTCAATGTAAATCTTATTAATTGTGATATGAATATTCAGATCCGAAAGATTCAAGATAAAAGTTCATATTGACACAAAAATAATAATACTTCAAGCATACTAATCAAAGCAATCATGTCTGCTCAAAATAGCATGGCAAAAGAAAGTTCATCCCTACAAAATCATATAGTTAAGCTATGCTTCATTTTCGTCACACAAAGATGTTCCCAACTTCTATACCCCCGATGACAAGCCAAGCAATTGTTTCATACTTAAATAATCTCAAACTTTTTCAACCTTCACACAATACATGAGTGTGAGCCATGGATATAGCACTATGGGTGGAATAGAATATGATGATGGGGATTGTGTGGAGAAGACAAAAAAGGAGAAAGTCTCACATTAACGAGGATAATCAACGGGCTATGGAGATGCCCATCAATTGATGTCAACATGAGGAGTAGGGATTGCCATGCAACAGATGCACTAGAGCTATGAATGCTCAACAAAAGAAAACTAGTGGGTGTGCATCCAATTTGCTTGCTCATGAAGACCTAGGGCATTTGAGGAAGCCCATCGTAGTAATATACAAGCCAAGTTCTATAATGAAAGATTCCCACTAGTATAAAAAGACAACTTATGAGACTCACTACATGAAGAACAAGGTGCTACTTTGAAGCACAATATATGAGACTCACTATATGAAGGACAAGGTGCTACTTTGAAGCACAAGTGTGGAAAAAGAGATAGTAGCATTGCCCTTTTTTCCTTTTTCTTTCTTTTTTTGGGCCTTTCTTTTTTTGGCCTTTTTTTTTCTTTTTCTTTTGGCCTTTCTTTTTTTCTTTTGGCCTTTCTTTTTTTGGGCAATGCTCTAATAATGATGATCATCACACTTCTATTGATTACAACATAAGGATTACAACTCGAAACTTAGAACAAGATATGACTCGATATGAATGCCTCCGTGATGTATCGATGGTGCAATGAATCAAGAGTGACACGTATGAAAAATAATGCATGGTGGCTTTGCCACAAATACGATGTCAACTACATGATCATGCAATGGCAATATGACAAAAGTAATGTATGTCATGATGAAGATGATGGAAGTTGCATGGCAATATATCTCGGAATGGCTATGGAAATGCCATAATAGGTAGGTATGGTGGCTGTTTTGAGGAAAATATAAGGAGGTTTATATGTGATAGAGCGTATCGTATCATGGGGTTTGGATGCACCGGCGAAGTTTGCACCAACTCTCAAGGTAGGAAAGGGCAATGCACGGTACCGAAGAGGCTAGCAAAGGCGGAAAGGTGAGAGTGCGTATAATCCATGGACTCAACATTAGTCAAAGGAACTCATATAATTATTGTAAAAATTTAGAATCCATCAAAAATCAAGTACTACGCGCATGCTCCTAGGGGGATAGATTGGTAGGAAAAGACCATCGCTCGTCCCCGACCGCCACTCATAAGGATGCACAAGCCAGGTACACTTCATGTTTCAAATTTGTTACACAACTTTAACCATACGTGCATGCTACGGGACTTGCAAACTTCAACACAAGTATTTCTCAAATTCATAATCACCCAACTAGCACGACTTTGATATTATCACCTCCATATCTCAAAACAATTATCAAGCATCAAACTTATCTTAGTATTCAATTCACTCAAAAGAAAGTTTCACATATCTTGAATACCAAGTATATTAACATTAAGCAAATTACCATGCTATTAATGAATCTCAAAATAATCTAAGTGAAGCATGAGAGATCAATAGTTTCTTTAAAACAAATCCACCACCGTGCTCTAAAAGATCTAAGTGAAGCACTAGAGCAAAATTATCACGCTCAAAAGATATAAGTGAAGCACTATGAGCGAAACTATCAAGCTCAAAAGATATAAGTGAAGCACATAGAGTATTCTAACAAATTCCAATTCATGTATGGCTCTCTCAAAAGATGTGTACAGCAAGGATGATTGTGGTAAACTAACAAGCAAAGAGCAAATAATACAAGACGCTCCAAGCAAAACACATATCATGTGGTGAATAAAAATATAGCTCCAAGTAAATTACCGATGGAAGTGGACAAAAGAGGGGATGCCTTCCGGGGCATCCCCAAGCTTTGACTTTTTGGTGTCCTTGGATTATCTTGGGGATGCCATTGGCATCCCCAAGCTTAGGCTCTTTCCACTCCTTGTTCCATAATCCATCAAAAGAATTCACCCAAAACTTGAAAACTTCACAACACAAAACTCAACAGAAATCTCGTGAGCTCCGTTAGAGAAAGAAAACAAAAGACTACTTCAAACTACTTGTTCGCACACGAACACGTCACCGTGTACCTCCAATGCCGAGGGTGATGCACCGCAGCTCACGTCGAATGAGACCCGTCCGGAAGCGCGGTACGCAGGCAATCCGGCGGGTGCTTTTGAAGACCCGAAACCCCACGCGCCCGGGAGGGACCCCGTCTGGACGCGCGGTGGCTATGGGCTGCCCTAGGCCGGTTCGCCCGCCCCTAGGGCCTCGAGGTTCGCCGCTCTGCAACAAGAAGAACGAACGAAGAACGAGAGAGAAATAACCAGGGAGAGATGTAAAACTAGGGTAAAAAGTAGATGGGTTTTGCGATTGTGTGTTGTTGTTCAATCGGCCGTCACCCTTAGGTATATAAGAGGCGGCTGGACTTCCCGTGCAAGGAAAAAGCTTTAATTCACATCCAAAACCCTAGTCAAATTCAGATTGGTCTTGTCCGAACTTTCCAAAACTGTTCGGTTTAAACTGGCTGCACCTTGCGGGTCTTTTTTGTGGTGGTAAACGATCTCAGATGGAAACGAGTCCAAAAGCAACCGTGACCGTTTCGACGATACGAACAACTTCCATGTTGAACGTTTTTTGATCAGAGGTCATCTTGAGGGTCAAATAGCTCGCGCAAAAGATCTCTTTACTCGCGCTACCAATCAGACATGGCGTCTGGTGGGGCGCGCCAGATTTCGCCTCGTGACAGGGCTGCACTCCAATTGCTCTAACTTTTGCATACGAACTCGGATTTGGACGACTTTTATATCAAAATCGATCGTTTCGACGAGACGAAGACTATCCATGTAGATCATTTTTCCATTTGTGGTCATCTTGGGGGCTTAATCGGCCAAACTGTACTCTGAATATAAGATCTTAGTACTTTGAGCATAGTTTCGGCCTTCGAGATGAAATCGGACGGCGATGACCCAAACTTCAAAGATGTTCATATCAACAATACAGAACTCTTTCATGAATATCACTTCTCCATTTGAGGCCATCTTAAATAAGTTATTGACCGTGCCAAAATCTGGTGTCAACACTACTGTAATGAACTCATTTTTTATTTATATTGGTGTTAAACCTACTGTATTCCAACTTCTCTATGGATTATAAACTATTTTACTAGCCATAGATTCATCAAAATAAACATACAACACACGTAAAACAGAATCTGTCAAAAACAGAACAATCTGTAGCAATCTGTAACTAACGAAAACTTCTGGAACTCTAAAAATTCTACCAAAATAGGAAGTCCTGGAAAATTTGTTTATTGAACAGCAGAAAAAATAATCAACGCAAAACCACGTTCCTGTGATTTAAAAAAAATTATATTCGTGCGCGCAAAGTTTCTGTTTTTCAGCAGAATCAAATCAACTATCATCGTAGGTTATCCTATAGGTTCTACTTGGCACAAACACTAATTAAAAGATAAAACCACATCCAAACAGTGGCTAGATGGATTATTTATTCCTAAACATAAGCAAAAACAAAAAACACAAAAAATAAAATTGGGTTGCCTCCCAACAAGCGCTATCGTTTAACGCCCTTAACGCCCCTAGCTAGGCATAAAAGCAAGGATAGATCTAGGTATTGCCATCTTTGGTAGGCAATCCATAAGTGGCTCTCATGATAGATTCATATGGTAATTTTATTTTCTTTCTAGGGAAGTGTTCCATGCCCTTCTTTAAGGGAAATTGGAATCTAATATTCCCTTCCTTCATATCAATAATTGCACCAATCGTTTTAAGGAAAGGTCTACCAAGAATAATAGGGCATGAAGGATTGCAATCTATATCAAGAACGATAAAATCTACTGGCACATAATTCCTATTTGCAACAATAAGAACATCATTAATTCTTTCCATAGGTTTTTTAATAGTGGAATCCGCAAGATGCAAGTTTAGAGAGCAATCATCAAAGTCACGGAAATCTAGCAAATCACACAAAGTTTTGGGAATAGTAGAGACACTAGCACCCAAATCACACAAAGCATGAAACTCATAATCTTTCATTTTAATTTTAATAGTAGGTTCCCACTCATCATAGAGTTTTCTAGGGATAGAAACTTTCAACTCAAGTTTTTCTTCATAAGATTCCATCAAGGCATCAACAATGTGTTCAGTAAAGGCCTTATTTTGACTATAAGCATGAGGAGAATCTAGCACGGATTGCAACAAGGAAATACAACCAATCAAAGAGCAATTTTCATAATTAAATTCCTTGAGATCCAAAATAGTGGGTTTAGCAACATCTAGATTTTTATTTCTTTCAATCCCACTTTCATCAATTTCATCATCAAGATCTAGAAACTCCGAATTCTTAGAATGCCTTCTAGGTAAAGGAAGATCATATTCAGTTTCATCAAGATTCATATTGCAAAACAAAGATTTAATGGGGGATACATCAATAACTTTTAGATCTTCATCTTGATTTTCATAGGAATTGGAAGAACACGCTTTAATAAAGGCATCTTTGGAAGCACGCATCCTAGCGGTTCTCTCTTTGCACTCATCGATGGAAATTCTCATGGCTTTGAGAGACTCATTGATATCATGCTTAGGAGGAATAGATCTAAGTTTTAAAGAATCAATTTCAAGAGAAATTCTATCAACGTTCCTAGCCGAATCATCAACTTTAAGCAATTTCTCTTCAAGCAAAGCATTAAAATTCTTTTTGAATTCATAAACTCTTTAATACTACTCTCAAATTCAGAGGGCATCTTATTAAAATTTCCATAAGAGTTATTGTAGGAATTTCCATAATTATTGGAGGGATTACTAGGATAGGGCCTAGGATTATTCCCTCTATACGCGTTGTTTCAAAAACTATTCCTACCAACAAAATTCACATCCATAGATTCATTATTATTCTCAAGTAAAGTAGATAAAGGCATATCATACTACAACAAAAACATACATATGGCAACGCATATCTAGCAACGGTGAGACAACATGTGTTGGTGGGCTGCGGGCTCAACCTCTCCCACCTCCCCACGAATAGCTAACCTCTTATGTCTCAAAAAAAAACCTAACCTCCTTCCCTTTCCCTCAAGAAAGAAAAAAAAGCTAACCTCCTCCCCGGATCCACCACCTCCTCGTCTTCCTCTCTATCTTCACAATTATTCGCAGCTAGTTTTTCTTCCACATCTCCACCCACGGGAAGATGTCTTGTAAAGAAATTGGCGGGGCCGTTGTCGCCGGGGTACTACAAAGGGCGGTGTCATGGTCCAACTACCTGGTGGTGGTATGATCTGGGGCGGCGGCGAGAAGCTCTTCAGAACCGACCTGTCAAAGTTGCAGATCTGGGCCAGGTTCGCGTCGGAGCGGCACAACCGCGTCTTCTCCGGCCGGTACGCCGTTCGCGACATTGCCATAGATATGGCTAGCCAGCCCGAGTTGGATGCCACCCAGCTGGAACACCAGTTCACCTACGAGGTCGCCCGCCGCCTCCGCCACCACATCTTCGTACGTGCTAGAATCTTCTTTTTTTCTTCCTCTGCCACCACCTCATCCCCTCCAGCAATCTCACCTAATCCACCACCGCAGGCACTGGCGTAGTGACACATCCATTTTCCTTGTTGGATCCTCTGGTTCTGGGCCATCTGTCCTATCAGTAGTACAACATCTGCACTAGGTTGTCCCCCATGGTGTTGTAGATCACGGGAAGCCAAGCAGCCGCTACTCCTTTCTAGGCATGTTAATTATTTAATTCAGTTTTGGCTTGCCTCTGTTAATTCCCTATTCCCTATTCTAGTTCACCATGTGCAAGTTGTTGCTAGTCAGCATTATTGATTTAGATATTAGATATATGCAACTGTGTCTATGTGTGTTAATTTCAGAAAATATTTGCATCCTCTTTTTCTAAAAACACTGTTTGTTATGATGCATTATGTTTTTGATATTCTTGCTGCTAGCAGTTAGGTAATTATAATTATTAGAAAGTGAAATTTGTCATCACACACTTTTTCAATCAATTGTCATATTATCTCAGATATATCTTAGCTCTGACCATTTTTCTTCGACAAAGGGAATATATTAATATCGTGAAAAAGTATCAAATAGCATTGCTTACAAGATCCTTGAAGATACACTCGATGAAGTTTGTACTTAGAGGAAGATACACTAGAGGAACAGGTAAGCACAAGTATCGATATATGGTATCATGATTACTTTGAGAACAGTAAAAAAAAACCCTTATTAGTCTTTATTATATGGATCCTTGTTTTTTCCGTTGTCACACTTTGTACCAAATTAATAAGCCCCACAAGCATCACTCCATAATATTCCTGTTATTTCATACTTCTTAATTTCAGCGGCACTCAAAGGTTTGTTGTTTTCAACATGTATGTATTCGTATTGTGATATTAATAACCCATCTTATTTTCTTTCCCCTGGCTGATTGTATTACAGTATAACTTTTTATAGTGACAAGTGTATTTATCTTCAGGGAACGATCACGACATATATAGCTGGGGAAGCTTCTGCAGAAAGAGGAGGCCACTGCATGATTCTCCTATGATTCTTTGACATATCCTCTACAGAGTAAATATTTGAGTTGCTCGATTTAGCCTAATTATAGAACTTTGTTAATTTAATAAATGAGCATATGTGGTTTATGCAGTTTTTATGTTAAGTGGTGTAAGTTCAGAACTGAAGATGCGGGGATTTTAAGAGAAATAGAATGCCATCAGTTTACAAGATAATGTCAAGTCTTGAAGTCTCTGTGTTTCCACTTCATAGCAGGGTAATGACTAATGACCCTTTCGCTAGTGTATTATTTTTATTATTCTACAGAGTGCCGATACTGATGTTGCGAGTATGTGCACTTCCCACTTCTACATTTTGATCTTTTTAATAGAAAAATAGACTGGAACACTAAAAAACTATACTACTATATTGTGTACGAGTAATATGACATATAAGCCGATCTTTGCCATCGGACGTCCGTAATTAATTGGTTCAAATATGAGGAAACGTGGCATTTTGTGTGCCGTTAGGTCTTGCAATCCGATGATCAATACTCCCTGGATTCGCTGTGCGGGGCCATTCTCCTGCCATGCATCTGGCCTGACTTTGCTCCAGAACTTTCACTTGAGGAGCTAGCTTGTGAACCGGCCATGTTAGACAAGGTAGTACTCCTACTCCAGTACATACTAGAAGTACCTAGAAGTGAACGCTACAGTAGTAATTTACTCACGTGAGTGCCGTTGAATGCATACATGAAAGCATTTTTTATTTTTCTCAAAAATAGCAGTACACTGTAGAAAAGCGTGCACAAATGGCAATATTATTGGTCAGTTAGAGAAATATTCAATCAATCAGTAGGAAATTTAGATTTAGATTTTATTTCTAATTTTCTTAGCAGGATGTTAAGCTGCTTAAAACACACTGTGAGGTCAACGACACACAAATGAAATAGAGTTTATAAGAAAACTCTAACTTAAAGGTAAGGTGAAAATTATTACATCACACTAATTTTCCTATATTTAAAATTTGAATTTGGAAAACATAAAAATTGCATTATGGAAGTATTTTTGAATTGTTGAAAGCTTGCATCCGTTTGTATTTTCCATAGAACTGCAGATCTTTCTTAGCAAACAAAGTGGTATGTTAGAAAATTATTTCATTCAAGAGATGTACCTTTTTCTTACTTAGTATGTTCTGATTATGGTTTATCTTAACTCAGCTGACATGTACTCCCTCTGTAAACTAATATAAGAGCGTTTAGATTACTAAAGTAGTGATCTAAACACTCTTATATTAGTTTACGGAGGGAGTACCAGGTTTCTTCATAAGAAAATAATGATAAAAATATTTGTCAGCTGTAGACTAGTACTCTCCTATTATGTGTACAGAGCTGCTGATGTCACGGCCATCTACCTTTCCAAGGTGCTCCTCCTTTACATTTTAGTGTCCTATTAGCTTTGTTTTCTTTACCGTAAGTTACTCATTCCATTTCTTTGCTTTTTTGCTACTGTAGATTGCAAGATAAACTGATGATGCATGGCTCATATGTTGTGCAAGGTCGACAATGGGGATGCTACTTAGATAGTTAGAATGCCATTTTCATGGTCAATGTTTCAAACAACATTTTTAATGGCTGATAAGTTGATGCAAGGTCGAGAACTGCCTACTTCTCCATACTAGATAGTTTCACATCTTGTAAACTTTGGATCATGTTCTTTGTAATGCAACATATTCGATTTAATATATGAGAAATTTTTGTTCATTGTATTTGTGTCTCCTATGCACGATCACCGTTGATCTACTAACTTTGGAAATACCATGAATTGTTCATGTGACCTACCAAAGCATCTAGTCATTTAAATGACCCTTACAACGCATATGAAGCGTTGTTGCCCTATAGCTTTATACGTTGCTCTCTTACAACGCTTCTACACGCCATTTACCAACGCATGTATATACGTTGTCGTAGACCCTAGCAACGCCACCAACGGCAACGCATATAAATCCGTTGGTGTAGGCCGTAGCAACGCAAATAGGGACATAGGACAACACATCGATCCGTTGCTAAATGGGGGTTCCTGTTGTGGGATCAAGAGAAGTATTTTTAGGAGCAAACATCTTCATAAGTTCATCCATCTTTTCACTCAAAACATTGATTTCTTCTATAGCATGCACTTTTTTACTAGAATCTTTCGGTGTGCCATTGAGAATAATTAGCCATAATATTATCAAGTAATTTGGTAGCATCTCCTAACATAATTTCCACAAACGTGCCTCCCGCGGCCGAATCTAAAAGATTTCTAGAAGTAAAATTCAATCCGGCATAAAAATTTTGTATGATCATCCATAAATTCAAACCATGAGTAGGGCAATTGCGAATCATCAATTTCATTCTTTCCCAAGATTGGAAAACATGCTCATGATCAAGTTGTTTAAAATTCATAATATCGCTCCTAAGAGTGATGATCTTAGCGGGAGGAAAATACTTAGAGATAAAAACATCTTTGCACTTGTTCCAAGAATCAATACTATTTTTAGGCAAAGACGAAAACCAAACTTTAGCACGATCTCTAAGTGAAAACGGAAATAACTTTAGTTTGACAATATTGTTATCCATATCTTTTTTCTTTTGCATATCACACAAATCAACAAAATTGTTTAGATGAGTAGCGGCATCTTCACTAGGAAGGCCGGCGCATTGATCTTTCATAACAAGATTCAACAAAGCAGTATTGATTTCACAAGACTCATCATTATTAAGAGGAGCAATCAGAGTACTAAGGAAATCATTATTATTGGTATTCGAGAAGTCACACAATTTGGTATTATCTTGAGCCATGGCAACAAGTAATCCAACACCCAAGCAAACAGAAAGGCAACGGCAAACGGGAAAAAGAGGAGGAGACTGGGAAAGAGAGGGCGAATAAAACGGCAAAGGTGAAGTGGGGGAGAGGAAAACGAGAGGCAAATGGCAAATAATGTAATGCGAGAGATAGGGATTGTGATGGGTACTTGGTATAGTTGACTTGCTTGCGTGAGCCTCCCCGACAATGGCGCCAGAAATTCTTCTTGCTACCTCTTGAGCACTGCGTTGGATTTCCCCGAAAAGGAGAGGATGATGCAGCAAAGTAGCGTAAGTATTTCCCTCAGTTTTTGAGAACCAAGGTATCAATCCAGTAGGAGACCGCGCACAAGTCCCTCGTACCTGCACAAAACGATAGCTACTCGCAACCAACGCGATTAGGGGTTGTCAATCCCTTCACGGTCACTTACGAGAGTGAGATCTGATAGAGATGATAAATAATATTTTTGGTATTTTTGGTATAGAGATGCAAAGTAAAGAGTAAAAGGCAAAGTAAAAACAAAGCAAGTAAATAAAGTAATGGAGATTGATATGATGAGAATAGACCCGGGGGCCATAGGTTTCACTAGTGGCTGCTCTCAAGAGCATAAGTATTCTATGGTGGGTGAACAAATTACTGTTGAGCAATTGACAGAATTGAGCATAGTTATGAGTATATCTAGGTAATGATCATGTATATAGGCATCACGTCCAAGACAAGTAGATCGAAACGATTCTGCATCTACTACTATTACTCCACTCATCGACCGCTATCCAGCATGCATCTAGAGTATTAAGTTAAAAAGCAGTAACGCCTTAAGCAAGATGACATGATGTAGAGGATAAATTCATGCAATATGATAAAAACCCCATCTTGTTATCCTCGATGGCAACAATACAATCGTGCCTTGCTGCCTTCTATCATTTGGAAAGGACACATAAGATTGAACCCAAAGCTAAGCACTTCTCCCATTGCAAGAACTACCAATCTAGTAGGCCAAACCAAAAAGGATAATTCGAAGAGACTTGCAAAGATAAATCAATCATACATAAAAGAATTCAGAGAAGATTCAAATATTTTCCATAGATAAGTTGGATCATAAACCCACAATTCATCGGTCTCAACAAACACACCGCAAAAACAAGATTACATCGAATAGATCTCCACGAGAGAGGGGGAGAACATTGTATTGAGATCCAAAAAGAGAGAAGAAGCCATCTAGCTACTAGCTATGGACCCGAATTCTGAAGTAAACTACTCACACTTCATCGGAGGGGCTATGGTGTTGATGTAGAAGCCCTCCATGGTGGATGCCCCCTCGTGAAGCTCCTAACAGGCCCCAAGATGGGATCTCGTGGATACAGAAGGTTGCGGCGGTGGAATTAGGTTTTTGGCTCCTCTTCTGATCGTTTGGGGATACGTAGGTATATATAGGAGGAAGGAGTACATCAGTGGAGCAACAGGGGGCCCAGGAGGTAGGGGGGCGCCCTCCACCCTCGTGACCGCCTCTGGCACTTCTTGGAGTAGGGTCCAAGTCTCCTGGATCACGTTCGGTGAGAAAATCACGTTCCCGAAGATTTTATTCCGTTTGGACTCCGTTTGATATTTCGTTTCTTCGAAATACTGAAAAAGGCAAAAAACAACAATTCTGGGTTGGGCCTCCGGTTAATAGGTTAGTCCCAAAAATAATATAAAAGTGGAAAATAAAGCCCAATATAGTCCAAAACAGTAGATAAAGTAGCATGGAGCAATCAAAAATTATAGATACATTGGAGACGTACAGCCGCCCCTGAGGAAGCCTTGCATCGTCCGCCCCGCGAGGCTTGGCCCCTCGCGAGGGTCTTGAGTCTTGTGCTGATGAAGATGGGCCGTACTGGGCCACCACTTGAGCCACGCCGCAGGCCGCAGGCAGGCAAGTCTAGGGACCCACGTTCCCAGAACGCCGATAGTATACCGTCAAAACACTCCTCCAGCTTCCTCACCTCGTAGGCTTCCATCAACGGGCTTTGATAATCCTTGTTGACCTGCCTGACGACAAGCTGCGAATCACCCCTGACGATGAGCTTCTTGACCCCGAGGTCTGCCACGATCCTGAGACCGGCAAGCAATCCCTCGTATTCGGCAGTGTTATTCATCGACATCTCTCTAGGAAAGTGCATCTGGATTACATACTTGAGGTGCTCTCCGGTGGGTGCGACAAGCAGCACACCGGCACCGGCGCCTTGCAGCGAGAAAGCCCCGTCAAAGTACATAATCCAGTTGCGTCTTGTTTCCTTGTTGGGGAGAGTGGTCTCCTGGATCTCTTCATCGGGAGTCGAGGTCCACTCTGGGATGAACTCTGCCAAGACTCGGCTCTGGATTGTCGAAGTACTTTCAAACTTCAAACCAAAGCTTGACAGCTCCAAGGCCCACTCCACAATCCTCCCGATTGCGTCCGGATTATGCAGTGTCCGTTGCAACGGGAGGCGGATGACGACAGTGATCTCGTGCGCTTGGAAGTTTATGGTTTTTGATTGTTCCATGCTATTATATTACCCGTTTTGGATGTTTATGGTCTTTACTTTACACATTTATATCATTTTTGGGACTAACCTACTAACCGGAGGCCCAACCCGTATTGCTGTTTTTTTTGCCTATTTCAGTGTTTCGAAGAAAAGGAATATCAAACGGAGTCCAAACAGAATGAAACCTTCGGGAGCGTGATTTTTGGAATGAACATGATCCAAAGGACTTGGGGTGGAAGTCAAGCAATCACCGAGGCGGCCACGAGGGTGGAGCCCCCCCTACTGGGTGCGCCCCCTATCTCATGGGCCCCTCAGGCGTCCACCGACATACTTCTTCCTCCTATATATACCGATGTACCCCGAGAACATCAGGGGATCCAATGAAAAACCTAATTCCACCGCCGCAACCTTCTGTATCCGCGAGATCCCATCTTGGAGCCTTCGCCGGCGCTCCGCTGGAGGGGGAATCGACCAAGGAGGGCCTCTACATCATCTCCAAGGCCTCTCCGATGAGTTGTGAGTAGTTTACCACAGACCTTTGGGTCCATAGTTATTAGCTAGATGGCTTCCTCTCTCTCTTTGAATCTCAATACCATGTTCTTCTTGATCTATTCGATGAATTGTGGGTTTGTCGAGATCCGATGAATTGTGGGTTTATGGTCAAGTTTATCTATGAGAAATATTTGAATCTCCTCTGAATTCTTTTATGTGTGATTAAGTTATCTTTGTAAGTCTCTTCGAATTAACAGTTCGGTTTGGCCTACTAGATTAATCTTTCTTGCAATGGGAGAAGTGCTTAGCTTTGGGTTCAATCTTGCGGTGTCCTTTCCCAAAGGATGACAAGGGCAGCAAGGCACGATCGTATTGTTGCCATCGAGGATAAAAGATGGGGTTTATATCATATTGCATGATTTTATCCTCTACATCATGTCATCTTTCTTAATGCGTTACTCGTTTTTTCTTAACTTAATACTCTAGATGCATGTTGGATAGCGGTCGATGTGTGAGTAATAGTAGTAGATGCAGGCAGAGTCGGTTCACTTGTCACGGACGTGATGCCTATATACATGATCATGCGTAGATAATCTCATAGTTATTCGCTTTTCTATCAATTGCTCGACAGTAATTTGTTCACCCACCGTAATACTTATGCTATCTTGAGAGAAGCCACTAGTGAAACCTATGGCCCCCGGGTCTATCTCTTATCATATAAGCTTTCAATCTACTTTTATTTGCATCTTTACTTTTCCTATCTATATTATAAAATACCAAAAATATATTTATCTTATCATACTATCTCTATCAGATCTCACTTTCGCAAGTGGCCTTGAAGGGATTGACAACCCCTTTATTGTGTTGGTTGCGAGTTCTTGTTTGTGTAGGTGCGTGGGACTTTTGAGGAGCCTCCTAATGGATTGATACCTTGTTCTAAAAAGCTGAGGGAAATACTTACGCTACTATTGCTGCATTACCCTTTCCTCTTCAAGGAAAACCAACGCAAGGTCAAGACGTAGCAAGAAGGAATTCTTGCGCCGTTGCTGGGGAGGTCTTCGCTCAAGTCAAGACATACCAAGTACCCATCACGAACTCATCTCCCTCGCATTTACATTATTTGCCATTTGCATCTCATTTTCCTCTCCCCCAATTCACCCTTGCCGTTTTATTCGCCCTCTCTTTCCCAATCTCCTCTCTCTTTCGCTTGCCTTTTTGTTTGCTCGTGTGTTAGATTGTTTACCTTGTCATAATGGCTAGTCCTCCTATCCTCGTTAATACTCCCGATCATGAAGTTCTCAATTTTAAACAAAGGGAGGGAGAAAATTTAAAAGATGCTTGCATAGAATTTGCAATGCTAAAATAGATCTACCAGGAAGCAATCCCCTTCCGTTATTTTTCGTAATTTTTATGTAGGCATTACTCCTTGGAATAGTTATAGTCTTGATACCATTACCGGAGGGAACTTCTTGGGTAGCCACACTTTTGATGCTTATAATGCCATGTTAGATTTGTTTGGTCCACCCCCTCTTTTGGTTAACGGAACTGTTTTAACTTTGGAACATGTGATGCAAAGGCTTGAAATTATTGAAAATAAAGTTGACACTGTTGAGTTAATTGAAAATTTGAATAAAAAGATCCACAATCAAATAAACCAATATGGATCTAGGGTTGGAGTTACCTAAAATTTTTAAAGAAAAAGAACCTATAGTCAATGAAAGAATAGATCTTGATTCTACAAGAATTGGTAAACTGGAGGACATTATCACCAACTTAGGGTCTGCCTTTTCATCTGTGAAAAATACCCCAACTCCTCCTACCAAAATTGCCAAAGTCGTGTATGTTCCAAAAAATAAGGGTGAATCTTCTAGTAAAGAAAGTGTCGATCTCAAATCGATAAGTGTTCATCCCAATTTTTTTGCTATCATTAAGGAACCTTTTGCTACAAATGAATTTCTTGATTTCTTTCCTAAGAGCTTAATCATTACTAAAAAGAAAGGAACTCCTAAGGATTATAAGTGCTCTATTGAACAATTGAGTGCCAAAGATGGCACTACTTAGATCTATCCTCACTTTTATGCCTAGCTAGGGGCGTTAAACGATAGCACTAGTTGGGAGGCAACCCAATTTTATTTGTGTTTTTTGTTTTTGCTTATGTTTAGTAATAAATTTTTCATCTACCTTATGTTTAGATGTGTTTTTATGTTTTAATTAGTGTTTGTGCCAAGTAGAACCTATAGGATAACCTATGGTGATAGTTAATTTGATTCTGCTGAAAAACAGAAACTTTGCACGCACGAAAATAATTTTGTTAATTCACAGAAACGTTCTTTTTCGTTGATTCTTTCTGCTGTAGATCAATAGACAAATTACCCAGGACTTCCTATTTTTGTAGGATTTTTAGAGTTCCAGAAGTATTAGAGAGTTACAGATTGCTACAGACTGTTCTGTTTTTGACAGATTCTGCCTTTCATGTGTTGTTTGCTTATTTTGATGCACCTATGGCTAGTATGTAAGCGTATGAACCATAGAGAACTTGGAATACAGTAGGTTTAACACCAATATAAATAAATAATGAGTTCATTACAGTACCTTATGTGGTGGTTTCGCTTTCTTGCACTAACGGAGCTTATGAGATTTCCTGTTGAGTTTTGTGTTGTGAAGTTTTCAAGTTTTGGGTAAAGATTTGATGGATTATGGAATAAGGAGTGGCAAGAGCCTAAGCTTGGGGGATGCCCATGGCACCCCAAGATATTCAAGAATAGCCAAAATCCTAAGCTTGGGGATGCCCCCGGAAGGCATCCCCTCTTTCGTCTTCGTTCATCGGTAACTTTACTTGGAGCTATATTTTTATTCGCCACATCATATGTGTTTTGCTTGGAGCGTCTTGTATGATATTAGTCTTTGCTTTTTAGTTTACCACAATCATCCTTGATGTACACACCTTTTGGGAAGAAGCCCACTTGATTGAAATTTATTAGAATACTCTATGTGCTTCACTTATATCTTTTGAGCTTGATAGTTTTTGCTCTAGTGCTTCACTTATATCTTTTAGAGCACGACGGTGGCTTAATTTTGAATAAATTGTTGATTTCTCATGCTTCACTTATATTATTTTGAGAGTCTCTTATAACAGCATGGTATTTGCTTTAGTTATAAAATTGGTCCTAGAATGATGGGCATCCAAGTTGGGTATAATAAAAACTATCATAGAAAGTGAATTGGATGCTATGATCAATTTGATTCTTGATAATTGTTTTGAGACATATAAGTGGTGATATTAGAGTCATGCTAGTTTGGTGATTATGAATTTAAAGAATGCTTCTGTTGAAGTTTGTGATTCCCGTAGCATGCACGTATGGTGAACCGCTTTGTGATGAAGTTGGAGCACAATTTTATTTATTGATTGTCTTCCTTATGAGTGGCGGTCGGGGACGAGCGATGGTTTTTTCCTACCAATCTATCCCCCTAGGAGCATGCGTGTAGTACTTTGTTTTTGATGACTTGTAGATTTTTGCAATAAGTACATGAATTCTTTATGACTAATGTTGAGTCCACGGATTATATGCACTCTCACCCTTCCACCACTGCTAGCCTCTCTTGTGCCGCGCAACTTTCGCCGGTACCATACATCTACCATATACCTTCCTCAAAACAGCCACCATACCTACCTATTATGTCATTTCCATAGCCATTCCAAGATATATTGCCATGCAACTTTCCACCGTTCCGTTTATATGACACGCATCATCATTGTCATATTGCTCTTTCCATGATCATGTAGTTGACATCGTATTTGTGGCAAGGCCACCTTCATAATATTCATACATGTCACTCTTGATTCATTGCATATCCCGGTACAGTGCCAGAGGCATTCATATAGAGTCATATCTTGTTCTAAGTATTGAGTTGTAATCCTGAGTTGTAAGTAAATAAAAGTGTGATGATCTTCATTATTAGAGCATTGTCCCAGTGAGGAAAGGATGATGGAGACTATGATTCCCCCACAAGTCTGGATGAGACCTCGGACTTTAAAAAAAGGCCAAATAAAAAAAAGAAAGGCCAAACAAAAAAATGAGAGAAAAAGAGAGAAGGGACAATGCTACTATCCTTTTTCTCCACACTTGTGCTTCAAAGTAGCACCATGATCTTCATGATAGAGAGTCCCCTATGTTGTCACTTTCATATACTAGTGGGAATTTTCATTATAGAACTTGGCTTGTATATTCCAATGATGGGCTTCCTCAAAATGCCCTAGGTCTTCGTGAGCAAGCGAGTTGGATGCACACCCACTTAGTTTCTTTTGTTGAGCTTTCATACATTTATAGCTCTAGTGCATCAGTTGCATGGCAATCCCTACTCACTCACATTGATATCTATTAATGGGCATCTCCATAGCCCGTTGATACGCCTAGTTGATGTGAGACTATCATCCTCCTTTTTTGTCTTCTCCACAACCATCATTCTATTCCACATATAGTGCTATGTCCATGGCTCACGCTCATGTATTGCGTGAAAGTTAAAAAAAGTTTGAGATTACTAAAGTATGAAACAATTGCTTGGATTGTCATCGGGGTTGTGCATGATTAAATACTTTGTGTGATGAAGATAGAGCAACAGCCAGACTATATGATTTTGTAGGGATAACTTTAGCCATGTTATTTTGAGAAGACATGATTGCTTGATTAGTATGCTTGAAGTATTATTATTTCTTATGTCAATATGAACTTTTATTTTGAATCATTTGGATCTGAACATTCATGCCACAATAAAAAAGTTTACATTGAGAATTATGCTAGGTAGCATTCCACATCAAAAATTCTGTTTTTATCATTTACCTACTCGAGGGCGAGTAGGAATTAAGCTTGGGGATGCTTGATACGTCTCCAACGTATCTATCATTTTTGATTGTTCCATGCTATTATCTTACCCATTTTGGATGTTTATGGGCTTTACTTTACACATTTATATCATTTTTGGGACTAACCTACGAACCGGAGGCCCAGCCCGTATTGTTGTTTTTTTGCCTATTTGAGTGTTTCGAAGAAAAGGAATATCAAACGGAGTCCAAATGGAAAACCTTTGGGAGCGTGATTTTTGGAACGAACGTGATCCAAAGGACTTGGAGTGGAAGTCAAGCAACCACCGAGGCGGCCACAAGGGTGGAGCCCCCCCTACTGGGCGCGCCCCCTATCTCGTGGGCCCCTCAGGCATCCACCAACCTACTTCTTCCTTCTATATGTACCCATGTACCCCGAGAACATCAGTGGATCCAACGAAAAACCTAATTCCACCGCCGCAACCTTCTGTATCCGCGAGATCCCATCTTGGAGCCTTCGCCGGCGCTCCGCCGGACAGGGAATCGACCACGGAGGGCCTCTACATCATCTCCAAGGCCTCTCCGATGAGTTGTGAGTAGTTTACCACAGACGTTCGGGTCCATAGTTATTAGCTAGATGACTTCTTCTCTCTCTCTTTGAATCTCAATACCACGTTCTCCTTGATCTTCTTGGAGATCTATTCGATGTAATCTTTTTGCGGTGTGTTTGTCGACATCCGATGAATTGTGGGTTTATGGTCAAGGTTATCTATGAGAAATATTTGAATCTCCTCTGAATTCTTTTATGTTTGATTAAGTTATCTTTGCAAGTCTCTTCGAATTATCAGTTTGGTTTGGCCTACTAGATTGATCTTTCTTGCAATGGGAGAAGTGCTTAGCTTTGGGTTCAATCTTGCGGTGTCCTTTCCCAGTGACAGCAGGGGCGGCAAGGCATGTTCTGTATTGTTGCCATCGAGGATAAAAAGATGGGGTTTATATCATATTGCATGATTTTATCCCTCTACATCATGTCGTCTTTCTTAATGCGTTACTCTGTTCTTTATGAACTTAATACTCTAGATGCATGCTGGATAGCGGTCGATGTGTGGAGTAATAGTAGTAGATGCAGGCAGGAGTCGGTCTACTTGTCATGGACGTGATGCCTATATACATGATCATGCCTAGATAATCTCATAATTATTCGCTTTTCTATCAATTGCTCGACAGAGAATTTGTTCACCCACCGTAATACTTATGCTATCTTGAGAGAAGCCACTAGTGAAACCTATGGCCCCGGGTCTATCTCTTATCATATAAGCTTTCAATCTACTTTTATTTGCATCTTTACTTTTCCTATCTATATTATAAAATACCAAAAATATATTTATCTTATCATACTATCTCTATCAGATCTCATTTTCGCAAGTGGCCTGAAGGGATTGACAACCCCTTTATTGTGTTGGTTGCGAGTTCTTGTTTGTTTGTGTAGGTGCGTGGGACTTTTGAGGAGCCTCCTACTGGATTGATACCTTGGTTCTCAAACACTAAGGGAAATACTTACGCTACTATTGGTGCATCACCCTTTCCTCTTCAAGGAAAACCAACGCAAGCTCAAGACGTAGTGATACGTCTCAAACGTATCTATAATTTTTGATTGCTCCATGCTACTTTATCTACTGTTTTGGGCAATATTAGGCTTTATTATCCACTTTTATATTATTTTTGGGACTAACCTATTAACCGGAGGCCCAACCCAGATTTGTTGTTTTATGCCTATTTTAGTGTTTCGAGGAAAAGGAATATCAGACGGAGTCAAAATGGAACGAAATCAACTAGAGAAGTTATTTTTGGAAAGCAACCTGATAGACTTGGAGTGCACGTCGAGAGTCCCGGGCTGCCCACGAGGGGGGGCGCGCCACCCCTGGCGCGCCCCTGCCTTGTGAGCACCCCGAGGTCCACCGACGCACCCTTTGCACCCATATATACCTCGCATCCTAAAACTTCCGAATGTAAGATAGATCGGGAGTTCACTGCATAAAGCCTCTGTAGCCACCAAAAACCAATCGGGACCCTGTTCCGGCACCTTGCCGGAGGGGGATCCCATCACCGGTGGCCATCTTCATCATGCCGGCACTATCCATGACGAGGAGGGAGTAGTTCACCCTCGGGGCTGAGGGTATGTACCAGTAGCTGTGTGTTTGCTCTCTCTCTCTCTCTCTCGTGTTCTCTCTCGTGTTCCATCTATGGCACGATCTTGATGTATCCCGAGCTTTGCTATTGTAGTTGGATCTTATGATGTTTCTCCCCCTCTACTCTCTTGTGATGGATTGAGTTTCCCCTTTTGAAGTTATCTTATCAGATTGAGTCTTTTATGAGACACTTGATGTATGTCTTGCTGTGATTATCTGTGGTGACAATGGGATATCATGTGCCACTTGATGTATGTTTTGGTGATCAACTTGCAGGTTTCGTGACATTGGGAACCTATGCATAGGGGTTGGCACACGTTCTTGACTCTCCGATAGAAACTTTGGGGCACTCTTTGAAGTACTTTTATGTTGGTTGGATGAATCTGAGATTGTGTGATGCATATCGTATAATCATGCCCACGGATACTTGAGGTGACAATGGAGTATCTAGGTGACATTAGGGTTTTGGTTGATTTGTATCTTAAGGTGTTATTCTAGTACGAACTCTTTTATAGATCGATCCGAAAGAATAACTTTGAGGTGGTTTCGTACCCTACCATAATCTCTACGTTTGTTCTCCGCTATTAGTGGCTTTGGAGTGACTCTTTGTTGCATGTTGAGGGCTTGTTATATTATCTATCTATGTTATTATTGTTGAGAGAACTTGCACTAGTGAAAGTATGAACCCTAGGCCTTGTTTCCTATCATTGAAATACCATTTACGCTCACTTTTATCATTAGTTACCTTGCTGTTTTTATTATTTCAGATTACAAAAACCTATATCTACTATCCATATTGCACTTGTATCACCATCTCTTCGCCGAACTAGTGCACCTATACAATTTACCATTGTATTGGGTGTGTTGGGGACACAAGAGACTCTTTGTTATTTGGTTGCAGGGTTGCTTGAGAGAGACCATCTTCATCCTATGCCTCCTATGGATTGATAAACCTTAGGTCATCCACTTGAGGGAAATTTGCTACTGTCCTACAAACGTGTGCACTTGCAGGCCCAATAACGTCTACAAGAAGAAGGTTGTGTGGTAGACATCAAGCTCTTTTCTGGCGCCGTTGCCGGGGAGGTGAGTGCTTGAAGGTATATCTTTAGATCTTGCAATCGAATCTTTTTGTTTCTTGTTTTAGCACTAGTTAGTCTATAAAAGAAAATTACAAAAAAATGGAATTGAGTTTGTCTCATACGCTTCACCTTTTTAATATCTTTTGTGAGTATGATGGAAAGGATAATTGTGCTCAAGTGCTAGAAGAAGAAATCTCTAAATTGTTTGGCACTAAATCTTTGAATGATGAGCATGATTGCAATGTTGTTAGTACGAATTCTTTGAATATCCATGATGCTAATGATGATTGCACTAGTTATGATGAAAGTACCTCCTATAAGCATGTCAATTTTTGTGGAGTGCATTGGGCTTGCAAGGACACACCAAATAGGGAAGATAGATATTGCAAGAGGCATAAGTACTTAGAAACTAAATGGTTGCAAGAAAGGCTAGATGCATGTGCTGAAAATTTATTTTTTCTTAGCCATACTTGTGAACTTTGCAATGAACGTGATCATTTTAGTACCCAATGCAAATTGTTTCATGATTGTATCGTGTCCAAAAATTGTGATGACTTGATTTCCCTTGCACATCATAATGAGCTTAGTTTGCTCTTGGGTTATGAAGAAATAAAACGTATAACTAAGATTATTTCAGAATTTTCCCTTGATAGAATTCTTCATTTTGATCTAGAAGAAATTTATATGTATTGTGCGGTGAATTGCATTGAAAATCCTTATATTGCCAATTACATAAAGAAAAGAAAACAAATAGAGGATGATGAGGGTACTAATGAAAGGGAAGAGTGAGGGAGTCCTGGACTAGGGGGTGTTCGGACAGCCGGACTATCAATATCCGCCGGACTCCCAGACTACGAAGTTACAAGATTGAAGACTCCGGCTCGTGTCCGGATGGTACTTTCCTTGGCGTGGAAGGCAAGCTTGGCAATACGGATATGTAGATCTCCTACCATTGTAACCGACTCTGTGTAACCCTAGCCTTCTCCGGTGTCTATATAAACCGGAGGGCCTTAGTCCGTAGGACGAAGATACATCTCAACAATCATACCATAGGCTAGCTTCTAGGGTTTAGCCTCCTTGATCTCGTGGTAGATCTACTCTTGTACTACCCATATCATCAATATTAATCAAGCAGGACGTGGGGTTTTACCTCCATCGAGAGGGCCCGAACCTGGGTAAAAACATTGTGTCCCTCGTCTCTTGTTACCATCCGCCTAGACGCACAGTTCGGGACCCCCTACCCGAGATCCGCCGGTTTTGACACCGACATTGGTGCTTTCATTGAGAGTTCCTCTGTTTCGTCGCTGATAGGCCTGATGGCATCTTCAACCAGCAACGCTGTCCAGGGTGAGACTTTTCTCCCCGGACAGGTCTTCGTATTCGGCGGCTTTGCACTGCGGGCCAATGCTCTTGGCCATCTGGAGCAGATTGAAAGCTACGCCCCTGGCCGTCAGGTCAGATTCGGAAGCTTAAACTTCACGGCCGACGACCGCGGAGACTTGATCTTCGACGGACTCGAGCCACAGCCAAGCGCGCAGCACTATGACGATGGGCACGATCTAGCTCGCCACGGACAAGCCTTGGTGGCGCACCGGATCCGCTTGGCCGTCGGCCGGAGCCGATCGCCCAGATCGAGGGTCGGTGGATAGACGCCGCCCCAGGGGCTTCAACATCCACCGCGATGGAGCCGAACACTGACCTTGTCCCCTGCGAGACTCGTGATTCCGAGGCGCCGGACTCCTTGCCGGACTCCGGACCTCCCGTGCCCCTATCAATTAATCCGGATTGGGCGCCGGTTATGGAATTCACCGCCGCGGACATTTTCCAACACTCGCCTTTTGGCGATATCCTGAATTCACCAAGCGTCTCGCTATCGGAGAATCTGGCGGACTATGGCGGGGCGGTTGGAGTTCGGACGATGAAGAAATTCAGAGCCCACCCACCACCCACTTCGTAGCCACTGTTGAGGATCTAACCGACATGCTAGACTACGACTCCGATGACATCGATGCCATGGACGACGATGCCGGAGACGAACAGGAACCAGCGCCTACAGGGCACTGGAAGGCCACCTCGTCATATGACGTATACATGGTGGATACCCCGAAAGAAGGGGAGGGCGAAGAAGCAGCGGAGGCAGACTCTTTAAAGAAGCAGCCCAAACGCCGGCGTCAGCGGCGCCGCTCTAAATCCCGCCACAACAAGAATGGAGATTCCGGCACAGGAGACAACAACACTCCAGAGAGCGCCGAAGACAATCCCCTCCTGCACGACTCAGCGCAGGAGGATGCAGAAGCAAGCCCCCACGAGAGGGCGGCAAACGAAGGGGTTGAGGATGATAACTATATGCCTCCCTCTGAAGACGAAGCAAGCCTCAACGATGACAAATTCGTCGTACCTGAGGATCCCGTCGAACAAGAGCGCTTCAAGCGCAGGCTTATCACCATAGCAAACAGCCTAAAGAAAAAGCAGCAGCAGCTTCAAGCTGATTAGGACCTGCTGGCCGATCGATGGACCGAAGTCCTCGCGGCCGAAGAGTACAAACTCGAACGTCCCTCCAAAAGTTACCCAAGACGCAAGCTGCTCCCCCGATCAGAGGAGGAAGCATACATACCTTCTTCACCAGCGCACGACATGGCTGACCGACCACCCCATGGTCGTGACAGAGAGCATCCAGCCCCCAGCCAAGAACGCACCCGGCATCGCTCCAAAAGTACGGGCCAAAAGGAACGCTACGGACTTGCGAGACATATTGGAGGACAAGGCAAGGCAATCCAGATCCATCTACGGATCACGTGGGCGCCTACAACCCACGAATTAATACCGCGCGGACATAACGCCGGCTGGGCGAACATAGCGATAGCGCTCCCTCGAGCTGCGTCGCGATATTGCTCAATCTGGGCGCCAGACACCTCTATGCTTCACTGACGAAGTAATGGATCATCAGATCCCCGAAGGGTTTAAACCCGTAAACATCGAATCTTACGATGGCACAACAGACCCCGCGGTGTGGATTGAAGACTATCTTCTCCACATCCATATGGCCCGCGGCGATGATCTCCACGCCATCAAGTACCTCCCACTCAAGCTTAAAGGACCAGCTCGGCATTGGCTTAACAGCCTGCCCGCAGAGTCAATTGGGTGTTGGGAAGACCTGGAGGCCGCATTCCTTGATAACTTCGAAGGCACATATGTGCGACCACCAGACGCCGATGACCTAAGCCACATCATTCAGCAGCCAGACGAATCGGCCAGACAATTCTGGACTCGATTCTTGACGAAGAAAAATCAAATCGTCGACTGTCCGGATGCAGAGGCCCTAGCAGCTTTCAAGCATAACATCCGGGACGAATGGCTAGCTCAGCACCTGGGGCAGGAAAAGCCGAAATCCATGGCCGCCCTCACATCGTTAATGACCCTCTTTTGTGCGGGAGAGGACAGCTGGTTAGCCCAAAGCAACAATCTCCGTAAAAGTTTTGGCAGTCCGGATACTAAGGACAACAACTGCAGGTCACGTCGAATCAAAAACAAGCGCCGCATTAACGGTGACGATAAGGAGGATACGGCAGTCGATGCCGGATTCCGAGGCTCCAAACCCGGTCAGCGGAAGAAGCCATTTAAAAGAACCACTCCGGGTCCGTCCAATTTGGACCGAATACTCGACCGCTCATGCCAGATACATGGCACCTCCGAAAAGCCAGCTAATCACACCAATAGAGATTGTTGGGTGTTCAAGCAGGCTGGCAAGTTAATTGCCGAAAACAATGACAAGGGGCTAAATAGCGACGACGAGGAAGAGACCCAGCCGCCGAACAATAGAGGACAGAAGGGCTTCCCCCCACAAGTGCGGATGGCGAATATGATATACGCGACCCATATACCCAAGAGGGAGAGGAGGCGCGCACTACGGGACGTCTATGCGATGGAGCCAGTCGCCCCAAAGTTCAATCCATGGTCCCCTTGTCCGATCACTTTCGACCGAAGAGACCATCCGACCAGCATACGCCATGGCGGATTTGCCGCATTGGTCTTAGACCCAATCGTCGATGGATTTCACCTCACAAGAGTCCTGATGGACGGCGGCAGCAGCCTGAACCTGCTTTATCAGGATACAGTGAGCAAAATGGGCATAGACCCATCCAGGATTAAACCTACAAAGACAACCTTTAAAGGTGTCATCCCAGGAGTGGAAGCCAACTGTCATGCTCGACCACACCGAAGTGGTCTTGGATCCCGGATAATTTCCGGCGAAGAGTTAATCTTCGATATAGTCCCGCTCAGAAGCGGCTATCATGCCTGCTTTCGGACGAACGCGCTTGCAAAATTCAACGCAGGCCGCATTACGCATACCTAAAGCTCAAGATGCCAGTCCCTCGTGGAGTCATTACGGTCAATGGGAATACGGAACGCCCTCCGAACGGAGGAACATACAATGCTCTCGCGGCGTAATCTGAGTAGCCTTCACGGCAATTCTCAAGTCCGCAGCTAAAAGCCGGATACATCAAAGCGCCCGAGCAATACTAACTAAGACCACCGGCGCGATCGAGCATCGCCAGAGTAATGCGGCCCCAACCCTCGCCCACGCATGATCACAAGAATGACACTCCACGTACATTATTACGCTTTGGAGATACCATGGGCGTAGGGGAAGGGGCTCGATTACAAGGGACCAAGAGTGCGGCTCGACCACACCAGGGGCTCACGCGAGCGCCCCCCTTGGTTTTATTTTTTATCTTTCTTCTTTTTATGTATACATGACTCTGTTAATCAGAAGCCCTGTTCGACGACGCACTTGCCGAACTCATGATGCAAACAGTCAGGGACTAAAGGAGGCCGCGGCGAATATTCAGGTGGTCTTAATTACCAGCATTAAATTCAATTACATACACCAAGTCTGCAGCTCATCCCTGGAGGGGGACATGTTTATTTAGTCCAAATCCCTTGCTTACCAAGACTATTTGTATCAGTCCGCTTTATTAGCAGACTTTCTTTCATAAATAATGCAGCACCTTTTTATTGCAATTGCGTTATCTTTTATATATGTTCATTACATGACATCTGGCACCCGTATATGTTGGTACGGCCGAATACGCCAGGGGCTTCTGTTCCCCAAATTATGGTGTGATTAAGTCCGAACACTTTCACAAGTGCGGCACCCCGAACTTATAGCATTATATGAATCGGCTCCGAATCATGTCTTGGGTCAATAGTTGGGTTTGCCCGGCTCCCATGTTTTGGTGCCTTACGTTCCGTTCCGTCGGCTAAGGTAGCACTGGGAGAACCACTGCGATTGCGCCCCGGTTGAGCCGGGTTAACGCCTCAGTGGAGAAAGCTAAAACTGACTGGCATGATAAGGCGAGAGACTGGTCGCTGTTCGAGAGGTTCTTTCGGGTCCCTAAAGACTCATGCCACTTCGAGCGAAGTTCCGGATGATGTCCGACGAAGGCACGGATAGCGCCCGATTCGGTCTTCGAATACCGAGGGCTTCACCAAATTTAAAATTATAGAATTCTATGGCTAAGTGAGAGTGTTCAAGCATTATAAGTCCGGTCGCCTTGTTCGTCGTGTTGAGCACCTCCCTAGATGGACCCAAAAATGGGAACAAGAGTGCTCATGTTTATCACCGAACACCCCAGCACTAGTGGCTTGGGGGCTGAAGCCAACGACTTGCCATCTCTCAGATTTCACAAAACGGCCGCACAGAAGGTAATATTTTAAATTAAACAAGTTTTGCTCACGGCGCATATAAACAAAGTTTTTAGCGCCCAGGATAAATAAACAGCGAGTTCACTCAAAGATTACATTTCGGGAGCACTCATTTGCAATATCGCAGGCTCCCTTCAGGACAACTTTATAATACCGCTCCGGCGTACGATGCTCCTTGCCCGGCGGCGGCGGATCCATGAGAAGCTTCTCCGCATCTAGTTTGCCCCATTGGACCTTTATGCGGGCAAGGGCCCAACGAGCACCTTCAATGCAGGCGGAGCGCTTGATTACATCCAGCCTGGGGCATGCATTCATCAGCCGCTGCACTAGGCCAAAGTAGCTTCCGGGCATGGCCTCTCCAGGCCACAGCCGGACTATGAGGCCCCTCATGGCCTCCTCAGCTACCTTGTGGAGTTCGACCAGCTGCTTCAGCTGGTCGCTTGGGGGCACTGGATGGCCGGCCTCAGCATACTGAGACCAGAAGGCCTTCTCCGTGGAGCTCCCCTCCTCGCCACGATAGAATGCGGCGGCATCATACGCACTACGCGGCAGATCTGCAAACGCCCCTGGAAGGCTCCGAATTCGGGTAAGTGTCCGGTAATTCACATTAACATGCCTGCTTTGCATGAAAAACGCCTTACCCGCAGCTATCTTCTTCATGTCCTCGACCTCCTGAAGGGCCTTCTGGGCCTCGGCCTTGGCGGACTTGGCACTTTCGAGAGCCGAGGCAAGCTTGGACTCTCGAGTCTTGGAGTCACGCTCCAAACTCTCATGCTTTTCCATGAGAGCCTGGAGCTCTTGCCGAACTTCCGCCACCAGTGCCGCTTGCTTTTCTCGCTCAGCCCGTTCCATGGCCGCATTGCGTTCGGCCATGAACACGGCATCCTTCAGGGCTGCCACCTCGTTAGTGGCCCCTGCAATACACATATTATCCTTGTTAATCTTATTTGCAACCAAAACCCTTTCTGTAAGGTACTTATTTAAAGTGGTGTTATTCACCTTCTTTTTCCTCGAGCTGCCTCTTGGCATGGCCGAGCTCTTGCTCCGACCGCTCAAGGTCCTTCTTCAGCGCCTCGACCTCCGCCGTTAATGCGACAGAGGCCAACAGCGCAGCCTGCAAACCCATATTGACATATTTTTAGAAACCCTGCGTATATCTTGTTAGATCCTTAGTCCGGCTTTTCTTTCCGAACACCGAACTAAGCATCAGGGGCTACTGTCTATGTGGTATTACATTACATAATTTTAACTTCTTACCTCAAACCCTGTTAGAAGGCTGCTGCAGGCCTCGGTAAGCCTGCTCTTGGCGAGCTGGACCTTCTCAATCACCGCACTCATGAGAGTGCGGTGTTCTTCCTCGATGGAAGCGCCTTTAGCGCCTCCGGCAGAGTTATCCGCGCCCGGTTGGGCGGAGGCCGCCGCGTCACGGTCTGCCCTTCTTTGAAGGGCCGCTTGCGGACTCGGAACCACTACGGGTTCCGATGTAGAGTCCGGCACAAAGTCCGGGAGGTCGCCTGACGGCGCCTCTGGAGCCTCCTCCTGATGGGTCCCCTCTTGGGATCCCACCTTGGCGTCCTCGTCGGTGCGTGGGGTAGAGGCGGTCGGGACGGAATTTACTTCCGACGAGGCCAACGACCCGCTCATCGAGTCGGGAAGATCATCCCTGGCCGGACTACGGACAGAATGCGGCGTTAGAAGGATACTTCATGACAGGAAAGATACGGCATATGAATGATCTGAATACTTACGATCTAGCCGGAGGCCTGGCCCTTGGAGGCCATTCATCCTCGCCAACGCTGATGTTGGCGAAACTGTCCGGGGGGATAGTCCTCCCCCTCTTGGACCCTTCGGCCGCCCCGATTGGGGAAGCCTTCCTCTTCTTCTCTCCCTCCTCCGAGAGAGAGTACTCCTCCTCTTCGTCGTCTTCGGGGGAGGAGTCCTCGTCATCGTCAGACGCCTGATTACGGGAACTCTTTTGAGTCCCCGTGGCCACCTTCTTGGCCTTCTTCTCCGGCACCACGTGCGGTGCCGGAACCAGCAGCCCTGCTAAGCGGGCATCCACTGGTTCTTCTGGCATGGGAGCCGGGCTGATGAGCAACTCGGCCTTCTCCATCCATTCCTGTCAAAGGAAGAGGCAGATTAAAAACCTCACTAGAGTCAATCTAATTACCACAAGTGTCCCGTAATGGGGTTGAATCACTTACCTCGTCGATCGGAGATCGCGAGCTGAATCATGCGGTCTTGATCATGGATGCGGGGCTTCGCGCCTTGAACAGCACCCTCCGTGCACCTTCGTGTCGTGTCGAAGAGCCCGCCAACGTCTGGTGCTGTTCGGATTAAACTCCCACAAATTGAATGCCCGTTCTTGGCATGGGAGAATCCGCCGGAGGAGCATGACTTGGACCACATCGAGAAGCCGGAGCCTATTGCTCACCATCTTCTTGATGCAGGCTCGGAGTCCCGTCACCTCCACCGGATCACCCCACTGCAAGCCCTTCTCTTTCCAGGAGGTGAGCTGTGTGGGGATTCCTGATCTAAATTCGGGGGCCGTCGCCCATGTAGGCTTGCGCGGCTCGGTGATGTAGAACCACCCCGATTGCCACCCCTTGACGGAGTCCACGAAGGTCCCTTCTAGCTAAGGGACGTTGGGCAGCTTGCCCAACATGGCGCCTCTGCATTCCGCTTGCGTCCCCTTCACAACCTTCGGCTTGACGTTGAAGGTCTTGAGCCACAGGCCGAAGTGGGGCTGGATGCAGAGAAAGGCCTCGCACACGACGATAAACACCGAGATGTTGAGGATGAAGTTCGGCGCCAGATCGTGGAAATCCAGGCCGTAGTAAAACAGGAGCCCCCGAACGAATGGATGGAGCGGAAAGCCCATTCCAGCGGAGGAAGTGGGGAAGGAAGACGACCCTCTCATGAGGCCCTGGGGTAGGGATGAGCTACCCCGCGTCGGGCAGCCGATGCGCGATATCGCTGGAAAGGTATCCAGCGTCGCGCAGCTTGGTGATGTCCTCCTCCTTAGCGGTGGATGCCATCCATTTACCTCCCGCTCCGGACATATTCGGAGAAAGGTCGAGGTGAGATGCGCGAGCTTGGGCGTTGGAGCTTGAGTTCGCAGGGATGGATGAGCAAAGGAGGAAGAAGGCGTAGGTGAGAAGGTAAATCCTTATCCCTTATATATAGGCGGACAAAACTATGCGTCCCTCACCGGCCCGGTAAAACTCGCTTATCTCCCAAGCGCCACCATCAATGGCGCGGATGGGTTACCCACGCACGTATTGATGAGGATCCCGGAATAAGGGGAACACGATCTCTGCTTCGACAAGACGTGCCAAGGAAACCGCTTCGCTAAACGTGCTGAGGTGGAATAGTAAAAAATGATTCAAACAAGGGCTTGGCTGTGGTGTGATGTCACGCCGCATAATACGTCAGAAGATTGAGCTAAGTGTATATTTTATTCTCTCTACGGTGGAATGTGGAATTTATTTTGCAGAGCCGGACACTATCCTGGTGTTCATTATCTTCTCCGAATTATTCAAGGGAGGAACCCGCCTTGCAATGCCGAACATTATGCACGCCGGACTTATCGTCATTGAAGACTGGTTCAGGGGCTACTGAGGGAGTCCTGGACTAGGGGGTGTTCGGACAGCCGGACTATCAATATCCGCCGGACTCCCAGACTACGAAGATACAAGATTGAAGACTCCGGCTCGTGTCCGGATGGTACTTTCCTTGGCGTGGAAGGCAAGCTTGCCGATACGGATATGTAGATCTCCTACCATTGTAACCGACTCTGTGTAACCCTAGCCCTCTCCGGTGTCTATATAAACCGGAGGGCCTTAGTCCGTAGGACGAAGATACATCTCAACAATCATACCATAGGCTAGCTTCTAGGGTTTAGCCTCCTTGATCTCGTGGTAGATCTACTCTTGTACTACCCATATCATCAATATTAATCAAGCAGGACGTAGGGTTTTACCTCCATCGAGAGGGCCCGAACCTGGGTAAAAACATTGTGTCCCTCGTCTCTTGTTACCATCCGCCTAGACGCAGTTCGGGACCCCCTACCCGAGATCCGCCGGTTTTGACACCGACAAAGAGACTTCCCAATCTCCTCCTATTATTTCTTATGATGAATCAGGTAACGAGGAGGAGCTTTCTATTCAACCAATCTCATCAATAAGGAGATCAAAGAGGAAGGTTGAACCTACACATAATGTGAAGAAGAAAAAGAAAAGAAGGAGCAACAAAGGTAAAAAGGTATCCCTCCCAAATGATGTTGCTCCTACTACTCATTGTGATGATGATAATTGCTTTACTATTGGTGCTATCCATATTTTTAATGATGAGAGTAATTATGCTTATGATATGAAAGGGCCCAAGCTTGGGGAAGCTATGTTTGATGGGGATGAATTATTTGAGAATATATTTGCTGGAATTAATGTTTGTCCCAAGCTTGGGGATGCTATGTTTAATGAAGATGATATTTTTAGCATCCCAAGTTTTGATTTGCAAAGTTGTTATGATGATAGCATGCCTCCTACGTATGATGACTATACTGATGAAAGTGGGTTTGGAAGAGTGTCAACTTTAGGAAGTAGTGATCCCACTAGTTTGGAGGATGTTGAATCTTATTGTGATGAATATGAAAGTGGATTTGGAAGAGTGTCAACTTTATTTAGTGATTCCACTATCTTAGGAGAGGTTTCAATCGATTATGATGAGAACAAAGTTGCTACTTATGATGATTATTGTGATGAAACTTATGCTATAAAAAGTAGTGATGATTATATTTATAAAACTTGTCATGATTATGATTACCCTTTTTCTGAACATTACTCTTTTAATGTGGAAACAAGTTTTAGTGTTCAAGTCTCTTATGATACTCCCACTATTCCGAATGAGAAGAATTTTGCTTATGAGGAGAGTAGTAAATTCTCTATGAAAGTAGATCATGAAAAGAATGCTTTAGGTGCTGGTTACATTGTTGAATTCATTCATGATGCTACTGAAAATTATTATGAGGGAGGAACATGTGCTTGTAGGAGTTGCAATAATGTCAAGTTTCCTCTCTATGTGCTTCAATTTTTGAACTTATCCTTGTTTTACCTTCCTATGCTAATTGATTATCGTTTACATAAGTTGTTTGCTCACAAAATCCCTATGCATAGGAAGTGGGTTAGACTTAAATGTGCTAGTCATATGCTTCATGATGCTCCCGTCATGTTTCAACTCTTATCTTTTATGTGAGCATCATTGTCATCATCATGCCTAGCTAGAAAGGCATTAAAGAAAAACGCTTGTTGGGAGACAACCCAATATTTACCCCTACTGTTTTTGTGTGTCCGCATGATTATGCTACTGTAGTAATCATGTCTTATAGCTTTTGTTTCAATAAAGTGCCAAGTAAGACCTTTAGGATAGCTTACGGTGATAGTTGTGTTGATCCTGCTGAAAATCAGAAACTTTTGCACCCAGTAAATTAGTTTGGATAATTCACAGAAACATGCTTCTGATCTGATTCTTTTTTGTCTGGATTTATAAACAAATTTATTAGAACTTCCTAATTTGGTAGGATTTTTGGAGTTTAAGAAGTATACATTTGAAACAGATTACTACAGACTGTTCTGTTTTTGACATATTCTGTTTTCTATGTGTTGTTTGCTTATTTTGATGAATCTATGAGTATTATCGGAGGGTATGAACCATAGATAAGTTGGAATACAGTGTATATTACACCAATATGAATTTAGAATGAGCTCATTACATTACCTAAGTGGTGGTTTTATTTTCTTATACTAACGGAGCTTACGAGTTTTCTATTGAGTTTTGTGTTGTGGAGTTTTCAAGTTTTGGGTAAAGATTCGATGGACTATGGAATAAGAAGTGGCAAGAGCCTAAGCTTGGGGATGCCCAAGGCACCCCAAGGTAATATTCAAGGACAACCAAGAGCCTAAGCTTGGGGATGCCCCAGAAGGCATCCCCTCTTTCGCCTTCGTTCATCGGTAACTTTACTTGGAGCTATATTTTTATTCACCACATCATATGTGTTTTGCTTAGAGCGTCATTTTATTTTCTTTAGCTTTGCTTGCTGTTTGAATAAAGTATAAAGATCTGAAATTATTAAATGAGAGAGATTCTTCGCATAGTTGCATAATTATTTAGCTACTCATTGACCTTCACTTATATCTTTTGAGCGTGATAATTTTTGCTCTAGTGCTTCACTTAGATCTTTTAGAGCACAGTGGTAGATTTGTTTTAAAGAAACTATTGATCTCTCATGCTTCACTTAGATTATTTTGAGAGTCATTAATAGCATGGTAATTTGCTTAATATTAATATACTTGGTGTTCAAGATATGTGAAACTTTCTTTTGAGTGCGTTGAATACTAAGATAAGTTTGATGATTGATAATTGTTTTGAGATATGGAGGTGATAATATCAAAGTCGTGCTAGTTGGGTAATTGTAAATTTGAGAAATGCTTGTGTTGAAGTTTGCAAGTCCCGTAGCATGCACGTATGGTTAAAGTTGTGTAACAAATTTGAAACATGAAGTGTACCTGGCTTGTGCATCCTTATGAGTGGCGGTCGGGGACGAGCGATGGTCTTTTCCTACCAATCTATCCCCCTAGGAGCATGCGCGTAGTACTTGATTTTTGATGGCTTCTAAATTTTTGCAATAATTATATGAGTTCTTTTGACTAATGTTGAGTCCATGGATTATACGCACTCTCACCTTTCCGCCTTTGCTAGCCTCTTCGGTACCGTGCATTGCCCTTTCTCACCTTGAGAGTTGGTGCAAACTTCGCCGGTGCATCCAAACCCCATGATACGATACACTCTATCACACATAAACCTCCCTATATCTTCCTCAAAATAGCCACCATACCTACCTATCATGGCATTTCCATAGCCATTCCGAGATATATTGCCATGCAACTTCCATCATCATCATCATGACATACATTACTTTTGTCATATTGCCATTGCATGATCATGTAGTTGACATCGTATTTGTGGCAAAGCCACCATGCATTATTTTTCATACGTGTCACTCTTGATTCATTGCACCATCCCGGTACACCGCCGGAGGCATTCATATAGAGTCATACCTTGTTCTAAGTATTGAGTTGTAATTGTTGAGTTGTAAGAAAAATAGAAGTGTGATGATCATCATTATTAGAGCATTGTCCCAAGTGAGGAAAGGATGATGGAGACTATGATTACCCCATAAGTCGGGATGAGACTCCGGACAAAAAAAAAAGAAAAAAGAAAGGCCAAAAAAAGGGAGAAGAAAGGCCCAAACAAAAAAAAGAGAGAAAAAGAGAGAAGCGACAATGCTACTATCCTTTTACCACACTTGTGCTTCAAAGTAGCACCAAGATCTTCATGATAGAGAGTCTCTCATTTTGTCACTTTCATATACTAGTGGGAATTTTCCATTATAGAACTTGGCTTGTATATTCCAATGACGGGCTTCCTCAAAATGCCCTAGGTCTTCGTGAGCAAGCAAGTTGGATGTACACCCACTTAGTTTCTTTTGTAGAGCTTTCATATACTTATAGCTCTAGTGCATCCGTTGCATGGCAATCCCTACTCCTCATGTTCACATCAATTAATGGGCATCTCCATAGCCCGTTGATTATCCTCGTCAATGTGAGACTTTCTGCTTTTTTGTCTTCTCCACACAATCCCCATCATCATATTTTATTCCACCCATAGTGCTATATCCATGGCTCGCGCTCATATATTGCGTGAAGGTTGAAAAAGTTTGAGATTATTTGAGTATGAAACAATTGCTTGGCTTGTCATCGGGGGTATAGAAGTTGGGAACATTTTTGTGTGACGAAAATGAAGCATAGCCTAACTATACGATTTTGTAGGGATGAACTTTCTTTTGCCATGTTATTTTGAGAGGACATGATTGCTTTGATTAGTATGCTTGAAGTATTATTATTTTTATGTCAATATGAACTTTTGTCTTGAATCTTTCGGATCTGAATATTCATATCATAATTAAGAAGATTTACATTGAAATTATGCCAAAGTATCACTCCACATCAAAATTCTTTTTATCATTTACCTACTCGAGGACGAAAGCGAGAATTAAGCTTGGGGATGCTTGATACGTCTCCAACGTATCTACAATTTTTGATTGCTCCATGCTACTTTATCTACTGTTTTGGGCAATATTGGGCTTTATTATCCACTTTTATATTATTTTTGGGACTAACCTATTAACCGGAGGCCCAGCCCAGATTTGCTGTTTTATGCCTATTTCAGTGTTTCGAGGAAAAGGAATATCAGACGGAGTTAAAACGGAACGAAATCAACTAGAGAAGTTATTTTTGGAAGGAAAGCAACCTGATAGACTGTGAGTACATGTCAGGGGAGTCCCGGGCTGCCCACGAGGGTGGGGGAACGCCCACCCCCCTGGGCGCGCCCCCTGCCTCGTGAGCACCCCGGAGGTCCACCGACATACCCCTTGCACCCATATATACCTACGTACCCTAAAACTTCCAGAACAGAAGATAGATCGGGAGTTCCGCCGCAAGCCTCTGAGCCACCAAAACCAATCGGGACCTGTTCCAAGACACCTGCCGGAGGGGGATCCCATCACCGTGGCCATCTTCATCATCCGGCGCTATCCATGATGAGGAGGGAGTAGTTCACCCTCGGGGCTGAGGGTATGTACCAGTAGCTATGTGTTTGATCTCTCTCTCTCTCTCTCTCTCTCATGTTCTCTCTCGTGTTCCATCTATGGCACGATCTTGATGTATCCCGGGCTTTGCTATTGTAGTTTGATCTTATGATGTTTCTCCCCCTCTACTCTCTTGTGATGAATTGAGTTTCCCCTTTTGAAATTATCTTATAGGATTGAGTCTTTTATGAGAACACTTGATGTATGTCTTGCCTTGATTATCTGTGGTGACAATGGGATATCATGTGCCACTTGATGTATGTTTTGGTGATCAACTTGCGGGTTTCGTGACATTGGGAACCTATGCATAGGGGTTGGCACACGTTCTTGACTCTTCGATAGAAACTTTGGGGCACTCTTTGAAGTACTTTTATGTTGGTTGGATGAATCTGAGATTGTGTGATGCATATCGTATAATCATGCCCACGGATACTTGAGGTGACAATGGAGTATCTAGGTGACATTAGGGTTTTGGTTGATTTGTGTCTTAAGGTGTTATTCTAGTATGAACTCTTTTATAGATCGACCCGAAAGAATAACTTTGAGGTGGTTTCGTACCCTACCATAATCTCTACATTTGTTCTCCGCTATTAGTGGCTTTGGAGTGACTCTTTGTTGTATGTTGAGGGCTTGTTATATTATCTATCTATGTTATTATTGTTGAGAGAACTTGCACTAGTGAAAGTATGAACCCTAGGCCTTGTTTCCTATCATTGCAATACCGTTTACGCTCACTTTTATCATTAGTTACCTTGCTGTTTTTATTATTTTAGATTACAAAAACCTATATCTACTATCCATATTGCACTTGTATCACCATCTCTTCGCCGAACTAGTGCACCTATACAATTTACCATTGTATTGGGTGTGTTGGGGACACAAGAGACTCTTTGTTATTTGGTTGCAGGGTTTCTTGAGAGAGACCATCTTCATCCTACGCCTCCTACGGATTAATAAACCTTAGGTCATCCACTTGAGGGAAATTTGCTACTGTCCTACAAACCTGTGCACTTGGAGGCCCAACAACGTCTACAAGAAGAAGGTTGTGTAGTAGACATCACGTAGCAAGGACTTTTGGTGCCGTTGCCGGGGAGGTCTTTGCTCAAGTCAAGACATACCAAGTACCCATCACAAACTCATCTCCCTCGCATTTACATTATTTGCCATTTGCGTCTCGTTTTCCTCTCCCCCACTTCACCCTTGCCGTTTTATTCGCCCTCTCTTTCCCAATCTCCTCTCTCTTTCGCTTTCCTTTTTGTTTGCTCGTGTGTTAGATCGCTTACCTTGTCATAATGGCTAGTCCTCCTATCCTCGTTAATACTCCCGATCATGAAGTTCTCAATTTTATACAAAGGGAGGGAGAAAATTTAAAAGATGCTTGCATAGAATTTGCAATGCTCAAAATAGATCTACCAGTAAGCAATCCACTTCCGTTCTTCTTCGTATTTTTTATGTAGGCATTACTCCTTGGAATAGTTATATTCTTGATACCATTACCGGAGGGAACTTCTTGGGTAGCCACACTTTTGATGCTTATAATGCCATGTTAGATTTGTTTGGTCCACCCCCTCTTTTGGTTAACGGAACTGTTTTAACTTTGGAACATGTGATGCAAAGGCTTGAAATTATTGAAAATAAAGTTGCCACTGTTGAGTTAATTGAAAATTTGAATAAAAATATCCACAATCAAATAAACCAATATGGATCTAGGGTTGGAGTTACCTTGAAATTTTTTAAAGAAAAAGAACCTATAGTCAATGAAAGAATAGATCTTGATTCTACAAGAATTGGTAAACTGGAGGACATTATCACCAACTTAGGGTCTGCCTTTTCATCCGTGAAAAATACCCAAACTCCTCCTACCAAAATTGCCAAAGTCATGTATGTTCCTAAAAATAAGGGTGAATCTTCTAGTAAAGAAAGTGCCGATCTCAAATCGATAAGTGTTCATCCCAATTTTCTTGCTATCATTAAGGAACCATTTGCTACAAATGAATTTCTTGATTTCTTGCCTAAGAGCTTAATCATTACTAAAAAGAAAGAACCCCCTAAGGGCTTGTTCGGTTGGGGTGGAATTGAAGGGGATTGAGGGGGAATTAATCCCCTACAGGCCAAAATCCCTGCAAATCCCCCCCAATCCACCTGGGGATGGGATTAACCGAACAAAGCCTAAGGATTATAAGTGCTCTATTGATGAATTGAGTGCCAAAGATGGCACTACTTAGATCTATCCTCACTTTTATGCCTAGCTAGGGGCGTTAAACGATAGCGCTAGTTGGGAGGCAACCCAATTTTATTTGTGTTTTTTGCTTCTGTTTAGTAATAAATTTTGCATCTACCTTCTGTTTAGATGTTTTTTTTATGTTTTAATTAGTATTTGTGCCAAGTAGAACCTATAGGATAACCTATGGTGATAGTTAATTTGATTCTGCTGAAAAACAGAAACTTTGCACGCACGAAAATAATTTTGTTAATTCGCAGAAACGTTCTTTTTCCTTGATTCTTTTTGCTGTAGATCAATAGACAAATTTCCCAGGACTTCCTATTTTTGTAGGATTTTTAGAGTTCCAGTAGTATTCGAGAGTTATAGATTGCTACAGACTGTTCTGTTTTTGACAGATTCTGCCTTTCGTGTGTTGTTTGCTTATTTTGATGCACCTATGGCTAGTATGTAAGGGTATGAACCATATAGAACTTGGAATACAGTAGGTTTAACACCAATATAAATAAATAATGAGTTCATTACAGTACCTTATGTGGTGGTTTCGCTTTCTTGCACTAACGGAGCTTATGAGATTTCCTGTTGAGTTTTGTGTTGTGAAGTTTTCAAGTTTTGGGTAAAGATTTGATGGATTATGGAATAAGGAGTGGCAAGAGCCTAAGCTTGGGGAATGCCCATGGCACCCCAAGATATTCAAGAATAGCCAAAATCCTAAGCTTGGGGATGCCCCCGGAAGGCATCCCCTCTTTCATCTTCGTTCATCGGTAACTTTGGAACATGTGATGCAAAGGCTTGAAATTATTGAAAATAATGTTGCCACTGTTGAGTTAATTGAAAATTTGGATAAAAAGATCCACAATCAAATTAACCAATATGGATCTAGGGTTGGAGTTACCTTGAATTTTTTTAAAGAAAAAGAACCTATAGTCAATGAAAGAATAGATCTTGATTGCACTTCACTTGTATCTTTTGAGTGTGGCTTTATAGAATGCTTTATATGCTTCACTTATATCATTTGAAGTTTGGATTGCCTGTTTCTCTTCACATAGAAAGCCGCCATTTGTAGAATGCTCTTTTGCCTCACTTATATTTGTTAGAGCGTGGGCATACCTTTTGTAGAAAGAATTAAACTCTCTTGCTTCACTTATATCCTTTTAGGGAGATGACAGGAATTGGTCATTCACATGGTTAGTCATAAAATCCTACATAAACTTGTAGATCGCTGAATATGATATGTTTGATTCCTTGCAATAGTTTTGAGATATATAGGTGATAACATGTGGGAGGTACTAGTAGATGGTTGTGTTCAGTAAGGATGTTTGTGTTAAGGTTTGTGATTCCCGAAGCATGCACGTATGGTCTATTAACTATGTAACCAAATTGGCGTGCATTGTATTTTGATTGTTTATCTTTGCATGAAGGCCGGGGGTGCACGATGGTTAACTCTTACCAACCTCCCCCCTAGGAGCATGCGCGTAGTACTTTGTTTCAAGGGATAATAAATTTTTGCAATAAGTATGTGAGTTCTTTATGACTAATGTTGAGTCCATGGATTATACGCACTCTCACCCTTCCATATTGCTAGCCTCTTCGGTACCATGCATTGCCCTTTCTCACCTCGAGAGTTGATGCAAACTTCGCCGGTGGATCCAAACCCCGTGATACGATACGCTCTATCACACATAAGCCTCCTTATAAGTTCCTCAAAACAGCCACCATACCTACCTATCATGGCATTTCCATAGCCATTCCGAGATATATTGCCATGCAACTTCCAGCATCATCATATACATGACTTGAGCATTCATTGTCATATTGCCTTGCATGATCGTAAGATAGCTAGCATGATGTTTTCATGGCTTGTCCGTTTTTTGATGTCATTGCTACGGTAGATCATTGCACATCTCGGTACATTGCCGGAAGCATTCATATAGAGTCATATCTTTGTTCTAGTATCGAGTAGTAAGTAAATAAAAGTGTGATGATCATCATTATAGAGCATTGCCCCATGAAAAAAAAGAAAAAAGAAAAAAAGAAAAAAGGAAAGGCCAAAGAAGCCTAAATAAAAAAGGGGGCCAAAGAAGCCCACCGAAAAAAAGAAAAAAAAAAGAAAAAAAGGAAAATAAAAGGGGCAATGTTACTATCCTTTTCCACACTTGTGCTTCAAAGTAGCACCATGTTCTTCATATAGTGAGTCTCCTATATTGTCACTTTCATATACTAGTGGGAATTTTCATTATAGAACTTGGCTTGTATATTCCAACGATGGGCTTCCTCAAATGCCCCAGGTCTTCATGAGCAAGCAAGTTGGATGCACACCCACTTAGTTTTCAGTTTGAGCTTCCATACACTTATAGCTCTAGTGCATCCGTTGCATGACAATCCCTACTCCTCGCATTGACATCAATTGGTGGGCATCTCCATAGCCCGTTGATTAGCCGCGTCGATATGAGTGTTTCTCCCTTTTTGTCTTCTCCACATAACCTCTACTATCAAATTCTATTCCACCCATAGTGCTATATCCATGGCTCATGCTCATGTATTGCATGAAGGTTGAAAAAGTTTGAGAATACTAAAGTATGAAACAATTGATTGGCTAACACCGGGATAGGCATGAGGGATACCTTGTGTTAAGAAAAGGGAGCATACAAGACTATATGATTTTGTAGGGATAACGTTCTGGAAGCATTGATATTTTGAAAGTATTATTGTTTTTATGTGAAATGATAGACTATTGCTTTGAATCACTCGTGTCTTAATATTCTTGCCATGATTAGACATATGATCAAGATTATGCTAGGTAGCATTCCACATCAAAAATTATCCTTTTATCATTTACCTACTCGAGGACGAGCAGGAATTAAGCTTGGGGATGCTGATACGTCTCCGTCATATCTATAATTTTTGATTGTTCCATGCCAATATTATTCAACTTTCATATACTTTGGGCAACTTTTTATACTATTTTTTGGGACTAACATATTGATCCGATGGCCCAAAAGCAGTTCGATCATTGCATGTTTTATGTTTCGCAGAAACCCCATATCAAACGGAGTTCAAACGGGATAAAAACAGATGGAGAATTATTTTGGAACATTTGTGATTTCTGGGAAGTAAAATCAACACAAGACGGTGCCTGAGGTGGCCAGGAGATAGGGGCCCATGCCCACTCCAGGTGGGCGCGCCCCCACCCTCCTGGGCTACTCGTAAGGTGGTTGATGCCCTTCTTTGGCCGCAAGAAAGCTAATTTTTGGAAAATGATCTGGGCAAAGGTTTCAATCCAATCGGAGTTATGGATCTCCGGATATAAAAGAAACGGTGCCAGGGCAGAATTCCAAAACGCAGAAACAGAGAGATAGATCCAACCTCGGAGGGGATCTCACCCCTCCCACGCCATGGGATCCAAGGACCAGAGGGGAAACCCTTCTCCCATCTAGGGAGAAGGTCAAGGAAGAATAAGAAGAAGGGGGGCTCTCTCCCCCTTGCTTCCGGTGGCGCCGAAACGTCGCTGGGGGCCATCATCATCACCGCGATCTTCACCAACACCTCCGCCATCTTCACCAACATCTCCATCACCTTCCCCCCTCTATCTACAGTGGTCCACTCTCCCGCAACCCGCTGTACCCTCTACTTGAACATGGTGCTTTATGCTTCATATTATTATCCAATGATGTGTTGCCATCCTATGATGTCTGAGTAGATTTTCGTTGTCCTATTGGTGGTTGATGAATTTCTATGATTGATTTAATTTGCTTATGGTTATGTTGCTGTCCTTTGGTGCCCATCATATGAGCGCATGCGTGGATCACACCATAGGGTTAGTTGTATGTTGATAGGACTAAGTATTGGAGGGCTAGAGTGACAGAAGCTTCAACCTAGCATAGAAATTGATGCATACGAGATTGAAGGGGGACCAATATATCTTAAAGCTATGGTTGGGTTTTTCCTTAATGAACGTTAGTAGTTGCGGATGCTTGCTAATGGTTCCAATCGTAAGTGCATAGAATTCCAAGTCAGGGATGACATGCTAGCAGTGGCCTCTCCCACATAATACTTGCTATCGGTCTAGTAAAGTAGTCAATTGCTTAGGGACAATTTCACAACTCCTACCACCACGTTTCCACACTCGCTATATTTAGTTTATTGCATCTTTATCTAAACAGCCCCTACTTTTTATTTACGCGTTCTTTATTATCTTGCAAACCTATCCTGTCACACCTGCAAAGTACCTCTAGTTTCATACTTGTTTTAGGTAAAGCGAACGTCAAGCGTGTGTAGAGTCGTATCAGTGGCCGATAGGACTTGAGAGAGTATTTGTTCTACCTTTAGCTCCTTGTTGGGTTCAACACTCTTACTTATCGAAAGAGGCTACAACTATCCCGTATACTTGCGGGTCATCAGTTGCACAGGCCCTGTCCCATCGGCATCAGACCCTGCCGGGGGCCTTGCCTTGCTGGGACTAGACCCTGCCGGGGGGCTGGCTCACCATCCACCAGTCCTGCCGTTGCCACTGCCCCCTCTTCAACCTCCCTCTGTGCCACTAGTGCGGCGCTGACCACTTGATTCGTTACCGCTAGATATAGCAACAACGGCTCTTGTGGTTTAGGTGCAACAAGTATCGGCATGGAGGAGAGGTATTTCTGCAAGTCCTGCAGCGCTGCTTCGGCCTCTGGGGTCCACTCCATTGGGCCCGCCTTTTCAAGATTTTGAAAAAGGGAAGGGCACGCTCGGCAGACTTGGAGATGAATCTGCTCATGGCAGCAACACAGCCAGTGAGCCGACGCACATCCTTGATCCGCCTAGGTGCCTCAATCTGCTCAATGGCCTTGATCTTGTCTGGATTCACCTCAATCCCATGCTGTGACACAAAGAACCCGAGAAGCTTGCCGGACGGAATGCCAAAGACACACTTCTTAGGGTTCAGCTTGAGGTTGATCTTGCACAAATTTGCAAACGTCTCTTCCAAATCTTGCACAAGTGTTACCTTGTCCTTGGTTTTGAGGACTATGTCATCCATATAAGCTTCCATATTTCTATGTAGTTGGGGCTCAAAACCAATTTGGGCTGCTCTTGCAAAGGTTGAGCCAGCATTCTTTAACCCGAAAGGCATTTGTAAAAAGCAATACGTAACACACGGGGTGATGAATGTTGTCTTCTCCTCATCTTCTCTCGTCATGAAAATCTGGTGATATCCTGAGTAGGCGTCAAGGAATGACAACAGGTCACACCCGGCCGTGGAGTCAACAATCTGGTTGATGCGCGACAACGTGAAAGGGTCTTTTGGACAGGCCTTATTGATATCTGTGTAATCAATACACAGCCTTCACTTCCCATTTGCCTTGCGTACCACCACCGGATTGGCCAACCACTTCGGGTGCAGCACTCCTCTCACCAATCCTGCCGCTTCCAACTTCTTAATCTCTTCTGTGATGAACTCCTGCCTTTCCAAATCTTGCTTCCTGACCTTCTGCTTGACGGGTCGCGCACAAGGACACACAGCAAGATGGTGCTCAATCACTTTCCTGGGAATGCCGGTGATGCCGGATGCTTGCCATGCAAAAACATCGACATTCGCCCACAGGAAAGCGACGAGCGTGCCTTCCTATTTGCTATCAAGGGTGGAGCTTATGGTGAAAGCCCCTCCCGTGCCATCCTCTTTGATGGACACCTTCTTGGTCTCTGGTGGTGCAACTCTGGAATTCTTGCTCTTGTCGGTGGAGCTCTCTGGCACGTCCTCGACGGGAGCACAACACTCCGGAGAGGTGCGCTTGCCGGAGTGGGTGCGAGAGGTCTTGCCGGTCTTCTTCCCTCCGAGGCTTCAGCGGCAGGAGCAAGTGCCTTGGCGGTAGTTGCTGCGACTGCTTCCCTAGTTGGTCAGCGCATATCAGTGCATCCTTCTTGTCGGAGGGGATGGTGATGACGGTCATCGGCCCAGGCATCTTCAGCGTGTTGTAGGCGTAATGCGACGCCTCCATGAACTTGGCTAGTGCCGGGCGGCCGAGGATCCCGTTGTAGGGCAAGAGGATCTCGGCCACATCAAAGATAATCCTCTCCGTCCTGTAGTTCAACTCTCCACCAAACGTCACGGGCAGCGTGACCTTACCCTTCGACTGACTCCTTCCCGGGTTGACCCCTTGAAACATGCCCGTCTCTTCGAGGTCTCCATCAGGAATCTGCAGCATTTCGATCACAACAGGCGAGATTAAGTTCAGACCGGCCCCGCCGTCAACTAGCATCTTCGTCACCTTGAGGTTACGTATCGTTTGTGAAACCAACAATGACAGACACCCGACCGTAGTTGTGTGATCAGGATGGTCCTCGATGTCAAAGATGATAGGCATGCTGGACCACTTTAGTGGCTTCTGTGTGTCGAATGATGGCTCCGTCGCCGTGATCTCACGCGCCCACTGCTTGAGCTGGCGGTGAGAGGTGTGCAACGAGGCGTCACCGTCGACGCACATGGCCTCCGTAGCTTTCTAAACTCATGATCGCCAGACTCGTCGTCCTCGCCATGATCATCGTCTTCCTGCTTCTTGTCGCAGCCCCGGGCGGGCCTCTCTTGTTGGTTATCCTTGCCGCGGCGGCCTCCTTGGCCGCCACGCTTCTTGCAGGATCCTTCGGCACCGTCCTCACCCTTCTCCTTGTCCCGCCTCTCATATTCAGCCTTTTGCTTCTCAGCAAGCAGCTCAACTTCTCGACAGTTCTGGAGGTCGTGGCCCTTGGTGCGGTGGATCTTGCAATACTGCTTCTTGGAGCTTCCTAGCTTGTCGGCAGCCGCCAAAGCCCGGCAAGCGACACACCCGGCAATTTCCTTGCTGGGGTCGCTTGCTTTGGCCTTCTTGGCAGCACCGGTGTCGTCGGACCCCTTGACAGCAAGCACGGTCTGGCCCTTGCGCTTTCTGTTGCGGCACCGACCCTTCTTCGTCGGGGCGGCGGTGTCTTCATTTGTGGAGTTGGTTTCCGCATCGGCGTCCTCGCCGGGGTACTTCCTCCCCTCTTCAGCTTGAGTGCACCTATCGGCCAGAGCATAAAGTTTGGCTACATCCTTGACCTTGTTCATCGCCAGCTCTTCACGCATCTTACGATTGCGTACATTCTGATGGAATGCGCTGATCATGGCGGCAGGGTGAACGTCGGGGATGTTGTACTGCACCCGACTGAACCTCTGTATGTACTTGCGCAGACTTTCACCTTCCCTCTGGGGGATGATATGCAGATTGCTTGCTTGGCCATGAGCTTGATGGCCTCCAGTGAAGGCGCCAACGAACTCACGACACAAATCCGACCAAGAAGAAATGGAATCCGCCAGCAAGTGCGTCAACCATGACATGACATTGGGCTTAAGTGCCAACGGGAAGTAATTGGCAAGCACCTTGCCGTCGCGTGCTCCAGCAGCTTGCATCGCGATGGTGTAGATGCTGAGGAACTCGGACGGGTGGGTCTTGCCATTGTACTTCTCGCCAACGTCGGGCTTGAACGTGCGGTGGGAGGGCCACTAGAACTACCGCAGCTCACGGGTAAAGGCTGGGCAACCCACCTCGTAAGGTAGGCCACCGTAGCCTTCCGGTGTCGGGTGGTCCATAGTGGGCCCTGCCCGCCTATCTGACTAGTGGCGCGCATCACGCCAGCGCTCGATGGTGGTTCGAGCGTCTTCAAGGGCTCGTTCCCAAAGGACTTGGTGCTGATCGTGGTGGGTCCGTGGATCGGACGACGCTATGGAAATGTTATCACAAGCGTCATCATGACGGATCGACACCCGCGGTAGCTAGCGTGGGGGAGGAGAGTGCATCGTGGGATGTCGGTGGGAACAACACCTATGGGATCACTGGAATCCCTACTACGGTCGGCGGGCGCGGGGTCATGCAAAGAGCAGGTCTAAGAGATAGCACACAGATCGTTTACCCAGGTTCGGGCCGCGAGGATGCGTAATACCCTAGTCTTGCTTTGGTGTATATTGGAGTGTTCTTGAGCTAGCTATGGTGCGTGTCTTGCTCAAAAGAGCCGAATCCTTCTCTCGTACGCCTCGGGCCTCCTTTTATAGGAAAAAGGGGATGCCACAGTGGCACACAGGAGGTGGAAAGTGCATGCGGTGGCTGAGTTTATCCTCTCGCAGCGTCGGACAAACGCATTTTAATGCGCTACCGACGTGCCCTTCTTGCTGTCACCGCTTCGCCTCGTTTAGACACGCGTCGGGGCCAGCGCGGCGTGCAGTGTCATGTAGGCTGGCAGGCTGCTGACCTGGTGCGGTGGCAGGGTCTTCACGAAGATCTGCATGCCACCATGCAGGTGCTTGCTGAGTTGGTCTCGAGGGCGCACGTCGCCACGCAGGTGCGTGCCTAGCTGGCTGGGCTGGCAGCTGCATGGGAACGGTGGTGGAGCCTTGGCAGGTGCGGGCCTGGCAGCGACCCTGGTGATGTTTTTGGCAAGGGTCTTGCTGGGGCCCCGGCAAGGGTCTTGCCGTGGCGTCACGGTCATCCCCGGCAAGGATCTTGCCGGAGGTCTTGTGGATTTCCTTGGCAAGGATCTTGCCGAGAATCGTCGTCTTCTGGTCCTCATCTGATCTTGTGTGTTAATGATCTTCACAAAGATCGGCATGCCACCATAGATGTGCCTCCCGAGCCTTGGTTCCAACGTGGTTGGTGGCGTTGAAAATCTCGGGCTCGAAAGTGGCGCGCTCTGCTGGCGTCATGCAAGTTGCCCCAGCAAGGCTCTTGCCGGGGCCGCGGAGACCGCCCCGGCAAGGGTCTTGCCGGGGGAGTCCACCTCGCCCTCTTGCTCTTTGTGCTTCTGGTCTTGGTGTTGCTTTGATGGTCTCGTGGCTTCGGCTTCCCTCCTCTGCCTTGCTAAGTGTGGCCGCGGGCACGACTCTGACTGCCCGTGCACAAGTAAAGGGGTATAAAGTAGAGCCCCTACTTCAATACACCCACAATAGCCTATGTTGTAGCTCCCCTATATTTTTTTGATATGTTCCTAGAGAAAACTAAGTTGAAATATGATAGTAGCAATGATGCGGACTGGGTCCGTGATCTGGGGATTATCCTCATTGCTGCACAGAAGAATTATGTCCTTGATGAACCGCTAGGTGTCAGACCTATTGCAGGAGCAGATGCAGACGTTATGAACGTTCGGCAAGCTCGATATGATGACTACTTGATAGTTTAGTGCGCCATGCTTTACGGCTTAGAATCGGGCCTTCAAAGATGTTTTGAATGCCACGGAGCATATGAGATATTTCAAAAGCTGAAATTGGTATTTCAGACTCATGCTCGTGTCGAGAGGTATGAGACCTTTGGCAAGTACTTTGCCTACAAGATGGAGGAGAATATCTCAGCTAGTGAGCATGTACTCAGAATGTGTGGGCACTACAATCGCTTGATTCAAGTGGGAGTTAATCTTCCAGATAAGATAATGATTGACAAAGTTCTCTAGTCACTATCACCAAGCTACTAGAACTTTGTGATGAACTATAATATGCAAGGGATGACGAAAACTGATGTGGGCAAGATGCCGAACGTGTCGATGATTTGTCCCGATCTTTTACGATGCAACGAACTCCTCCAAGTCCACGATAAAATCTTCCAATTATGCGATCAGTATGCGTAACCTGAAGATGGGGTAACGACGACCAACAGACAATCCCTCGACACACGAGGAACCTCCCGCCATAGTAGACGTAACCAGTGTGCAACCTGTCGGTGACAACGGACCTTGAGCCAATAGCTAGAAAATTCTCGCACTAGAATTCTCTTGCCAAAGTAAAATCTTCAATTAGAAAATTTCACAAAGATAAACAAAACGAACGCCCAAAGGACCGCTTCATACTAGATGTATATAAACCTCAAAATTCAACCTAATCACATGAGCCTCACAACCCTGGCTTTATATGCCAACTAGCCAAACCAGAATTGTGCCCGTTGTAGACACTTCACGGAAAACAACCTAAACAAACTAGACCCAAATCCCTTAAAATAAGGAACTACTCATGTGCTTATAGATTACGCATGGTTTCCTTTACAAACTTGGACACGTGCCAGACAATGAAAAGTGTACTATCAAACACGTCTTCTCTCTTCCTAGTACTAGTATTATTTAATTAAGGAAAGCTAATTAATCTTTCCGGCAACGCTAATTGCCTTTTCTTATAGTATTTAAATAAAAGGAAGGACTTCCCTTGAATGCTTTGGGCTCTATTAACCAGCCTATGTGTCTCAACGGAAGGAACATCAATACCAGTTCATCTCGGAGGAGTCCTGAAGTTTGGCTGCACCATGTCCTTCTTCGGTTTGATCGGTGGAGCCTCGATGCAAGAGGACTCAACTTTGTCAATGACGCCTTTCGTATATGCCCCTTTGTCAGCGACCGGCATAGTCGAAGGCGTAGATGTGCTAGCCGTGATTCGCAATGGGCACGCTACATCATCCTCCCCCACTTGACGAGAAACTGTCCTCGGTTTCATGTTGTTTTTGGGAGCCCTCTCCTTCCGTAAGGTCAAGACGAAATCTGGAGAGATTAATTTATCATTCATCGCTTTGAGTGTCCTCTGCTTCCCGTCATAAGAAAAATTGTACATGTTAGTCCTTCCAGCATGCGTCACACTACGGTCGTACCGACAAGGTCAGCCTAGTAATAAGCCACATACTTCCAATGGCAAAACATCGCATTCCACCTCATCAACATATTGCCCAATAAAAAATGGCACACACACCTTATGAGTTATTCTGAGAATTCCACAACTGTTCAACCAAACCACATGATGAGGTTCTCTATATCTCCATGTGGACAACCCAAGTTTTTCCACTAGTGCCTTACTGATTCCATTAATGCAACTACCTCCGTCTATGATTAACTTGCATGAGACACCCTTTATGTTGCATTGAGTCTCAAACAAACTATAACACTGACATTTGTCCAATTTATTTCCTCCATCACCTTGTACCCTCTTGATTTACATGTTTAGCCCACTCATAGGTACTGTCTCTCCCTCCCTTTTCAACTGGTCAAGTGCAAAAAAAAAATTCAACAAGAACTAAGTCCAATTTTGTTGCTTCTAATCCCTGCTCTTTATTTGACTTAGCATCGATAGCAGCTTGTGCTTGATAGCGCCTCTTACGATCCTCCAAATATTTTTTGAAAGAATATGATTCAAAATAAGCCCACCGTCCTTGACAAACAAACTTAAATTTCCTCCAAGAAAAAGTATCAGATTTATCAATCTGCAGCTCCTTCTTTTTTGTCAAAGATTGGCCAAGTATCAAGCTACACGCATACATATGGTATGGAAGAACATCACACAAAACTGAATCACTAAATCCACAAAATCCAAAAGGTACCTCAACTTGATGTTTTATAATCACAAATTTTCCCTGCCATGCAAGCTTATATGGGTCTGGATGCTCTATCACCGCTAGCTTCAACGCATCAACTAGAGTTTGACTCGCCAAATTTATTTTGGAAGAACGATCTATCATCATGGCGCAAGAAAAATTTCCTACCTTCACCCTTGTGTAGATCTGAAACCAAGAAAGGGCACGAGACGGATCCTTCTCACACTGTGACATCTCACCATCAAAGTAGTACTCTGTCCTCATCGCAGTTGAAGAATCTGTACCAATAAATTACAGGAAAAAAATATAAACCCAGTAATCTGATACCACTTGATGTGGGCACGGCGCCAAACGTGCCGATGATTTGTCCCGATCTTTTACGATGCAACGAACTCCTCCAAGTCCACGATAAAATCTCCCAATTACGCTATCAGTACGCTTAACCTGAAGATGGGGTAACGACGACCAACAGACAATCCCTCGACACACGAGGAACCTCCCGCCATAGTAGACATAACCAGCGTGCAATCCGTCGGTGACGACGGACCTCGAGCCAATAGCTAGAAAATTCTCAGTGTACGCACTAGAATCCTCTTGCGAAAGTAAAATCTTCAGTTCAAAAATTTCACAAAGATAAACAAAACGAACGTCCAGAGGGCCACGTCATACTAGATGTATATAAACCTCAAAATTCAACCTAATCACATGAGCCTCACGACCCTAGCTTTATATGCCAACTAGCCAAAGCAGAATTGTGCCTGTCGGAGACACGTCACGGAAAACAACTTAAACAAACTAGACCCAAATCCCTTAAAATAAGGAACTACTCATGCGCTTAAAGATTACGCATGGTTTCCTTTACAAACTTGGACACATACCAGCCAATGAAAAGTGTACTATCAAACATGTCTTCTCTATTCCTAGTATTTAATTAAAGAAAGCTAATTAATCTTTCTGGCAACGTTGATCACATATGCCTTGTCTTATATTTAAATAAAAGGAAGGACTCCCCTAGAATGCATTGGGCTCTATTAACCAGCCTATGTGTCTCGAACGGAAGGAACATCACTACCGGTTCATCTCGGAGGAGTCCTGAAGTTTGGCTGCACCATGTGAAGGAAATATGCCCTAGAGGCAATAATAAAGTTATTATTTATTTTCTTATTTCATGATAAATGTTTATTATTCATGCTAGAATTGTATTAACCGGAAACTTAGTACATGTGTGAATACATAGACAAAACATAGTGTCCCTAGTATGCCTCTACTTGACTAGCTCGTTAATCAAAGATGGTTATGTTTCCTAACCATAGACATGTGTTGTCATTTGATGAACGGGGTCACATCATTAGGAGAATGATGTGATGGACATGACCCATCCGCTAGCTTAGCATTATGATCGTTACAGGTTCATTGCTACTGCTCTCTTCCTAACTTATACATGTTCCTCAGACTATGAGATTATGCAACTCCCGAATACCGGAGGAACACTTTGTGTGCTACCAAACGTCACAACGTAAATGAGTGATTATAAAGGTGCTCTACAGGTGTCTCCGAAGGTGCTTGTTGGGTTGGCATAGATCGAGATTAGGATTTGTCACTCTGTGTTTCGGGGAGGTATCTCCAGGCCCTCTCGGTAATACTCATCACTATAAGCCTTGCAAGCATTGTGACTAATGAGTTAGTCGCGGGATGAAGTATTATGGAACGGGTAAAGAGATTTGCCAGTAACGAGATTGAACTAAGTATGATGATACCAACGATTGAATCTCGGGCAAGTAACATACCGATGACAAAGGGAACAACGTATGTTGTTATGCGGTTTGACCGATAAAGATCTTCGTAGAATATGTCGGAGCCAATATGAGCATCCAGGTTCCGCTATTGGTTATTGACCGGTGATGTGTCTCGGTCATGTCTACATAGTTCTCGAAGCCGTAGGGTCCGCACGCTTAACGTTCGATGACGATTTGTATTATGAGTTATGTGATTTGATGACCAAAGTTTGTTCTGAGTGCCGGATGAGATCATGGACGTGACGCGGAGTCTCGAAATGGTCGAGACGTAAAGATCGATATATTGGCAGGCTATATTCGGACATCGGAAAGGTTTCGAGTGATTTGGGTATTTTCCGGAGTACCGAAGAGTTACGGGAATTCACCGTGGGAAGTAATGGGCCTTAATGGGCCATACGGGAAAGGAGAGAAGGGCCTCAAGGGGTGGCCGCGCCCCCCACCCCCATGGGCTGGTCCGAATTGGACTAGGAGGGGCGGCGCCCCCTTCCTTCCTTCTCCCCTATTCCTCCTTCCCTCCTTCTCCTACTAGGAATAGGAAAGAGGAGGGGAATCCTACTTGGACTGGGGAGTCCTAGTAGGATTCCCACACCTGGCGCTCCCCCCTTGGGCCGGCCACCTATTCCCTCCCCTCCTTTATATACGTGTCCAGGGGGCACCCCATAGACACACAAGTTGATCTTTAGCCATGTGCAGTGCCCCCCCACAGTTTTCCACCTTAGTCATATCGTCGTAGTGCTTAGGTGAAGCCCTGCGCCGGTAACTTCATCATCACTGTCACCACGCCGTTGTGCTGACGGAACTCTCCCTCGGCCTCAGCTGGATCTAGAGTTCAAGGGACGTCACCGAGCTGAACGTGTGCAGATCACGGAGGTGTCGTGCATTCGGTACTTGATCAGTTGGATCGCGAAGACGTTTGACTACGTCAACCGCGTTACATAACGGTTCCGCTTTCGGTCTATGAGGGTACTTGGACACACTCACCCCTCGTTGCTATGCATCACCTAGATAGATCTTGCGTGATCGTAGGAAAATTTTGAAATTACTGTGTTCCCCAACAGTGGCATCCGAGCCAGGTCTATGCGTGGATGTTATATGCACGAGTAGAACACAAAGAGTTGTGGGCGATAATAGTCATACTCTTACCAGCATGTCCTGCTTTGATTTGGTGGTATTGTTGGATGAAGCGGCCCGGACTGACATTACATGACCACGGTCATGAGACTGGTTCTACCGACGTGCTTATGCACATAGGCGGCTGGCGGGTGTCTGTTTCTCCAACTTTAGTTGAATCAAGTGTGGCCACGCCCGGTCCTTGTTGAAGGTTAAAACAACACACTTGACGAAAAATTGTTGTGGTTTTGATGCGTAGGTAAGAACAATTCTTGCTAGAAGCCCATAGCAGCCACGTAAAACTTGCAACAACAAAGTAGAGGAGGTCTAACTTGTTTTTGCAGGGCTTGCTGTGATGTGATATGGTCAACGCATGATATGATATAAATTGTTGTATGAGATGATCATGTTTTGTAACAAAGTTATCGGCAACTAGCAGGAGCCATATGATTGTCACTTTATTGTATGCAATGCAATCACCATGTATTTGTTTTACTTTATCACTAAGCGGTAGCGATAGTCATAATAACAATAGTTGGCAAGACGACAACGATGCTACGATGGAGATCAAGGTGTCACGCCGGTGACAATGGATATCATGACGATGCCTCGGTGATGGAGATCATGAGCACAAGATGATGATGGCCATATCATGTCACATATTTTATGCATCTTATTTTGCTTAGTATGGCGGTAGCATTATAAGATGACCCCTTACTAAATTTCAAGGTATAAGTGTTCTCCCTGAGTATGCACCATTGCTATAGTTCTTCGTGCTGAGACACCACGTGATGATCGGGTGTGATAAAATCTACGTTCACATACAATGGGTGCAAGACAGTTTTGCACATGCAGAATACTCGGGTTAAACTTCACGAGCCTAACATATGCAGATATGGCTGCTATGTCTTGAGCTTGTGTTGGTTTTCCTTGAAGAGGAAAGGGTGATGCAGCAATAGTAGCGTAAATATTTCCCTTAGTTTTTGAGAACCAAGGTATCAATCCAGTAGGAGGCTCCTCAAAAGTCCCACGCACCTACACAAACAAACAAAGAACTCGCAACCACCGCAATAAAGGGGTTGTCAATCCCTTCATGGCCACTTGCGAAAGTGAGATCTGGTAGATATAGTATGATAAGATAAATATATTTTTGGTATTTTATAATATAGATGCAAAAAGTAAAGATGCAAATAAAAGTAGATTGAAAGCTTATATAATAAAAAATAGACCCGGGGGGCATAGGTTTCACTAGAGGCTTCTCTCCAGATAGCATAAGTATTACGGTGGGTGAACAAATTATGGTCGAGCAATTGATAGAAAAGCGAATAATTATGAGATTATCAAGGCATGATCATGTATATAGGCATCACGTCCGTGACAAGTAGACCGACTCCTGCCTGCATCTACTACTATTACTCCACACATCGACCGACTCTGTCAGCATCTAGAGTATTATGTTCATAAAGAACAGAGTAACGATTAAGAAAGATGACATGATGTAGAGGATAAACTCAATCAATATGATATAAATCCCATCTTTTATCCTCGATGGCAACAATACAATACGTGCCTTGCTGCCCTACATCCTCATCGAAAAGGACACCGCAAGATTGAACCCAAAGCTAAGCACTTCTCCCATGGCAAGAAAGATCAATCTAGTAGGCCAAACCAAACCGATAATTCAAAGAGACTTGCAAAGATAACTCAATCATACATAAAAGAATTCAGAGGAGATTCAAATATTTCTCATAGATAAACTTGATCATAAACCCACAATTCATTGGATCTCGACAAACACACCGCAAAAAGAGTTTACATCAAATAGATCTCCACAAGAGAGGGGGAGAACATTGTATTGAGATCCAAAAAGAGAGAAGATGCCATCTAGCTAATAACTATGGAACCGAAGGTCTATGGTAAACTACTCACAACTCATCGGAGGGGCTATAGTGTTGATGTAGAAGCCCTCCATGGACGATTACCCCTCCAGCAGAGCGCCGGCGAAGGCTCCAAGATGGGATCTCACGGATACAGAAGGTTATGGTGGTGAAAATTCTGTTTCGTTGGCTCCCTGGATGTTTTCGGGGTACGTAGGCATATATAGGAGGAAGAAGTACGTCGGTGGCCGCCCGAGGGGCCGACAAGACAGGGGGCGCGCCCAGAGGGGGTGGGCGCGCCCTCCTATCTCGTGGCCGCCTCGGCTGCTTCTTGACTTGCACTCCAAGTCCTCTGGATCACGTTCGTTCCAAAAATCACGCTCCCGAAGGTTTCATTCCATTTGGACTCCGTTTGATATTCCTTTTCTTCAAAATACTGAAGTATGCAAAAAAAAACAGGAATACGGGTTGGGCCTCCGGTTAGTAGGTTAGTCCCAAAAATGATATAAATGTGTAAAATAAAGCCCATAAACATCCAAAAGGAGTAATATAATAGCATGGAACAATCAAAAATTATAGATACATTGGAGACATATCAATGGCCTCAGAACATTGGAGACCGAAAGGTCGAGCGTGAATCATATAGTAGACATGATCAACATAGAGATGTTCACCATTGAAAACTACACCATCTCACGTGATCATCGGACATGGTTTAGTTGATGTGGATCACGTGATCATTTAGATGACTAGAGGGATGTCCATCTAAGTGGGAGTTCTTAAGTAATATGATTAATTGAACTTTAATTTATCATGAACTTAGTCCTGATTGTATTTTGCAAATTATGTTGTAGATCAATAGCTTGCGCTATAGCTTCCCTATGTTTTTTATATGTTCCTAGAGAAAACTAAGTTGAAAGATGATAGTAGCAATGATGCGGACTGGGTCCGTGATCTAAGGTGTATCCTCATTGCTGCACAGAAGAATTATGTCCTTAATGCACCGCTAGGTGACAGACCTATTGCAGGAGCAGATGCAGACAATATGAACGTTTGGCTAGCTCAATATGATGAATACTTGACAGTTTAGTGCACCATGCTTTAGGGCTTAGAACCGGGACTTCAAAAACATTTTTGAAACGTCATGGAGCATATGAGATGTTCCAAGAGCTGAAATTGGTATTTCAGACTCATCCTGTGTCAAGAGGTATGAGACCTCTGACAAGTACTTGCCTAAAAGATGGAGGAGAATTTGTCGGCGTTCTGGGAACGGGGGTCCCCAGACTTGCCAGCCTGCGGCCTGCGGCGTGGCTCAAGCAGTGGTCCAGTACGGCCCGTCTACATCAACCCAAGCTCAAGACCCTCGCGAGGGGCCAAACCTCACGGGGCGGATGATGCAAGGCTTCCTCAGGGGCGGCCTCACCAGGCTGGCTCGTGAGGAGGTGGAGAGATCAAGGCAGGAGTACATCGCGAGGTGCTCGTGACGCAAGCCATGACGATCAAGACCAGGCGGGCGCCAGCCTGCGCACTGTCCTCGTTTCCTCTTTTGTGCAAAGGGGGCAAGCGTAGGCGCGGAGTACCGAGGCATCTGTTGGGGAACGTAGTAATTTCAAAAAAATCCTACGCACATGCAAGATCATGGTGATGCATAGCAATGAGAGGGGAGAGTGTTGTCCACGTACCCTCGTAGACCGAAAGCGGAAGCGTTAGCACAACGCGGTTGATGTAGTCGTACGTCTTCACGATCCGACCGATCAAGTACCGAACACACGGCACCTTCGAGTTCAGCACACGTTCAGCTCGATGACGTCCCTCGAACTCCGATACAGCCGAGCTTCGAGGGAGAGTTCCGTCAGCACGATGGCGTGGTGACGATGATGATGTTCTACTGATGCAGGGCTTCGCCTAAGCACCGCTACGATATTATCGAGGTGGAATATGGTGGAGGGGGGCACCTCACACGGATAATAGATCTCAAGGATCAATTGTTATATCTAGAGGTGCCCCCTACCCCCGTATATAAAGGAGCAAGGCCAAGGGGGCGGCCGGCCAGGAGGAGGCGCGCCAGGGAGGAGTCCTACTCCCACCGGGAGTAGGATTCCCTCCTTTCCTTGTCCAAGTAGGAGAGGGGGAAGGAAGGAGAGAGAGGAGAGGAAGGAAAGGGGGCGCCGCCCCCTCCTTGTCCTATTCGGACTAGAGGGGGCGCGCGCCTGCCTGCCTGCCGCCCTCCTCTTCTCCACTTTGGGCCCATGAGGCCCATTAACCCCCCGGGGGTTTCCGGGAACCCCCCCGGTACTCCGGTATACATCTGATAACCCCCGAAACCATTCCGGTGTCCGAATATAGTCGTCCAATATATCAATCTTCATGTCTCGACCATTTCGAGACTCCTCGTCATGTCCGTGATCACATCCGGGACTCCGAACTATCTTCGATACATCAAGACATATAACCGTCATCTAACTTTAAGCGTGCGGACCCTACGGGTTCGAGAACTATGTAGACATGAGTGAGACACATCTCCGGTCAATAACCAATAGCGGAACCTAGATGCTCATATTGGCTCCCACAGATTCTACGAAGATCTTTATCGGTCAAACCGCATAACAACATACATTGTTCCCTTTGTCATAGGTATGTTACTTGCCCGTGATTCGATCATTGGTATCTGAATACCTAGTTCAATCTCGTTACCGACATGTCTCTTTACTCGTTACGTAATGCATCATCCTGTAACTAACTCATTAGCTACATTGCTTGCAAGGCTTATAGTGATGTGCATTACCGAGAGGGCCCAGAGATACCTCTCCGACAATTGGAGTGACAAATCCTAATCTCGAAATACGCCAACTCAACATGTACCTTCGAGACACCAGAGAGCTCCTTTATAATCACCCAGTTACGTTGTGACATTTGGTAGCACACAAAGTGTTCCTCCGGTAAACGGGAGTTGCATAATCCCATACTCATAGGAACATGTATAAGTCATGAAGAAAGCAATAACAACATACTAAACGATCAAGTGCTAAGCTAACGGAATGGGTCAAGTCAATCACATCATTCTCTAATGATGTGATCCCGTTAATCAAATGACAACTCATGTCTATGTCTAGGAAACTTAACCATCTTTGATTCAACGAGCTAGTCATGTAGAGGCATACTAGTGACATTATGTTTGTCTATGTATTCACACATGTACTAAGTTTCCAGTTAATACAATTCTAGCATGAATAATAAACATTTATCATGAAATAAGGAAATAAATAATAACTTTATTATTGCCTCTAGGGCATATTTCCTTTAGTCTCCCACTTGCACTAGAGTCAATAATCTAGTTCACATCACCATGTCATTTAACACCAATATTCACATCTGTATGTGATTAATACCCATAGTTCACATCGTCATGTGATCAACACCCAAAGGGTTTACTAGAGTCAATAATCTAGTTCACATCGCTATCTGATTAACACCCAAAGAGTACTAAGGTATGATCATGTTTTGCTCATGAGAGAAGTTTAGTCAACGGGTCTGTCACATTCAGAGCCGTATGTATTTTGCAAATATTCTATGTCTACAATGCTTTGCATGGAGCTACTCTAGCTAATTGCTCCCACTTTCAATATGTATCCAGATTGAGACTTAGAGTCATCTGGGTGTGTAAAAGCTTGCACTGATGTAACTCTTTACGACAGGCTCTTTTATCACCTCTATAATCAAGAAATATTTCCTTAGTCCTCACTAAGGATATGCTTGACCGCTGTCCAGTGATCTACTCTTAGATCAAAATTGTACTCCCTTGCCAAACTCAGAACAAAGTATACAATAGGTTTGGTACACAGCATAACATACTTTATAGAACCTATGACTAAGGCATAGGGAATGACTTTTCGTTCTCTTTCTATTTTCTGCCATGGTTGGGTTTTGAGTCTTACTCAATTTCACACCTTGCAACACAGGCAAGAACTCCTTCTTTGACTGTTCCATTTTGAACTACTTCAAAAACTTATCAAGGTATGTACTCATTGGAAAATCTTATCAAGCGTCTTGATCTATCTCTATAGATCTTGATGCTCAATGTGTAAGCAGCTTCACCGAGGTCTTTCATTGAAAAACTTTTATTCAAGTATCCTTTTATGCAATCCAGAAATTCTATATCATTTCCAATCAACAATACGTCGTCCACATAAAATATCAGAAATGCTACAGAGCTCCCACTCACTTTCTTGTAAATACAGCTTCTCCGTAAGTCTCAGAGAAACCATATGCTTTGATCACACTATCAAAGCGTCTATTCCAACTCCGAGAGGCTTGCACCAGTCCATAAATGGATCGCTGGAGCTTGCACACATTGTTAGCACCTTTCGGATCGACAAAACCTTCTGGTTGCATCATATACAACTCTTCTTCCAGAAATCCATTCAGGAATACAGTTTTGACATCCATTTGCCAAATTTCATAATCATAAAATGCGACAATTGCTAACATGATTCGGACATACTTAAGCATCGCTACGGGTGAGAAGGTCTCATCGTAGTCAACCCCTTGAACTTGTCAAAAACCTATCGCAACAAGTCAAGATTTGTATACAGTAACACTACTATCAGTGTCCGTCTTCCTTTTGAAGATCCATTTATTATCTATGGCTTGCCGATCATCGGGAAAGTCCACCAAAGTCCACACTTTGTTCTCATACATGGATCCCATCTCAGATTTCGTGGCCTCAAACCATTTCGCGGAATCTGGGGTCATCATCGCTTCCTCATAGTTCATAGGTTTATCATGGTCTAGTAACATGACTTCCAGAATAGGATTACCGTACCACTCTGGTGCAGACCGTACTCCGGAAGACCTACGAGGTTCTGTAGTAACTTGATTTGAAGTTTCATGATCATCATCATTAGCTTCCTCACTAATTGGTGTAGGCATCACTAGAACTGATTTCAGTGATGAACTATTTTCCAATTCGGGAGAAGGTACTATTACCTCATCAAGTTCTAATTTTCTCCCACTCACTTCTTTCGAGAGAAACTCCTTCTCTAGAAAGGATCCATTTTTAGCAACGAATATTTTGCCTTCGGATCTGTGACTAGAAGGTGTACCTGCTACCTCTTGAGCACTGCGTTGGATTTCCCCGAAGAGGAGAGGATGATGCAGCAAAGTAGTGTATGTATTTCCGTCAGTTTTTGAGAACCTAGGTATCAATCCAGTAGGAGACCACGCACAAGTCCCTCGTACCTACACAAAACGATAGCAACTCGCAACCAACGCTTAGGGGTTGTCAATCCCTTCACGGTCACTTATGAGAGTGAGATCTGATAGAGATAATATTTTTGGTATTTTTGATAGATAGATGCAAAGTAAAAAGTAAAGGCAAAGTAAAAACAAAGCAAGGAAATAAAGTGATATAGATTGATATGATGAGAATAGACCCGGGGGCCATAGGTTTCACTAGTGGCTTCTCTCAAGAGCATAAGTATTCTACGGTGGGTGAACAAATTACTGTTGAGCAATTGACAGAATTGAGCATAGTTATGAGTATATCTAGGAAATGATCATGTATATAGGCATCACGTCCAAAACAAGTAGATCGAAACGATTCTGCATCTACTACTATTACTCCACTCATCGACCGCTATCTAGCATGCATCTAGAGTATTAAGTAAAAACAGAGTAACATCGTAAGCAAGATGACATGATGTAGAGCGATAAATTCATGCAATATGATAACAAACCCATCTTGTTATCCTCGATGGCAACAATACAATACGTGCCTTGCAACTCTTTCTGTCACTGAGTAAGGACACCGCAAGATTGAACCCAAAGCTAAGCACTTCTCCCATTGCAAGAACTACCAATCTAGTTGGCCAAACCAAAAAAATAATTTGAAGAGACTTGCAAAGATAACTCAATCATACATAAAAGAATTTAGAGAAGAATCAAATATTTTCCATAGGTAATACTGGATCATAAACCCACAATTCATCAGTCTCAACAAACACACCGCAAAAAGAAGATTACATCGAATAGATCTCCACGAGAGAGGGGGAGAACATTGTATTGAGATCCAAAAAGAGAGAAGAAGCCATCTAGCTACTAGCTATGGACCCGAAGGTTCGAAATAAACTACTCACACTTCATCGGAGGGGCTATGGTGATGATGTAGAAGCCCTCCATGGTGGAGGCCCCCTCTGGCGGAGCTCCGGAACAGGACCCAAGATGGGATCTCGTGGATACAGAAGGTTGCGGCGGTGGAATTAGGTTTTTGGCTCCTGTTCTGATCGTTCAGGGATACGTAGGTATATATAGGAGGAAGGAGTACGTCGGTGGAGCTCCGAGGGGCCCACGAGGTAGGGGGGTGCCCTCCATCCTCGTGACCTCCTCAGGCACTGCTTGGAGAAGGGTCCAAGTCTCCTGGGTCACGTTCGGTTGGAAAATCACGATGCTGAAGGTTTCATTCCGTTTGGACTTCGTTTGATATTCTGTTTCTTCGAAATACTGAAAAAGGCAAAAACAGCAATTCTGGGCTGGGCCTCCGGTTAATAGGTTAGTCCCAAAAGTAATATGAAAGTGGAAAATAAAGCCCAATATAGTCCAAAACAGTAGATAAAGTAGCATGGAGCAATCAAAATTATAGATACGTTGGAGACGATCGTATCCCAAGCTTAATTCACGCTCGTCCTCGAGTAGGTAAATGATAAAAAAGAATTTTTGATGCGGAGTGATACTTTGGCATAATTTCAATGTAAATCTTCTTAATTGTGATATGAATATTCAGATCCGAAAGATTCAAGACAAAAGTTCATATTGACACAAAAATAATAATACTTCAAGCATACTAATCAAAGCAATCATGTCTTCTCAAAATAACATGGCAAAAGAAAGTTCATCCTACAAAATCATATAGTTAGGCTATGCTTCATTTTCACACACAAAGATGTTCCCAACTTCTATACCCCGATGACAAGCCAAGCAATTGTTTCATACTTAAATAATCTCAAACTTTTTCAACCTTCACGCAATACATGAGCGTGATCCATGGATATAGCACTATGGGTGGAATAGAATATGATGATGGGGATTGTGTGGGGAAGACAAAAAGGAGAAAGTCTCACATTGACGAGGCTAATCAATGGACTATGGAGATGCCCATCAATTGATGTCAACATGAGGAGTAGGGATTGCCATGCAACGGACGCACTAGAGCTATGAATGCTCAACAAAAGAAAACTAGTGGGTGTGCATCCAACTTGCTTGCTCACGAAGACCTAGGGCATTTGACGAAGCCCATCGTAGGAATATACAAGCCAAGTTCTATAATGAAAAATTCCCACTAGTATGAAAAAGATAACTTATGAGACTCACTACATGAGGAACAAGGTGCTACTTTGAAGCACAATATATGAGACTCACTACATGAAGAACAAGGTGCTACTTTGAAGCACAAGTGTGGAAAAAGAGATAGTAGCATTGCCCTTTTTTTTGGGCCTTTCTTTTTTTTCTTTTTGGCCTTTCTCTTTTTTTTGGGCAATGCTCTAATAATGATGATCATCACACTTCTATTGATTACAACACAAGGATTACAACTCGAAACTTAGAACAAGATATGACTCTATATGAATGCCTCCGGTGGTGTACCGGGATGATGTAATGAATCAAGAGTGACATGTATGGAAAATAATGCATGGTGGCTTTGCCACAAATACGATGTCAACTACAAGATCATGCAATGGCAATATGACAAAAGTAATGTATGTCATGATGATGATGGTGGAAGTTGCATGGCAATATATCTCGGAATGGTTATGGAAATGCCATGATAGGTAGGTATGGTGGCTGTTTTGAGGAAGATATAAGGAGGTTTATGTGTGATAGAGCGTATCGTATCACGGGGTTTGGATGCACCGACGAAGTTTGTGCCAACTCTCAAGGTAAGAAAGGGCAATGCATGGTACCAAAGAGGCTAGCAATGGTGGAAAGGTGAGAGTGCGTATAATCCATGGACTCAACATTAGTCAAAAGAACTCATATACTTATTGCAAAAATATAGAAGTCATCAAAAATTCAAGTACTACGCACATGCTCCTAGGGGGATAGATTGGTAGGAAAAGACCATCGCTCGTCCCCGACCGCCACTCATAAGGATGCACAAGCCAGGTACACTTCATGTTTCAAATTTGTTACACAACTTTAACCATACGTGCATGCTACGGGACTTGCAGACTTCAACACAAGTATTTCTCAAATTCATAATCACCCAACTAGCACGAATTTGATATTATCACCTCCATATCTCAAAACAATTATCAAGCATCAAACTTATCTTAGTATTCAATTCACTCAAAAGAAAGTTTCACATATCTTGAACACCAAGTATATTAACATTAAGCAAATTACCATGCTATTAAAGACTCTCAAAAATCTAAGTGAAGCATGAGAGATCAAATAGTTTCTTTAAAACAAATCCACCACCGTGCTCTAAAAGATCTAAGTGAAGTACTAGAGCAAAAATTATCACGCTCAAAAGATATAAGTGAAGCACTATGAGCAAAACTATCAAGCTCAAAAGATATAAGTGAAGCACATAGAGTATTCTAACAAATTCCAATTCATGTATGGCTGTCTCAAAAGATGTGTACAGCAAGGATGATTGTGGTAGAATAACAAGCAAAGACACAAATAATACAAGACGCTCCAAGCAAAACACATATCATGTTGGTGAATAAAAATATAGCTCCAAGTAAATTAGCGATGGAAGTGGACGAAAGAGGGGATGCCTTCCGGGGCATCCCCAAGCTTTGACTTTTTGGTGTCCTTGGATTATCTTGCAGGTGCCATGGGCATCACCAATCTTAGGCTCTTGCCACTCCTTGTTCCATAATCCATCAAAAGAATTCACCCAAAACTTGAAAACTTCACAACACAAAACTCAACAGAAATCTCGTGAGCTCCGTTAGAGAAAGAAAACAGAAGACTACTTCAAGGTACTGTAATGAACTCATTCTTTATTTATATTGGTGTTAAAACTACTGTATTCCAACTTATCTATGGTTTATAAACTAATTTACTAGCCATAGATTCATCAAAATAAGCAAACAACACACGAATAACAGAATCTGTCAAAAACAGAACAGTCTTTAGGAATCTGTAACTAACGCAAACTTCTGGAACTCTACAAATTCTACCAAAATAGGAAGTCCTGTAAAATTTGTTTATTGATCAGAATCAAAAAGAATCAACGCAAAAATACGTTCCTGTGATTTATCATAACTAAATTTGTGCGCGCAAAGTTTCTGTTCTTCAGCAGAATCAAATCAACCATCATCGTAGGTTATCCTATAGGTCCTACTTGGCACAAACACTAATTAAAACATAAAACCACATCCAAACAGAAGGTAGATGGATTATTTACTCCTAAACAGAAGCAAAAACAAAAAACACAAAATAAAATTGGGTTGCCTCCCAACAAGCACTATCGTTTAACATCCTTAGCTAGGCATAAAAGCAAGGATAGATCTAGGTATTGCCATCTTTGGTAGGCAATCCATAAGCAGCTCACATGATAGATTCATATGGTAATTTTATTTTCTTTCTAGGTAAGTGTTCCATACCCTTCTTTAAGGGAAATTGGAATCTAATATTCCCTTCCTTCATATCAATAATTGCACCAATCGTTCTAAGGAAGGGTCTACCAAGAATAATAGGACATGAAGGATTGCAATCTATATCGAGAACGATAAAATCTATGGGAACATAATTCCTATTTGAAACAATAAGAACATCATTAATCCTTCCCATAGTATTTTTAATAGTGGAATCCGCAAGACGCAAGTTTAGAGAGCAATCATCAAAATCACGAAAATCTAGCAAATCACATAAAGTTTTGGGAATAGTAGAGACACTAGCACCCAAATCACACAAAGTATGAAACTCAAAATCTTTAATTTCAATTTTAATAGTAGGTTCCCACTCATCATAGAGTTTTCTAGGGATAGAAACTTTCAACTCAAGTTTTTCTTCATAAGATTGCATCAAGGCATCAACAATGTGTTTGGTAAAGGCCTTATTTTGACTATAAGCATGAGGAGAATCTAGCACAGATTGCAACAAGGAAATACAACCAATCAAAGAGAAATTTTCATAATTAAATTCCTTGAGATCCAAAATAGTGGGTTTAGCAACATCACAGTTTTTATTTATTTCAATCCCGCTTTCATCAATTTCATCATCAAGATCTAGAAACTCCAAATTCTTAGAACGCCTTCTAGGTAAAGGAAGATAATATTCAGATTCGTCAAGATTCATATTGCAAACCAAAGATTTAATGGGGGACACATCAATAACTTTTAGATCTTCATCTTGATTTTCATAGGGATTGGAAGAACACGCTTTAATAAAGGCATCTTTGGAAGCACGCATCCTAGCAGTTCTTTCCTTGCTCTCATCAATGGAAATTCTCATGGCTTTCAGAGACTCATTGATATCATGCTTAGGAGGAATAGATCTAAGCTTTAAAGAATCAATTTCAAGAGAAATTCTATCAACGTTCCTAGCCAAATCATCAACTTTAAGCAATTTCTCTTCAAGCAAAGCATTGAAATTCTTTTGTGAATTCATAAACTCTTTAACACTACTCTAAAATTCAAAGGGCATCTTATTAAAATTTCCATAAGAGTTATTGTAGGAATTTCCATAATTATTAGAAGGATTACTAGGATAAGGCCTAGGATTAAAATTCCCTCTATAAGCGTTGTTTCCAAAACTATTCCTACCAACAAAATTCACATCCATAGATTCATTATTATTCTCAAGCAAAGTAGATAAAGGCATATCATTGGGATCAAGAGGAGTATTTTTAGGAGCAAACATCTTCATAAGTACATCCATCTTTTCACTCAAAACATTGATTTCTTCTATAGCATGCACTTTTTTACTAGAAGATCTTTCGGTGTGCCATTGAGAATAATTAGCCATAATATTATCAAGCAATTTTGTAGCATCTCCTAACGTAATTTCCATAAACGTGCCTCCCGTGGCCGAATCTAAAAGATTTCTAGAAGCAAAATTCAATCTGGCATAAAATTTTTGTATGATCATCCATAAATTCAAACCATGAGTAGGGAAATTGCGAAGCATTAATTTCATTCTTTCCCAAGATTGGGCAACATGCTCATGATAAAGTTGTTTAAAATTCATGAAATCGTTCCTAAGAGTGATGATCTTAGCGGGAGGAAAATACTTAGAGATAAAAGCATCTTTGCACTTGTTCCAAGAATCAATACTATTTTTAGGCAAAGATGAAAACCAAACTTTAGCACGATCTCTAAGTGACAATGGAAATAACTTCAATTTGACAATATTGTTATCCGTATCTTTCTTATTTTGCATATCACACAAATCAACAAAATTGTTTAGATGAGTAGCGACATCTTCACTAGGAAGGCCGGCGAATTGATCTTTCATAACAAGATTCAACAAAGCGGTATTGATTTCACAAGACTCATCGTTATTAAGAGGAGAAATCGGAGTACTAAGGAAATCATTATTATTGGTATTCGAGAAATCACACAATTTGGTATTATCTTGTGCCATGGCAACAAGTTATCCAACACACAAGCAAACAGAAAGGCAACGGGAAAAAGGCAAACTGGAAAGAGAGGAGGAGATTGGGAAAGAGAGGGCAAATAAAACGGCAAGGGTGAAGTGGGGGAGAGGAAAACGAGAGGCAAATGGCAAATAATGTAATGCGAGAGATAGGGATTGCGATAGGTACTTGGTATGGTTGACTTGCTTGCGTGAGCCTCCCCGACAACGGTGCCAGAAATTCTTCTTGCTACCTCTTGAGCACCACATTGGATTTCCCCGAAGAGGAGAGGATGATGCAGCAAAGTAGCGTAAGTATTTCCCTCAGTTTTTGAGAACCAAGGTATCAATCCAGTAGGAGACCACGCACAAGTCCCTCGTACCTACACAAAGCGATAGCAACTCGCAACCAACGCTTAGGGGTTGTCAATCCCTTCACGGTCACTTACGAGAGTGAGATCTGATAGAGATAATATTTTTGGTATTTTTGATAGATAGATGCAAAGTAAAAAGTAAAGGCAAAGTAAAAACAAAGCAAGTAAATAAAGTGATATAGATTTATATGATGAGAATAGACCCAAGGGCCATAGGTTTCACTAGTGGCTTCTCTCAAGAGCATAAGTATTCTACGGTGGGTGAACAAATTACTGTTGAGCAATTGACAGAATTGGCCATAGTTTTTTTGACTGTACACAGTAGGGCAAAACCCCACTGCAATTTTTTTATTATTAGTAAAAATGAAAAGATAGTCTAGACATACAAGGCTTGAGATAAGCCCCAAAGAAGGAAAACTAGTCTACAAAAACCAAGAAAAGAACTAAAAAACTAAAAAACTAGAAATACTACAAAAATTATAGGACAAGGGTGTCCAACCAGGAAAAGAAAGAAGCTGAAAACTTCTCCTTGATTCTGAATTTGAGCAGGTGCAGTTCTGAGAGGAAGATGAACTTCCATCTGTCAATGCTGGTTGGAATGTTATTGAAAATCTTATCATTCCTGACTATCCAAATGGCCCAAGATGCAATGATAATGATCTCCATAGAAAAAGGTTGATGTATGTTGCTCCTTAAGTCTGGAATGGCTTCCATGATGGAGAGGTTTCTTTGTCTGTTAGGGCAGAGTATATCCCAGCAATCAGAAGCAAAAGGGCAGGTCCAAAATAGGTGTTGAAGTGTTTCTTCCTGCTGGCAGTGGAGAGTAGCACAATTATAGTTGTCAAGATGAAAAGTTTTCCTTCTAAGCAGATTCCTGGTATTGAGTCTATCATGAAGAAGTCTCCAAAAAAAGACCTTGTGTTTTGGTTGGGCAGAACATTTCCAAATCCAGTTGAACTGTGCTGGTACAATTTTTACACCTATCAAAATTTTGTATGCTTTAGCCACAGAAAAAATATTATTACCCCACATATAACTCCAAGTATCCAAGTGCTCATTGGATGCAGATCTTCTGAGGGTGTCACAAATCTCTTCCATCAGCTCAAATTCTAGAAAAGCCTCCTAAGTCAGTGGTAGGTGAAATAAATCTTCAAAGTATTCAAACATAAGACCATTTTGCACTAAAAGGTTCTGATCTCTAACAAAGGAGTAAAGATGAGGGAATAATTGATTCAGGCAATTAGTGTGCCATAGGTCAGACCAAAACAGAGCAGATTTACCATCACCAATTGTGCATCTTGCCATGGATTTGTAACTATCAATGAGCCTCAAGTTACATTTCCACCAGAAGGACCCTTCCCATATTTGTCCTGGTAGGTTGCCATTGTCATAATAAGCCTCCCAAATGAGGTTGACCCATGGGTGTTTTCTCTATTGTAGAACTTGTGGAGGTTTTTGAGCAGAAGGGCTTGGTTTTGAACAAAGATGTTCATAACTCCAAGGCCCCCCTAATTTTTGGGCCTACAAACAGTGGACCAAGCTACCAAAGCTAGTCTGTGATCCTCCAAATCTGGTCCCCTCCAAAGACAATGTCTCAAGTATTTGTTAACCTGGTTTTTGATAGTTATAGGAACATCAAGACAACCCATGAAGTATATAATAAGTGAATTTAGCACTGACTTGACTAGCAGTAACCTTCCAGCAAGAGTCATAAAAGAAGAAAGGCCCACCAATTTTTTTGCAATTCTGCTCACTAAAGGCAAACACTATTCCACTGTTGGTTTTTGAAGCCCTAAAGGCATGCCCAGGTAAGTGAAGGGGAATGATCCTTTCAAACCGTTCAATGTACCAGTCAAAATTTCCATTTTTCATCACTCACATTGATTGGTATCAGATTTGATTTGCTATAGTTGACCATTAATACAGTAGCATCTGCAAATGTGTGAAGAAGGGCTTTAAGACAATGGAGTTGTGGGGCATCAGCTTGCATGAGAATCAGGGTATCATCAGCATACTGTACTATGGGAAAATCTGGACATGACTGTACTTGCAAAGGTGGAGTGAGAAGACCCAAGTTCATTGCTCTGTTCATGATTGACTGAAGGAGGTCTGCAGCTAGCACAAAAAGAAGGGGAGAAAGAGGATCCCCTTGTCTTACACCTCTCAGGCAATAAAACTTTTTCCCAGGAATGCCATTGAGAAGCACTTGTGATGAAGCAGAAGTAAATATCATTTTAATCCATCCAATCCATCTTTCTCCAAAACCCTTTGCTCTGAGGATATCAATGATTGTAGAATGTTCAAATGAGGTCAAAAGCCTTTTCAAAATCTAGTTTCAGCACAACAATTTCCTCCTTTGACTTGTGTCATTGATGTATGTACTCATAAGCCCAACCAAGACAGTCATGAATAGCTCTTTCCTTAAGGAAGCCATACTGATTTAGATGAACCATTTTGAGGATTACTTTCTATAACCTGTTTGCAAGCAATTTGGTGATGAGTTTGAGGCAGCAATTGCGTAAAGATATAGGCCTGAAATCATTAGCAGTACTGGGAGAAGGCCCCTTGGGGACTAGAGTTATGAAAGAAGTGTTGATGCTCTCTAGAGAAATTTGCCCAGCATAGAACTCATGTATCAGTCTAGTGACATCAGGTTTTATAATATCCCAACAGCTCTTAAAAAACTCATTGTTAAATCCATCAGGTCTAGGAGACTTGTCTGTAGGCAATTGCTTGACAACTTCATTGATTTCTTCCTCAGTGAAAGGAATTTCCAGCTGTTGAAAGTCTGAAGAACTAGCTTGATGTTGCAGTAGAGAAGGCACGATGTGACCTTCCTAATCTACTCTTGAAGGCATTCCATAGCAGGGCAGCTTTCCCTGCATGGTTTTTTATTTCCACTTGATCCTCATTTTTTAGCATAGCAATGTGATTATGCCTGTGATTTATAGAAGCCTTTGTATAAAAAAAATTGGTGTTTTCATCACCAAACTTAACACCCTTGATCTTACCTCTCTGCTTCCAATATATTTTTTGGTTCTTGAGTAATATGAGCAATTATTCTTTTAGGATCACCGAGGGAGTCCTGGACTAGGGGGTGTCCGGACAGCCGGACTATCATCGTCCGCCGGACTCCAAGACAATGAAGATACAAGATTGAAGACTTCGTCCCGTGTCCGGATGGGACTTTCCTTGGCGTGGAAGGCAAGCTTGGCGATACGGATATGTAGATCTCCTACCATTGTAACCGACTCTGTGTAACCCTAGCCCTCTCCGGTGTCTATATAAACTGGAGGGTTTTAGTCCGTAGGACACAACAACCATTACAACAATCATACCATAGGCTAGCTTCTAGGGTTTAGCCTCCTTGATCTCGTGGTAGATCCACTCTTGTACTACCCATATCATCAATACCAATCAAGCAGGAGTAGGGTTTTACCTCCATCGAGAGGGCCCGAACACAGGGTAAAACATCGTGTCCCTTGTCTCCTATTACCATCCGCCTAGACGCACATTCGGGACCCCCTACCGAGATCTGCGGTTTTGACACCGACATTGGTGCTTTCATTGAGAGTTCCTCTGTATCCGTCACCGATAGGCTTGATGGCTTCTTCAATCAACAACAACGATGTCCGGGTGAGACTTTTCTCCTCAGACAGATCTTCGTATTCGGCGGCCGCCTCGCGGGCTAATTCACTTGGCCATCTGGAGCAGATCGAAGCTACGCCCGGCGTCGGTCGATTTGGAAGCCTAAACTTCACGACGGACATCCGCGGAGACTTGATCTTCGACGGATCCAATCCGCAGCCGAGCGTGCCGCACTGTCGCGATGGGCACGATCTAGCTCTGCCGCCGGACAGTACCTTGGAGGCCGCACATGAATCCGCTCCGACCCATAGTTCGGAGCCGATCGTGCAGATTGAGGACGAGTGGCTGGACACCGCCTCGGGAGCTGCAACATCCGCAGTGATGGAGCCGAACACTAGCCTTGTCCCTCATAAAGCGCGTGACTCCGAGGTGCCGGACTCCCTGCCGGACTCCGAACATCCTGCGCCCCTGCCAATCGAATCCGATTGGGCGCTGATCATGGAGTTCACTGCCACGGACATCTTTCAGCACTCACCCTTCGGCGACATCCTAAATTCGCTAAAGCATCTCTCACTATCCGGAGAGCCCTGGCCGGATTACGGCCAGGATGGTTGGGACGCGGACGACGAAGAAATTCAAGACCCACCCACCAGCCACTTTGTAGCCACTGTCGACGATCTAACCGACATGCTAGACTACGACTCCGACGACATCGACGGTATGGACGACGATGCCGGAGACGATCAAGAACCAGCGCCTACAGGGCATTGGAAGACCACCTCGTCATACGACATATACATGGTGGACACCCCAAAGGATGGGGACGGCGAAGAAGCGTGAGGCAGATTCCTTAAAGAAACAGCCCAAGCGGCGACGTCGTGGCGCCGCTCTAAATCCCGCCACAGCAAGAATGGAGATTCCGGCACAGGAGATAATAACACCCCAGAAAGTGCCGAAGACAATCCCTCCTGCAAGATTCAGCGCAGGAGGATGCAGAAGCAAGCCCTCACGAGAGAGCAGCAGATGAAGAGGTCGAGGATGATAATTACATACCTCCCTCCGGAGACGAGGCAAGCCTCGACGACGACGATTTCGTCGTGCCCGAGGATCCCGTCGAACAAGAGCGTTTCAAACGCAGGCTAATGGCCACAACAAATAGCCTAAAGAAAAAGCAGCAGCAGCTTCAAGCTGATCAAGACCTGCTGGCCGACCAATGGACCGAGGTCCTCAGGGCCGAAGAGTACGAGGTCGAACGCCCCTCCAAGAGCTACCCAAAACGCAAGTTACTCCCCCAATTAGAGGAGGAAGCATACATACCTTCATCACCAGCGCTGTCTGGTGGCCGACCGACCACCCCGTGGTCGCGACAGAGAGGCATCCAGGCCCTCCATCAAGACCGTACCCCGGCATCATTCGAAAAGTACGAAGCCATGGGGGAACACACCGGACTTGCGGGATATATTAGAGGACAAGGCAAGACAATCCAGATCTATCTATGGATCACGTGGGCGCCCCACGACCCACGACGAATATCGTCGCGCCGGATACAAATACTCCGGCCGGGCGGAGCACAGCAGACAACGCTCCCTTGAGCTACGTCGTGATATTGCTCCATACAGAGGCGCCACACACCCACTATGCTTCACAGACGAAGTAATGGATCATCAAATCCCTGAAGGGTTTAAACCCGTAAACAATGAATCCTACGATGGCACGACAGACCCGCGGTTTGGATCAAGATTATCTCCTTCACATCCATATGGCCCGCGGCGACGATCTCCACGCCATCAAGTATCTCCCACTCAAGCTTAAAGGACCAGCCCGACATTGGCTTAACAGCTTGCCCGCAGAGTCAATTGGGTGTTGGGAGGACCTGGAAGCCGCATTCCTGGACAACTTCCAGGGCACATATGTGCGACCACCAGACACCGATGACCTAAGCCACATAATTCAGCAGCCAGACGAATCGGCCAGACAATTATGGACACGGTTCTTAATGAAGAAAAATCAAATCGTCGACTGTCCGAACGCAGAGGCCCTCGCAGCCTTCAAACATAACATCCACGACGAATGGCTAGCCCGGCACCTAGGACAGGAAAAGCCGAAATCCATGGCAGCCCTCACATCATTAATGACCCGCTTCTGTGCAGGAGAGGATAGCTGGCTAGCTCGCAGCAACAACCTCAGTAAAAATGCTGGCGGTCCGGATACTAAGGACCATAACGGCAGGTCGCATCGAAGCAAAAACAAACGCCGCGTTAACAGTGACAACGATGAGGATACGATAGTCAACGCCGGATTCCGAGGCTCTAAACCCGGTTAGCGGAAGAAGCCATTCAAAAGAACCACTCCGGGCCCGTCCAATTTGGACCGAATACTCGACCGCTCATGCCAGATACATGGCACCCCCGAAAAGCCAGCTAACCACACCAACAGAGATTGTTGGGTATTTAAGCAGGCAGGAAAGTTAATTGCGAAAACAACGACAAGGGGCTGCACAAAGGACGGCGGCGAGGAAGATACCGACCGCCCGAGCAATGAGGATGTAGGTTTCCCCCACAAGTGCGGACGGTAAACATGATATACGCAACCCATATACCCAAGAGGGAGCGGAAGCGTGCACTAAGGGACGTATATGCGATGGAGCCAGTCGCCCCTAAGTTCAATCCATGGTCCTCTTGCCCGATCACTTTCGATCGAAGAGACCATCCGACCAGTATCCGCCATGGCGGATTGGCCGCATAGGTTTTAGACCCAATTGTCGATGGATTTCACCTCACGAGAGTCCTGATGGACGGCGGCAGTAGCCTGAACCTGCTTTATCAGGATACAGTGCCCAAGATGGGCATAGACCCCTCAAGGATTAGACCTACAAAGACGACCTTCAAAGGCGTCATACCAGGTGTTGAGGCCAATTATGCAGTGCTCACCACACCGAAGTGGTCTTGAATCCCGGATAATTTCCGGGCGAGGAGTTAATCTTGACATAGTCCCGTTCCGCAGCGGCTATCATGCTCTGCTCGGACGAACCGCGTTCGCCAACACGGTGGTGCATTACGCATACCTCAAGCTCAAGATGCCAGGCCCTCGTGGAGTCATCACGGTCAACAGAAATATGGAACGCTCCCTCCGAACGGAGGAACATACAGCGGCTCTCGCGGCAGAAGTACAGAGCAGCCTTCTAAGGCAATTTTCGAGTCCGGCCGTTAAACGGCCGGACACGGCCAAACACGCCCGGAGCAACATCAACCAAGACCACCTGGCACGTTCCATGCACGCGTAGCAATGCGGCCCCAACCCCAGCCCTCGCATGATTGCAAGACCAACCCTCCGCGTACATCATTACGCTCTGGAGATACCATGGGCCTAGGGGGAGGGGCATGACCACAACAGACCCAGAGTGCGGCTCGACCACACCAGGGGCTCACAAGTGTGTCGCTCTTTTCTATTTTTATTTTCCTTCTTTGTATACACAGGACTCCGTTCACCAGAGGCCCTGTCCGGCGGCGAACCCGCCGAACTCACGATGCAACAGCCAGGGAGGGAAAAAGGCTGCGACGAACACTCAGGTGGTCTCCATTACGAGCATTAAATTTGATTATATACACCAGTCCGCAGCCCACCCCTGGAGGGGGACATGTTTAATTAGTCCAATCCCTTGCTTACCGCACTATTTGTATCATTCCGCACTCATAGCAGAATTCCATGAATAAATAACGCAGCACATTTTGCCTGTAATTGCATTACTTTACATATATGTTCACTAATGACATCTTGCACCCGTATATTTTGGTACGGCCGAATACACCAGGGGCTTATGTTCCCCGCATTATGGTGTGATAAGTCCGAACACTTTCACAAGTGCGGCACCCCGAACTTATAGCATTATATGAATCGGCTCGAATCATGTCTTGGGTCAATAGTTGGGTTTGCCCGGCTCCCGCGTTTGGTACCTTACGCCCGTTCTATCGGCTAAGGTGGCACTGGGAGAACCATCGCGATTGCGCCCAGCTTGAGCTGGGCAAGCGCCTCGATGGAAAGCTAAAACTGATTGTCATGATAAGGCGAGAGATCGGTCGCTGTTCGAGAGGTCTTTTCGAGTCCTTAAAGACTTATGCCGCTTCAAGCGAAGAACCGGATAATGTCCGGCCAAGGCGTGGATAGTGCCCCGAACTCGGTCTTCCGAATACTAGGGGCTTCGCCGAAATTTAAAATTATAGAATTCTATGGCTAAGTGAGAGTGTTCAAGCATTATAAGTCTGGTTGCCTTGTTCATTGTGTTGAGCGCCTCCCTAGATGGACCCAAAAATGGGAACAAGAGTGCTCAAGTTTATCCCGAACACCCCAGCACTCGTGGCTTGGGGGCTGAAGCCGACGACTTGCCATCTCTCAGATTTTATAAACGGCCGCACAAAGGTAATATTTTAAATCAAACAAGCGTTGCTTAGCGCATATGAACAAAGTTTTCAGCGCACAGGATAATACATAGCGAGTCTACTCAATAATTACATCTCTGGGGCACTCATCCGCAATCTTGCGGGCACCCTTCAGGACAGTCTTATAGTACATCTCGGGCGTACAATACTCCTTGCCCGCTGGCGGCGCGTTAGTGATAAGCCTCTCCGTATCCAGCCTGCCCCAATGCACCTTTGCGCGGGCAAGGGCCCGACGAGCACCTTCAATACAGGCGGAACGCTTGATGACCTCCACCCAGGGGCACACATCCACCAGCCGCCACACGAGGCCGAAGTAGCTCCGGGCATGGCCCTCCAGCCACAACCGGACTATGAGGCCCTTCATGGCTCTGCTTTCGGCTACCTTGTGGAGCTCGACCAACTGCTTTCACACTGGTCGCTAGGGGCACGGATGGCCGGTCTCGGCGATCGAGACGAAGACCTTCTCCGTTGAGCTCCCTCCTCGGCTCGGTAGAATGCGGCATCGGACACACTGCGAGGCAGATCTGCAAACGCCTCGAGAGCTCGAATTCGGGTAAGTGCGGGTAGTTTACATTAACATGCTTGCTTTGCATGAAAAATGCCTTACCGCCGCTATTTTCTTCACCGCCTCAATCTCTGAAGGGCCTTATGGGCCTCGGCCTTGGCGGCTTTGGCACTTTCGAGAGCCGAGGCAAGCTCGGACTCTCGAGTCTTTGAGTCGCGCTCCAAACCCTCATGCTTTTCCATGACAGCCTGGAGCTCTTGCCGCACTTCCGCCACCCGCGCCTCCTGCTTCTCTCGCTCCACTCGTTCCGCGCCGCATTGCGTTCGGCCGCGGACACGGCCTCCTTCAGGGCCGCCACCTAGGTAGTGGCCCCTGCAGTACCCACGTTATCCTTGTTATTTTTATTGCAACCGAAATCCTTTTCTGTAAGGTAAATATTCAAAGTGGTGTTACTCACCTTCTTTGTCCTCGAGCTGCTTCTTGGCACGGCCGAGCTCTTGCTCGGACCGCTCGAGATCTTGCTTCAATGCACCGACCTCTGCAGTCAGTGCGGCAGAGGTCAGCAGCGCAGCCTGCAAACCCATATTGACATAATTTTTAACAACCCTGCGTATATCTTCATAGATCCTCAGTCCGGCTTTTCTTTCCGAACACCGAACCGAGCATCAGGAGCTACTGTCTATGCGGTATTACATTACATATTTTTAACTTCTTACCTCAAAGCCTGTTAGAAGGCTGCTGCAGGCTTCCGTCAGCCCGCTCTTGGCGAGATGAACCTTCTGAATCACCGCACTCATGATAGTGCGGTGTTCTTCCTCGATGGAACCGCCTTTGAGCGCCTCCAACAAGTTGTCCGGCGCCTCCGGTTGGACGGGGGCCGCCGGCGTCACGGTCTTGCCCTTCTTGCGAAGGGGCCGCCTGCCGGACTCCGGAACCACTACGGGTTCCGGCATGGAGTCCGGCGCAAAGTCCGGGAGGCTGCCTTGCGGCGCCTCCGGAGCCTCCTCCTGATGGGTCCCTTCCTGGGATCCCACCTCGGCGTCCTCAGCGGCGCGAGGGGTGGAGGCAGTCGGGATGGAATCCACATCCGACGGAGCCAACGACCCGCTCAACGAAGTGGGGAGATCATCGTCGGTCGGACTACAGGCAATATGCGGCATTAGAAGGACACTATGTGACACAAAAGAAATTACAGATCATTCAGAATCAGGATACTTACGATCTTGCCGGAGGCCTGGCCCTCGAGGGCCACTCTTCTTCGCCAACGTTGGCGTTGGCGGAGCTGTCCGGGGGAATAGTTCTTCCCCTCTTGGACCCCTCGGCCTCCCCTGTTGGGGAAGCCTTCCTCTTCCTCTCTGCTTCCTCTGGGAGAGAGTCTTCTTCCTCCTCGCCTTCGGGGGAGGAGTCCGCCTCGGAGTCGTCAGACACCTGAAAACGGGAACTCTTTCGAGTACCCCTGGCCTCCTTCTTGGCCTTCTTCTCCGGCACCACATGCGGTGCCGGAACCAGCAGCCCCACTAGACGGGTGTCTACTGGGTTTTCTGGCATGGGAGCCGGGCAGACGATCTGCTTGGCCTTCTTCATCCAGTCCTGTCAAAGGAAAAGAAAGATTGAAACCCGCATAGGGTCAAATTATTGAAAACGAGTGTCCCGTAAAGGGGTAGAATCACTTACCTCGTCAGCTGGTCGCTGCGAGCGAAATCCGCGATCTTCAATAGCGGATGCGAGAGCTTCGGAGCCCTTGAACAGCACTCTCCAGGCGCCTTCGTACGTCGTATCGAAGAGCCCGCTCAATGCCTGGTGCTGTGCCGGATTGAACTCCCACAATTTAAATGCTCGTTGTTGGCAGGGGAGAATCCGGCGGATGAGCATGACTTGGACCACATTGACAAGCCTGAGCTTCTTGTTCACCAGCTTCTGGATACAGGCTTGGAGTCCTGTCAGCTCCTCCGAACTACCCCATAGCAAGCCCTTCTCTTTCCAGGAGGTGAGCTGCGAAGGGATACCAGATCTGAACTCGGGGGCTGCCGCCCACGAGGGTCGCGCGGCTCGGTGATGTAGAACCACCCCGATTGCCACCCCTTGACGGACTCCACAAAGGCCCCTTCGAACCAGAGGACGTTGGGCATCTTGCCCAACATAGCGCCTCGCACTCCGCTTGAGTGCCCTTCACTACCTTCATCTTGACATTGAAGGTCTTGAGCCACAAGCCGAAGTGGGGCTGGATGCAGTGGAAGGCCTCGCACACGACGATAAATGCCAAGATGTTGAGGATGAAGTTCGGCGCCAGATCATGGAAATCTAGGCCGTAGTAGAACATGAGCCCCCGGACAAAAGGGTGAAGTGGAAAGCCCAGTCCGCGGAGGAAGTGGGGAAGGAAAATGACCCTCTCATGGGGCCTGGGGGTGGGGATGAGCTGCCCCTTGTCGGGCAGCCGGTGCACGATGTCGCTGGAGAGGTATCCGGCGCCGCGCAGCTTTTCGATGTGCTCCTCCTTAACGGTGGAGGCCAGCCATTTGCCTCCCGCTCCGGACATGGTCGGAGAAGGTCGAGGCGAGACACACGGACTTGGGCGCTGGAGCTCGAGAGTGCGCGGAGATGGATAAGCAAAGGAGGAAGAAGGCGTAGGTGAAAAGGTGGATCCTTATCCCCTTATATATAGGCGGACGAAGACTATGCGTCCCCACCGGCCTAGTAAAACTCGCTTATCTCCCAAGCGCCACCATCAATGGCGCGGTTGGGTTACCCACGTCCGTATTGATGAGAATCCCGGGATAAGGGGAACACGATCTCTGCTTCGACAAGACGTGCCAAGGAAACCGCTTCGCTAAACGCGCTGAGGTGGTATCATAAAAAATGATTCAAGTAAAGGCTTGGTAGTGGCGTGACATCACGCTACAAGATACGTCAGCAGATCGAACCTGTGTACATGATATTCTCTCTACGGTGGAATGTGGAAATTATTTTGCAGAGCGAGACACTATCCTGGTGTTCACAATCTTCTATGGATTATTCGAGGAGGAACCCGCCTTGCAATGCCGAACATTATGCGTGCGGATTTATCGTCATTGAAGCCAGTTTCGGGACTCCGAGGAGTCCTAGACTAGGGGTGTCCGGACAGTGGACTATCATCGTCCTCACGAACTCCAAGACTATGAAGATACAAGATTGAAGACTTCATCCCGTGTCCGGATGGGACTTTCCTTGGCGTGGAAGGCAAGCTTGGCGATCGGATATGTAGATCTCCTACCATTGTAACCGACTCTGTATCCCTAGCCCTCTCCGGTGTCTATATAAACCGGAGGGTTTTAGTCCGTAGGACACAACAACCATTACAACAATCATACCATAGGCTAGCTTCTAGGGTTTAGCCTCCTTGATCTCGTGGTAGATCCACTCTTGTACTACCCATATCATCAATATCAATCAAGCAGGAGTAGGGTTTTACCTCCATCGAGAGGGCTCGAACCTGGGTAAAAACATCGTGTCCCTTGTCTCATGTTACCATCCGCCTAGACGCACAGTTCGGGACCCCCTACCCGAGATCCGCCGGTTTTGACACCGACAATCACCCTGCAATTCCACTCAAAATCTCCCAAATCTCTGAATTCTTCAAACAAGTCAAACAAGAAAATAACCTCATTAATTGCAGCAATTTTGGATTTTAGGCAAGACAGGTTTTTGGCCCAAAGCTTGAGAGCCCTTCTAAGGCTTTTGAACTTGGCATTTAGGCTTTTTGCTGCATCAAGATTACCCACAGGAATATTCCAGGCTGCAGATACAACCTCTTTAAAGTCTGAGTGCTTTAACCAGTAATTTTCAAATCTGAAGACCCTGGCCTTTGGAATAGAAGTCCCAATTTTGATTACACATGGAAGATGATCTGAGATAGGCCTGCAGAGAGGCATAGCAACTGTATCAGGATAAGCAGTCATCCAAGAGGCAGAGGTGAAGAACCAATCCAGCTTTTCCAACAAAGGACTCTGTTGCATGTTACTCCAGCTGTATTTTCTGCCATGTAGAGGGAGCTCAATTAAACCCAGATTACTGATGGCTTCATTAAAGAGAAGCATTTCATTAACATCCCCACCAGGTCTGTTTCTATCAGTAGGGGCCCTAATAAAGTTGAAATATCCAACTAGAATCCAATTTGTGTCCAGAGGCATATGAATGTTGGAAAACCAATTTATAAATTCAAGTTTGTCTGCTTGCACACAAGGCCCATATATGTTGGTTAAGACCCAAGATTGATTGCACAAAAGACTAGTGAAACTAATTGAGAGAGAGAATCTATTCTGGAAAATGACGTCTCCCTCAAATAGTGAGCCATTCCATGTGATTAGAAGACCTCCAGAAGCACCAATTGAGGGCAGGAAGGCAAAATTATTGAGCCTGTTGGGACAAAAGTTCTTAATGTAAGCAGCATCAAAATGCTCCCTCTTGGTTTCTTGAAGACACAGAATAGCACAGGCACTTTCTTCAATTTTTTGCCCTAGAGCAAGCCATTTATCGGGTGAATTAATCCCTCTTATGTTCCATTGAGAATATTCCAGCTTCACAGACTATTCATGGAAACAGCTTAAGAGAGAAACCATGGACCAAGCACCACCACTTGGCCAGCACCCATGGAAATTAGTCTAACAAGGCATCAGTGAAAGTAAATTCAGCAGATACAGCAACCACATCATCCACATCATATCAAAATAGGTAACTACCCAGGTGGAGTTAAAGTAGCAAAGTGCATTGACAGAAGAACATGAACTATTACAGCAAGTCCATAGGGCCCATAAGGTGCAGATACAACCAAAAGGAACATTCATACAGTTCATGACTTTAATCCCTTTTCTCTTCTCAACAAAAGCACCTAATTTGATCATCTAAACACTTTTGGGGTTGTCCTGCCTGTCCTCATTGGATGGGAGCATCCCAGCCAAGTCCTCTCCCACCCTTCTCTTGGGCTTCTTAGTGAGCTTTCCTTCCAAATCCTGATCAGCCACCTTACAAAAAGAGGTTGTGAGATTCTTAACCACTGATTTCTGAACAATTGGAGGAGCAGCATTACATGGCAGACACTTATTATTAGAGCAAGAACCTATTTTAAACCCATCATTATCTTTTTTAATTCTATCACTCCTCCTTACCTCTGTTTCTACAAGAGGTATCTTTCCTCCCCTTCTTTTCTTAGAATTTTCAGCCCCAAAAGGTTGAAGAAGGGCCAAGGAATCCAAGTTCTGCTGGTTAGAAGAATCTCCTTCATTTTCCTTGTTTGTATCCTGCTGATGTGTTTGAGCCATGAGCTGCTTGCAAGTAGGAGCCATAATAGCAATAAATTTATCAGGAATGTGAAAGGTATAAGAATTTTTTGTGCCCTCTACTTCAACAAGTAATTCCCACAAAGGAAATTTAAGCATATTGAGTGTCCAGTTAAACTTGTCTGGTGTCATTAGTAAGTGCACAATAAAATTGAACCAACTTACTTGGACTTGAACAGAAAGTGAAGGAACATCCTCCAAAGGTTTTTGAGCAAAATTCTCCTCCCAAATCACCAGACCTTCTTCTGACAGAATAGTATCTTTATTAGCTAGAGCCTTTAGCTGAATAGATTTCAAACCAAGTAAGGAGAGTGCAAACTCAAAGTGTTCCTCAATTTGGGCAATCCAGTTACCTTTTTTTCCAGCGTTTTGAGCCCCATTAGGATCCATAAGATGTGGGTTCACTGATGGAGAGCTAGCACCTGCTTCCCCATCCAAATTAACAGCTTCTAACTGAAAGTGTTCCTTGTCTTGGCCTGCTGCTTCCTTAATAGTAGGTAAGCCTCTATTAGGGTCCAGAGACAGGTCCTGAAGCCCAGCAGGGCTCTGTCCATTAACTGGCATAGAAAGTTGGTTCACTTCCTCCAAGATTGGCTGAATCTATGGGTCCACCTATGGAACTGCAGGTAATAAATCTTCCTGAGGAACAGCTAAAGCAAGAGGGGCCTGAGGAACTGGGATTGCAGGAGCATCTTGCTCCTCCTCTTGGTAGTCCAGCATCAAAAGCTCAAGACCATTGCCCTGAATTTGCTGCATAGGTGGAAGTTGATTCACTTCCTCACTTGCATGATAAGAAAGACCTTCAGACAAAGAGACAGTTGTTGTGATGCTGCTGTGACCCTCCAATGGTGGTGAGAGCTCCTCACCATTAGCCCAAGCAATTTCTTCTTGTTGAGCACCTTGTAGAAAGTCAAATTCATCCTGAACCTCAACATTATTAACAATAGAAGGCTACAAAGCCCAGTGCCCTTCATCTGCATCCATATCATCTTGCAGAACATGCTGAGGATTAATATGAAAACCAGGGAAAGCATTGTTGTTGCCTGGCAGAGGATGAGGGTCCACATTGTCAGGTGGGATTGGGTCCTCATCGGCTGGGGCCCCACCCATCATCTGCTGCAGAAGAATTTCCACTGAAGAGGACCAAGCATCTTCATCAAAAACTTCACCTTCAGACCATCTGACACTTTTAGGGATGGAGTCCAGATCTCTAACCTTAGCTTTTGCAATAACTCTACCCATATGAAGAGGATCATTCTCCCAAGAAACTAGTCGCCCAAAATGACTGACAGCTCTGGCAATATCTTCAGAATTGCGAAAATCAAATGGGACCGTAAGGATGAGCAGCCAAACTGTTCTATTAAACTGAGTTCTTCTGCAATTGCGGCCATTATCATGGTTGTGGAAAGAGATAAAAGCATCTCCAAACTGGTGAGGACTCTGAAGCACTAATCTATCTCTGTCCCTAGGATTGACAAAACGCACATATGCTTCCCCCAACGGACAGCGCTGCATTTCTCTGATTTGCACTTGCTGAACATCCGCAAAGAACTCATCTAGAACTTCTTGCACATTCGGGAAAAGTACCTCATCCGGAAGCGGCTCAATGGTGACGATGGCCCAATATTCATCTCGCTTCTGACGGTGGGGGAGAACCACCCTTGCCACTCCGTTACGTCCTTCGACGTTGAGGATATTGAAGCCATGGGGGACAAAAGGCTGAGGATCAGACGGAATGTTGGCCATGGCTGGCTCAACTCCGGTAGTGAGCTCCAGAGACTGCGAGTTGGTAGAATGACGAGCCCGAGGTTGAACAGTGGAAAGCAGGGGTGGAGACGAAGAGGCAAGTGGGAATCTTGGCTGAAAGTTCGGGAACATGCCCTCAGGGAGCTGTCTAAAAGAGGAAGCTCGAATCGCCGGTTGGGCTGGGCCAACGGCCAAAAACCAGTCATCCACCACCCCAGGGGCCCAAGCCGCAGCAGGAGGGGAGGGAAATGAAGCCACCCTAAAGAACGGCCAAAGGCCAGTGAGACGGGGCTCAGGGCAGGCCCAAGCCATGTGGCCCATATTGCCGCAGCCGTAGCATGTAATAACCAAATTTGAAGATCCAGAATTCGCGCCCTCCTTCCCCTGAACCACGCGATCATTGATCAGAGGTGAAATATTGCACTCAATGCGCTCTTCATCAATAGCAGGGACATGCAAATCCGAAGATGAATCCGGTAACCCCGCCAACCATTGGAAAACTGAAACACGGTGGGGCAGCTCCCTCCAGCGATCGCCGGAGCCGCTCTGGGAGGAAGAACGTGAAGGCCCTCGGGTAACTAACGACCACGAATTTTGCTCTTCTTGGTAAAATAGACGCTCCTCTCGGCGCCAATTTGGACCTCCTTCACCCCAGAGGCTAAAAACCAGCTCAAAATCCCTCTCAGAGATACGGCCACTGTTGTAGAGTTCAAACCCCACAGATTTTGAGGCAACCGAAAACTAAAAAGAACGGTCCCGGAGAAACTTAACCCTAAAGCCTTGAGGGTATCCACCAAAACAAGATTGTAGCACAATGCTCACAGTGTGACAATCCAGACGAAAGCACGCCCGACCAAAATAGACCACAAGCTTGAACTCACGTTGGCGAAAACCAGGAGAGAAAACCACCGGATGTCCAAACTTTTGGTGCATGCCAAGTTGAAAGGCCTTACCTCTAGCAAAGTCAAGGAGAGGAGGCGCCATTGGATGGCCAGGGAGGTGGACGCCGGGGCCGGAGTGGCCACCGGCGGTGGAGTCGCCTAGGAGTCGCCTAGGAGGAGCTGGAGTCGCCTAGGGGCCCGAGCTGCTTCCCATTGGGAATCGATTGGCCCAGCATAGTTATGAGTATATCTAGGCAATGATCATGTATATAGGCATCACGTCCAAAACAAGTAGATCGAGATGATTCTGCATCTACTACTATTACTCCAATCATCGACCACTATCCAGCATGAATCTAGAGTATTAAGTAAAAACAGAGTAACGCCGTAAGCAAGATGACATGATGTAGAGGGATAAATTCATGCAATATGATAAAAAACCCATCTTGTTATCCTCGATGGCAACAATACAATACGTGCCTTGCAACTCTTTCTTTCACTGATTAAGGACACCGCAAGATTGAACCCAAAGCTAAGCACTTCTCCCATTGCAAGAACTACCAATCTAGTTGGCCAAACCAAAAAGATAATTCTAAGAGACTTGCAAAGATAACTCAATCTTACATAAAAGAATTCAGAGAAGAATCAAATATTTTCCATAGATAATACTGGATCATAAACCCACAATTCATCGGTCTCAACAAACACACTGCAAAAAGAAGATTACATCGAATAGATATCCATGAGAGAGGGGGAGTGTTGGGGATATAACTATTTGTGTAAGCCGCCATGAGGGGCCGGGTTACGCAAAGAGTACTCATCAGAGGAAGCCCAAGACCAAGCATGAAGATGGTGGTTCAATAAAGAGCTTAAGGCCCACGGGCGGCTTAAGCCCATTGTAGTAAACCGCCATGATGGCATGACTTGTAATGTAAGGTAGATTTAACTGGTCACCGAGCCGAACTCTGTTAATAAGCCGGCCGAGACTCTGTAAGCCGCAGGTGTCAACCCGTGTATATTAGGGGACGACCTGCGGGCGACTTAGGGAAAGAAACAACTCATCGAGAGCCGGGCATAGCGCATCTCGCTCCCTGGTCATCGAAACTTCAATACCAACCCAACTAGACGTAGGCCTTACCTTCACCGTAAGGGGCCGAACTAGTATAAACTCTCTCGTGTCCCTTGTCCCGATTTAACCCCTTCAAGCTTCCTAGTTGCGATGGCTCCACAACTAAGTCCTTTCACGAGGACATCTGACGTGACTATTCCACGATAGTTGGCGCCCACCGTGGGGCGGTATGCGGTGGTTGAGTTCTTGAAGGGCAACTTCAAGGGCTCAAAGTGCGTAGTGGGCCGGATGACCAACAGTCGTCGCGGCAAGATCTACATCGACGACGAAGGCTGGGGCCCCGACGCCGGCTCAATTGAGTACGGGTACTGGGTCCCCTTCGGTGGAATTCACGTCTTCATCGGCCGGATCGGTGAGCCGGGCCCTGAGCCGGACAACTACACCGACCCCGTCGAGATGGCTCAGCATGCGAGGAAGACCCGGACTCAGCCGGTCATGAGGCGTGCCTTCGTGGGCTGCGTCCACGGAGAGGAACTTTCTGGATCTGACGATGGGGGTGAGGCGGCCGTCCTCTCAGACGGTGACTTGTCCGCCGTCTCAACAGATTCATTGTATCAGGTACAAGACGGCATGCTCGGGGGCTGTTCCGATGGCATCAGTATTCCGGACCCCGATGAGCCGCCACGATGGGTCGGAATCTTCATGGCTGGGACTCAGCCCGGTTCAAACTCTACGGCAGCCGCAGAAATCACGTCCGGATCAGGAGCAGCTGGGGTAGGTGGCCCCGTGCGCCCACCGGCTCAGGTGCTGATGGACCTCATGGACAAGCTTACGGCCCTGTTAACCGCCACGGTTATTCCTGCCGACAAGGATGAGCATGACGCAGCAGTAGCCTAGGTGCGTGAGGAGATAGCTCAGGCCAAGGAGGCCTTGGCAGCTAAGGATACTAGACTAGCTGCAGAACGGGCGGCTCTCGATGCCCGGGCACAGCGTTTGCAGTCAGAAGCTTACCAGCTCACAATGAGCTTAAATGCATCCAATGAGGTAATGAGGGAGAGACATCAGAAAACGCAGTCCTGTTTACCTCCGAATTACGACCCCCGGGTTCTCTTTGCTACACCCGGAGCCATTCCTAGTAACCCACCAGAGGCCGATCGGCTTATGACAGCCGGAACAGGAGGACCGGATCAGCCTAGGGATGTGGTGCCACCTCACGTGAGCAAGCCACCGCCGCGTTATGTGCCGATTCCACTGGGTCACTTTTCCAACCCCATGGAAAACTTGATCGCAGCCTCAACGCGTTTAGCGGCTCTTCCTATGGAAGGAGATGACCTGACGGCGGTGGAGACCCGGAGGGTCAGAGAGCTCCTCCATACGGCCCTGGCTCAGCAGGAGAACTATTCTTACAGCCGGGACATGATTCATTCCACTCCCCCGCCCTGGGGAGCACCACCTTGCCAGAACCGGAGCCCGAGTTACAGCAGACGCATGGAGTCGGAAGCTTTGTCAAGCAATGCCCAACGGCGTTACCAACCCGGGGGCTATAACCCGGCGCAGGACCAAGTACGTCAGGAGAATAATCACCCGGAGTATCCAATGACATCGGTTGAGGCGGGAGTAGCCACTAGAACCGATGATGTCCCATGCCTGGTACCGGCTCTGCGTGACGTACGTCTGCCCAAGGACTTCAAGGGACCTCGAAAGGTACCAAATTACATGACCTATTTACAGCCTACGGCGTGGATCGAGAGTTATGAGATGGCCATGGAGTTGCTGGAAGTCAATGACGCGGCAATGGCTAAGTATTTCACCATGATGTTGGATGGAACGGCCCGGTCTTGGCTAAAGGGCTTACCACCCAATTCCATTGGTTCATGGGGCGAGTTAAAGGCCCGGTTCATCCAAAACTTCAAGGACACCTGTAAACAATCTATGTCGATTGTGGACTTGACGGATTGCAAGCAGGAGGAAGGAGAATCCACCACCCATTGGGTACGCCGGGTCAAAGAGATAATTCATTCCTCTGATAAGATGGATGCCGGCTCTGTAGTTCTTATGGTGGAGAAAAATTGCCGTTTTGAGCCGCTGAGGATGAAACTGGGGCGCCTTAAGCGTGACCTCACAGATATGGGTACTCTGATGGCGGCTTTAGTCAAATACGCCGATTCTAATAGTACCAAGGATCCCGCGTCTGACGATGAGAAGACAGGGAAGGGAAAAAGGAACGGCAATGGAAAGGGTCAGCAGCATAACCCGGGGAATCAAGGCGGCAATAAGCGTAAGCCAGACGGCAACCCGGAGTTTGTGGCCAATGCCAACGCACGGGGTAACAATAAGAGATATAAGGGTAAGCCGCCTCGGTCCGGCGGATCAGGCCCCTCTCTTGAGTAGTTACTCAATGAGCCCTGCCCAAAACACGGCACCCGGGAGCGTCCCGCCACACATCTATGGAAGTATTGCGCAATCATGAAGGCGTTTAAAAATTCCAACACCTTTGATGGTGGTCAAGGATCTGGTGGCGGCTCAGGGGCCGGCGGCTTTCATGGCCAGGGCGGCGGTTCAAATTCCGGTTTTCAGGGACATTCAGGTGGTAACAATCAGCAGCAGTCTGGTCAAGGTGGACAACAGCAGCAATAGTCGGGTTATCAAAGTCATCCAAAGCAGTTGAGTGGTGGACAGTATCACGTATTTACCACTAGCTTGTGCAAACGTGACCAAAAGGTTCATAAGAGGGCAATGATTCCATTGAGCCGGCAATTCCTCGTTATTTAAGGTGGTCAGAGAAGCCCATTATATGGAGCAGAGAGGATCATCCTCCACGGGTTGATAACCCGGGTCAGTTGGCTTTGGTAGTGGCACCACAGGTTGGTGGGTATAAGTTCACCAAGGTGCTCATGGATGGGGGTAGTAGCATCATCATACTTTACTAGAAAACCTTTCAGCGGATGGGGTTGACTGATAAAAATCTGAGAACATCCAACACTGTTTTCCATGGAGTTGTCCCTGGTAAGTCGGCTTACCCAGTTGGCAGGATTGAGCTAGAGGTGGCTTTTGGAGATGAGCATGACTCCCGAGCTGAGAAGTTGACGTTTGAGGTAGTCAAGATCAGGAGCCCATATCACACTCTATTTGGACGGCCGGCCTATGCTAAGTTTATGGCCCGGCCGTGTTACGCTTATTTACAGCTCAAGATGCCGGGTTACAAGGGCACCATCACTGTACATGGCAGCCGTAAGGTGGCATTGGAGTGTGAAGAAGGTGACGCGCTTATCTTTGAGTCGACTGCTTGTGACGAGGAGCTCAAATTTTATCAAGATAATGTTGACTCGGCGGATATGACATCCTGAAGAAGCCAACTATAGAGCATGACCCGGTATTGAAGTTCAAGTCGGCGGTGAGGCGAAGCTTGTTGACTTTACCTGGGTGATACTTCTAAGCAGTTCAAAGATCGGTGACAACTTGGATCCCAAATAGGAAGCGCGCTCATCGAGTTCATCCGTGAGAACCGGGACATCTTTGCATGGAAACCTTCCGACATGCGGGTGTACCGAGGAACTTCTTGAGCACACTCTCAATATTGATCCAAAGTATAAGCGGTCGAGCGGTTTCTTCGCCGTTTTAATGAAGAGCGGCGGAAGGCTATTGGGGAAGAAGTCGCCCGCTCTTAGCAGCGGGTTTATCATTGAAGTTTTTCACCGGGTGGTTGGCTAACCCGGTGCTCGTCCTCAAGAAGAACGGCACCTGGCGGATGTGTGTGGACTACACGGACTTAAACAAGGCTTGTCCGGCTGACCCTTTTGCTCTTCCCCGTATTGATCAAATCATTGATGCTACGACGGGTTGTGAGCGTTTGAATTTTTTGGATGCTTACTCCGGTTATCATCAGATTAAGATGGCAGTTAAGGACTAGGAGAAGACGACTTTCATCACTCCGTTTGGAGCCTTCTGCTATGTATCTATGCCATTTGGGCTCAAGAGTGCCCAGGCGACTTATCAGCGGTGTGTGTAGAACTGTTTGCACGACCAAATTGGGCGTAACGTCCATGCTTATGTGGATGACATTGTGGTGAAGTCCAGAGAAAAGGAGACCTTGATATCCGACTTAAAGGAGACCTTTGATAATCTCCGGGTCTACAAGATGATGCTTAACCCGGCCAAATGTGCCTTTGGTGTTCCTGCAGGCAAGCTTTTGGGTTTTCTGGTGTCCAACAGAGGCATCGAAGCTAACCCGGAGAAGATTAAGGCGATTACCTCTCTGGCTAAACCTGCGTGCATCAATGATGTTCAGTGACTGGCGGGTCGCGTCGCCGCCTTAAGTCGATTCATAAGTCGGCTCGGTGAGAAAGCCCTCCCATTGTATCAGATGATGAAGAAAACTGACACTTTTGTGTGGAGTAAGGCCACTGATGCTGCATTTGAGGACTTAAAGAGACAATTGTCTGAGCCGCCGGTTCTTGCGGCCCCAGTTGACAAAGAGCCGTTGCTGTTGTATGTGGCTGCCAATTCGCGAGCCGTCAGCGTTGCCATCATGGTGGAACGTAAGGAAGCCGGCAAGGAGCATCCGGTTCAACGGCCGGTTTACTACATCAGTGAGGTGCTCATTGAATCCAAGCAAAGGTACCCTGGCGGCAAAAGCTTGTTTATGGGGTGTTCATGGCAAACCGGAAGTTGAAGCAGTATTTTCAAAGCCATCTTATAACTGTGGTAAGTTCTGCCCCTTTGGGAGACATTATTCAGAACAGGGAGGCCACAGGACGAGTCACCAAGTGGGCTATTGAGCTTGGGCCTCATGGCTTGAAATACATGCCCCGGACGGCTATTAAGTCTCAGGCCTTGGTGGACTTCATCAATGATTGGACAGAGTTGCAAGCCCCTGAGGAGAAGCCGGATAACACATACTGGACTATTCACTTTGACGGGTCTAGGCAGCTAGAAGGCTTGGGGGCTGGAGTGGTGTTAACTTCCCCTCGAGGTGACAAATATGTACTCCGGCTTATGTTTCCCTGTACTAACAATGCATCTGAATATGAGGCGTTACTCCATGGTCTTCGGCTGGCTAAGGAGATGAACTTAAGCCGGGTACGATGCTTGGGCGACTCAGATTTGGTGGCTCAGCAAGTGTCGGGCAAGTGGGATTCCAAAGACCCCGTCATGGCGGCTTATCGTCGTGAAGTAGATGTTGTGGCTGGTCACTTCACGGGTTACCAAGTGGAGCACATTGATCAAAGGAAGAACGAGGCGACTGATGCTTTAAGCCGGTTGGGATCCCAACGTAAGCCGGTGCCGCCCAACACCTTTCTTGATGTGTTACATAACCCATACATCAAGGTACCTACCGAGGAAGACCTAGCGATGCCGGACCGGAGGCACACCGGTGGCGGCTCTTCATGTTATCCCGATTGGACGGTGCCTTACTTGGCTTATATGACCCGGGGTGAGTTGCCGGAGGATGAGACATTGGCGAGACAAATCGTCAGGCGCTCCAAATCCATGACGATTGTTAACGGCGAGTTACATCACCTCAACGTCACGGGAGCGTTCAACGCTGCGTATCACCTACAGAAGGCCAAGAAATACTCCGTGAGATCCATGAAGGAGATTGTGGCCATCATGCCGGGTCAAAATCCCTCGTAGCCAAGGCCTTTCGTCATGGTTTCTATTGGTGACGGCTCATCGCGATCTGAGAGGACACAGTCGATAAATGTGACGGGTGTCAAAAGTTTTCACGACGAGCTCATGTGCCGGCTCAAGAGTTAAGGATGATCCCAATCACCTGGCCGTTTGCAGTCTGGGGGCTTGACATGGTCGGACCTTTCAAAAGGTCTAAAGACAAAAAGACACATCTGCTGGTGGCAGTGGACAAGTTTACCAAGTGGGTTGAGGCAGAGCCGGTCAGTAAGTGTGATGCAGCCACGGTGGTTCAGTTCATAAAAAAGGTGATCTTTCGTTTTGGCTTTCCACACAGCATTATAACTGGTAATGGCACTAATCTCTCTAAGGGTGCCATGGAAGAGTTCTGTCAAAGAGAACATATCCGGCTTGATGTTTCGGCTGTTGCTCATCCTCAATCCAATGGTCAGCGAGAGAGCTAATCAAGAGATCTGAAGGCATCAAACCCGGCTCTTGGTCCCTTCTGGCGGACTCGAGTTGTTGGGTGGAGGAGTTACCCTCCGTGTTATGGAGCATCAACACTTTCGCCCTATGGATCCACGGGATACACACCTTTTTCATGGTTTATGGGCAGAGCGGTCCCGCCAAGTGACATCAGCACGACTCACCCAGCGTGGCGGCTTACGTTGAGGCAAATAACGAAAAGGCTCGTCGGGATGCACTTGACTTGTTGGGCGAGGCGAGACTTGGCAATAGCCCGCTCGGCGATTTACCGGCAAGACTGCGCCGCTATCACAGCCGCCCGGGTTAAGCGAAACCTTCGGGAAGGCGACTTGGTGCTCCGGCTCATCCAGGATCAGTCTGACATGCACAAGCTATCCCCGCCTTGGGAAGGATCCTTTGTGGTCAGCAAGAATCTGCATGTCACATCCCTAGATTCTGGTTTTGCACTAGACTAGCTCCATGTGAGCATCATGTTTAAATTTGAAAGAAACTTGAAATGGGGATTGATTAAACCCTAGCACCAGAAAGAATTCAATAGGATGAAATAAAAAAAATCTTTTTCAAGAACCCAAAATGCCCTTTAAAAATGTTCATTATTTTTGATAAAGGTGAAAACATCTTCCAAAAATCATGATCATAATTCTTGGCCATTTATGGATTTTTGAATTAACCCATATTATATTTGAATTGGGGCATTTGAATTTTATAAATATTTTAAATGCTCCAAATATTCTGAAATCACTTGAGGGCCTCTGAATTAATTCAGTTAGTGCCCATAATTATGTTCAGAATTTAATAAAATGATTTAGTTCTAAAACTAAATCAAAACAGAGAGGAGATAAATAGAAAACTGAAACAAAAGAAAAAGGACATAAAACCTACCCGCACTCACCTAGGCAGCCCACCTGGGCAGCCCACTTGGCCTGTCCACTTGGCGGCCCAGCCCACCAGGGGCACCGTTGTCTTCAACCTCTGCCTATTGGCAGAGGCGTGTCGACGCGTGCGCGATCGCCGTGGCCACCTCCCTGTCTGCTTCCTCCTTTCCCGGCCCTTCTCGCGACGCCCAGGAGACGTGGACGAAGCCCCGAACCGACCCCTTCTCCTCTGGTCCTCTCCCCTTCTCCCGCTTCGATCTCGAGCTCGGCGAACGAGCTCGTCGCCGCCGTCCGCTGCCACCACGGCCACAGCCATCCCGAACCTCTCCGACACAACCCCGAGCTCCGAAGCAGCGTCGTCTTCCTCCCCGCCGAGCCACACGGCGCGGACACCACTGGAGCGTCCTCATCGACGCCAGGCTCCGTCCTCTGCACCGACAGCCGCCATCGACCGATTAAATCGTCACCAAGCCGTCCCGAGCACGCTGGGATCACTGCAACGACTGGCCGTGAGCTCCTCTACGAACCTCCCCTTTCCGGGCTCGTTAGCCTAAGCGCAGCCCCCATCTCCGTCGATGCCGAGACCTCGCCGGCGGTGGTCATGTCGCCGCCGTCGTTTTAGCTCGCCTCCGTCCAAGCTGAGCACACCACCGCGCTCAAAGCATCTACAGGAGCCCGTAGACATCACCAGCTCATCCCCAAGTGCCCAACAGCAACCTACCCGAGCTCACCCGAGCTCCGGCCGCCGCCGCGAGCTCGACTCCGGCGAGCACCGCGCACCCCGTCCGCTCCTCCCTGCTCCGTTTGATGCGGCAGAGCATGGGCTTCCTCCTGGTAGTCTCCCCGCACCTAAACGCAGCCCCTAGCACCGCCAAAGGCAGCTCGCGCCATGAATGGTCGCCGCCGACCAGAGTCCGGCGATGATGACGTGGCGCGACATTAGCAGTTAATCACCTGCTAATTAACCCCATGACCCACTTACAGACGGGCCCCATGCCCTTATTTAATCACAGGTTTATCCCCTGCTTAGATTAAGCTAATGCCCGTGGCCCACGGTCTGTTTGACCTTGCCACCTAAGCGTTGACTGACCCCACTGGTCAGCCTCTGCTGCTGATACTGTTACACCGACATACGGGACCCACTGGTCAAGGTTGACCTGGGTCAGCGCTGTTGACCTGCTGACGCAGGCATGATGCAGTGCTGATGCAGTAATTGACTTTTGGGTTTTAAAATAAATCAGAAAAATCCAGAAAATTGCCTAAACTTCTAAAAATCATAGAAAATCAACCGTAAGTCAGAATGAAATAATTTATATATGAAAAATTATCAGAAAAATTCAAGGAATCCATCTGTACCATTTTCATGCATGTTAGAACAACTTATAGCTGCTGTTTAGGACAAATCATATGAATGGCATTTAAAAAATCACATATGGAGTTTCGATTTGAACTTAGGGTTCAAACCAACTTCATTTAACTTTGTTGCTAGTTGCATTAGCTCAAAACACCAGCATGTTGCCATGTCATGATCTTACATCTTGATTGTGTTCTTTCTTGTTTGCGGTAATTGTCCCTCTCGATAGGCGTGTTAAACGGCGTGATCGATGACACCGATGAAGAGCTATAATATCTTGAAGTGCCGGGCAAGCAAAACCCCTTGTTCATTCGATATAATCCCACTCTCTCGCTCCTGCTCTCTTTTACTGCATTAGGACAACAACGAATCATTTGTTACTTGCTGCGTGGCGAACCCCTTATCCTTTGCATGACTGTCATTCCACGGTAAATAGATGAAACCCACTAGCATGAGTAGGAGTTGTTTGAGCCTGTTGTGCCTACTCATACATGCTTGTTTGTCATGCACTGCTCTTGCTTAGAGTTGAGTCGGTCCGATTCATCGAGGATGAATCGGAGGTGTGTGAACATGTCCTATTGTGTGTGAGCTAAGTGTGTGAACACGATTTGGTAAAGGTATCGGTGAGAGGCCATGTAGGAGTACATGGTGGGTTGTCTCATTGAAGCCGTCCTTAGGAACTGAGTTACGTGTTTGTGATCCATGATTCAGCTACTACCATGCATTGGGCCCAAACCAATGGACCCTCTAAACTTCTTATTCACCATAGTCTTACGTCCGGGAGTTGCAAGTAGTTTACGGTGTTTGTAGCCTCTTGGAGGCCGTGGACAATGCTGACCGTGAGGGGTGGGCTGTGATCACGGTAGGTCGTGTACGGTGTGCGGGATGCCCGTTTGGTATCTCGGGAACCTGTTCACATCGTTTGGGGCTGTGGCGAAACTTGGCGGAACTCCTCATAGATGGAACCCAAATAGGCGATAAACTGGACTAGAGACTTGGGTGTCTAGGTAGGTCGTGGCCGACACCCACGTTGGGCTTCCGCTTGAAGGTTCTTTGAGTACATGTCGTGTAAACGGTAAGTGGTGAGCGTGTGTGAAGAAGTACACCCTGCGGGGTTAATATGATCTATTGAATAGCCGTGTCATGGTAAAGGACTTGGGTTGCCTATAACAGTTCATAGACAAGTGAAAGTGGATACTCTAAAATCGCAAGATAAGTGTGAGTGCTATGGATGGCGTTCTCGTAGGGAGGCGGGGCGGATCCATAGTGGTGTATTGATGTGGTGAATATGTGGACTCGTGTGCGCCACCTCAAAAGAGTTACTTGCGATCGTAGTTTAGGATAGCCACCGAGTCAAAGCTGGCTTGCTGCGATTAAACCCCACCATCCCTTTATTGATAATGATGCATATGTAGTTAGTTACGATGTAAGTCTTCTTTGGGTACATTTGTACTCACGTTTGCCTATTTTATGTTTTTGCGAGAGACTTGATCTCGCTAGTAGTTCCACGTGGACTTCGACGTTTAGCTTGTTACCTCAGCTACGATCTTGTGCCCTCGGCAGGATCTGGTAGATAGTCAGGCTTCTAAGCCTTTTCCATTTGTAGATGTCTGTACTCAGACATGTTAAGCTTACGCTTGTGCTTGATTTGTATGCTCTGAATGTTGGGTCGTGAGACCCATGTTTGTAATATCTCGCTCCTCGGAGCCTAATGAATAAATACTTGAGTCGTAGAGTCATGTTGTGGTGCCATGTTGTATTTGCACATATCGAGCATATTGTGTGTATGTTATTGAAATGCTTGGTATGTGTGGGATCTGACTATCTAGTTGTTTATCTTTAGTAGCCTCTCTTACGGAAATGTCTCCTAGTGTTTCCACGAGCCATGGTAGCTTGCTCTGCTCGGAACACTTGGGCTGGCGGCATGTGTCCTTCTTCGTTCTGTATGCATCCCTTGAAATGTCACGCGTTGTTTACCGAGTCACCGCTAGCCCAGTCTTTACAGCTGGATTCACTTTCGATGATGCCAAACACGTTCGATCTTTGGGTCATGGATGCTGTCCTGTAAGTTTGTGCCACTTTGGGTTTCGACTAGCCATGTCAGCCGGGCTCCTTATCATATGGATGCTAGCGACACTATCATATCTGGCGTGCCAAAAGGCATAAGCGGTCCGGGCAAAGGTAAGGCGACACCCGTGGGAATACCGTGCGTGAGGCCGCAAAGTGATATGAGGTGTTACATGCTAGATCGATGTGGCATTGAGTCGGGGTCCTGACAGCTTTGCTAACACTACGTGGTCATGCTTGTCTGGGACAGCGTGTTCACATGTGTGTAGCAAAACCAGCTCATGTTTTGGAGCTTACTACCGTAGTTCATTCCCCGAGAATCTGTATAGCGTCTTCTCGTTGATTTGTGTTGCAAACTTTAATTTTCTTTCTAGACCTGATGAGTGCGGAATATTACGACACCAACGGATCTGAATCTCGGGCAGATATGATGGTTGGAACTTCTTCCAAGAACTATGATATAGGTTCTAGTGAAGTGGACGCACCTAGCTGGAAGCACTATTATTATAGTATCTTGATTAAGTCATTTAGACACTACCCATGAGGATTTCGCGTGACTTATTCTAGAAGTTGTTCCTTATGGATTTTGTGCACCCGAAGTCTGACCTTTACTTGATGGCCATGTCGTTGCTTTAAAGCATGATCGTGGTAGCTAGAACATCAAGGAGAACATTAGAAGCGGAGTGCTAAATGTCTCTCGGTCGATCATCCGGATTTTGATTCCTTGGCCTCGCTAAGGTGAAATCTGAGAAGGTGTTATCTCCTTTTGCATCTGCATCATCCATCACCACTCATCATGGTAGTATGTTGTGTTACTAGGATCCTTGACACGGATATTGGTAAAACCTTGATGACTATGGAAATGCTCAAGTTCTTGAGAGCACGCACAAGCGTTAGGTGTTACCATCGGCACTAACTGGGATTGCTCTCAGTTTCCTCGATTATGCTATAACTTTTCAAACAGTGGACTCACTCTCTACTATTGAGCTTCTCCCCAGTTACTAAAATCATCCCTTGTGTTGTTCTGAACAAGGTAATCCACATCGTCCATACTAGTCCGAGTATGCTACTCCTTCGAACTCCATCAAGCGATAAACAGAATTGCCTTAGGCTGGTATCTGAGTTTCAATGATCTTTGAATCAAGGTAATTCTTTTTGCCATTAAGGGATATTTCTCTGAGTCACCTCTCCCAAGGTGCCCGTTATGGGATCATAGTAATTGTTTCCTTGCTACTTTGAAACCCTCATCAAATTGTTTCTTCCGTCCCTCGATGCATGTCTTGCCTCTCAGCTCGAGAGATGTTTCTCGTCTCATTCCGTGAGTTGATCTTGTGATCATTAAGATGATCCTAAGTTGCTCGAACCTCAAGAAGATCGATTCTTCTAAAATTCTTCTTTCCTCTCGTTGTTATGTTAGTTGGAGTTCTCGGGGCAAGGCGTCGAGACAAGATGATGATCGAATCAAGGTTCTTATGGAGTGCAACCTGGATCGTGAAGATTACTGCTAACCGTGTCCCCTCGTCTTCTTACCTCCGTCTTGAATCTCGGGTCGAGATTCTTGTTTAGTGAGGGTGAGTTGTCACATCCTAGATTACGGTTTTGCACTAGACTAGCTCCATGTGAGCATCATGTTTAAATTTGAAAGAAACTTGAAATGGGGATTGATTAAACCCTAGCACCGAGAAAAGAATTCAATAGGATGAAATAAAAAAATCTTTTCAAGAACCCAAAATGCCCTTTAAAAATGTTCATTATTTTTGATAAAGGTGAAAACATCTTCCAAAAATCATGATCATAATTCTTGGCCATTTATGGATTTTGAATTAACCCATATTATATTTGAATTGGGGCATTTGAATTTTATAAATATTTTAAATGCTCCAAATATTCTGAAATCACTTGAGGGCCTCTGAATTAATTCAGTTAGTGCCCATAATTATATTCAGAATTTAATAAAATGATTTAGTTCTAAAACTAAATCAAAAGCAGAGAGGAGATAAATAGAAAAGCTGAAACAAAAGAAAAGGACATAAAACCTACCGCACTCACTGGGCAGCCCACAGGCAGCCCACAGGCAACCACAGGCACATCCACTTGGCGGCCCAGCCCACCGAGGGCACCGTTGTCTTCAACCTCGCCTCTTGGCGAGGCGTGTCGCTGTGCGCGATCGCCGTGGCCACCTCCTGTCTGCTTCCTCCTTTCCGGCCCTTCTCGCGGCGCCCGAGAGGCGTGGGCCGAAGCCCGAACCGACCCCTTCTCCTCGATCCTCTCCCCTTCTCCCTTTCGATCTCGAGCTCGGCGAAACAGGCTCGTCGCCGCCGTCCGCTGCCACCACGCCCACACCATCCCGAACCTCTCCGACACAACCCAGAGCTCCGAAATAGCGTCGTCTTCCTCCCCGCCGAGCCACACGGCGCGGACACCTGGGCGTCCTCGCCGGCGCCAGCTTCGTCCTCTGCACCGACAGCCGCCGTCGACCGATTCGTCGTCACCAAGCCGTCCCCGAGCACGCTGGTATCACCAACGACCTCGCCGTGAGCTCCTCTACGAACCTCCCCCTTTCCGGGCTCGTTAGCCTAAGCGCAGCCCCCATCTCCGTCGATGCGAGACCTGCTTGGCGGTGGTCATCTCGCCGCCGTCGTTTAGCTCGCCTCCGTCCAAGCTGAGCACACCACGCGCTCAAAGCATCTCGAGGCCGTAGACATCACCGGCTCATCCCCAAGTGCCCATGACAACCTACCCGAGCTCACCCGAGCTCCGGCCGCCGCCATGAGCTCGACTCCAGCGAGCACCGCGCACCCGTCCGCTCCTCCTGCTCCGTTTGATCTTGCGGCGAGCATGGGCTTCCTCTGGTAGTCTCCCGCACCTAAACGCAGCCCCTAGCACCGCCAATGGCAGCTCACTTGCCGCCATGAGTGCGCCGCCGACCAGAGTCCGGCGATGATGACGTGGCGCGACATTAGCAGTTAATCACCTGCTAATTAACCCCATGACCCACTTACAGACGGGCCCCACGCCCTTATTTAATCACAGGTTTATCCCATGCTTAGATTAAGCTAATGCCCGTGGCCCACGGTCTGTTTGACCTTGCCACCTAGCGTTGGTGACCCCTTTGGTCACCTCTGCTTCTTGATCTTTATTACACCGACATACGGGACCCACTGGTCAAGGTTGACTGGGTCGGCGCTGTTGACCTCTGGCCTTGAGGCATGATGCGATCTTGATCACGATAATTGACTTTTGGGTTTTAAAATAAATCAGAAAAATCCAGAAAATTGCCTAAACTTCTAAGAAATCATAGAAAATCAACCGTAAGTCAGAATGAAATAATTTATATATGAAAAATTATCAGAAAAATTCAAGGAATCCATCTATACCATTTTCATGCATGTTAGAACAACTTATAGCTGCTGTTTAGGACAAATCATATGAATGGCATTTAAATAATCACATATGGAGTTTCGATTTGAACTTAGGGTTCAAACCAACTTCATTTAACTTTGTTGCTAGTTGCATTAGCTCAAAACACCAGCATGTTGCCATGTCATGATCTTACATCTTGATTGTGTTCTTTCTTGTTTGCCGGTAATTGTCCCTCTCGATAGGCGTGTTAACGACGTGATCGATGACACCGATGAAGAGCTATAATATCTTGAAGTGCGAGGCAAGCAAAACCCCTTGTTCATTCGATATAATCCCACTCTCTCGCTCCTGCTCTCTTTTCTGCATTAGGACAACAACGAATCATTTGTTACTTGCTGCGGTAGCGAACCCCTTTATCCTTTGCATGAGTGTCATTCCACGATAAATAGATGAAACCCACTAGCATGAGTAGGAGTTGTTTGAGCCTGTTGTGCCTACTCATACATGCTTGTTTGTCATGCACTCTCTTGCTTAGAGTTGAGTCGGTCGATTCGCCGAGGATGAATCGGAGGTGTGAACATGTCCTATTGTGTGTGAGCTAAGTGTGTGAACACGATTTGGTAAAGGTATCGGTGAGAGGCCATGTAGGAGTACATGGTGGGTTGTCTCATTGAAGCCGTCCTTAGGAACCAGAAGTTACGTGTTTGTGATCCATGATTCAGCTACTACCATGCATTGGGCCGAAACCAATGGACCCTCTAAACTTCTTATTCACCATAGTCTTACGTCCGGGAGTTGCAAGTAGTTTACGGTGTTTGTAGCCTCTTTGGAGGCCGTGGACAGCGCTGACCGTAGGGGTGGGCTGTGATCACGGTAGGTCGCGTGTACGGTGTCTGGGATGCCCGTTTGGTATCTCGGGAACCTGTTCACATCGTTTGGGGCTGTGAAAGCGAAACTTGGCGGAACTCCTCATAGATGGAACCCAAATAGGCGATAAACTGGACTAGAGACTTGGGTGTCTAGGTAGGTCGTGGCCGACACCCACGTTGAGCTTCCGCTTGAAGGTTGCCGAGTACATGTCGTGTAAACAGCGGTAAGTGGTGAGCGTGTGTGAAGAAGTACACCCTGCAGGGGTTAATATGATCTATTGAATAGCCGTGTCCGCGATAAAGGACTTACAGGTTGCCTATAACAGTTCATAGACAAGTGAAAGTGGATACTCTAAAATACGCAAGATAAGTGTGAGTGCTATGGATGGCGTTCTCGTAGGGAGACGGGAGCGGATCCATAGTGGTGTTGTCACACCCTAGCTAGTTCATGCATTAGAGTGTTGCATCATGTCTAATTTTTTCAACAGAAACCTGAAATGGGATTGCCAGAACTCCCAGCCCCCCCTGAAACAAACTAGGGTTTACTAAAAATATTTTCGATGAACCTGAAATGCCCTTCTAAAATGTCCATCATTTTTGCCTTGGTTCAGAACCTTTGCCAAAAGTGGTGCACAATTTCCTAGGTCATCCTAAGGTCTTTGAATTAAATCATAACTATTTGAATTTGGGCATTTAAAATTTATAAAATATTTCAAATGTCCAAATGTTCCCAAACTAAAATGTTTCATGTTGGAAATATTCCAACAATGGACGAGAGTAGTTTGGTGAATTTTAGAACCTTTTGGTATTTTAAATAACTCAACAAAGTTGCGAGAAAAATAGAAAAAAAAAAAAAGCGGAAGGAACTTACACGGCGCCTCGGCCCACTAGCCAGCCCACTGGCTGGCCCAGCCACAGACAAGCGCCAATGGCTGCTTGCCGACCAGCGAGGAGCGGCGAGGTGCTCGGCGGCGAGCACCGCATGGGTGCCACGCACCTGCTCGCCGCCTCGCCACCTCCCTCGTCTTGCCACGACGGGATCGTTCCCCTCTCTCTCCGCACCCCAGACACCCCTCGCCTCTCCATTCGTCTCCCTCGCGCTCCCCGGCCATGGCCCGCCTTGCCGTCGCCGCACCGCCGCCGTAGCCGCGCTCTCCGTCGACCCCACGCCCGCGCCACCGTGTCCGAGAGCTCCGCCGCCGTCCACTCCTTGAGCTAGCCGAGCCCCGAAGCGCTTCGCGTGCCCAAGCCGCCGCACCAAGCTCGCCCGGCACCACCACGGAGATCCCCTTCGCCGTCGCCGCCCGCTGCGATTCGTCCCGACCACCCGTCCACTCCATCGCGACCGCTGTAGCTGGGCTACCTTCCCCACCCTCTCTCGCGCTCCGTGCACCACAGCGACCGCCTGAAGATCACCCGCACGCACCGCGCGGACCTCGTCGCCGGCGTGCTCCGGCCACCCTCCGGCCACCTCACCGTGTCCATCGCGTTCACCACGGCGCTTGGAGCTAACCGAGCACTCCGCACCTCACGCACACCCCAGCCGAGTTCGATTTCAACCGAACCCGGCAGCCGCCAAAATCGCCGCCCGCGTAACTCCGCCACCCGACCCCAGCGGACTCCGCCAAGAGCTGCGGCTCGTCCTCGGCTTCACTCGGTGGCCTCCGCGCTCATTTGGTGGCGGAACAGCAAAAACCACTTCGCCGCCGCGTCGCTCGCCGGCTAAGCGCCGCGGGTTTGACCACGGCTTTGACCACGGGTGGGCCGGGTTGACCCCACGGGTCTATGACATGTGGGCCCTTACGCTAACTAAATCAAATTAGTTAAAAACTTAAATTAATTAGTTTAACTACCCACTGACATGCGGGACCCACTGGTCAGTTTGACCTGACCAGCCCGTTGACCAAGGACGTCATCATGACATAGTGCTGACGCAATAATTTAAATTACTGGAATTATTCTTACACAGGAAATTCCAGAAAATGTTTCAAACTTCAAAAATTCATAGAAATTAATCTGTAACTCCAAATGAAACAAATTATATATGAAAAATGATCAGAAAAATCCAATCTATCCATCTGTACTAGTTTCATGCATGTTTACAGAAGCTAACCCACTGTTTATCACAGAACAAGATATAACACTTTAAATGATCATATATGAGTTTGGAAATTGCATCTTTGGTTCAAAATGCTCCAAACCCATCGATCTTAGTTGCATTAGCCCAAAGCACTCATTTGCCATGTCTCATTGCATGCATCATATTGTTGCATCTTGTTTGGTAATGCTTGTGTATCGGTGTTCTCTGCGGCGAGTTACGCTTCGAGAATACCGTGATAACCCCGACGAAGAGCAATACCCGTGCACCGACCCGTCGAACAAGCAACCAACCATTTGATCATATCGATAAAATCCCATGTTCTTGCTCCTGCTCTCGTTTCTTGCATTAAGACAATGCGATTCAAGCTGCTTTGTGTCTTTGCGGTAGTTGAACCCATTTCCTCTGCATGACTGTCATTGCCACGATAACTAGATGAAACCCACTAGCATGTGTAGGAGTTGATTGAGCCATATGATTGTGTTGTTCCTACCTTGCTATGCCTGCTATGCTTAGAGTCGTGTCGTCCGGTTCATCGGGTGATGGCTAGAGTGAAATGATCGAGTCGATGCGAGTAAGGTGTTGAACACGATTTGGTAAAGGTATCGATGAAAGGCCATGTAGGAGTACATGGTGGGTTGTTTCATTGAGGCCGTCCTTAAGCGAGATCTGTATATGTGATTTAAGATTCAGCTACTACCATGCATTGGGCCCGAAACCAATGGACCCTCTCGACTTCTTATTCACCCTAGTCTTACATCCGGGGAGTTGCAAGTAGTTTACGGTGTTTGTAGCCTCTTTGGAGGCCGTGGACAGCCTTGACCGTAGGGGTGGGCTGTGATCTGGTAGATGCGTGGCGGGTGTCTGGGATGCCGTTTGGTATCTCGGGAACCTTGTTCACATCGTTTGGGGCTGTGGCGAGACTTGGCCGGAACTCCTCATAGATGGAACCCAAATAGGCGATAAACACGGACTAGAGGCTTAGGTGTCTAGGTAGGTCGTGGCCGACACCCACGTTGGGCTTCGCTTGAAGGTTGCCGAGTACATGTCGTGTATGGGCGATAAGTGGTGAGTGTGTATGAAGAAGTACACCCTGCGGGGTTAACATCATCTATTGAATAGCGCGTCATGATAAGGACTACTTGGTTGCCTATACGGTTCATAGACAAGTAAATGGATACTACTAAAAGCCTCAAGATAAGCGTGAGTGCGAGGATGGCTCTTCCGTAGGAAGGCGGAGGTGGATCCTCGGTGGTGTATTGAAGTGATGAGTAGTGGACTCGAGTCATAAAACTATTTCAAGTTGGTGTCTCGTAGGATAGCTTAGCCATGAGTCAAAGCTGGCTTGCTGCAATAACCCCACCAACCCTTCTTGATAATATGCATGTATGTAGGGTCGATGTAAGTCTTCTTTGAGTACCTTTGTACTCATGTTGCTTTAATTTACATTTTTAGAAGATGCCACAAACCCTTCCGCGGGTTCTTCGTGAGCGTTGACATCGATGAGTAGACTAAGGCCAGGTGGTGATCTGAGCAAGTGAAGGACCATGTAGTATAGCTAGGCTTACCCAAGCCTCTTTTATTTTACTAGTTATGCGTACTCGGACAAAACACTTCCACTGTTGGCTTGTATGCTTGTATGACTTGTATGTGGGTCGTGTGACCCGTACTTGTGTGTATGATATGAATGGCTCTCTGAGCCTTTAAATAAAATACTTGTGTCGTAGAGTCATGTTGTGATGCCTTGTTGTATTTGCACATATCGAGCATATTGTGTGTATGATTGAAATGCTTGGTATGTGTGGGATCGACTATCTAGTTGTTTATCTTTAGTAGCCTCTCTTACGGAAATGTCTCCTAGTGTCTCCTTTGAGCCTTGGTAGCTTGCTCTTGCTCCGGAACACTTAGGCTGGCGGCATGTGTCCTTCTTCGTTCTGTATACATCTCTTGGGAAATGTCACGCATTAGTCTGGAGTCTGTTAGCCCTTCTGCCCGGTTTACGAGTCTGCTAGCCAGTGCTACAGCCGGAACTTACTTGTTGATGACCGACACGTTCGATCTTTGGGTCATGGATGCTGTCCTGTAAGTCTGTGCCACTTTGGGTTTCACGACTAGTCATGTCGGCCGGGCTCCTTTTCATATGGATGCTAGCGACACTATCATATCGTGTGCCAAAAGGCGCAAGCGGTCCGGGCTAAGGTAAGGCGACACCGTTGGGTTACCGTCGTGAGGCCGCAAAGTGATATGATGTGTTCTGAGCTAGATCGATGTGACATTGAGTCGGGTCTGACAGCGTTAGCATCGAGCCGGACTGCTGTAGGTTCTCCAAGCCAAAGCGGTCGATGTTGAGTCTAGAAATGCTTTAGTTATATGTAGGGAATTGATTGTGGGATGATACGTAAGGCTCTTTTTACTCCTTTATCTCATGATATTACGATCTGAGTCACCCATTCTTCCATCGGGGTTAAGGATTAGGATCTCTTCTCTCTATTAGGCTCACGTGTTACTAATCGGTAGTACCTTGTAGGTTTGATGGTTACAAGCCTGGTTCGATTTTACTATCTGTTATGTTACTAATTGGACCCGAACCTTGATATGAAATTGTTGAGTGGTTATGCAATTCTTTGTGAAATGTCTCAAATCCTTTTGAGCATTCTGATCATTATCTTGTCCAAATTCTGCGAGAAATTCTAATGTCTTTGCATTATGGTTATGCTTCGGATGGCCACTAGTGACCAAAATCAAGTGGTTAAATCGACCGGATGCATTGGTGTGACCGCCATATAGCCATGCTAGTTAGGGTTATGATCGAAGCGGGATACCGTTGGTACCCGAATACAGATTGAAGAGCGATGTCGAGACTTTAATCAAAGCCGATATCTTTGCCTTTGTCGGTGTTTCCCTCTTATCCTGGTTCCACGAGGCCCTTCACAGCTCCTATGGGCTTGGTGTTACTATTGATATGGCGGTTCAAGATGCTGCTTACTCCATGATGACCATCATGCGAGTCGAGGCTGGCTGCTCCGCAACACCGAATTCGGTATATGCGGGTTCACTTCTGGGCGTTTGGTTATCTTGAGCCATCTATCTTGATTCGATCGGGAGGACTCACTAACCCGTACTACCGCCGAGCTGCTCGAGGACAAGGACCGAGAGAGTCGGGCCTTGAGGATGGAGCTCTTCAACGCCCGTGCTGATCACTGGGCCACCTTGACTCGTTTTGCACCGGCTGTCCAAGCTGGATATATGGATATGAGAGACTTGTATCTGTCGTGTCTGCTCTGCGGACATGATGGACTGGCGTGATGTGGGGGGCATCACCCCACCTCGTGGTCCTCGCAGGCCACCGTTCGTTGGTCCAAGACCTCACCCTTGCCCTTATGGTCCACAGGCTCCTCAGGACCGTCTGTTCCCGGACGATCACGTTGAACTCCCAGGCTACGGAGGAGACTTCTATGAGAACTACTACGGAGACGTCTGAGTTAGTAGTAGTTCCACTAGTATTGTAATAGTTGTATTTCCACCGTCCTGCGTGACTCGTGGAATACGACTTAGTGTGTACTAATTCCGGAGGTGTAAGAAAAATAATGTATAGGAGCTTGGTATGCCTCCGATGAGATGTAATCTTCCTTTCACCGTAGTAGTACTTTGTTGGTATTGTACTAAACCTTGTATGGTGTGTATGACAATGGAATAAAGAAGCGGTTTACAGATCTACCATGTCATACGGATGATCATCTCGCATTCGAGTTATCCATTACATTCTACATTTCTATGTCGAATCTTGCCATCTGGACTAAATCCTTGTCTTGTTTTCCTAGGATGGTTAACACCATAACAACCCTGCTCCGCCAGAGCAGGCGAAGCAGCAGCGGAGTTGGAGAAGCGAACCTGCCTCACCCTCCTTCTCGGCGAAGTTATCTTTGGAGGCGAGAAAACAAGCGGAGACCAACCGTTTGCTGGGCGTATCGAGCGAACACAGCCCATCATCGGAGAAATAACTTGGTGTCGCTCGGTGATTTTATCAAGTTACACCCACCTACCTTTCACCACTCCGTCGAGCCTCTCGGCGATGATGGCAACCCGCGATATTACTCTGGCTGCGTTACGCATTGGTAGGCTGAGGCGGACAAGGTCACCTTTGCTGCATATCATCTTGAAGGCCCCGCCATCTACGGTGGGAGAACTATATGGCTATCGTCCGATTGGCCATGTCACTACTTGGGCAGAATTCAGCGAGGCTTTCCGTGAACATCACATTCGGAGGGTCTCATGGATAAATAGCGTGAGGAGTTCTGCAGTTTCACCCAAGGCCATCTCTCGTGGGCGCCTCAGCGAGAGATTCGGTAACCTCGCACGCTATGCAATCGAAGAGGTCTCCACGGCGCCAAAAAGCAGGCAAGGTTCCGCAAGGACTTAGCCCGAACCGCCGAGATCTCCGCTTTGCATGAGTGCACCTCCTTCGAAGCTTGTTAACAAAGCCATCGGTCTTTGAAACTGGTCGGACTGATTTGAAGCAACACGCAAGCATGGCGTGACATGGGTTCCTCATCCGGTCTTTGGACCACGAAGCGCCGTGTGTGGGTGCCTAATCTTGCCACGCCACCCAGATTCACACGAGGCCATCCTTTGAGCGCCTCGCCCGATTCAGCGATATGCACCAGCTAAGCCCTATGGTGGGCCAACCAACAATGTTCCTCTGCGCCAGCCCGTGGCGTGCTTCAAATGTGGTGAATCAGGCCACTACATGCGCGATTGTCCTCGCACCAACCCCAACCAGCACGCAAAAGCTGTTGGCCGTGGCAAGCCAGCGGAAAGGTGTTCTATGCCAAGCCGGCCACCACCGCGTGGCCATGTTAATTGTGTCTCGGTGAAGAGGCCCAAGAAGATCCCAACGTCGTGCTCGATGCGCTTCTTGTTAATTGCCACCGGCATCCGTTCTTTTCGATCTTGGAGCATCTCATTCATTCATATCCGAAAACTATGCTCGTTTGCATAACACGCATTACGTGACATGCCTTCCACCATGGAAATTTCTACTCCGGTTCTAGATGGCAAACCTCTAGAGTAAGCCATGGAAATGAAATTCAGGTCGACAGACTTGTTTTCCTTGCATCGTTGATAGCTCTCAAATCTTCGGATATAAATATCATCTTGGGTATGGACCGGATGTCAGCCCATCATGCCAAGATTGATTGTTTCTCTAGGACTGTTCAACTTCGCACCCTCGGGAAAGATAGTCAATGTCTTGACCCGAATATCAGCGCCAACTATATTCTCTTAATGCTAGTCCATTGCGGACCTCGAAGGCGTTCGGTAGTCCGTGACTTTCCGGATGTCTTTCGAGAAGAATTGCCGGTGTCCCACAGCGGAGATGTTGAATTTGTGATAGACCTCATTCCGAGAACTGTCCCAATTTCTAGAAGACCCTATAAGATGGCACCCCTAGAACTAGCGAACTTAAGAAACAACTCGATGAGGCCTTGAAAAGGGTTTCATCCGTCCTAGTTCATCTCCTTGGGCTTGCCCGTCCTCTTCGTCAAGAAGAAGGATGGTGCGGATCGGATGGTTGTAGATTATCGACCCGTCAACTTGGTCACAATTAAGAACAAGTATCCGCTCCCGGGATCAACGATCTGTATGATCAGCTCGCGGGATCCTCGGTCTTCTCTAAGATGGATTTGAGGTTAGGCTACCATCAAATCAAAATCCAAAGCAGGGACATTCCCAAAAGCGGCCTTTGTTACTCGTTACGGCCAATCTGAGTACACCGTCATGTCCTTGGTCTAACCAACGCCCACCACCTTCTCCGGTTAATGAACTCAATCTTCATGGAGTATTTGGATAAATTAAATCGTGGTTTACCTCGATGATATACTCATCTACTCCAAGAGCGAGGAAGAACATGCTGAACATCTAAGGCTAGTGTTGATGAAACTTGAGAGCATCGCCTTTATGCCAAGTTTTCTAAATGCGAATTTTGGCTGCGGTGTGACCTATCTAGGACATGTAATTTCGGTAAAGGTATTGCTGTCAACCCCGAGCGAGTTCAAGCCGTCCTTAATTGGACTCCACAGGTCGGTCAAGCAAGTTCGGAGTTTCCTTGGCTTAGCGAGCTATTATCGCCGCTTTGTCGAGAACTTCTCCAAAGTTGCTAAACCTCTAACCGAACTCCTCAAGAAGGATAAAAAGTTGAGTGGACTCCACAATGTGAGCACAGTTTCGAGGCGAAAAGGCGTTTAACCACGCTCCGTCTTTGGTACCACCAGATTTTTCTAAGGACTTTGTTATCTATTGCGGCGCCTCGCGACAAGGACTAGGCTGTATTCTCATGCAAGATCGACGCGTAATTGCTTATGCTTCACGGCAATTACACCCACATGAGAAAACTATCCTACTCATGATCTAGAGCTTGCGGTGTAGTCCATGCACTCAAAACCTGGCGACATTACCTTCTTGGTAATCGTTGCGAAATCTACACCGATCACCAAAGTCTGAAGTACATATTCACCCAACCAGATTTGAATCTCGGGCAAAGGCGTTGGGTTGAGTTGATCTGATTTCGACTTAGGAATAACTTATACCCGGAAAAGCCAGCGTCATGGCTGATCGCTAAGTCGTAAATCTTATTGCAACAACCTAATGTTGCAACAAAGTCAACCACTTCTCCACGAGGAATTTGGAGCTTAACCTTCACATTGTTCCTCGAGGGTTCCTTTCCACCTTGGTGGCGAAACCTTCCCTTACGGATCAGATCATCAAAGCCCAAAAGGTAGATCAAGGAATTTCCGCATCAAAAGAAACATCAAGAAAGGAGTTGCGGATTGTTTCTCCATTGATGATCAAGGAGTCGTATACTTGAAACCGTCTAGTGGTTCCCAAAGTCTGAAACCTGCGGCGTTTGATCCTTAAGGAAGCTCATGAATCCCCTCTCACCATTCATCCGGTGGCACTAAAATGTATCGGGACCTCGCCAGGAGGTTACGGTGGACTAGGATGAAGAGACATTGCTCAATTTGTTGCTAAGCTGCGGCGTCGTAAATCGCGTAAAAGCGAGCATCAGCGGCCTCTTGGCATCCTTCAACCCTTAGCTATTCACGAATGGAAATGGGATAAAATCAGTATGGATTTCATCCTTTGGTTTTCCCGGACCAAGAGAGGAATAATGCTATCTTTAATAGATTATCGACCGCCTCTCCAAAGTAGCTCATTTCTTACATTGGCGAGTATAACCGCTAGTCACTAGCAGACTTGTACATCTCCCGAATAGTGTCTCTTCATGGTGTTCCATTGGAAATTAACTTCGGATCGAGAAGTCTCTTCACCTCTCGATTTTGGGAAAGTTTCAAAATGCTATAGGAACCCATCTTTCCTTTAGCACTGCTTTTCACCCTCAATCAAGTGGTCAAGTAGAACGCGTCAACCAAATCCTAGAAGACATGCTTGAGCTTCATCATCTCTTTCGGAATGGATTGGGAGAAATGCCTTCCATTTGCGAATTTGCTTATAACAACAGCTATCAATCTAGCTTGGGCAAAGCACCTTTTGAAGTTCTCTATGGGCGAAGGTGTCGAACACCTCTTAACTGGTCGAAACCGGGAAAGACAATTCTTTGGCGGATATGATCGAGAAGCGAAGAACAAGTTCGCATCGTTCGTGAAAAGTTGAAAACAGCCCAATCTCGTCAAAAGAGTCAATATGACCGAAAACATAAGGCTATGACTTACGAGGTTGACAAGAAGGCTTACCTTGGGTTACTCCTTTGAAGGAACCCATCGTTTGATATCAAAGGCAAATTGGCTCCTCGCTACATTGGACCCTTTCGCATTCTTGCCAAGCGAGGAGAAGTTGCCTACCAATTGGAACTACCTCCACATCTCTCCAAAGTCCACGATGTCTTCCACGTTTCTCAACTCAGCGTTGCTTCTCGGATCCTATCCGTGGAGTGGACCACAAGCAACTTGATCTTCAAGATAATCTCACTTATCGAGAATACCCGTTCGTATCCTCGATCAAGCCGGCGTACCACTCGGCGGCATAATATCAAGTTTCTCAAGGTTCAATGGTGGCACCATTACGAGAAGGAAGCTACTTGGGAAAGGGAGGATCGTCTTCGACTTGAGTACCCGCTCTCTTTCGGAGGAACCTAAATCTCGGGGCGAGATTCTTTTGAGTGGGGTGAGTTGTCACACCTAGCTAGTTCATGCATTAGAGTGTTGCATCATGTCTAATTTTTTCAATGAAACCTGAAATGGGATTGCGAACTCCCAGCCCCCTCAAAACAAACTAGGGTTTACTAAAAATATTTTCGATGAACACAAAATGCCCTTCTAAAATGTCCATCATTTTTGCCTTGGTTGAGAACCTTTGCCAAAAGTGGTGCACAATTTCCTAGGTCATCCTAAGGTCTTTGAATTAAATCATAACTATTTGAATTTGGGCATTTAAAATTTATAAAATATTTCAAATGTCCAAATATTCCCAAACTAAAATGTTTCATGTTGGAAATATTCCAACAATGGACCAGGAGTAGTTTGGTGAATTTTAGAACCTTTTTGGTATTTTAAATAACTCAACAAAGTTGCAGAAAAATAGAAAAAGAAAACAGAAAACAGAAGGAACTTACCTGGCGCCTCGGCCCACTAGCCAGCCCACAGCCGGCCCAGCCCAAGACACGCGCCAATGAGCTGCTTGTCGACCAGGCGGCGAGGCAGGTGCTCGGCAGCGAGCACCGCATGGGTGCCACGCACCTGCTCGCCGCCTTGCCACCTCCCTCGTCTTGCCACGACGGGATCGTTCCCCTCTCTCTCCGCACCCCCAGACACCCCTCGCCTCTCCATTCGTCTCCCTCGCGCTCCCAGCCATGGCCGACGCCATTGTCGCCGCCCGCCGCCGTAGCCGCGCTCTCCGTCGACCCCAGCGCCGCCACCGTGTCGAGAGCTCCGCCGCCGTCCACTCCTTGAGCTAGCCGAGCCCGCGCTTCGCGTGCCCAACCGCCGCCAAGCTCGCCCGAAGCGCCACCGCCGGAGATCCCCTTCGCCGTCGCCGCCGCTGCAGTTCGTCCCCGACCACGCCGTCCACTCCATCGCGACCGCTGTGAGCTGGGCTACCTTCCCCACCCTCTCTCTCGCGCTCCCGTGCACCACAGCGACCGCACGAAGATCACCCGCACGCACCGCCGCGGACCTCGTCGCCGACGTGCTCCCGGCCACCCTCCGGCCACCTCACCGTGTCCATCGCGTTCACCACGACGCGCTGGAGCTAACCGAGCACTCCCCGCACCTCACCGCACACCCCAGCACGAGTTCGATTTCAACCAAACCCCGGCAGCCGCCAAAGTTGCCGCCGGCGCCAACTCCGGCCACCCCGACCCCAACGGACTCCGCCAAGAGCTGCGGCTCGTCCTCAGCTTCACTCCGGTGGCCTCCGCGGCTCATTTGGTGGCCGGAACAGCAAAAACCACTTCCGCCGCCCGTCGCGCTTCGCCGGCTAAGCGCCGGCGGGTTTGACCACGGCTTTGACCACGGGTGGGCCCAGGTTGACCCCCCTGGGTCTATGACATGTGGGCCCCTTCTGCTAACTAAATCAAATTAGTTAAAAACTTAAATTAATTAGTTTAACTACCCACTGACATGCGGGACCCACTGGTCAGTTTGACCTGACCAGCCCGTGGACCAAGGACGTCATCATGACATAGTGCTGACGCAATAATTTAAATTACTGGAATTATTCTTACACAGGAAATTCCAGAAAATGTTTCAAACTTCAAAAATTCATAGAAATTAATCTGTAACTCCAAATGAAACAAATTATATATGAAAAATGATCAGAAAAATCCAATCTATCCATCTGTACTGGTTTCATGCATGTTTACAGAAGCTAACCCACTGTTTATCACAGAACAAGATATAGCACTTTAAATGATCATATATGAGTTTGGAAATTGCATCTTTGGTTCAAAATGCTCCAAACCCATCGATCTTAGTTGCATTAGCCCAAAGCACTCATTTGCCATGTCTCATTGCATGCATCATATTGTTGCATCTTGTTTGGTAATGCTTGTGTATCGGTGTTCTCTGCGGCGAGTTACGCCCAGGAGAATCCGTGATAACCCGACGAAGAGCAATACCCGTGCACCGACCCGTCGAACAAGCAACCAACCATTTGATCATATCGATAAAATCCCATGTTCTTGCTCCTGCTCTCGTTTCTGCATTAAGACAACGCGATTCAAACTGCTGTGTCTTGCGGTAGTTGAACCCATTTCCTCTGCATGACCTGTCATTGCCACAGTAACTAGATGAAACCCACTAGCATGTGTAGGAGTTGATTGAGCCATATGATTGTGTTGTTCCTACCTTGCTATGCCTGCTATGCTTAGAGTCGTGTCAGGTCTGGTTCATCGGGGTGATGGCTAGAGTGAAATGATCGAGTCGATGAGAGTAAGGTGTTGAACACGATTTGGTAAAGGTATCGATGAAAGGCCATGTAGGAGTACATGGTGGGTTGTTTCATTGAGGCCGTCCTTAAGCACTAAGATCTGTATGTGTGATTTAAGATTCAGCTACTACCATGCATTGGGCCCAAACCAATGGACCCTCTCGACTTCTTATTCACCCTAGTCTTCGTCCGGGGAGTTGCAAGTAGTTTACGGTGTTTGTAGCCTCTTGGAGGCCGTGGACAGCGCCGACCGTAGGGGTGGGCTGTGATCTGCGGTAGGTGCGTGGCGGGTGTACGGATGCCCATTTGGTATCTCGGGAACCTTGTTCACATCGTTTGGGGCTGTGGCGAGACTTGGCCGAACTCCTCATAGATGGAACCCAAATAGGCGATAAACACGGACTAGAGGCTTAGGTGTCTAGGTAGGTCGTGGCCGACACCCACGTTGGGCTTCCGCTTGAAGGTTGCCGAGTACATGTCGTGTAAACGGCGATAAGTGGTGAGAGTGTATGAAGAAGTACACCCTGCAGGTTAACATCATCTATTGAATAGCGCGTCATGATAAAGGACTACTTGGTTGCCTATACGGTTCATAGACAAGTAAATGGATACTACTAAAAGCCTCAAGATAAGCGTGAGTGCGAGGATGGCTCTTCCGTAGGAAGGCGGAGGTGGATCCTCGGTGGTGTATTGAAGTGATGAGTAGTGGACTCGAGTCATAAAACTATTTCAAGTTGGTGTCTCGTGGAATAGCTTAGCCATGAGTCAAAGCTGGCTTGCTGCAATAACCCCACCAACCCTTCTTGATAATATGCATGTATGTAGGGTCGATGTAAGTCTTCTTGAGTACCTTTGTACTCATGTTGCTTTAATTTACATTTTTAGAAGATGCCACAAACCCTTCCGAGCGGGTTCTTCGTGAGCGTTGACATCGATGAGTAGACTAAGGCCGGTGGTGATCTGAGCAAGTGAAGGACCATGTAGTATAGCTAGGCTTACCTAAGCCTCTTTTATTTTACTAGTTATGCGTACTCGGACAAAACACTTCATTGTTGGCTTGTATGCTTGTATGACTTGTATGTGGGTCGTGTGACCCGTACTTGTGTGTATGATATGAATGGCTCTCTGAGCCTTTAAATAAAATACTTGTGTCGTAGAGTCATGTTGTGATGCCTTGTTGTATTTGCACATATCGAGCATATTGTGTGTATGATTGAAATGCTTGGTATGTGTGGGATCGACTATCTAGTTGTTTATCTTTAGTAGCCTCTCTTACGGAAATGTCTCCTAGTGTCTCCACCGAGCCTTGGTAGCTTGCTACTGCTCCGGAACACTTAGGCTGGCGGCATGTGTCCTTCTTCGTTCTGTATACATCCCTTGAAATGTCACGCATTAGTCTGGAGTCTGTTAGCCCGCTTCAGCCGGTTTATGCGAGTCTGCTAGCCCGATGCTACAGCCGGAACTTACTTGTTGATGACCGACACGTTCGATCTTTGGGTCATGGATGCTGTCCTGTAAGTCTGTGCCACTTTGGGTTTCGACTAGTCATGTCGGCTGGGCTCCTTTTCATATGGATGCTAGCGACACTATCATATCGTGTGCCAAAAGGCATAAGCGGTCCCGGCTAAGGTAAGGCGACACCGTTGGGTTACCGTGCGTGAGGCCGCAAAGTGATATGATGTGTTCTGAGCTAGATCGATGTGACATTGAGTCGAGGTCTGACAGTGTATTGATATGGTGAATATGTGGACTCGTGTGCGCCACCTCAAAAGAGTTACTTGCGATCGTAGTTTAGGATAGCCATCGAGTCAAAGCTGGCTTGCTGCGGTTAAACCCCACCATCCCTTTATTGATAATGATGCATATGTAGTTAGTTCGATGTAAGTCTTCTTTGGGTACATTTGTACTCACGTTTGCCTATTTTATGTTTTTGCGAGAGACTTGGTCTCGCTAGTAGTTCCACGTGGACTTGACGTTTAGCTTGTTACCTCAGCTACGATCTTGTGCCCTCGGCGGATCTGGTAGATAGTCGGGCTTCTAAGCCTTTTCCATTTGTAGATGTCGTACTTTCGGACATGTTAAGCTTACGCTTGTGCTTGATTTGTATGCTCTGAATGTTGGGTCGTGAGACCCATGTTTGTAATATCTCGCTCCTCGGAGCCTAATGAATAAATACTTGAGTCGTAGAGTCATGTTGTGGTGCCATGTTGTATTTGCACATATCGAGCATATTGTGTGTATGTTATTGAAATGCTTGGTATGTGTGGGATCTGACTATCTAGTTGTTTATCTTTAGTAGCCTCTCTTACCGGGAAATGTCTCCTAGTGTTTCCACGAGCCATGGTAGCTTGCTACTGCTCCGGAACACTTGGGCTGGCCGCATGTGTCCTTCTTCGTTCTGTATACGTCCCTTGGGAAATGTCACGCGTTGTTTACGGAGTCCTGCTAGCCCGATGCTACAGCTGGATTCACTTTCGTGATGGTGACACGTTTGATCTTTGGGTCATGGATGCTGTCCTGTAAGTTTGTGCCACTTTGGGTTTACGACTAGCCATGTCGGCCGGGCTCCTTATCATATGGATGCTAGCGACACTATCATATCTGGCGTGCCAAAAGGCATAAGCGGTCCGGGCAAAGGTAAGGCGACACCCGTGGAATACCGTGCGTGAGGCCGCAAAGTGATATGAGTGTTACATGCTAGATCGATGTGACATTGAGTCGGGTCCGACCTTTGCTGCGGGTCATATTATCTTATCGATATTCGAGGCGCAAGGACTCATTTAAATCGGAGGAGACCATGGGCCGTGGAATATAGCTCATCTCCGGCCTTACTATACTTAAGTTTCTTCTTTAAGATACTTTTTATAATGTACATATTATATAAAGCAATAAAGCAGGACCTCTGTCCTTTTTTCCCCATAAAGAAATGTTTCATGTTTTCTTTATCAGGTGACGGACACTGCCAACAGGGGGACGGATCATATCTGAATCCGGCTTTCCCTTTGGTCCGGCTTATGATCATATCTAAATCTAGCTTTGGTCACTTGGGGGCTTCCTGTTCAAACATAGGTCGTATTCGAACCAAAGAGAACATAGCTGTCGATACCCACTTGACGGGCATATTGCCAAACCCACTTGGGGGCTTCCTGATCAAATTTGAATCATTGCTTAAACCCTTTGGGTCTGATGTGGATCGTATTCGAATCAGCGTCATTAAACAACTCTTATGTTCACTTGGGGGCTTCCTGTTCAAACATAGGTTGTATTGGAACCAAAGAGAACATAGCTGTCGATACCCACTTGATCGGCATCACCAACGCCACTGGGGGCTATATGATCGTATCCGAATCTTAGCTTAACCCCTTTGGAACGGTTCTCTGATCGTATGCGAATCAGGAGCCTGTGAACATTTGCAAATATGAGTATTTTTTACTATTATTGAAACCTTCTTGAGGAGATGGTTCTTTCCGGCTTTCTATTAGTTACTTGAGTTCTAACAAGTGCGGTAAAAACTTATATGAGCGGAGAGGTTATTAAAAGGTGTCACAAGTATGCTGTTACGATTATGTTTTAAACTAGCCATGAACCGGTTTATACACATGATTTTTTGATCATGTCCGGGTTGTCAATATTCTATAACCCGCTAGTGCAGTAGACTGTCCAGGAAGCCTTGCCTGTTTTCACGTGCAGATTAAAACGGAGCAAGGAGAAATAGCAAGGAACCACTTGATTAACATAAGCAAGATGGAAATAGTGTTGGCGGCTTAACAAAAGCAATAAGCACCATAAGGCATGACAAGCATTAAGGAGTTTTCTATCCTATTACAAGACTCCCCGAGTCTGAATAAGTGAAGCATTGTTCTTTGACAAGTTATAACCCGTCTGGCGGCTTATTCCTCCGGCTGGCTTGATGACTCTGGGTTATCCTTCTCCGCCTCTCCTTCGGTTGTTGTGGCCTGGAAGGTGGACGAGGCCCAGTCAATGCCGCTCAAAGCTTCAAATTCAGCTTCATCATCTATTAAACTGGCCGGGTCCACTTCAGGGGCAAAGGTATGCTTACGCGTTGGAGGGAGCAGGCTGACTTGGTCGTATGGGACATTTGGGATTCTCCGGTTCTCGCTATCATAACCTGGCGAATACTTGGTGAGATCAGTAAACTCCCCAATGAGAGTCGCCAGAGGGCGTACGACTTTAACACAGGCGGTGAAGTCCTATTCGCCAAAAGTAGTGCCGTCCTCCTTACGACTCGGATATCCAAGAGAGAGGTCAGCAAGGTCAAGCTCTGGCACCCAGGCTTTTGCCCGACTCAACGCGGCCACGGCCCCGGCTCTCGCGGATGCCTGTCTTAAGTCTTGAATGTGTTGAGGTAGCACCGACAGATGTCTCAACATGTCTTGCAGGAGCCAGGGAGAGGTATTTGATAAAGCCACAGCGATCGGCGCCTCATTGTGACCGAATCTGTTGCTCTACCAAGGTGTACACTGCCTTAAGCTTGACAAGCATATTTTCCTTCAGATTGGTACTCCTGGAGCCTGCATGTTTACAATTATAACAGTAAGCCGGAAGCAACTATCACGATCATTCTTGAAGGATTACACTATTTATGAGCGGCTTACCGAAGATAGCTGAGACCATCTGGGATATGTGCCGCTTTAAGTCGGACAGCTCATTGGTTGCCTCGGCAAGAGATGCCTCCTCTGTTTCAACCCGGGTCACCAATGAAGCCCTCTCATGAACCCAAGCCTTCTTTTCCGATTCAAAATTTTTCTTCAGCTTCTCTTGTTCAGAGATACTGAATTCAAACTTGGAATTATCTTTCTGAGCTTCGAGCTGTTGGGTTTTCAACTGGCTCTGTAAATCAGCAATCTCCGCCTCAAATTGACTTGCGGTGGCCTGCATTGACATCAGGTTATGGTAAGAATCTTGGTAAAATAACATTTAAGTCCCAAGTATTTTACAAGTAAAGATACTTGGCACTTGGGGGCTAATGTATGTTTAAAGAATTTTTAAGTCTATTTTACCAAGTTACACATATTAAGTCTCAAGCACTTTACAAGTAAAGATACTTGACACTTGGGGGCTAATGTGACCCAAATTTAATGTTTCATGTTATCTCCGGGTCAAACATATTCAATTTAAATCGAACAAAACTAATGGCTAGCAGATTACTAAGTCTACAGCATATTCAGTCATAAGCAATAGACTTGGGGGCTGGTACAGTAAGTAAGATTCAGAGTGAAAGCTTAATTTTACCTCACATTTATGTTGTATTTGCTTCACCATGTCAATTTCCAGGTCACGACTACTGTGTACTTGGTTCAGATAGCCCGAGACTATATCACCAATACTTAGATGAGAGTAATCGGTGATGTCTTGTTTGGACCTCCGGCTCTGGGCAAACTCCTCCTTGGCGGTGCATTGAGCAAGGGCGGTAGGCTGGCCCGGTTCAATGTATTGGCTCTTCACAATTTCAACCTCCGGGTCAGCCGTCTTGGCCGGGCTAGGAACTTCCGGGTCATCCGAGTTATGAATCACGTCTTCTGCAGGCGGGTCAGAAGTTGGCTTTGGAATGTCAAAGGTCGGCTCAGGCGGCGGCTGATGTGTGGAGCTGTCTGGAACGGATGAGTCAAGCACTGGTTCAGTAACCACCGGGTCTTGGGACGGCTTATTTTTCTTTGCCTTCTTGCTGGGCTTTACTTGCCCGCTGTCAATCAAAGTGGAAGGGTAAGTATCAAAGCATAAGTATGGATAAATTCAAAGTAAGAAAGGTTGTATTACCCGAGAGCCGTTTTGAAAACCGGCATGTTTGATTGCATCGACTCATCAGAAGGAGAGGTATCCTGATAGTTGGAGTCAGATGAATTGAGAGGTTAGCGAATCAAACCCATCAAGGGTAAAACAAAACGTAAGTCGGAGATAACCTCAGTTCGACGCTTCCTGGTTACATCGGGTAAGCCGGAGGAAAGCTCTGCGTCCTGGTTGGCCCGAGTCTGCCTCCGGTTCTCAAGCTGCTTTTGCTTCAAAAGAAATTGAGGATCTTGGTAAGCGAGGGTGTGAAAACCTTAATTTCGGGTCACCCTTGGATTCTTTGTGTTGGCAAAGGCTCGAGTCGGAGAAATTATAGTTACCTCTTCGCCACCGCTTGGCTGTTCCCGATATCCTCTGAAAGGATCTAATGCCCGAAGGTAACGGTGAAGGAATTAAAGAAAATTAAAAAAGATTACCTCTTCCTCATCTGAAGAAGAGTCGTCCAATCTCATCATATCAGAGGCGCTGGGGTTCTTCTTTTTAGAGGTACCCGTCCTGGCGACTTTCCTTTCGGTCTTCTTGGCCGCCCGGGCCAGTTTTGCAGCCTCATGGTCATACTTGACCTTCCAGAAGTTGTCATTAGCCTGTTGAAAAAGACAAGGAATCGTAAGTTCCATAAGGTAACATATTAAAGAGTATTCGTGAAGACTAGTAACTTACTGCAGGAGCCGGATTCTTCTTGCAGAAGGGAAGCAAACTGAACGTATCGCTGGTTACAGTGCCCTCCTTCAATAGTGATTGGACTGTAGCGTCTGCTACATCATCTGGTAAGTCCTCGGGACTATGACGCATTGAGTCGTCCTTTTCGCCTGTGTAAGTACACATTAAGCCGGAGAGGCGGCTTAATGGTAGTATCCGCCAGGTGACCCGGACCAGATCAATGCCAGGTAACCCGTTGCCCAAAAGGGCCTTGATCTTTCTGATGGTGGGGTTAAGAGGCGGGCGCTCGACAGCAGTTAACTTGTCCGCCAGAGGATGATTGCACTCAAGGCGCGGGCGCGAAGCCGGCGAGGCTTCTCATCACCGGAGAGGTGTCTTGGCGGTAGAACCACGTCTGGTTCCGATCTTTGGGATGACTCGGCAGCTCGGTAAGGAAAAAGCGGTCTCTCCGCCGCTGGATTGAGATGCCGCCAAGTTCAAGACTAGGTCCGCTGGCGCGCTCATTCTGCCGGTTCAAGTAAAAAAGCTCCCTGAACAGCAGCACACTTGGTTCCTCTCCTAAATATACCTCGAAGAAGACTTGGAAATTGCACAGATTAGACACGGAATTGGGTCCAATGTCTTGAGGCCTCAGGTCAAAGAAAGCCAGAACTTCTTTGAAGAATTTTGAGCTGGGAGGGACAAATCCCCGGTTCATATGGTCTGTGAAAACTACTACCTCTCCTGAAGGAAATATGCCCTAGAGGCAATAATAAAGTTATTATTTATTTCCTTATTTCATGATAAATGTGTATTATTCATGCGAGAATTGTATTAACCGGAAACATGATACATGTGTGAATACATAGACAAACATAGTGTCACTAGTATGCCTCTACTTGACTAGCTCGTTGAATCAAAGATGGTTAAGTTTCCTAGCCATAGACATGAGTTGTCATTTGATTAACGGGATCACATCATTAGAAGAATGATATGATTGAGATGACCCATTCCGTTAGCTTAGCACACGATCGTTTAGTATATTGCTATTGCTTTCTTCATGACTTATACATGTTCCTATGACTATGAGATTATGCAACTCCCGTTTATCGGAGGAACACTTTGTGTGCTACCAAACGTAACAATGTAACTGGGTGATTATAAAGGAGCTCTACAGGTGTCTCCAAAGATACATGTTGGGTTGGCGTATTTCGAGATTAGGATTTGTCACTCCGATTGTCATAGAGGTATCTCTGGGCCCTCTCGGTAATGCACATCACTATAAGCCTTGCAAGCATAGTAACTAATGAGTTAGTTGTGGGATGATGTATTACGGAACGAGTAAATAGACTTGTCGGTAACGAGATTGAACTAGGTATTGGATACCGACGATCGAATCTCGGACAAGTAACATACCGATGACAAAGGGAACAACGTATGTTGTTATGCGGTTTGACCGATAAAGATCTTAAGTAGAATATGTAGGAGCCAATATGGACATCCAGGTTCGCTATTGGTTATTGACCGAGAATAGTTCTAGGTCATGTCTACATAGTTCTCGAACCCGTAGGGTCCGCAACAAGGTTTCGATGATGTTATATTATGAGTTTATGAGTTTTGATGTACCAAAGGAGTTCGGGGTCCCGGATGAGATCGGGAAATGACGAGGAGTCTTGAAATGGTCGAGGCGTAAAGATCGATATATTGGACGACTATATTCGAGTTCGGAAAGGTTCCGAGTGATTGGGTATTTTTTTGTATCTGGGAGAGTTACGGAATTAAATCGGGAGAAGTATTGGGCCTTATTGGGCCATACGGGAAAGAGAGAGGGGCTGCCTAGGGCAGGCCGCGCCCCCATGGCCTAGTCCAAATTGGACTAGGGGAGGCCGCACCCCTCCTTCCTTCCTTCTCTCTTCCCTTCCTTGTCTCCTACTTCTACTACTTGGAAGGACTCCTAGTTGGACTAGGAAGGGAATCCTACTCCCTGGGAGTAGGACTCCCCTAAGTGCGCCATAGAGAGGTCGGCCCTCCCCTCCTCCACTCCTTTATATACGGGGGCAGGGGGCACCCCATAGACACATAAGTTGATCTACGGATCGTTCCTTAGCCGTGTGCGGTTCCCCCATCCACCATATTCCACCTCGGTCATATCGTCGCGGAGTTTAGGCGAAGTCCTGCGCCGGTAGAACATCATCACCGTCACCACATCGTCGTGCTGACGGAACTCATCCCCGACGCTTTGCTGGATTGGAGCCCGGGGAACGTCATCGAGCTGAACGTGTGCTGAACACGGAGGTGCCGTACGTTCGGTGCTTGGATCGGTCGGATCGTGAAGACGTACGACTACATCAACCGCGTTGTCATAACACTTCCGCTTACGGTCTACGAGGGTACGTGGACGTCACTCTGCCCTCTCGTTGCTATGCATCACCATGATCTTGCATGTGCGTAGGAAATATTTTGAAATTACTACGTTCCCCAACAATGGCATCCGAGCCCAGGTTTTATGCGTTGATGTTATATGCACGAGTAGAACACAAGTGAGTTCTGGGTGATACAAGTCATACTGCTTACCAACATGTCATACTTTGGTTGGCGGTATTGTTGGATGAAGCGGCCGGACCGACATTACTGCGTGACGCTTCGCGAGACTGGTTTTACCGCCGTGCTTTGCACACAGGTGACTAGCGGGTGTCTGTTTCTCCAACTTTAGTTGAACCGAGTGTGGCTACGCCCGGTCCTTGCGGAGGTTAAAACAGCACTAACTTGACGAACTATCGTTGTGGTTTTGATGCGTAGGTAAGAACAGTTCTTGCAAAGCCCGTAGCAGCCACGTAAAATTTGCAACAACAAAGCAGAGGACGTCTAACTTGTTTTTGCAGGGCATGTTGTGATGTGATATGGTCAAGACGTGATGAGATATAAGTTGTTGTATGAGATGATCATGTTTTGTTGAAGTTATCGGCAACTGGCAGAAGCCCTATGGTTGTCTCTTTGTTGCATAAGATGCAAGTGCAAAATAATTGTTTTACTTTATCGCTATGCGATAGCAATAGTTGCAAGAGCAATAGTTGGCGAGACGACCATGTGACGACACATTGATATGGATTAAGATGATGAAGATCATGGTGTTGTGCCGGTAACGATAGAGATCATGATAGTACTTTGGAGATGGAGATCAAAGGCACAAGATGATCATGGCCATATCATGTCACATATTTTGATTGCATATGATGTTTATCTGTTATACATCTTATCTTGCTTTGATTGACGGTAGCATTTTAAGATGATCTCTCACTAAATTATCAAGAAGTGTTCTCCCTGAGTATGCACCGTTGCCAAAGTTAAATCGTGCCCGGACACCACGTGATGATCGGGTGTGATAAGCTCTCGTCCATCTACAATGGGTGCAAGCCAATTTTGCACACGCGGAATACTCGAGTTAAACTTGACGAGCCTAGCATATGCAGATATGGCCTCGGAACACGGAGACCGAAAGGTCGAGCGTGAATCATATAGTAGATATGATCAACATAGTGATGTTCACCATTGAAAACTACTCCATCTCACGTGATGATCGGTTATGGTTTAGTTGATTTGGATCACGTGATCACTTAGATGACTAGAGAGATGTCTGTCTAAGTGGGAGTTCTTAAGTAATATGATTAACTGAACTTAAATTTATCATGAACTTAGTCCTGGTAGTATTTTGCAAATTATGTTGTAAGATCAATAGCTTGCGGTGTTGCTTTCATATGTTTATTTTGATATGTTCCTAGAGAACAATGTATTGAAAGATGTTAGTAGCAATGATGCGGATTGGATCCGTGATCTGAGGTTTATCCTCATTTCTGCACTGAAGTATTATGTCCTTAATGCACCGCTAGGTGATGGACCTATTGCGAGGAGCGGATCTGAGGCGTTATGAGCGTTTGGCTAGCTCAATATGATGACTACTTGATAGTTTAGTGCACCATGTAGCGGCTTAGAATCGGGACTTCAAAGGCGTTTTTAACATCATGGACCATATGAGATGTTCGGGAGTTGAAGTTAATATTTCCAGCAAATACCGAGTTGAGAGATATGAAGTCTCCAACAAGTTCTATAGCTAAAAGATGGAGGAGAATCGCTCAACTAGTGAGCATGTGCTCAGATTATGCAGGTACTTCAATCGCTTGAATCAAGTGGGAGTTAATCTTCCAGATAAGATAGTGATTGACAGAATTCTCTAGTCACCATCACTAAGTTACTAGAACTTTGTGATGAACTATAGTATGCAAGGGATGACGGAAACGATTCCCGAGCTCTTCGTGATGTTGAAATCGACGAAAGTAGAAATCAAGAAAGAGCATCAAGTGTTGATGATTGAGACCACTAGTTTCAAGAGAAGGGCAAAGGGAAAGAAAGGGAACTTCAAGTAGAATGACAAGAAAGTTGTCACTCCCACGAAGAAGCCCAAAGCCGGACCAAAGCCTGAAACTAAGTGCTTACACTGCAAAGGAAATGGTCACTGGAAGTGGAAATGCCCTGAATATTTGGTGGATAAGAAGGATGGCAAAGTGAACAAGGGTATATTTGATATACATGTTATTGATGTGTGCCTTACTAGTGTTTATAGTAGCCCACAGTATTTGATACTTGTTAGGTTCTTGAGATTAGTAACCCAAATAGGAGTTCTGAGAATAAATAGAGACTAGTTGAAGGGAAGTGACGATGAGTATTGGAAGTAGTTCCAAGATTGATATGATCATCATCGCACACTCCCTATACTTTCGGGATTAGTGTTAAACCTAAATAAATGTTATTTGGCGTTTGTGTTGAGCATGAATGTGATTTGATTATGTTTATTGCAATACGGTTATTCATTTAAAGTCAGAGAATAATTGTTGTTCTGTTTACATGAATAAAACCTTCAATGGTCATACACCCAATGAAAATAGTTTGTTGGATCTCGATCGTAGTGATACACATATTCATAATAGTGATGCCAAAAGATGCAAAGTTAATAATGATAGTGCAACTTATTTGTGGCACTGCCGTTTGGGTCATATCGGTGTAAAGCGCATGAAGAAACTCCATAAAGATGGATTTTCGGAATCACTTGGTTATGAATCATTTGATGCTTGCGAACCGTGCCTTTTGGGCAAGATGACTAAAACTCCGTTCTCCGGAACAATGGAACGAGTTACTGACTTATTGGAAATAATACATACCGATGTCTGCGATCCAAGTATTGATGCTCGTGGCAAGTATCGTTATTTTCTGACCTTCACAAGATGATTTGAGCAGATATGGGTATATCTACTTGATGAAACATAAGTCTGAAATAGTTGAAAGGTTCAAAGAATTTCAGAGTGAAGTAGAAAAATCATCATAACAAGAAAATGAAGTTTTTGCGATCTGACCGTGGAGACAAATATTTGAGTTACAAGTTTGGTCTTCAATTAAAACAATGTGGAATAGTTTCACAGCTCACGCTACCTGGAACACCGCAATGTTATAGTGTGTCCGAACGTCGTAACCGCACTTTATTGGATATAGTGCGATCTATGATGTATCTTACTAATTTACCACTATTGTTTTTGGGTTATGCATTAGAGACAGCTGAATTCACGTTAAAAAGGCACCATCTAAATCCGTTGAGACGACACCATATGAACTGTGGTTTAGCAAGAAACCCAAGTTGTCATTTCTTAAAGTTTGGGGCTGCGATGCTTATGTGAAAAAAGTTTCATCCTGATTAGCTCGAACCCAAATCGGAGAAGTGCGTCTTCATAGAATACCCAGAGGAAATTGTCGGGTACACCTTCTATCACAGATCCGAAGGCAAGATATTCGTTGCTAAAAATGGATCCTTTATAGAGAAGGAGTTTCTCTCGAAAGAAGTGAGTGGGAGGAAAGTAGAACTTGATGAGGTAACTGTACCTTCTCCCGAATTGGAAAATTGTTCATCACTGAAATCAGTTCCAGTGATTTCTACACCAATTAGTGAGGAAGCTAATGATGATGATCATGAAACTTTAGATCAAGTTTCTCTGAACCTCGTAGGTCTTCGAGTGCAGTCCGCACGAGTGAATGCGGTAATCCTGTTCGGAAGTCATGTTACTAGACCATGATGAACCTCGAACTATGAGGAAGCGATGATGAGCCCAGATTCCGTAAAATGGCTTAAGGCCATGAAATGCGAGATGGGATCCATGTATGAGAACAAAGTGTGGACTTTGGTGGAGTTGCCGATGATCGGCAAGCCATATTGTATAAATGGATCTTCAAGAGGAAGGCGGATGTTGATAGTAGTGTTACTATCTACAAAGCTCGACTTATGCAAAAAGGTTTTGACAAGTTCAAGGTGTTGACTACAATGAGAATTTCTCAAGCTGTAGCGATGCTTAAGTCTGTCCGAATCATGTTAGCAATTGCCACAATTTATGAAATCTGGCAAATGGATGTCAAAACTGCATTCCTTAATGGTTTTCTCAAAGAAGAGTTGTATATGATGCAACCAGAAGGTTTTGTCAATCCTAAAGGTACTAACAAAATGTGCAAGCTCCAGCGGTCCATCTATGGACTGGTGCAAGCATCTCGGAGTTGGAATATACGCTTTGCTGAGTTGATCAAAGCATATAGTTTTGTACAGACTTACGGTGAAGCCTGTATTTACAAGAAAGTGAGTGGGAGCGCTACAACATTTCTGATAAGTATATGTGAATGACATATTGTTGATCAGAAATAATGTAGAATTATTCTACAAAGCATAAAGGAGTGTTTGAAAGGAGTTCTTTAAAATAGAGATCTCAGTAAAGCTACTTACATATTGAGCATCAAGATCTATTGAGATAGATCAAGATGCTTGATAAGATTTTCAATGAGTACATACCTTGACAAGATTTTGAAGTAGTTCAAAATGGAACAGTCAAAGAAAGAGTTTCTTGCCTGTGTTACAAGGTGTGAAATTGAGTAAGACTCAAATCGACCACAAACAAAAATAGAAAGAGAATGAAAGTCATTCCCTATGCTTCAGTCATAGGTTCTATAAAAGTATGCCATGCTATGGACCAGACCTATTGTATACTCTGCCCTAGTTTGGCAAGGGAGTACAATAGTGATCTAGGAGTAGATCACTGGACATTGGTCAAAATTATCCTTAGTGGAATAAGGATGTGTTTCTCGATTATGGAGGTGACAAAAGGTTCGTCCTAAAGGGTTACGTCGATACAAGTTTTGGCACTGATCCAGATGACTCTAAGTCTTAATCTGGATACATATTGAAAATGGGAGCAATTAGCTAGAGTAGCTCCGTGCAAAGCATTGTAGACATAGAATATTTGCAAAATACATACGGCTTTGAATGTGACAGACCCGTTGACTAAACTTCTCTCACAAGCAAAACATGATCATACCTTAGTACTCTTTGGGTGTTTATCACATAAGCGATGTGAACTAGATTATTGACTCTAGTAAACCCTTTGGGTGTTGGTCACATGACGATGTGAACTATGGGTGTTAATCATATACAGATATGAATATTGGTGTTAAATCACATGGTGATGTGAACTAGATTATTGACTCTAGTGCAAGTGGGAGACTGAAGGAAATATGCCCTAGAGGCAATAATAAAGTTATTATTTATTTCCTTATTTCATGATAAATGTTTATTATTCATGCTAGAATTGAATTAACCGGAAACATGATACATGTGTGAATACATAGACAAACATAGTGTCACTAGTATGCCTCTACTTAACTAGCTCGTTGAATCAAAGATGGTTAAGTTTCCTAGCCATAGACATGAGTTGTCATTTGATTAACGGGATCACATCATTAGGAGAATGACATGATTGAGATGACCCATTCCGTTAGCTTAGCACACGATCGTTTAGTATATTGCTATTGCTTTCTTCATGACTTATACATGTTCCTATGACTATGAGATTATGCAACTCCCGTTTACCGGAGGAACACTTTGTGTGCTACCAAACGTCGCAATGTAACTGGGTGATTATAAAGGAGCTCTACAGGTGTCTCCAAAGGTACATGTTGGGTTGGCGTATTTCGAGATTAGGATTTGTCACTCTGATTGTCGGAGAGGTATCTCTGGGCCCTCTCGGTAATGCACATCACTATAAGCCTTGCAAGCATAGTAACTAATGAGTTAGTTGCGGGATGATGTATTACGGAACGAGTAAAGAGACTTGCCGGTAATGAGATTGAACTAGGTATTGGATACCGACGATCGAATCTCGGACAAGTAACATACCGATGACAAAGGGAACAACGTATGTTGTTATGCGGTTTGACCGATAAAGATCTTCGTAGAATATGTAGGAGCCAATATGGACATCCAGGTTCCGCTATTGGTTATTGATCGAGAATAGTTCTAGGTCATGTCTACATAGTTCTCGAACCCGTAGGGTCCGCACGCTTAAGGTTTCGATGGCGGTTATATTATGAGTTTATGAGTTTTGATGTCTTGAAGGAGTTGAGTCCCGGATGAGATCGGGGACATGACAAGGAGTCTCGAAATGGTAGAGGCGTAAAGATCGATATATTGGATGACTATATTCAGAGTTCGGAAGGTTCCAAGTGATTTGGGTATTTTTGAGTCTGGGAGTTTCTGAATTCGCCGGGAGAAGTATTGAGCCTTATTGGGCCATACGGGAAGAGAGAGGGGCTGCCTAGGGCAGGCGCGCGCCCCCCATGGCCTAGTCCGAATTGGACTAGGGGAGGGCCGCACCCCTCCTTCCTTCCTTCTCTCTTCCCTTCCTTGTCTCCTACTCCTACTACTTGGAAGGACTCCTAGTTGGACTAGGAAAGGGGGAATCCTACTCCCGGTGGGAGTAGGACTCCCCTAGGGCGCGCCATAGAGAGGGCCGGCCCTCCCCTCCTCCACTCCTTTATATACGGGGGCATGGGGCACCCCATAGACACACAAGTTGATCTACGGATCATTCCTTAGCCGTGTGCGGTGCCCCCCTCCACCATATTCCACCTCGGTCATATCGTCGCGGAGTTTAGGCGAAGCCCTGCGCCGGTAGAACATCATCACCGTCACCACGCCGTCGTGTTGACGGAAGTCATCCCCGACGCTTTGCTGGATTGGAGCTCGGGGAACGTCATCGAGCTGAACGTGTGCTGAACACGGAGGTGCCGTACGTTCGGTGCTTGGATCGGTCGGATCGTGAAGACGTACGACTACATCAACCGCGTTGTCATAACACTTCCGCTTACGGTCTACGAGGGTACGTGGACATCACTCTCCCCTCTCGTTGCTATGCATCACCATGATCTTGCGTGTGCGTAGGAAATTTTTTGAAATTACTACGTTCCCCAACATCTCCGTCTTTGGGTTGAGGTATCTCCTCAGACGGGTGGGGGGCACGGTAGGACATGACCTCCTTTTTTGGTAGATGGCCTGATGCTACAAACTCGGCAAGTTTGCTTTTGGTGACCATGGATGGAGCCCAGTTGCAAGTCACAGAGGCCTTAGCCGCCTTAGGAGCCATAACAGCGGTGGCCTACGACAAAGTAAAAGTTCCAATTCAAATTTAACCCGGCAGGAAATATTCAAATTTATTTAAAGTAGCGGCTTAAGCAAGGGGTCTAATGATATAAGGGTGATTGTGCACTAAAGTTTAAGCCACTAGCCAGATCAACAGGGATTCAAAGATTTTTAAGGTCATGAGAGGAAGGCAAGGCTTACAGTTCAGTGTCACTTATTTAAGCCGGACGCCTATACAGGGATGATAAAAGTAAGTTTTCCAGAAGAAGCTTTCCGGGTGATGGAAACAAGTTTCATGGATAACAATTATTATTATGGATCAAACTGTTGCTCTAAAGGAAAAATTTCTAGACCTAAAACAGGGCAGAGAAGTTCATGCATTCAAGGGAGGATTCCAAACAAGAGAAATGATATCTATTTCTATACAAGATCGACACAAACTACTACCGCAGCGTTTCTGCACAGTTTTTACAATCTAAACAGGCTGTGGAGGTGCATCTAGCAAAGATTCGCGTCGGACAGCGATGAACCTGATGAACTTGGCGGAGCTTCGAGATAGATCTAAGGAAAGGGAAGAAAAGAACTCACGGATGAGGTTGAGCTGCGGAGGCTTGCCGTCGATCTCTGGTTACAGATAGGTTGATGCAGCGGCCTGAGTCGACGAAGACGAGGGGGTCGACGGTGACGGCGGCGGAGCTTGAGCGGCAGAGAGGAGAGGAAGAAGACGACTGAAGGCTTAAAAGGGAAAGGACCCGAGTCGCGGCTATTTATAATGAGAAGATGACTGAGATGGCGCGGGAAACGAGGAGAAAACAATTATTATCCAGCGGCCCCGACGCCTCGATTTTCGGAACAGTTAGTAAAGAAGAGATCCGTTGAAGGATTCGGTGGAATAAAAAATGAGTTAAAGGAAGGATGACGTCACGCCGGGTTAAGACGGATCCAGAAGATGATGTCATGGCGGGTTAACAAAAACCCTCTGTATAGTCAGAAGACTGAAGATTTAATTATTTACAAATATTTTGCAGATTGACATGAACAGGTTCAAATCAATCCGGGGCCTAATGTTGGGGATATAACTATTTGTGTAAGCCGCCATGAGGGGCTGGGTTACGCAAAGAGTACTCATCAGAGGAAGCCCAAGACCAAGCATGACGATGGTGGTTCAATAAAGAGCTTAAGGCCCACGGGCAGCTTAAGCCCATTGTAGTAAACCGCCATGATGGCATGACTTGTAATGTAAGGTAGATTTAACTGGTCACCGAGCCGGACTCTGTTAATAAGCCGGCCGGGACTCTGTAAGCCGCAGGTCTCAACCCGTGTATATAAGGGGATGACCTGCGGGCGACTTAGGGCAAGAAACAACGCATTGAGAGTCGGGCATAGCGTATCTCGCTCCCTGGTCATCAAAACTTCAATACCAACCCAACTAGACGTAGGCCTTACCTTCACCGTAAGGGGTCGAACTAGTATAAACTCTCTCGTGTCCCTTGTCCCGATTTAACCCCTTCAAGCTTCCTAGTTGCGATGGCTCCACAACTAAGTCCTTTCACGAGGACATCTGACGTGACTATTCCACGACAGGGAGAACATTGTATTGAGATCCAAAAAGAGAGAAGAAGCCATCTAGCTACTATCTATGGACCTGAAGGTCTGAAGTAAACTACTCACACTTCATCGGAGGGCTATGGTGATGATGTAGAAGCCCTCCGTGGTGGATGCCCCCCTCGTGAACTCCTAACAGGCCCCAAGATGGGATCTCGTGGATCTGAGAAGGTTGCGCGGTGGAATTAGGTTTTGGCTCTGTTACGATCGTTCGGGATACGTAGGTATATATAGGAGGAAGGAGTATGTCGGTGGAGCTCGAGGGGCCCACGAGGTAGGGGCGCACCTGTGGCGCGCCCCCACCTCGTGACCTCCTCGGGCACTTTGCTTGGAGTAGGGTCCAAGTCTCACAGGTCACGTTCGGTTGGAAAATCACGATCCCAAGGTTTCATTCTGTTTGGACTCCGTTTGATATTACTTTCTTGAAATCTTGAAAAAGTCAAAAACAACAATTACAGGCTGGGCCTCCGGTTAATAGGTTAGTCCCAAAAGTAATATAAAAGTGGAAAATAAAGCCCAATATAGTCCAAAACAGTAGATAAAGTAGCATGGAGCAATCAAAAATTATAGATACGTTGGAGACGTATCAGTACCCAACAGTCTCCTTTGGGTATCCTATGAAGACGCATTTCTCCGATTTGGGTTCGAGCTTATCAGGTTGAAACTTTTTCACATAAGCATCGCAACTCCAAACTTTAAGAAACGACAGCTTAGGTTTATTGCTAAACCATAGTTCATACGGTGTCGTCTCAATGGATTTAGATGGTGCCCTATTTTAACGTGAATGCAGCTATCTCTAATGCATAACCCCAAAAAAACGATATTTGGTAAATCGGTAAGAGACATCATTGATCGCACCATATCAAATAAAGTGTGGTTATGACGTTCGGACACACTGTTACGCTATGGTGTTCCACGTGGCATGAGTTTGTGAATCTATTCCACATTATTTTAACTGAAGGCCAAACTCGTAACTCAAATATTCATCTCCACGATTAGATCGTAAAAACTTTATTTTCTTGTTATGATGATTTTCCACTTCACTCTGAAATTCTTTGAAGCTTTCAAATGTTTCAGACTTATGTTTCAACAAGTAGATATACCTATATATGCTCAAATCATTTGTGAAGATCAGAAAATAACGATACCCGCCACGAGCCTTAATACTCATTGGTCTACATACATCAGTATGTATTATTTCCAACAAGTAAGTAGCTCGTTCCATTGTTCTGGAGAACGGAGTTTTAGTCATCTTGCCCAAAAGGCATGGTTCGCAAGCATCAAATGATTCATAACCAAGTGATTCCAAAAATCCATCTTTATGGAGTTTCTTCATCGCTTTACACCGATATGACCCAAGCGGCAAGCCACAAATAAGTTGCACTATCATTATTAACTTTGCATCTTTTGGCATCAATATTATGAATATGTGTATCACTATGATCGAGATCCAACAAACTATTTTCATTGGGTGTATGACCATTGAAGGTTTTATTCATGTAAGCAGAAACAACAATTATTCTCGACTTTAAATGAATAGCCATATTGCAATAAACATGATCAAATCATATTCATGCTCAGCATAAGCGCCAAATAACATTTATTTAGGTTTAACACTAATCCCGAAAGTATAGGGAGTGTGTGATGATGATCATGTCAATCTTGGAACTACTTCCAACACTCATCGTCACTTCCCCCTCAACTAGTCTCTGTTTATTCTGTAAGTCTTGTTTCGAGTTACTAATCTTAGCAACCGAACAAGTATCAAATACTCAGGGGCTACTATAAACACTAGTAAGGCACACATCAATAACCTGTATATCAAATATACCCTTGTTCACTTTGCCATCCTTCTTATCCACCAAATATTGAGGCATTTCCGCTTCAAAGACCATTTCCTTTGCAGTGTAAGCACTCAGTTTCAGGCTTTGGTCCAGCTTTGGGCTTCTTCGTGGAAGTGACAACTTGCTTGTCATTCTACTTGAAGTTCCCTTTCTTTCCCTTTGCCCTTTTCTTGAAACTAGTGGTCTTGTCAATCATCAACACTTGATGCTCTTTTCTTGATTTATACCTTCGTCGATTTCAACATCACAAAGAGCACGGGAATCATTTTCGTCATCCATTTCATACTATAGTTCATAACGAAGTTCTAGTAACTTGGTGATGGTGACTAGAGAACTCTGTCAATCACTATCATATCTGGAAGATTAACTCCCACTTGATTCAAGCGATTGTAGTACCCAGACAATCTGAGCACATGCTCACTAGTTGAGCAATTCTCCTCCATCTTTTAGCTATAGAACTTGTTGGAGACTTCATATCTCTCAACTCAGGGATTTGCTTGTAATATTAACTTCAACTCCTGGAACATCTCATATGGTCCATGACGTTCAAAACGTCTTTGAAGTCCCGATTCTAAGCCGTTAAGCATGGTGCACTAAACTATCAAGTAGTCATCATACTGAGCTAGCCAAACGTTCATAACGTTTGCATCTGCTCCTGCAATAGGTCTATCACCTAGCGGTGCATCAAGGACATAATTCTTCTGTGCAACAATGAGGATAAACATGAGATCACGGATCTAATCCGCATCATTGCTACTAATATCTTTCTATATAGTTTTTTCTCTAGGAACATATTAAAAATAAACATAGGGAAGCAACAACGCGAGCTATTGATCTACAACATAATTTGCAAAATACTATCAGGACTAAGTTCATGATAAATTAAAGTTCAATTAATCATATTACTTAAGAACTCCCACTTAGATAGACATCCCTCTAATCATCTAAGTGATCACGTGATCCAAATCAACTAAACCATGTCCGATCATCACGTGAGATGGAGTAGTTTTCAATGGTGAACATCACTATGTTGATCATATCTACTATATGATTCACGCTCGACCTTTCAGTCTCAGTGTTCCGAGGCCATATCTGTATATGCTAGGCTCATCAAGTTTAACCTAAGTATTCCGCGTGTGCAACTGTTTTGCACCCGTTGTATTTGAACGTAGAGCCTATCACACCCGATCATCACGTGGTGTCTCATCACGAAGAACTTTTGCAAAGGTGCATACTCAGGGAGAACACTTATACCTTGAAATTTAGTGACAGATCATCTTAGAATGCTACCGTCAATCAAAGCAAAATAAGATGCATAAAGGATAAACATCACATGCAATCAATATAAGTGATATGATATGGCCATCATCATTTTGTGCTTGTGATCTCCATCTTCCAAGAATCGTCATGATCACCATCGTCACCGGCGCGACACCTTGATCTCCAGCGTAGCATCGTTGTCGTTTCGCCACCTATTGCTTCTATGACTATTGCTACTGCTTAGTGATAAAGTAAAGCAATTACAGGGCGTTTGCATTGCATACAATAAAGCGACAACCATATGGCTCCTGCTAGTTGCCGATAACTCGGTTACAAAACATGATCATCTCATACAATAAAATATAGCATCACGTCTTGACCATATCACATCACAACACGCCTTGCAAAAACAAGTTAGACGTCCTCTACTTTGTTGTTGCAAGTTTTATGTGGCCACTACGGGTTGAGCAAGAACCGTTCTTACCTATGCATCAAAACCAAAACGATAGTTCGTCAAGTTAGTGATGTTTTAACCTTCTCAAGGACCGGGCGTAGCCACACTCGGTTCAACTAAAGTTGGAGAAACTGACACCCGCCAGCCACCTATGTGCAAAGCACGTCGGTAGAACCAGTCTTGCGTAAGCGTATGCGTAATGTCGGTCCGGGCCGCTTCATCCAACAATACCGCCGAACCAAAGTATGACATGTTGGTAAGCAGTATGACTTGTATCGCCCACAAATCACTTGTGTTCTACTCGTGCATATAACATCTACGCATAAAACCAGGCTCTGATGCCACTGTTGGGGAACGTAGTAATTTCAAAAAAATTCCTACGCACACGCAAGATCATGGTGATGCATAGCAACGAGAGGGGAGAGTGTTGTCCACGTACCTTCATAGACCGAAAGCGGAAGCATTAGCACAACGCGTTTGATGTAGTCGTACGTCTTCACGATCCGACCGATCAAGTACCGAACGCACGACACCTCCGAGTTCAGCACACGTTCAGCTCGATGACGTCCCTCGAACTCTGATCCAGCCAAGCTTCGAGGGAGAGTTCCGTCAGCATGACGGCGTGGTGACGATGATGATGTTCTACCGATGCAGGGCTTCGCCTAAGCACCGCTACGATATTACCAAGGTGGAATATGGTGGAGGGGGCACCGCACACGGCTAATAGATCTCAAGGATCAATTGTTGTATCTAGAGGTGCCCCCCTGCCCCCGTATATAAAGGAGAAAGGGGAAGGGGCGGCTGGCCAGGAGGAGGCACGCCAGGGAGGAGTCCTACTCCCACCGGGAGTAGGACTCCCTCCTTTCCTTGTCCAAGTAGGAGAGGGGGAAGGAAGGAGAGAGAGGAGAGGAAGGAAAGGGGGCCCCCCCCCTCCTTGTCCTATTTGGACTAGAGGGGGAGGGGGCGCGCGGCCTGCCCTGGCCGCCCCTCCTCTTCTCCACTTTGAGCCCACGAGGCCCATTAACCCCCGGGGGGGTCCGGTAACCCCCCGGTACTCCGGTATACATCCGATAACCCCCGGAACCATTCCGGTGTCCGAATATAGTCATCCAATATATCAATCTTCATGTCTTGACCATTTAGAGACTCCTCATCATGTCCGTGATCACATCCGGGACTCCGAACTATCTTCGGTACATCAAAACATATAAACTCATAATATAACCGTCATCTAACTTTAAGCGTGCGGACCCTATGGGTTCAAGAACTATGTAGACATGACCGAGACACGTCTCCGGTCAATAACCAATAGCGGAACCTGGATGCTCATATTGGCTCCCACATATTCTATGAAGATCTTTATCGGTCAAAACGCATAACAACATAAGTTGTTCCCTTTGTCATCGGTATGTTACTTGCCCGAGATTCGATTGTCGGTATCTCAATACCTAGTTCAATCTCGTTACCGGCAAGTCTCTTTACTCATTACATAATGCATCATCTCGTAACTAACTCATTATCTACATTGCTTGCAAGGCTTATAGTGATGTGCATTACCGAGAGGGCCCAGAGATACCTCTTCGACAATTGGAGTGACAAATCCTAATCTCGAAATACGCCAACTCAACATGTACCTTCGGAGACAGCTGTAGAGCTCCTTTATAATCACCCATTTACGTTGTGACGTTTGGTAGCACACAAAGTGCTCCTCCGGTAACCGGGAGTTGCATAATCTCATAGTCATAGGAACATGTATAAGTCATGAAGAAAGCAATAACAACATACTAAACGATCAAGTGCTAAGCTAACGGAATGGGTCAAGTCAATCACATCATTCCCTAATGATGTGATCCCGTTAATCAAATGGCAACTCATGTCTATGGCTAGGAAACTTAACCATCTTTGATTCAATGAGCTAGTCAAGTAGAGGCATACTAGTGACATTATGTTTGTCTATGTATTCCCACATGTACTAAGTTTCCGGTTAATACAATTCTAGCATGAATAATAAACATTTATCATGAAATAAGGAAATAAATAATAACTTTAATATTGCCTCTAGGGCATATTTCCTTCAGCATCAAGCAAAGGTTACCATATCCGTGCAACAAGACCAAGACCAGCAGAGCGGCAGGACAAAGCTCACCGTGGAGCACAAGACAGCGCCATCGCCAGTGCCTTTGGCAGTGGAAGACCAACTTTAGTCAGGATAACTTGTACTAGTTGTTCCCCTTCAAAATGGTCGTTGTTGGCTCCCTTCCCGCTCAATTTTTGGGGAGAGGACCAGGGCCTCTATATATAGAGATAGCCACCACAATAGCGGGGCATCTGGGAGAGATCTGATCTCATCGAGAGACAATCGAGTCCACACAAATAGAGCACCGCACTAGCTCAAGAACACCTCTCGCGAGGCTGTTCTTCCTTTGTACTGTTCATCATCAGCCCCTGAGGCAATCCACCACACCACAAACTAGAGTAGGGTATTACACCACAACGGTGGCCCGAACTAGTATAAACCTTGTGTCCCTTGTGTTGTTCATCATGTAGCTTGGATTCACAGCGAGGCGTTGGGACGTGGATCAGTAGGGGAAAGATCTTTGCGCGCACCTGATACGTCTCCGTCGTATCTATAATTTTTTATTGTTCAATGCCAATATTCTACAATTTTCATATACTTTTGGCAACTTTTTATACTATTTTTTGGGACTAACATATTGATCCGAAGGCCAAAGCAGTTCACTCATTGCATGTTTTGTGTTTCACAGAAACACCATATCAAACGGAGTCCAAACGGAAATGGAAGGAGAATTATTTTGGAATATTTGGGATTTTTGGGAAGTAAAATCAACACGAGACGGTGCCCGAGGTGGCCACGAGACAGGGGCCAACGCCCACTCTAGGTGGGCGTGCCCCCACCCTCCTGGGCCCCTCGTAAGGTGGTTGATGCCCTTCTTTGGCTGCAAGAAAGCTAATTTTTGGAAAAAGATCTGGGCGAAGATTTCAATCCAATCAGAGTTACGGATCTCCGGATATAAAAGCGGTGCGGGGATGTAATCCCGAACGCAAAAAAGCAGAGATCTGAGAGATAGATCCAATCTCAGAGGGGCTCTCGCCCCTCCCAAGCCATGGGAGCCAAGGACCAGAGGAAAAACCCTTCACCCATCTAGGGAGGAGGTCAAGGAAGAAGAAGAAGAAGGGGGTCTCTATCCCCCTTGCTTTCGGTGGCGCCGGAGCGCTGCCGGGTGCCATCATCATCACCGCGATCTTCACCAACACCGCCATCATCTTCACCAACATCTCCATCACCTTCCCCCTTCTATATTCAGCGGTCCACTCTCCCGCATCCCGCTGTACCCTCTACTTGAACATGGTGCTTTATGCTTCATATTATTATCCAATGATGTGTTGCCATCCTATGATGTCTGAGTAGATTTTCGTTGTCCTATCAGTGATTGATGAATTGCTATGATTGGTTTGAGTTGCATGTTTTATTACTGGTGTTGTACTATAGTGCTCTCCGTGTCGCGCAAGCGTGAGGGATCCCCGCTGTAGGGTTTGCAATATGTTCATGATTTGCTTATGGTGGGTGGCGTGAGTGACAGAAGCACAGACCCGAGTAAGTAGGTTGTTTGCGTATGGGATAAATGGGACTTGATACTTTAATGATATAGTTGGGTTTTACCTTAATGATCTTTAGTAGTTGCGGATGCTTGCTAGAGTTCCAATCATAAGTGCATATGATCCAAGAAGAGAAAGTATGTTAGCTTATGCCTCTCCCTCAAATAGAATTGCAATAGTGATTACCGGTCTAGTAATGTAGTCAATTGCTTAGGGGCAATTTCACAACTCCTACCACCACTTTTCCACACTCGCTATATTTACTTTATTGATTCTTTATCTAAACAGCCCCTAGTTTATATTTACGCATTCTTTATTATCTTGCAAACCTATCCTATCACACCTACAAAGTACTTCTAGTTTCATACTTGTTCTAGGTAAAGCAAACACTAAGCGTACGTAGAGTCGTATCAGTGGCAGATAGGGCTTGAGAGAGTATTTGTTCTACCTTTAGCTCCTCGTTGGGTTCGACACTCTTACTTATCGAAAGAGGCTACAATTATCCCATATAGTTGCGGGTCATCAAGACCTTTTTTCTGGCGCCGTTGTCGGGGAGTCATAGCGTGGGGTGAATATTCTCGTGTGTGCTTGTTTGCTTTATCACTAAGTAATTCTTATTTGCTATTCTTAGTTGTTTTCTATCTTTAGTTATGGGTAGGAAACGCAAAATACAAAAAAAAACTAGTTGTACCTACTACACCAATGGTTGAAGAACCACTCAAAATCTAACACACTCATGAAGCTTTTTACTTGGATAATCTTCGATCCCTTTGTGCTCGTGCTGAAACCCCAACTAGATTAGTTGAGGGCAAATATTTAGATGAGCATGCTTGTTATGTGCGACACTGTATATCTGAAAAAGGGAAACTTTTACTAGATCAAATTCATCGTTTGCAATGCTATGCTTGGACTTTATGTGAAATTTATGATGTTACTTGTTGTTCTGAAAACCCTAAAAACACCTTCCCTACCAATGTGAGTTTAGTAATAATGGAATCATATCTTCGTATGCTAAGGGTGTTTATAATTACTATGATTTTCAACAAATTGAAGAATTTTTTGCTTTTAAGGGTGCTTATGAAATTGCTTCTTTGATTGAAAAGTATGATGCTACTCTCTACAAATCTGAAAATTTTGCCATACTTGAATATTGTTATGATAATTATGCTTCTAATGCCTATGTTAAACCATATATTGAGGACTTCTCCGCTGTCCAAGAAGAGACTAATATTTTGCAGGAAGCTATGGAAGAAGAAATTACTGAAACTGTGAGCTCATTGGATGAAAAAGATGATGAGGAGAGCGAAGAACAAAAGGAGGAAGAGCAGATTAGCTACCCGTGCCCACCTTCTAATGAGAGTAACTCTTCAACTCATACATTGTTTAATTCCCCTTCATGCTTACCGAAGGATGATTGCTATGATGATTGTTATGATCCCGTTGATTCTCTTGAAATATCCCTTTTTGATGATGCTTGCTATGCTTGTGGTCAAGATGCCAATATGAATTATGCTTATGGAGATGAAATTACTATAGTTCCTTATGTTAAACATGAAATTGTTGCTATTGCACCCATGCATGATAGTCCTATTATCTTTTTGAATTCTCTCGACTACACTATATCGGAGAAGTTTGAGCTTATTAAGGATTATATTGATGGGTTGCCTTTTACTACTGCACATGATGATTTTGATAGATATAATATGCATGTGCTTGTTGCTCCTACTTGCAATTATTATGAAAGAGGAACTATATCTCCACCTCCCTATGTTTCCAACGCGATAGAATTGCAAGAAACTGCTTATACTATGCATTGGCCTTTACTTGGTGTGCATGAATTGTTCTTTTATGACATGCCGATGCATAGGAAGAGAGTTAGACTTCATTGTTGCATGATATATGTTACTTTGTGCTCACTACTAAATTACAAATCATTGTTAATTAAAATTGGCTTTGATATACCTTGGGATCCGGGTGGATCCATTACTTGAGCACTATATGTCTAGCTTAATGGATTTAAAGAGAGCGCTGCCAGGGAGACAACCCAGAAGTTTTAGAGAGTCATTTATTTCTGTTGAGTGCTTTTATGTAGTTTAAAAACAAAAAAATTAAATAGGGGAACCCAAAACTTTTCAAAAAGGAAAGTGAAAGTGAGAGAGACAAGCATTGTTGAAGTGGGAGAGCTCCTTGAACTTTGTTCATGCTCACGGAAACTTTGTGAATCTTAATTACAGAAACTTTTCATCAAAAGTAATTATCCCCTTGTACAATTACATTGTAGTATAAAAATAATGTGCCAAGGTTTGCCTTTAGGATGTTTACAATGCTTGTTGGTTTGTACGGTGCAGGACAGAAACTTTGGCTGTAGTGCGCGATTTTACGTTGTTAACTGGAACGTCAAACGGTTCTGATTCTTTTTGCACTGTCTTTCTGTACAAATTGTTTATTTTTCCTAATTTTGGTAGAATTTTGGGGTACAATAAGTATAGTGAATGTACAGATTGCTACAGACTGTTCTGTTTTTGACAAATTCTGTTTTTGATGCATAGTTTACTTGTTTTGATGAAACTATCAATTTCTATCAGTGGATTAAGCCATGAAAAGCTATATTACAGTAGACACAATGCAAAAACAAAATATGAATTGGTTTGCTACAGTACATAGAGTAGTGATTTGCTTTATTATACTAACGGATCTTACCGAGTTTTCTGTTGAAGTTTTGTGTGGATGAAGTGTCTAATCGAGGAGGTCTCGATATGAGGAAAAGGAAGAGAGGCAAGAGCTCAAGCTTGGGGATTCCCGAGGAACCCCAAGTAAATATTCAAGGAGACTCAAGCGTCTAAGCTTGGGGATGCCCCGGAAGGCATCCCCTCTTTCTTCAACAAGTATCGGTATGTTTTCGGATTCGTTTCGTTCATGCGATATGTGCAAGTCTTGGAGCATCTTTTGCATTTAGTTTTCACTTTTCTTTTATGCACCATGCTGGTATGAGATAGTCCTTGGTTGTTATAGAATGCTCATTGCACCTCACTTAAATTTTTTGAGTATGGCTTTATAGAATGCTTCATGTGCTTCACTTATATCATTTGAAGTTTGGATTGCTTGTTTCTCTTCATATAGAAAACTGCCATTTGTAGAATGCTCTTTTGCTTCACTTATATTTGTTAGAGCGTGGGCATATATTTTGTAGAAAGAATTAAATTCACTTGCTTCACTTATATCTATTTAGAGAGATGACAGGAATTGGTCATTCACATGGTTAGTCATAAAATCGTACATAAACTTGTAGATCCCTGAATATGATATGTTTGATTCCTTGCAATAGTTTTGCGATATAGAGATGATAATATGTGGGAGGTATTAGTAGATGGTTGTGTTTAGTAAGGATGTTGGTTTTAAGGTTTGTGATTCCCAAAGCATGCACGTATGGTCTACTAACTATGTAACCAAATTGGCGCGCATTGTATTTTGATTGTTTATCTTTGCACGAAGGTCGGGGGCGCGCGATGGTTAACTCCTACCAACCTCCCCCCTAGGAGTATGCTGTAGTACTTTGTTTCAAGGGCTAATAAATTTTTGCAATAAGTATGTAAGTTCTTTATGACTAATGTTGAGTCCATGGATTATACGCACTCTCACCCTTCCATCATTGCTAGCCTCTTCGGTACCGTGCATTGCCCTTTCTCACCTCGAGAGTTGGTGCAAACTTCGCCGGTGCATCCAAACCCCGTGATACGATACGCTCTATCACACATAAGCCTCCTTATATCTTCCTCAAAACAGCCACCATACCTACCTATCATGGCATTTCCAACCCATTCCGAGATATATTGACATGCAACTTCCACCATCATCATATACATGACTTGAGCATTCATTGTCATATTGCTTTGCATGATCGTAAGATAGCTAGCATGATGTTTTCAGGGCTTGTCTGATTTTTGATGTCATTGCTATGCTAGATCGTTGCACATCCCAGTACACCGCCGGAGGCATTCATATAGAGTCATATCTTTGTTCCAGTATCGAGTTGTAATATTGAGTTGTAAGTAAATAAAAGTGTGATGATCATCATTATAGAGCATTGCCCCATGAAAAAAAGAAAAAGAAAAAAAAGAAAAAAAAAGAGAGGCCAAAGAAGCCTAAATAAAAAAGGGGGCCAAAGAAGCCCACCCAAAAAAAGAAAAAAAGAAGAAAAGAAAAGGGGCAATGTTACTATCCTTTTACCACACTTGTGCTTCAAAGTAGAACCATGTTCTTCATATAGAGAGTCTCATATACTGTCACTTGCATATACTAGTGGGAATTTTCATTATAGAACTTGGCTTGTATATTCCAATGATGGGCTTCCTCAAAATGCCCTAGGTCTTCATGAGCAAGCAAGTTGGATGCACACCCACTTAGTTTTCAGTTTGAGCTTTCATACACTTATAGCTCTTGTGCATCTGATGCATGGCAATCCCTACTCCTTGCATTGACATCAATTGATGGGCATCTCCATAGCCCGTTGATTAGCCGCGTCGATGTGAGACTTCCCCCTTTTTGTCTTCTTCACATAACCTTCACCATCATATTCTATTCCACCCATAGTGTTATATCCATGGCTCACGCTCATGTATTGCGTGAAGGTTGAAAAAGTTTGATAATACTAAAGTATGAAACAATTGCTTGGCTGACACCGGGATAGGCATGATGGGTACTGAGGGAGTCCTGGACTAGGGGGTGTCCGGATAGCCGGACTATCATCATCGGCCAGACTCCAAGACTATGAAGATACAAGATTGAAGACTTCGTCCCGTGTCCGGATGGGACTTTCCTTGGCGTGGAAGGCAAGCTTGGCGATATGGATATGTAGATCTCCTACCATTGTAACCGACTCTGTGTAACCCTAGCCCTCTCCGGTGTCTATCTAAACCGGAGGGTTTTAGTCCGTAGGACGAACAACCATTACAACAATCATACCATAGGCTAGCTTCTAGGGTTTAGCCTCCTTGATCTCGTGGTAGATCCACTCTTGTACTACCCATATAATCAATATCAATCAAGCAGAGTAGGGTTTTACCTCCATCAAGAGGGCCCGAACACAGGTAAAACATCGTGTCCCTTGTCTCATGTTACCATCCGCCTAGACGCACAGTTCGGGACCCCCTACCCGAGATCCGCCGGTTTTGACACCGACATTGGTGCTTTCATTGAGAGTTCCTCTGTGCTGTCACCGATAGGAAGGATGCCTCTTCCCGTCTTTAAAGACGGTATCTTTGCCAAAGGAGCCTTGGCTGCCCGCCAAACTATCCGGCTGGGTGGTTTTCTCATGACCGCCTGTTCGGCCACCGCTTCGACAATGACCTCTCGAGTCATCGAAAGCAATCTTCACGTCAACTCGGAATTCGCCGAGCAGCTGGATCCAATAGAGCTCTCGTCCGTAAACGAGCTCTTGGACCGCATCGCCGCCCTGGGAGTCGCTACAGACTACAATCAGATTGGGCTTAAAACCGATCTGAGAGAGATTAACTCTCCCCAGGTTACTCTTCTCATATGTTGAAAACTGGTCTTGTCCGGACTCCCGAACCCTCCATGCCGGATTCTCGCGGAGGGACGGACTTCGATCGAGCACTGAACCTAAAGGCAGGCATCGGACCGGACTCGTTGGATAACGTCCAGCAATCCAAGCTTCAAAATTTGGAAACTTTTTGGCCCTTGAACATCGAGATGGGTAGGGTTTCGGACTAAATTCCACCCACCCATCCAGACATATGCGATCTATCTCAAATCCGGCAAGAGCCGCTGAAACAAGACATCACTCTCGGGCGATTCCTCTGGTTATGGACAGGATAAAGGACTGCCGTGAGGAAAACGCAATTTCAATTTTCTGCAATAATTGCACGGACAAGGGAATCTTGAAAGCCGTCGATCGTCAGCGAAATTACACGCCACGACCAAGCGCCCATAGTACGAAATCTTGTGCGATGGAGAGTTTCCGGAAAACCGAAACTAAGTTTTGGGACAATCCGGCCCCGAATACAACCCTAGTCCGAAACAAAAGGGTGCATCACACTCAGGCACTAGGTACAAAAACCAAAAAGCAAAAACCCCATAAAGGGCACGGAACCGTACTGGAGGGTTGGCTCAACGGACCCTGTAAAATTCATAGTACAGAAGGCGCCACTCCAACACATAGCCTTCGAGCATGTTGGATACTGCGGCAGGTGGTCAAAAGTGGCGAAGAGCTTCTAGCCCCGGAGAGCCACTCCAACAATACCAGTACGGTGTCAACAGTCTTCGAGACTTTCACATCAAATAATATGCGGAAACGAACAATCTGCAGCCTCGCCGAAGTCTACCAAGTAGCAACAACAAATCCATGGAGCGACACGGCCATCACCTTCAACGCCAGCGACGAACCTAAATTCCGAACAGCCCGAGCACCAGCCGCATTGGTCCTCAGTCCAATAGTGGACGGCTTTAAATCTTACCAAGGTACTCATGGATGGCGGCAGCGGACTAAACCTCATCTACGAGGAAACTCTTCAAAAATTGAAATAGATCGGAGCCGCATTGAGCGAAGCAGCACAACCTTTAGAGGAATAATCCCTAGCCGAAGCGCGCTGCACAGAAAAATCACACTTGATGTGGTGTTCGCTCATTGGACAATTACAGTCCAAGAGGTCACGCCCAAGTGGCCCTGCTCAGCAGCGGATATCACGCTATATTAGGACGAGAGGCATTCACAATTTTTCAAGCCATACCCCATTACGGGTACATGAAGCTTAAGATGCCTGGGCCCGATGGAATAATCACTCTCGTTAGTGATCCGGACATAGCACTCCGCGCCGAAAACAAGACAGCCGCATTAGCCCTAGAGGCACTATTCGAAGCCCTAGCGGCGGAGGAACTCACTATGCTGCGCTCTACGGTGAATAGGGACGATGTGATACTCGATAAGAGATCCAAGTCCACCTCCTTTAAACCAGCGGATGAAATAGTCAAATTCCAGGTCCATCCAACGGACCCAACAAAGACGGCCTCCATCGGGGCACAGTTGAACCTTGATGTAATGCCGCACTGCGTGAATTCCTTCGGGAAAATTGGGACATCTTTGCCTGGCACCCTTCAGATATGCCAGGAATCCCACACAGATCGGCAGAACACAGCCTAAACATCCTAAAAGGATTCAAGCCAGTCAAACAGGCTCTTCGGCGATTTTCCGAACCCAAAAGATAGGCAATGGGAGAAGAGCTAGCCAAACTACTGGAAACCGGATTCATCAGAGACATCAAACATCCGGACTGGCTAGCAAACCTGGTAATGGTACCAAAGAAGGACAAATCCTGGCGCCTATGCGTCGATTTTAAAGACCTCAACAAGGCCTGCCCAAAGGATCTCTTCCCCCTTCCCCACATCGACCAAATAATCGTTGCTACTGCAGGGCACGATTCATTGTGCTTCCTCGACGCATACTCCGGCTACCATCAAATCAAAATGGCGGAGGCGGACCAAGCCGCAACGGTATTCATTACTCCATATGGACCATTCTGCTTCAACACGATGCCCTTCGGACTCAAAAACACCGGCGCAACATATCAGCGCATGATTCAGACATGTCTGGCTACCCAGATCGGCAAAACAGTAGAGGCATACGTAGACGACGTAGTCGTCAAAACTAGACACGTCGAGACTCTAGTAGACGATTTGAGGCTCACATTCGACAAGCTCCGAGCATATGACATTAAGTCAATCCGAAAAATGCGTTTTGGCGCACCACCGAAAGCTCTGGGCTTCATTGTATCCGTAGAGGAATTGAAGCAAACCCAGCCAAGATCCAAGCTCACACAGCTGGATATTCCAAAGGACCTCAAACAAATACAAAATTGATCGATGCGTGGCGGCTCTAAGCCGCTTTATCTCCGTTTGGGAGAAAAGGCATTGCCCTCTATCGCCTCCTCGGTATAACACTTCGAGTGGACGGATCTTTATCCACCGCCGACTCGAAGAAATAAAAGCCATATTGGCAACAAATCCGTCCTAGCTGCGCCTAACCCGGGCGAACCAATGTTGTTATACATCACGGCAACACATCAAGTTGTAAGCGCGGTACTCGTCGTCGAACGAGAAATGAATGGGCATAAATTCCCTCTTCAAAACCAGATACTACGATCCACCGCCTTAACTCCCCGAAGTCCGTTACCGCACTATCAAAAGATAGCGTACGCGGTGTTCATGGCATCCCGGAAGCTCCGACACTACTTTCAAGAGTGTTCGATAACGGTGGCCTCCGAAGTGCCCCTCAACGACATCATAAACAACCGCGACGTGACGGGCAGGATTGCAAAATGGGCCATTGAGCTCTTACCATTTGATATAACTTACAAACCTCGGTGAGCTATAAAGTCGCAAGTCTTGGCTGACTTTGTCACTGAATGGACTGAAGCCGAACTCCCTAAAGAGTACGGCGCATACTCCAATTGGATTATGCATTTCGACGGCTCCAAAATGTTGGCCAGCTTGGGGGCTGGCGTCGTATTGACATCCCCAACCGGGGACACAGTCCAATACGTACTTCAGATAATGTACACGGACTACAACAATGCAGCCAAATACGAGGCCCTCCTACATGGCCTCCGGATGGCAATCTCCATGGGCATTCAACGCCTAGAGGTGCCAAGGATCCGAAAATGGCAGCCTATCGTAACGCTGTCCTAAAAATGTCAGCTCGGTTCGAAGGACTCGAATTCCACCACGTAGCCCAGGATAATAACCAAGCAGCCGACGTACTGGCACGCATCGGCACGAAACGTGACGCTGTCCCTCCAAACATCTTCCTGGAGCGACTCTTTAAGCCATCCGTACTATGGGAAGAGGAGTCCGGAAATAACAACCCGGAAGCAGCTGCACCACCCAACACAGAACAATCTGACATAATCGGCGACTCAGCCGATGAAATAACACCTTCAGCCCACGAAATAATGGCAGTGATCGCCCCGTGGACAGAGCCATTCCTAGCCTACTTCCTTAGGCAGGAACTTCCCGAAGACCAAAATGAGGCCCGCTGCATAGTTCGGCGATCTAAAGCCTACAAGGTCCACGAGGGAGAACTCTATAAGAAAAGCACAACCGGAGTCCTTCAAAGGTGTATCTCCGAAGAGGAAGGGCGAAACCTTCTGGCTGAAATTCATGCCGGACTAGGCGGACACCACGCCGCAGCTCGGGCCCTTGTAGGCAAGGCATTCCGTCAGATTTTATTGGCCGACGGCCGGGCAGATGCTCAGACTTAGTCCAACGATCGTCGGTTGTCGCTCTTTGATAATCGAGCCATATGCCACCCACCGCCCTCAAAACTATACCCATCACCGCCGTTCATGGATGGGGCTTGACATGGTTGGACCCTTAAAGGGGAACCCACAAGCAAAAGTACCTATTGGTCATGGTGGACAAATTCACCAAATGGATAGAGGCCAAGCCAGTTAAAACGGTAGAGTCCGGACCAGTGATAGACTTCATATCCGGGGTAGTACACCGTTATGGCATCCCCCATAGCATCATTACCGATAACGGCACGAACTTTACGGCCGACGAGGTTAAATTATGGTGCAAAAATATGGGCATTAAGCTCGATTACGCTTCAGTCTATCATCCTCAAACCAATGGTTAAGTGGAACGAGAAAATGGTCTAATAATGAGCGGCATCAAACCTAGACTAGTGCGGTCCCTTACGGAATCTAACACGCACTGGGTAGAGGAGCTTGACTCCGTACTCTGGGGGCTGCGGACAACGCCCAACCATACGACCGGATTCACACCATTTTTCATGGTATACAGCGCAGAGGCAGTTTTGCCCTGCGACATCGTTCATGACTCACCTCGAGTGCGCATGTACGAAGAAAGAGAAGCCGAGCTGGATCGGCAGGACAGCTTGGATGCATTGGAGGAAGAACGCGATGTGGCAAAGGCCCGTTCCGCATTCTATCAGCAGCAGGCTCGAAGATATCAAAGCAGAGAAGTACGGGCTAAAACTTACAACATTGGCGAACTAGTTCTTCGCCTGCCGGACAAGAAAAAGGACAAACTCAAGCCCAAATGGGAGGGTCCCTTCATCATCGACCAAGTCCTGACCGGCGGAGCATACCGTCTGCGAAATGCATCGGACAACCGACTCGAGCCGAACCCATGGAACGCGGCCCGCCTCCGAAGATTTTACGCCTAGCGCCGGACTAAGAGTTCGTTTCCTTCCTCCGTTCATATTTTTACACTTCAGTCATCTTTTATTTCTCTCTTTTCTCTCACCTTTTTCATAAAAGCCCTTAGAGGCCTATTTGCGCATTGTTCGCACACACTTTATGTGCTATCCGCACTCATTATACCTGGGGGCTTCTTTACCAGAAGCTTACTTATACGGGCTTCATGCCCAGCACATGTGTCAAACTTCCACATGTACCTTTTATTCACCATTATATGCATCGATATGACTTAAGTTTTGGCCAAGCTGGGTTGCTGGCTCTGTGCTTACCCCTCACGTTCCCGATTGTTCGCTAGGAGGTAAAGGAGCACCTCTGCGATTATTCTTCACTGGGTCACCGGATGTGTACCTCGGTGGGTGAAGCCGAAGCTAGTGTTCTTAAGGGAATATTCGATCGGTGACTTGAAAGACGATTTTTAAACATTTATCTATCTGCCCCGGATGTTTTCCTGCTTTTTCGCGCAGTCCGGACATGCACTTTAGGGCATGCCTCCTGAGAAAGGAACCCTTAACGGAACTATTCTCCCCGAAGATGTTTCTTACTAACCATGGAATATAACATAACTAGTTGGGCACTTGTCCGATAAAGCACTAATGACCCCTCGCCTAGTCTCCATGCATGCCCGGTTTTGTCATAACCGAGAAGGTATTCGGACACACTCAGGACTCTAGGGTCCCGAGGTCGGCGAAAAGGTCGGCAAAGACAAACGATCTACAATCCGGCTAGAAGGCATTTTACATGACATTTTAAATACATCGTCAAATTGACTCGATCAGTACTCCTCCTCAATCCCGCCTAACAGTGCTGTCTAATTCTGATCCGTTAGAATACTTAGCGCCAACTCTACTTGGCCGTACACTAAGCTCACAGGGATCTCCTTCCCATCGGGCCCCACAGGTCCGACCTCGGCCATGTGGTTTGGATCCGCCTTCTTGTACCGCGTCTTCACCATGGCTCAGGCCTCCCTGGCACCTTGACGGCAGGCCGATATCTTCCATAAGCGGAAGCGCTGCCGTGCTCCCTGAAGCTTCTCCGCAAGCTCTCCAAGGCCCTCGGGCAGGGAGACGGATGGCCATAAGGCCTGGACGACGCCACTCATCGCCTACTGAACACGTTCGAGCAGTTGCACCAGCTCGGGAAGTTGGTCACCCGTCGAAACGGGCATTTCCTCCAGGCTTACTCGTGGCGCACCTCTGAGACATATTTACGTCAAGAAGCTTCCTCGCTGAACTCTTCTTTTCAAAAGAATTCGCTCAAGCACTTACCATAGATGCCGCCACTGAAGCGTGATTCTCCTTCACGGAGCCAGACAGCTCGGCCCGAACACCTTTCAGCTCTTCCCCAAGCTGGGTGTGGGCATCCTGGAGTTTGTTCCTCTCTTGCTGTACCTTCATAAGCACCCTCTCGCCGGCCTTCAGCTGGCGTAGTAGGTGTTGCTTGTCCAGATCCAGTCCGACAACATCTGCAATATCATTGTCAGACTTACACGCACGCCGCACACCGCTTATATTTTTGAAATAATGTGTTACCAGGAGGGGTCTCTGCGTCTCCTCCTGAGGCAGCAACTGCGGCCTCAAGTTGGGCCTTGCACTCTTGTAGCTCCTAGGACAATTGGGTATTCTTCTCTGTAAGATCCTGCACATTAAAAGATCCTTAAATCAGTTATTTTAACTACTTTAAGTCTCGGGGGCTACTGGCATATACCGCTATTATAATCCCTTACCCGTATGTCTTTTACATACTGCTCCGTGTCTCTGGTCAAACCATCTTGAGCAGCACGGAGGTGCGCGTCTCCCGCGTTAAAGGCGTTCAACGCCTCAGGGGAGAAACACGTGTCACGAAAAACTGTCTAGCGGCGCCTATGGTTCATGGCGCTCTCCACCTCGGACTTGGTGGCGGACAGCCTGTCGGCATCCTCCGTTGGAGGAGTGTCCGGCTCGCGCCTTGCGCTCGCCTCCGCCTCCGGACCAGGTGTTGGAGCCTGGCTGGCGGAGGCGTGGGTGGCAACCTCGCCGGTCACAGTCCGGCGAGCGCTCTTTCTCCTGAAAAAGTCATGAGCATTAATACACCCCCTAGGAATCTTTTCCTAAATAACGGTCGCAAGTTATACCGTTGCCGTGACGTTTCGATTCGCACCGCACCCCTCTTCCGCCTGCGGGGTCGAACTGACCCTTGTTGGTCAGCCACCACGGGTTCGGCTTCCCGCCTTGAAGGCACCTCCTGCAAGACACCGTTGTATGCAGTGGTCAGGAATGCGCAAGGATAAAATAATGGTGTCAGGACTTCGGTCATAAGTACCTGGGAAGCCAGTAACAAACTGGGGTAGTCAGCCGTAATGGCGACTAGAGCATTGTCCATGCTGAGTTGGTGGAACACCCCGTCGAGTAGCTCCACCTTTATGTCTAGATCCTCTTCGGAGGCCGGATCAAGGGATCTTCCTGGATCCTCGGGTTGTGGAGTAAGGTACTTAAACTTTGAAGGCATGGGTTGGATAAATAAAATGTCCGCTTACCCAGCGCCGAGGGTTATTCATGGAGAACCCGTTCAATGGGCTCGTCTGGAGGAAGTCCTCCTTCTCCCCCTTGTACAGGCCGGACAGAATCTTCACCAGATCTTCGGCCGATTTCGGCCCTTTGCGGCCATGACGGGTGGCATCATTTTCCCCGTTGAAATCCCACATGGGGTGGCCTCAGATTGCGATGGCTGCACCCCCGCGTTATGCACGTGGCCATGACTCCAATCATGGTCAATCCGGAATGGGCCAGCAACCTTATCCGGCCCATCAAATAATGGATGCCCTTGTCTTCCTCTAGTTGAGGGCTCCGCAGGCGCCAACTTAGGCGTTTCTTTAGAGGAGACCCACTGAACTCTGGGAGGCCGATCCGAACTGGATCCGGCAGTGGAGCGTCTTCTATATAGAACCATTCCAAAGGCCAGTCTTCGGACGCCTTCTTTGGGGTTCCGGATGGATATCCGGTCCCGGCGATGCGCCATATTTCGGCACCACCCACTTGATATATTGACCCCTCGTGAGAACGGGTACGAGCAGCGAATAGCCTCTTCCACAACAAGAAATGGGGCTTGACGCCCAGGAATAGCTCTCAAAGAGCTACGAAACCCGCGATGTGCAGAATAGAGGCGGGCGTGAGGTGATGGAGCTAGAGTCCATAGAACTCCAGAAGCCCACGGAGGAACGGATGTACGGGAAATCCAAGCCCCCTTATTAGATAGGGGACGAAACACACCCGCTCCCCTTTAGAGGGGCTAGGGGTGGCCTCCGCTTGCTTCCCACCTTTGTAGGTGGCCAGCCCGGCTCGAACCGGGACCATGAAGGCCGGAGGAAGATATCCCTCCGCTTGAAGCTTCACCAGCTCGTTATGCGGAACTGAACATCTCCTCCAATCTCCTGGCGGAGGGCTGGGAGCGCGAGAGGAGGAGACGCGTCGACGGTCCATGATGGAATGGGTTTCGGTCGGAAGCGCTCCGATGAGTATTCGCGGAAGGAGGATGGTATGATTTGGATCTGGATTCTTATCTCTCTTATAGACAGATTATTTGTGCAGCTAGGGGGTAAAACATAAAAGATACCCTGGCTTTTCGCATTCGTGCGACGCGTGGAAGAGGGCCATTATTGGGCGTGGAAGCGAAGGAGTGCAACATTTGTAAGGGGTCCGGACACTATTCGGCAAGCACATGGAATTTGGAGGAGAACCCGCCTTGCAACGCCGAAGACTATATACGCGCTGGACTTATCGTCATTGAAGCCTGGTTCGGGGGCTACTGAGGGAGTCCTGGACTAGGGGGTGTCCGGATAGCCGGACTATCATCATCGGCCGGACTCCAAGACTATGAAGATACAAGATTGAAGACTTCGTCCCGTGTCCGGATGGGACTTTCCTTGGCGTGGAAGGCAAGCTTGGCGATACGGATATGTAGATCTCCTACCATTGTAACCGACTCTGTGTAACCCTAGCCCTCTCTGGTGTCTATATAAACCGGAGGGTTTTAGTCCATAGGACGAACAACCATTACAACAATTATACCATAGGCTAGCTTCTAGGGTTTAGCCTCCTTGATCTCGTGGTAGATCCACTCTTGTACTACCCATATCATCAATATCAATCAAGCAGGAGTAGGGTTTTACCTCCATCGAGAGGGCCCAACACAGGTAAAACATCGTGTCCCTTGTCTCCTGTTACCATCCGCCTAGACGCACAGTTCGGGACCCCCTACCCGAGATCCGCCGGTTTTGACACCGACAGGTACCTTGTGATAAGAAAAGGGAGCATACAAGACTATATGATTTTGTAGGGATAACATTCTGAAGCATTGATATTTTGAAAGACATGATTGTTTGTTGGGATGCCCTAAGTATTATTGTTTTTATGTCAAATGATAGACTATTGCTTTGAATCACTCGTGTCTTAATATTCGTGCCATGATTAGATATATGATCAAGATTATGCTAGGTAGCATTCCACATCAAAAATTATCTTTTTTATCATTTACCTACTCGAGGATGAGCAGGAATTAAGCTTGGGGATGCTGATACGTCTCCGGCGTATCTATAATTTTTGATTGTTCCATGCCAATATTCTACAACTTTCATATACTTTTGGCAACTTTTTATACTATTTTTTGGGACTAACATATTGATCCAAAGGCTCAAAGCAGCCTCTGTCATGCATTGCATGTTTTATGTTCCGCAGAAACCCCATATCAAACGGAGTCCAAATGGGATAAAAATGGACGAAGAATTATTTTGCAATATTTGTGATTTTTGGGAAGTAAAATCAACGCGAGACGGTGCCCGAGGTGGCCACGATACAGGGGCCCACGCCCACTCCTGGTGGGCACGCCCCCGACCCTCCTGGGCCCCTCGTAAGGCGGTTGATGCCCTTCTTTGGCCACAAGAAAGCTATTTTTTGGAAAAAGATCTGGGCGAAGGTTTCAATCCAATCGGAATTACGGATCTCCGGATATAAAAGAAATGGTGCCAGGGCAGAATTCCAGAACGCAGAAACCGAGAGATACAGAGAGATAGATCCAATCTCAGAGGGGCTCTCGCCCCTCCCAAGCCATGGGAGCCAAGGACCAAAGGGGAAACCCTTCTCCCATCTAGGGAGGAGGTCAAGGAAGAAGAATAAGAAGGGGGCCCTCTCTCCCCCTTGCTTCTGATGGCGCCGAAGCGCTGTCGGGGGCCATCATCATCACCGCGATCTTCACCAACACCGTCGTCATCTTCACCAACATCTCCATCACCTTCCCCCTTATATATTCAGCGGTCCACTCTCCCGCATTACGCTGTACCCTCTACTTGAACATGATGCTTTATGCTTCATATTATTATCCAATGATGTGTTGCCATCCTATGATGTCTGAGTAGATTTTTGTTGTCCTATCTGTGATTGATGAATTGCTATGATTGGTTTGAGTTGCATGTTTTATTATTGGTGCTGTCCTATAGTGCTCTCCGTGTCGCGCAAGCGTGAGGGATCTCCGCTGTAGGGTTTGCAATATGTTCATGATTTGCTTATGGTGGGTGGCGTGAGTGACAGAAGCACAGACCCGAGTAAGTAGGTTGTTTGCGTATGGGATAAAGAGGACTTGATACTTTAATGCTATGGTTGGGTTTTACCTTAATGATCTTTAGTAATTGCGGATGCTTTCTAGAGTTGCAATCATATGTGCATATGATCCAAGAAGAGAAAGTATGTTAGCTTATGCCTCTCCCTCAAATAGAATTGCAATAGTGATTACCGGTCTAGTAATGTAGTCAATTGCTTAGGGGCAATTTCACAACTCCTACCACCACTTTTCCACACTCGCTATATTTACTTTATTGCTTCTTTATCTAGACAGCCCCTAGTTTATATTTACGTGTTCTTTATTATCTTGCCAACCCATCCTCTCACACCTACAAAGTACTTCTAGTTTCATACTTGTTCTAGGTAAAGCAAACACTAAGCGTGCGTAGAGTCGTATCAGTGGCAGATAGGGCTTGAGAGAGTATTTGTTCTACCTTTAGCTCCTCGTTGGGTTCGACGCTCTTACTTATCTAAAGAGGGTACAATTATCCCGTATACTTGCGGGTCATCAGCACCCCAGAGTTCGAACCTTAAGGGTTTTGCCGGAAACCGATATCCGACATTTGGCGCGCCAGGTAGGGGTGCGCCGGAATCTTTCTTCCGTTGTCCTGCGTTCCACTGCTTCAATGCCGACCGCTGGGCGGCATGGCCTGCCCACATCATGCCGCCTGCCCGAGGTGACCTCAATCCCGCGCCTTAGGCAGCCCGCGCTCCGCAGAACGCTGCGAGACGCGGGCGACGCGGTCAGGCGCCACCTGCCCTCACTCCGCGGCAGGTACGATCAGCAGCAAGGGCCTCAAACCATGCCGCTGCCACAGCGCCGCACACCCGACAGGAGCAGGAGAACATGAAGGCCGCGCTCACGGTGGCTCGAGAACTGCTACGGTGCAGGTTGCAAGAAAGCGGCCATGACATGCTGCTGGAGCGTGTCGCCGAGCTCCTAGATGCCGCTGCTTCAGGGGCGCCTCCGTTCTGCGTCCAGCTTCCACCCCAGGCCCCAGGCGGATCACACGGCGGGCCCATCCGCCCGTGCACCCTCAGGCGTACCCTAAGGCTTTGTCAACACCAGCTCATCCATCAGCGCTGGACATCCAACTATACCAGCACTGCCCCTGGTGAGCGAGGGCATGCGCATCGCTGCCTACGGCTCGGGCGAGCCACCACCCTATCACCCCCAAGATGGTGCTTCGAGCCAAGCCACGTGGACCGTGGGACACTACGGCAAAGCCTTCGGGGCGCCGACCTTGGAGGCTTACGTGCCCCACATGGTGGATCGGGAATACGCACTGGAAGAAGACCACGGCTCGTTCCTCGGGCTAGGCTGGGAGGAAGAGACGCCAAAAGCCGAGCCCTTTCAGGAGCCTCAAGGAAGCCTCGCCAACCGCACCAGCGGCAGCAGCTATTGGGTACCGCTAATTCTTCAGGAGCAAGCTTATGCTAACCATGGGTCGCAGGAAGTCCACGTCACTGCAGCGGAAGGCTGCCCCAGTGCGGCAGCCTCCCTCCCCTCAGGAGGAGGGCACTGGGGGCTTCAGGAGAGGGGTCGGGAGCCAGATCCCTCCCCACGGCGCGCGGAGCAAGGTGTTTCTCGGAGGTAGGCCCTCTGTTGGGGAGGTGCTGCAAGGCCTGCCTTGGCAGAGGACCCGTGGTCGTCGGGGGAACCGCTGGCATCCCCTTTACCCCATTGGCATCATCCTTGGTTTCAGGTCGCCGTCAATAGTGGTCGAGGGTGGCACAAGGCGGGGCCCTCATCTGGCGATATGAAGCAAGGCCGGTACCTGTGAAGAAGGCCTAGTGCCTGTGAAGCTCGCCGCCGTGACACTCTCACGTAATAATGAGTTGGGGTTGTACACGCCCCGGAGTCTCCAGAGAGCCGCCCTCGGGCCTCGGGGGCTCCCTCCCACACCCACTGGCAGCACTTAGCTCCGCGCTGGTGAGAAGACGTCGAAGACTAGACTAGGTGCCGGACGCGGCCTTTTGTTTTTGCTTCCTTTTGTATGGTCGAACTTTTTCGCCTCGGATTTAAGTTGAAGTTGAATTTGTGTTTGCGTATGCGGGGAGGGGTGACTTGTCTTGCTCACGTTCTTTCTCGTGTTCCGGTTTCTGCTCAAGTTGGAATTCGCACTAGCTGCATCCCCCTCACGAGCCCCTCGCGGGCGGGGCTGGGCTCAGCACACGCGCGCATGCCGTCCCACAACCAGCACTCGCTCTCGCAAGGCTCTCTCCACATGGTGAACATGTCTCTCGAGGGACCCTCGGAGAGTCACCACAAGCCTACTCGAGGCTCGCCCAGGATAAAGGTAAAACCATAGCAACCAACTCATCGCAGGGCCCGTAACATCATGCGTACGCCCATTCGGCGCCGTCCTTAATAACGCGCAGACAACAATCCATTTTACATGAGGGGCTCCCCCTCCCAAAATGCTCTTACAACCTTCAGGGCCACGCCCGAGCTTTTTCCGCGCAGGATAAACAGCAGGGGGGCACAGGATCAATCGTACATGTCGCTCGCCGCATCCTCTTGGTCGTCTCCGGAAGCATCGCTGGCATCACTGTCGCTGTCGCTGGCTTCACCATTGCCGTTGTTGGCGCCATCTTTGCCACCGTCCACCACGTCACCTTCATCCGCAGCAACTTCCACCCCATCATCATCATTGTCCTCCGCCCACCGCGCTAGGTCGCCTCGGATGGCCTTGGGCACTGGGGCGATGGCGGTCACGTCGCAGATATTGCCGAGGGCCGTGTTGGCCCTTTCCCTTAGCGTTCAGAGCATGGGGCCATGCATATGCTCCAGCTTCTGCCGCTGGCGAATCTCATCTTCATTCCACCACGCAACAGACTCGGCGCCATCGACCCTCCACTGGAGGAGAAGCAGCTCAGCACGAAGGAGGCCAACTCAGCCTGCGCCGCGAGTAGGGCGGCTACGATGGCCTCAGCATGCTGCGTCGCTTCAGTCAGCTTGGTCCTAAGAGCGGCAGTCCTGCCCGCAGCCTCAGCCTTGATCATCTCCAACATCTCGTCATACTCGCACTCAAGACCCGCGCGAGCTTCTACCATGCGGCGGTCGATCTCTTCTTGGATTCGGACCTCCCGCGTGCCAACATCGTCCTCCGCCTGGGTAACCTGGCGCTCCCTTGTCTCCAACCGTTCAAGATCGAGGTTGCGCTCAGTAGGCTCCAGCGTCAGTGCTTCCTCGCATTTCCGGAGCTCCTCCTCTTCGACGGGCGTCCCCTTCAGCGATGCAAGGGCAGCTTGGCGCAGCTCCACTTCCCGTTCCAGGGAACTGCACCAGGCTTGGAGCTCCCACGCTCACTCCTCCACGATCTCGCGTCGTCGGTCTGCCTCCTGAGCCTCCTCAATGGCTCGGGAGCAGGCCTTTCGCGAGGCCACAAGAGATGATTCGGCCTTTGCGTTGTCAAGATCACGCTGATGGCGCGCAAGGCTGACGGCCACCTTCAGCTTGCGCCGCTCCTCAACCAGCCGCGGGCCTTCGGCTTCAAGACATGCGTCTGCGTCCGCGAGCTCTCCAACGAGCTGGCCCATCGCGTTCGTCGCCTTCCGGAGAAACTCTCGGCGGATGGCGTTGCGCTCCAGCGCTCGCTTGAGCACGTCGTCAACATCGTCCTCCGCTGTCGGTGTTGGCGGAGGGCCCTGAAGTGGTTCTTTGATGACCCACAAGTGTAGGGGATCTATCGTAGTCCTTTTGATAAGTAAGAGTGTCGAACCCAACGAGGAGCAGAAGGAAATGATAAGCGGTTTTCAGTAAGGTTTTCTCTGCAAGCACCGAAATTGTAGCTAATAGATAGTTTTGTGATAAGATAAATTGTAACGAGTAACAAGCAATGAAAGTAAATAAAGTGCAGCAAGGTGGCCCAATCCTTTATGTAGCAAAGGATAAGCTCGACAATTTCTTATAATGAGAAAAGAGCTCCCGAGGACACATTGGAATTATCGTCAAGCTAGTTTTCATCACGTTCATATGATTCGCGTTTGGTACTTTGATAATTTGATATGTGGGTGGACCGGTGCTTGGGTACTTCCCTTACTTGGACAAGCATCCCACTTATGATTAACCCCTATTGCAAGCGTCCACAACTACAAAAGAAGTATTAAGGTAACCCTAACCACGACATTAAACATATGGATCCAAATCAGCCCCTAACGAAGCAACGCATAAACTAGGGTTTAAACTTTTGTCACTCTAGCAACCCATCATCTACTTATTACTTCCCAATGCCTTCATATAGGCCCAAATAATGGTGAAGTGTCATGTAGTCCACATTCACATAACACCACTAGAGAAAAGATAACATACATCTCATCAAAATATCGAATGAATACCACATTCACATGACTACTAATAGCAAGACTTCACCCATGTCCTCAGGAACACACGTAACTAATCACAAAGCATATTCATGTTCATAATCAGAGGGGTAATAATATGCATTAAGGATCTGAACATATGATCTTCCACCAAGTAAACCAATTAGCATCAACTAAAAGGAGTAATCAACACTACTAGCAACCCACAGGTACCAATTTGTGGTTTTGATACAAGATTGGATACAAGAGATGAACTAGGGTTTTGAGAGGAGATGGTGCTGGTGAAGATGTTGATGGAGATTGACCCCCTCCCGATGAGAGGATCGTTGGTGATGACGATGGTGATGATTTCCCCCTCCCGGAGGGAAGTGTCCCCAGCAGAACAGCTCTGCCGGAGCTCTAGATTGGTTCCACCAAGGTTCCGCCTCGTGGCGGCGGAGTTTCGTCCCATAAGCTTGCCCACGATTTTTTCCAGGGTAAAAGCCTTCATATAGCAGAAGATGGACACCGGGGGCCACCAGAGGCCTAGGAGAGAGGGCGCCCAGAGAGGTGGGCGTGCCCCCACCCTCCCGGCCAGGTGTGGGGCCCCGATGTATTTCTTCCGCTCAATAATTTTATTAATTCCAAAAACAGGTTTCGTGGAGTTTCGTGATTTTGGAGCAAAGGCGAATAGGTTTCAATTGTTGCTCCTTTTCCACCGAATTCCAAATTGCCGGCATTCCCCCTCTTCATGGTAAACCTTGTAAAATAAGAGAGAATAGCCATAAGTATTGAGATATAATGTGTAATATCAGCCCATAATGCAATAAATATTGATGTAAAAGCATGATGCAAAATGGACGTATCAACTGCCCCAAGATTAGACCTCGCTTGTCCTCAAGCGGAAGCCGATAACGAAAAATATGTCCACATGTTTAGAGATAGAGGTGTCGATAAAAATAAAATACGGACATGAGGGCATCATGATCATTCTTATAACAGCAACATAAATAGATCTTATCATATGATTTCTTATGCTCAAGTAACGATCAATTCACAATGTCAAGCATGGTCCAGAAACTTCATTGGAAGCTAACAAACTATAATCTCAGTCATTGAAGCAATTGCAATTTATCATAACATCAGAAAGAGTCAAGAATAGATATTTGTAGCAAGTCCACACACTCAATTATCATGTAGTCTTCTACAATTGCTAACACTCACGCGGTACTTGTGGTTATAGAGTTTCATCCGGACACTGAGAAAGATAGGGGCTTATTGTGTTCCCTCCCAACGTATTCACCTTTAGGTGATGTCAACAATAATAGCCCATGCTAACTTACATCCAATTGGATATATATATCACGATCTTTCAAACACAAGGAGCTTGCCAAAGGATAAATGAAAAAGGGAAAGGTGAGGATCACCTTGACTCAAGCATAAAGTAGAAACATGAAGTAAAAGATAGACCCTTCGCAGAGGGAAGCAGAGGTTGTCATGTGCGTTTAGGGTTGGATGTACAAAATCTTAATGCAAAAGAACGTCACTTTATATTGCCCCTTGTATGTGGACCTTTATTATGCAGTCCGTCGCTTTTATTGCTTCCACAATAAGATCATATAAAGCTTATTTTCTCTGCACTAATAAGCCATACATATTTAGATAGCAATTTTTATTGCCTGCAACATGACAACTTACTTGAGGGATCTTACTCAATCCATAGGTAGGTATGGTGGACTCTCATGGCAAAACTGGGTTTAAGGATATTTGGAAGCACAAGTAGTATCTCTACTTGGTGCAAGGAATTTGGCTAGCATGAGGGGGAAAGGCAAGCTCAACATGTTTGGAAGGTCAATGACAATATACTTTAACTGAGATGTGAGAAACCATAAACCATTACGTTGTCTTCCTTGTCCAACGTCAACTCTTTTAGCATGTCATACTTAATGAGTGCTTCACAATCATAAAAGATGTCCAAGATAATATATTTGTATGTAAAACCCCTCTTTCCTTGTTACTTCCTATTAATTGCAACGATGACCAAAACTACGCTTATCAACTCTCAACAACTTTTATGACTCATACTTTCTATGTGTGAAGTCATCACTAACCATAAGATCAATATGAACTCTTTTATTCTTTCTACTTTCTCAAGATCATAGCAACATAGCGAAGCCCTTGACTCAACACTAATCTTTATTATAGATAGCTCACGGACTCGATTACATAAAGAGATCACAAAGCAAAACTCAAAACTACTTGATATCAAAACATCAATCTACTAGATCAAGATACTACTAAAGGGATTGAACTAAATAAAATGGTAAAGATAGGAGTGTGATGGTGATATGATACCGGGGCATCTCCCCCAAGCTTGGCAGTTGCCAAGGGGAGTGCCCATACCCATGTAATTATGTCCCCTTCTTCACGGTTGGTGTTATGATCTTCTTGGCAATGATGCCCTTCAGGATACGATTCTCCTCCTTGAGCTTATTGATTTGTTGTTTGAGGTCCATAATTTCTTTGCGGAGCTTGCCCGTAACGGCTAAATCTCCCTTTACCCAAGGATGTTGCATAGCTTCTGGAGAACAAGTGACGCTCTTTTTCATATTTTCATAAGAAATAAATCTAAAGTTGGAAGGGATGACCAAATTTGGAATAGCCGAGCTATGTAGTTCCCCCATCATGAATTCTGCTTGGAGACGAGAGGTAACTTCTTGATCTTCCTCCATGGCATCTATCCTTTTCAAGTCGGCCTCCATCTCATCCTCCGTTGATGGTCCAAAGTGATAAGCATCGCTATTTGCTCCTGGACCTGGTGTCAGGTGAGACACCCGACTCTCCCTGACTGACTCTTGAGAAGACATCTTGCTCTTAATCTGCAACAGGAACAGCTCGAAACAAAAACAGAGGATATTTGCGTGATACGGTGGTCAAAACCTTTGGGAGTTCATATAATGAATTTTACCGACCAAAATACGTAACGTGCAAGAAAACGGAGTCCAGGAGGCACACGAGGTGTCCACGAGACAGGGGCGCGCCCAGTAAGGGTGGGCGCACCCTCCACTCTCGTGGGGGCCTCGTGTCCCTCTCGGACTACTTCTTTCTTTCGAAAATTCTTAAATATTCCAAAACTGATAAAAATTGCCATAGGAGTTGTTTTGGAGTCGGTTTACTTACCGTACCACATAACTATTCCTTTTTGGAGTTTGGAACGTTCTGGAAAGTGTCCCTTATGTATTCCTCCGGGGTTATGGTTCCAATAATATTAGTTTCAACATTGATAGGATTACCTGAAATATAATGTTTAATTCTTTGACCGTTTACCACCCTCGGACTTGTGCCTTCGAAGTTGTTGATTTTTATTGCACCAGAACAATAGACCTCCTCGATAACCTAAGGACCTTCCCATTTAGAGAGAAGTTTTCCTGCAAAAAATCTTAAATGAGAGTTGAATAATAACACATAATCACCTACGTTAAACTCACGCTTTTGTATCCTTTTGTCATGCCAGCGTTTGACTTTTTCTTTGAATAGCTTGGCATTCTCATAGGCTTGGGTTCTCCATTCATCAAGTGAGCTAATGTCAAACAACCTCTTCTCACCGGCAAGTTTTAAGTCATAGTTGAGCTCTTTAATAGCCCAATATGCTTTATGTTCAAGTTCAAGAGGCAGATGACAAGCTTTTCCACAAACCATCTTATAAGGAGACATACCCATAGGATTTTTGTATGCAGTTCTATAGGCCCATAGTGCATCATCGAGTTTTTTGGACCAATTCTTTCTAGATCTATTCACAGTCTTTTGCAAAATTAATTTGAGCTCTCTATTGCTCAACTCTACTTGACCACTAGACTGCGGATGATAAGGAGATGTGATTCTATGATTAACATCATACTTAGCAAGCATCTTACGGAAAGCACCATGAATAAAACGTGAACCATCATCAGTCATAAGATATCCAGGGACTCCAAACCTCGGAAAAATAACTTCCTTAAGCATTTTAATAGAAGTGTTATGATCAGCACTACTAGTTGGAATAGCTTCTACCCACTTAGTAACTTAATCAACAGCAACTAAAATATGAGTGTAACAATTAGAGGCAGGAAAAGGTCCCATATAATCAAAGCCCCAAACATCAAACAGTTCAATAACAAGAGAGTAATTCATAGGCATTTCTTGACATCTAGTAATGTTACCAATTCTTTGACATTCATCACAAGATAAGACAAACTTACGAGCATCTTTGAAGAGAGTAGGCCAATAAAAACCAGATTGCAGTACCTTGTGTGCAGTTCTATCTCCAGTGTGGTGTCCTCCATAGGATTCAGAGTGACACTTGCATAGGATATGTTCCTGTTCATGCTCAGGTACACAATGTCTAATAACACCATCTACTCCTTCTTTATAAAGGTGTGGGTCATCCCAGAAGTAATGTCTTAAATCATAAAAGAACGTTTTCTTTTGCCGGAATGTGAAACTAGGAGGTATAAATTTAGCAACAATGTAATTAGCATAATCAGCATACCAAGGAGCAGTCGAGAAGCATTAACGACCGCTAATTGTTCATCGTGAAAGCTATCATCAATAGGTCAGGGTCATCAAGAACATTCTCTAGCCTAGACAAGTTGTGCAGAACGGGTTCTCAGCCCTTTCTATCAATAATATGCAAATCAAATTCTTGGAGCAGAGAACCCATCTAATGAGTCTAGGCTTAGCATCTTTCTTTTCCATAAGATATTTAATAGCAGCATGATCGGTGTGAATAGTAACTTTGGAATCAACAATATAAGGTCTAAACTTATCACATGCAAACACAACTGCTAAGAATTCTTTTTCAGTAGTAGCATAATTTCTCTGGCAAGATCAAGAGTCTTACTAGCATACCGGATAACATTCAATTTCTTATCAACTCTTTGCCCTAGAACAGCACCTCAAAGATAATCACTAGCATCACACATAATTTCAAAAGGTAAATTCCAATCAGGTGGCTGAACAATAGGTGCAGTGATCAAAGCTTTCTTAAGTATTTCAAATGCTTCTACACAATCATCATCAAAGACAAAAGGAATATCTTTTTGCAATAAATTTTTCAGAGGCCTAGAGATTTTAGAAAAGTCCTTAATGAACCTCCTATAAAAACCGCCATGACCAAGGAAACTTCTTATACCTTTTATGTCCTTGAGACATGGCATCTTTTCAATAGCATCAACTTTAGCTTTATCAACTTCAATACCTCTCTCGGAAATCTTATGCCCCAAAACAATGCCTTAATTAACCATAAAGTGACACTTTTCCCAATTCAAGACGAGACTAGTGTCTTCGCATCTCTGCAAAACTCGATCAAGGTTGCTCAAGCAATCATCAAAGGAGGATCCATAAACGGAGAAATCATCCATGAATACCTCACAAAACTTTTCACAAAAGTCAGAGAATATAGCCATCATACATCTTTGAAAGGTAGCAGGTGCATTACATAAACCAAAAGGCATACGTCTATAAGCAAAAGTACCGAAAGGGCAAGTAAAAGTAGTTTTAGATTGATCCTTAGCTAACACAGGTATTTGAGAGAAACCAGAATAACCATCTAGAAAGCAGAAATGTGTGTGTTTAGATAGTCTTTCTAGCATTTGATCAATAAAAGGTAAAAGGTAATGATCTTTCTTAGTAGCTTTATTTAATTTACGGAAATCAATTACCATCCTATAACCTGTAATAATTCTTTGTGGGATCAATTCATCTTTATCATGAGGAACAACGGTAATACCTCCCTTTTTAGGAACATAGTGGACAGGGCTTACCCATTCACTATCAGCAACGGGATAAATTATGCCTGCCTCAAGGAGCTTTAGTATCTCCTTTCTTACCACTTCTTTCATCTCGGGATTCAGTCGTCGTTGAGGATCTCTAACTGGTTTAGCATCGGCTTCCACATTAATTTTGTGTTGGAATAACGTGGGACTAATGCCCTTAAGATCATCCAGAGTATATCCAATAGCAGCTCGGTGCTTCTTCAGAGTTTTGAATAATCTTTCTTCTTCTTGCTCTGAAAGGTTAGCACTAATAATAACAGGATATATTCTCTTTTCATCAAGATAAGCATACTTAAGATTATCAGGTAATGGTTTGAGTTCAAACACGGGATCACCCTTGGGTGGAGGGGGATCCCCAAGAATTTCAACGGGAAGGTTTTGTTTCAGCATAGGTTCCTGTTTAAGGAACACTTCATCTATTTCCCTTTTTTCCTTCATAAACATATCGTTTTCATGGTCTAGCAAATATTGTTCTAACGGATCAGTAGGAGGTACGGCAATGGAAGCAAGACCAATAATCTCATCCTTACTAGGTGATTCTCTATCACGAGGCTGTCTACGAAACTTAGCAAAATTAAACTCATGAGACATACCCTCTAAGCCAATTGTAACAGTATCCTTTTCACATCAATCCTAGCATTAGCTGTATTTAAGAAGGGTCTACCAAAAATAATGGGACAAAAATCATCTTGTGGGGAACCAAGAATAAGAAAATCAGCAGGATATTTAACCTTCCCACACAAGACTTCAACATCTCTTACCATCCCAACTGGTTTAATGGTGTCTCTATTAGCAAGCTTAATAGTAACATCAATGTCTTCTAATTCAACGGGTGCAATGTCGTGCATAATTTCTTTATATAAATCATAGGGTATCGCACTAGCACTAGCACCCATATCACATAAGCCATGATAAGAATGATCTCCTATTTTAACAGAAATAACAGGCATGCCTACCACAGGTCTATGTATCTTAGTATCTGGTCTAGCAATATTAGCAGTCTCACCACAGAAATAAATAACATGCCCATCTAAATCATCATCCAAGAGATCTTTAACCATAGCAATACTAGGTTCAACTTTGATTTGCTCAGGAGGTGTATAAGTCCTAGTATTACTCTTACGAACAACAATCGAAGTTTTAGCATGATCCTTTATCCTAACAGGAAAAGGAGGTTTCTCAACATAAGTAGTAGGAATAATAGGATCACTATAGGTGACAGTCTTTTCTTCAACTGTAATAGGTGCAACTACCTTTACTTCAATGGGAGGATTATATTTAAACCACTTCTCTTTAGGGAGATCAACGTGAGTAGCAAAAGATTCACAGAAAGAAGCTACTATCTCAGAGTCAAGTCCATACTTAGCGCTAAATCCACGAAAAGCATTGGTATCCATAAAAGATTTAACACAGTCGAACTTAGGTTTCATACCTGACTCCTTACCATCGTCGGAACCCCAATCTTCAGAGTTGCGTTTAATTATTTCCAATAAGTCCCATTTGAAATCAATAGTCTTCAGCATATAAGAACTAGCACAGGAAGTATCGAGCAGGTTGCGATCATTGAGAGAAAGCCGAGCATAAATTTTTTGAATAATCATTTCTCTAGAGAGCTCATGATTGGGGCATGAATATAACATTGACTTAAGCCTCCCCCAAGCTTGAGCGATGCTTTCTCCTTCGCAAGGCCAAAAATTATATATGTAATTACGATCACGATGAACAAGATGCATAGGGTAGAACTTCCGGTGAAATTCCAACTTCAATCATTTATAATCCCAAGATCTCGTATCATCACATAGCCTATAGCATGTCAATGCATCTCCCTTCAAAGATAAAGGGAAGACCTTCCTTTTGACAACATCATCGGGAATACCTGCAAGCTTAAATAATCCACAAACTTCATCCACAAAGATAAGGTGTAAATCTGAATGCAATGTTCCATCTCCTGCAAATGGATTAGCTAGCAGTTTCTCTATCATACCCGAAGGAATCTCAAAGTAAATATTTTCAAAAAGTTCAATAGGTTGAGGAGCAACTCTTTGCTCTTCTGGTCGGGGTGAAGATACCCTGAACAAGCCCCTCAAAGGATTAGTTTCCATAGTGACAAGTAACAGAAAATTTCAGCACACTATATAAATGTTTCCTTACCAAGTTCCACTCACCAAAAGCACTACACTCCCTAGAAACGGCGCTAGAAAAGAGTCTTGATGACCCACAAGTCTAGGGGATCTATCGTAGTCCTTTCAATAAGTAAGAGTGTCGAACCCAACGAGGAGCAGAAGGAAATGATAAGCGGTTTTCAGTAAGGTTTTCTCTGCAAGCACTGAAATTGTAGGTAATAGATAGTTTTGTGATAAGATAAATTGTAATGAGTAACAAGCAATGAAAGTAAATAAAGTGCAGCAAGGTGGCCCAATCCTTTATGTAGCAAAGGATAAGCCTGGACAATTTCTTATAATGAGAAAAGAGCTCCCGAGGACACATGGGAATTATCGTCAAGCTAGTTTTCATCACGTTCATATGATTCGCGTTTGGTACTTTGATAATTTGATATGTGGGTGGACCGGTGCTTGGGTACTGCCCTTACTTGGACAAGCATCCCACTTATGATTAACCCCTATTGCAAGCGTCTGCAACTACAAAAGAAGTATTAAGGTAACCCTAACCACAGCATTAAACATATGGATCCAAATCAGCCCCTAACGAAGCAACGCTTAAACTACGATTTAAGCTTCTGTCACTCTAGCAACCCATCATCTACTTATTACTTCCCAATGCCTTCCTCTAGGCCCAAATAATGGTGAAGTGTCATGTAGTCGACGTTCACATAACACCACTAGAGGAAAGACAACATATATCTCATCAAAATATCGAACGAATACCGCATTCACATGACTACTAATAGCAAGACTTCACCCATGTCCTCAGGAACAAACGTAACTACTCACAAAGCATATTCATGTTCATAATCAAAGGGGTAATAATATGCATTATGGATCTGAACATATGATCTTCCACCAAGTAAACCAATTAGCATCAACTACAAGTAGTAATCAACACTACTAGCAACCCACAGGTACCAATTTGTGGTTTTGATACAAGATTGGCTACAAGAGATGAACTAGGGTTTTTAGAGGAGATCGTGCTGGTGAAGATGTTGATGGAGATTGACCCCCTCCCGATGAGAGGATCGTTGTGATGATGATGGTGATGATTTCCCTCTCCCGGAGGGAAGTGTCCCCGGCAGAACAGCTCTGCTGGAGCTCTAGATTGGTTCCGCCAAGGTTTCGCCTCGTGGTGGCGGAGTTTCACCTGTAAGCTTGTCCATGATTTTTTTTTCCAGGGTAAAAGCCTTCATATAGCAGAAGATGGACACCAAGGAACCACCAGGAGGCCTAGGAGACAGGGGGCGCGTCCAGTAGGGGTGCGCGCCCCCCACCCTCCTGGCTAGGGTGTGGGCCCCCTGATGTATTTCTTCCGCTCAATAATTCTTATTAATTCCAAAGACAGGTTTCGTGGAGTTTCAGGATTTTTGGAGCAAAGGCGTAATAGGTTTCAATGTTTGCTCCTTTTCCACCAGAATCCAGTGCCAAGATTCCCCCTCTTCATGGTAAACCTTGTAAAATAAGAGAGAATAGCCATAAGTATTGAGATATAATGTGTAATAACAGCCCATAATGCAATAAATATTGATGTAAAAGCATGATGCAAAATGACATATCATTCGCCCCCTCTCGGCAGGGGTTGGGGGCTGGCACCCTCACAATTGCCGAACGGGCCCCCCGAGGGACCCAGCCCGGCGTTGATCCATCCCGAGAAGAAGAGCCGAAGACCGACTTCAACCATTCGTCGTCCATGATCAGAGAAGTGGCCCGGGGCAAGCTGATCACCTCCCGGGCAAGGTTGCGAAGGAGGGGCAGCGAGGACACGGGCTCGAGGCGCCATGCAGGCTGGCTTGCTTCCCCGGACGAATCCGCGTCAGGGGCGACACGCGAGCTCGGGGCGCTCAAGGTCAGCGATGGAGATGAAGCCTGAGGAGGTGGCTTCTTAGCTGGCTCTGCAGGCTCGGTAGGAGGGATCCTGAAAGGCCACAGTCAGCGAAGGGAACAGCGAATGAGGAGTTACAAGAAGGGGGAACTTAATCGTCCATGGCGAAGTACTTCCTGTGCTTCAATGGACGGCAGGGGCGATCACTGCCACTCGAAGCCTCCTTCCTCTTACGGAGGGCGTCGAAGTCTATGCGGAACCGACCCAAGCTCTCGGCGTGAGGTCCGGCGCGTGGCATGGATGAAGAAGCACCAAGGCAACCTGCCTCAGGGGCGCCAGGCTGGGAGGAGTGATCAGGTGCCACCTCTTGGTGGCCTGCCGAGGCCTCGGGGGCTGCAGGTTGCGCCCCCTCATCAACGACCGTCTCATGACGGGCTTCGCAAGCTCCGAAGGATGACGCCTCTAGAGCCCCGCGCGACATCGGCATCACGACACCAGATCCCCCAGCCTCAAGCGATGCTTGCCTCCCTGCACCACCTCCTGAGGCAAGATCGACGTGGGCGACAGGGGAGGAGCCACGGCGACGGGATTTTTGCAGTGCCCCATGAGGTCAGCTGGGTGCAACCCCCATTCATCAAAACAAGGCATCTGCCTCGCGAACTCGGCCCTGCCCGAGCAAAGATACAGGAGGCCGCCCCCATGCCGGATGTCACCCGGAGAGGGGTCGCCAGTCAAGACCTTCAGCACCTTCCTCACCGTCTCAGGTGCAAGATCACCCTCCTGAAGCCTCATGCGGTCCTGATACCTAGTCAGGGTCCACATCGGTCGAGAGCGGCACTGGAGAGGAGCGATGCGATACTGGAGGAACTCCTTCACCACTTTGGGCGCAGTCATGGCGAGCTTCCTCAACCTCTCGAATCGGCGCCAGATAAAGGTGAGCTGGGGGCTCGCGAGCTTCTCGTGACCCCAGCCTACATTGGGGATAGCAGGCAATGTCGGATGCGCGATTAGGGGGCTGGGCACCCCAACATCCACGTACAGCCACCGCTCCCGGAACCCGCTCATATAAGGTGGAAGGCCAAAGTCAATCCCCTAGGCGGCCATCTCTGGCACGGCCTGGAAGCTCACGCACCCCGAGTACTACGAAGGGTAGGTCAGGCGCAGAGAGAAGTGGCGCAGGAAGGCAACGAAAGGGGCAATGCCCACCATGGCTTCTCAGACGAAGGCGAAGACAGCAAGAAGAGTAATAGATTGGGGGTCAAGATGCATCGTATGGATCTGGTAGTGGGAGAGCACCGCCTTGAAGAAGGCAGAGAAGGGAGAAACCAGGCCAGCCCACAGGGCGTTAGCGAAGAATTGAACCTCCATGACTATCCTGTCGAAGGAGGCATGGGCCGCAGGCCAAGCCGTCGTCCTTCCGCACTCGTTGAAGCTGGAGGCGAAGGACGAGCGGACCTTGTCCAAGGCTTCCGGATTGAGTATCAGCGGCCGGCCAACGGTGGGCGCGATTGCCGGAGGCAAGCTAGCCGAAGGCGCGGGCTTCTTCCCTTTCTCCTTTTTTGTTGGCGCCATGGCAACGGGAGGGGGTAGAGCTCAAGTCAGATTGGAGGCGGAAGCAGAGGCTCAAGGAAGAAAGGGGAAAAGGAAGCACACAGGTAGCAAGGAGAGAATAACTGTGTACAGCTTCGTTGCTGCCTAGCCAGCCGGATATCGGGGGAGCATGGGGAAGCGGAGACGCCCACGTCTAATCAATCGCCACGCTGGCGCCTAAGGTCAAGAAGTTGTTAGGGCCCTTGTGTCGCACTTGCCCTTTCGCTTTGCTGCTAAGCCAAGTCCGTGCGCACCTTGGGCCCGGGGGCTACTGTCGGCATTCTAGGAACGGGGGTCCCCAGACTTGCTCGCTCAGGGCGTGGCTCAAGCAAAGGCCCAAGACGCCCGTCTACATCAACCCAAGCTCAAGACCCTCGCGAGGGGCCAAGCCTCGTGGGGCAGACGACGCAAGGCTTCCTTAGGGGCGGCCTCACCAGGCTGGCTCACGAGGAGGCGGAGAGATCAAGGCAGGAGTACCTCGCGAGGTGCTCATGACGCAAGCCATGACGATCAAGACCAGGCAGGCGCCAGGCAGGCGCCAGCCTGCGCAGTGTCCTCATTTCCTCTTTTGTGCAAAGGGGGCAAGCGCAGGCGCGGAGTACCGAGGCATCAAGCAAAGGTTACCATATTGGTGCAATGAGACCAAGACCAGCAGAGCGGCAGGATGGAGGTCACCGTGGAGCCCAAGACAGCGTCATCGCCAGTGCCTTTGGCAGTCGAAGACCAACTTTAGTCAGGATAACTTGTACTAGTTGTTCCCCTTCAAAATGGTCGTTGTTAGCTCCCTTCCCGCTCAATTTTTTGGGGAGAGGACCAGGGCCTCTATATACAGAGATAGCCACCACAATAGCGGGGCATCTGGGAGAGATCTGATCTCATCGAGAGACAATCGAGTCCACACAAATAGAGCACCGCACTAGCTCAAGAACACCTCTCGCGAGGCTGTTCTTCCTTTGTACTGCTTCATCATCACCTCGAGGCAATCCACCACACCACAAACTAGAGTAGGGTATTACACCACAACGGTGGCCCGAACTAGTATAAACCTTGTGTCCCTTGTGTTGTTCATCGTGTAGCTTAGATTCACAGCGAGGCATTGGGACGTGGATCGGTAGGGGAAACATCTTCGCGCGCACCCCAGAGTTCGAACTGTTGGTGTACAAAAGTAGGGGCTCTGCTTTTGACCCCTTTACTTATGCACGGGCAGTTAGAGCCTCCCGCCATGGCCATGCATAGACATGGCAGGAAAAGGAAGCCGGAGAAAAGCCGAGGCCACAAGGCAAAGAAAGCAACGACAAGGACCAAGGCCACAAAGATCAGATAGGCATAGCGGGTCTCCCCGGCAAGGACCCTTGCCAGGGCAGCCACAGCAGGCCCGGCAAGACCCTTGCCGGGGCAGCTCGCCCACGCTAGCCGAAGTGAGCCACCCTTGAGCCCACCAATGCTAGACAAATGCATTGGGACAGGACTCGGAAGGCACCTCTATGGTGGCATGCAGATCTTTGTGAAGACAAAGAATAGACAAGATCAAAAGAGGATAGGAAGGCAACTGTCATCACCAAGGAAACCCGCAAGGTCCTTGCCGGGGAAGCCAGTGCGCCACGGCAAGACCCTTGCCGGGCCACCCAGCGAGACCCTCGCCAAGCGCACCGGCAGAGCCACCGCCAGGCTCGCACAAGCCAAGTCACCACCGTCATTCGCATGCAGCTACCGACCCAACCAGCTGGGCAGGCACCTGCGTGGTAACATGCAAACCTTCATGGAGGCTCCACCACCGCGCCACCTCAGCTGCCTTCCTGCCTACATGGCACCACATGCATCACTGCTCAGGGGCGTGTGTCGGAGCGAGGAGGAGTGGTGACGGACGGGACGGGCCTCGCTCCCGTCCCTGATAAAGCGAAGGGACACCTAAGCCTCGCATTAAATACGTCTTGTCCTATAATACTAGCGATAAACTTGCAATGCTGTTGCACTTTCCACCTCCTCTGTGCCACTGTGGCAGCCCCTTACGCCTATAAAAGGAGGCCCATGGCACACAGAGAAGGGATTCGGCTCTTTGAAATCTCGCAGCACCTAGAGCTAGTTCAGGAGCTCAAGAACACTAATACATCCACCAAAGCAGGATCGTAGGGTTTTACGCATCTTTGCGGCCCAAACCTGGGTAAATCCCTCTGTGTCATCTGCTAGTACTGCTCTCCTCACAATCCCCGCGCCCCGCAACCATAGAAGGGATTCCAGTGATCCCATAGGTGTCATTTCCCACCGACATCTTTGGCGCGCCAGGTAGGGGTCCCAGTCGTGGGAATCTGGTCAAGCAGTTGACTTAGCTGTTCTTCATCGCCATGGCTCCAAAGAAGAAGACGACCACGGTGATCGGTTCGTCCGGGACCGGGTTGGTACCGGTGCGGACCGGCAGCGGGCCGGTCGCGGAGAGAACCCATGGCGTGGCCCGTGAACATCTACATCACCCCGCTGGTCCCGGCCTGGCAAGTGGCACCGTTCGCACGCCAAGCGATGAGCCACCAGTCGCGGGCTCCGGAGGTGGTGTCGGGCCCCCCGCTGGCGGCGCGGGGCCCTCCAAGGGTGCCGCCGTCCCGCCAGGCGGCGGCACGGCGACCTCCAAAGCACCAACACCGGCGCCCATGGCGCGCTCCTATCAGGTTGTGCGTGACGAGCAGCGTCACCCTGCCGGTGACCCTGCGCGCCGCCCTGGGAAGAGTCCTGTGCGTCCATCACATGAAGAAGAGGGCCAGCGTGCGCGTCGAGGTGCTGACGGAGGTGGGGAACAGCTGCGGAACCGTGACGCGGCTCCTTCTAACGTGGTTAGGAGTCAAGGCGCATCGCGGTCCACCCAGCTTTCGCTGCCGCCCACGCGAGAGGAAGCCGTAGCGTGCGCAGCTGCTCCTCGATTTTCCTCCCGCTGCAGAGAAGCTTGACGAATGGAGGGCCACCATTTGGAGCCTCATCGGCATCGCCAACAACGATGAGTTGCGGCCTACGGGGCCCATAGGCCGTCGCTCCACCGGGCCACCGCATGCCAGCGGAGACCGTGCTGGAGGCGATGCAGCCACGGTGCACTCCCCTCCTCCATCCCGACCGCCCCGGGCGTCGGTTCGCCGCGACAACGCTCATGATGATATCTCCATCGTGTCGTCCGACCCGCGAACCAACCGCGATTAGCGCCAAGTCCTGCGGGAGTGGGCTCATGAGGACGTTCGAACTACGATCGAGCGCCGACGTGACGCGCGCCACCAGTCGGACAGGCGGGAAGGGCCCGCTACAGACCACCCAGCACCAGGAGGCTACGGTGGCCTACCTTACGAGGTGGGTTGTCCGGCTTTCACCCGTGAGCTGTGGCAGTTCCAGTGGCCCTCCCACCGCACGTTCAAACCCGACGTTGGCGAGAAGTACAATGGAAAGACTCACCCGTCAGAGTTCCTCAGCATCTACACCATCGCGATACAAGCTGCTGGGGCCCGCGACGATAACGTGCTCTCCAGCTACTTCCCGTTGGCACTCAAGCCTAATGTTATGTCGTGGTTAATGCACTTGCCGGTGGATGCCATCTCTTCTTGGACGGATCTGTGCCATGAGTTTGTTGGCGCCTTTACCGGAGGTCACCGAGCTCATGGCCAGGCGAGTGATTTACACATCATCCCCCAGAAGGAAGGAGAAAACCTGCGCAAGTACATCCAGAGGTTCAGCCGAGTGTAGTACAACATCCCTGACATTCATCCTGCCACCGTGATCAGTGCGTTCCATCAGAACGTGTGCAATCACAAGATGCGAGAAGAGCTGGCGATGAACAAGGTTAAGGATGTGGCCGAGCTCTATGTTCTGGCCGATCGATGCGCTCGTGCTGAGGAGGGAAGGAAGTACCCCGGGGAAGACGCCGGCGCGAAAACCGACTCCACGGATGACACCACCACCCCTGCGAAGAAGGGTCGGCGCCGTAACAGGAAGTGCAGGAGCAAGACCGTGCTTGCCGTCGAGGGATCCGACCGGTGCCACCAAGAAACCCAAGGCAAGTGACCCCGACAAGGAGGTTGCCGGGTGTGCCGCTTGCCAGGCCTTGGCGGCTGCCAATAAGCCAGGAGGCTCCGGCAAGCGGTATTGCAAGATCCACCGCACCAAGGGCCATGATCTCCAAAACTGCCGGTAGGTAGAGCTGCTCGCCGAGAAGCAGAAAGCCGAGTATGAGCGGCGGGACAAGAAGAAAGGCCCAGATGGTGCCGAGGGATCCGGCAAGAAATGTCGCGGCCAAGGAGGCCGCCGCGGCAAGGATAATCAGCAAGAGAGGCCCGCCCGGGGCCGCGACAAGAAGCAGGAAGACGATGATCTTGACGAGGACAATGAGTCCGGCGACCACGAGTTCCAGAAAGCCACAGAGGCCATGTGCGTCGATGGTGGCACCTCGCTCCATACATCCCACCGCCAACTCAAGCAGTGGGCGCGTGAGATCACAGCGGTGGACCCATCGTTTGACGCACAGAAGCCACTGAAATGGTCCAGCACACCCATCATCTTTGACACCGAGGACCACCCTGACCGCACCATTGCGGTCGAGTGCTTTCCGTTGTTGGTTTCACCAACAATCCGCAACCTCAAGGTGACAAAGATGTTGGTTGACGGCGGGGCCGTCCTGAACTTGATCTCGCCTGTTGTGATCAGAAGGCTGCAAATCCCTGATGGAGACCTCGAGGAGACGTGTACGTTCCAAGGGGTTAACCCGGGGAGGAGCTAGCCAAAGGGAAAGATCATGCTGCCCGTGACATTCAGAGGCGAGCTAAACCATAGGATGGAGAGGATCATTTTCGACGTAGCCAAGATCCCCTTGCCTTACAACGGGATCCTCGGTCGCCCGGCGCTAGCCAAGTTCATGGCGGCTTCACACTACGCCTACAACATGCTGAAGATGCCCGGGCCGATGAACATCATCACTGTCCCCTCCGACAAGAAAGATGCGCTAATCTGTGCTGACCAACTCTACCGGGAAGTAGTCGCAGCAGCTGCCGCTAAGGCACCTGCTCCTGCCGACATGGTCCCGGGTGAGAAGAAGACCGACGAGGCCCTTCGCACCCACTCCGGCAAGCGCACCTCTTCGGGGTGTTGTGCTTCCGTTGAGAACGTGCCAGAGAGCTCCGCCGGCAAGAGCAAGAAGTCCAGAGCTACACCCCTAGAGACCAAGAAGGTGCTTGTCAAGGAGGACGGCACGGGGGGAGCGTTCACCATAAGCTCCACCCTTGATGGCAAATAGGAAAGCGAGCTCGTCACCTTCCTGCGGGTGAATGTCGATGTGTTTGCATGGCAAGCCTCCGACATCCCCGGCATTCCCAGGGAGGTGATTGAGCACCACCTTGCTGTCTGTCCTCATGCGCGGCCCGTCAAGCAGAAGGTCAGGAAGCAGGCTCTAGAGAGGCAGGAGTTCATCAAAGAGGAAATCAGAAAGCTAGAGGCAGCAGGCTTGGTGAGAGGATTACTCCATCCGACATGGTTGGCCAATCTGGTAGTGGTGCGCAAGGCAAATGGGAAATGGAGGCTGTGTATTGACTACACAGACATCAATAAGGCATGTCCAAAGGATCCTTTCCCATTACCGCGCATCGACCAGATTGTTGACTCCACGGCTGAGTGTGACCTCCTATCGTTCCTTGACGCCTACTCAGGATACCACCAGATCTTCATGACAAAGGAAGACGAGGAAAAGACAGCATTCATCACCCCATGTGGTATGTATTGCTTTTTATGAATGTCTTTCGGGTTGAAGAGTGCTGGCTCGACCTTTGCAAGAGCAGTCCAAATTGGTTTTGAACCCCAGCTACATAGAAATATGGAAGCTTATATGGATGACATAGTGGTCAACACCAAGGACAAAGCGACCCTTGTGCAAGATCTGGAGGAAACATTTACAAACCTGTGCAAGATCAACCTCAAACTGAACCCTGAGAAGTGTGTCTTCGGCGTCCCGTCCGGCAAGCTTCTCGGGTTCTTTGTGTCCCAGCGCGGGATTGAAGCAAACCCAGATAAGATCAAGGCCATCGAGCAGATTGAGGTGCCCAAGCGGATCAAGGACGTACGTCGGCTCACTGGTTGCGTTGCCGCCATGAGCCGGTTCATCTCCAAGTCCGCGGAGCATTCCCTTCCTTTTTTCAAGATCTTGAAGAAGGTTGGGCCAGTGGAGTGGACCCCAGAGGCCGAGGCAGCGCTACAGGATTTGAAGAAATACCTCTCCTCTACCCCAGTGCTGGTTGCACCCAAACCACAAGAACCGTTGCTGCTTTACCTAGCGGCAACAAATCAAGTGGTTAGTGCCGCACTAGTGGCGCAGAGAGAGGTCGACGAGAAGGCAGCAGCAGTGGCAGAGCCAACAGATGGCAAGCCGAAACCCACTCCGGTAGGGTTCGATCCTGGCAAGATTGAATCCCTGGCAGGGGTTGACGCCAGCTCGACGGGACCCACATGACCGGGGGAAGAGGCGCAGAAGAAGAAGATGGTGCAACACCCAGTGTACTTCGTCAGCTCCCTCTTGCAGGGGGCTAGGTCGAGGTACTCATGTGTGCAAAAGCTGCTCTTCGGCCTCCTTATGGCTTCGAGGAAGCTGCGCCATTACTTCCAAGAGCACGAGATCACGGTGGTCACCCGCCTCCCGTTGCAACGGATACTGCACAACCCAGATGCGACGGGGAGGATCGTGGAATGGGCCCTGGAGCTGTCGAGTTTCGGTTTGAAATTTGAAAGTACTTCGACGGTTCAGAGCAGAGTCTTGGCGGAGTTTCTTGCGGAATGGACCTCGACGCCTGACAAAGAGGTACAGGAGATTGCTCTCCCCGGCAAGGAAACGAGCCACAACTGGATCATGTACTTTGATGGTGCCTTCTTGCTGCAAGGCGCCGGTGCTGGTGTGCTGCTTGTCGCACCCACCGGAGAGCACCTCAAGTATGTTATCCAGATGCACTTTCCCTGGGAGATGTCGACCAACAACACTGACGAGTACGAGGGTTTGCTTGCCGGTCTCAGGATCGCGGCAGACCTCGGAGTTAAGAAGCTCGTCGTCAGGGGCGCCTCACAGCTCGTCGTCAGGCAGATCAACAAAGATTATCAAAGCCCATTGATGGAGGCTTACGTAGATGACGTGAGGAAACAGAAGGAGCGCTTTGACGGTATACAAGCGGAGCATGTCCCTCGGGCGGAGAACGACATCGCCAACTACCTGTCAAAGCGCGCTGCCCTCAAGCTACCTGTGGAACCAGGTACCTTTGTGCTTCAGTTAACCCAACCATCCGTTGAGCTGTCGACCGGGCAGAGCAAGCGGAGGAAACTAGGCCCCGACAAGTACTTCCCCACCGAGCTCCCCGGAGCCGCCGGTGAAGATGTTGCCGTGGATGCCGATCCTGCCGCAGGGCAACCGACCCGGCAGACCTCGTGTCATGGTCAGGAGGCGGCGCCCCGCGATGTAAGAGATGCCTTTAGTCCTTGTCGCCGAGCCACGTGCTCCGCATGGGCACAAAGACACCGTCATTTATTCCTTCAAAAAGGAGAGCTTCCTAAGGAGTAGGAAGAGGCAAAAAGAGTAGCCCGCCGGGGTGAAATTATACATAAGAAGACTGAATGGGGTGAAATTGATGTGCATCTCCCGGGAGGAAGGACTAAAGCTGTTGGCTGAGATACATTGTGGCATATGTGGCTCCCACATAGGGTCGAGGGCCCTTGCTGGCAAGGCTTTCCGGCAAGGTTTCTTCTGGCCCACCACCCTCCAGGATGCGACGGCACTAGTAACCAAGTGTGAAGCGTGCCAGTTCCATTCGAAGAAGCACCATCAGCCAGCCCAAGCCCTTCAAACTATCCCTCTCTCCTGGCCCTTCTCTGTCTGGGGGCTCGACATATTGGGCCCTTTCCCCCGTGCTGTCGGGGGCTTTGAGGACTTGTACGTCGCAATCGACAAGTTCACAAAGTGGCCAGAAGTGGAAGCAGTAAGGAAGGTGACAGCATAGTCAGCCATCAAGTTTTTCAAGGGACTAGTGTGCCATTTTGGGGTGCCCAACAGGATCATCATCGACAACGGCACACAGTTCACGAGCCATGCCTTCATGCAATACATTGAAGATCTCGGCAGCAGGGTCTGTTTAGCTTCCGTGGCACATCCACGGAGCAACGGCCAAGCGGAGAGAGCAAATGCTGAAGTCCTGCAAGGCTTAAGGACGAATACTTTTGACAGGCTGCACAAGAGTGGAAGGCGCTGGATCGATGAGTTGTCAGCGGTTCTTTGGTCGATCAGAACGACGCCAAATCGAGCCACCGGCCAGACACCCTTTGCCTTGGTTTACGGGGCAGAAGCAGTTCTCCCCACGGAACTCATATACGAGTCACCTCAAGTGCTCACTTATGATGAGCCTGAGCAAGAGCGATTGCGGCAAGATGACGCGATGCTCCTTGAGGAAGATCGTCTCCGGGCGGTCAGGAGAGCAGACGCTACCAAAGAAGCTTTGCGCCGCTACCATAGCCGCAAGGTTCGTGTCTCGAGCTTTGAGGAAGGCGACCTTGTTCTTCAAAGACGCTCACCGGCCAAGAATTCCAACAAGTTGACGCTAAAGTGGGAAGGCCCTTATCGGGTAATGCGAGTCACCAGGCCCGGCGCAGTCCGGCTGGAGACTGAAGATGCCATTCCAATGAGCAACTCCTGGAACATCGAGCGTCTTCGCAAGTTTTACCCACAAGGCACGGCTGCCGGGCCTCCCGGCAAGCCACCCTTTTGTACAAGCCTTGCCAGCAATGCATGTAACCCTTTGTACAGAGCTAGGCGCAAACCCTAAGCATAAACCAACGAAGCGCTGACGCCCTAAGTCATAGCATGCATGCTAGATTGAGTCTCTTCCTTGGTTAGGGTTGATACTGCTTAGCGGCGGCTAACCCCTAGCTTAGAGGTCGAGTGCGTGTCTCTCTGTTCCACTCTGTCTTTTTTGGTTCGCAAGGCACGTAAGTATTCTTGCCGAGCTGTTTTGGAAGAAAGGGAATGATAACCCACAAGTATAGGGGATCGCAATAGTTTTTGAGGGTAGAGTATTCAACCCAAATTTGTTGATTCGACACAAGGGGAGCCAAAGAATATTCTCAAGTATTAGTAGCTGAGTTGTCAATTCAACCACACCTGGAAACTTAGTATCTACAGCAAAGTGTTTAGTAGCAAAGTAATATGATAGTGGTGGTAACAAAGAATAAAAGTAAAGACAACAAAAGTAATGTTTTGGTATTTTGTAGTGATTGTAACAAAGAGTAACGGAAAAGTAAATAAGCGAGAACCAAGATATGGAAAACTCGTAGGCACCGGATTAGTGATGGATAATTATGCCGGATGTGGTTCGTCACGTAACAGTTATAACATAGGGTGACACAGAACTAGCTCCAATTCATCAATGTAATGTAGGCATGTATTTCGTATATAGTCATATGTGCTTATGGAAAAGAACTTGCATGACATCTTTTGTCCTACCCTCCCGTGGCAGCGGGGTCCTATTGGAAACTAAGGGATATTAAGGCCTCCTTTTAATAGAGAACCGGAACAACACATAGGGAATACATGAACTCCTCAAACTATGTTCATCACCGGGAGTGGTCCCGATTATTGTCACTTCGGGGTTGCCGGATCATAACACATAGTAGGTGACTATAGACTTGCAAGATAGGATCGAGAACTCACACATATTCATGAAAACATAATAGGTTCAGATCTGAAATCATGGCACTCAGGCCCAGCATTAAGCATAGCAAAGTCATAGCAACATCAATCACAGAACATAGTGGATACTAGGGATCAAACCCTAATAAAACTAACTCGATTACATGATAAATCTCATCCAACCCATCACCGTCCAGCAAGCCTTGCACGGCGGTGAGCATCATGAAATTGGTGATGGAGGATGGTTGATGATGACGACGGCGGCGACGAATCCCCCTCTCCGGAGCCCCGAACGGACTCCAGATCAGCCCTCCCGAGAGAGATTAGGGCTTGGCGGCGGCTCCGTATCGTAAAACGCGATTATTTCTTCTATCTGATTTTTCTCTCCCCGAAAGCCAATATATGGAGTTGGAGTTGGTGTCGGAGGGCCACCAGGGGGGCCCACGCGGTAGGGGGCGCGCCCCTAGGGGGGGGCCACCCTCGTGGACAGGGTGTGGGGCCCCTGGTCTTCATCTTTGGTGAGGATTTTTTATTATTTATTCTAAGATATTCCGTGGAGTTTCAGGTCATTCCGAGAACTTTTGTTTTCTGCACATAAAACAACACCATGGCAATTCTGCAGAAAACAGCGTCAGTCTGAGTTAGTTCCATTCAAATCATACAAGTTAGAGTCCAAAACAAGGGCAAAGGTGTTTGGAAAAGTAGATACGATGGAGACGTATCAACTCCCCCAAGCTTAAACCCTTGCTTGTCCTCGAGCAATTCAGTTGACAAACTAAAAGAGAAAAGGAAAAACTTTTACAAACTCGCTTGCTCTTGTTGTTGTAACATGAAAAGCCAGCATTCAAGTTTCAGCAAATATTATGAACTAACCATACTCACAATAACACATAGGTCTCATAATTACTCATATCAATAGCATAATCAGCTAGCGAGCTATAATAACAAAACTCGGATGACAACACTTTCTCAAAATAATCATAACATGATATAACAAAATGGTATCTCGCTAGCCCTTTCTGAGACCGCAAAACATAAATGCAGAGCACCTTTAAAGATCAAGTACTGACTAAACATTGTAATTCATGGTAAAAGAGATCCAAACAGGTCATACCCAATATAAACCAATAATAATGAATGCAAACGACAGTGTGCTCTCCAGCGGGTGCTTTTAATAAGAAGGATGATGATTCAACATAAAAGTAAATGGATAGGCCCTTCGCAGAGGGAAGCAGGGATTTGTAGAGGTGCCAGAGCTTAGTTTTGAAATAGAGATAAATTATATTTTGAGCGGCATACTTTCATTGTCAACATAACAACTAAGAGACGACGATATCTTCCATGCTAAACAAATTATAGGCAGTTCCCAAACAGAATGGTAAAGTTTATACTCCCCCTCCTCCACAAGCATCAATCCATGGCTTGCTCGAAACAACGAGTGCCTCCAACATTCAACGGGTCCCAGGGGGAGTTTTGTTTGCAATTATTTTGATTTAGTTTGCATAAAGCATGGGACTGGGCATCCCGGCGACCAGCCATTTTCTCGTGAATGAGGAGCGGAGTCCACTCCTCTTGAGAATAACCCGCCTAACACGGAAGATAAGGGCAGCCCTAGTTGACATATGAGCTATTCGAGCATGCAAAACATAATGTTTATTTGAAGGTTTAGAGTTTGGCACATACAAATTTACTTAGAACGGCAGGTAAATACCGCATATAGGAAGGTATAGTGGACTCATATGGAACAACTTTGGGGTTTAAGGAGTTTGGATGCACAAGCAGTATTCCCGCTTAGTATAGGTGAAGGCTAGCAAAAGACTGGGCAGAGACCAACTGAGAGAGCGACAACAGTCGTAAACATGCATTAGAATTAATTTACACCAAATACAAGCATGAGTAGGATATAATCTACCATGAACATAAATATCATGAAGGCTATGTTAATTTGATTCAACTACATGTGTGAACATGTGCCAAGTCTAGTCACTCAATTCATTTAAAGGAGGATACCATCCCATCATACCACATCATAATCGTTCTAATAGCATGTTGGCACGCAAGGTAAACCATTATAACTCATAGCTAATCAAGCATGGCACAAGCAACTATAATCTCTAAATGTCATTGCAAATATGTTTACTTCATAATAGCTGACTCAGGAATGATGAATCATCATATTTACAAAAACAAGAGAGGTCGAGTTCATACCAGCTTTTCTCATCCCAATAAGTCCATCATATATCATCATTATTGCCTTTCACTTGCAGGACCGAACGATGTGTATAATAATTATTATGATCCATTGCAATTTTTTTCTTTTTCGAGGTAGAATAAAAAGAAAACAATTTAGCATCTTTGGTACAATCTATATTTTCGCGAAATGGATCACAATAAAATGGATTTTAGGTATCTAGGGAAAATTCACTTGGAAGTAACTATTTCCTAGATACCTATGGTACTTCACGGTTGAATGAATCAAAAATATCTAAAAAAGACCTAAAGCTAATGATTTATCAATGGGCAATGTTGCTCCAATACCTAACCAAAGAGCTACTACAGTACCGATTAAAAAAAGGCCGTAGCTACTGGGCGGCGAAATGGATTTTGAAATTTATTGGCATTCTCTAGAAAAGGTATCACAATAAGCTGCAAGCACGTAAACCATTAAGAGAACGCCTAATAACTTATTGGGTACCATACGGAGTATTTGAAACACGGGAAAGAAGTACCACTCGGGTAATATTTCCAAAGGAGTTGCAAACGGATCTGCCAGTTCACCAATCATTGATGGCTCGAGAACCGCTAAACCTACATTACATGCAATAGTACCTAGAATTACTACGTGCATTGGACTAAGCTGGAATCTGCGAGCATTCAATAAACAGAAGAAGACAAGGCAATATGGGCTCTTGGTTAAATCAACAATGATGCAGATAAGAGCCACTTCAATAATTTAATCATGGTCTTCTCCTACTAACCCCCAAAGAAAAGAAAATAAAATAAAACTATTTACACGGGAAAGCTCCCAACAAGCAAAAGAAGAACGGGAAATATTTTTGGGTTTTCTTTTTAATTACTACAGCAAAGAAATAAACTACTACTAATTTTTTTGGGTTTTTTCTTAAGGTTTATTAAACACACAAGAAGAAAGCAGGAAAAAGAAAATAAACTAGCATGGATATTACAGTGAAAGAGTATGAGCACCGACATCTAGCAATGAGTGTATGTGAACATGAATGTAATGTCGGTGGGAAATACGTACTCCCCCAAGCTTAGACTTTTGGCCTAAGTTGGTCTATTGTCAGGGATAGCCTGGCCGATACCCGTAGGTGAAGCTGGGGTCATACTGCGACGAAGAAGACTCTGACTGCCACTGGCTGGCACCAACCTCTGGATCCCAAGAATAAACAGACTGTCGTGGAGGCTCATCTTGTGGCTCCGGTTCTGGGGCTGGTGTAGGATTCCGATAGGATTGAACGGCTGCCCATGGAACGATGTGAGGACCTGCAGGCAAGTTAAACAAAGAGGGAGCAGGCAAAGTAATAGTCTCAGGGTGATGTTTATCAAAGTATAATTTATATTTGAGCTCCCCTTCACGACTCTTAACAAGAAAGTCATGCGCTATCATACTCTTATAATATAAATAAGCACGGGGCAACGATGTTTCTTCTTTCTCCTCATGCCTAATAGGTATTTCAAAATATTCAGCTAAGCGCGAAGCATAAATGCCTCCAAAGATAGGGCCCTTAGTACGGTTCAGACTTAACCATCTAGCAACAATTCCACCCATACTAACAGAGTTATTGCAGTATAAACCATGGAACCAAATAATAATATCAGGAATACTAAGGTTTCCACAGTTCCCGCGTCCAATCAAGCAACGACTAGCAAATAAGGCAAAGTAGCGTAAAACAGGAAAATGTATGCTAGTAATCCTTGCATCAGAAACCTTCCTGGTTTCTCCCACAGTGATAGTGTTAATAAAAGCTTCTACTTTGTTACGGTGTGGTTCATCTAAGGTGCCCTCAAAGGGTATTTTGCAAACCTCGCAAAATTCAGCTAATGTCATCTCTTCAACAACGTCATATAAATGAAACTCTACTGTTGGAGGTGATTTCTTAGGGAAAAAGTAGAAGTTTTGCACAAAAGTATTTGTGAGTAAGAGATACTGATGACGTTGGTCGCAGAGGAAGTCGGTGAGGCCAGCATTCTCAATCAATAAATAGAAATCCTCATAAATCCCGGCTCTCCTCAAGAAGTCATCGGAAGGCCATTCACACGGCCGGACCTCCGCGGTGCGAGGCAAATTAAATTTGGGCTTCTGCTCTTCTTCCTTTTGTTTTTCCTTCGAGCTTCGGCTCGACGAGCCCCTTAAAAGTCTCTTCATTATTTCTGAAATAATCTGAAATTTTTAGTAACTTCAAATAAAAGTGAACCAACTTCAATAAAATTGATATCAACAACTCTCACAAGTGCCTAGAGCCTATATCAAGCATTAGAACTACTTGGAACCATATAAATTTGACATGCAAGCTCAAGAACATGGTCACCTATGCAGCACAAATTTGCAATGAATAAAGCACTAGAACAAAAACTAATTGGACCAATGGAGGAGTCACATACCAAGGAACAATCTCCCCAAGCAGTTTTATGGAGGTGCTTTGAGCAAGGAGATCGAAAATCACAAAGAACGGGGCCGGAACTCGTGCTTGAGTTGGTTTTTCGTGTTTGTGTGATGCCGAGGAAAAGATGGGTGCAGGATAAGTGGAGGAGGGCCACCGTGGGCCACAAGGCAGGGGCGCCAGAGGGGTAGGGCGCGCCTCCACCTCGTGACTGTGTGGCAGCTCCCACGTGGTAATTTTTGCACAGTAATTCCTCAAATATTCCCGAAAAAATCATATTAAATTGGCATGGCATTCTGATGACTTTTATTTTCGGGATATTTTCATATTGCACGGGTAAGTTAGGAAACAGACAGAAAAATACTATTTTACTTTATTTCTACTAAATAACATAAAATATAAAAAGGGTACAGAAGGCTGTGCTTCTAGTTTCATCCATCTCGCGATCATCAAAATGAACCCACTAACAAGGTTGATCAAGTCTTGTTAACAAACTCATTCCGAATAACACAGAACCGGAGAAATTTCGAATAACACTAAGTTACCTCAACAGGGATATGAAAATCCCCAACAATAAGAATATCATACTTTTTCTTGACAGTAGGGAGAGTAAATTCAAAACCTCCAAATATAATTGATGGAATTTTTCCAATAGAGTTGATACTATAAACTTGAGGTTGTTTCCTCGGAAAGTGTATTGTGTGCTCATTACCATTAACATGAAAAGTGACATTGCCTTTGTTGCAATCAATAACAGCCCCTACAGTATTAAGGAAAGGTCTTCCAAGAATAATAGACATACTATCATCCTCGGGAATATCAAGAATAACAAAGTCCGTTCAAATAGTAATGTTCGCAACCACAACAGGCACATCCTCACAAATACCAACAGGTATAGCAGTTGATTTATCAGCCATTTGCAAAGATATTTCAGTAGGTGTCAACTTATTCAAGTCAAGTCTACGATATAAAGAGAGAGGCATAACACTGACACCGGCTCCAAGATCACATAAAGCAGTTTTAACATAATTTCTCTTAATGGAGCATGGTATAGTAGGCACTCCTGGATCTCCAAGTTTCTTTGGTACTCCACCCTTAAAAGTATAATTAGAAGCATGGTGGAAATTTTAGCTTCCGGTATCTTTCTTTTATTAGTAATGATATCCTTCATATACTTAGCATAAGGATTTGTTTTGAGCACATCAGTTAATCGCATACGCAAAAAGATGGGTCTAATCATTTCAGCAAAGCGCTCAAAATCCTCATCACCTTTTTCTTGGATGGTTTCGGAGGAAAAGGCATGGGTTTCTGAACCCATGGTTCCCTTTCTTGACCATGTTTCCTAGCAACAAAGTCTCTTTTGTCATAACGTTGATTCTTTGATTGTGGGTTATCAAGATCAACAGCAGGTTCAACTTCTACATCATTATCATTACTAGGTTGAGCATCAACATGAACATTATCATTAACATTATCACTAGGTTCATGTTCATCACCGATTGTGTTTCAAAGATCGTAAATAGAGATATCATTTGGATTCTTAGGTGGTTCAGCAATAGGTTCACTAGAAGTTTGCAAAGTCCTATCATTTTTATTTTTCTTCCTTTTAGAAGAACTAGGTACATCAATATTATTTCTCTGAGAATCTTGCTCGATTCTCTTAGGGTGGCCTTCAGGATACAAAGGTTCCCGAGTCATTCTACCAGTTCTAGTAGCCACTCTAACAGCATAATCATTTTTCTTACTATTCATTTCATCAAGCACTTCTTTTTGAGCTTTAAGTACTTGTTCTACTTGAGTGGTAACCATAGAAACATGTTTGCTAACAAGTTTAAGTTCACCTCTAATATCAGCCATATAATCACCCAAGCGTTTAATCATAAAGGTATTCTGTTTTAATTGTCTACCAAAATAAGCATTAAAGTCATCTTGCTTAAACATAAAGTCATCAAACTCATCCAAGCACTGACTAGCAACTTTAGTAGGAGGAACTTCAGCTTTATCATATCTATAGAGATAATTTACCTTTACTACCTATGTCGGGATATCGGGATCAGGAGGTTCTTCAGTGAATAAGGAATTGAGATCATATACTTCTTCAACAGGCGGTAAGTTAAGACCGTGTATTTCTTCAATAGGAGGTAAATTCTTAACATCTTCACTTTAATACCTTTTTCTTTCATAGATTTCTTTGCCTCTTGCATATCTTCGATCGAGAAATAGAACACCTCTTTTTTGGAGTTGGTTTAGGAATAGGCTCAAGAATTGGCTCAGAGGTGGCTCGGAGGTGCCCAATTATTTTCATTTGTCAACATATTATTCAATAGAATTTCAGCTTCATCCGATGTTCTTTCCTTAAAAGAGAACCAGCACAACTATCCGTAATCTCTGGAAGCATCGCTAGTCCATTATAAAAGATATCGTATTTCAGGTTTCTTAAGAGGATGATCAGCAAAGCATTATAACTTGAGAAGCCTCCCCAAGCTTGTGGGAGACTCTCTTCTTTAATTTGCACGGTTGTATATTTCCTCAAAGCAGCTTGTTTCTTATGAGCAGGGAAATATTTAGCGAGAAGTAATAAATCATATCCTGGGACTACGCACACAACCAGGATCAAGAGAATTAAACCATATCTTAGCATCACCCTTTAATGAGAACGGAAATATTTTGAGTAAATAAAGGTAGCGCGATCTCTCATCATTAGTAAACAGGGCGGCTATATCATTTAACTTAGTAAGATGTGCCACAACAGTTTCCGATTCATAGCCATAAAAAGGATCAGATTCAACCAAAGTAATTATATCTGGATCAACAGAAAATTCATAATTATCCTTATCGGGAACACAGATAGGTGAAGTAGCAAAAGCAGGGTCGGGTCTCATTCTATCTCTAAGAGATTCTTTACTCCATTTAACTAGCAACCTCTTAAGTTCGTATCTATCCTAGCAAGCAAAAATAGCAGCAGAAGATTCTGCATCAGAAAGATAACCCTCAGGAATAGCAGGCATATTTTCATCATCACTCTCGTCATCATATTCAGATTCAATAATTTCTCTTTCTCTAGACCTAGCAATCTGTTCATCTAGAAATTCACCAAGGGGCACAGTAGTATCAAGCATAGAAGTAGTTTCATCATAAGTATCATGCATAGCAGAAATGGCATCATCAATAACATGCGATATATCAGAATTCATAGCAGTAGCAGGTTTAGGTGTCGCAAGCTTACTTATAATGGACGGAGAATCTAGTGCAGAGCTAGATGGCAATTCCTTACCTCCCCTCGTAGTTGAGGGCAAAATAGTAGTTTGATCGTCTTTCAAGTTCTTCATAGTGTCCAGCAGATATAAATCCCAAGTGACTCAAAGAATAGAGCTATGCTCCCCGGCAACGGCGCTAGAAAAAGGTCTTGATAACCCACAAGTATAGGGGATCGCAACAGTTTTCGAGGGTAGAGTATTCAACCCAAATTTGTTGATTCGACACAAGGGGAGCCAAAGAATATTCTCAAGTATTAGCAGCTGAGTTGTCAATTCAACCACACCTGGAAACTTAGTATCTGCAGCAAAGTGTTTAGTAGCAAATTAATATGATAGTGGTGGTAACAGTAACAAAAGTAAAGACGGCAAAAGAAATGTTTTTGGTATTTTGTAGTGATTGTAACAAGAGTAACGAAAAGTAAATAAGCGAGAACCAAGATATGGAAAACTCGAGGCACCGGATTAGTGATGGATAATTATGCCGATGTGGTTCGTCATGTAACAGCTTATAACATAGGGTGACATGTAACTAGCTCCAATTCATCAATGTAATGTAGGCATGTATTTCAGATATAGTCATACATGCTTATGGAAAAGAACTTGCATGACATCTTTTGTCCTACCCTCCCGTGGCAGCGGGTCCTATTGGAAACTAAGGGATATTAAGGCCTTCTTTTAATAGAGAACCAAACAAAGCATTAGCACATAGTGAATACATGAACTCCTCAAACTATGGTCATCACCGGAGTGGTCCCGATTATTGTCACTTTGGGGTTGCCGGATCATAACACATAGTAGGTGACTATAGACTTGCAAGATAGGATCAAGAACTCACATATATTCATGAAAACATAATAGGTTCAGATCTGAAATCATGGCACTCGGCCCTAGTGACAAGCATTAAGCATAGCAAAGTCATAGCAACATCAATCTCAAAACATAGTGGATACTAGGATCAAACCCTAACAAAACTAACTCGATTACATGATAAATCTCATCCAACCCATCACCGCCCAGCAAGCCTACGATAGAATTACTCACGCATGGCGGTGAGCATCATGAAATTGGTGATGAGGATGGTTGATGATGACGACGACGACGAATCCCTCTCCGAGCCCCGAACGGACTCCAGATCAGCCTCCCGAGAGATTAGGGCTTGGCGGCGGCTCGTGATCGTAAAACGTGATTATTTCTTCTCTCGATTTTTTTTCTCCCAAAGCCAATATATGGAGTTGGAGTTGGCGCGGAGGGCCACCAGGGGCCCACGAGGTAGGGGCGCGCCTAGGGGTGCGCCCCACCTCGTGGACAGGGTGGGCCCCTGGTCTTCATCTTTGGCGAGGATTTTTTATTATTTATTCTAAGATATTTCGTGTAGTTTTAGGTCATTCCGAGAACTTTTGTTTTCTGCACATAAAACAACACCATGGCAATTCTGCTGAAAACAGCGTCAGTCCGGGTTAGTTCCATTCAAATCATACAAGTTAGAGTCCAAAACAAGGGCAAAAGTGTTTGGGAAAGTAGATACGACGGAGACGTAACAGGGAACGGACCGGCACCCGGACCCCGGCAAGCCAGAGTTGCCGGGGGCCGCAAGAACAATGGTCCCTTCGCGGCGAGCCAAGGTCGCCAGGGGCTGCAGATCCAGATAAGTCCTTTATCCCCTATCATGCATTTCGTTATGGACTGGGATACGTGAAACCCCGTTCTATCTCTAAGCCGCCGTGCTCCCCCTTTTGGTACCCAAGGATTATCCCCTGGGTCCGAATTTGGTCGTAGCTGCGGCAGCAAAGAAGGGGAACGGGGAGCCTAAGCCCACCTCATCCCCGCCTCCGCCAAGAGTGTGAGAAAGGTTGAGCAAGGTGGGGAGACAGCAAGGCCTGTTGCCGGGCGAAAAAGTGTTTGTCTTAAAGATAACAAGGATTCACTCCTTGTCGTGGGTTCCTCCCACAAATGAAAATCCGGGCAAGCATCCCTTTTTCATTAAAAAACATCCCGTACAGGTATAGTTCATACGGAATGAAAAACATGAACAAGGGGATTACAAGTTCTAAAGCTAACAAAGGCATGAAGGCTTACAAGACTAAAAAAGATATAAGGTTCCCGTAATCCTTTTCTTGTCCCTCTCCTCAGGAAATGGAACAAGAAAGCAGAAGGGCAAAAGGGCACCTAGGCGAAGCTACGAGTGGCGAAGACACCAGAGAACATCTCGGTGGCCGCCCAAGGGCTAGCTGGTGATGGCAGCGCCGGAGGCAGAGCTTAAAGACGAGGCGGCAGGACGTCAACACGCGACGAAGGCGTCGGTGCCCGCGTACTCCGACTTGACGGCCTTGCCGCCCGCCCTCTTCCTCTTTCGCAGCCTCCCTACGCCACCCTCCCAAGGAGATGACCCCAAGAAGTTCAAGGAGCCGGCGACACGGATGATGGGGTCGCCGGTGCCGCTCGGAGCGGCGCCTGACACCTAGTCGGACCCGTCATCCTGCCGCCCGCTGCCCTCATCGTCGCTGCCGTTGTTTTCCTCGCCACTCTCGCTTGAGGAGGAATCTTCATCGTCGGAGGAGCTCTCCATGCAGCACCTCACGCGGGTCCTGAAGTGCTCGAAGATCTTGACGGAGAGGAGGCTGCCCTCCATTAGTTTCAAGTGGAGAGCGAGCCCATCCGTCAAGCTGTGGAGGCGAGCAAAAGTCTTCCACCCTCGATGAAGATACATGACGTGAGGGGCGGGGAACTCGATGTCGACCAATGTGCCACTGTTCCCACAACCCTTCATGTGCAGCCGCAGCGCATGCGGCGGATCCAGCTCCATCTCCCGCGCAAATGGGGTCGGAAGGCGAAGGCGACGGTGCGGCGGATGGCGCAGCCTAACAAAGAATTCACAGGGGTTGTCCCCGGCATGGCCTCCATTGGAGGACGAGCTCTTGGGGCGCGGCGGATCTGCCGCCCCGTCCTCCTCTCCCTCGAGCACCGCAACGGCCTCGACCTCACCCCCTCCCCTACCTCTAGTGGCTGGCTCCGCCGCTACGAGCTCCTGGGGAGGGGCGATGCGCTGTCTGGACGAGACCCTCGCCGCCACCGACGATGAATCGCCACGCCCCCTCACCATGGCAGAAGAAGAAGGGAAGCAGGAATGGGGACAGGCAGATGGCATAGAGTTGAGAGGCACCGTTCCTCCCCCCTCTTTATAAAGGGGCGGGTGTAACGCCCCGAGACCGGCGTCCAGATGCCTTCCATGTTTTCCGAGTTTCTTCGTGTGATTTTGTTTTTTTCATGCATTCATCTCTACATCATGTGCATTGCATCATGTCATCTTGCACCCCCTTTTAAAAACTCAACTAAATAAACCGTATGGATCTTCGGTCCATTTAAATCGAGGGAATTCACTTGTGATTTCTCTTTATAACATATTAAAGCCTCTCAATATTATTAGGGAGCTATAATAAAATTATTCCATTTATTTGGAATTAACCATAACCCACTTGCAAATATCCCATGCCGTTGTTATCTCAATTCTTGGTCTCCAACTCTGCCCATAAATTCTTTCATCATTTTCCCGAGCTCCACCAAATTTCTCAACATTTTTGGACATACCGAATACCCACTTCTTTCTCACACTCATTTGAATTAAATTCAAATGAGGTGGAATTCAACTCCACGCCCACGCTCACTTTTTATTTTCTTGGATCAAGCTTATTTTTGTGAGTCCAGGGAAATTAACACCCTTGCGCATATTCTTTCCCTAACCCTTTCTTTCTTTCCTTCTCTCTAATGCTTTTCTGTTTTTGGAAAATAAGAGAGAGGGAGAAGAGAGCCCAGCAGTCCAGCCAGGCCTCTGGCCACTTCCTTCTCTTAATGGAGCATGGTATAGTAGGTACTCCTGGATCTCCAAGTTTCTTTGGCATTCCACCCTTAAAAAGTATAGTTAGCAAGCATGGTGGAAATTTCAGCTTCAGGTATCTTTCTTTTATTAGTAATGATATCCTTCATATACTTAGCATAAGGATTTGTTTTGAGCACATCAGTTAATCACATACGCAAAAAGATGGGTCTAATCATTTCAGCAAAGAGCTCAATATCCTCATCATCCTTTTTCTTGGATGGTTTCGGAGGAAAAGGCATGGGTTTCTGAACCCATGGTTCCCTTTCTTTACCATGTTTCCTAGCAACAAAGTCTCTTTTGTCATAACGTTGATTCTTTGATTGTGGGTTATCAAGATCAACAGCAGGTTCAACTTCTACATCATTATCATTACTAGGTTGAGCATCAACATGAACATTATCATTAACATTATCACTAGGTTCATGTTCATCACCTGATTGTGTTTCAAAGATCGTAAATAGAGATATCATTTGGATTCTCGTGGTTCAAAGAATAGGTTCACTAGAAGTTTGCAAAGTCCTATCATTTTTCTTTTTCTTCCTTTTAGAAGAACTAGGTACATCAATATTATTTCTCTGAGAATCTTGCTCGATTCTCTTAGGGTGGCCTTCAGGATACAAAGGTTCCTGAGTCATTCTACCAGTTCTAGTAGCCACTCTAACGGCATAATCATTTTTCTTACTATTCATTTCATCAAGCACTTCTTTTTGAGCTTTAAGTACTTGTTCTACTTGAGTGGTAACCATAGAAGCATGTTTGCTAACAAGTTTAAGTTCACCTCTAATATCAGCCATATAATCACCCAAGCGTTTAATCATAAAGGTATTCTGTTTTAATTGTCTACCAAAATAAGCATTAAAGTCATCTTGCTTAAACATAAAGTCATCAAACTCATCCAAGCACTGACTAGCAACTTTAGTAGGAGGAACTTCAGCTTTATCATATCTATAGAGATAATTTACCTTTACTACCTATGTCGGGATATCGGGATCAGGAGGTTCTTCAGTGAATAAGGAATTGAGATCATATACTTCTTCAACAGGCGGTAAGTTAAGACCGTGTATTTCTTCAATAGGAGGTAAATTCTTAACATCTTCAGCTTTAATACCTTTTTCTTTCATAGATTTCTTTGCCTCTTGCATATCTTCGGGACTGAGAAATAGAACACCTCTCTTTTTCAGAGTTGGTTTAGGAATAGGCTCAGTAATTGGCTCAGGAGGTGGCTCGGGAGGTGCCCAATTATTTTCATTTGTCAACATATTATTCAATAGAATTTCAGCTTCATCAGATGTTCTTTCCAAGAAAAGAGAACCAGCACAACTATCCAGGTAATCTCTGGAAGCATCAGTTAGTCCATTATAAAAGATATCAGGTATTTCAGGTTTCTTAAGAGGATGATTAGGCAAAGCATTATAGTAAGAAGCCTCCCCAAGCTTGTGGGAGACTCTCTTCTTTAATTTGCATCGGTTGTATATTTCCCTCAAAGCAGCTTGTTTCTTATGAGCAGGGAAATATTTAGCAGAGAAGTAATAAATCATATCCTGGGGACTACGCACACAACCAGGATCAAGAGAATTAAACCATATCTTAGCATCACCCTTTAATGAGAACGGAAATATTTTGAGTAAATAAAGGTAGCGCGATCTCTCATCATTAGTAAACAGGGCGGCTATATCATTTAACTTAGTAAGATGTGCCACAACAGTTTCCGATTCATAGCCATAAAAAGGATCAGATTCAACCAAAGTAATTATATCTGGATCAACAGAAAATTCATAATTATCCTTATCGGGAACACAGATAGGTGAAGTAGCAAAAGCGGTCGGGTCTCATTCTATCTCTAAGAGATTCTTTACTCCATTTAACTAGCAACCTCTTAAGTTCAGATTCATCCTAGCAAGCAAAAATAGCAGCAGAAGATTCTCGCATCGTAAAGATAACCCTCGTGAATAGCGTGCATATTTTCATCATCACTCTCGCCATCATATTCAGATTCAATAATTTCTCTTTCTCTAGACCTAGCAATCTGTTCATCTAGAAATTCACCAAGGGGCACAGTAGTATCAAGCATAGAAGTAGTTTCATCATAAGTATCATGCATAGCAGAAATGGCATCATCAATAACATGCGATATATCGTAATTCATAGCAGTAGCAGGTTTAGGTGTCGCAAGCTTACTTATAACGGACGGAGAATCTAGTGCAGAGCTAGATGGCAATTCCTTACCTCCCCTCGTAGTTGAGGGCAAAATAGTAGTTTGATCGTCTTTCAAGTTCTTCATAGTGTCCAGCAGATATAAATCCCAAGTGACTCAAAGAATAGAGCTATGCTCCCCGGCAACGGCGCTAGAAAAAGGTCTTGATAACCCACAAGTATAGGGGATCGCAACAGTTTTCGAGGGTAGAGTATTCAACCCAAATTTGTTGATTCGACACAAGGGGAGCCAAAGAATATTCTCAAGTATTAGCAACTGAGTTGTCAATTCAACCACACCTGGAAACTTAGTATCTGCAGCAAAGTGTTTAGTAGCAAATTAATATGATAGTGGTGGTAACAGTAACAAAAGTAAAGACGGCAAAAGTAATGTTTTTGGTATTTTGTAGTGATTGTAACAGTAGCAACGGAAAAGTAAATAAGCGAGAACCAGTATACGGAAAACTCGTAGGCACCGGATTAGTGATGGATAATTATGCCGGATGTGGTTCGTCATGTAACAGTTATAACATAGGGTGACACAGAACTAGCTCCAATTCATCAATGTAATGTAGGCATGTATTTCGTATATAGTCATACATGCTTATGGAAAAGAACTTGCATGACATCTTTTGTCCTACCCTCCCGTGGCAGCGGGGTCCTATTGGAAACTAAGGGATATTAAGGCCTTCTTTTAATAGAGAACCGAAACAAAGCATTAGCACATAGTGAATACATGAACTCCTCAAACTATGGTCATCACCGGGAGTGGTCCCGATTATTGTCACTTTGGGGTTGCCGGATCATAACACATAGTAGGTGACTATAGACTTGCAAGATAGGATCAAGAACTCACATATATTCATGAAAACATAATAGGTTCAGATCTGAAATCATGGCACTCGGGCCCTAGTGACAAGCATTAAGCATAGCAAAGTCATAGCAACATCAATCTCAAAACATAGTGGATACTAGGGATCAAACCCTAACAAAACTAACTCGTTTACATGATAAATCTCATCCAACCCATCACCGTCCAGCAAGCCTACGATAGAATTACTCACGCATGGCGGTGAGCATCATGAAATTGGTGACAGAGGATGGTTGATGATGACGACGACGACGAATCCCCCTCTCCGGAGCCCCGAACGGACTCCAGATCAGCCCTCCCGAGAGAGATTAGGGCTTGGCGGCGGCTCCGTATCGTAAAACATGATTATTTCTTCTCTCTGATTTTTTCTCCCCGAAAGCCAATATATGGAGTTGGAGTTGGCGTCGGAGGGCCACCAGGGGGCCCACGAGGTAGGGGGCGCGCCCTAGGGGGGGTGCGCCCCCACCCTCGTGGACAGGGTGTGGGCCCCCTGGTCTTCATCTTTGGCAAGGATTTTTTATTATTTATTCTAAGATATTTCGTGTAGTTTTAGGTCATTCCGAGAACTTTTGTTTTCTGCACATAAACAACACCATGGCAATTCTCTTTGAAAGCGTCGGTCCGGTTAGTTCCATTCAAATCATACAAGTTAAAGTCCAAAACAAGGGCAAAAGTGTTTGGGAAAGTAGATACGACGGAGACGTAATAGGAACGGATCGGCACGGACCCGACAAGCCGAGTTGCCGGGGGCCGCAAGAACAATGGTCCCTTCGCGGCGAGCCAAGGTCGCCAGGGGCTGGAGATCCAGATAAGTCCTTTATCCCCTATCATGCATTTCGTTATGGACTGGGATACATGAAACCCCGTTCTATCACTAAGCCGCCGTGCTCCCCCTTTTGGTACCCCAGGATTATCCCCTGGGTCCAAATTTGGTCGTAGCCGCGGCAGCAAAGAAGGGGAACGGGGAGCCTAAGCCCACCTCATCCCCACCTCCGCCAAGAGCGTGAGAAAGGTTGAGCAAGGTGGGGAGACAGCAAGGCCTGTTGCCGGGCGAAAAAGTGTTTGTCTTAAAGATAACAAGGATTCACTCCTTGTCGTGGGTTCCTCCCACAAATGAAAATCCGGGCAAGCATCCCTTTTTCATTAAAAACATCCCGTACAGGTATAGTTCATATGGAATGAAAAACATGAACAAGGGGATTACAAGTTCTAAAGCTAACAAAGGCATGAAACCTTACAAGACTAAAAAAGATATAAGGTTCCCGTAATCCTTTTCTTGTCCCTCTCCTCAGGAAATGGAACAAGAAAGCAGAAGGGCAAAAGGGGCACCTAGGCGAGCTACGAGTGGCAGAAGACACCAGGAGAACATCTCGGTGGCCGTCCAAGGGCTAGCTGGTGATGGCAGCGCCGGAGGCAGAGCTTAAAGACGAGGCGGCAGGATGTCAACACGCGATGAAGGCGTCGGTGCCCGCGTACTCCGACTTGACGGCCTTGCCGCCCGCCCTCTTCCTCTTTCGCAGCCTCCCTACGCCACCCTCCCAAGGAGATGACCCCAAGAAGTTCAAGGAGCCGGCGACACGGATGATGGGGTCGCCGGTGCCGCTCGGAGCGGCGCCTGACACCTAGTCGGACCCGTCATCCTGCCGCCCGCTGCCCTCATCGTCGCTGCCGTTGTTTTCCTCGCCACTCTCGCTTGAGGAGGTCTTCATCGTCGGAGGAGCTCTCCATGCAGCACCTCACGCGGGTCCCGAAGTGCTCGAAGATCTTGACGGAGAGGAGGCTGCCCTCCATTAGTTTCAAGTGGAGAGCGAGCCCATCCGTCAAGCTGTGGAGGCGAGCAAAAGTCTTCCACCCTCGATGAAGATACATGACGTGAGGGGCGGGGAACTCGATGTCGACCAATGTGCCACTGTTCCCACAACCCTTCATGTGCAGCCGCAGCGCGCGGCGGATCCAGCTCCATCTCCCGCGCAAATGGGGTCGGAAGGCGAAGGCGACGGTGCGGCGGATGGCGCAGCCTAACAAAGAATTCACAGGGGTTGTCCCCGGCATGGCCCTCCATTGGAGGACGAGCTACTGGAGGGGGCGAGGCGGATCTGCCGCCCCGTCCTCCTCTCCCTCGAGCACCGCAACGGCCTCGACCTCACCCCCTCCCCTACCTCTAGTGGCTGGCTCCGCCGCTACGAGCTCCTGGGGAGGGGCGATGCGCTGTCTGGCCGAGACCCTCGCCGCCACCGACGATGCATCGCCACGCCCCCTCACCATGGCAGAAGAAGAAGGGAAGCAGGAATGGGGACATGCAGATGGCATAGAGTTGAGAGGCACCGTTCCTCCCCCCTCTTTATAAAGGGGCGGGTGTAACGCCCCGAGACCGGTGCTCCAGATGCCTTCCATGTTTTCCGAGTTTCTTCGTGTGATTTTGTTTTTTTCATGCATTCATCTCTACATCATGTGCATTGCATCATGTCATATTGCACCCCCTTTTAAAAACTCAACTAAATAAACCGTATGGATCTTTGGTCCATTTAAATCGAGGGAATTCACTTGTGATTTCTCTTTATAACATATTAAAGCCTCTCAATATTATTAGGGAGCTATAATAAAATTATTCCATTTATTTGGAATTAACCATAACCCACTTGCAAATATCCCATGCCGTTGTTATCTCAATTCTTGGTCTCCAACTCTGCCCATAAATTCTTTCATCATTTTCCCGAGCTCCACCAAATTTCTCAACATTTTTGGACATACCGAATACCCACTTCTTTCTCACACTCATTTGAATTAAATTCAGATGAGGTGGAATTCAACTCCACGCCCACGCTCACTTTTTATTTTGTTGGATCAAGCTTATTTTTGTGAGTCCAGGGAAATTAACACCCTTGCGCATATTCTTTCCCTAACCCTTTCTTTCTTTCCTTCTCTCTAATGCTTTTCTGATTTTGGAAAATAAGAGAGAGGGAGAAGAGAGCCCAGCAGTCCAGCCAGGCCTCTGGCCACTTCCTTCTCTTCCGGGCCGGCCTCTAAGGCCCAGCTACACCCCTCTAACCCTAGCCGCAGGGGAGAGCATCGCTCGATCCCATCTCCTCCTCTCGTTCCCTCTGCCCGCCGCCACACACGCATCGCTCGATCCCATCGCCCCTCCTCTCCATCCCCTCTCCCCATCGTCCTCCTCCTTCGCTGCCACACGCAGAGAGGAGTTCAGCCCCGCGCCCGGCCTCTGCAACACCATCGGGGAGGCCAACTCCGGCGGCCCTCCGTCGCCTGCGCCTATGCGCCTCCTCCTCGCCAAGTAACCGTCGTCCGAGCGCTCGAGGAGAGAAGCTCCTCGAGCACCTGCGCCCGCATCTGTCGTCCTCCGCGCCTTGCAGGAGCCCCGCGCCGCTCGTCCCCTCCATTTTGGTCGGAGTTCGCCAGAGCCCCAGCACCGGCCGCCTTGCACCCGCGAGCACCACCACCTCCAGCACGCTTCGAGCCTCCTCATGTGCGCCTCCACCCTGGTTCCAGCCTCGACGACCCATCCCCGACCTCCTCCTCCACCGCCAAGTCTGTTGTTCCCCGTTGTACTGTCGCTGGAGTTCATGCCCAAGGCCGCTGCAACCTCACCTTCGGCCATGCCTTGGTTTCCTGTACTGTTGTTCGCTGCACGCCAAGACCACCCCCGTGGATTTTGCCAAGTACCACTATGACCCGTGTGCGACTATGCGGATTCACCAAGTACCCTCCAAAGAAGACCGACGCTTTGAACAAGAACACCGCTCAGGATTTCGGCAAGTCCCTCTGACGACCGGCGCTTAGTACCACTATGTTTGCCATGTACATCTACAACAAGACCGGACCGACAAGTACCCCGATGTTGTGTGTACCACTACCGTCGCCCCAAAGACGTTGGATTCATCAAGTACCTCTCCAAAAACGAACATGAACCATTACTTCCACAACGCGACCGTGTACCACTACCATCGCCAAGATCGCGAGTACCTCTACCATCGCCGTGAACGACTACTTCCACGACGTCCGAACCACTACTTCCACTACGGCTGCGAGAACGACTACTTCCAATATGGCCCGTGTACCACTACTTCCTTTGTTGAACTCGACCCGCTCCAAAACGCACGCTTCGAAGGTATAATCCCGAGATGATCAACCGTGGACCGAATGCATGTTGTATGAGATGCCTGTGTTTGCATCGTGTCCGTTTGGTCACTCGTTTCCATGCCACTAACCCGTGGGAACCCGGTAGTCGGGAGCACCCCACCATCTCTTGCGTGTTCTACACATCCGCACACTTCTCTTTTGCATCGGTATCTCAATCGAGTTACCGGGACCGATATGTTGCCGTGGCACCATTTTCGTTATCGTTGCCGTGGCACCCCTTTTGTTCCGCCATGGTGACCAAATGCTTCATAACATACTCATGTCAACATTTTCATAAATATTGCCTAAAACTTGCATATGCCATCCGCATCATGATAACAACATTTAAAATGTTTAAAACTGTTGTTGCATTAAATTGCTAAATAATATGGGGATTTTCCAGAAGTGTTGTTTGTTGTTCTGGCCTCATTTAAACTTGCCTAAATAGCTAGTTTAATTATGCTTCACCCCTTGCCATGTTTAACAACATTTAATATTGTTGAGTAGCTTATAATGAGAGAGAACTAAATAATGGATGTGGTGTTTCGTCAATATGCAACTCGTTGCATATTGAGCTCCACTTAACTTGTAGTATTGATTGTTGCACTTTGTCATGCCATGCCTCTTTAAACCGTACATGCATCATACTTGGTTGTGCATCATGCCATAATTATGTGATGGTTGTTTACCATGTTGTTTGCTTATTTCCGGTTTGCTTCTCTCGTTAGCTTCGGTTTCGTTCCGGAGTTGTGAGGATTCATTCGACTACGTCTGTTCGTCTTCTTCATGGACTCGTTCTTCTTCCTAGCGGATTTCGTGCAAGATGACCGCTACCCTGGATCTCACTACTATCATTGCTATGCTAGTTGCTTCATTCTATCGCTTTGCTGCGCTACCTATCATTTGCTCTTCAAGCCTCCCAAATTGCCATGAACCTCTAACCTTTGACACCCTTCCTAGCAAACCGTTGTTTGGCTATGTTACCGCTTTGCTCAGCCCCTCTTATAGCGTTGTTAGTTGCAGGTGAAGTTGAAGATTGCTCCATGATGGACAGAATTATGTTGGGATATCACAATACCTCTTATTTAATTAATGCATCTATATATTTGGTAAAGGGTGGAAGACTCGGCCTTATGCCTGGTGTTTTGTTCCACTCTTGTCGCCCTAGTTTCCGTCATACCGGTGTTATGTTCCCGGATTTTGCGTTCCTAACGCGGTCGGGTGATTTATGGGACCCCCTTGATAGTTCGCTTTGAATAAAACTCCTCCAGCAAGGCCCAACCTTGGTTTTACCATTTGCCTCACCTAGCCCTTTTTTTCCCTTGGGTTTCCGGAGCCCGAGGGTCATCTTTATTTTACCCCCCCGGGCCAGTTCTCCTCCGAGTGCTGGTCCAACCTGAGCGATGTCCGGCACCCCCTGGGCAACCAGGGTCTATGCCAACCCGACGTCTGGCTCATCCGGTGTGCCCTGAGAATGAGATATGTGCAGCTCCTATCGGGATTTGTCGGCACATCCGGGCAGCTTTGCTGGTCTTGTTTTACCATTGTCGAAATGTCTTGTAAACCGGGATTCCGAGACTGATCGGGTCTTCCAGGGAGAAGGAATATCCTTCGTTGATCGCGGGAGCTTATCATGGGCTAAGTTGGGACACCCCTGCAGGGTATAAACTTTCGAGAGCCGTGCCCGCGGTTATGTGGCAGATGGGAATTTGTTAATGTCCGGTTGTAGATAACTTGACACCAGATCCGAATTAAAATGCATCAACCGCGTGTGTAGCCGTGATGGTCTCTTTTCGCGGAGTCCGGAAGTGAACACGGTTTCGGGTTATGTTTGACGAAGTAGGTGTTCGTGATCACCTCTTGATCATTACTAGCTTCACGACCGCCTTTGTTTCTCTTCCGCCTCATTTGCGTATGTTAGCCACCATATATGCTTAGTCGCTGCTGCAACCTCACCACTTTACCCCTTCCTTTCCCATTAAGCTTTGCTAGTCTTGATACCCATGGTAATGGATTGCTGAGTCCTCGTGGCTCACAGATTACTACAACAACATTCTTGCAGTACAGGTTATGCGATGATCTTGACGCGAGAGCGATGCTTGCTTGTTTGGAGTTCTTCTTCTGCTTCTTCTTCGATCAGGGGATAGGTTCCAGGTCGGCAGCCTGGGCTAGCAGGGTGGATGTCGTTTGTGCTTCTGTTTGTGTTTCATCCGTAGTCAGATGTTGATCTTATGTATGATGTTGTATTCATGTGGCATTGTATGCTCTTTTGTATGTATCCCTATCTATTATGTAATGTTGATGTAATGATATCCACCTTGCAAAAGCGTCTTCAAGATGCGCTTCTATCCTTGGTGGGACCTTCGGGTCTCTTTAGGATAGGGTCGCATCTTGGGCGTAACAGCGGGGGCGGGGCTCGGCCGCCCACCCTCGGCCAATCCGGCTTCTTGAAGTGACAGCAAGCAGGGACATCGACCGCCCTCCCCGCTCCATTGAAGGCGCGTGGGAATCGACCCGCACGCATGCGACTACCCACGTCCCGTGCGCCTGTCATTCGCTCTGCGTTATGCATGCAGCGAACGTGGCGCAAGGGGCGGGCGCGGTGGGACGCGTGGGACGACGGTTCCCGAACAAAAGCAGTAAATGGGAGGCGTCCCTGCGGTCTCGAAGAGACACGCAAGCCGCCTCTTTACTGTCTGCCACAAGGTGACGCCAGCATGCTTCCGTCATACGCGCGCACACGACCCCCACGTCGCGCGTTCAACATGGGTCATGGGGAAGCGCAGCGGACGGGACAGTGACCGTGGTAAAAATCCGCCCCAACTGCCCGCGTACCGTTCGGGGCCTGGCCCAACAACGTGTCGCGCTTATGTATGGCCCAGGCCCGGGGGCTCCTGTCAGTGTACAAAAGTAGGGGCTCTGCTTTTGACCCCTTTACTTATGCACGGGCAGTTAGAGCCTCCCGCCACGGCCATGCATAGACATGGCAGGAAAGCGAAGCCAGAGAAAAGCCGAGTCCACAAGGCAAACAAAGCAACGACAAGGACCAAGGCCACAAAGATCAGATAGGCGTAGCGGGTCTCCCCGGCAAGGACCCTTGCCGGGGCAGCCACAGCAGGCCCGGCAAGACCCTTGTCGGGGCAGCTCGCCCACGCCAGCCGAAGTGAGCCACCCTTGAGCCCACCAATGCTAGACAAATGCGTTGGGACAGGACTCGGGAGGCACCTCTGTGGTGGCATGCAGATCTTTGTGAAGACAAAGAATAGACAAGATCAAAAGAGGATAGGAAGGCAACCGTCATCACCAAGGAAACCCGCAAGACCCCCAGCAAGATCCATGCTGGGGAAGCCAGCGCGCCACGACAAGACCCTTGCCGGGCTACCTGGCAAGACCCAATGTTGATGGTTTATTGAATCTTGATTGTGGTAATACACATATTCATAGTGTTGATGCCAAAAGATGCAAAGTTGATAATGATAGTGCAACTTATTTGTTGCACCCTCATTTGGGTCATATCGGTGTAAAGCGCATAAAGAAATTCCATAAAGATGGACTTCTGGAATCACTTGATTATGAACCATTTGATGCTTGCAAACCGTGCCTTATGGGCAAGATGACTGAAACTCCGTTCTCCGGAACAATGGAACGAGCTAGTGACTTATTAGAAATAATACATATCGATGTATGTGGTCCAATGAGTGTTGATGCTCGTGGCGGGTATCGTTATTTCCTGACCTTCGCAGATGATTTGAGCATATATGGGTATATCTACTTAATGAAACACAAGTCTGAAACATTTGAAAAGTTCAAAGAATTTCATAGTGAAGTGGAGAATCATCGTAACAAGAAAATAAAGTTTCTACGATCTGATCGTGGAGGAGAATATTTGAGTTACGAGTTTGGCATTCATTTAAAACAATGTGGAACAGTTTCACAGCTCATGTCACCTGGAACACCACAACATAATGGTGTGTCCGAACGTCGTAACCGCACTCTATTGGATATGGTGCGATCTATGATGTCTCTTATCGATTTACCACTGTCGTTTTGGGGTTATGCATTAGAGATAGATGCATTCACGTTAAACAGGGCACCATCAAAATCCGTTGAGACGACGCCTTATGAATTGTGGTTTGGTAAGAAACCAAAGTTGTCGTTTCCTAAAGTTTGGGGCTGCGATGCTTATGTGAAAAAGCTTCAACCTGATAAGCTCGAACCCACATTGGAGAAGTGCGTCTTCATAGGATACCCAAAGGAAATTGTTGGGTACACCTTCTATCACAGATCCGAAGGCAAAATCTTTGTTGCTAAAAATGGATCCTTTCTAGAAAAGGAGTTTCTCTCGAAAGAAGTGAGTGGGAGGAAAGTAGAACTTGATGAGGTAATTGTACCTTCTCCTAAATTGGAAAGTAGTTCATCACAGAAATTAGTTCCAATGATTCCTACACCAATTAGTGAGGAAGCTAATGATGATGATCATGAAACTTCAGATCAAGTTACTACCGAACCTCGTAGGTCAACCAGAGTACGATCTGCACCAGAGTGGTACGGTAATCCTATTTTGGAGGTCATGTTACTAGACCATGATGAAACTACGAACTATGAGGAAGCAATGATGAGCCCAGATTCCGCGAAATGGCTTGAGGCCATGAAATCTGAGATGGGATCCATTTATGAGGACAAAGTGTGGACTTTGGTGGACTTGCCCGATGATCGGCAAGCCATTAAGAATAAATGGATCTTCAAGAGGAAGACGGACGCTGATAGTAGTGTTACTATCTACAAAGCTCGACTTGTCGCAAAAGGTTTTCGACAAGTATAAGGAGTTGACTACGATGAGACTTTCTCACCCGTAGCGATGCTTAAGTCTGTTCGAATCATGTTAGCAATTGCTGCATTTTATGATTATGAAATTTGGCAGATGGGTGTCAAAACTGCATGAATGGATTTCTGGAAGAAGAGTTGCATATGATGCAACCAGAAGATTTTGTTGGTCCAAAGGGTGCTAACAAAGTGTGCAAGCTCCAGCGATCCATTTATAGACTGGTGCAAGCCTCTCGGAGTTAGAATAAACACTTTGATAGTGTGATCAAAGCATATGGTTTTATACAGACTTTTGGAGAAGCCTGTATTTGCAAGAAAGTGAATGGAAGCTCTGTAGCATTTCTAATATTATATGTGGATGACATACTATTGATTGGAAATGATACATAATTTTTGGATAGCAATGAGGGATACTTTAATAAGAGTTTTTCAATGAAAGACCTCAGTGAAGCTGCTTACATATTGGGCATCAAGATCTATAGATATAGATCAAGACGCTTAATAAGATTTTTCAATGAGTAAATACCTTGACAAGTTTTTGAAAGAGTTCAAAATGGATCAGTCAAAGAAGGAGTTCTTGTCTATATTACAAGGTGTAAAGTTGACTAAGACTCAAAGCCCGACCACAGCAGAAAATAGAAAGAGAATGAAAGTCATTCCCTATGCCACAATCATAGGTTCTATAAAGTATGTTGTGCTGTGTACCAGACCTATTGTCCACCTTGCCATGAGTTTGGCAAGGGGCTACAATAGTGATCTAAGAGTAGATCACTGGACAGCGGTCAAAATTATCCTTAGTGAGGACTAAGGAAATGTTTCTCAGTGATGGGGGTGATAAAGAGGTCGTCGTAAAGAGTTACGTCAATGCAAGCTTTTACACTGATCCAGATGACTCTAAGTCTCAATCTGGATACATATTGAAAGTGGGAGCAATTAGCTAGAGTATCTCCATACAGAGCATTGTAGACCTAGAATATTTGCAAAATACATATGGCTCTGAATGTGACAGACCCGTTGACTAAACTTCTCTCATAAGCAAAACATGATCACACCTTAGTAATCTTTGGGTGTTAATCACATAGCAATGTGAACTAGATTATTGACTCTAGTAAACCCTTTGGTTGTTGGTCACATGGCGATGTGAACTATAGGTGTTAATCACATACAGATGTGAACTATTAATGATTGCGAGCTCTCTCTCCTAATCCACTATCTTATTGCAAAGGCTCCAACAGAGCAAAGTTGTACAAAAAGAAGTATGCATATGGTCGGTCCGTAAATCACATGGCTATGTGAACTAGATTATTGACTCTAGTGCAAGTGGGAGACTGAAGGAAATATGCCCTAGAGGCAATAATAAAGTTATTATTTATTTCCTTATTTCATGATAAATGTTTATTATTCATGCTATAATTGTATTAACCTGAAACTTAGTACATGTGTGAATACATAGACAAAACATAGTGTCCCTAATATGCCTCTACTTGACTAGCTTGTTAATCAAAGATGGTTATGTTTCCTAACCATAGACATGTGTTGTCATTTGATGAATGTGATCACATCATTAGGAGAATGATGTGATGGACATGACCCATCCGTTAGCTTAGCATTATGATCGTTACAGTTTCATTGCTACTGCTCTCTTCCTAACTTATACATGTTCCTCAAACTATGAGATTATGCAACTCCCGAATACCGGAGGAACACTTTGTGTGCTACCAAACGTCAAAACATAAATGGGTGATTATAAAGGAGCTCTGCAGGTGTCTCCGAAGGTGTTTGCTGGGTTGGCAAAGGTCGAGATTAGGATTTATCACTCCGTGTTTCGGAGAGGTATCTTCGGGCCCTCTCGGTAATACTCATCACTATATGCCTTGCAAGCATTGTGACTAATGAGTTCGTTAACGAGTAAAAGAGGCTTGCCGGTAACGAGATTGAACTAGGTATGATGATACCGACGATCGAATCTCGGGCAAGTAACATACCGATGACAAAGGGAACAACGTATCTTGTTATGCGGTTTAACCGATAAAGATCTTCGTAGAATATGTAGGAGCCAATATGAGCATCCAGGTTCTGCTATTGGTTATTGACTGGTGATGTGTCTCGGTCATGTCTACATAGTTCTTGAACTCGTAGGTTCCGCACGCTTAACGTTTGATGACGATTTGTATTATGAGTTATGTGATTTGATGACCGAAGTTTGTTCGAAGTCCCGGCTGAGATCAGGGACGTGACGAGGAGTCTCGAAATGGTCGAGAAGTAAAGATCAATATATTGGAAGGCTATATTCGGACATCGAAAAGGTTCCGAGTGATTCGGTATTTTTCGGAGTACCGGAGAGTTACGGGAATTCACCGGGGAAGTAATGGGCCTTATGGGCCATGCGGGAAAGGAGAGAAGGGCCTCAAGGGGTGGCCGCGCGCCCCCCATTGGCTGGTCCGAATTGGACTAGGAGGGGGCGGCGCCCCCTTCCTTCCTTCTCCCCTCTTCCTCCTTCCCTCCTTCTCCTACTAGGAATAGGAAAGAGGAGGGGAATCCTACTTGGACTGGGGAGTCCTAGTAGGATTCCCCACACCTGGCGCTCCCCCCTTGGGCCGGCCACCTATTCCCTCCCCTCCTTTATATACGTGGCCAGGGGGCACCCCATAGACACACAAGTTGATCTTTAGCCGTGTGCGGTGCCCCCCTCCACGGTTTTCCACCTCGGTCATATCGTCGTAGTGCTTAGGCGAAGCCCTGCACCGGTAACTTCATCATCACTGTCACCACGCCATCGTGCTGATGGAACTCTCCCTCAACCTCAGCTGGATCTAGAGTTGGACGTCACCGAGCTGAACGTGTGCAGATCGTGGAGGTGCCATGCGTTCGGTACTTGATTGGTTGGATCGCGAAGACGTTCGACTACATCAACTGCATTACGTAAAGCTTCCGCTTTCGGTCTACGAGGGTACGTGGACACACTCGCCCTTGTTGCTATGCATCACCTAGATAGATCTTGCGTGATCATAGGAAAATTTTGAAATTACTGTGTTCCCCAACACCATGTCCTTCTTCGGTTCGATCGGTGGAGCCTCGATGCAAGAGGACTCAACTTTGTCAATGACGCCTTTCGTATATGCCCCTTTGTCAATGATCAGCATAGTCGAAGGCGTAGATGTGCTAGCCGTGATTCGCAATGGGCACGCTACATCAAAAATGATTCCCAAGCTTTTCACGATGCTGAAATCGGTGAAGGTAGAAATCAAGAAAGAGCATCAAGTGTTGATGGTTAACAAGACCACTAGTTGCAAGAAAAAGGGAAAGGGAAAAAAGGAACTTCAAGAAGAATGGCAAGCAAGTTGTCACTCCCGTGAAGAATCCCAAAGCTAGACCTAAGCCTGAAACTGAGCGCTTCTACTTCAAAGGAAATGGTCACTAGAAGCGGAACTACCCCAAATATTTGGCGGATAAGAAGGATGGAAAAGTGAACAAAGATATATTTGATATACATGTTATTGATGTGTACCTTACTAGTGCTCGTAGTAGCCCCTGGGTATTTGATACATGTCCGGTTGCTAAGATTAGTAACTCGAAACAGGAGTTGCAGAATAAATGGAGACTAGTTGAGGGTGAACTGATGATGTGTGTTGGAAGTGGTTTCAAGATTGATATGATCATCATTCCACACTCCCTATACTTTCGGGATTAGTGTTGAACCTAAATAAATGTTATTTGGTGTTTGCGTTGAGCATGAACAAGATAGGATCATGTTTATTGCAATACGGTTATTCATTTAAGACAGAGAATAATTGTTATTTTGTTTACATGAATAAAACCTTCTATGGTCATACACCCTAATGTTAATGGTTTATTGAATCTCGATCACAGTGATACACATATTCATAATATTGATGCCAAAAGATGCAAAGTTGATAATGATAGTGCAACATACTTGTGGCACTGCCATTTAGGTCATATTGGTGTAAAGCACATGAAGAAACTCCATGCTGATGGGCTTTTGGAATCACTTGATTATGAATCATTTGATACTTGCAAACCATGTCTCATGGCCAAGATGACTAAAACTCCGTTCTCCGGAACAATGGAGTGAGCCAATGACTTATTGGAAATAATACATACCGATGTATGCAGTCCAATGAGTGTTGAGGCTCGCGGCGGGTATCGTTATTTTCTGACCTTCACAGATGATTCGAGCAGATATGGGTATATGTACTTAAGGAAACACAAGTCTAAAACATTTAAAATTTCAAAGAATTTCAGAGTGAAGTGAAGAATCATCATAACAAGAAAATAAAGTTTCTACGATCTGATCGCGGAGGCGAATATTTGAGTTACGAGTTTGGCCTTCATTTAAAACAATGTGGAATAGTTTCACAACTCACGCCACCAGGAACACCACAGCGTAATGGTGTGTGTGAACATCGTAACCATACTTTATAAGATATGGTGCTATCTATGATGTCTCTTACCGATTTACCACTATTGTTTTGGGGTTATGCATTAGAACAACTGCATTCACGTTAAATAGGGCACCGTCTAAATCTGTTGAGATGACACTGTATGAACTGTGGTCTGGCCATAAACCTAAGTTGCCGTTTCTTAAAGTATAGGGTTGTGACACTTATGTCAAAAGGCTTCAGCCTGATAAGCTCGAACCCAAATCGGAGAAGTGCATCTTCATAGGATACCCTAAGGAAACAATTGGGTACACCTTCTACCATCCAAAGGCAAGAACTTTGTTGCCAAGAATGGAACCTTTCTAGAGAAGGGTTTTCTCTTGAAATAAGTGAGTGGGAGGAAAGTAGAACTTGATGAGGTAATTGTACCTTCTCTCAATTTGAAAAGTAGCTCATCCGAGAAATCTGTTCCCGTGATGCCTACACCATCTAGATAGGAAGCTGATGATGATGATCATGAAACTTCATATCAAGTTACTACCAAACCTCGTAGGTCAACCAGAACACGATCGACACCAGAGTTGTACGGTAATCCTGTTCTGGAAGTCATGTTATTAGACCATGGCGAACTTACAAACTATGAAGAAGCTATGATGAGCCTAGATTCCGATAAATGGCTTGAGGCCATGAAATCTGAGATAATGTATGAGAACAAAGTGTGGACTTTGTTGGATTTGCCCGATGATCGGCGACCCATGGAGAATAAATGGATCTTCAAGAAGAAGACTGACGCTGATGGTAATGTTACTGTCTACAAAGCTCGACTAGTCGCAAAAGGTTTTTCGACAAGTTCAAGGGGTTGACTACATGAGACTTTCTCAACCGTAGTGATGCTTAAGTCCATCTGAATCATGTTAGGAATTGCCACATTTTTATGAAATCTAGCAAATGGATGTCAAAACTGCATTCCTTAAATGGATATTTCTTAAAGAAGAGTTGTATATGATGTAACCAGAAGGTTTTGTCAATCCTAAAGGTGCTAACAAAGTGTGCAAGCTCTAGCGATCCATCTATGGACTGGTTCAAGCATCTCGGAGTTGGAATATACGATTTGATGAGGTGATCAAAGCATATGGTTTTATACAGACTTTCAGAAAAGCCTGTATTTACAAGAAAGTGGGTGGGAGCTCTATAGCATTTTTAATATTATATGTGGATGACATATTGTTCATTGGAAATGATATAGAATTTCTGGATAGCATAAAAGGATACTTGAATAAGTATTTTTTAATAAAAGACCTCGGTAAAGCTACTTATGTATTTGGCATCAAGATCTATAGAGATAGATCGAGACGCTTAATAGGACTTCCACAAAGCACACACCTTGACAAGATTTTGAAGGAGTTTAAAATGGATCAGTCAAAGAAGGAGTTCTAGTCAAAATGAATCAGTCAAAGAAGATAGATAAAGAATGAAAGTCATTCTCCATGCCTCAGCCATAGGTTCTATAAAGTATGCCATGTTGTGTACCAAACCTGTTATGTGCCTTGCCATGAGTTTTGGGCAAGGGGGTACAATAGTGATCCAGGAGTAGATCACTGGACAGTGGCCAAAATTATCCTTAGTTACCTAAGAGGACTAAGGAAATGTTTCTCGGTTATGAGGTGATAAAGAGTTCATCGTAAAGAGTTACGTCGATGCAAGCTTTGACACTGACCTACATAAATCTAAGTGTCAATCTAGATACATATTGAACGTGGGAGCAATTAGCTAGAGTAGCTCCATGCATAGCATTGTAGACATAGAAATTTGCAAAAATACATACGGATCTGAATCTGGCAGACCCGTTGACTAAATTTCTCTCACAGGCAAAACATGATCACGCCTTAGTATTCTTTGGGTGTTAATCACATAGCGATGTGAACTAGATTATTAACTCTAGAAAACCCTTCGGGTGTTGGTCACATGGCGATGTGAACTATGGGTGTTAATCACATAAAGATGTGAACTATTGGTGTTAAATCACATGGCGATGTGAACTAGATTATTGACTCTAGTGAAAGGGGGAGACTGAAGGAAATATGCCCTAGAGGAAATAATGAAGTTGTTATTTTATATTTCCTTATTTCATGATAAATGTTTATTATTCATGCTAGAATTGTATTATTCGGAAACTTGATACATGTGTGGATACATAGACAAAACACCGTGTCCCTAGTAAGCCTCTACTAGACTAGCTCGTTAATCAAAGATGGTTAAGTTTCCTAACCATAGACATGTGTTGTCATTTGATGAACGGGATCACATCATTAGGATAATGATGTGATGGACAAGACCCATCCGTTAGCATAGCATATTGATCGTTAAGTTTTATTGCTATTGCTTTCTTCATGTCAAATACATATTCCTTCAACTATGAGATTATGCAACTCCCGGATACTGAAGGAATGCCTTGTTGTTGGGAAATGTAGCATGCAATTTCAAAAAAAATCCTACGCTCATGCAAGATGTATCTAGGAGAAGCATAGCAATGAGAGGGGGAGAGTGTGTCCACGTACCCTCGTAGACCGAAAGCGGAAGTGTTTGCTTAACACGGTCGATGTAGTCGAATATCTTCTCGTTCCGACCTATCAAGTACCGAACGTACGGCACCTCCGAGTACTGCACACGTTCAGCGCGACAACGTCCCTCGAGATTTTGATCCCGCAGAGGGCCGAGGAAGTAGATGAGTTCCGTCAGAACGGCAGCATGGTGACGGTGAAGGTGATGTGATCCGTGCAGGGCTTCGCCTAAGCATTGCGAAAATATGACCGGAGGCGTAAACTGTGGAGCGGGGCGCCACATACGGCTTGGAACAATTGTGTTCTAGGCGGCCCCTCCCCACGTATATAAAGGAGGGAGGGGGAGGGAGCCAGCCCTAGGTGCGCCTAAGTAGGAGGAATCCTACTTGGGCTCCTAGTTGGATCCCCCTCCCCCCTTTCCTTTTACCGGAGGGGGGACAGAGGGGAAGAGAGAGGGGGAGAAGGAAAGAGGGGGACGTCGGCCCCTCCCCTAATCCTATTCAGCCTCCTTCCCTGGTGGGGGGCACGTCACCCCTTGTGGGCTGGTGCGCCTCCCTCCTATGGCCCATATATTCCCCCGGGGGGGTCCGGTAACCCCCCCCCCCCCCCGGTACTCCGATATGTACCCGATACATTCTGAAACACTTCCGGTGTCCGAATACTATCATCCAATATATCAATCTTTACCTCTCGACCATTGATACGTCTCCAACGTATCTATAATTTTTGATTGTTCCATGCTATTATATTACCCCTTTTGGATGTTTATGGGCTTTATTTTACACATTTATATCATTTTTGGGACTAACCTACTAACCGGAGGCCCAGCCCATATTGCTGTTTTTTTGCCTATTTCAGTATTTCAAAGAAAAGGAATATCAAACGGAGTCCAAACGGAATGAACCCTTCAGGAGCGTGATTTTTGGAACGAACGTGATCCAGAGGACTTGGAGTGCTAGTCAAGAAGCAGCCGAGGCAGCCACGAGATAGGAGGGCCCCTCGGGTGGCCACCGACGTACTTCTTCCTCCTATATATACCTACGTACCCCAAAAACATCCAGGAGCACCACGAAACACAATTTCCACCGCCGTAACCTTCTGTATCCGCGAGATCCCATCTTGGAGCCTCGCCGGCACTCTGCCGGAGGGGGAATCGACCATGGAGGGCCTCTACATCAACATCCTTGCCCCTCCGATGAGTTGTGAGTAGTTTACCACAGACCTACGGGTCCATAGTTATTAGCTAGATGGCTTCTTCTCTCTTTTTGGATCTCAATACAATGTTCTCCCCCTCTCTTGTGGAGATCTATTTGATGTAAACTCTTTTTGCGGTGTGTTTGTCGAGATCCGATGAATTGTGGGTTTATGATCAAGTTTATCTATGAATAATATTTGAATCATCTCTGAATTCTTTTATGTATGATTGAGTTATCTTTGCAAGTCTCTTCGAATTATCAGTTTGGTTTGGCCTACTAGATTGATGTTTCTTGCCATGGGAGAAGTGCTTAGCTTTGGGTTCAATCTTGCGGTGTCCTTACCCGGATGTAAAGGGTTGCAAGGCACGTATTGTATTGTTGCCATCGAGGATAACAAGATGGGGTTTATATCATATTGCTTGAGTTTATCCCTCTACATCATGTCATCTTGCTTAATGTGTCACTCTGTTCTTATGAACTTAATACTCTAGATGCAGGCAGGAGTCGGTCGTTGTGTGGAGTAATAGTAGTAGATGCAGGCAGGAGTCGGTTTACTTGTTATGGACGTGATGCCTATATACATGATCATGCCTAGATAGTCTCATAACTATGCGCTTTTCTATCGATTGCTCGACAGTAATTTGTTCACCCACCGTAATACTTATGCTATCTTGAGAGAAGCCTCTAGTGAAACCTATGGCCCCCGGGTCTATCTCTTATCATTTTTGCTTTCAATCTACTTTTATTTGCATCTTTACTTTTTGCATCTATATTATAAAATACCAAAAATATATTTATCTTATTATACTATCTTTATCAGATCTCACTTTCGCAAGTGGATGTGAAGGGATTGACTACCCCTTTATTGCGTTGGTTGCGAGTTCTTAGTTTGTTTGTGTAGGTGCGTGGGACTTTTGAGGAGCCTCCTACTGGATTGATACCTTGGTTCTCAAAACCTAAGGGAAATACTTACGCTACTATTGCTGCATCACCCTCTCCTCTTCGAGGAAAACCAACGCAAGCTCAAGACATAGCAAGAAGGATTTCTGGCGCCGTTGCTGGGGAGGTCTTCGCTCAAGTCAAGACATACCCAGTACCCATCACAAACCCATCTCCCTCGCATTTACATTATTTGCCATTTGCCTCTCGTTTTCCTCTCCCCCACTTCACCCTTGCCGTTTTATTTGCCCTCTCTTTCCCAATCTCCTCCTCTCTTTTCGCTTGCCTTTTTTTCGTTTGCCGTTTGTGAACTCATTTGCCTTGTCATTATGTCTAGTTCCTTGTCCGCTCTTATGTCTCCCGAGTTTGAAGTTCTTCACTTCAAGCAAAGGCAAGGAGAAAACTTAAAAGATGCTTGGTATAGGATGATGGAATCTTATCGCAAGTGCACCATAGAGGTGAACTTTAGAATTCTTCTTCGTAATTTTTATGTTGGGTTAAATATGACGCATAGACAACTCTTGGATTGCATTGCCAAGGGAAATTTCATTGAGATTGATCCCAGTATGGCGCATGAAATTATAGAGGGAATAGTGGGAACACTACCTCAAAAGGGAGGATCACATCCTACCCAAGAAGAGACCCAAGTGTTTGGAAAGATTTGCGAAGTAACAAAAATTTTACAAAAGTCTCTTGAGCCTCTTAAAAGTGTTAGCGGAAATCTTCACCGCATGAATATTGTTGGGGATATTACCACTAGGTGTAAACCGGCCAAGTTTGGGCCGGGTTAGCTCTGCTAGTGATGTAGTCATGGAAAGGCCCAAGGCCTATAGTCGGTTTAGAACTTATAGCCGTAAACCGGCCTAATGTATGACTTGTATTGTAAGTTAGGAATAGGGAGATACCAACCGGGATACGAGTATGAACCGGTTGGGACTCTGCAAACCGACGGGCGTCACTCGTGTATATAAGGGGACGACCCGGCGGCGGTTCAGAACGGACAACCACAACTCGAGCCTAGGCGAAGCTTATTTGCTCCCTAGCCATCGAAACCACATCAATTCCATCACAACTAGACGTAGGCTTTTACCTTCATCGAAGGGGCCGAACTAGTATAAATCCCTGTGTCTTTGTGTCCGCTTTAACCCCTTCAAGTAAACCCGTTGCGATGGCTCCACGACTAAGTCCTTACGCTAGGACATCTGCCGTGACAAATCCACGACAGTTGGCGCCCACCGTGGGGCTATCGCACGATGGTTTGGCGATCTTGGAGGGCAAGCTCAAAGGACTCGAAGGCTACGTCGTGGGCCGGATGACCAAGAGTCGTCGTGGCCGGATCTACATCGACAATGCTGGATGGGGTCCCGAGGCCGATTCAATCGAGTATGGATACCGGGTCCCCTTCGGCGGCATACACGTCTTCATCGGCAAGATCGGAGGGCCTGAGCCGGACATCTGCACCGACCTCGTCGAGACGGCTCAGCCGCACAACCAGCCCGGGCTAAACCGGCTGTGAAGCATGTCTTCGTTAGGGCTACCCATGGAGGGAGTATGATGCGGTTCGAGTGCGTATGGCGAGACCGTCGTTTACTCGGCGATGAATCTTCAGCAGAGAGACCGAGTCATTGTACCAGATTGCGGGATGGTATGATCGAGGATGTTCGATGGTGACGATATTCGGACCCCCAAGCCGCCTAAACCGGATCGGTGTATTCATGGCGGTACTCGGGCGCAAACCTCTCTTCAACCGCAGCAGCAATGCTTTCCGGTTCAGCCTGCGATAGCGAGGCGAGGTTTCCGCGCCCGCCGGTTCAAGTTTTGTCAGACCTGTTTGATGCGCTAGCAGCGCTCATGGCGGAGGATAACCCGGCAGATCAGGAGGCCCATAACGCAGAAATTGCGAAGGTGAAAGAGCAGATCACGCAAGCCAAAGCGGATCTAGCGGCGGAGAAGGAGCGCATGGCCGCAGAGCGGGCCGCTTTGGATGCACAGGCTTACAAACTCATGCTCGACCAGAACGCGTCGCAGGAGGTGTTAAAGCGGAAGTACAGATCGCGTCGCCATCGAGGCTCGACCTAGAAACCTCTTCGAACCCGGGCGGACCCGATAACCGCCCCAAAGCCAGGAGGTAAACCGGATTGAGGCACCAGGAGCGGGAGCGACGGTCCAACCACGCTGATGGAGCCCCGCAGCAGAATCTGATGATTCCTCCGCCGTCTGAGCGCCCGGGCCATTACTCTAACCCTATGGACAACTTTGGTTGCGGCTGCCGCACGATTGAGGCGATCGATCGAAGGAGATTCCCCACAAGCGGTTGAAACACGCCGGGTTAAGGAGCTTCTCGGACTGCACTAATCCAAAGAGAAGCATATTCATACAGCCGCGATCGGATTCACTCTCGCCCGTCAAGCGGAGCTACAGCGGCGCATGGATGAACCGCCCTATCAAATGTAACGCTGGACCGTGAAGCGGCCCGAGGCAATAACCCGATAGGCGGCGCTTCGTAATGCTCCGGAGGTGGTGGATCGGGCCCGCACGCAGGAGGCGAGTTAGCAGCCTGGGGTGATGCGGGTCAACACACGCCGGTTCGCCCTACCTCCTTCACCGGACCAGGAGTCACCTCCGCTTTGGGAGTGCCCTGTTTAATCCCCGCTTTGCGCAATGTGCGTCTGCCTAAGGATTTTAAAGGCCCGCGTAAGGTGCCAAATTACACTGCAGATCTATCCCCTGAGGCGTGGGTTGAGAGTTATGAGATGGCCATGGAGATGCTAGATGTTGATGAAGCAGCATGTGCAAAGTACTTCACTATGATGATGGAGGGCACAGCCCGTACTTGGTTGAAAAGCTTGCCGCCCAATTCTATCAGTTCATGGGGTCAGTTACGGGCCCAGTTTATCCAGAATTTCAAGGATACATGTAAACAGCCAAAGTCTATAGTGGACCTGGCGGCTTGCGTTCAGGAAGAAGGGGAGTCAACAACCCGCTGGGTACGCCGTGTGTCTGAGATTTTACACTCCTCTGACCGGATCAATGCTGACTCGGCGATCATCACACTGGAAAGCAACTGCCGGTTTGAGCCTCTGAAACTGAAGCTGGGACGTATGAAGCGGTTACTGCAATGATCTGAGAACCCTCATGACCGCTTTGGTAAAATATGCCGATTCGAGCAGTACCAAGGATCCAAGCGGATGATGACAAAGCGAGGAAGGAAAGAAGAATGGCAACTCAAGCAGCAGCATTTCAAACCGCAAGTCATGGAACGGGGCAAGCGCAAGGCTGAGGGTAATCCGGTTTCGTAGCCAACACTAATGCGCAGATGAGGGCGCCGGCGCAGAGGCAAGGCGAATCGGGGCCCAAATGCTGGTGCAAACCGTTTGAACTACTTGTTGAATCAGCCTTGTCCCAAGCACGAACGAAGGAATCCCCATCGAATCATCTTTGGAAAGATTGTTATATTATGCAAGAGTTTAAAAATTCGATGCTTTCCGATATGACCAGGGATCGGTGGTGGTGCGGATCCGGTTTTCATGGGCGGGTCAGGACGGAGCTTCGGTTGAGGCACAACCAGGCAATTTCAACAACCGAGTAATCAAGGTAGCCAGCAGCAGCAGAAGCAGTCGAGCTATCGAGCCAGCCAAAGCGGTTGAATGGCGGGCGGTATCATGTTTTCACAACCAGTTTGGACAAGCGGGATCGGAAGCTTCACAAACGGGCAGTAAATTCTGTTGAACCGGCTTTGCCACGGTATTTGCGTTGGTCAGAGCAGCCTATCGTATGGAGCAGGGAGGACCATCCCCCCCGGGGTGATAATCCGGGTCAGCTGGCTTTGGTGGTAGACCCCCAAGTTGGGGGCTATAAGTTTACTAAGGTCCTTATGGATGGAGGAAGCAGTATCAATATATTGTATTATGACACTTTCCGTCGCATGGGTCTCACAGATAAAGATCTCAGACCATCCAATACGGTGTTCCATGGTGTAGTGCCAGGCAAATCTGCTTATCCTATTGGCAAGATAGCCTTGGATGTGGCCTTTGGGGATGAGCATGATTCCTGGTCTGAAAAGCTAACCTTTGAAGTGGTAAAAATCCGGAGCCCATATCACGCCTTGTTTGGACGGCCGGCTTATGCTAAGTTCATGGCACGACCTTGTTATATCTACTTGCAGCTCAAAATGCCGGGTTACAAAGGAACGATAACGGTGCATGGAAGCCGCCGAGTCGCTTTGGAATGTGAGGAAGGAGATGCAGCTTATGCAGAGGCGGTCTTGTGCCACGAGGAGTTGAAATTCTATAAGGACAATGTTGATCCGGCAGATATGACCCCTTTGAAGAAACCCACTACAGAGCATGAATCGGATCTGAAGTTTAAATCGGCAGCTGAGACCAAGCTTGTTGACTTTGTGCCAGGCGATTCGTCCAAGCAGTTCACTATCAGTGCCAACCTGGATCCTAAATAGGAAAGCGCGCTCATCGAGTTCATCCGTGAGAACCGGGACATCTTTGCATGGAAGCCATCTGACATGCCAGGTGTACCGAGGGAACTCGCTGAGCACACACTTAATGTGGATCCTAAGTATAAACCGGTGAAACAGTTCCTCCGCCGGTTTAATGAAGAAAGACGCAAGGCTATTGGGGAAGAAGTAGCCAGGCTTCTGGCAGCTGGCTTTATCATCGAGGTGTTTCATCCAGAGTGGCTTGCTAATCCGGTGCTGGTCCTTAAGAAAAACGGCACCTGGCGTATGTGTGTGGATTACACAGATCTTAACAAGGCTTGTCCAGCAGATCCTTTTGCTCTCCCCCGCATTGACCAGATTATTGATGCCACGGCAGGGTGTGAGCGGTTAAGCTTTTTGGACGCATACTCTGGATATCATCAGATCAAGATGGCAGTTAAGGACCAGGAGAAAACGGCGTTTATAACTCCCTTTGGAGCCTTCTGCTATGTGTCTATGCCTTTTGGGCTCAAGAGCGCAAGCTACTTATCGTGGTGTGTACTGAATTGCTTGCATACAGATCGGCCGCAATGTGCATGCTTATGTGGATGACATTGTGGTGAAATCAAGACGAAGGAGACGCTGGTGGGCGATTTGAGGAGACCTTCGACAACCTCGCATTTATAAGATGATGCTTAATCCGGCCAAGTGTGTTTTTGGTGTTCCGGCTGGCAAGTTATTGGGGTTCCTGGTGTCTAACAGGGGAATCGAGGCCAATCCGGAGAAAATTAAGGCGATCACCTCCTTGGCTAAACCGAAGTGTATCAACGATGTTCAACGCTTGGCGGGCCGGATTGCGGCATTGAGCCGGTTTATCAGCCGCCTCGGAGAAGGCTATTCCTTTATACCGAATCTTTGAGGAAGGAAGATCATTTAAATGCGAGTCCATTCGACGAAAGCTTTCGAGGACCTAAAGCGGCAATTGGCCAACCCGCCTGTCCTTGCGGCTCCGGTCGACAAGGAACCGCTGTTGTTATATGTAGCAGCCAATGCACGAGCGGTGAGCGTAGCCATTGTGGTAAGCGCAAGGAGGCGGAAAGGAATATCCGGTTCAACGGCGGTTTATTATATCGATGAGTACTTATTGAGTCCAAGCAGAGGTATCCGCATTGGCGAAGCTAGTCTATGGTGTTTTATGGCGGTAGGAAGCTGAAACAGTATTTCCAAGGGCATCCTATTACAGTGGTTAGTTCCGCTCCTTTGGGTGATATCATACAAAACAGGGAAGCGACTGGCCGGATTGCCAAATGGGCCATTGAACTTGGGCCACATGGGCTCAAGTATACACCGCGCACAGCTATGAAACCACAAGCACTTGTTGATTTCATTAATGATTGGACGGAGTTACAAGCGCCAGAGGAGAAGCCGGATCATACGTACTGGACTATCCACTTCGACGGATCCAGGCAGTTGGAAGGCTCGGGGGCTGGAGTCGTGTTAACTTCCCCGCGAGGTGATAAGTTTTGTTACGTTCTCCGTCTAATGTTCCCTTGTACTAATAATGCAGCTGAGTACGAAGCCTTGCTCCATGGTCTCCGGATGGCTAAGGAGATGAATTTAAGCCGGGTTAAGTGCTTGATGACTCGGACACGGTGGCTCGGCAAGTATCCGCACTTGGGATTCTAAGGACCCCTCATGGCTGCATATCGACGAGAGGTGGATAACATTGCAGGTGCTTCAAGGGATATCAAGTGGATCATGTGGATCGCCGAAGAACGGCGCGCGACGCTTTAAGCCGTTTGGGTTCTCGGCAGAAACCGGTTCCCCTAATGTCTTCCTCGACATCTTGCACAACCCGTCGGTTCAGCTCCACGGTGAAGCGGATTTGGCAATTCCCGACCGGAGGCCCGGTTGGTGGCAGCATTACATGCTATTCGGATTGACGGTGCCTTATCTTGCATATATGACTCGAGGAGAATTGCCGACGATGAGGTTCGGCGCCAGCAGTAATCCGCGCCCAAGTCTATGACGATTATTAATGGTGAGTTGCATCATTGCGGTGTTTGTATGCTTCAACGCTGTGTTTCCCCGAGGAAGGTTGCGAAATTTTACGAGAAATCCATGAAGGGATTGTGGGCATCATGCGGTTCAAAGTCCCTGGTGGCGAAGGCATTCCGTCATGGATTTTACTGGTTAACTGCTCATGCTGATGCAGAGGACTTGGTCAAACGATGCGATAGGTGTCAGAAATTCTCCAGACGTGCCCATGTACCGGCACAAGAGTTGAGGATGATCCCAATAACGTGGCCGTTTGCAACATGGGGGCTGGATATGGTCGGGCCTTTTAAGCGATCCAAAGATAAGAAGACCCACCTGTTAGTGGCAGTGGACAAGTTCACCAAGTGGGTTGAAGCGAACACAGCCGATAAGTGTGATGCAGCAACAATGTGCGCTTCATCAAAAGGTGATTTTCGGTTTGGCTTTCCACAAGATCATTCTTCGACAATGGCACTAATCTGTCCAAGGAGCTATGAAAGAATTACGTGAACGTGAGCATATCCGACTTGATGTATCATCAGTGGCGCACCCCCAGTCCAACGGGCAAGCAGAGCGTGCTAATCAGGAAATCTTGCGAGGTATCAAACCACGGCTTCGGTTCCATTGCGAGAGAACACCGTGGTGCTGGGTTGAAGAGCTCCCATCGGTACTATGGAGTATCAATACTACGCCAAACCGGTCTCGGTTACACGCCTTTCTTCATGGTTTATGGAGCGAAGCAGTTCTCCCGGTGATATCCGCACGATTCGCCCGTGTAGCGGCTTATGTTGAAGCGGACAATGAAGCGGCACGACAGATGCTTTGGACCCACCGATGAGGAGCGTGATATGGCAGCCGCTCGATTCGGCGATTTACCAAAAAGATCTTCGTCGTTATCACGATCGCCGGGTTAAAACCAGAGCCTTTCAGAAGGAGATTTGGTGCTTCGCCTCATCCAAGACCGAACAGATATGCACAAGCTATCCTCGCTTTGGGAAGGACCCTTTGTGGTCGACAAGAATCGCACAACGGTTCCTACTATCTGGTTGATATTCGAGAGCATAAAGACTCACGTACATCGAGGAGGAGACCAACAGCCGTGGAATATAGCTCATCTTCGACCTTACTACACATGAGTCATCGGCTCGGTTTATGTACATAGCATAACAATGTATATATTATCTTCGATATAATAAAATCAGGGCCCCACCAAAGCGGGTCTCTGTCTTTCTTTTCATGCGTGGTTACATGGAGTGTTTCTGTTTTTAAAGCGGCCTCCGGTTTACCCCTTGACAGTTATATTTATCACTTGGGGGCTTGGTCGTGTCCGAACCAATGCAACACCTCTTGATAGGCGAAAGCCACCAAATCATTTGGGGACACGGTCACGTCTGAACCGGTCACGCCTCTTGGTCGGCCAATAGGGCCAGCGCCACTTGGGGGCTTGGTCGAACCCGAACCAATGTCACGCCACTTGGCCGGCGTACTCGCCAAGAGTCTTTTGGGGACCTGGCTGACTAGCACCATCGCTACGCCTTCGGGGGGCTTGGTTGCGTCTGACCATGGTAATGCCATCTGACCAGCTCCATGAAGCTTTACTTTTGCAAAGAGTTATTGCCTTTGTTGCCATATTTGGTGTTCAATTTTGTTGCGCTTTTTAAAACCCGATTTAATATTTTTATCCGGTTTAGTATCGAGACTAAACCGACAGACACGGTTTGATATTACACCGAAGTTTTTCTCTTTCCGGTTTACCTTTTTTCCGGTTCATCCTTATGGAGAAACATGGGGGCTTGTGCTGATTCAGCACGCCTATGTGGGGGTTATTGTTTCCCCAGACGGTTATGGGTTTTAACAAAAAAGCCTCCGCTTCAAGATTGGCTACGCTAGCTTTATGCCCGGATATGGCAGGTATTTGTATCACATACTAATTGATTTTCAATACATAAGATATATTGGATGCCATAAACCGTCGGCGGTATCACCGCCGCCGGGTTCAATCTTTTGGTTGCGGGGAGTATGACTTAAACAAAAGTTTGCTCGATCTTGCCAAGGCATACCCGCACAACAAAGTTTTGACTAAGATTATTACAAGGCAACACGATTGCCCAAATGATCATTGTTTTCTAAACCGCCACGGTTCACGATCGTTCTTCATCCTCCGCCGCTTGAAGATCCTCCTCTCTACCCATTGGCCGGAAATCCACGAAGTCCATCGATGCCCATCGGCGCTTGAAAACAGCTTCCTCATGAATCAAAGACGACGGCTCAATGTCAGGAGCGTAAGTGTGCTTACGGATTGGAGGGATCAAGTTTTCCGGTTCAAGAGTTGGAGCGGACACACGCTTGTTCTGATCATTGTATTGGGCTTGATAGTGCTCCAAATCGGCTTCTTCCGCCAATTGACAAGCAAGCGGGCGATCGCACGGTTTATTTCACGCAAGTCCTCTTCACTAAAGTCCGAGCCGCCTTCCTTCACACCGGGATAGCCCTCGAGCTGCTTCCACGGGATCAAAATCGCACCTGTGCTTTGGCCGGATCAAGGCGCTGATGGCTCCGGTTCGTCAAAGCAGATTTCTTCACCTCTTCAATCCGGGAAGGAAGGATGGAAAGCCGTTCAAGGTGTCTTGGATCGGGGGCGGTGCTGGGTTATTATATGACATTGTGGTAATGACGCTACTGGTTCCGTATATAGCTGCTCCACTAAAGTGTAGACAGCTTTCGGTTTCTTCCGCACGTCATTACCCAAGTGCCCAACGCGTGCTCGCATATAATGACAGGATATTTTAAACCGGAATGGTGGGGCAACAGAAAAGCATATCACACTTATTAACAGGAACTTATCAAGATGGCTGCCGTCATAGAATGCACTTGCCGCTTCACGGTGTCGATCATCCACCACCGGTTTAAGGGCAGCTTGATTCTCGCACGCTTAAGCAAATTGGCCTTTTCGGTGGCCCGCACCGCTGCTCCTTCTTCCTATTCTCCTTCATTTGTTCCGCAGCAGTCAAAGCCTTTGGTTAGCTCTTTCTTGGCTTTATGCATCTCGGCTTTCTTTGGTTTTCAATGCCACTTTGAATCGGCAATCCGATCGTCCTTGATTTTCACCTCACTCACTGCGCATGGACGAGATGATCAGCCAACAGTTCGATTCAAGTCTCAACCACACAACATAGTTATATGCTTGACACTTGGGGCTAATGTACCTTCATTTTTTCTACTACTGATACAAGGCAAAGTCCCAAGTTCAATACAATTATTCAACTCGGCACTTGGGGGCTAATGGCTATTTGATTCTATTAAAGGAAGTTTTTGGAGTGCCGGTTTACGTATGCATATTTCAAACCGGCCCTGGTGGTTATGAGGGAAGATTGCAAGTCTATCAATGAAAGTTATCAAGTACCAGTTTGATCAAAGATTGCAAACCGGCCCTTGGGGGCTACAAGGATTACTATATTGGTGATGAGGAAAGGAGTGTTACCTCAAACTTATCTCTCATCGGTTTCACCAAGCCGCTTCATAATCACTCTTTGTCAGAAGCCGGTTTAGATATCCGGAATGGAGATCTTGGCGCTCATAGCGCATATGTTTCAGCTCTACATTCCACTTTCCTTTGTTAAAAGTGGAAGAGTCCTCTTCACAAGATGCGGGTTAGAGTGGCAGCATTCCCCGGGTCAGAGTGGCCCGTTCCAGTGATTACAACGTCGTCATCTTTCGATTCGACGGATCGTGTGGGCACACCTGTTTCAGCTGGACTATGAGGATCTTCAAACCGGACGGAACGGGCGGCCGGATCAACAGACATTGAAACAGTCGCAGGCCTCTCCTCCGGAATCACATCTTCTTGAACCGGGGGATCACTCGGAATGTCTTCAAAAGCAACATTTTCATGATCCGGCGCCTGCTCATGATCTGAAGCGGCAGCCTCTTCAGCTGTTTTCTCCAAGCGAGCTTTCTTGCTGGGTTTCGGTTTGGTCCTGAAGAAACAAAAAGATTCAGAAATAAGGCACATACATTACAGAAGAAATTAACAAACATGTGGTCATATTGACTTACCCGACAGCTATCTTCAGTGGTGGTAGTGGTCGAGTGGTGACGATTCGCCAGATGATGAATGAGAGGTGACCTGATAATCGGAGTCGGACGGATTAAGAGGTTGACGGAATAAAGCCGCTTTGGAATTTAAGGTAATAAAATGGTTGGAAACCTCGGTGCGGCGCTTTCGAGCCGGGCTGTTTGGTAAACCGGCAGAGGTAACTACCTGTCCGCTGTGTCGGGTTGTCTTGGCGGGCCTCGTCTCTGCTGTGTCTTCATAAGAAGTTTGGGATCCAAGTGAGCAAGAGGGTGAGAAAAGTTAACTTTCCGGTTTGCCGTGCAAATTTTGGTGAAGGTAAGTTTGTTGAATCGGAGAGAGAATGGTTACCTCGGCAAATCCAGCGTTCTTTGGCTTCAGCCCGTCATCGACAAGCATCGTCATCAATAAGACGTGTAAAAACAAGCCAAGAGAATCAAGTTCGGATTACCCACATCATCATCGATGGCGGATCGAGACGGCCGTGGTTTTCCTCTTGTGGGCGGATTTCTTGACAACTTTTGTTTTGGGCCGGTTTTGCCGCCCAGCCTTGTCCGCTTTATCTTGAGAGAGTTTCTTGCTCCAAAACGGATCGTCACCCTGGATCGGAAATAATTGAGAATTGGAAGTATGAAAGTAATGGTAATATTTAATGATGGCACAGTCAGAGACTTACCGCAGGAGGTGCGTTGAAGGTGCAGTAAGGAGCCAAGCCGGTTTGGGCACAAAGGTGCTCCGGTTCATTCAACATCTTCCTCACCGAATCTGTGACTTCATCTTCAGACAATTCTAGTTTGGTGTGTCGGAGTGGGTCATCGACACTGCCGGTATACTGGCACATCAAACCGGAACGCCGGCTCAGAGGCAATATGCCCCAAGATAACCAGCGCGTGCGGATCGATCCAGTCAAACCGTTGGCCATAAAGGCCCGGAGCTTGATAGTTGGGGAGCGTATCGCTTCTCTCTTTGGCGATCATCGTTGAAAGGGATGTGTGTTGCTGAGCCGCTCGGCGAAAAACCGTGTAAAGGATTTTCACCTTCGAGGAGGTGTCTTTGCAGAGAACCAAGTTGCGCTCCACTCTTTGGGATGAGAGTGAGCTTGACGTGGGATAAGTGATCTCTTTCCTCTTCGGATAGCCATACCGCCCAGATTCATATTAGGGGCCATCGGTGAATTCGGTGCGGCGGTTTAGGTGGAAAAGATCCCTGAATAGTTCAACAAAGGGTTCCTCTTGCGATATGCTTCGACAAAGACTTGAAAATGGCACAGGTTGGTAACAGAAATTGGGGCCGATATCTTGAGGACGGAGTTGGAAATTGGCCATCACGTCCGATAAAATTTTGACCCGGCGGTTTGAAACCCCGAACAAGTGATCCGCGAAAACCACAACTTCTCCTTCCTGAGGGGTAGGAGGACATTCCTCTCCAGGAACCCTCCAATGGATTGTGTTTTGATCATCTAAAGCGCCGATTCATACCAGTTCCTTCAACTGTGTCTCGGAGACGCGGGAAGGAACCCAGTTGCATTCGTACACCTGTTTGGCCATCATGAGGTCTACAAGGAGAAGAATCCGGTTTAAGAAAGTACTCATTACAGAGTAATTGATCTAAGTTATGATAAACCGGAGGAGGTTCCGACGAATCAGTTTGATATGATATGATGTCAGATATATGTTGGCGGTTCAACACGGGGACTAATGGTGTGTCGATGCCGGTTTAGCAATTTTTGATACTATGGTGAGTTAAACCGCCTAATCTTGGCTTCAAAGGAAATGGACAGAAACAGGTTTCACAAGAGTTCATGTTTATTATGGATCAAACGCGAGTTTTCAGAAAACAGGAAAAGCGTCGCGAAAGTAAAGAAGAAACAGGGATGCACCATAAGATATATATATATATGCAGAAGATCTATAGGATTCAGATAAGAAAGTGCGGCGGATAAGCAGGAGTCTTCGTTTGGTACAGAACAGGATTCATAGCATGGTTCAAAAGTTAGAAAGGTGCGAGCATACGAAGAACGTGGTATGAAGCTTGAACCCTAGAAACAGATCTAAGATAACGAACAGACTGAAGAAGGGTAAGAGATTTACCGGAAACGGAGGAGATGCGGAGAAAGACGCAGTATTCTGGTCCGAACAGGTTGATGCAGCGGCCAAGGTCGAAGCAGACGTTGATGGTGACGACGGAGCTCCAAAGGCAGCGGCGCGAGGAAGAAGAAGAGGAAGCGAAGGGAGAAAACAGAATGACCCTTCGGTCCTATTTATAAGGCAGTAAAACTAGGTCAAGCGCGTGAATCCAGGGACAGTCATTAAAGAAGGCGTTATAAAAGATAAACTTCAAGATGACGTCATGCCGGTTTACAGTGACCAGAAGCAATGATGTCATGCCGGTTTACAGTGATCAGAAGCGATGACGACGTGACAATTTATTACACAAAGAAGATATCCAAGATGCAGGTTTTATGAAGGATTGACATGAACCAGTTCAAATCAATCTGGGGCCTAATGTTGGGGATATTACCACTAGGTGTAAACCGGCCAAGTTTGGGCCGGGTTAGCTCTGCTAGTGATGTAGTCATGGAAAGGCCCAAGGCCTATAGTCGGTTTAGAACTTATAGCCGTAAACCGGCCTAATGTATGACTTGTATTGTAAGTTAGAATAGGAGATACCAACCGGGATACGAGTATGAACCGGTTGGGACTCTATAAACCGACAGGCGCCACTGTATATAAGGGGCGACCGGCGGCGGTTCGAAACTGACAACCACAACTCGAGCCTAGGCGGCTTATTTGCTCCCTAGCCATCGAAACCACATCAATTCCATCACAACTAGACGTAGGCTTTTACCTTCATCGAAGGGGCCGAACTAGTATAAATCCCTGTGTCTTTGTGTCCGCTTTAACCCCTTCAAGTAAACCCGTTGCGATGGCTCCACGACTAAGTCCTTACGCTAGGACATCTGCCGTGACAAATCCACGACAAATATGTTGATTACTCTTTGCAATAAGCGGTTGGATTCTTTAGATCTAAAAATTTCCGAGTATGAAGGGAAGCGGAAAGAACCTCCCGGATTCAAGCATGACTCCGCTAAAAAACTGAAAATTAAAGATGGCACTCCTTAGATCTATCTTCGCTTTTATGCCTAGCTAGGGGCGTTAAATGATAGCGCTAGTTGGGAGGCAACCCAATTTTTCTTTTTTCTTTTTCTTTTTGCTCCTGTTTAGTAATAAATCTTGCATCTACCTTATGTTTAGATGTGTTTTTATCTTTTAATTAGTGTTTGTGCCAAGTAGAACCTATAGGATAACCTACGATGATAGTTGATTTGATTCTGCTGAAAAACAGAAACTTTGCACGCACAAATATAATTCTGTTAAATCACAGGAACGTGAGTTTGCGTTGATTATTTTTTCTGCTGTTCAATAAACAAATTGTCCAGGACTTACTATTTTCGTAGGATTTTTAGAGTTCCAGAAGTTTGCGTTAGTTACAGATTGCTACAGACTGTTCTGTTTTTGACAGATTGTATTTTTCGTGTGTTGTTTGCTTATTTCAATGCATCTATGGCTACTAAATTAGTTTATAAACCATAAATAAGTTGGAGTACAGTAGGTTTAACACCAAATTAAATAAAGAATGAGTTCATTGCAGTACCTTATGTGGTGGTTTTGTTTTCTTTCACTAACGGAGCTTATAAGATTTCCTGTTGAGTTTTGTGTTGTGAAGTTTTCAAGTTTTGGGTAAAGCTTTTATAGACTATGGAATAAAGGGTGGCAAGAGCCTAAGCTTGGGGATGCCCATGGCACCCCAAGATATTCAAGAATATCCAAAATCCTAAGCTTGGGGATGCCCCGGGAAGGCATCCCCTCTTTCGTCTTCGTTCATTGGTAACTTTACTTGGAGCTATATTTTTATTCACTACATGATATGTGTTTTGCTTGGAGCGTCGTGTATTATATTAGTCTTTGCTTTTTAGTTTACCACAATAATCCTTGATGTACACACCTTTTGGGAGAAGCCTATTTGATTAGAATTTGCTAGAATACTCTATGTGCTTCACTTATATCTTTTGAGCTTGATAGTTTTTGCTCTAGTGCTTCACTTATATCTTTTAGAGCATGGTGGTGTCTTAATTTTGAAGAAATTACTAGTCTATAATGCTTCACTTATATTATTTTGATAGTCTTTTAGAACAGCATGGTATTTGCTTTGGTCATAAAATTGGTCCAGGAATGGTAGGCATCCAAGTTGGGTATAATAAAAACTATCATCGGAAGTGAATTGCATGCTATGATCAATTTGATACTCGATAACTGTTTTGAGATGAGGTAGTGATATTAAATTCATGCTAGTTGGGTGATTATGAATTTAAAGAATGCTTGTGTTGAAGTTAGCAAGTCCCGTAGCATATGCACGTATGGTTAAAGTTGTGTAACAAATTTGAAACATGAAGTGTACCTGGCTTGTGCATCCTTATGAGTGGCGGTCGGGGATGAGCGTGGTCTTTTCCTACCAATCTACCCCCCTAGGAGCATGCGCGTAGTACTTGGGTTTTTGATGACTTCTAAATTTTTGCAATAAGTATATGAGTTCTTTTTACTAATGTTGAGTCCATGGATTATACGCACTTTTACCTTTCCGCCATTGCTAGCCTCTTCGGTACCGTGCATTGCCCTTTCTCACCTTGAGAGTTGGTGCAAACTTCGCCGGTGCATCCAAACCCCGTGACACAATACGCTTTATCACACATAAACCTCCCTATATCTTCCTCAAAACAGCCACCATACCTACCTATTATGGCATTTCCATAGCCATTCCGAGATATATTGCCATGCAACTTTCCACCGTTCCGTTCATCATCATCATGACATACTTTACTTTTGTCATATTGCCATTGCATGATCATGTAGTTGACATCGTATTTGTGGCAAAGCCACCATGCATTATTTTTCATACATGTCACTCTTGATTCATTGCACCATACCGGTACACCGTCGGAGGCATTCATATAGAGTCATATCTTGTTCTAAGTTTCGAGTTGTAATTCTTATGTTGTAATCAATAGAAGTGTGATGATCATCATTATTAGAACATTGCCCAAAGAAAATAAAAAAAAGGCCAAAAGAAAAAAGGCCCAAAAGAAAAAAAAGAAAAAAAAAGAAAATAAATAAAAAGGGCAATGTTACTATCTCTTTTTCCACACTTGTGCTTCAAAGTAGCACCTTGTTCTTCATGTAGTGAGTCTCATATATTGTGCTTCAAAGTAGCACCTTGTTTTTCATATAGTGAGTCTCATAAGTTGTCTTTTTTATACTAGTGGGAATTTTTTATTATAGAACTTGGCTTGATATTCCTAAGATGGGCTTCCTCAAATGCCCTAGGTCTTCGTGAGCAAGCAAGTTGGATGCACACCCACTAGTTTTCTTTTGTTGAGCATTCATTTATAGCTCTAGTGCATCCATTGCATGGCAATCCCTACTCCTCATGTTGACATCAATTGATGGGCATCTCCATAGCCTGTTGATTATCCTCGTCAATGTGAGACTTTCTCCTTTTTTGTCTTCTCCACACAATCCCCATCATCATATTCTATTCCACCCATAGTGCTATATCCATGGCTCACGCTCATGTATTGCGTGAAGGTTGAAAAAGTTTGAGATTATTTAAGTATTAAACAATTGCTTGGCTTGTCATTGGGGGTATAGAAGTTGGGAACATCTTTGTGTGACGAAAATGAAGCATAGCCTAACTATATGATTTTGTAGGGATGAACTTTCTTTTGCCATGTTATTTTGAGAAGACATGATTACTTTGATTAGTATGTTTGAAGTGTTACTATTTCTTTTATCAATATGAACTTTTATTTTGAATCATTTGGATCTGAACATTCATGCCACAATAAAGGAAATTACATTATGAATTATGCTAGGTAGCATTCCACATCAAAAATTCTCTTTTTATCATTTACCTACTCGAGGACGAGCGGGAATTAAGCTTGGGGGTGCTTGATACGTCTCCAACGTATCTATAATTTTTGATTGTTCCATGCTATTATATTGCCCCTTTTGGATGTTTATGGGCTTTATTTTACACATTTATATCATTTTTGGGACTAACCTACTAACCGGAGGCCCAACCCATATTGCTGTTTTTCTGCCTATTTCAGTATTTCAAAGAAAAAGAATATCAAACGGAGTCCAAATGGAATGAAACCTTCGGAAGCGTAATTTTTGGAACGAACATGGTCCAGAGGACTTGGAGTGCAAGTTCAAGAAGCAGCCGAGGCAGCCATGAGATAGGAGCCCCCCCCCCCCGGTAGGGCGTGCCCCTGTCTCGTGGGCCCCTCGGGTGGCCACCGACGTACTTCTTCCTCCTATATATACCTACGTACCCCAAAAACATCCAGGAGCACCACGAAACACAATTTCCACCGCCGTAACCTTCTGTATCCGCGAGATCCCATCTTGGAGCCTCGTCGGCACTCTGCCGGAGGGGGAATCGACCACGGAGGGCCTCTACATCAACATCCTTGCCCCTCCGATGAGTTGTGAGTAGTTTACCACAGACCTACGGGTCCATAATTATTAGCTAGATGGCTTCTTCTCTCTTTTTGGATCTCAATACAATGTTCTCCCCCTCTATTGTGGAGATCTATTCGATGTAAACTCTTTTTGCGGTGTGTTTGTCGAGATCCGATGAATTGTGGGTTTATGATCAAGTTTATCTATGAATAATATTTGAATCATCTCTGGATTCTTTTATGTATGATTGAGTTATCTTTGCAAGTCTCTTCGAATTATCAGTTTGGTTTGGCCTACTAGATTGATGTTTCTTGCCATGGGAGAAGTGCTTAGCTTTGGGTTCAATCTTGCGGTGTCCTTACCCAGTGATAGAAAGGGTTGCAAGGCACGTATTGTATTGTTGCCATCGAGGATAAGAAGATGGGGTTTATATCATATTGCTTGAGTTTATCCCTCTACATCATGTCATCTTTCTTAATGTGTTACTCTGTTCTTATGAACTTAATACTCTAGATGCAGGCAGGAGTCGATCGTTGTGTGGAGTAATAGTAGTAGATGCAGGCACGAGTCGGTCTACTTGTTATGGACGTGATGCCTATATACATGATCATGCCTAGATAATCTCATAACTATGCGCTTTTCTATCGATTGCTTGACAGTAATTTGTTCACCCACCGTAATACTTATGCTATCTTGAGAGAAGCCTCTAGTGAAACCTATGGCCCCCGGGTCTATCTCTTATCATTTTTGCTTTCAATCTACTTTTATTTGCATCTTTACTTTTTGCATCTATATTATAAAATACCAAAAATATATTTATCTTATTATACTATCTTTATTAGATCTCACTTTTGCAAGTGGCCGTGAAGGGATTGACAACCCCTTTATTGCGTTGGTTGCGAGTTCTCAGTTTGTTTGTGTAGGTGCGTGGGACTTTTGAGGAGCCTCCTACTGGATTGATACCTTGGTTCTCAAAAACTGAGGGAAATACTTACGCTACTATTGCTGCATCACCCTCTCCTCTTCCAGGAAAACCAATGCAAGCTCAAGACGTAGAAACCATTTCGAGACTCCTTGTCATGTCCGTGATCTGATCCGGGACTCCGAACAACATCCGATCACCAAATCACATAACTCATATAATACAAATTGTCATCGAACGTTAAGCGTGCGGACCCTACGGGTTCGAAAACTATGTAGACATGACCGAGACACCTCTCCAGTCAATAACCAATAGCGGAACCTGGATGCTCATATTGGTTCCCACATATTCTACAAAGATCTTTATCGCTCGAACCGTTATGACAACATATGTTGTTCTCGTTGTCATTGGTATGTTACTTGCCCAAGATTCAATCGTTGGTATCTTCATACCTAGTTCAATGTCGTTACCGGCAAGTCTATTTACTCATTCCTTAATGCATCATCCCGCAAATAACTCATTAGTCACACTTCTTGCAAGGCTTCTATGATGTACATTACCTAGAGGGCCCAGAGATACCTCTCCGATACTCGGAGTGACAAATCCTAATCTCGTTCTATGCCAACCCAACAAACACCTTCAAAGATACCTGTAGAGCATCTTTATAATCACCCAGTCATGTTGTGACGTTTGATAGCACACAAGACATTCCTCCGGTATCCGGGAGTTGCATAATCTCATAGTAGGAGGAATATGTATTTGACATGAAGAAAGCAGTAGCAATAAAACTGAATGATCATTATGCTAAGCTAATGGATGGGTCTTGTCCATCACATCATTCTCCTAATGATGTGATCCCATTCATCAAATGACAACACATGTCCATGGCTAGGAAACTTAACCATCTTTGATCAACGAGCTAGTCAAGTAGAGGCATACTAGGGACACCTTGTTTTGTCTATGTATTCACACATGTATCAAGTTTCCGGTTAATACCATTCTAGCATGAATAATAAACATTTATCATGAATAAGGAAATATAAAATAACAACTTTATATTGCCTCTATGGCATATTTCCTTCACTTGTGTGCTATCAAACGTCACAACATAACTGGGTGATTATAAAGATGCTCTATAGGTATCTCCGAAGGTATTTTTTGGGTTGGCATGGGTCAAGATTAGGATTTTTCACTCCGAGTATCGGAGAGGTATCTCTGGGCCCTCTCGGTAATGCACATCATAAGAAGCCTTGCAAGCAAAGTGAATAATGAGTTAGTTGTAGGATGATGCATTACGGAACGAGTAAAGAGACTTGCTGGTAACTAGATTGAACTAGGTATGAAGATACCAACGATCGAATCTCGGGCAAGTAACATACCAATGGACAAAGGGAATAACGTATGTTGTCATAATGGTTTGACCGATAAAGATCTTCGTAGAATATGTGGGAGCCAATATGAGCATCCAGGTTCCGCTATTGGTTATTGACCGGAGAAGTGTCTCAGTCATGTCTACATAGTTCTCGAACCCGTAGGGTCGCACGCTTAACGTTCGTTGACGCTAGAGTAGTATTGGGATATTTGATGAGTGGTAACCAAATGTTGTTCAAAGTACCGGATGAGATCCCAGACGTCATGAGGATCTCAGAATGGTCGAGAGGTAAAGATTTATATATGGGAAGTCATATTTTGGGTTCCGGAAAAAGGTGTAGTTTTTTCGGTATTGTACCGGGAATCTTCCAGAAGGTTTCGGAGGATTCCGGAGGGGTCCGACAGTCCGCAAGTGGGTTCACCACGACCCAAGGGCTAGCATGGGCTATGGGAGGTGCCCTGGCCTTATTGGTCTAGGCGCACCAAGTCCTCAAAAGCCCATGTGGCTAGGGAAGGCAAAAAGGGAAGGAGTCCTAGTAGGAATAGGATTAGACTTGGAGTCCAAGTCCTCTCCCCCTTAGCTGCACCGTAGGTCTTGGAGGGGCTGTTTGCCACGCCCCTCCGCCTATATATAGAGAGGAGGGAGCACCCCAAGAGGACACACCAAGCCCTTGGCGCCCCTCTCTCTCCCGTTTCTTCGTAGTTCCACCGCCTCGTCCCGGCGACGCTTAGCGAGCGCTATCGATGCTCCACCACCATCACCACCACGCCGTCGTGTTGGTTGTGATCCCATCTACTTCTCCTCTTCTGCTTGCTAGATCAAGAAGGAGGAGACGTCATCGAGCCGCACGTGTGCTAAACTCGGAGGCGCCATCCGTTCGGCACTAGATCGGTTGGATCGTGATCGGATCGCGAAGAGTACAACTACATCAACCGTGTGATAAATGCTTCCGCTTTCGGTCTATGAGGGTACATAGACACACTCTTCCCCTCTCGTTGCTATGCATCTCCTAGATAGATCTTGCGTGAGCGTAGGAAATTTTTTTTGAAATTGCATGCTACGTTCCCCATCAGGATTCATCATGGCATCACGCTCCTAACACATGTGGGGTATTATGCCCCCCGACCATTTGCTTAGGCTAAAACTCCTCCAGCAAGGCCCAACTTGGTTTTAAAATTTGCCGACATAATAATACTGATAAAGAATTAATTTGTGAGTTAGTGCTACCCGAGGATTCTTAATTCCACATAATATAGGTGGGCCAGTGCTGATGGTGCTGGTCTAAACTAGAGCAGCTTGCGCCGCCGCCCAGGACAACTCGGGACTTGGTCGTTGTGACCATAGCTTATCCGTCGTGGCCTGAGACGAGATACGCGCAGCTCCTATCACGGTATCGGCACATCAGGAGGTCTTGCTGGTTTAATTTTATCTTTGCTGAGTGGCTTGTCCATCGGGATTCTTTATCGTAAGCATCGTGTTATCATGGTGTGAGGATATTCCATCGGATGCGTGTGGTAATTTATAATGGACCACTTGGAGCACCCTTGTAGGGTTAAATCTTTTCGAGAGCCATGTCCGCGGTTATGTGGCGACTTGAAAATTTATAATATTCGGTTGTAGAGAACTTGACATTGAATTCAATTAAAATACACCAACCGCGTGCGTAACCGTGATCGTCTCTTTTCCAGGGAGTTCGGGAAGAGAACATTGTGGGGTTATGTATGACTCGTAAGTAGTTCAGAATCACTTCTTGATCATTCTAGTTCACGTCTGTTATGCGTAGCTTACTCTTCTTTTTCTTGTACTCGTAAGTTAGCCACCATACAATGCTTAGTGCTTACTGCAACCTCACTACTTAGCCATTCCATACCATTAAGCTTTGCTAGTCTTGATACCCATGGTAATGGGATTGCAGGTACAAGTAATGCGATGACATGACGTGAGAGCGATGTTTGCTTGCTTTTGGAGTTCCTCTTCTACTTATTCTTCTTCATCGACCTAGGATGGGTTCCAAGTCGGGAGCCTGGGATTAGTAGGGTGGATGTCATTCTTCTTTTCGTTTGTTCATCCGTAGTCGGATCCTGCTCTTCTGTATGATGATTGCTATGTACTCCCTCCATCCGGAAATACTTGTCGGAGAAATGGATGTATGTACACGTATTTTAGTTATAGATACATTCACTTTTATTGACTTTTCCGACAAGTATTTGCGGACGGAGGGAGTATTGATGTAATCATGTTGTAGCTTGTGGTGAGTGTAAGCCTTTATCTGGTATTCTCATCTATTTAGTACATGGTATATTGGAATGATATCCACCTTGCTATGCGCTCGAAATGCGATTCTGACCCAATCATGTATTCATCACGTGATCGAGATAGGGTTGTATCTTGGGCGCTACAAACTATGCCTAATACAATTGCATACAGGGAAAAAAGGACGCACCACAGAAGGGCAACACCATTGCCAAAGGCAAACAAAGCACAAACACAAACCTGAAATGTCGTGAAAAGCTAGCGGGGCGACGTACGTCAGTGGCGCGTAAGGTCGAAGCCGCATGCATCGCCGAGTAAGCTCAAAGCAATCTCGGCGACACCGAGTAGGCTCGAAGCCTCAATGACGAGTAAGCTCGAAGAAGCCACCGCAAAACGAAGCGAGAGAAAGCTAGTTTGCACCGCATCGGAAGAATGACACAAAATAACGTATTTATTTGAAAGCTCAACCGACTTAGAAAAAAGGACGAAACACTCTGACTCAAACAGCACTACTAGGAAAAGGCATGCTAGTGGCGCACCAGTTTTGCCTTCTAATGGCGCATGGCTGGTGCGCCACTGGCATCACGCCATTAGAATTTCTTTCTAATGGCGCACCACATGTGCGCCATTAGAATCAGTATTCTAATGGCGCTTTGGGCGATGCGCCATTAGTACGCTCACAAGGCGCCACTATTATCTGCTATACTTACAAATATGAAGACATTGTAGTCGCCATTAGTAACAACTTTTTAATTCTTTTCTTCTTAATCTCATGTCACTATTTCACATATGAGATATTCAACACATATATATGTACAACAAGCATCCATATAGCAATCATATCCAACACACAAGTTTCATCATATATACATACGCACATAGCCAACACATAGTTCTGTTGTTACAAAAGTTTCACATTGTTCATCCAACACCGTTATCCATCAATTCACAAAAGTTTCACATTCATACAAAATAAAAACAGAAATGGAAAAGAAGCACCCCATCCACGCAAGCTTCCGCCAATTAAATCAAATCTGCAAAATGATAAACAAGAAGTTAGAAGAAGAAAAGAAGAAGACTAGAAGAAGAATAAGAAGAGTTTTGGAAAAGAAGAAGATTAAGAAAAGACTATAAGCTTATTATGTAAACTTGATCATTTTGTGCTAACATAAGTTATTTTGGAGCTAACCTATAGGAAACTAAGCATATAAGGTCTAAGTTAGTATATTAGAGCCAACTTAGGTAAAATGAAGCTAACCTATGTCATTTTGGAAAAGAAGAAGATTAAGAAAAGACTATAAGCTTATTATGTAAACTTGATCATTTTGTGCTAACATAAGTTATTTTGGAGCTAACCTATAGGAAACTAAGCATATAAGCTCTAAGTTAGTATATTAGAGCCAACTTAGGTAAAATGAAGCTAACCTATGTCATTTTGGAAAAGAAGAAGATTAAGAAAAGACTATAAGCTTATTATGTAAACTTGATCATTTTGTGCTAACATAAGTTATTTTGGAGCTAACCTATAGGAAACTAAGCATATAAGCTCTAAGTTAGTATATTAGAGCCAACTTAGGTAAAATGAAGCTAACCTATAGGAAACTAAGCATATTAGAGATAACATAGATAACTAAGTATATATATATCATTTTGGATAGCTAACCTATAGGAGATCCGACATACCCGACAAAGTAGGCGCTTCTTCTCCTTCTTCTCCTTCATCTCTCGATCGCCTAGAGCGGCGAGGCTGTGGAGGCAAGTGGAGGTAGTGGGATGTAGTCTTCTACCACAATTGGCGTGGTCATGTTGCCCACCTGTGGGATCGCCGGCGCCACCACCGGTGTGTGGTCATTGTCGCACCACCACCATCGCGAGGCCACCTTCAGCACGACCATCGCTAGGTCATCCTCACCACCTCCATCTCTTGCCCATGGTCACCACCACCATCTCTTGCCCTTGGTCACCACCACCAGCTAGGTCATCCTCACCGATGCCCATCGTCATGATGTAGCTCCTCATCCTCACTCTGCTCCTCTTCTCCCGCACTCCATCCGGATCATCCTTCTTGTTGTCTATGCTTTGGTGCCAGAATCGCTGCTGCTTGTCGCATAGCCAGAATCGCCGCACTTCGCTACAGCCATAGTCGCCGCCGCTTTGGTCAGAGCTTGATGTCGCTCTTGCTGCTCCTACCGTCCAAAATGCAACAATGACCATTAACAATCGATGTGAGACAAAGCCAAATGTAGAGGAATAAGAAGAGGCGAACGCATCAAGCATCATCATCGGCAACAGATCGCATGCGACACATAGTCTTGTTGTACACCTTCACGATGAGCATGTTGGCGCTGTCGTGCGTACTCAAGACAAGGAAGTACCCCACCGCAGTCGTGAGGCACGGTAGAAGTTCTCCCACCCACGAGACAAGTACATGTGGCCCTTCTTGATCGCCAACCGCACATCCCATCGCTCATGAAACCCGCCGCCGCCTGTCAGCAGCTTCACACTATTTGGCGGATCTTCACCCATCAAGATGTTCATAAACTCGTCAGCAGCCTCTGCAGTTTGGGAAAATGAGTGATGTAGCAAACAATGATATCATAATGAGATGGGTGAAGGGAGATCTCTCTCATTTTATATACCAGCCATGGATCCAACTCAAGCCTTAAGTATGATAGTGAAGAACTCGAATCATCCAACTCGATCATGGTGTCGCAGATCGGCGGTGGCTGCTTCCGCCATCTCGATAAGCAGCGAAGAGACCAATTAGTACCCTTACAACAGATCATAAACATGCATTAGTCGCAGTATTCTATATGTCCTATTTTAACAAAGTCATGCTAAAATTCACGGAAAATTTTAGCATGACCTTTGCTGAAAATAGGACATATGGAGTGCCCGAATTTGCTTGAACGGAAGTTAATCGACATTCCGCAAACTCAAGGGCCTCTCGGGTACCCGCAAGTTCATCACGATACAATGGTCGGAGACAAAACCCAACAAACTAGCAAGTCTTTCTCAATGTGATCACAAGTAATTCAGAGGCATCACAATAAAGCAACACCCTGCACTAGCCTAAAAACAAGTGAAGTTTCACCCATACAAGAACAACTTTATAAAAAATTTAGTTCTATGTTGCATTTTTAGTTCCCGATGTTAACAAGAGTGTTTGTCAAAAGGAAAACAAAGTTCATGGCAAGGTAGCTAGCTTCTCATGCATCCTCTTATCATCTAGCTAGCTAACTCTTGAATCCATGGGTGTCCAAGATTTTCTTTATAATTATTAGTATATCATCGTATGAACAGATAAATCTTAAAAAAATTATGAACAGAGAGAAAAGAAAGGAAAGAACAAGAGCAGAGTACTACTACTAGCTAGCTAGCTGGTAATCGATCTAGCTTCGCATGCATTTCTCTCAATTTTGTTATACTTAAACACTACAAGGAATTATACTTTGTCATAGCTATTAGTCTTTGGACTAAGGGCACTAGCACACTAGTAAGTGATAGGCAACCATCCTACATGGAAATGTGAAGAGTTACATGGATGAGTACCAGCTCTAAGTGAAGGCTCAATGGATTCAAGATCAACCGATCAAGTTGCCCAAACCTGCAAGGAAAAGAGAGAATAATGATTTGAACTGCTTCGATGGCATACATAAGCATAAGTTCAGTCCCCCAAATCAAGCATGGTTTCATCGCCCATCTAAACAACCACCACCACAAGGAGCGATGTAGATAACTCACTCAAAAGACTAATAAACACCAGCTTGCAGATGGATCACTTCCTTTTAACCTTACTAATGATATATATGGTCCCTTATTGCAACATTGCTAATAGAGGATGACATCAATTTGCTAAAATAGCTATAACATAACACGCATAGTCAATCAGCTAGAGAGCTTACTTCTAGGCTAGCAACAACTAAAGGCGTATGGGTCGACAACTCCCGAAACTTGTCACTAAATGGCCAAGAAATGATCTAGTTTTGAAAACTCTACCGCTTTGACACTCCATCCGCTTTGACACTCCATCGTAAATGTAACATCCAAACTCGATTCAGTTGACTAACTAAAACATCTGTACATGGAAACATGAACTAAAACACCGAGTCAAACAAACCCACAAGCAAACCATCACAACTAAAACTAGAACAATACCAGATCTAATAGCACATACATATCATTACCAAAGATCGGTTTGAGGGTGAGACCAACCTAATGCATAGCAAATTAATTCAAGAAACTGCAGTTGGACAAAACAGAAATTTAGAAGCATTCTACATAGAGCACAAGGAAGCGTAATGAAATCTCAATCTACTTCAGATGCATTTGCAACCTGAACAATGTCCAGAGGTTGAGCAACTTGCATGCTTATAGCCTCCTGAACTCATCTTCACCATGTATAGGTTGGGGAGGGAGGAAGGATGGAGAGGGAGGAAGGAGGAAGGAGGAGAGGTACTGGCAGGCGCGCCGGCCGCCGGAGTCGGGTCGGGTCGGGTCCGAGCTCGTCTGGTCCTCGCCACCGCGGTCGAAGGAGAGCAGGGCAGGTGGGCGGGCGGGAGGGAGGAGGACTCTGCGGGAGGGAGGAGGAGAGAGAGGAGCGGGCGGCGTGGGGGAGGAGAGGAGAGGAGCGGCGGCGAGGGCTCGGCCGATCCTGCTCGGGGCGCGGGCGGCGGCGCAGGCAGCAGAAGACCACAATGGCGGGCAAGGCACCGGCGGCGGCAAAGCGCGACAGACGGAGGGGCGGAGCAAGGAGCGGCGGCGTCGGTGAGAGGGGAACAGTGAGATCTGGCGAGGGAGGGAGGAAGGCAACAGTGAGAGGGGAACAGTGAATCGGGAGAGGATCTAATGGCGCACGCAAGCCTAGTGCGCCATAAGTACAACTATTCTAATGGCGCACCCGCCCAAAGCGCCATTAGAATTTACTAGCCCGATTGGTCAGTTATATACCACATAACCCCCACTCCATCGTAACAAGCCCACTATAGCCCGATCGTCAAGACGCAGACACACACGAGGAGGTCCTGGGTTCGATTCCTGTGCTCCCCATTTTTGTATTTATGCATTTAAAATGATGTTTGATATTTATTTGTGTTTAAATATGTTCAAACTTGTTTAAATCATAATAGTAATATTTTTATCAAAATAGAAATAATTTTTAAAAATATCATCAAATTTGTTATTTGAAAATATTTATGAATATGAAAAAATATCATCAAATTTATTATTTGAAAATATCATCAAATTTCTTATTTGGAAATATAATCAGATTTGTTTTTTTTTTTGCAATTTTAGTTGCATCCATTTGTGACGGTGGAGCGGGCCGGGGAGGGTGCGGGGAGAGGTGCAGTGGTCGCCGACGGCGGTGGAGTGGGGGACGGTCGGGTCGGGGTCGGCAGCAGCCGATGGAGCGGGAGGGTGCGTGGGACGTCGGCGGCGGTGGAGTGGGGAAGGGTGCGGGCAGGGGGTCGGCGGTGGAGTGGGAATGGTGTTTTTATATTTATTTGTGTTTATCAAACTTGTTTAAATTATAACAGTGTAATATTTTTTATAAAAATAGTAAAAAAATAAAATATGTTCAAAATGTGCTTGGTGCTGTGGGGTCGGGCCGGTGCTCGGCGGTGGAGCGGGAGGGTTGCGATGGGTAGAGCTAGCGGGGAGGTGCGGTGCGATCGAGATGGAGGGGATCGAGGTCGAGATGGAGGGATATGAATGGCGCATATACAGACGGTGCGCCATTAGAAGTTATATATAGTAACGGCGCATTGGGTGAAACATGCGCCATTAGTTTGTATGGGAAAATGGAAAAAAAAAATTCATACTAATGGTGCACTCGTCCGCGCGCGCCATTAGAGTCTTCCACTCTAATGGCGATGAGGAACAAAGCGCCATTAGTATATAGTAGTGGCGCACTGCACCCACGGTGCGCCATTAGAATCAATCCTATCTATAGCCCTTTTCCTAGTAGTGCAGGCCCAACACCTCACATGGCAGCGGTCATGCCCTGAACCGGCTTGAGTGAACGAGGTAGGCAGCCAGGAAACATACAACCGAAATGCACATCAAGCCGAGTAGCGGCGTGCGAAGGGCGCGCATGCCGATCCAGCTGGGCCTGCAATGTGCAAACGTCACGTACATCGTCTGTCGCGTCCGAACAACCCTACGTGGGTGCGAGGATGCAGACAGGCAGGTCCGGATGCCTTGTCACGTGTGGCCGCCACGCAAAACCACCGCATGACGATGGCCCTTCCCCCGCCGACCCGGCCATGCCAATGACCGAACAACCCGACGCGGGGTGAGGATGCTGACAAGCGCGAACAACTCGACGCGGGGTAAGGATGCTGACAAGCGGATCCAAATGGTTCATCGCGCGCGTGCGCAACGCAAAATCATTGCATGATGATGGTCCCGCGCTTGCCCGCGGTCCACCTGCCATGGACCGCCAGACGGGTCGTTTGAGTGCACGTCGTCTGGGCAGACCGGAGAGCCCCCAAGAGGCCCCCGATGCACGCCACCTAAAAACAAACGACGCAGAGGGGCCTCTCGCCTTCGAAGCTCCCCAGAAGGCGGGTATTCCAAGATCCTTTATAGGAGTATAATAGTGGGACAAAACACTGAACAGAACTTTACACACATACGGTCGTAGGAAAAACATAACACTATTTGTAAAAAAAACATAACACTTTTACCCACTTACATAAATGAAAACACTAAAAATCTAAGGGCATGGCAATTTATATTGACACGATGATGTCAAATTTAGTGTGCAAACATGACAATTTTCTGACAATAAATGAAGGACCATAATAAGTGTCACACGTGTGGTACAAACACAGTACAACTCCGAATTTTGTTTATGGCAAGTTTAGTACCGTGAGGGTGACAACTTATTTTTGGATGGCAAGTTTCAATCTTTTGGGGGTTCGCTTTTTTTTCTGATGACAACTTTAGTTGTAAAAAACTTGGCCGGAGTGGTTCGTACCAAACGTGTGACATTTGTCATTTGGGAAAATAAACTGAGGCGAATTTGCCACGCTTGTCAACTTAACTTGCCATCTCCAACAATATAATTTGGCGGCTGCTAGGCGCCATCCGGCTGTTGGGGAGGAATAAACATCCGCCTCCCCTGCCGTTGGATGCCCTTGATCAAAGCCACCTGTTCTCCTCCTCCTCTCCACAGTACATGTTCAAAGCACCATCTTCAACTAGCGCTGCTGCTCGGAGTACTTGGCGCCACCGCAACGTGCCATCACAACATCACCGCTGCCGTCGAAACATGCCGGAGCGGCCATGTCACAGCCGCATCATCATCAAAAGCAGCTGAGACACGGTTGCAGCAATCGCGCCGCCGTTGCCGTCGAAGCAATCGAGACGTCTGTCGCAGCATCGCCATCGCAGCCTCGTCGGAGCAGCCGGGACGACATCGCAGCACCGTCGATGTCGTCGTAGCATCGGTTGCAACAACGCCGGAGCAATCGGGCCAAGGATGCCGTCGAAGCAATCGAGACATCTGTCGCAGCATCCATTGAAGCACACCAACGCAGCAACACCGGAGCAGCCTGGCCGCCATCGCAGCATCACCGGAGCAGCCGGGCCGTCGATGCAGCAGCGCCGCCGGAAAAGCACTTGCTGCCCGCAGCCCCGCAATGGTGCTCGCAGCAGCCTAGCCGGTCCACTCCCCTCGAAGCACTTGAAGGGCTTGCAGCACCCGGACCACCCTCGCAGCACCCCGCGCAACGCTTGAAGGAGCTCGTGGAGGCTTTTCATGGCGGACGAGATCCAACGGGATAGAACAAAATAGAGATGGGGAAGAAGATGGGTTGACCAGGCGAATGGAAAATGGGTGGCTGAAAGAGATCCCGCCGAAAGATAAGTAGAGAGAGAGGATAAAGCGGTGGGCACGTGGGTGGGCCATCCACGGGATGCGTGTCGCACGGATGAGACGGCTGCTGAGAGGGCGTCTGCATCCGGTTGTTTTGAATCAGTTTCCATATAATTTACCGAAACTGCTCCATGCACGATCCTTGTGCCCGACGTATGCACGACAGAAAATCCAGCGGCCGGTGCTCTTTCCATTAGACGCATGTCCGGCCAGATTTCATTCATCGTGCGTCAATCGTCTGTTTATGTCGTGTGTATAACACGACTCATAATTTACCATGAAAATTGTTTGATTTGCTATGGTACAAAATCTCACGTCACATTTATAGTGGAGACCTCGGCCTTGCAGCACAAACGTCAAAGGAAGCAGGAGTGCTGGACATCTCATCAAAAAAAAAAAAAAAAGCCGGACACTACTACTACCTCCGTCTAGGTGAATAAGTCATTCGCGTAGTTCTAGGTCATCTATTTGAGCAATTAAATATGTGTTATATGTTATGAAAAGTACATCACTAGATTTCTACAAGGATGTAGTTTCTAAATATATATTTTTTGTCACATATAATACATATTTAGATAGTTAAATCATCAACCTAGAACTACGCGAATGACTTATTTACCGAGACGGAGGTAGTAGTCCGGATCAGATTTATTATCCAACATTCAACAAACGACTGCTTCTGCGGATAGCGAGAGCCGAGAGAGGCCAGGTGTCTGAAGTGGGCCCTACCGTTGGCGTTTGATCCGTGCCATATCGCCATGCATGCGCCCGCTCGAGCGCAAAAGCCGAGGCCGCGCACCACCAGCCCCCACGGAGACCCGCTCTCGATCAGCTCCATCGGCGCCATTATCTTAACTGCCATCACGCGATTACGGATATATAGCCGGCGGCCGGCCACCGCTGCCGCACGTACGTACGTCGCGTACACTGCCATCCACCACCACTGTGCTTCCCCTTGCGCGCGACGACCGTTCATCCGTCCACTCGGCCATGGCGCCCCCACCGCTCCACCTCCCGCCCTACTTAGCCCCTGCCTGGCCCTCCGGGCGCCCCCGTCCCGCGCCATCATTGAGATCACCGTCACCGCTCCACCCCTTCTCCGACCTCCTCACCGAGGCGCTCGGGGCCGAGAGCTTAGACCCCGACGACGTCGCCATGGACGGCGTCCCCGAGGTCGAAGGCCGGGCCCAGTCTTGCAAGAGGCAGTCGCACCACCTCGACGGCGCCGACGACGAAGCCGACCAAGGGTTCGTGATGCCGAGGCGGACGAGGAGCGGGAGGGCGTTCCCGCCGCCGATATCGGTGATCGGCAAGGGCGGGCGGCCGTGGCTGATCCTCCGGGCGCACCGAGAGGACGGCCGGCTCGTGCTGCGGGAGATGCGGCTGCCGTCGCAGGAGCTGCTCCAGCCATGCAAGGAGGACGGGAGGTTCAAGCTGTTCATGCACCCTGAGACCGGTGGCCGATGCGTCGCCGGCGTGGGATCACGCGCCGCAACGGCCGTGGCGCAGGACTAGGAAAGCAAGCGCACTTTGAGGAGCCGATCGACCAGATTGATCTGTAAATTAGTGCCTCGGTGACATCATTCGAGTTCTTCCTCTCCTTCCGTTAACGTTGGTCGTCATAAATCTTGCCTTTCCCGTACTGGAACAATCGCAGCAAATCATCTCTCACGCGTTCAATCTGATCTGTTTCGTTCCATGAGAAATTGAGAACTGAGATACTGCATAGAGACAGTTCAATCACTGAAACACAACAAACACCAATCACATAAACAAACCATACGAAAATACCATTTTCAGTATTACACTCAAAATCATAATGTACCCTCCGTCCCATAATATAAGAGCGTTTTTGACATTACACTAGTGTCTTATATTATGGGATGGAGGGAGTAGTTTTTATCCCAAAAGATTTCAAACTCTTACAGTCAAGGTTCACTTGTAAATGGACGCTACTCCCATACACCTTAAATATTTACTCAAGGTCAACTCAACAAAAAAACACTCAAGGTGAAAAAACATAATTGATAGGCATTTTTTTTCACAAATACACATATAACTCTTTTTTTTACAGAACATCTCCTCCTTTATTCAGAAACAAGCGCAGTGGTATGGTTTACAAGAAAAGAGAGCACCTCAGGAGGCGCTGAATCTATCCAGCAACTAGGAGGAGAAAACTTAACTAGTCTAGCAAGCTCATGGGCTACTTTATTACTCTCTCTATTACAATGATCATAAGTAACTTGGTTGAAATCAGAGGACATGAAGAAACAATCATCAATAATAGCAGTAACAACCGAAGAAGAATTGCCATTTTTTAGGGCTTCCACTATCTCCAAACTGTCTAAGCTTACCACAATATTGCTACATCCGACAGTTCTCGCAAGGTTCAGCCCAAACCTGACAGCCAGAGCCTCTGCTGTGAAAGAATCAAAACAAATGCCTATTTTTTCGTTCGCCGCAGCAATGAATTGTCCACTTTGATCGCGAATGATTGCCCCCACGGATCCTTCAAGTAGATCTTGATCAAACCCCCATCAACATTTAATTTCATGTATCCCTTTGGTGGCTTTTCCCAAATGCCCGACCGAAGTTTGGCTTTTGGTGAACATGCGATGCTGAAATTTGCCGCCAGTCCGCGTACAACTAGGGCGATCCAAGTGGGTGTTTGAATTTCTTCTCCATGGTAAACTTTGCGGTGTTCAAACCACAAATACCAAGCTGCGGTGGCTACCATCTCTCTCAGTTTTGGAAATCCCAAGATATAGAATTCTGTATCTTCCATATGCATCAACTCGTGCATCACTTCCTCTCGACTTGTATTTTGTGCACTTCTTTTTTACTATCTCATACAACCCCAATTGTCTCCAAACTTGTACTGATCTTGGACATTCAAACAATAAGTGTTGCATACTGTCAGGTCCCAACCTACATTCTGGGCGCTGAATTTTAACCTTCATGTGCTTAGAAGCTAGGACTGCTCGAAATGGAAGAGCAGCATGTAGGACCCGCCATGTAAAGATTTTAATTTTTGCTAGGCATTCTAAGCTCCAAATCAAATTCCACTTCTTATCAGGTGATGATGGACCTGCGTTATTATGATTCAGAGCACTAATGTGAAAATTCCATTCAATTTGATAAGTTGATCGCACTGAGAAGATACCGTTCTTGGTAGGGCTCCATGCAATAAAATCTGACATTTCATATAAAGGTAAGGGTATAGCCAGCATCCTGTGAACGTCCACATTCCAGAACGTTTGGTTCACCAACTGTATATCCCAATCTCCAGTCACCGGATCAATGAGGTCGCAAACTCGGGATATTAAGTTACTACCCCTGATAGTTAGCACTTTTTTCGTTGGTGATTGAGGAATCCATGAATCCTCCCATATGTTCACCTTTTGACCATCTCCAATCCTCCAAATATACCCACGTCTCAATGTGTCTACCGCGGCCATAATGCTCTGCCATGTGAAAGATGATTTTGGCTTTAAAGTTGCCTCCAGTAGGTCTCCTTCTGGGTAGTACTTAGCTTTCAGAATAGTTGCACATAATGAATCTGGGCTATCAATAAGGCGCCAGGCTTGTTTTGCTAGAAGTGCAAGGTTGAAACAGTGGATGTCCCTAAATCCCATACCTCCATATTTCTTTGGTATGCACATCTTTTGCCACGCGAACCAATGCATCTTTCTATTCATTGCGTCATCACCCCACCAAAACCGAGACATCGCATCTGTGATTCCTTTACAATTTTTTTAGGAATTTTGAAGACAGACATCGCGTAGGTTGGTATGGCTTGAGCTACGGATTCAAGAGCACTTCTTTTCCTCTAGAAGATAGGCATCTGTCCTTCCATCCCATTAATCTTTGAACCAATCTATCAATCAGGTATTGGAAATTATCACTTTTATCAACACCCAGAGTAGATGGAAGACCCAAGTATCTATCATTCAAGGCCTCGGTCATAATATCTAGAATTGAGCAAACTTCAGCCTTAACATTAGTCTCCGTACTTGGGCTGAAGAAAATACTTGATTTTTGCACACTGACAAGTTGGCCTGAAGGAGAACAATAAAGATCTAGAATTCATTTTAAGCAAAGTGCATTTGCTGCATTGGCCTTCATCAAAATAAGTGAATCGTCCGCAAACAGGAGATTTGTTACTGCCGGTGCATCACGGCAGACTTGACTCCCACAAGATTACCCTCCTGTTCAGCTCTTGATAATAAGGTTGCTCAGCCCAAAGGATTTAGTCACTAAGTTACAGGGATGATGCAATCGGTGTTGCGGGTGTCTGCCTTTCCCCAACGCTATGCCTCCTCCTCGATTGAGATGACTATGACCATGACAGATGGTTGAGCGTTGTTGAAGATGCATGCATTATGATGCTTTCAGATGGTTCAGGCGGTGAGGATGACAATCGAGTCCAGGCCCTTACGCATGCAAGATGGGGGTAGCTTCCATGCCAGACGACCACCACTCGAAGAAGGTGATCGTGCCAACAGGCATAACTGACGAGCATTATCTATGTGAAGAGGACCTAAGCTACTTTGAGCTTATTTGTGGAACAAGCCGTGTAGGTGTATCTAAAGTGTTTTTAGAAGTGGCTTTCATATACTTGACTTTAGTATTAATAAAAACATATTTTTACGGGAAAGGGTGCAGATAGGCGACACACAGATCTTTAGAGGTAGCCATCATACAACTTTGGATAAATAAAATAACCTTATTATATTCCCAAAAATTTCACAAAATCATCTAAAATTTTCAGGTATCACTTTCATTAACAACGCCAGGTAGCTGGGCCCCAAAGGCTTGCTTGTAATACCTTAGTGTTTATTTCCGACAAACAAAGTTTGGCCAATCCTGGCTTCCTCGAAGAGTGTGTAAGGCTTGTTTTCCGGTCTGGCCAGATCCAGGGTGTTCTCTAGGCCCTCTCTGGCATATTTTTTTCTATGGGGCTTGCTTTGCAGATCGGTCACGGGCGTGTTCTGTTCTACATCGATGGCCTCTCGACTGCTGCTTCTCCAAGCTCCTAGATCTCAACAAGTTTATCAGCTGAGATGGAGGTCCAGTCAGCATCGAACTTTTGCTCACAACACCTCGACGTTGTATGTCGAAGGAAGAAGACTTTGGCACCACAATGACTTGGTTTGTAGTTTTTAATTTTTGTAGTAGTGTTTTTGTAAGGGTATCTGCTACTTGATATATGACCTTTGATATTTTCACAAAAGAAAATAATTTAAATTTTGTCCTTGTAATTTATTAAATAAAATCGAGCAATACCTCATAGAGAAAATTAGCCCATGTCACAAGTTAGAAAAAAAGAGACCCACAAATTTTGTGAATATAATACTCTATAGTAAAGAATTTTTTTAGTCACCTCAAAAATATGAATTTGTTTAGTCATACTTCTTTTGTAACGGAGGTTTAGTAAATTCTAATCCAGTGATTGAGATGTATGAGTCCAGTCGTGACATCAAAATACTCTTCGTCCTATGCCGAATATAAACTTTTCAATTCTAGGCTCAATCGTGAACTGAGCATAGCTCACATGATTAGATTTTTTGTGGTGAAATTTGTCCATCCAAGTTCAAGTCTTAGATTTAACACATGTGATCGCATTTTCAGGATGTATTGCAGGCTTTTCGACCCTACTTTTTAAGCGGTGTAGCATGAGCGTCAATTACGAGGCGCCTAAGACGACTTTGTCGACTTTAAGATTCTCTCTCAAAAATGCTCATGTGGATAATGTATAAATACATGTGTTCATAGAGATGAATATGTGTACCTATGTATTGTGTTTCTTGAAAAGAAATAGACTCGATTCATACCAAAAGTGCACTTTACCTACAATGAACTTGTTCTAAGGTTCACGTCACAACCATAAACTATGATTTTGATTCAATTTACCCTCATGTAACTCTGAAAACGTTCTCCTTTTTAAAAGAATTTAACACAAATACGACACATATGTTGATATATATATATATATATGCACATATCTTTTTATGAACGGATGCACACACTTTATTATCATGAGCATTTTTAAGAGACTAAACCGATACATTATCTTGAGATTGACAAAATCGGCACGGTCGTGGTGGACCGAAACGTTCTCCTTCTCGACCGATTTGCAAGTGTGGAAAACATAATTTTTGGGATTCAGGGTCAGTTCGTCCGGCAGAAGAGAACCTCTTCTTCCCGCACATTTCGCATCGCGTTCCAGGCTTCATAGCGCACAGCGCCGCCGCGGCGAGGTATCGGCATGGACTATGGCCATGGCGATGGCGAATCCTGCACCTCTTCCAGCCTTCTCCTCGCAATCCCGAGCATTCACCCCAAGCATCTCACTGCGAAGCAGCAGAGCTATATCGCGCTCCCGAGCCCTAGCTCTAACCGCAACGACCGCATGCTCAATCCGCCTCCGCGTGCGGGCCGCCAAAGACTGCTCGCCCCCGTCGTATCCGCTCTCTGAGGTTCTCCCCTACGTCGCCGCGGAGTGGCGGACCATTGCGAAGGGGTGGGCGTGCGCCGCCGCTGCCGTGTACTGCCTCTCGCGCACGGTGCCCGCCGCGGGGCGCCTTCCGCGCGCTCTGGCCGCCGGCGTGGGCGGGGGCGTGTCGGCGGAGGTTTCGAGGGGCGTGGTCGCGCTCGCGGCTTTCGCCTCTGCGCGCGCGGCCGCGGCGTACGTGCAGCAGGCGTTGCTCTGGGAGGCGGCGCTGCGGGCGGTGTGGCGCCTCCGGGAGCGCGCCTTCGAGCGTTTGCTTGCGCGTGACCTCGCGTTTTTCGATGGCAGAGAAGGGATGGCCGCAGGAGACATCGCGCACCGGATCACAGATGAGGCGGACGACGTTGCGGACGCTGTGTACTCTGTTCTCAATGTGAGGTTCTTGCACCCTAGTAGATACATGTGTTTGATAAACTGTACGAAAGCTGTTTGGAGAAATGCTCCTTCGGCAATCAGTATGATTGTTGATTATAGAAATCCTCTCCCTTTCTTTGATCGTTCCTCATGGTTGATAGCCTTGGGGTAGTTTACTGCTTTCTATTCTACTGGTGCTGAAAATTATTGCACCGGTAATTGTGCCATGCTAATTTTTATTACTATTTTCCATGCAGACAATTGTGCCGACAAGCTTGCAGTTGATAGCAATGGGTACTCAAATGGTGGCAATAAATCCTCAGCTCTCATTAGTTGCAGCAATGGTAACAAATCTCATAGTTTGGACTGCTCTTTCATGGTCACTCGTATATAGTTATGTGTGCACTGTTTAATTTTCATTCTGCATTTACATTGATAGGTAATTCCATGCATGTCCATAGTCATTGCAAAGCTTGGTGAAAGACTCCGTCAAATATCCAAGGAGGCACATCTTAGCCTCGCCATGCTCGCAGCCTATCTCAATGATGTCTGGTTTAGTGGCACTCAATTAGTTCATGTATAATAAACATATAGAGCCATGCACGGATTGTTGTTTACATGAATACCCTTTGTAGGTACTTCCATCTATGCTCACTGTGAAGGTAAACAATGGGGAGCACAAAGAGATGTTACGATTCCATGAATTGGCTTTTCTTGATCTGAAGAATAATTTGGGTAAGAAGAAGATGAAAGCTCTCATACCTCAAGCTGTTCGTACTACATACATTGCAGGCCTGGTTGTGCTTTGTGCTGGTTCAGTAGCAGTTTCTGGAACCACATTTGATCCTGAGGGGTTTCTTTCTTTCCTAACAGCACTTGCTCTTTTTGTTGAGCCTATTCAGGTATCACAATCGCTATTGAGCATTTACATTTGTCAATTCTTACCATAGTGATGTCTCGTCTCTTATTTCCCCTGCATGAATGTTAAATGTATAAAACATTTGGAATTTGTGTTAATATCCTTTCTTGCATAGGATTGATAATGTTCGTAGAATTTGGAGTCCAACTAATTAATCATTTGTCCTCTGAAGGAAAAAATTACGTGCACATCTTCTTTTACATTCGATGGGATGCACGCAGTACCCCCACCACCACCAACCTTTTTGCACCTGAAGAGTTATTGTACTGGAATAGCAAAAACAATTGTTATTGTTTTATTTCTGTAGCTGTATAGAAGCAAATATCATTAAGTTTTATGATAAGTATGATAATAAACTTACCCTTGTGCTTACTTGATACTATTAACATTTTCTTTTGGGAATTTTATTTTTGCATTATTAACTCTCTTTTTTTGAGAATTTCTGAGTGTGCTTTGTATCATCATGTCTTATTGCATGCTGTCATGCACCACTTCCTTCCAGCACTCTTGATTTGGTTCTCACGGGAATCTATTCCATGCATAGGATTTTGGCAAGGCATATAATGAATATAAGCAAGGAGAACCAGCGTTAGAACGCATATTTGATCTAACAAGGTTCATCCCTGAGGTAATCACCATCTCCTGTTAAGGACTGTATTTTATTAAATTTATAAGAAGACCATTGAACAAATCATTACTATTTTCTCTAAGGTTTCTTATGTATGTAATATATGTGTAATTTTCAAGAAATGCAACATTCTTAAAGTAATTTTCTTTTTGTTTGGATGATCGCGGGGTCTTAGTTATGTTTTGCTAGCGAAAAGCTGGTTGAAGGTGAAAGAAGTCTATTTGGTTGTGTGAGAAACGAATTCCATAGCATATACCTTTTAGAAAGTATAATTTGGTAGTAAGTTCTTGGATTTGAATTGCTGTTATCAAGGAAATTTTGTATCATAATTCGCAACTCATACATCCATGCTGCTTTTGTGTGCTGTAGGTGAGGGATAAACCCAGTGCACTTCATTTAAATTCTGTTAAGGGAGATATTAAGTTCCATGATGTTACATTTAGATATGTTGCTGGTATGCCACCAACAGTAGATGGTGTGAATCTTCATATCAGAGCAGGAGAAACTATTGCTATTGTCGGACCATCTGGTGGAGGGAAAACCACTCTTGCCAAATTACTCCTCCGACTTTATCATCCACAAAGTGGTATTGAACTGAACATCAGTAGTATATTGCTGCAGAATCTGTAAACAGTCTTACATGTTTTGGCCTTTTAGTTCAAGTTTGCTATCTTGAATTCCCGCTTTCTTGGTTATCTCAACTTCATGATTATCTTGTAAAATGGCTATCGATGAACTTTCCTTGTAGGTTATATAGCTCTGGACAACCATGATATTCAAGACATTCAGCTACAGTGCTTGAGAACACATATTGCGTTTGTTTCACAGGATCCGGTTAGTACCTGTGGTGTATCATTTCCTTTTGTGTCATTGCGGTTTCAAAGCATCTCATTTGGGGTGTTCAAAAGGATATCTTGGTAATCTTTTGTTTGCAACTCCTGATGGAACTCTGTTTTGGTGGTATCTCAGCTTCCAACTCACATAATTTAATATTTTGGCATGTTGGACTGAACACATTTTGCACAAACATTGTATTCATGCATGTTCATTTCTTCTTATTTCATAGATGCTATTTTCCGGGACAATCGCTCAAAATATTGCATATGGTGACCCTGTGGGAGATACTAATATGAGAAAAGTTGAGAATGCTGCTAAGATAGCCAATGCCGATGAGTTCATTAAGATATTGCCAGAGGGATATGACTCGTATGTAGGACAGAGAGGTTCTAGTTTAAGTGGCGGGCAAAAACAAAGGTAAAATTCTCCCCAGCACAATGTCTGGCAGCTTTTTTGACTGAATTGGCTTCGATGTTTCATTCAAGCCAACACCATGCGTATTTTCAACCCTCAGGTTATCTATCGCAAGGGCAATCTACCAGAACTCTTCCATACTGGTACTGGATGAAGCAACGTCTGCTCTGGATAGCAGGTCTGAGCTGCTACTGAAAGAAGCACTGATGAATTTGATGGCAAGCCACACGGTAAGTGGCGTATGCAGTAGGAGTATCGTTCTTCAGAGATTTCTATGCCTACCTGTTTTCATGATGTTCTCCCCACATTTTCAGGTTGTCATCATTGCTCACCGGCTGGAAATGATCCTGATGGCTGATAGAATTGTTTTACTAGAGGGCGGTAAATTGCGAGAGATCACGAGGTCGGCTTTCTTGTCCCTAGATGGCCGCTTCGGTTCACCACCGGATGTCCTGAGTCGAGAATTAGGAGAGGCTTGAGACTACGAGGGAATAGTGGTTTGTTGTGCTGCAATGCGGACGTCGAGCCGCAGGCCCGCAGGCATGATTTGATGAGTTAACGATAATGCCACACAAGAAAGAATCAGCAAATTAATGGTATGAAATGATAGACTTGACAAGTATAAAATCATGACTTGATTTCAATATCTTATGCCCAACTCTAGTCCACCAAATCGTTTGGGACTGAAAGCCTTTGTTATCGTTGTTGTTACTGCAGCACAGCAACCACACAGGCACACAGCTACAAGTATAAAATAATGTATTGCTGAGATAATGCGAATCAGAAAGTTGGCATCTGTTATCTGCTGTCTGTGTTGCTCTCTGCCTATGCCTTGTAACTGTGAGCTGATAATATCAGCATAGTCCTGTGTTTCATGATAAATTGGGCAATATTTACTTTTCTATGCGAAAAAACACGCGTACAAATATAACAAGTAATAATAACGTACAGAGCAAAATCGTCACTTAAGTGTGTCTGCCTGTTTGGGCAATGTACAAAGCACTTGTTCAAGACATGCATGTTCAACATGGACTATGAACTCCAGAAATATGCAATCCTGCCATATTCAACAAGCGGTGATGGTTTCATATCATATCGTGATGGTTTCATATCATATCAATGGAGTGGCCCTAGCAACATGGAGTATCAAAAGTAAGCTAAGCAACACAACGGATCCTATCCATGCCAAGGCCCAGTATGACCAATCATCAATCTTGCATATTGAACAGCTGAGACAGGCCTCTCTATATTCCAAACTCGGCTACTCTGCTTCTAACCTCCTCAAGGAAGGATCTGAAACCTGTAGAGCCATCCATCAGAGTGCCATCCAGAGCCCGATCCTCAATCAGGTATTTCTCAAATGTTGTTGTATCATCACGTGCACCATGAATAAAAGCAAGCCTGGGAGTTAAGGTCCTTTCTTGCTTCAACCTATCGACCGTTGATCTCAACAGACCTACAAACATAAGTTCAGTGTTAGCATATGCATTGGTTGAAATAAGCCGTAATCATACATACTACTACATCCGTTCTTCTGTAGTTGAGACCTTCAATATGCGTGAAGAAATTAAAAAGTCATACAACAGAATTAGTACTCCCTACTAATATAAGACGTGATTTACAACGTCTTATATTAGTTTACAAAGGGAGTACGATTTAGGGAGGAAACGCAATAATCTCAGGACAACTAAGTGGCACTTAAAAAAGATGGTGCTGGACTCACAGTCACGTGGAGGAGGAAAGGGAATTGAAGGGCTGGCTGTAGGCAAGTAATACACCAAAAGGTCAGTGTAGGCGTCAAGAAGGAATATTGGTCTCTCACTGGTGAATACACTGCGACTTAGAGACTGATGCACTTCTGCTTCTGTATCAAGAGAGGAGTACGAACTCAGTGTAGGACATATAGCTTGCCGAAGAGAAGCCGGTTCCAGTGCACTGTAAAGAAAAATAATAACGTCAAACATTATATAAGCAGTACTTGCGTAGCTCAAATAAACTACAGCAGTGAGATAATCTGGATTTTGTAAAAACAAATGTGGAAAGGGAATTTGTGGAATTTTGTCGTTTCTTCCTGTGAGAACTTTAGGAACTGCATGGTAGCAAAATATGTACTTTACCTGAAGAGGCACTGCAAATATGTCTGGTAATCTGGATGAATATGTTCATCCTGAACTTGAAGCAAGGGGCTTACTAGAAATGCAAATACAAGCCGTGCCAGAGGCTGCAACTGTGAGCAGTTTGAGAAATCAACGTCAATATCAGAAACTCCAGAATCAGCAGGTCTGACGTTCTTGTATGCCTTGTTGTACTGGGCAATGAAAATCGCCAACCAATCATGGAGCCATAGCCTTGCTTCTACCACATCACTTAAAGAAGCCAAAATAACCTGGAAAATGAACTTTTTCAGTATCAAATGATCTTCTGCTCGATCTTCAGTGATAACTTTGGTTTTATTCGAGTCTAGAAATATAATTAGGTTTGACAATCATGAACATTTCTCTCCTGTTTTTACGGTCACCAAGCTTAGCATTTATAACTAAAATACCACAGAATGCCAAAACTACAATATACATATAATACATTACGTCCCTGCAGAACCTGCGGTCAAATTTAGCTTCTCTTCTTCCATATTAACAGAGTGAGAGCATTTTGGAAACCCAGAACTCAAAACTTGTTGGGTTGGCTCGACTTCAATAAACCGGAAAGGCGGAAACTAGTGCCACACAACCAGAGTAAACCTAGCTTCAGATTGCAGGGAAGAAGATAAAACAGGCCTGCCAAAATAGGGGCCTAATAGCTCCTAAGCCTAGAAGGGTTGAATAAATATCAATCTTGTAATTGTTGACGAACATTCAAATAAAACCATTAGATGAATATTCAAATAAAACAGCTAAATGAATGTTTAAGTAAAATACAGAAACACTAAGCTTGTGACCAGCTGTATCCCAGACAAAGTTTCCTACCCATAATTTTCTTGTAGAGTTGCACTTAATTGATGTAGCGAGATGTTATAGTCGTACAGAGGCTGTGGCAACATTTGATTGCTATAACTTTCTTGTAGTGGCAATTAATTGATGTAGTAAGATGCTTTAGTCCTACAGTTAACAGCCTTCGTGCTTATGACAAACTGTTTATCCATCAAAATTGTACTGCCGCAGTTACAATTTAGGGAGGAAATTCAGTAATCTGAAACAGAGGTTGTACCTGGTGTACAAGTATCGTCAATACCACATCTGGGTCAACAAAGTCATACAGGTCCCAGATATTAGCAGTTGTGTTGTACTGGATAGTCCGCACCCTTAGCCGCCTTTGCACTGAGAACTTAGATCTGGACAAGGTGTATTTTTAAGTTACAAAATATGAAAATATAGATAACAATGTGTATAAAACTGCTGCTAACATGGAACATCTGCAAATTGATAAAAAGAAATTGCACACTGCAAATTGACAATCAGACAAACATTAGCAAGCAAGTAATTAACTTGCAAGCCAGTATATCACAGAATCATCAAAAAATAACTTGGACAGCTCACACATAAGGACAATTGTCAGTATGCTTAAACTTATTGACACCAGAGGAATGGCATATCAAATATACTTTAACTCCTAAGAGCAAACAGTAACAATGTAACATACTACTCAGTATTCACAAATCTGTGACAGGCGATACGAAATTTACCTACTACCAGAATTTGAAGCATCATCTGATGCATCACCATGGTGTACTATCATCGTGTACTTAAATGCGATTTGGAGAATAGGAGGCCTTGACTTCCTGCAGTTGCAAACATCAGGTTGTTAGGGTTTAGGACATAATATACACGGTCAAAACTGTTTGGCTACAGATTTTATACTGATCATAGTTACAGTTCCCTTGTTTAGGCATGGAAGTTGTTATTGTTACTAAAATACATACTCAAGAAAAGACAGGACTCAATCAACGGTTAGAATGTGTCTTATGATTTACTCTCTGGTCGGGGTATACAGGCCCGCTTCGTATTTCGAGTCTAACATTGGCCACCGATTTAAATAAGAAAATATGATCTATATATTGCATTCGAAAGATCTTTCCAACAGTTACTTTTTATGGAACATACCGCATATTTTACTGGTTAAATCGGTGGTCAAAGTTAGACTCAAAGTACAATAGGGCCCTGTGTAACCGACCGGTGGTAGTAGCATCCTTTTTGTATTTGTATAACATAGTAAGATCCCTGGTAGATAGAGCTTATACATTGTGTACTTTTTTAGTCTTTTTAAGAGCAAATCCCAGACATCCTAACTGGGAATTAGGTTGAAACATCTAAAAGATGATAGGTTCATAGGGGAAAAAAGGATGGTTAGCTTTAATGCTGAAAATTCTAGTTTTTTTCCCTTTTGACATAGAATGGTATAGTTTGTCGGGTTTTCTCCTTGTATAGCATAGTTATCAAGATTCCCGGTAGATAACATGCTTATACATTGTGCACTTTTTTAGTCTTTTTAAGAGCAAATCCCAGACACACTAATTGGGAATTAGGTTGAAACATGTAAAGGATGATAGGTTTCATAGAAGAAAAAAAGATGGTTAGATTCAATGCTGAAATTCTAGGGTTTTTTTTTCTTTTGATAATGAATGGTATAGTTTATCGGGCTTTCTCCTTCTCTTAGTAATGTGCTGAGCCCATCCTAGCGTGTTTTGTTTTACAAATATCTATAATATTTAGACGTAGAGAAGGAACAGCTAGGATTAACTAGACATAAGCAATAGAAAAGGAAAGTCTCAGATTAATTTGGCATATATAGGTTAAAAAGAAGCACGGATTGATTGGAAGGAGACATCTAAATAACCATAAACAAGATAGTTTAGAAGGACGACCGGACAAGGAGAACTTGCAAATGTATCGTAAATCTATTCCTATGGTGCCACAAAGAAGATCCCTCTTTTTTTGCGGGGCGTAAAGAAGATCCCTCGTTTGGTACAGATTAGTGATGCATATAAACTACATCAGAGCTCGCAGTGTAGGTAATTTTCATAACTTACTATTGATAGAGGGATCACTAGTTCACTACTGTCCAATTTGCGTTCCAATAGATTAAGACTCATTTGTGGGCTTATCAATTTGAGCAAGTGTGTAAGGCAAACACTCTATGTAATGGGGTGGCAACGTGATGAACAAATCAATCATAGAACTAGGCCTATCGTTTTGTTTGCTCAGCATGTCCTATCACTATCCCCTGCACCTGGGGTTTCAGCCCTAGCCGCACACTTCTCCACGGTGCCCAATCCGTAAGTTCCTGACCTAGCCGGATCCTCCCATATTGCGTCTGTTCCAAAGGTTCAAGCGCTAACAACAGGTAAGAAAGAATTTGAAAATCCTAGTTTCAGTTATGGGTGTAGATCATGATGACTTCTTGGTAGGACTAGGGTTCCTACCGGCTCGGCTCCTCAGGTTGTAGGGGCAGAATAGCGGAGGTTGGGGGCGAGGGCGGCGGCGGTTAGGGCTGGCGCGGCTAGGGTTCTCCTCTGGAGCCGGGCAATAGGATAGAAAATATCTTTATTGCTTAATCTCGAAAAGGTGGCTTACAACTAATATTTATAACCTCAAAACGAATAGCCTAAGATAACTTGTGGGCCAAGCCCCTAACTACTGCCCAGTGGGCCTCCTCCGGTTATATGTTAAACCGGTCATATAAGCTCCCGCTCGTACGCCGCGAGCTTGAGATGGCGAGGGGCGAAAGGCCGGCTGAAGAAGGCGAGAGGACCATCGCCCTGATGAAGCACGGCGCCGAACCCTGCGCCCGAGGCGTCACAATCCACCACGAACGGGCGGTCGAAGTCCGGCATCTGAAGAACGGGCCCCGTCGTGAGGGCCCCTTGAGGGCCTCAATGCCGCTGCCGCCTCGCCCCAAAGCGGCGCGTCGCGCACAACAATCGCGTGAGCGGCGAAGCGATGAGGCCGAACTCCGGATGAACTTCCGGTAGTATCCGGCGAGGCCGAGAAACCCGCCAAGAGCCCGCGGAGATCGTGGCGCGGCCAGCGGCGACGGCGCCACCTTGTCGGCGCCCATAGCAACCCCTGCTTACCGAGATGACGTGGCCGAGGTAGGCAACCGGCGCCCCAACGAGCACTTCGAGCGCTTAAGATGAAGATGGTGCGCCAAGCTCGTTGAAGACGATGGCGACGTCTTTCAAGGTGCTCGCCAGACGCACAAACCGACGCAAGTAGGGCCGAGGACGCCGCTCATCAAAGCTCGGAAGGTCGCCGGGCGTTAGGTGAGGCCAAAGGCATCACCAAGAACTCGGCGGCCGCGGTGAGTCCAAACGCCGCCTTGGCGATGTTATCCGGTGCATGCGCTTGGTGGTACCGACCGAGGTCGAAGCTTAGCGAAGAAGCGCGCCCCGTGTAGCTCATCAAGGAGCTCATCGACCACCGGAATAGGGAATTTGTGGTCCGTGGGAACGAGAAGCACTGGCGCGGTAAACGGTGAGGTGGAGAGCTTGATGATGCCTGCTGCGAGCATGAGCGCACACTGCCGCTCCAAATCGTCCTTCTGCAACTGCGGATAGCGGTAAGGACGTACCGCCACCGGTGTGGAGCCCGGCAGAAGGTGTATACGGTGATCATACGCCCGAGTAGGCGGAAGCCCCTGCGGCTCGGTGAAGAGGTCGTCGTGCTGCTGCAGAAGGCTCTCCAAGAGTGGGTGCTCGGCCTCGGCGGTGGTCGCGGCCAGCTGAAGTGGTGGTGCGGGTGCGGCACCCCCAATGCCGTCCCACCGAATGCGGCCACCCAACCGCCAGAAGGTCATCGTCAGCGCGTCGAAATCCCAGAGAATGGGACCCAGCGTGCGCAAGAAGTCGACGCCGAGGATGAAGTCGAAGCAGCCCAAGTCGATGTCGACGCAGGTGATGGTGAAGTGCTCGTCGTCGATAGTGATGGGCACGTCGCGGGCGAGCCCGTGGCAGCGTAGACGGTCGCCATTAGCGACAGTGACCCGCAACTGCTCCCCGCCGGTCGGCTGTAGGGCAAGGCGCCGCATGGTGGCCTCCGGCAGGAAATTATGCGTGGAACCGGTGTCCAGGAGGGCCACCAGGCGCTCGCCATGGATCACGACCGGTAAGAGCATCGTCCGTTCATCACGGATGCCGGCCAGCACGTGAAGCAACACCACGAGGGCGGTGGCCGGGCCGGACGCGGGTGCCGGTGCGGGCTCCGCGAGAGCTGGGGCGCCGAGGACCTCCTCCGAGGTGTCATCCTCGGTCTCGTCCGTCGTCTCCAAGTAGAAGAGGCGCGGGCAGACATGGCCCGGTGCATAGGGCGCATCGCACTTGAAGCACAGGCCCAAGCGCCGGCGTTCAAGCTGCTCCGCCTGAGTAAGGCGCCTGAACGGCCGCGTCGGGGCTACGATGGACGACGCTGGTGCTGTCGGAGGCGGCCGGGGGGGGGGGGGTTGTCGGCCCCCACGTGGCGCGAATGGCCGCGTCAAAGCCTGGGCGCGCTGCTCGAACGCCCGAGCAGAGTAAATGGCCGTCTGAAGGTCTTGGGGCCCCTTCATCTCGACGTCCACGCGGATGTGGTCGGGAAGGCCACCGACGAAGAGCTCCGCCCGTTGTAAGGCCGTCACACCTGGCGCGTGGCACGCCAGTGCCTGGAAACGGTCGGCAAAATCTTGCACCGTGGAGGTGAAAGGCAAGCGGCCCAACTCGGCCAAGCAGCTCCCGCGTACTGGTGGTCCGAAACGAAGAAGACACAGCTCGCAGAAACGATCCCACGGTGGCATGCCGCCCTCGTCCTGCTCGAGGGCGTAGTACCATGTCTGGGCAGCCCCGTGGAGATGGTAGGAAGCCGCCAAGCGCGCCCCGACGCGGCGTCTGCCGTCTGCCAAGAACTGGTCACACTGGTTGAGCTAGTTAAGCGGGTCGTCCGAATCGTCGTGCGTGGCGGTCGATCTTGGCGAACCGGCGGTTGCCGGTGTGGCGCGCTTCGCCCATCGCCGACGGTCGGAGGGTCGAGGACGCGTGCTCGGTCCATGGTGGGAAGGCGGCGTAGTTCCTGTGGCGCCCGACGCCTCCGCACTGGAAACCGACGGCGGCCGCCTCCGTGTCGCCGACGGCGCCCATGGAGCTACCGAAGTGGCGACGGTGACGATGGAAGCGGACCTCTGGATCGGAGTCCGCTGGCGAGGACCGCCCAGCTAGGGCTGGGCGAAGCGGTGGTGGGACTCGACGGTTGCCGCCGGAGGGACGGCGCGAACGGCGCGCCCAGTCGGCCATTCATGTCCCCGGGTGGCGGCGGGTGGCGCGGTGGCGCCATGAAGCGGCGGCCATCAGGGCGGCGGCGCGAGGCCGCCGGTGGGAAGCGCCGGATAGCCTCCGGTGATTGCCGCAGTACGAGTACCACGGCAATACCGGCAGCCATGGGCACGGCCGGATGGAAGCGGCGGGCGGCCCAGACGGCTCGCCAAGTAGAAAGCGATGCTCGACCGCGACGACCAGTCGTTGAAAGCACGCCGCCATGGCCTCCGGCATAAACCGCCTGCGGCACGGGAAGCGACGGCGGCGGTTGTTGGATGGGGTTGGGTCGGCCGCCCTCCCGGCGTGGTGCCAGGTGCGGGGGAGATCGGCGCCGACAGCGAGGCCGTGGCGCCCGGCGATGAAGCGGTGGCGTTGGTGGAGTTGGTGGCAGCGGCGGTGGGGGAGGCGGCTGGCAGTGGTGGTGGCGGGTTTGGAGGCGGTGAAGACATGGTCGAAACCCGGGTACCTGATACCAAATTGGTAGGACTAGGGTTCCTACCGGCTCGGCTCCTCAGGTTGTAGGGGCAGAATAGCGGAGGTTGGGGGCGAGGGCGGCGGCTCCGGCGCGTTGGCGCCGTCGCGAGGGAGGAGAAGGGCGACGGCGGTTAGGGCTGGCGCGGCTAGGGTTCTGGCTCCTCTGGAGCCGGGCAATAGGATAGAAAATATTTTTATTGCTTAATCTCGAAAAGGTGTCTTACAACTAATATTTATAACCTCAAAACGAATAGCCTAAGATAACTTGTGGGCCAAGCCCCTAACTACTGCCCAGTGGGCCTCCTCCAGTTATATGTTAAATCGGTCATAACACTTCTCTATTGGTGCAGTCAGTAACAAACTAAATTCATTTATCACAAGGCTTATACTTCTTCAACCAGACCAGCCAACTTGTGGATAATCTGATACAGGGATCCATATATAGTAGAATGAAAAAACAGGTCCAAATGGCAAATTTAATCTGGAGTACAGAATACATAAAATCCTAGATGCTCGTCATTATGCAAAGACTCGTGTACTCATTCGGTGTTGACCACAAAAAATGCACCCTACTTGTAGGGAAGAAACAAATGTCTGATACAAAGATCTGGGTACGAATTGGCATAATTACTAGCAAGGCCCAACACTGCAAATGGATGATAGATTTTCCTATTTGGTTATCTCTTTGAACCGTGGAAATCTAAACTTTCAATTTGTCAGAGCAAAGAAGGAAAGTACCACATTGCTGCTAGTTAGTTCAAGTTCATCAAATTTTAACACATATAAGCACATAATCTACAAAAGGTAGAAACAGCGTGACCTTTACCTGGAAAACTGAGAATCCTTTTCAAACTCAAAGTCGTAAGTGTAGCTAGCAAACGAATCACAGCAATTTATGTGCTGAACATGCATGTATTGAGGATCTGGAAAGAAATGACCATACTGTTGGACATGAATTAAACAATATCAGCTGAAGGAACATATAAAAAGGTTCACTAGGTAAATTTGCATATCTCTCAGAGTACTTACAGAATCAGCAATCTTGATCTCTGGAGATGTTCTCAACCGCAGTACACATCCAAAGGCATATGGACGCTTTAGCATTTTGTATCTGAAAAGTAAAACCGGTGGATAAATGCATATTACTGCTTCACAGCTATATTGTAATCAATGGCTCAAAGCATGTGAACGACATGTGAACCATATTTTCACATTCTGCACATATATTCGTGTATAGATTGTATTTACCATGTACCAGGCATCCAACTACGTCAAACCCAGTCTGCTCAATTTATAGTATGGACATTTGGGGCAGTGCACAACCAACAATCAGATAATTTATTAGATCTTTGGCATCAGGCAAGTCAACATGATCCAAATCTAAGGTTCAACAGTGAGTAGTAACAGAACCTGTTGCCCACACAAGAATACTAGGAAGAAGCCTATTCAGATCTCACTGCCCCAGAAGGCCAGAATAAAGCCCCAAAGTTAGCCTTGGGTAACAAACCCCCTGGCACGGAGACTTAACAAACAGCCATCACACGTTGAAATCAAATTATAACAAACAAAATCATTAAATAGACCTGAATGTCCATAGATGTGATCCCAACATTATGGGGGTTCCAAGCACACTAATTTCTTGAGCTACACTAATGTACAAAGCATGAGCATATGTTATCCTATCAATCTGACTGACCTACAAAGAGGAAGCAAATAACATAAACAGACCAGACAGTGCTTGAGAACTGAACCACATTAGGATATCTCCTAGTTGAGGAGATACAGTTGAATAAAAAGAGGACAGAGCCAGAGATGATGACTGAACTTACATATCTTGTGGAAGTGTTGATTCATCTGTATTTGAATACAGAAACAATGAGCCACCACTCTCAACAGTCAGAACTTTTAGGGAAGTAAGATCAGTGTATTCATTTGTAATCGCGAAAAGGTCCACACATGCACCTGCTTGAACAGCACTAGCAGCCTGTGATATGGCAATCAGGATACCTCCCAAAATATTCTCAGCATGCATTGATCAATATTTATGCAAACCTACCAGATTTTTGTAGAAACTTGTCTCTTCGGGCAGTAATGTATTATTTGAATCCACCACTTTACCAGTATTGTGGTCCCCATTGCTTCTTGCGTCTAGTTGGCCAGCCCCATAATTCGGAGGCCCAGATAAAAACGCAAATATTCTAGCTGTTTCAAAAATTACCAGGAGAATGCATAATATTAGAACCCAAGGCCATGTACTTTAAAGAGAATAAGTATGTTTTCTACTAATAAAGCCTTTAAAGAGAATATGTATATCTTCTACTAATAAAATAACAGAATAGTAGTGTAATCAATACAATAAGATGCCAAGTTCCCTGCAAAAAAAAAATTACATACCAAGTTCAAAGGTAGTTCCATTTTCCACACTTAGGTAGTTGACAAGAGCATCAATTGCTACCCCAAACCCACGGGTATGATGCAATGCGTGATCTTGAACTTGTGATGCAGTTGTTGCCCTTTCCCAGGAAGCTATTGGTTTAATTGTTTCTAGTGCTTCAGCAATGCGGTCTTTGAAAGTGCCAACCTGTTGAGATGTAATTAAAATAAGCATATACAGGAGCCAATGCTCTAGGGATACAGGTTGAGTAAATGATTGAACTGAAAACTGAAGGAATTAAATTAAGAGGATAATGTACATACAGGAGCCAAAAATGAACAAAATGGCATGACATCTTTAAGGTCCACGTGCAAGGTGCCGTCAGAATCAGGAGGGATAAAAACGTTTTTCACAATTGGTATTGGACCTTGAACATCATATAGTCCTATCTTGCTGCTAAATGTTAAAATCCCAAATAATGATCCTGGAGAAAGAGCTGCAAGGCATCAATAGATCAGTGTACACGTAGCTGTATCATGTATGTCCTTTCAATAACAGAGTTGTATAAATAGATTAGCTCCTAAAGCTTGTGAGTGGATCTCACCTTCAAGAGCTGCCAGAAGAGCACTTTTGACTAGCTCCAAAAACTCCTCAGAAGCTAAAAACAACATGAAGAAATAAATTATGAGAAGAAGACATAAACAAGTGAGCTCTAAATAAAACAAAACAGAAGGTCTCAAAATTCTAGAGTTATTCTCATAAAAATCTGAAATATTTTGATCAGGACAACAGGCACCAAAGGTGGAATATCCTAGCTAGATGAATTCAAGCAAAACTGGGATGGATTTGGATTTATTAATCCATGCATCATGTTAGTGGAAAACAAAATCTACCAACATACCAAGATCTTGGATTGGTAGAGTTGCTCACTATAATGCTGCAATGGTTTTCCCTTTTACACTACAAAGGAAGTAACAAAAAAAAAGGCGTCCAGGGGTGCCACGAACACCACACAGGAACCCCACGATCATATCAATCACTTACTGGACCAAACTAGGACTGTTTTATTCTCCATTCATATTCGATGTTCATGATTTCCATATTTAGCAAGTTTAAAACTTAACAGACATCCATTCCCCTTGTCAGTTTATCACTCTTTTGTGTGGAGACGAAGGCGAGGGTATAACAAATAAGCTAGAACCATAAGGCGAAAAATCTTGAGATCATCACATCTTACAGGATAAGTCGATCGCTGCCACGTACACGGGCGTCGTCGCAGCCGCTGCCTCACCCTCCTCCCCTGGAAAATAACACAAGCCCGTCATTTCACTGCACCACATTGCAGCAGATCGGAACTGCGGAAGCCCTACCCGGGAGGAGGAGGTCGACAAAGGCGGAGCGTAACTCGGGCGGGTCGTGGCTGCCGTCGCGCGCGTAGCGCGCGGCGGCGTCGGCGGAGAGGTCGTTGTCTTCCGAGCAGATGGGGCACGTCCACGACCAGCGGTGCAGCGAGCAAAGGGTGCTGAAATAGGCGAAGCAGGACGTGCAGCGAGGGATGAGGTCGCCCTCGTCGCCGGTGACCGGAGAGGAGCCGCGCTCGTCGGTGGAAGAGAAGGGCGTGACGGCGACGCCCCACGGTAGGCCCGAGGAGTCGAGGAGCGCGTTGTCGGAGGGGAAGTACGCGAGGCTCGGGCGCACCGCCATTGCTGCGCCGCGCGGTTTGGGATGTGGATCTGGTGGAGTGATGACGTGAGAGAGATCTGACGAGGGAGATGGAAGCGCGGCTGCTCAAAGTGTCTGTGCAGTGTGGGTTTGCGCTGAACTCTTCTGCGGCGGCAGAGGATCAGGACCGTCAAGTTGCTAACGTACGTCTCGAAGGCTAGGTGAGCGTTGACTGTGCTGCTAAAGGTAGACCAGAGTCTACTCCTGTACTCGGCAATCTCCAACGCCGTCCTTCCAAACGAACATCCCAAATATCCACACATACGTTCACAAACATATTCACTGACAAAGAGGAGACGGCCATCCAACCATCCATAAGCAAGAAGGAAGAACTTCCGGCTCATCGGAGATTTGGATTCCTGGTCATTGGATCTGTTTGCTTGATGGGATCTGGGATGTCGGATCGACCCACCGGAGAATGCAGGCCGTCGGATTGAAGAGGCTCCTGTAGCAATGAATAGTGCAGAGACGTTCATGGCACCGCGCGTAAATCCCGTGCCCTGCCGAGTGCATTTCCGTCATTTCGCGTACAAGGGTATAAATCGCTGCGGTTCCCGTGGCAAAGACCTAGCCGTCGCTCGTCGCACTCGCGCCTCCCGTCTCTCTCTTCCTCCCGTCTCTCTCTTCCTCCCCTTAGACCAGCGCTTCCCCCGCCCTGGCCATCATCTCCTTCGTCGGGCCGACGACCCATGCCTCAAGGCCTGCCTCTGCTCTGCCCACAAGCTCACTTCGGCCGCTTCCTCCGAGGAGCCGGCCGTCCCTGAGCTCTGCCGGTGCTAGGGTTGCACAGACCAGCAAAGGACCACTGTCGGCCTGGTTGGAGCTCCCTCCATCTCCACCTCGAAGCACCGGCAAATGAGTCCTCCTCCTTCTTCCACCCCTCCAACCTCAACCGCCGCCTGAAACCCTAGCCCCACGGCTCCACCCATGGTGCCTTAGGTTAGATCCTCGGTATGGATCCATCCTTACCCTTTCTTCCTCTAGTTTTCTTCTTCCTCTAATGCGTGAGTGCCTGCGGTTGGTTGTGTGAAGGAAGGTAACGGAGAAGCTGATGCGGGTTCTTCTTGTTGGGGAACGTAGTAATTTCAAAAAAAATCCTACGCACACGCAAGATCATGGTGATGATATAGCAACGAGAGGGGAGAGTGTTCGTCCACGCACTGTGAGACCGTGAAGCGGAAGTGTTAGCACAACGAGGTTGATGTAGTCGACGCCTTCACGATCCGACCGATCCAAGCACCGAACGTCACGGAGCCTCCGAGTTCAAAGACACGCTCACTCGATGACGATCTCCGACCTCCGATCCAACCGAGCTCCGGAGATGAGTTCCACAAGACGACGGCGTGGTGACGATGATGATGTTCTATCGGCGCAGGCTTCGCCTAAACTCCACGACGATATGACCGAGGTGGAATATGGTGGAAGGGGCACCGCACACGGCTAAGGAACGATCCGTAGATCAACTTGTGTGTCTATGGGTGCCCCGCCCGTAGATATAAAGGAGCCAGGGGGAGGAGGCCGCCGCCAAGGAGGCGCGCCAGGGGGAGTCCTACTCCCACCGGAGTAGGACTCCTCTTCCAAGTAGGAGTAGGAGAAGGGGAAAGAGGAGGAAGAGGGAAGGAAAGGGGGCGTCGCCCCTTCCCTTGTCCTATTCGGACTAGGGAGGGAGGCGCGCCCCCCCTCGCCTCCTTCCCTCTTCTCCTCGAGGCCCATGTAGGCCCAATAACCCCGGGGTTCCAGTATCTCGATAAAATGCCGATTTCACCCTAACTATTCCGATGTCCAAACATAGGCTTCCAATATATCAATCTTTATGTCTCGACCATTTCGAGACTCCTCGTCATGTCCGTGATCACATCCGAGACTCAACAAACTTCGTACATCAAAACTTATAAACTCATAATAAAACTGTCATCGAACGTTAAGCGTGCGGACCCTACGGGTTCGAGGACTATGTAGACATGACCTAGAACCATTCTCGATCAATAACCAATAGCGGACCTGATGCCCATATTGGTTCCTACATATTCTACGAAGATCTTTATCGGTCAAACCGCATAACAACATACGTTGTTCCCTTTGTCATCGGTATGTTACTTGCCCGAGATTTGATCGTCGGATCCAATACCTAGTTCAATCTCGCTACGGCAAGTCTCTTTACTCGTTACGTAATACATCATTCCATAACTAACTCATTAGCTACATTGCTTGCAAGGCTTATAGTGATGTGTATTACCGAGAGGGCCCAGAGATACCTCTCCGACAATCGGAGTGACAAAACCTAATCTCGAAATACGCCAACTCAAGATGTACCTTTGGAGACACCTGTAGTACTCCTTTATAATCACCCAGTTACATTGTGACGTTTGGTAGTACCCAAAGTGTTCCTCCGTAAACGGGAGTTGCATAATTCTCATAGTTACAGGAACATGTATAAGTCATGAAGAAAGCAATAGCAGAATACTAAACGATCAAGTGCTAGGCTAACGGGATGGGTCATGTCAATCACATCATTCTCCTAATGATGTGATCCCACTAATCAAATGACAACACATGTCTATGGTTAGGAAACATAACCATCTTTGATTAATGAGCTAGTCTAGTAGAGGCATACTAGTGATTATAGTTTTGTCTATGTATTCACACATGTATCATGTTTCCGGTTAATACAATTCTAGCATGAATAATAAACATTTATCATGATATGAGGAAATAAATAATAACTTTATTGTTGCCTCTAGGGCATATTTCCTTCAGTCTCCCACTTGCACTAGAGTCAATAACCTAGATTACATAGTAATGATTCTAACACCCATGGAGTCTTGGTGTTGATCATGTTTTGCTCGTGAGAGAGGCTTAGTCAACGGGTCTGCAACATTCAGATCCGTATGTATCTTGCAAATCTCTATGTCTCCCACTTGGACTTGGTCCCGAATGGAATTGAAGCGTCTCTTGACGTGCTTGGTCCTCTTGTGAAATCTGGATTCCTTTGCAAAGGCAATTGCTCCAGTATTGTCACAGAAGATTTTCATTGGTCCCGATGCACTAGGTATGACACCTAGATCGGAAATGAACTCCTTCATCCGACTCCTTCATTTCTGCTTGTAAGCGCTATGTACTCCGCTTCACATGTAGATCCCGCCACGACGCTTTGTTTAGAACTGCACCAACTTACAGCTCCACCGCTTAATATAAACACGATCCGGTTTGCGATTTAGAATCGTCCGGATCGGTGTCAAAGCTTGCATCGACGTAACCATTTACGACTAGCTCTTTGTCACCTCCATATACGAGAAACATATCCTTAGTCCCTTTCGTATTTCAGATGTTCTTGACCGCTGTCCATGATCCACTCTGATTACTTTGGTACCTTCCCGCCAAGCTTATTGCTAAGCATATGTCGTGTCGGTACACAAGATTGCATACATGATAGAGCCTATGGTCAAGCATAGGAACATCTTTCATTTTCTCTATCTTCTGCTGTGGTCGGCATTGAGTTTGACTCAACTTCACACCTTGTAGCACAAGCAAGAATCCTTTCTTTGCCTGATCCATTTTGAACTTTTTCAAAATTTTGTCAAGGTATGTGCTTTGTGAAAGTCCTATTAAGCATCTTGATCTATCTCTATAGATCTTGATGCCCAATATGTAAGCAGCTTCACCGAGGTCTTTCATTGAAAAACTTTTATTCAAGTATCCCTTTATGCTATCCAGAAATTCTATATCATTTCCAATTAATAATATGTCATCTACATATAAAACTAGAAATGCTACAGAGCTCCCACTCACTTTCTTGTAAATACAAAGCTTCTCCAAAAGTCTCAGATAAAACCATATGCTTTGATCACACTATCAAAACATTTATTCCAACTCCGAGATGCTTGCACCAGTCCACAAATGGATCATTGGAGCTTGCATACTTTGTTAGCACCTTTTGGATCAACAAAACCTTCGGCTGCATCATATACAACTCTTCTTCTAGAAATCCATTCAAGAATGCGCTTTGACATCCATTTGCCAAATTTCATAATCATGAAATGCAGCAATAGCTAACATGATTTGGACAGACTTAAGCATCGCTACGGGTGAGAAAGTCTCATCGTAGTCAACCCCTTGAACTTGTCGAAAACCTTTCGCAACAAGTCGAGCTTTATAGACAGCTACATTACCATCGGCGCGATCTTCTTCTTAAAGATCCATTTATTCTCAATGGCTTGCCGATCATCGGCAAGTCAACCAAAGTCCATACTTTGTTTTCATACATGGATCCCATCTCGATTTCATGGCCTCTAGCCATTTTGCGGAATCTGGGCTCATCATCGCTTCCTCATAGTTCGTAGGTTCATCATGGTCAAGTAACATGACTTCCGAATAGGATTACCGTACCACTCGTGCGGATCTTACTCGTAGACCTCGAGGTTCATGAGAAACTTGATCTCAAGTTTCATGATCAATATCATTAGCTTCCTCACTGATAGGTGTAGTTGTCATAGGAATCGGTTCTTGTGATGAACTACTTTCCAATAAGGGAGTAGATACAGTTATCTCATCAAGTTCTACTTTCCTCCCACTCACTTCTTTCGAGAGAAACTCCTTCTCTAGAAAGGATCCGATTTTAGCAACAAAAATTTTGCCCTCAGATCTGTGATAGAAGGTGTACCCAATAGTCTCCTTTGGGTATCCTATGAAGACACATTTCTCCAATTTGGGTTCGAGCTTATCTGGTTGAAGTTTCTTCACATAAGCATCGCAGCCCCAAACTTTAAGAAACGACAACTTTGGTTTCTTGCCAAACCACAGTTCATAAGGCGCTGCTCAACGGATTTTGATGGTGCCCTATTTAACGTGAATGCGCCGCCTCTAAAGCATAACCCCAAAATGATAGTGGTAAATCGTTAAGAGACATCATAGATCGCACCATATCAAGTAAAGTACGATTACGACGTTCGGACACACCATTTCATTGTGGTGTTCCAGGTGGCGTGAGTTGCGAGACTATCCCGCATTGTTTCAAGTGTAGACAAAACTCGTAACTCAAATATTCTCCTCCACGATCAGATCGTAGAAACTTTATTTTCTTGTTATGATGACTTTCCACTTCACTCTGAAATTCTTTGAACTTTTCAAATGTTTCAGACTTGTGTTTCATTAAGTAGATATACCCATATCTGCTCAAATCATCTGTGAAGGTGAGAAAATAACGATATCCACCACGAGCCTCAACATTCATCGGACCACATACATCTGTATGTATGATTTCCAACAAATCTGTTGCTCTCTCCATAGTTTCGGAGAACGGCGTTTTAGTCATCTTTCCCATAAGGCACGGTTCGCAAGTACCAAGTGATTCATAATCAAGTGATTCCAAAAGCCCATCAGTATGGAGTTTCTTCATGCGCTTTACAATCGATATGACCTAAACGGCAAGGTTACAAATAAGTTGCACTATCGTTATCAACTCTGCATCTTTTGGTTTCAACACTATGAATATGTGTATCACTACTATCGAGATTCAATAAAATAGACCATTCTTCAAGGGTGCATGACCATAAAAGATATTACTCATATAAATAGAACAACCATTATTCTCGATTTAATGAATAACCGTCTCGCATCAAACAAGATCCAGATATAATGTTCATGCTCAACGCCGCACCAAATAACAATTATTTAGGTCTAATACTAATCCCGATGGTAGATGTAGAGGTAGCGTGCCGACCGCGATCACATCGACTTTGGAACCATTTCCCATGCGCATCGTCACCTCGCCCTTAGCTAATCTTCGCTAATCCGTAGTCCTGCTTTGAGTTGCAAATATTAGCAATGTAACCAGTATCAAATACCCAAAGCTATCTGCGAGCATTAGTAAGGTACACATCAATAACATGTATATCACATATACCTTTGTTCACTTTGCCATCCTCCTTATCCGCCAAATACTTGGGGCAGTTCCGCTTCGAGGTCCATCGCTTGCGGAGAAGCACTTTCGATTTGCTTAGGTCCAGACTTGGGTTTCTTCTCTTGAGCAGCAACTTGCTTGCCGTTCTTTTGAAGTTTCCTTCTTCTTCCCTTTGCCCTTCTTCCGAAATTGGTGGTTTTGTTAACCATCAACACTTGATGCTCCTTCTTGATTTCTACCTCTGCAGCTTTCAAGATTGCGAAGAGCTCGGGAATAGTCTTGTTCATCCCTTGCATATTATAGTTCATCACGAAGCTTTTATAGCTTGGTGGCGTGATTGGAGAATTCATCAATGACACTATTATCGTGAAGATTAACTCCCGGTTGAATCAAGTGATTATTATACCCGCACATTTTGAGTATGTGTTCACCGACGTAACTATTCTCCTCCATCTTGCAGCTATAGAACTTATTGGAGACTTCATATCTCTCAATCCGGGCATTTGCTTGAAATATTAACTTCAACTCTGGAACATCTCATATGCTCCATGACGCTCAAAGCGCCGTTGAAGACCCGGTTCTAAGACGAAAGCATGCCACATCGAACTATCGAGTAGTCATCGCCTTTGCTCGCCAGACGCTCTTAACGCCGCGGGCCAGATCGGCAGCAGTTCGCACCCAGCGGTGCTTCCAGATTTAAACTTTTCTCAGGCAAACAATGAGGATAATCCTTAGGTTACGGACCCAGCCCGTAATTGCTACCATCATCTTTCAACTTTGCTTTCTCAAGGAACGCATTAAAATTCAACGGAATAACAAAGACGAGCCATCTATCTACAAACAAACATAGACAAGCAAAATACTATCAGTACTAAGTTCATGATAAATTTAAGTTCAATTAATCATATTACTTAAGAACTCCCACTTAGACAGACATCTCTCTAGTCATCTAAGTGATCACGTGATCCAAATCAACTAAACCATGTCCGATCATCACGTGAGATGGAGTAGTTTCAATGGTGAACATCGCTATGTTGATCATATCTACTATATGATTCACGCCGACCTTTCGGTCTCGGTGTTCCGAGGCCATATCTCAGATATGCTAGGCTCGTCAAGTATAACTGAATATTCCGCGTGTGCAACTGTTTTGCGCCCGTTGTATTTGAACGTAGAGCCTATCACACCCGATCATCACGTGGTGTCTCAAAGACGAAGAACTTTCGCAACGGTGCATACTCGGGAGAACACTTCTTGATAATTAGTGAGAGATCATCTTAAAATGCTACTGTCCAATCAAAGCAAGATAAGATGCATAAAGGATAAACATCACATGCAATCAATATAAGTGATATGATATGGCCATCATCATCTTGTGCTTGTGATCTCCATCTTTGAAGCACCGCCATGATCACCATCGCCACCGGCGCGACACCTTGATCTCCATCGTAGCATCGTTGTCGTTACGCCATCTATTGCTTCTCGACTATCGCTACCGCTTAGTGATAAAGTAAAGCAATTACGTATGCTTTGCATTTCATACAATAAAGTGACAACCATATGGCTCCTGCCGATTGCCGATAACTTTGGTTACAAAACATGATCATCTCATACAATAAAATATAGCATCACGTCTTGACCATATCACATCACAACATGCCCCGCAAAAACAAGTTAGACGCCCTCTACTTTGTTGTTGCAAATTTTACGTGGCTGCTGCGGGCTTAGCAAGAACCGTTTTACCTACGCATCAAAAACCACAACGATAGTTCGTCAAGTTGGTGCTGTTTTAACCTTCGCAAGGACCGGGCGTAGCCACACTCGATTCAGCTAAAGTGAGAGAGACAGACCGCCACCACCTTTAAGCACGAGTGCTCGTAACGGTGAAACAAGTCTCGCGTAAGCGTCTGGCGTAATGTCGGTCCGGCCGCTTCATCTCACAATACCGCCGAACCAAAGTATGACATGCCGGTAAGCAAGATGACTTGTATCGCCCACAACTCACTTGTGTTCTACTCGTGCATATAACATCAACGCATAAAACCTAGGCTTGATGCCATCATTGGGGAACGAGTAATTTCAAAAATTCCCTACGCACACGCAAGATCATGGTGATGATATAGCAACGAGAGGGAGAGTGTTCGCCCACGCACTCGTGAGACCGTAAGTGGAAGCGTTAGCACAACGCGGTTGATGTAGTCGACGTCTTCACGATCCGACCGATCCAAGCACCGAACGTCACGGAGCCTCCGAGTTCAACACACGCTCAGCTCGATGACGATCTCCGCCTCCGATCCAGCCGAGCTCAGAGATGAGTTCCACAAGATGACGGCGTGGTGATGATGATGATGTTCTATCGCGCAGGCTTCGCCTAAACTCCGCGAGGATATGACCGAGGTGGAATATGGTGGAAGGGGCACCGACACGGCTAAGGAACGATCCGTAGATCAACTTGTGTGTCTATGGGTGCCCCCCCCCATATATAAAGGAGCCAGGGGAGGAGGCCGCCACCAGGAGGGCGCGCCAGGGGGAGTCCTACTCCCACCGGAGTAGGACTCCTCTTTCCAAGTAGGAGTAGGAGAAGGGGAAAGAGGAGGAAGAGGGAAGGAAGGGGGGCGCCCCCTTCCATTGTCCTATTCGGACTAGGAAGGGAGGCGCGCCCCCCCCGCCTCCTTCCTCTTCTCCTCGAGGCCCATGTAGGCCCAATAACCCCGGGGTTCCAGAACCTCCGTGACTCGGTAAAATGCCGATTTCACCCGGAACTATTCCGATGTCCAAACATAGGCTTCCAATATATCAATCTTTATGTCTCGACCATTTCGAGACTCCTCGTCATGTCTGTGATCACATCCGGGACTCCGAACAAACTTCGGTACATCAAAACTTATAAATTCATAATAAAACTGTCATCAAAACGTTAAGCGTGCGGACCCTACGGGTTCGAGAACTATGTAGACATGACCTAGAACCATTCTCGGTCAATAACCAATAGCGGGACCTGGATGCCCATATTGGTTCCTACATATTCTACGAAGATCTTTATCGGTCAAACCGCATAACAACATACGTTGTTCCTTTGTCATCGGTATGTTACTTGCCGAGATTTGATCGTCGGTATCCAATACCTAGTTCAATCTCGTTCTTGGCAAGTCTCTTTACTCGTTACGTAATACATCATTCGTAACTAACTCATTAGCTACATTGCTTGCAAGGCTTATAGTGATGTGTATTACCGAGAGGGCCCAGAGATACCTCTCCGACAATCGGAGGACAAAACCTAATCTCAAATACGCCAACTCAAGATGTACCTTTGGAGACACCTGTAGTACTCCTTTATAATCACCCGATTACGTTGTGATGTTTGGTAGTACCCAAAGTGTTCCTCCGTAAACGGAGTTGCATAATTCTCATAGTTACAGAACATGTATAAGTCATGAAGAAAGCAATAGCAGAATACTAAACGATCAAGTGCTAGGCTAACGGGATGGGTCATGTCAATCACATCATTCTCCTAATGATGTGATCCCACTAATTAAATGACAACACATGTCTATGGTTAGGAAACATAACCATCTTTGATTAATGAGCTAGTCTAGTAGAGGCATACTAGTGACTATAGTTTTGTCTATGTATTCACACATGTATCATGTTTCCGGTTGATACAATTCTAGCATGAATAATAAACATTTATCATGATATGAGGAAATAAATAATAACTTTATTATTGCCTCTAGGGCATATTTCCTTCACTTCTACCTCTTCTAGTCTCTATAGGTGCAGAGCATTAGGTAGAGCGGCCAGAGGAGTAGGCCAACATCCCTACCTCCCTCTTCAACTCCCACCCAACACAATTGTGGTGAGCTCCCCCTCTCATCTACCTGTTGTTTGTGCCTTTAGTTTTGGATGCATACAAATTGTGTATGCCATGACCGAAACTCGAGCAGCAAACCGTGTGTGTGTGCGCACGCGCATCATGTTTTTGTTTTATTTTGGATGACTCAAACCGACTGGAGCCAACTGTGTGCGTATGTGTGCGCATCCATTGCATGTAAAAATCATGTTTTTCTAAACTCTTCTACTGTCGGATATGTAGATAAAAAAGAGAACAACTGAGCTTGAAACCACACATACTTGAACAGCATCTCATCCAAATAGTAGAAGCCCGCCGATTTGAGCTAGGAAACTGGATGAAGGGAATTACCAAATTCTACTATTATAGTACTTACGCTAACATAATAATTAACCTTCTGGCTCAGGGCACAATTCAAAGTAATTCCTACCACAAAGCACACACTTTTGATTTTTATTTTATATCACATAAACCTTACACTGACAAAGTAATTGTGATCAAAATGATGTTTGACCAATCAAAATATGCTTTATATAGTGGGACAGAGGGAAACTGAAACTGGAGCAACTTGTGTGTGCATCACATTTTTTCAGTTTTGGATAACTGAAACTAGAGCAATTTGTGTGTGTATCCATTGTACACATCACATTTTTTTCTAACTAGACAAGAGGACTCCCTCTACGCTCTTTTATTATCAGATAGATTGCCCTTTAATGCATGACTTGTCAGTTTTTGATGCTCTACTCTAGCCTTGTTCCTATATATTCTGGTTGGTTGCGACCCTGACGGATGTCATGAAGGTCCTCTCGCACCCATCTCCTTTGTTCGGTTCTGTTTTAGCCTTTATGAGCCTCATAATACTTTTTATTTGTTGCTTGCATTTAGAGAATGGAATGGAACTAGCTCACTGCTATTATTACATTAAAAAAATTGCTACTGCAGATATGTGTGTTGATTAGCAGCAATTGTTTTTTGGATTGTCTTTAATTTTTTCCCATTATGAAGAAATACTGAGCTGCTGGTTACTTTCTTGTGCTGACAATATGATATGCCACATTCATCTATAGGTATATCAACATCAAATGGAAAAACAAGGCATCTAGAAAGTTATTCAGAAGGAACAAGTGAACCAAGTACCTAGAGTGATCTCTTGCTTTCTTTTCGATACTCAAAATGGCAAAATACATCGATTTCTCATGTCTTTGTTTCACTTCTATAGGGCAATTCTCTTTAAACATAAGATCGGCATGATCTTTACTCTTCATAAACAATTTTGGTGAACTCTGCTTCTCCTTTTTAGCTTGGACCTAACCCTTCTTTTTCCGTCATTTATTTGTTCTGTTAAATATTCAGAAAATAGTTAAAAAAATCAACACAATACACCTGCAAACCATGGATTACGTATCCGCTTATTGTTCATTTGGTTGGCATACTTCTGATTACATTGGTTAGAGGAGCGCATGTGTGTAGGTCTGGCTAGCACGAGTCTGGTGCCATAAGACACTATTGTTGAGAGCCATGTCAAACAAGCATTTAGCCTTGAGGTTGTCGGGTGGCACCAGCAGCCTCGCCGGCTCTGCCCTGTATATGGTTTCAACATGTGTTTCTTAGTCTTCATTGCTCATAAAACCATTAGTTGTCGGTCTTTGGATTCATTGTCGCCGAGTAGTCACACAAACACTGAATATTTCATCGGTCTGCAGCCACATTGATAGGTAGGTGCCTTATGGGTTGTTTATGACATAGCTTGAATACAGTTTTTGCTCACCATCTTTTCAGTTAAGTTGCTAACTAGCTATTAGGTACTGTGTGCATAGTTAAATGATTTACAACTTTGATAAAATCTGCTTAATTCATGGCAGGTTAGTGCGACGAGCATGTCACCAGAAGTTTCTCTGCAGATAAGAAGGTTAGCAATGGTTGTGTGAATAGCTCAATTGGCTAATCCATGTCACCAAAAATTATCATCAAGTTTAGTACTTTTATGGAGTGGAAACTTAATAGCTCAATTGCATGCATGTGCATGAATTAGAGCTTTCATTACATTATTTTGCGTCAACACATTTTGTCGTAAGCAGATTGTGCATCCTCTAACTAGATCCATCTTTGTCTGATGTAGTTTTACGTGATTTGAAAGGAACTGGTGTCTCGAGATCAATTAGCATGTCCTTGGAGTAAATCGGCTGGTATGTAAGTATGCCAAGTGGATGATACTTTCAGCATTTTTTAATCCCGTCCACATGTCATTTTGTTGGTCCAGTTCTAAAAGTTTGTTGCAAGGTTTCTATAGTACATGTAGATAGATTAAAAAATCAGGTGACAATTAATTTCTCATCTTAATATCTCATTATTATCCATCTTAGTTTCAATATTTACCTTGCGTACTCCTTTGTGGTGCTGACTGTCATGTGATGCCGCAGTTGAGAACCGGTAGGAAGAGGAGGAAGGAGAGACAGAGATGAATGAGGAAGATGAAATCTTAGATAGTGCACCACATCTTCCACGGGCTTATGGCTGGAGGATTATATCCACAACCTCCTCCAAGCCTGCAGCTACTGCCTCTCCAAGTAACATTAATCATCAGCAAGGTGAGCCTCACATTTTTTTGAGAGAGCCAGGGTACAAACTCAGGCAGAGTTACAACCTGAAAATATGAGGTGTCTTAATTTGTCTGGGACGTGGGCGATGATCACCTGATCTCCCCTTAGTCTAGCTTCAACGCCAAGCTCATGAGCCAGTTGATTACTTTCTCGTGTAGCATAGAGGACTTTGTGATCCATAAACATGTTGAGCACAGCTTTGATGCCCTTCAAAATACCATAGCACATGGAACGGCTTGGCACATTTTTATTTTCTTTTCCTAGGCTTTTACTTTATCATTTGTGCATACCATTGTTACATGTCTCTAATTGTTTATGTTGCTAAAAGCATATATAGTAATGTATATGTTTCAAAAAATAAAGTATAACCACTGAAACTATGATGTTAAGGGCTAGAAGATTTTAGAAGTGCATTGATTCATAATTAGCAAATCAGGTCTCTGATTTGGAAGTATGCATTCAATTGTTGCTACCGAGATCTAGCATTCTAATTGTTGATACTTTCCTAGAAATGAGGTCCATGGTTATTGGTGTTGCCAATTCCCAGGCCAAAAGAATTATATGTGGTCATCCTGCTGCCGCACATGCCACTGCACATGCTGCTGGTTCGCAATTTTATCCTTTTAGTCTGTAAGCTATAGTTGACTACATTTTACTTTGCTTTTTTCTGGATATATGGATTAGATGCTTTCTACACTGTCTCTTGCTCTTCATATAGAATCTATTTGTGAGGCATGCCACTTTATCTTTGATTTGAACTAACAACCTGGGTCCAACAAAATGCAACTACATGAATTTTGATTTGCCCATCAAGCTTAAGGCCCTGTTTGTTTGAGCTTTTGCTTCTGCTTTAGTAGCTTTCCACTTTGGCCAAAAAGCCATAGAAGTTCGTAAATAGGTGCTTTTCGAGCTTTTATGAATTTTGATGAATCAATATAACAATATTTAGCTCTAAAAGCCAGAAAAGCTCTAAAAGCACCTATTTAGGAGCTTTTATGGCTTTTTGGCTAAAGTGGAAAAGCTGTAAGAGCAGAAGCAAAAGCCCAAACAAACATGGCCTAAGAAGGTTATGTTGACCATTGTTGTGGATATTACCACTAGGCGTAAACCGGCCTACTTGGGCCGGGTTAACTTCATTAGTGGTATAAGCAGATGAAGGCCCAAGGCCTATAGTCGGTTTAGAATCTATAGCCGTAAACCGGCCTGATGTATAACTTGTATTGTAAGTTAGGAATAGAGAGATACCAACCGGATACAGTATGAACCGTTGGGACTCTATGGACCGACAGGCGTCACCCGTGTATATAAGGGGACGACCGGCAGCGTTCAAGACAGATAACCACAACTCGAGCCTAAGGCGGCTTGTTTGCTCCTAGCCATCGAGACCATATCAATTCCATCACAACTAGACGTAGGCTTTTACCTTCATCGAAGGGGCTGAACTAGTATAAAACCCTCGTGTCTTTCTCGTCCGCTTTAAACCCCTTCAAGTAAACTCGTAGCGATGGCTCCACGACTAAGTCCTTTCACTAGGACATCTGCCGTGACAAATCCACGACGCTTGGCGCCACCGGGGCTATCGCCACGATGGTTTGACGATCTTGGAGGGCAAGCTCAAGGACTCAAGGCTATGTTGTGGGCGGATGACCAAGAGTCGTCGTGGCGGGATCTACATCGACGACGCAGGGCGGGTCCCGAGGCCGATTCGATCGAAATACAGTATCGGGTCCCCTTTGGTGGCATACACGTTTTCATCGGCAAGATCGGTGAGCTCGGGCTGAGCGGACATCCGCACCAACCTCGCCGAGACGGCTCGGCGTCGCGAGATCTACCCAGCTAAACCGGCCGTGAAGCGTGTCTTCATTGAGTCATCCACGGAGGAGAGCGTGAGGACGGATCAGAACACGGTAGCGAGACCGTCGTTTATTCCGGAGACGAGTCCTCAACCGGAGAGACCGAATCGCTATACCAGTTGCAAGATGATATGGTTAGGGGTTGTTCCGATGGCGACAGTATTCCGGACCCCCAGCCAGGTCAACCGGGTTGAATATTCATGGCGGCACACAGCGGCGAATCACTCTTCGACCGCCGCAGCGATGCTCTCCGGATCGGCGGCGGCGCGCGTGAAGGGCGGAGGCCTTGTCGCCCGCCGGTTCAAGTTCTATCTGGTCTGCTTGATGCACTAGCCGCTTATGGCGGAGGACAATCCAGCGGATCAGAGGCCCATAATGCAGAAATTGCAAAGGTGAGAGAGCGATCGTGCAAGCCAAAGCATATCTGGCAGCAGAAAAGACAGATGGCCGCAGAAGGGCCGCTGGACGCCCAGGGCTTATAAGCTCATGCTTGACCGTAACGCATCACAGAGGTCTTAAAGCGGAAGCACGATCACGCCTGCCGTTAGGGTTTGATCCCGAATCTCTTTCACACTCCGTGAGCTGGACCCGAGAATCATGCCGCAAAGACTGGAGACAAACCGATTGAGGCACCAGGACCAGGGGCGACGGTCCAACCTCGCTGATGGAACCTCCTCGAGAGAACATCGTGGTTCCTCTGCTGTCGAGCGCCCCAGTGTCATTATTCTAATCCTATGGACAACCTTGTTGCAGCCGCCATGTGATTAGAGGCTATCCCAATGAAGGGACTCTCATAGCGATAGAGACGCTACCGGGTTAAGGAGCTTCTCCGACCGCGCTGATTCAAGCAGAAGCATATTCGCATACCGTGATCGGATTCACTTACGCCCGTCCAAGCGGAGCTATAGCAGCGCATGGATGAACCGCCATATCGAGCAATGCGCGAGGCCGTGAAGCGCCCGTGGCAATAACCCGGCAGTGGCGTTCGCGATGCTCGGGATGTGGTGGACCGGCCCGCACGGCGAAGAGGCCGAGTTAGCGGCCTGACAGATGATGCGGGTCAACTTACACCGGTTTGCCCTACCACCTTCGCCGGACCAGAGTCGCATCCGCTTTGGGAGTGCCTTGTTTAATCCTCGCTTTACGCAATGTGCGCCGCCCAAAGATTTCAAGGGTCCGCAAGGTGCCGAATTACACCGCTGATTTATCCTCAAGCGTGGGTAGAGAGTTATGAGATGGCCATGGAGATGCTAGACATGGATGAGACCGTGTGCAAAATACTTCACCATGATGCTTGGAAGGCACGGCTCGTGCTTGGTTGAAGAGCCTACCGCCCAATTCTATCACTCATGAGCCCGATTCAGTCCCGGTTTATCCGAATTTCAAGGATACATGTAAGCAGCCCAAGTCCATAGTAGACTGGCAGCTTGTGTCCAGGAGGAAGGAGAATCAACAACCCATTGGTGCGCCGCGTTTCGGAAATTTTGCACTCGTCTGACAGGATTAATGCTGACTCTGCGATCTTAACCCTGGAAGGCAACTGCCGGTTTGAGCCTTTAAAATTGAAATTGGGACGCATGAAGCGGTTCTCAGAATGACATGGGAACCCTCATGGCGCTTTAGTGAAGTATGCTGATTCGGACAGTACCAAGGATCCCGAGACTGATGATGATGAAGCAGGGAAGGGAAGGAAGAATAGCAACTCCAAACAGCAGTAGTACAAACCGGCGGGTCATGGAAACGGAGGCAAACGCAAGGCGGATGGCAACATGAACTTTGTGGCCAACACTAATGCCGGAGACAGGGCAGCGCAGAGGTAAAGCGGCAAATCGTAATGGGGCTCCCAATCCTAACGCAAGCCATTTGAATTATTTGTTGAATCAGCCTTGCCCAAAGCACGGGACGAAGGAGTCGCCGGCTAACCACCTTTGGAAGGACTGTTATATTATGCAGGAGTTTAAAAACTCTTTGCCTTCCCAGATGACCATGGGTCGGTGGCGGTTCAGATCCGGTTTCCATGGACCGGTCACGATGGAGCTTCGGTTCAGGTCTCAATCGTATGCGGTCACAACAACCGAATAATCGAACGCCAGCAGCAGCAGCAATCGGGTTATCGAGCCAGCCAAAGGAGTTGAACAATGGGCAATATCATGTTTTCACAACTAGCTTGGATAAGCGCGAAAAAACTCCACAAGCGAAGCGGTGAGTTCTATTGAACCGGCTTTACCGGTGTTACCTCGCTGGTCGAGCAGCCTATCGTGTGGAGCGAGAGAGGATCATCCGTCCGGGTTGATAATCCGGGCCAGCTAGCATTAGTGGTAGACCCTCGGTGGGGGTTATAAGTTCACCAAGGTACTCATGGATGGAGGAAGCAGATATTAACATACTATACTATGAGACATTCCGCCGCATGGGTCTAACAGACAAGGATCTCAGTCCGTCTAATACGGTGTTCCATGGTGTAGTACCAGGCAAATCTGCATATCCTATTGGCAAGATAGCCCTAGATGTGGCTTTTGGAGACGAGCACGATTCCCGGTCGGAAAAACTAACCTTTGAGGTGGTGAAGATCCGGAGCCCGTATCACGCTTTGTTTGGGCGGCCGCTTATGCCAAGTTCATGGCGCGCCTTGTTATATCTACTTGCAGCTCAAGATGCCGGGTTACAAGGGGACGATAACGGTTCATGGGAGCCGAGGGTCGCTTTAGAATGTGAGGAAGGTGATGCAGCTTATGCGAGTCGGTTACGTGCCACGAAGGAGTTGAAGTACTATAAGGACAATGTTGATCCGGCAGATATGACCCTTTGAAGAATCCAACTACGAGCATGATTCGATCCGGTTCAAATCGGCATTGCGACCAAGCTTGTTGACTTCGTGTCGGCGATTCGCCCAAGCAGTTCACTATCGGTGCCAACCCGATCCCAAATAGGAAAGCGCTCCATCGAGTTCATCCGTGAGAATCGGGACATCTTTGCATGGAAACCGTCCGACATGCCGTGTACCGAGGAACTCGTGAGCACACTCTTAATGTGGATCCTAAGTATAAACCGTGAAACAATTCCTCCGCGGTTTAACGAAGAAAGGCGCAAAGCCATTGAGAGGAAGTGGCCGGCTTTTAGCAACTGGTTTTATCATTGAGGTGTTCCATCCAGAGTGGCTTGCTAATCCGGTGCTGGTTCTTAAGAAAACGGCACTTGGCGATGTGTGTGGATTACACGGATCTTAACAGGGCTTGTCCAATGATCCTTTGCCCTCCCCCGCATTGACCAGATCATTGATGCCACGGCGGGTTGTGAGCGTTTGAGTTTTTTGGATGCATACTCTGGATATCATCAGATCAAAATGGCGGTTAAGGACCAGGAGAAAACAGCGTTTATCACTCCCTTTGGAGCCTTCTGCTATGTATCTATGCCCTTCGGGCTCAAGAGTGCCCAAGCCACCTATCAACGGTGTGTACAGAATTGCCTGCATAAACAGATCGGCCGCAATGTGCACGCCTATGTGGATGATATTGTAGTGAAGTCAAGGCAGAAGGAGACGCTGGTGGATGATTTGAAGGAAACCTTTGACAACTTGCGAGTGTACAAGATGATGCTTAATCCGGCCAAGTGTGTCTTTGGTGTTCCGGCAGGCAAGTTATTGGGATTTCGTGTCTAACAGAGGAATTGAGGCTAATCCGGAGAAGATTACAGCTATTACTCCTGGCTAAACCGGTGCATTAATGATGTTCAACGTTTGGCGGGCGCATCACCAAGATCGAGCCGGTTTATCGGCCGCCTCGGAGAAAAGGCCATCCTTTGTACCAAATGCTTTGAAAAATGAGACCATTTCGCCTGCGAGTCCGGCCGATGAAGCATTTGAGGACTTGAAGCGGCAATTAGCCAATCCGCTGTTTTGCAGCCCCGGTCGACAAGGAGCCACTATTATTATACGTAGCAGCCAATGCTCGGGCGATTAAGCGTGGCTATTGTGGTGGAACGCAAGGAGGCGAGCAAGGAATATCCAGTTCAATGGCGGTTTATTATATCGGCGAGGTGCTTATTGAATCCAAGCAAAGGTATCCGCATTGGCGTAAGCTGGTCTATGGTGTTTTCATGGCCAATGAAGTTGAAGCGATATTTTCAAGGGCACCCCATCACAAAGGGTCGGCTTCAGCTCCCTTGGGTGATATCATACTAACCGGAGGCGATCGTCGGATTGCCAAGTGGGCTATAGAGCTTGGGCCACACGGACTGAAGTATGTACCTCGGACGGCGGTGAAGTCTCAAGCACTTGTTGATTTCATCAATGATTGGAAGGAGTTACAAGCACCAGAGGACAAGCCGGATCACACATATTGGACTATTCATTTTGATGGATCCAGGCAACTAGAAGGCTCGGGGGCTGGGGTCGTATTAACTTCCCCATGAGGTGATAAGTTTTGTTATGTACTCCGCTTAATGTTCCCTTGTACTAATAATGCAGCTGAGTACGAAGCCTTGCTCCATGGTCTCCGGATGGCTAAAGAGATGAACTTAAGCCGGGTTAAGTGCTTCGGTGACTTGGACCTCGTGGCTCAACAGTGTCCGCACTTGGGATTCTAAGGACCGCTCATGGCTGCATATCGTCGGAAATGGATAATATTGCGGGTTGTTTCAAGGGTTATCAAGTGGATCATGTGGACCGTCGAAAGAATGAAGCGGCGACGCTTTAAGCCGGTTGGGTTCTCGTGGCAAACCGTCCCGCCTAATGTCTTTCTCGACGTGTTGCACAACCCGTCACCCACCTCCTGTGAAACGGATTTGGCTATTCCCGATCCGGAGGCTCAATTGGTGGCAGCACTGCATGCTATTCTGGATTGGACGGTTCCTTATCTTACGTACATGAACCGGGGGGAGCTACCAGAGGGTGAGATTCTAGCCAGGCAGATAGTCCGGCGATCCAAGTCTATGACGATTGTCAATGGTGAATTGCATCATTGCGATGTATATCGTAGCGCTTCAACATTGTGTTTCTCCTGAGGAAGGCTGTGAAATATTAAGAGAAATCCATGAAGGGGATTGTGGACACCACGCCGGTTCAAAGTCTCTGGTGGCAAAGGCGTTTCGTCACGGGTTCTACTGGTTGACAGTGCATGCTGATGCGGAGGACTTGGTTAAACGGTGTGATGGATGTCAAAAATTTTCAAGGCGTGCTCATGTGCCGGCTCAAGAATTGAGGATGATCCCAATAACGTGGCCGTTTGCAACTTGGGGGCTGGATATGGTCGGACCTTTTAAAAGATCCAAGGATAAGAAAACCCACCTTTTGGTGGCAGTTGACAAATTTACCAAGTGGGTTGAAGCGGAGCTCGCCGCAAGTGTGATGCAAAGCAATGTGCGCTTCATCAAAAGGTGATTTTCCGTTTGGCTTTCCACAAGATATCATTAATCGACAATGGTACCAATTTATCCAAGGGCGCTATGAAGGAGTTCGTGAACGTGAGCACATCCGACTTGACGTGTCGTCGATGGCACACCCCAAATCAATGGACAGCGTAACGAGCTAATCAAGAAATCTTGCGAGGCATCAAACCCCGCTTATGGTCCCATTGCAAAGAACACCGGGATGTTGGGTTGAAGAGCTACCATCCGTGTTATGGAGTATCAATACTACGCCAAACCGTCCATAGGATACACACCATTTTTCATGGTCTATGGAGCAGAGGCGCTTCTCCTAGTGATATCCGGCATGATTCGCCTCGTGTGGCAACTTATGTTGAAGCGGACAATGAGACAAAGACGGCAAGACACTTTGGACCTATTGGATGAGGAGCGTGATATAGCGGCTGCCGCTCGGCGATTTACCAGCAAGATCTTCGCCGCTATCACGGCCGCCGGTTAGAACCGAACTTTTCAAGAAGGAGATTTGGTGCTTGACTCATCCAAGACCGACGGATATGCACAAGTTATCCCCGCTTTGGGAGGGACCTTTCGTGGTCAAGAAGAATCGCACAACGGTCGTATTTATCGATTGATATTCGAGAGCATCAAGACTCACGCACATCGAGGAGGAGACCAACAGCCGTGGAACATAGCTCATCTTCGGCCTTACTACACTTGAGCCATCGGCTCTATCTATGTACATATCATGACAATGTATATATTATCTTTGATATAATAAAATCGGAGCCTCTCTCTGTCTTTCTTATCATGCGTGGTTACATGGAGTGGCTCTGTTTTTAAAGCGGCCTCCGGTTTACCCCTTGACATTTGCTTTTTATATATCACTTTGGGCCTTGGTCATGTCCGAACCAATGCGACACCTCTTTGTCGGTGTACTAAAGTAGGGGGTACCTTAGTACCCCGAACTTGTGCACGGGCAGTCCCAGCGCCCCGCGGCAAGGCTTGCCGGGCGCTCGCCAAGCCCCTCCGTCATTTCCTATTACTTCCATTCAAGGACAAAGTATCAACTGAGAAGACACAGATCCCGGCAAGAGAAGCTTGCCGGGGAGGACAAAGGCCCCGGCAAGAGGAGCTTGCCGGAAGGCCAACTAAGGCGTTTCAAAGACTTGCCGTGGCGCCCTGCGCCCCAAAGAAGGTTCGACGATCGCAAGATTGCGGCGCAGAACAAGAGAAGGGTCAGCGGCAAAGCGCTTGCCGCTGCAAGGCTGCCACCCTACACCCAAACTCCAGCGATCCAAAGAACGTGTCACCCTGGGCCGCCCTAGGAGCACGTGGCGGGCGCCGCCGCAGCCATGCGGAGCGAGGTGGAGTCGACAAGGAGGCCATCGTGGCAACCGATGGCGCACTTAACGGTCGCTTTTTGCAATCGTTAGAGGCGACCGGACGGGCATTAAATGCCCTTGTCCCCGCCACGAGTTAGGTAGGGGACACTGCTGGTCATCATTGTACCAACCTGCATTTTACCTTTCTACCCCTCTTCCCACGCCGCCACCGCTGGTGCCCCTTCAGACTATAAAAGGAGGCCCATGCGCACGAGAAGGGGTTCGGTCCATTCGACACATCCAATACCTCCACACGCTCGCCTCGAGCAAGAACAAATACAAACACAAAGCAGCGAGGAGTTTTATCTCTCCGAGAGCTCGGCCTGGGTAAAATCACCCGCCTCCCCATGCGACCAACCTCGACCGCTCACAAGATGCCCTCCGCCTCCCTTGTCGGACTAGAAGGGCCCCCGCCCCATAGGTGCTCGTGGCCCAGAGAGACGCCGACATCTTTGGCGCGCCGTAGGGGCTGCGCCGAGGTCGTGAGCATCCGATCCGTCTCCGCGCTTACATCAACGCTTTCATCAACATGCCACCAAGAAGAAGGCTTCGAGGTGGCCGCCCGCTACATCGATTCTACCACCACCACCGGAGCAAACGGGCGGTGGAGTGGACGCCGGCGAAGGAGCAGGCGCCGACGGTGGGACTCATGTCGTCACCAGATCCAAGAACAAGGCCCCGCAAGCGTCGGCAACCGTAGACACCACACCCTTCCTGTGAGGTGCAGGTTGATAGCGCCCGGTGCTCTAGCACCGCGCTCGATTGGAGCAAGGCCAAGCTGGTGGGTCGCGGACGCTCGAGACCAAAGCATGCACGCCAAAGATGTCAAGCGCAAGTGAGGTACGGCCACCCGGACGGGTGTTGCTCCTTCCAATCCAGCTTGGGAGTCCGAGCACATCCGCTCCTCGCGCCGCTTCGCCGCCACCGCCACCTAAGATAGCAGAGGAAGCGCCGCCCGAGCCCACCGCTTAGATTACCTCCGCGCCACACAAGATTGACGATTGAGGATGACCATTTACAGCCTCATCGGCTTCGCTTAACGCGATAAGCCCCGCAATCGAAAGTGCATCGGCCCCGCAGGCGCCCAGCGCAAGCCGACGCCGACAAGACCATTAAAAGCCACCTCCGGCACTCCCACTCGGGCGTCGCCCGCTCGCGCGCCAACTTTGATGTCGACTCCACCACGTCGTCGGACCCGCGAACTCGCTGGCGATCAATGCCACGCTTCTCCAAGAACGACGCACGAAGACGCCGCACTCGCATCGAAGCGCAGAAGGGAAGCGCGACGTCAATCGACCAACGCTACCGGGCTCATTGCCGATATGCATGCACCAGGGGAACCAGCGACTTGTCAGACGCGCAGTTGCCCGCTCACCCGTGAGCTGCGGCAAGTCCAAAGGCCCAAAACCAAGAACTTCAAGCGACGCGTGCGAGAAGTACGATGGCGGGATACATCCGTCGGAGTTCTCAAAGATCTACACCATTGCGGTGTAGGCTGGCCGGAGGGCGCGACGAGAAGATCTCGCCAACTACTTCCCGCGGGTGCTCAAGCCCAATGTCGATCTTGGCTCATGCACTTGCCGGACGGCTCCATCTCTTCATGGGCGACTCAGGTCATCAGGTTGTTCGCCGCCTTCACAGCGACCACAAACCCTATGGCCTGGAGAGCGATCTGCGCTCGCTCAGCCCGTAGGAGGGAGAGCCCCGCGCAAGTACATACAAAGATTCAGCCAGTGCGGCGAACATCCTGACGCCCACCACCGCCACAAGTTATCGCGTAGCGTTCACACGAACGCGTCGAATCAGCAGGATGAGGGAGAAGATGGTGATCTGCAAGATCGAGATGTCACGAGCTTTATGCCCTGGCCGACAAGTGTGCACGGGCCGAGGAGGGGAGGAAAATCCGGAGAGATTGCAGGAGCGTATGATCTCGACAAGAGGATGCCGCCCGAAGAAAGAACCGGCGGAGCAACAGGAAGAGAAAGGCTAAGGATGTGCTAGCTGTTGAGCATTCCAAGAACGGAGGCGGCTCCCACAAGGCCAAAGCCGGCGACTCGGGCGAGGCTGTGGTAGCCGCTGGCTGCAGGATGGCTCCCAAGCGGTATTGCAAGATTCACCGCACCAAGGGCCATGACCTCCAAACCTGCAAGAAAGTGGAGCAGATGGCGGAGCTACGAAGCTCGAGTACGAGCGCCGCGACAAGGAGAGAGCCCAGGGAGGTGGCGGAGGATCCGGCAAGAAGCTTCCCGCCCGGGGAGGGCACCGCGGCAAGGCCAAGCCACGGCAAGGAGATAGGCCTCCCCGTGGCCGCGACAAGGACGAAGAGGAAGATGAGGATGATGAGATGGAGGAAGATGAGACTGATGACCAAGAGTTTCAGAAGGCAACGGAGGTGTTGTGCATCGACGGCGGTGCCTCTCTGCACACCTCACACCGCCAACTCAAGCAGTGGGTGCAAGAAGTGAACGCAGAGCCGTCTGTCGAGTCGCAGCAGCCTCTGAAGTGGTCCAAGACGCCCATCGCCTTCGATGTTGAGGATCACCCCGACGATCACCGCGGTCGGGTGCTTGCTATCGTTGGTCTCACTCAACAATCCGCAACCTCAAGGTCACGAAGATGTTGGTTGACGGCGGTCCGCCTGAATCTGATCTCTAAGCAAAGGCTCAAGAAACTCCAAATCCCGACAATGAGCTCAAGAAACCGGTACCTTTCAAGGGATAAATCCGGGAAGGAGCAAGCGAAGGGAAGATCACACCGCCAAATGATGTTTGGCAACAGCTGAACTTCGTGACGAGAGGGTCACGCTTGATGTTGTTGATTTCCCATTGCCCTACAATGGGATACTAGGCCGCCCATGCCAAGTTCATGGCAGCCTCTCACTACGCCTACAATGTGCTCAAGATGCCGGTCCGATAAGGTCATTTCATCCCAAGGTGACAAGAAAGATGCACTTATCTCGCACCGACAAGATCTACCGGAAGCAACAGCAAGAACGGCGCGAGCCACTTGTCAAGCTCCCTGGGGAAGAAGAAAGCTAAGTCCGCAGAGTAGCTCGATGCCCACTCCGCAAGCGCACCTCTCCTCCGAGTATCTTCTTGCCGTCGAGGACGCACCATCGAGCTCCACCGCAAGTGCAAGAAGGCAAAGACAGCTTCACCAGAGACCAAGAAAGTGACCGCCAAGGAGGACGACACGGTGGTACCTTCACCATCGCCACGCTTGATCCTAAATAGGAAAGCGCCATTGTTTTCTCATGGGCGAATGTCGATGTGTTTGCATGGCAACCATCCGACATCCCCGTGTTCCTGTGGAAGTAATTGAGCACCACCTTGCCGCCTCGCCCTCACGCCGCCCGTCAAGTAAAGAGTCGAAAAGCAAGCGAGAGCGCCAAGAGTTCATAGCAGAGAGATCGGAAGTTGGAAGCAAGCAGGCTGGTCCGAGGAGTACTCCATCCGACGTGGCTAGCTAATCCGAGAGTCGTCGCAAGGCGAACGGGAAGTGGAGGCTTTGCATCGACTTCACCGATGTTAATAAAGCCCGTCCCAAGGATCCATTCCTTGCCGCATCGACCAGATTGTTGACTCCACAAGAGGATGTGATCTGCTTTCGCTCCTTGATGCATACTCAGATATCATCGATCTTCATGGCGTAAGAGGATGAAGAGAAACCGCATTCATTACCCCATGTGGCGCCAGCATCGCCGTCACGGATGCCTTTCGGCTAAAGAATGCTGGGTTCAACATTCGCAAGGGTAGTCAGCCATGCTTTTGAGCCACACTGCACAGAATGTAGAAGCTTACATGGATGACATAGTGGTTAAGAGCAAGGACAAGGAGACTTTGATCCAAGATTTGATGAGACTTTGCAAATCTGCGCAAGGTCAATCTCAAGTTGAACCCCGAGAAGTGTGTGTTGAGTCCTTCCCAAGCTTCTCGGGTTCTTCGTGTCTCGAGGGGATTGAAGCCAATCTCGACAAGATCAAGGCCATTGAGCAAATTGAAGCACCAAAGCGCCAAAGATGTGCGAAGGCTTGCCGCTGCGTTGCTTGCTCTCGAGAGATTCATTTCAAGTCTGCTGAACGCGCTTTGCCATTTTTCAAAATCTTGAAAAAGGCGGGTCCTGTGAAATGGACTCCGGAAGCGGAGGCTGCGCCGCAGGACTTGAAGAAATATTTGTCCTCCACTCCAACACTTGTCGCACCTAAGCCACAAGAGAAGTTCTTTGCTATACCGGCGGCAACCAATCAAGTGGTTAGTGCTGTGTTAGTGGTGGAGAGGGAGGCGAGACGATGAGCCAAGAGCAGCGCAAGCAAGCGAGTCCAGCGACAAGCGAGGGCTTCTCCGACAAGCTACGCCCTGGCAAGCCCTGATCCGACGAAGTTCGGCTCCGCCGAGGATGGATCCGCATTCTTGGGAAGAAAAAGCAAGAAGAAGGTGCAACGCCCAGTTTACTTTGTCGGTTCCTTTTGCGAGGGGCTAGATCAAGGTACTACGGTGTGCGAAGCTGCTCTTCGCCTACTCATGGCCTCAAGGAAGCTGCGCCATTACTTTCAAGCACATGAGATCACGGTTGTCACTCGCTCAACAAGAGGATACCGCGAATCCGTAGCAACAGCAGGATTGTCGAGTGGGCACCGGAATTGTCAAGCTTTGGCCTCAAGTTTGAAAGTACTTCAACTATTCGTGAGCTGGGCTTTGGCAGAATTTATAGCGTAATGGACGCCAACGCCAGATGAAGAAAATCCGAGAGGAACATCCCCACAAGGAAGTCAAGAAAGAATGGATCATGTACTTTGATGGTGCCTTCTCGTTGCAAGGCGCCGGTCTTGGCGCATTACTACCGTTTTCACCGAGAGCACCTCAAGTACGTGGTACAAATGCACTTTCCCAAGGAACAAGCAACAAATAATATCGCGGAGTATGAAGGCTTGCTTGTCGGACTCGAGGATAGCAAAGCAGAGCTTGGGATTAAGAAACTTATTGTCGGGGTGACTCACAACCGTCAGTCCGCCAAGTCAACAAAGATTACCGAGTCCGCTGATGGAGGCATACATTGATGAAGTGAGAAAGCTAGAGGAGCGCTTTGACGGCCTACAAATGGAACATGTTCCAAGAGCGCAGAATGACGCTGCAGATGGCCTATCAAAATGTGCCGCACTTAAGTTGCTCGTGGAACCAGTGGATTTTGTGCTCAAGCTTAACTCAGCCATCCGTCACACCATCAATCGGACAGAGAAAGAAGAGGAAGTTGCTCGCCAATGACCACTTTCCGCAGAGCTCCCCTGAGCCGCCGCCAAGAAGGTTCCTGTGATCAACACGTAAAGCGCCGAGGAGCAGTCCGCCCGACAAGCCCCGGAGCTTGTTTCGTCGGCGGCACACTCCCGATAAGTTGTGTCCCGACACGCTTGCCGGGAACATCTCGCCCGGTGGGATCCTCGATCCTGCCGAGAAACGGATGTTCCCGCAGCCGCGTTTGCGCCTTTAGTCCTCATTGCCGAGCCACAAGCTCCACCTGGCGCAGCCGATAGTCCATTTCCTTCAGACAGAGAACTTCCCAAGAGCAGAAGAAGCGGAAAGAGTAGCCCGGCAATCAAGTATGTACCGCTTTGTCGATGACATATTTGATAGAAGAAGATTCAACAGAGTAAAATTGAAGTGCATTTCACGGAAGATGGACAAGAGCCGATGGCGAGATACATGGAGGCATATGTGGTCACCACATTGGTGCAAGAGCACTTGCCTGCAAGGCTTTCCCAAGGCTTCTTCTCGCCGACAGCCCTCCGTGATGCAACCGCACAAGTAACCAAGTGTGAAGCATGCCGCCCATTCCAAACAGATTCACAACCAGCTCAAGCTCCCCAAACAATCCCTTTATCCTCGCCATTTTCGTCCTGGGGCTCGACATCCTCGGCCCTTCCCCGAAGTCGTCGGGGCTTTGAGTACTTGTACGCTGTAATCGACAAGTTCACAAAGTGGCTCAAGTGGAACCAAGGAGGAAGGTGACAAAGACAACAAGCGTGATCAAGTTCTTCAGTCGATTGTTTGCCGCTTCGAGATCCCTAACAGGATCATCACCGACAATGGCACACAATTTACGAGCCACACCTTCATGCACACGCCCAAGATCTTGGCACCAAGATCTGCCGCTTCGCTGCTCACCCGAGAAGCAACGGTCAAGCGAGAGGGCGAACACTGGTCTTGCGCGGCTCAAGACCGAACTTTCGACAGTGCTGCACAAGTGCGAAAGAATTGGATCGGCAGTTGCGGTGGTTCTTTGGTCGATCAGACGACGCCAAATCGAGCCACTAGCCGACACCTTTTGCTCTTGTCTATGGAGCGTAAGTTCTCCCCACGGAACTCAGATACGGATCACCACAAGTGCTTGCTTATGATGAGTTTGAGCAAGAGCAGCTGCGCCAAGATGACGCTACCGCTCCTCGAGGAGGATCGCCTTCAGTCAGTTGTTGCGAGCTGCTCACACAAAGAAGCTTTGCGCCGCTATCATAGCCGCAGTTAACGCCAAGCTTCGAGGAAGGCGACCTTGTTCTTCGCGCGCTCAATCCGCCAAGAATTCAAACAAGTAGACGCCGAAGTGGGAAGGCCCTTATCGGGTGAAACGAAATCATAGGCCCGGCGCTGTCTGCTTTGAGACCGAAGATGGCATTCCGTGAGCAACTCTGGAACATAGAACATCTTCGCAAGTTTTTCCTATATAGGCGCTGTTGCGGACCTGCTCCGCAACCACCTTTTGTACAAGCCTTGTTACTGCCGCATGTAACACTTTGTACAAAGCCGGCGCGCAGCTCTCGTGCGTAAATAAAGTTTATGTGCCCCGCACATCCTGTCAAATTCAAGGCATTTTTCTTTTCTTGCATATATATCCGACACTTTGTGCAGACTTACCCCCGGTAAGCAATAAAGAACCTTAGGGTCCCATATCATTATTTTCTCTTCTTTCTTCTCAAAAAAGAAGATTCCTCCGCCCACAAGTTCACCAGGGGGGGAGGAGGAAATAAAGGTCTGGACCGGGCGTGTTCAAAGGAATCTAGCCTTGTCGGGACGAAGAAGACAGAAAAGCTAAGTAGCCAAAGTTTGAGCCTAGTCAATTTAAATTTTTTCAAGTTATATTCCTTGAACGTTCGTGCCTTGTATGGAAAACCTGTGCGTGGAGGAATCGACTCGCGGCTAAGTTGCGCCCTTGCGTTGTTTCCGAGCCCGCTCAACAATACAAGTGAGCTGCAACTAGTCCCGACAAGATTTCTGTCGGAGGCAAGACCGCCAATGGTCTTCGATGTTCCAAGACTCAAAGAAGTGTGCTCACTACCGCAAGGTCCCTCAAAGCGTAGGGTAAAAGCATACAAGGGATGCAATAGAGTAAAGAGAATAACATAGCAAGCAAGACCTGTAATAAAGTTATATTACAAGAATGACTTATTGTGGCAATCGACTAAATTGTTCTCGTAACCAAAACGGCAAGAAGAAGAAAAAGGAGAAGAAGGGCGGCCTATCCGCTACCGCCATCGACCCTCCCCGACCTCGCTCACCTTGTCCATGATGGGTGCGACGATGGCCCTAAGCTCCTCAAGATCAGCGCCTCGCAGCTTCTTGGTGACGCGGAGAGGTCAATGCCCGGGTTGCGAAGAGGACCTTCACCAACACCTTCTCCAAGACCCGACGCAGATCGCACGACTGCCGGCCACCGCTTCGGATCCTTTCCGGAGCTGCCGGAGAGCCATCACCACATCCTTGAAGAAAAGCGTGAGCTTGGCGCCGGGTTGAGATTCTCCTCGAGAGTACCCGGCTCGCTGTTCAGCTCCGCCAACTCCTCGCCAATGAGCGCTGGGCGATGTTGACGAGGCCCTCCGGCCCGAGCTCCACCGTGGTCTTGAAGGTGTTCTGGTCTCGCGGCCCTCGCAAGAGCTCCTCGTTGCCCTTGAGGTCTTTCCTCAGATATCTTCTCGCTTCTTGGTGGCGCCCAGCCTCCGTCAAAGTGGCCAATTTCAGCTCTAGATCGCGCGAGTCCTGGCGGCGTTCAGCTCCTTGATCTTCTCGAGAGCTGAACTTGCAGATCGCTGGTATGCGTGCATCCTTCTCGCGATCGCTACTGGAGTGCGGCAAGCTCTTCGTTCTTCCTTGTCGCGTCGCCTCCTAGCTGCATCACCTTCTCCTCTAACTCCTTCCCGGGCGGCTTCAAAGAGCATGCAGCATCCTTCGCCTCCTTGAGTGCCCCGCCAAGTGATTGTTCCCGGACGGCGAGCTCCTCATCATGGCTGTCCAAGCACGCTTTCTCAGATCACTCACCATCCCGCTTGACAGCTCCTCGGCGGCGAGCCTCTGCTGCTCCTCGGCTTCACCTTCTCCAGATGAACGCCTTCTTCGCCGAAGCTCGCGCGCTTCCTCGGCAATGGACCGAGGGCCTCCTGTTGTGGCTCTTGAGCTCTTGCACATGTTTCTATATCAACTCCCGCCACGCGACAAGCCATGAGACTCAAGCTTCGCTTGTCGGGCGCAGAGAGTGACACCAGCTTTGAGCAACTCCTCCTCCTGACTCACACTGCTGCTGCTTGGCTGTCGACCACCGCCAGCCCAAAGAGAGGCAAGTACTTCCCGTCAAACTCCTCTCCTTCAACCGCGCCTCGAGCTCGATGTCCGGGAGTTTGATATATACGCCCTCGCCCGGCCGTCAAGTAGCGCCTAGCTGGGCTCCTCGAGCCCAGCCACTGCGTCGGCCGGGCGGAGGGTCGGCAATCGATGGCGCCTCGGCCTCAAGGCCCTCCGGTCGTCAAGACGATCGCGGACCCTCGCCACCTCAAGGCCACGGTAATTGGCGGCCTCTTCACGGTGGGCTCCTCACCCGGCCTCTTCCTCATCACGGCGACATCCCCTGTTGCTGCCAAGACGCCTCCTCGCCGGTGGCCTCGGCTTCCATCCGTCCCCAAGGGGAGGATCTCAAGACAGGAGAGGAAGAGAAAGTCAAGTAAATATCCAAAAGAAAGAAAAGGAGATCAAGAACCCAAGGGAGAGTCCCCACGAGGAGGGTCACCTGGCTGGCTCTGGATCGTGGGCTCCACCACCGGGGCTCACTGTTCCACCCCTTGCCGGAGATCCTTCCTTGCGGAGAGGGCTCCCATATCGGGAATCGCCCTTGGTGGCGAGGTCGGCCGACGACACCTCCGGTCGGCCTCCGACCGCCTCCCCGTGGGCCTGCCCTGCCCCTATATACAAAAGAGCCAACAATCAAGATGTTAGCAGAGGAAGAAGCACCTGCAGCGCGCCCCACAACAGAAGCAAACCAATGCGCTTACGCCTGGGCCAGGCTGGGAGCTGCTGCGAGGAAGGGGCCGGGTCCGTCAAGGTGGTCTCGGACGTATCTTCTGCTGCCACAGCAGGATCGTCCTCGATGTTAACCCTGGGGACCTTGGCCCTCTTCGCCGCCCTCTCCGCCAAAGTCCTGAGACGGAACAGGGGTTTGGAGAGAAACAGATTAGATACAAGACAAACAACAACAAGGATCAAAGAAAGACGAGTACAGTATGAAGAAAGCCTTACTCCTCCTCCTCCTCCTCTTCATCATCATCGGAGCTCAGCGCGGAGAGGTTGAACTCCGGTACCCTCTCGGCGCGACGTGGCGGAGGAGTAGGCTCCTCCGGCGCTTGCCAAGGGCTGCGGCGGATCAGCGTGGCGCCCGGAAGACCTCGCCAGCGGTTGCTTGGCGCGCTCGGGACCCTCCAGCAACGGTATTTGCCGCGTGGAACGTGTCCCACAGCTGCCGGGCTCGCCGGACGGCCCGCTCCTCTGCCAGCTCCCGACTCGACGGAGGCGCCTTCTCGGTCGAATTGGGGCTGCGCTTGGGCTCCGCCGCGGCAAGTTGCTCAAGATGGCTGGTCGCTCGCCCCGACGGCTCGCCTGCCCGCCTCAGCCTCCCCGCGCCATCGCCTTTCTCCGCAGTTCCTCCCGGCGGCAAGGCTTGCCGCCGCAGCATCCGCCGCCAAATAGTGAAGCCAAACTCACCAGCAGAAGCGGCTGCCGCCGCTTCTTCGCCCCGCTAGCCATATATGCCACCATCGGCAGTGGTGGCACGGGTGAGGAGCTTCGCTCGTCGGAATTGATCGCCACCTCCGATGTCGTCAAGAATTGCTGCACGACCTCGGCAAAGAAGCTCTATCCAGCTTGCACTTATCCCATGCGAAGTCGCACTCGCATCATTGCGCAGACACGATCGCTACCGGGAGTTATTGCACAAGGGGACAACGCTCGCGCAACCGGAACCACTCGATGATTGGCGCCGGCTTGAACATCTCCTCAAAGATCGCCAAGCTCCATAACCGTGAAGTTGAAGTTGAGGCCGGGCGCAGCCTCATGAAATCCGCCGGCCGCTAAATAGCCAGCGGGCCTCCCTCGCCGCAGAGGGGCGACACGACGGGAGGGAATCCGCCAACCGCCTGCTAGAGTCCCAGATGCCCGAGCCGGAGGATTCGGTGGTGGCGATCGTCGCCTTGGCCCACGCACCACCCGGTCTGGCGCAGCTTGGTGAACGGGCGGCGGGTCGGCATCACAGATCCAAACCACTCCGCCTCCACTGGCCCCACTTGTCATGCGAGCTCGCCTGGCCAAGTACACCTCCTTCATGCCCATCCGGAGGTCCAGCGATTCCGCCAGCCTGGGCTCCCCTTTCTCCCGAGGGGAGAAATAATGACGAAAAAGAGCGACATTGGGGAGGATGCCAACCAAGTTCTCGCAGAGGTGTGCGAAAACCGCCATTGTCAGAACGGCGTTGGGGGTGAAATCAAGCAGATGGAACCCGTAGGTGTTCATGATGTCGCAAAAGAAATCGGAAAAAGGTGGGCAGAGCCCGCAATAGAAGAACACAGGGAAGAAGTAGTACCCTCTGGGGCACCTCTTCGATTTGGAGGCCTCCGCGAGCACCGCGCGGCGCTGGTGCGCCTGCCTCCGTCGACCAAAGAGGTAGAACTCCGCCCTGCAGCCTCGGTGAGCTCGAGAGAAAAGCACGTGCTTCTTGGCGAACCTCTCGAGCCCAAATACCTCCGACTTTATTGCGGCCTTCGGTTTTCGCAGCCTTCCCAGTCTTCGGAGCCATGGCGGAAGCGGTGGGGGAAGGCGAAGGCGACGACGGCGACGGTGGCGAAGGGCGGCGGAGCACGACTCTCTTTCGACTCGGGAAGTGGAGGGGAGCGGCGGAGCTTTCGGAGGAAGGAAAGTGGCGGAAGTGGGGGAACGGCCCCGCTTCCTCTGCTTATAAACAGGGGATGCGAACATTACGCATTTCCTGGAGTTAAGCATTGACCATGATCTCTCCCACGACGCCGCAATCGACGCGTGCCGTTGCGAGAGGTCGCGGTGGACACAGAGTCCTATTATGCGTGGACCCAGTGCCGCGTGCCGTCTGCAGATCGCTTTTGGGCCTCGCCCAAAGAACGCCGCACCGTGTGGCCCAGCCCGGGCTCCTATCGGTGTACTAAAGTAGGGGGTACCTTAGTACCCCGAACTTGTGCACGGGCAACAGAAGGCGCCAGGCAAGGCTTGCGCGCCCGCCAAGCCCATCCGCTATTTCCTATCACCGCCATTCAAGGACAAAGTATCAACCGAGAAGACAGATCCCGCAAGAGAAGCTTGCCGGAGGATAAAGGCCCCGCAAGAGGAGCTTGCCGAAGGCCAACCAAGGCGTTCGAAGACTTGCCGTGGCACCCAGCGTCCGGCAAGGCCCGGACGACCGCAAGATTGCCGCAACAAGAGAAGGGTCATGCAAGGCGCTTGTCAGCGCAAGGCTGCCACCCTACACCCAAACTCCAGCAGATCCAAAGAACGTGTCACCCTGGGCCGCCCCAGAGCATCGCGTGGCGGCGCGCAGCCATGCGGAGCGAGGTGGCAAGCGAGTCGACAAGGAGGCCATCGTGGCAACCGATGGCGACTTAACGGTCGCTTTTTGCAATCGTTAGCAACCGGACGGCATTAAATGCCCTTGTCCCCGCCGTCGAGTTAGGTAGGGGACACCATTGGTCATCAAGGTACCAACTCTGCGCTTTTACCTTTCTACCCCCTCTTCCCACGCCACCACTGCTGGTGCCCCCTCGCACCATAAAAGGGAGGCCCATGCGCACGAGAAGGGGTTCGGTCCATCGACACATCCAATACCTCCACACGCCTCGCCCTCGAGCAAGAACAAATACAAACACAAAGCAGCGAGGAGTTTTATCTCCCGGAGAGCCCCAAGCCGGGTAAAATCGCCTGCCTCCCCGCTACCGACCTCGATCTGCTCACAGACGCCCTCCGCTCCCTTGCCGGACTAGAAGGGGCCCCCTGCCCCATAGGTGCTCGTGGCCACAGAGAGACGCCCCAACACTCTTGATAGGCGACAACCACCAGATCACTTGGGGACATGGTCAAGTCTGAACCAGTCACGCCTCTTGATCGGCCTAAGGCCACGAAATCACTTGGGGGCTTGGTCGAACCTGAACCATTGCCACGCCTCTTGATTTGGCATATATGTCACGAATCATTTGGGGACCTGGCTGCCTTGAACCATCGCCACACCTATTGGGGGCTTGGTCCTGTCCGACCATGGTAACACCATCTGATCAGCTCAGTATAGCATATTTTTGCAAACGGTTTTTATCATTGCCTTTGCTTCCATGTTATTTTCATGGCTTGTTTGTTCTTTGTTTTTGTTGGATTTCTTTTATGTCAACAAACACCTTTTTCCGTTCAGCCGATGGATTTGATTCCCTTTAATCCGGAGAAGTATGCCCGTTTACCTTTTCCTGCTCACATCATGGAGTAACAAGGGGCTTGTATTGATTCAAGATGGTTTATACGGAGCTGTTTTTCTCCCCCACGTTGACGGTAATGGTTTATAAAACCTCCGCTTCAAGCTTGGCTAAGCCGACTTCATGCCAAGACATGGCGGGTATTTTGTATCACCTATTTGTTACATTATTGATACACATATCAAGATCATAAACCGTCAAGCGGTATAACCGCCACCAAGTTCCAATTTTTCCGATTAGGAATATGAATTGAAGTTTTTTCAAACAAAAGCTTCAAAGATTATGCACGAAGGCATATTCAAGGCGAAGTATTAACTATCCTATTACAAGGCAACACGGTGCCCAAATAAGATCATTATTCTTTTGGAAAGATGCCAAAGACAGCTATCCAAACCGCTTCCGGCTCAAGCCTCGCTCCTCATCATCCGCCGCTTGACTTCCTCGTCTCTACCCATTGGCCGGAAATCAACAGGGTCCAACGATTCCCATTAAAGCTTGGAAAACAGCCTCTTCATGGATCGGGGACGACGGTTCAATATCGAGAGCGTAAGTATGCTTACGGATTGGAGGAATCGATTCTCCGCTTCAAGAGTTGGGGCGCACTCGCTTGTTCCGATTGTTGTATTGCGCTTGATAATGCGCCAAGTCCGCTCTTCACTAATTGACAAGCCGAGGCCGCCTTTGCACGGTTTATTGCTCTCAGATCATCTTCATTAAATTCAGAGCCATCTTTCTTCATGCTGGGATAGCCTTAAGATGCTTCCACAGGGTCAAAATCTGGCACCCATGCCTTTGCCCGGATCAAGGCGTTAATAGCTCCGGTTCGAGCAGCGGATTTTTTCAGCTCCTCAATCCGGGCCGGAAGCATCGACAACCTGTTAAGAGTGTCCTGGATTAACGAAGGTGTCGGGTTGTTATGAGAGGTTGTTCCACTAAGGTGCAGGCAGCCTTCAGTTTCTTCCGCACATCATTTCCTAAGTGCCCGATGCGTGTGCCTACAACAATATAGGGACGGTCACAAACCGGATTTACATTACAGCAGGTTACAATTATCACAGAAGTTAAAAGGAGCTTACCAAAGATTGCAGCGGTCATGGAGTGTATTTGCCGCTTTACGGCCGTAAGTTCATCCACCACCGGTTTAAGGGCAGCTTCAACATTTTCCGCTCTTTTGGTTAAAGCGGCCTTCTCAGTGGCCCAATCAGCCCGCTCTATCTTGAAGCCTTCCTTCACCTGTTCAGCGGTGCTCAAGACGCTGGTTAGTTCTTCCTTGGCCTTGTCTGTTTCAGACTGTTGGGTTTTCAAGGCCTCCTGCAAATCGGCAATCCGGTCCTCCTTGATTCTCACCTCAGCCTGCATACAGACAGTGTTTAGCTTTACACAAGCAGTCCAAGAACTTGAAGTATCAACCACATAACAAAGTTATACGCCTGATACTTGGGGGCTAATGCACCTTCAATTTTTATATATTATTAGATTACAAAGTCCCAAGCTCAATACAGGTATTCAACTTGGCACTTGGGGGCTAATGGCTATTTGATCAAATTATGTTCTAAGGATAGTTTTCTATCGAAGCCCCGGTTTAATTATGCTAAGTTAAACCGGCCCTTGGGGGCTATATTGATGGATTTCAAAGTATTGAGGATCGTATTCAAGTCCCGGTTTGACAAAGGTTACAAACCGACCCTTGGGGGCTAGGAGGATTGACACAATGGCAGTAAGTAAAACAGTAAGTTACCTCAAATTTATCCTCATCATCTTCACTGCACCAGCTTCAATACACGGCTAGTATAAAGCCGGTTTAAATAGCCAGAATGAAGATCTTGGGCACTCAAAGCAGCATATGTCTCCAGTTCAACATCCCATTTTCCTTTGTTCAGAGCAGAAAAATCCTCTTTTACGGTATGCTTGGTTAAGGTGACAGGATTCCCGGGTTCAAATCGGCCTACACCGGTAATCACAACATCATCATCTTTGGACGCGCCGGTTTGTATTGGTGCGGCCGGTTTGTCAGCAGGACTGTGGGATTTCTCAATCTGGACAGAGGTGGTAGGCGGATCAGCAGAGACTAAAGTGTTAATATGCCTCTCTTCGGGAATTGCATCGTCTTGCAAAGGAGGATCATTAGGAATATCTTCAGGAGCAAACTCTTCAAGATCTGCCGCTTTGTCATGTTCTGGGGCTACATCTTCTTCACCGCTTTATCCAAGCGGCCTTCTTGCTTGGTTTCGTTTGGCCTCGAAAGAAAAACAAAGAGTCAAGGAAAAGTATAAGCCATTACACAAAGATACCGAAGCATATGTTCAGTTTAGCTTACCCAAGAACTATTTTCAATGGTGGCGGTGAGTAGCCATTTATTCACCGAAGATGAATGCGAAGTAACCTCGATAATCGGTCGGATGGATTAAGAGGTTGACGAAGAAACCCTCTTTAGGATTTAAATCAATAAAAGGTCGGAGACCTCGGAGCGTTCGTTAACCGGGCTGTTTGGTAAACCGCAGAGGTAACTACACCGCCATCGTCTTGGGTTGTGCGCGCGAGCTTCATGTTATTGAGTCTTCATAAGAAATTTGGGATCCAAATAAGCAAGAGGATGAGAAAATTTAACTTTCCGGTTTGCTGGCGAAATTTTGGCAAAGGCAAGATTTCGAATCGGAAGAAAGAATAGTTACCTCAACGAATCCCGCATTGTCGGGCTTGGCGTCGTCCCGACAAGCATCATCATCAATAAAGGCGGTAAAAAGCAAGCCAAGTGAATCAAGTTCTACCTCAAGGTCCGGTTTACCCACATCATCATCAATAGCTGGGTCGACGACAGCGGTGGTTTTTCTCTTATGAGCTGGCTTCTTCATAACCTTGGTCTTAGGCCGGTTGACCGCCTGCTTTCTCCGCTTTATCTTGTGGAAGCTTCTTGCTCCAAAATGGATTATCACCTGGATCAGCAGTAATTAAATGTCGATGATAAAGCAAGAATAGGTTCAACAACAGAGCAACTAAAATCTTACACGGGCGGTTTGTTGGTGGTGCAAGAAGGAAGGCACCGTTTGAGCACGAGGTGCTCCGTTCATTCAACATCTTCTTTACAGAATCTATGACTTCATCATCGGAGAGTTGGATTTTAGTGTGTCGGAGTGGGTCGTCGATGCTACCAGAATACTTGCACATCAAACCGGGGCGCCAGCTCAGAGGCAGTATGCTCCATGATATCCAGCAACGTGCAAGGTCCATTCCTGTCAAACCGTTGGCCATAAAGGCTCGGAGCTTGGACAGTTGCGGAGCATATTTAATTCTCTCCTTGGCGTTTAATCTTTGTGGGAAAGGGTGAGTGTTGCTGAGCCGTTCCGGACGGAAGCCAGGCAAGGGATTTTCATTCTCAGGAGAAGTATCTTTGCAATAAAACCAAGTTGCATTCCACTCCTTGTGGTGAGTATGGAGTTTGACGCGGGGATAAGTGATCTCCTTCCTCTTCTGAATAGCCATACCGCCCAATTCAGTATTGGGACCGTCGGTGAATTCAATACGACGTTTTAAATGGAAGAGGTCTCTAAACAGCTCGACTGAAGGCTCCTCTTGAAGGTATACCTCAGAAAGTACTTGAAAGTGGCATAGATTGGTGACGGAATTGGGGCCAATATCCTGTGGACGGAGCTGAAAGTTGGCTAACACATCTCTGTAAAACTTAGAACCGGGCGGTTTGAAGGCCCGGGCCAAGTGATCTGCAAAGACCACAACCTCTCCCTCTTGAGGCGTGGGAGGACATTCATTTCCAGGAACCCTCCAGTGGATCGTGTCTTTGTCATCTAAAGCGCCGATCAGGACTAGATCGTCCAACTATGATTCTGTGACGCGAGAGGGAACCCAATTGCACTCATACACTTGTTTGGCCATGGCGAGATCTACAAGAAATAGGTGATCCGGTTCAAGAACATACTGGATAAAAGAAGGTGTTGATCTAAGCTACGATAAACCGGAGGCAATACCTATAAACCGGTCTTCTACAATGCGGCATCATATGGATTCTGGCGGTTCAACCAGGGGACTAATGGTATAGACCGGTTTAGCAACTTTTTTCTATGGTAAGTTAAACCGCCTGACCTAAGCATCGGAGGCAATTGAAGCTATGGACAACTAGGTATACAGAAATAGGTTTCACAAGATCTTATTACAGCCACGGATCTACAGCGAGCTCATAAAAACAGAAAATATTCCGAAGAATAAGGCGGAACGGAAGTGAACCATTGAGCGGGTATGTGCGTGAGATCTACGGACTTAGATGAGAAATTACAGGCGAATGCTTAAAGATTACTACTAAACACAGCAGGGGTTCACAGATTCATTCAAGAGCCAGAGAGCAAGTATGAGCAGGCGATGAACACAGCACGAACATGGAACCCTAAGAACAGATCTAGGTCAAGAAGAAGAGAGCCTACTGAAAGCGGAGAAGATGCGTAAAGATACCACAATGCTCGCACGCGTTCGAGGTTGATCAAATGCCCAAGACGAGGCAATGGTCGACGGCGATGGCGGAACTCCGTCTGGCGGCGAGGAAGACGAAGAAGAAGGACAAAGGAAAGGAAAAGAAATGACCCTTCGGTCTTATTTATAAGGCAACAGAGCTAGGTCAAGCGCGCGGATCCAGGAGCTATTGTTAAAAGAGGGCGTTATAAATGAAAATTTTCATGATGACGTCATGCCGGTTTACAACAACCAGAAATGATGACGGCATGACGGTTTACCAATTACCAGAAGATGTCCAAGACACAAGATTTTGTGAAGGATTGACATGAACCAGTTCAAATCAATCTGGGGCCTAATGTTGGGGATATTACCACTAGCGTAAACCGCCTACTTGGGCGGGTTAACTTCATTAGTGGTATAAGCAGATGAAGGCCCAAGGCCTATAGTCGGTTTAGAATCTGTAGCCGTAAACCGACCTGATGTATAACTTGTATTGTAAGTTAGGAACAGAGAGATACCAACCGGGATACGAGTATGAACCGGTTGGGACTCTATGGACCGAAGGGCGTCACCCGTGTATATAAGGGCACGACCCGGCGGCGGTTCAAGACAGATAACCACAACTCGAGCCTAGGCGAAGCTTGTTTGCTCCCTAGCCATTGAGACCATATCAATTCCATCACAACTAGACGTAGGCTTTTACCTTCATCGAAGGGGCCGAACTAGTATAAAACCCTCGTGTCTTTGTGTCCGCTTTAAACCCCTTCAAGTAAACTCGTAGCGATGGCTCCACGACTAAGTCCTTTCACTAGGACATCTGCCGTGACAAATCCACGACAACCATGGTAAATAATTTTATGCAAAGTTTTTCTTTAGCTGTATGTATGAACTAAGCAAAAACTAAAGAACCGATGCACAATGCAAAGTTACATATGCACAATGTCATGCATATTCTTTCAAAGAAAAGTACTAGCCGAACTTATCCTATAGGTATCAAGTAAATGCTACAGATGTAATTATTTCTTCTTTATCCATGTAGGCTAGCCCTTTTTTGGTGCCATGTGTTTTTACAATGTGGTGCCATGCATTTGTAGTACAACATATGCATATTTGTATTAAATTTAGTACAATAACCAAGGTATGTGTACCCAGCAATCAGAACAGAAGCTCCAGTAAATGATAATAGGTCAAGTAGTCCGTTTAGTTCTTCGAAATTTTGCAATTCATGAATTGACGGAGATCAAGATGTTTCTGTTTTATATTTACCTCATGCTTTGTGCCCCCTCCGCTGTTCTGTACTTAATGTTACGAGAATGTTGCAAGATGGCATGTTCCTTGGACTTATGTAAGGAGAACATGCTTACACTATATTTTGTTGCATTGTGATTATGAAATCATGGTGTGCTCCTTTTATCTATTAGGTGCCTTCTGTGCCTTATGGCTCTGCCCTCTCCTATTCTGAGACATCTTTTCTAGGGAAACAAACAAATATTTTGCCTCTACACCAATGAATGTACTATCCTATGCATACCATTGGTTACCGTGGCGTCCTATACAAACTGTTGTACGAATATCATTAAATTTTTTAAGTTGATTTGCCTTCTTTGGTATGTACTACTATTTTCTTCAACATATAACAACAGATAGAATGTGCACAGTTGTGTTTCTATAGTTATTTTCCCTTCAGAATTTTTTCTACCCGCTTAATCTTTGGTTCAGAATTTAGATGTTTTTTGGATCAAAAATGATGTTTCATTCTTTTAGTAGTTCACTGGATAGTCCAAGATATCTTTTACATAGTGAAATATTCATTAGTAACTTAGAAGTGGTTGTTCATAACTAACCGTGCATGTATGTTTAGTTATGTACTGTGGTCTACAAGAAGTTTTATACTGTTCCACTCTTCATTTCTGCATCTTATCAGTAGATGCTTATTTATTTAATCATCTTGATTATTTGACTAGCTGGCGGTTCAATTCCACTTTCATGCTTGAATGTCCCGAAAAGAAGGTCAAGATGGATACATGCACCCTGTTGAATTTACAATTGTTTTTCTTACTTCTATAGTTGTATTCAGTTTCTAAAGGCCTTTCAAGCTTTCTATTCTTACGGATATCAGCATTTCTGTACATTTTCCCAAGTTGTAGATCTGGAGTAACCAACATGATTGGGTTCTCAATTAGACATTATCTACAATCTTCCCGACATTTCTTATTTCATATGCAAGAAGCTAACTGATGTAACATGATTACTTTTGGTTGTAGCTCTAGTTTTTCAAGGATTTTGTTCATAGCTATAATGCTTTTTTAAGTATCACATTTTATGGATGATTGTAGCTGGATCCAATATGTATTTGTTCTCGGAGACATACCGAGTTCATCCATCCCACTAATTAAGTAGAACAAGTTGAGCCAAGATGTTGATGTTACTTGTTCTTTCTTGCTTGCCTTTTCTTGTGTTTATATTCAGACCTAACCTCACCAATCCGTTGTTCCCTCATTTTCTAACTCATATGCATATATTTTTCTTTAGGTTTTGGGCATCAATGCTATATACTGCTTACCAAGTTTTTGGTATATCTCTATTGTATATGATCTACACTAAACTCATTAGACTTAAAAGAGTATTGTGATTTTCTTTGGATGTATATAAACACATTATGTCTCTATTATTAAGCTCTTTTTTTCTTCTTCTGCTCTATTATGAAGAACGCACAAGCTAAATGCAATGTCCTCAAACATTTTCTTTAGCTATTAAAGACGCTTTCATGAATATCATAATATGGTGTCTATCTTTGAAAGATGACTTAATTTCTAATGAAGATATTGATGCTTATATGCACCATTTACTTGATTATAACACCTGTTTTTTATGTCTACAGGGATGAAGGAAATATGCCCTAGAGGCAATAATAAAGTTATTATTTATTTCCTCATATCATGATAAATCTTTATTGTTCATGCTAGAATTGTATTAACCGGAAACATAATACATGTGTGAATACATAGACAAACACAACGTCACTAGTATGCCTCTACTTGACTAGCTTATTAATCAAAGATGGTTATGTTTCCTAACCATAGACATGTGTTGTCATTTGATTAATGGGATCACATCATTAGGAGAATGATGTGATTGACATGACCCATTCCGTTAGCCTAGCACTTGATCGTTTAGTATATTGCTATTGCTTTCTTCATGACTTATACATGTTCCTCAGAATTATGAGATTATGCAACTCCGTTTACGGAGGAACACTTTGGTACTACCAAGCGTCACAACGTAATCGGGTGATTATAAAGGAGTACTACGGTGTCTCCGAAGGTACATGTTGAGTTGGCGTATTCGAGATTAGGTTTTGTCACTCCGATTGTTGGAGAGGTATCTCGGGCCCTCTCGGTAATGCACATCACTATAAGCCTTGCAAGCAATGTGACCAATGAGTTGGTTACGGGATGATGCATTACGTAACGAGTAAAGAGACTTGCCGGTAACGAGATTGAACTAGGTATTGGATACCGACGATCGAATCTCGGGCAAGTAACATACCGATGACAAAGGGAACAACGTATGTTGTTATGCGGTTTGACCGATAAAGATCTTCGTAGAATATGTAGGAACCAATATGGGCATCCAGGTTCCGCTATTGGTTATTAACGGAGAATAGTTCTAGGTCATGTCTACATAGTTCTCGAACCCGTAGGGTCCGCACGCTTAACGTTACGATGACAGTTTTATTATGAGTTTACAAGTTTTGATGTACCGAAGTTTGTTCGGAGTCCCGGATGTGATCATGGACATGACGAGGAGTCTCGAAATGGTCGAGACATAAAGATCGATATATTGGACGGCTATATTCGGACACCAGAAGTGTTCCGGGTGATTTCGGAGAAAACAGGAGTGCCGGGGGTTACCGAACCCCCCCGGGAGAAGTAATGGGCCTCATGGGCCTTAGTGGAGAGAGAGAGGCGGCCGGGGGGCCGCGCCTCCCTCCTCCGGGTCCGAATTGTACTTGGAGGGGGGCCCCCTCTCCTCCCCCCTTCCTTTCCCCTCCCTAGTAGGAGTAGGAAAGGGGGAGTCCTACTCCTACTAGGAGGAGGACTCCTCCTCCTGGCGCGCCCTCTAGGGCCGGCCGACCTCCCCCCTTGCTCCTTTATATATGGGGGCAGGGGGGCACCCTAGGACACAAGTTGATCTACGGATCGTTCCTTAGCCATGTGCGGTGCCCCCCTCCACCATATTCCACCTCGGTCATATCGTCGCGGAGTTTAGGCGAAGCCCTACGCCGGTATGATGAGGGCATGACTACCTTGGATAAGACCAAAAATATTTCATATATGCATACTTGTCAGGTGATTTCTAGTGCAAACTATTCAATAATATATTTATTTTATCCAGAACAAAAATACTTCACATACTTTTGTGTTTTGTCTAATTGCAGGTGTCGGTGTCAAAACCGGCGGATCTCGGGTAGGGGGTCCCGAACTATGCGTCTGGGCAGATGGTAACAAGAGACGAGGGACACGATGTTTTTACCCAGGTTCGGGCCCTCTCGATGGAGGTAAAACCCTACGTCCTGCTTGATTAATATTGATGATATGGGTAGTACAAGAGTAGATCTACCACGAGATCAAGGAGGCTAAACCCTAGAAGCTAGCCTATGGTATGATTGTTGAGATGTATGTTGTCCTACGGACTAAAGCCCTCCGGTTTATATAGACATCGGAGGAGGCTAGGGTTACACAGAGTCGGTTACAATGGTAGGAGATCTACATATCTATATCGCCAAGCTTGCCTTCCACGCCAAGGAAAGTACCATCCAGACACGAGCCGGAGTCTTCAATCTTGTATCTTCGTAGTCTTGGAGTCCGACGGATATTGATAGTCCGGCTATCTGGACACCCTAGTCCAGGACTCCCTCAGTAGCCCCTGAACCAGTCTTCAATGACGATAAGTTCGGCGTGCATAATGTTCGGCATTGCAAGGCGGGTTCCTCCCTTGAATAATCCAGAGAAGATCATGAACACCAGGATAGTGTCCGGCTCTGCAAAAATAATTTCCACATTCCACCGTAGAGAGAATAAAATGTACACTTAGCTCAATCTGCTGACGTATTATGCGGCGTGACATCACACCGCTACCAAGCCTTTGTTTGAATCGTTTTTTACTATACCACCTCAGCACGTTTAGCGAAGTGGTTTCTTTGGCACGTCTTGTCGAAGCAGAGATCGTGTTATCCTTATTCCGGGATCCTCATCAATACGTGCGTGGGTAACCCAACCGTTTTTGTTGCCACGCCTCCTCTATCGAAGGGGAATCCCAAACGGTCATGGAGACGGCCCTTGGTATTTCTTCCTCTTTATAAGAGGACCAAGGCCTGTCCTTGTTCTTCAATCTCGCATCAAATCTCTTCTCTGCTCCCAGTTCCAACACCCAGAGCCTCAGATTCGAGCGCCTCGGATCCTTAATCATGTCCGGCTCCGACCTCCAGGGCCGGTGGATGCCCTCCTCCGTCATGGAGGAGGACATATTGAAGTTGCGTGAGGCCAAGTGCACGGCCTCTGAGGTTTCAAGACAGGTTGCTGCCCAAGGGCGGTTGTGCCACTCCGAGCCCGTGAATCGTCGTTTCAGATCCCACCTCCGCCGGGGTTTAGGCTTCCCGACGGATCCCTTCGTGAGAGGGCTCCTGTTCCACTATGGGCTGGACTTCCATGACTTGGCTCCGGAGGCTATCCTCCATATCTCCGCATTTATTATCATCTGTGAAGCCTTCCTCCGCGTCATCCCCCACTTCGGCCTATGGCTGAAGACCTTCAAGGTGGAGCCGAAGATGATCGGGGGGCGTCAAGCATAGTGCGGCGGGGCGACCATAAGCAAGAAGGTCGATGCCCCGTGGCTTGAGGGTTCCTTCCAAGAGGAACTTGGGCTGTGGCAGCAGGAGTGGTTTTATATCACCGCTCCAAGGGGCAGCAGGCAAAAGCCGCCGCCCTCATTCCGCCCGGGACCTCCACGCCAACTGATGTCGTGGGTCAACCAAGCGCTCAACTGGGGGCCGTCCGAGGACGTGCCCTCACTGCAGGGCCGGATTCGAGATCTCAAGCGAGGAGATCGACCTGGTCAAGGTGATGCAGTTATGCTAATCGTGCATCTTACGCCTGCAAGCGCCGTCCTCTCCGTCTATGGGAGTTCAACCCGGAGGGATCTCGGATTCTCCAACACTTCATGGGTGCGACACCCATGGAGATGTACAAGTTGTTCTTCGGACCGCAGGTGGCGTGTCCGGATTTAGCCGAGGATGCAGGTCTAAGCCGCAATCGCCCGGATACTCAGGTAAATAGCTCAAAGTCCGGACATTCTGTTTATGTGCCTTTCTAGAGTTCGCCTCCTGACCCTTTGTTCTTTACAGGAATGGGTGGCGCGATAGAGGCTGATAAGGTGTCCGACCCCCCTCCCAGAGACTGCACTGGAGCCCATGCTGGTCAGAATGTTGGAGGTTGCTCCCATAGAAGGGGGCAACGGGGAAAAAGAGGAGCTAATATTTCGCCCAAAGGGGCAACAGAAGAGGAGGGAACCAAGAACCCCTCCCTTCAGGGGGAGAAGAGGACCGCCTCTGAAGATCCGGAGGCCAAAGCCCCTAAGCGCGAGAAGAGATCTTCCCCGGGGGGTCCGGCGCCCGGAGAGAGTCCGGACGCACAATGATCACCAAAGGATCGGCCCTCCAGCGAGCCGTGAGTATAAAAGAGGGAATTAATTAGTAAGGAAATACCTTCATTTGTGCTTCTATAGGTAACCGAAATATTTATATTGCAGATCGGATCCGCAGCCTTCTCAGATGAGTTCCTCTTCGGGGGACCTTCTTCCGGAGATGATGGAGAGCGTCGCCTCCATCCATGCCGCCGCCAGATGAGGCAGGCGAACCCGAAGTGTCATCACGGAGGGTATCCCCGAGTCCGGAGGGGCCAGAGAGTTTGGCACCTACTAGTGTCCGGCCGGGAGAACTAAAGCATCTGCTTGAGAGGGCGTCCATTTCAGAAGATCACCGTGCATTAATGTGTATGGTGATTGGAAGGATTTCGCTGCAGAGGCGGATTATGAATGCCGCCATGAGTTTCTTTGGCGGGATTTGAGGTATGCAATAATGACGCACCTTCATCTTTTAGCAGTTTGCATATAAAAAATGCATACCAGATAATAGTAGCCCTCGAGACTCGGTAGGTTGTCCGGAAGCGACAAGCGTCGAGGATCGAAATCTCGAAATCTCAAGTAATGAATACTGCCGTCCCTATGCGGTGGCGAATAGTCGGAGGGCCAGCCGGACTAATGAGTTTGCGAATTATGTCGACAACTTGACGTGGCGGATCTTGATATCGCTTGTCAACCAAATGACTTGATGAGTCGCAAGGTAAATAAATTCTCCGCATGATTGCTTTATTTAAGGGGTGAAGCCCTCTTCTCGATAAATTGTATGCTGTTATGCAGACGGTGCTGCTTTCTTCTTGTGGAGAGCCTTGGGCGAACTTGCTCGAGCTAAGGAGCAAGCCCGAAGGAGGACGCGCTGCCTCGAAGGCAGCCGAGGAGTTGAAAGAAAAAGGCTACGACTTGCCTAAGCAGGCGGAGGTGGCCGAATTGGCCATGAAATTAAAGGATGCTACCGACCGCAATGAGGCTCTTGAAAAGGAGCGCTTATCGGAGCGGAAGACTGAAGAAGGCCACCGCCGAAGCTAAGGATGCCCACTCGCAATGCGGGCTATGAAGGAGGAACTGCGCCAGTAGGAGAGATCGTGGTGGCAAGCCTATTCCTTCTGCGTCGCGGTTTATGGATGCAAAGTATGCTCAATTTGAGCGGTCAGGAGTCCGGAGGATCCGTATATGGACTTAGTCGCAAGTCTTGTGATGCCGATTAAGCACTTCCGGAGGAGGGGGATCACGAGACGGAAGAGCTGTATTGGTCTCAATTCCACAAAGGCGGATTGCTCCCTTCCGTTGACAGACCGGTTGGCGAATGGGCGAGCTAAATAGATTGTCCGGACTTGCCATGGTCGACATCGTGGCCCATGTCCGGCGAGAGAGGTCCAAGGCGACGAGCTACTTGACTTCTGCAGCAATTCCTTGGGCGGTGCCGCATATAAAGGATATGAAGCGGTCGGCTGCATCGGTAGCGGATGGCTCTTGCCCGTGTGAAGGTGCATTGTCCGGAGATGGATGCCACCGCTGTTGCCGCCAGAGTTCGGATGAAAGCCGGCTCCTGTCGAGCACTACTGGGAAGTTATGCGTGGCGCTCGTATAATAGAGTCGCAGTGCTCGAAAAACATCACGTTCAAATGAACGTATTATTAGCTTGTAAATCAATGATTATGTTATAACTGCTTTTTATACTTGTCGTCCCAAGTAATAAAACTTCTCCTATCTGACCGTTCGTATACTTCGTATAACTTGAAAGATTGCGATCTTGACTTCCAGCCCCCACGCACGAAGTGCGGGGTGTTCGCAAAAATAGCGTTTTCACATTAATCCGGCGCCTCGTTCTGTTTAAGGAGGTGGTAGCGTAGCGAACTAGGCAATCCGGACTATAATGCTTTATCACTTTCACTTAGCGATGGAGCTCGAGGTGGGGCTACGATATAGCCTGGTGGCACCGCACATCTCCGATTCGAGTGCGTATGTGCGTGACCGAAATGGTCCTTCGTCAAAGCGGGAAATTCTAAACATTCCGATAGTCGATCGAGTGGTGACGGACTCTCAGTATCATGACGATCGGTTTTCGGCTTTCTCTCTTGAGGTGCTCACCCAGATTTAGGCGGGGCACAATCGCAGAGTTCTCCTGGTGCCATGTTAGCCGGATGATACGGGCGTAATGCAGCAAAACACGGAGCCGGCAAACCCAACATTTGACCAAAGACATGATTGAGCTGATGCATATAATGCCTAACTTCGAGGCGCGAACACTCCCTAAGGTGTTCGATCTTTATAATAATGGGCGAACGATGCCCTAAGCCCCTAGTGTCGAGTGCGGGCATGGCCTTCGACGCGCCGATGCCAAAGCGTCGAGTTCGCTTTGGCTATAGGAAGAAACCAAGGAGAGTAACAACAAGAGACGGTAAAAAAGGTCTACGCAGGTCTTAATCTGAAAAGAATCCTTGCAGCGGGTCCCTCTCGCGTCTGCGCTGTGTCTCCGTTCTTGCCGTTATTCTCGACGGGTATGCACGTTGTTCATCTGTAGAAAGAGAGGAATGTTTAGTTTTAGAAACAATTCATGCGAAAAATATGTAAAATAAGAAATATAATTAATTAAAGCAAGGTTTATATGAAACGCGATTGTTTAGCTTGCAGCCCCTCGTGAAGGGGTATGCGGCTAGGTAGCCCAACTGCTTGAGGCGGATTCGTCTATCCGAGTCCGGGTCCTTAAGTGACCCTCGCCTTTGAAATGGCCTTCTGTGGACCGGGCATCTTGAGTGTAAGAGACGCGTAATGCGGTATGGCGTTGAAGCGGACAAAGGCCTTCGTCCCAAGAGTGCTTGATATTCACTTTCAAATGGGGCGATATGAAAAATTAATTTTTCATGGCGAAAATTGTTCGGCGATCGAACACGACTTCTAGTAATATAGAGCACATGCACTTGGCGTAAGGGCTGGCGTCACTCCTTTGAAGGAAGTGCGGGTGTGTCGAATTTTGGAGGGTCTATCCCCATCCTACGGATTGTGTTTGAATATAGCGAGGTTTAAGTCACCGCCTCCGTCCATTAGGGCGTTAGTAAATTGTAATCCGTCTATTATGGGATTCAATATCGAAGTCCGTCCGCATTTGAACGCTTCGAATAGTCGGTGGTCGAAAGTGATTGGTTTGATATCCAATCTCTACGGCTCTGCTGGGTTGGACCGTGCGAAGCTCTTTTAGAAAGTGCCGCACTATTTTTCCGTTTATCACATGAAGTGAGTTTACTGCTTTGACCCCTTGTGGGAAAGTCTTTTGTTTTCGGTGCCTACTTTGGTGGGGTTTATCTTCTTAAGCTTGACGCGTCGAGCCCCTTGTGTTCGGCGTTTAGTCGGCGGATCTGTTTAAAACCCAACAATCCATGTGGGTGTGATTTGCGAGCCTTAGAAGTACTGTGGATTTGACATATCCGACCCAAAATTTTGTTTAAGTTGGACAATTAAATCCTTTGTCATCCTTAAGAGGCTGTGTTTTGTTATTGGGCATGAGCTTTTGAATCCGGCGTTATTTGCCGTGCTCTTTGGGATTTTCTCTTTATTCGGCGCTGATCTTTTCTGCGCGTGATTTTCCGTTCCATCTCTTATCTTGGATGTACTTGGGTCGCTGGTCTTTGCTTCTTGCTAGCCGCTATCCTCTCCGCATGAAGCGGGTCATGAGGCTTGTTAGTGCGGACATTGTCCTCGGTTTCTCTTGACCGAGGTGCCTGGCGAGCCATTCGTCTCGGACATTGTGCTTGAAAGCTGCTAAGGCTTCGGCGTCCGGATAGTCGACTATTTGGTTCTTTTTGGTAAGAAACCTGTTAGAATTTCTGCGCTGACTCTCCGGGCTGTTGAGTTATATGACTTAAATCATCTGCATCTGGAGGACGGACATAAGTCCCTTGAAAATTTGCTCTTAACGCATCCTCGAGCTCTTCCCAACTTCCAACAGTGTTTTCCGGGAGGCTTTTGAGCCAATGACGGGCTGGCCCTTTGAGCTTGAGGGGTAGATATTTTATGGCGTGGAGATCGTCTCCTCCGCCATGTGTATATCACGATATATAATCTTCTATCCGACTCGAGGATCTGTTGTTCCATCGTAGGCCTCTATGTTTATGGGTTTAAACCCTGCTTGGGAATTCATGATCCGGCACCTCATCGATGAAACATAGTGGGTGTCTGGCGCCCTAGACTTGTATGTGCCGCTATCACGGACACTTGACGTGTTACTTTGCTTCTGGGGCCTTCTTTTGGGTCCGTAGATGGACTGGCTGGGCCATTTGACGGTGGAGGCTCTATGGCCTCTTCGTCAATCTGGTAGCAACTTCTACGCTCGGGTAGCTCTTGATTGGTGTCCATTGCCGTATTTATCTGCGGTTTTGAGCACTTTGCTCCATCTTATTACGGCGTGTCTTCCGCTGTTTTGAGCTTCCGCTTTTCCTTCTTGGGCTTCTTGCCGTGGCGATGAGCCTTCGCTTAAAAAGCTCTTGTTCGGCGGGGTCCTCGGTAGCGACGAGTTAAATCGTCATTGAGGCTTGCCGTCTTTGGAGGGAGGTATATAGTTATGATCCTCAACCTCTTAAATCGCCGCCCTTTCGTGAGGGCTTGTATGCGCATCCTCCCGCTGTTGAGTCTTCTTTGGAGGGATTGTCTTCGGCACTCTACGGGGTATTGTTATCTCTGTGCGGAATCTCTATTCTTGCTGTGGCGGGATTTAGAGCGGCACCGCTGACGCCGGTGCTTGGGCTGCTTCTTTAGGGAATCTGCCTCCGCTGCTTCTTCGCCATCCCCGTCTTTTGGGGTGCCACCATGTATACGTCATATGACGAGGTGGCCTTCCAGTGCCCTATAGGCGCTGGTTCCTGTTCGTATCCGGCATCGTCGTCCATAGCGTCGATGTCGTCGTAGTCGAAGTCTAGCATGTCGGTTAAATCCTCGACAGTGGCTACAAAGTGGGTGGTGGGTGGGCGTTGAATTTCTTCGTCGTCCGTACTCCAACCATCCTGGCCGTAGTCCGGCCAGGGCTCTCCCGATAACGAGAGATGTTTTAATGAATTCAGGATATCGCCAAAAGGCGAGTGTTGAAATATGTCCGCGGCGGTGAATTCCATAACCGGCGCCCAATCCGGATTGATTGGCAGGGGCGCAGGAGGTTGGTCGGCGAGGAGTCGGCGTCTCGAATCACGGGCTTTGCGAGGACAAGATCGGTGTTGGCTCCATCGCCGTGGATGTTGAAGCCCCGGCGGCGTCTATCCACCGCCCTCGATCTGGGCGATCGGCTCGGGCTAATGGCGAAGCGGATCCGAAAAGACCACCAAGGCACTTTGATGGCGGCAGAGCTAGATCGTGCCCATCGTCATAGTCTGGCGCATTTGGCGGTGCTCGAGTCCGTCGAAGATCAAGTCTCCGCGGACATCGGCCGTGAAGTTTAAGCTTCAAATCGACTGACGGCCGGGGCGTAGCTTCGATCTGCTCCAGATGGCCAAGAGAATTGCCCGATTAAAAGCCGCCGAATACAAAGATCTGTCCGGGAGAAAAGTCTCACCACGGACAGCGTTGCTGGTTGAAGATGCCATCAAGCCTATCGGTGGCGACACGAGGGAACTCTCAATGAAAGCACCAATGTCGGTGTCAAAACCGGCGGATCTTGGGTAGGGGTCCCGAATCAAGCGTCTGGGCGGATGGTAACAAGAGACGAGGACACGATGTTTTTACCCAGGTTCGGGCCCTCTCGATGGAGGTAAAACCCTCGTCCCGCTTGATTAATATTGATGATATGGGCAGTACAAGAGTAGATCTACCACGAGATCAAGGAGGCTAAACCCTAGAAGCTAGCCTATGGTATGATTGTTGAGATGTATGTTGTCCTACGGACTAAAGCCCTCCGGTTTATATAGACACCGGAGGAGGCTAGGGTTACACAGAGTTGGTTACAATGGTAGGAGATCTACATATCCGTATCGCCAAGCTTGCCTTCCACGCCAAGGAAAGTACCATCCGGACACGAGCCGGAGTCTTCAATCTTGTATCTTCGTAGTCTTGGAGTCCGGCGGATATTGATAGTCCGGCTATCCGGACACCCCCTAGTCCAGGACTCCCTCAGGTGTATGGGACATTTGTACAATCCACATATGAAGATAAGGGAAAAGGAGAAGTTTAGGTGCTGTTCAAAAAGTCTTCTCACGTCACTTTTGGGCCAAGAAGATAGAGTCCAAGTCTCTCACGTTCGGATTCAGATTCGGACTGCGGACATACCTGACTCAAAACGCCAACAACTTTTTCATACGGACTCTGAATTGGGTGATTCTTTTTTTGTTGGAAATTAGATTTCATGCTCTTTCCAGCACAATTGGAATCACCTTAAAATCCGTCCGGAGCATTGAGTTATGGACGAAACAATCTGACGCTGCACCAGAATCCGAGTTAAACTACAAGTCCAAAGGTGTTACGTCACCTCCACTTGGGGCCATTGGCCTTGTACGACCTAGGGTTAGTTTTAGGCTGCCTTGGGACGTCCTCCCACCTCCTTGGCCGCCACCCCTTGCTCCTATATAAGTAGATCCATCTAGTAGCTTTTCCCTTGGGATTTGTTTAGTTAAAAGTTAGCCATTGCAACTTCGTGTACTTCGTTTGTGTCCAACAACCAGTCCAAAACCGCTTACGGATCCCCACCTTTATCAATACTTCATATATACTCGCAATATTCAGGTCTATTCCTGCAAGCAATCGAAGAACAAGCAAGAATATGATAAAAACAATCTAAATATTGCGGTATATGATATTGATAAAATGAGGATCATCGATTGTTGGACTGTTGGAATGAAATCCTATGAATCAAATTGTTGGACACTTAAACAAATGAGGATGAAAAATGCACCAACTCTACAATGAAAAAACACAAAAGTATGTGAAGTATTTTTGTTCTGGATAACATAAATATATTATTGAATAATTTGCACTAGAAATCACCTGACAAATATGCATGTATGCAATATTTTTGGTCTTATCCAAGATAGTCATGTCCTCATCATCCTCCCCTTCTTGAAAACAAAGCCGTCCTCGGCGTTGCTTAATCTGAAATGTGGCTAACAAAAGAGACAAGGTGTACATGTTGTATATGTATACGTCATCCATTTTTACTTCCCATGATTTTGCATATATGACACATGAATAGATGAGTAACTTGCATAGTTCATAAAATCTAAAGCCAACAAATTAGTACAAGAACTAGAAGGCATGAAAATATTGCAACTCAGTTTGCACATATAAGTGAAGCTCTTATTTATTTCAAAAGATTGACAATGTTCATCATTAAACCATCCCAACATTGGTCAATAAACCTTATTTGAATCAAATTTACATGCTACCACATGCTTAGATAAGCAAACATGCAATGAGTCATTCGACACAGAATCATCACCAAGATTAGAGGTCATATCAAAATGATTAAACATTGATTCTTTTGCATCAACAGTTAATTCAATGGGTGCTCTCAAAATTGTTGGTATTTCAGTTGTTTGATCACATGGCAAAGTCAAATTATCAATATAATCCTCTAAAATAGGTGGTGTGATCAAAGTAGTGGTAGCTCAACACATGATGTATTCAAGTTAACTAGGCATGCATCATTCTCATGTAAAAGTGGAAAATCTATACCTTTGTCATTACCTCTTATAGTCAACTCAGATGATGCAGGCACTCTCGATGGTGATGTGTCACATGGTGGAGATGATGTAGTCCTCGCAACAATGGATGTGGTTGTCATAGTACGCCTAGTAGTTGAATAAACATCTGTATCAACAGTTGGAATATGCACCGTGCGCTTGTTTTCCTTGTGGGCAACACGTCGTTTTATTTCCTGTTCAGCTTTGCAAGCAAGACGAAACAAATGGTCCATAGGATAACACTCTTCATGAATTAGTATCTCCTGAATATTATGGTTTAATCCTCCCCAAAATCTATCCATAAAATCTTCTTCACTTTCTTCTAAAAATGAGTGCAACAAGGTAGTTTGTAAATCATCATAATATTTTGTTACGGTGTCACTACCTTGTTTTAAATGTTCCACTTTTTTAATCATGCCACGAGTATAATAAACATCGACAAATCTATCTCTCATGACATGTTTTAAATCATCCCAAGTATTAGGTACATAATCAGGGTGTAACCGACAATATTCACTCCACCAAACTAGACCATAACCAGTGAAAGAACCAACCACAACCGTAACTTTTTTACGTTCATCAAAATTATGGGAAGCAAATATATTATTTATGTCTAACTCCCATTCAATATATAAAGCAGGTCTAAAACGACCATTAAATGGTGGTATAGAAACATGAACCTGATCATGTGCATTTGGATGTTTGTGCACCTCTCGTGATTTGTTGTGGTATTTGCATAGGTGGTGACATGTCTCCGCGATCGACAAAGCCCATGAATTGACTCTGGATCCTGTCATGATTAGTAGAACAAGAAACAAAATCCAAAAATAATGTTCCTATAACTACTAGGATGTGGTGGTAAAACGCTCACAATAAAGCAAATATCAATGTCTTACAAGTTCTTACCATGCAGAAGCGGTGATCGGCAACCAGCGGTGTCAAGTAACTTCAATATTGAGTAAAGCGATTGCGGGGAGCGACGTATACACGGTGTAGAAATATGTGGAGCTGGGTTGGCTATATATGGTAGCAAAAGATTAGCAATAATCAATTCAAAGATGCAATGTTGAGTAAACGCTCACGACGGTATCATGCTGGTCCTAGGCTAGGCGGACTAGAGACGCGAGCCTAGAACACTAATGAGGTCACAGCGTAGCACAACTAGCATCAATGAAGGATACTAAGTAGCTCTTGACAGCAAGATATAAGTGAAGATAATGATGAAAAAACAAGCGCCAAGCGGGATATACAACAACTCTCTCTCCAACTTTCCTCTTGAAAAGTTTGAGCCAATTTTCTGATAAATTCTTGCAAAGAATGCTACTAACTCAAGCTTTCCAATGCAAAAAGAATCACCCAATTCAGAGTCCGTATGAAAAAGTTGTTGGCATTTTGAGTCAGGTATGTCTGTGCAGTCCGAATCTGAATCCAGAACGTGAGAGACTTGGACTCTATCTTCTCTTGGCTCAAAAGTGACGTGAGAAGACTTTTTGAACAACACCTAAACTTCTGCTTTTCCCTTATCTTTATATGTGGATTGTACAAATGTCCCATACACCTGCAATTAGACAAAACACAAAAGTATGTGAAGTATTTTTGTTCTGGATAACATAAATATATTATTGAATAGTTTGCACTAGAAATCACCTGACAAATATGCATGTATGCAATATTTTTGGTCTTATCCAAGGTAGTCATGTCCTCATCACGGTAGAACATCATCATCGTCACCACGCCGTTGTGCTGACGGAACTCATCCCCGAAGCTTTGCTGGATCGGAGCCCGGGGATCGTCATCGAGCTGAACGTGTGCTGAACTCGGAGGTGCCGTACGTGCGGTGCTTGGATCGGTCGGATCGTGAAGACGTACGACTACATCAACCGCGTTGTCATAACGCTTCCGCTTACGGTCTACGAGGGTACGTGGACATAACTCTTCCCTCTTGTTGCTATGCCATCACCATGATCTTGCGTGTGCGTAGGAATTTTTTTGAAATTACTACGTTCCCCAACAGTGGTATCAGAGCCTGGTTTTATGCGTAGATGTCATATGCATGAGTAGAACACAAGTGAGTTGTGGGCGATACAAGTCATACTTCTTACTAGCATGTCATACTTTGGTTCGGCGGTATTGTGAGATGAAGCGGCCCGGACCAACATTACGCCAGACGCTTACGCTTCGACCGGTTTCACCGCTACGAGCACTCGTGCTTAAAGGTGGTGGAGGGTGTCTGCTCTCTCACTTTAGCTGAATCGAGTGTGGCTACGCCCGGTCCTTGCGAAGGTTAAAACAGCACTAACTTGACAAACTATCGCTGTGGTTTTGATGCGTAGGTAAGAACGGTTCTAGCTAAGCCCGTAGCAGCCACGTAAAATTTGCAACAACAAAGTAGAGGACGCCTAACTTGTTTTTGCGGGGCATGTTGTGATGTGATATGGTCAAGACGTGATGCTATATTTTATTGTATGAGATGATCATGTTTTGTAACCGGTTATCGGCAACTGGCAGGAGCCATATGGTTGTCGCTTTATTGTATGAAGTGCAAATGCCCTGTAATTGCTTTACTTTATCACTAAGCGGTAGCGATATTCGTAGAAGCAATATATGGCGTAACGACAATGATGCTACGATGGAGATCAAGGTGTCGCGCCGATGACGATGGTGATCATGACGGTGCGTCGAAGATGGAGATCACAAGCACAAGATGATGATGGCCATATCATATCACTTATATTGATTGCATGTGATGTTTATCCTTTATGCATCTTATCTTGATTTGATTGACGGCAGCATTTTAAGATGATCTCTCATCAATAATCAAGAAGTGTTCTCCCTGAGTATGCACCGTTGCGAAAGTTCTTCGTGCTGAGACACCACGTGATGATCGGGTGTGATAGGCTCTACGTTCAAATACAACGGGTGCAAAACAGTTGCACACGTGGAATACTCAGGTCATACTTGACGAGCCTAGCATATACAGATATGGCCTCGGAACCCGGAGACCGAAAGGTCGAACATGAATCATATAGTAGGTATGATCAAAATAGTGATGTTCACCATTGAAACTACTCCATCTCACGTGATGATCGGACATGGTTTAGTTGATTTGGATCACGTGATCACTTAGATGACTAGAGAGATGTCTGTCTAAGTGGGAGTTCTTAAGTAATATGATTAATTGAACTTAAATTTATCATGAACTTAGTACCTGATAGTATTTTGCTTGGCTATGTTTGTTGTAGATAGATGGCTCGTGCTATTGTTCTGTTGAATTTTAATGCGTTCCTTGAGAAAGCAAAGTTGAAAGATGATGGTAGCAATTACACGGATCGGGTCCGTAACTCGAGGATTATCCTCATTGTCTGCATGTAAGAATTACGCCCCGAAGCACCGCTGGGTGCCAACCTGCTGCTAATGCAACCGACAACGTTAAGAACGTCTGCCAGAGCAAAGCTGATGACTACTCGATAGTTCAGTGTGCCATGCTTTACGGCTTAGAACCGGGTCTTCAACAACATTTTGAATGTCATGGAGCATATGAGATGTTCCAGGAGTTGAAGTTAATATTTCAAGCAAATGCCCGAATTGAGAGATATGAAGTCTCCAATAAGTTCTATAGCTGCAAGATGGAGGAGAATAGTTCTGTCAGTGAACACATACTCAAAATGTGTGGGTATAATAATCACTTGATTCAACTGGGAGTTAATCTTTCTGATGATAGTGTCATTGACAAAATTCTTCAATCACTGCCACCAAGCTACAAGAGCTTCGTGATGAACTATAATATGCAAGGGATGGACAAGACTATTCCCGAGCTCTTCGCAATGCTAAAAGCCGTGGAGGTAGAAATCAAGAAGGAGCATCAAGTGTTGATGGTTAACAAGATCACCAGTTTCAAGAAAAAGGGCAAAGGGAAGAAGAAGGGGAACTTCAAGAAGAACAGCAAACAAGTTGCTGCTCAAGAGAAGAAACCAAAGTCTGGACCTAAGCACGAGATCGAGTGCTTCTCTTGCAAGCGATCGACATCGAAGCGGAACTGCCCCAAGTATTTGGCGGATAAGAAGGATGGCAAAGTGAACAAAGGTATATGTGATATACATGTTATTGATGTGTACCTTACTAATGCTCGCAGAGTACACAGGTATTTGATACTGGTTCATTGCTAATATTTGCAACTCAAACAGGACTACGGATTAAGCGAAGATTGGCTAAGGACAAGGTGACGATGCGCGTGGGAAATGGTTCCAAAGTCGATGTGATCGCAGTCGGCACACTACCTCTACATCTACCATCGGGATTAGTTTTAGACCTAAATAATTGTTATTTGGTGCCAGCGTTGAGCATGAACATTATATCTGGATCTTGTTTGATGCGAGACAATTATTCATTTAAATCAGAGAATAATGGTTGTTTTATTTATATGATTAATATCTTTTATGGTCATGCACCCTTGAAGAGTGGTCTATTTTTATTAAATCTCGATAGTAGTGATACACATATTCATAGTGTTGAAACCAAAAGATGCAGAGTTGATAATGATAGTGCAACTTATTTGTGGCACTGCCGTTTAGGTCATATCGGTGTAAAGCGCATGAAGAAACTCCATACTGATGGGCTTTTGGAATCACTTGATTATGAATCACTTGGTACTTGCGAACCGTTTCTCATGGGCAAGATGACTAAAACGCCGTTCTCCGGAACTATGGAGCGAGCAACTGATTTGTTGGAAATCATACATACTGATGTTTATGGTCCAATGAATGTTGAGGCTCGCGGCGGATATCCTTATTTTCTCACCTTCACAGATGATTTGAGCAGATATGGGTATATCTACTTAATGAAACAAAAGTCTGAAACATTTGAAAAGTTCAAAGAATTTCAGAGTGAAGTGGAAAATCATCGTAACAAGAAAATAAAGTTTCTACGATCTGATCATGGAGGAGAATATTTGAGTTACGAGTTTGGTTTACATTTGAAACAATGCGGAATAGTTTCGCAACTCACGCCACCTGGAACACCACAACGAAATGGTGTGTCCGAACGTCGTAATCGTACTTTACTAGATATGGTGCGATCTATGATGTCTCTTACTGATTTACCGCTATCGTTCTGGGGTTATGCTTTAGAGACGGCCGCATTCACATTGAATAGGGCACCATCAAAATCCGTTAAGACGACGCCTTATGAACTGTGGTTTGGCAAGAAACCAAAGTTGTTGTTTCTTAAAGTTTGGGGCTGCAATGCTTATGTGAAGAAACTTCAACCAGATAAGCTCGAACCTAAATCGGAGAAATGTGTCTTCATATGATACCCAAAAGAGACTATTGGGTACACCTTCTATCACAGATCTGAGGGCAAGATTTTCGTTGCTAAAATCGGATCCTTTCTAGAGAAGGAGTTTCTCTCGAAAGAAGTGAGTGGGAGGAAAGTAGAACTTGATGAGATAACTGTATCTGCTCCCTTATTGGAAAGTAGTTCATCACAAGAACCGGTTCCTGTGACAACTACACCAATTAGTGAGGAAGCTAATGATATTGATCATGAAACTTCGGATCAAGTTTTCTACTAAACCTCGTAGGCTACCAGAGTAAGATCCACACCAGAGTGGTACGGTAATCCTATTCTAGAAGTCATGTTACTTGACCATGATGAACCTACGAACTATGAGGAAGCGATGATGAGCCCAGATTCCGCAAAATGGCTAGAGGCCATGAAATCTGAGATGGGATCCATGTATGAGAACAAAGTATGGACTTTGGTTGACTTTCCCGATGATCGGCAAGCCATAGAGAATAAATGGATTTTTAAGAAGAAGACTGACGCTGATGGTAATGTGACTGTCTATAAAGCTCGACTTGTTGCAAAAGGTTTTGACAAGTTCAAGGGTTGACTACGATGAGACTTTCTCACCAGTGGCGATGCTTAAGTCTGTCTGAATCATGTTAGCTATTGCTGCATTTCATGATTATGGAATTTGGCAAATGGATGTCAAAACTGCATTCTTGAATGGATTTCTGGAACAAGAGTTGTATATGATGCAGCCAGAAGGTTTTGTTGATCCAAGAAGTGCTAACAAAGTGTGCAAGCTCCAATGATCCATTTATGGACTGGTGCAAGCATCTCGAATTGGAATAAACGCTTTGATAGTGTGATCAAAGATATGGTTTTATACAGACTTTTGGAGAAGCCCAGTATTTACAAGAAAGTGAGTGGGAGCTCTGAGCATTTCTAGTTTTATATGTAGATGACATATTATTAATTGGAAATGATATAGAATTTCTGGATAGCATAAAGGGATACTTGAATAAAAGTTTTTCAATGAAAGACCTCGGTGAAGCTGCTTACATATTGGGCATCAAGATCTATAGAGATAGATCAAGATGCTTAATAGGACTTTCACAAAGCACATACCTTGACAAAATTTTGAAAAAGTTCAAAATGGATCAGGCAAAGAAAGGATTCTTGCTTGTGCTACAAGGTGTGAAGTTGAGTCAAACTCAATGCCCGACCACAGCAGAAGATAGAGAGAAAATGAAAGATGTTCCCTATGCTTCAGCCATAGGCTCTATCATGTATGCAATGCTGTGTACCAGACCTGACATATGCTTAACAATAAGCTTGGCAGGAAGGTACCAAGGTAATCCAGGAGTGGATCACTAGACAGCGGTCAAGAATATCCTAAAATACCTGAAAAGGACTAAGGATATGTTTCTCGTATATGGAGGTGACAAAGAGCTAGTCGTAATTGGTTACGTTGATGCAAGCTTTGACACTGATTCGGACGATTCTAAATCGCAAACCGGATACATATTTTTATTAAATGGTGGAGCTGTAAGTTGGTGCAGTTCTAAACAAAGCATCGTGGCGGGATCTACATGTGAAGCGGAGTACATAGCTGCTTCGGAAGCAGCAAATGAAGGAGTCTGGATGAAGGAGTTCATTTCCGATCTAGGTGTCATACCTAGTGCATCGAGACCAATGAAGATCTTCTGTGACAATACTGGTGCAATTGCCTTAGCAAAGGAATCCAGATTTCAAAAGAGGACCAAGCACATCAAGAGATGCTTCAATTCCATCCGGGACCAAGTCCAAGTGGGAGACATAGAGATTTGCAAAATACATACGGATCTGAATGTTGCAGACCCGTTGACTAAGCCTCTCTCACGAGAAAAACATGATCAACACCAAGACTCCATGGGTGTTAGAATCATTACTATGTAATCTAGATTATTGACTCTAGTGCAAGTGGGAGACTGAAGGAAATATGCCCTAGAGGCAATAATAAAGTTATTATTTATTTCCTCATATCATGATAAATGTTTATTATTCATGCTAGAATTGTACTAACCGGAAACATAATACATGTGTGAATACATAGACAAACACAACGTCACTAGTATGCCTCTACTTGACTAGCTTATTAATCAAAGATGGTTATGTTTCCTAACCATAGACATGTGTTGTCATTTGATTAATGGGATCACATCATTAGGAGAATGATGTGATTGACATGACCCATTCCGTTAGCCTAGCACTTGATCGTTTAGTATATTGCTCTTGCTTTCTTCATGACTTATACATGTTCCTGTAACTATGAGATTATGCAACTCCGTTTACGGAGGAACACTTTGGGTACTACCAAACGTCACAACGTAACTGTGTGATTATAAAGGAGTACTACAGGTGTCTCCGAAGGTACATGTTGAGTTGGCGTATTTCGAGATTAGGTTTTGTCACTCCGATTGTCGGAGAGGTATCTCTGGGCCCTCTCGGTAATACACATCACTATAAGCCTTGCAAGCAATGTGACCAATCAGTTGGTTACGGGATGATGCATTCCATAACGAGTAAAGAGACTTGCCGGTAACGAGATTTAACTAGGTATTGGATACCGACGATCGAATCTCGGGCAAGTAACATACCGATGACAAAGGGAACAACATATGTTGTTATGCGGTTTGACCGATAAAGATCTTCGTAGAATATGTAGGAACCAATATGGGCATCCAGGTTCCGCTATTGGTTATTGACCGAGAATAGTTCTAGGTCATGTCTACATAGTTCTCGAACCCGTAGGGTCCGCACGTTTAACGTTATGATGACAGTTTTATTATGAGTTTATAAGTTTTGATGTATCGAAGTTTGTTCGGAGTCCCGGATGTGATCACGGACATGACGAGGAGTCTCGAAATGGTCGAGACATAAAGATCGATATATTGACGGCTATATTCGGACACGGAAGTGTTCCGGTGATTTGGAGAAAATCGGAGTGCCGGAGGGTTACCGAACCCCGGGAGAAGTAATGGGCCTCATGGGCCTTAGTGGAGAGAGAGGGGCAGCCAGGGTGGGCCGCGCGCCCCCTCCCCCTCTGGTCCGAATTGGACTAGGAGGGGGGGGGGCGGCGCCCCCTTTTCCTTCTCCCTCTCCCCCTTCCTTTCCCCCTCCTAGTAGGAGTAGGAAAGGGGGAGTCCTACTCGTACTAGGAGGAGGAATCCTCCTCCTGGCGCGCCCTCTAGGGCCGGCCGGCCTCCCCCCTTGCTCCTTTATATACGGGGGGGGGCACCCTAGGACACAAGTTGATCTATGGATCGTTCCATAGCTGTGTGCGGTGCCCCCCTCCACCATATTCCACCTCGGTCATATCGTCGCGGAGTTTAGGCGAAGCCTTGCGCCGGTAGAACATCATCATCGTCACCACGCCGTCGTGCTGACGGAACTCATCCCCGAAGCTTTGCTGGACCGGAGCCCGGGGATCGTCATCAAGCTGAACGTGTGCTGAACTCGGAGGTGCCGTACGTTCGGTGCTTGGATCGGTCGGATCGTGAAGACGTACAACTACATCAACCGCGTTGTCATAACGCTTCCGCTTACGGTCTACGAGGGTATGTGGACATAACTCTTCCCTCTCGTTGCTATGCCATCACCATGATCTTGCGTGTGCGTAGGAATTTTTTTGAAATTACTACGTTCCCCAACAAGGGATCCTTTTATTACTTCCCTGGCTAGATTTTGCTACAAATAAGGGACTGGCATTTAGCCACAATATCTTGTGTGGTTCGTTGGATAGATTCAAGTCTTAGAAGGCATGCAAAATTCAAGAGTACTCATGTAATAAGTGATATGTACAATGACGATTATGAAGTGGATATCACCACTTTAAAGTCTGTCGATACTGAGATAATGGATTATGAAGAAGTTGCCTCTCCTTCACCCTCACAACTTAATGTTGCTTCTGTTGATGATAACTTCGGTGAGCAGGATTTTCACAATGCGTCTCTCAAGAATCTCAGAGTTTTGTCCTACTGTTCATCAATGATGCAATGTATTTGAGCAATCACGCATTCTTAATGATATCTTGATTTTTTTAACTATAGCCTTGCTTATGCTATGTTAGGAATGCACCGTACTTTAGGAAATGGCATTGTCGTATGAGAAATAAAAGATAAACACACTAGCACGTTTAGGATATAGGGATGTTTCTCTTTGACTTCACATGGCTAACAGATCAACTTTAGATTTATGTGGTAGAAGTTAATTTGTTTATGGATTAGACAATATGCCCTTAAAAGGTAAGCACTCTTGGCCTTGTCTATAATTGCTATTACCGTTTTTTTTGTTTTGAGTTATGCACATACCTCACCTTCTTTTTCTTCTTTATTATTTGTCGGGTGAACGGACAAGATATGAACCATATGCCGGGTGACAATAGATGTATTGAGTTTATCAAACATCGAGAAGTGTCGGTAAAAGTGAGAAGAATGGATACTTTTTATTATTACTTCTGTAACACTTCTTTGCTTTCAGAATCTCATTGTTGAGCATCCACTATTGATATATGTGGAGATAGAGAGAGATCGATTGATCTACTTTAAAAAATCAAACAAAAGCAGGAAAATTGATTCTCCTTTATAGTCTCATCTCGATATTGAGCACCACTATGTTTCGCTCCAATCACAATTGAATGTTTGTTCATTGTATTGTTATCCTGTGTTGTGGCGTATGGACACGATCACCTATGGGGCCACGGGCCCCTTTGTGGTTTGGTAGGGGAAGGCCACGTTGCACAAAGAGCGGAAATGGCGAGGCAGCGCGGCGATGGGACCCTGGTTTTTTACCCAGGTTCGGGCTGCTGAGAAGCGTAATACCCTACTCCTGCTTTGGTGGATTGGTTGAAGGAACACGAAGATGTGGAGCGTACAAGCCCAACAAGGTTGCCTCGGGGAGTGTGGCTACATGTGTGCCGGTGTACAATGATCAAAAGTCTGAATCCTTGTTTAGGTTTCCTTGGGGCTCCTTTTATGGCTCAAGGGGCAACCACAGTGGCAAAACAGACATTATCTAGTGATTAGATAGCTAATAGTGCTATCATACCTAACTCTGGCATTAAGGACAAGATGCCATAAATGCTTCCTTAGGTGGTGCACGGGGAGGTATCCTCGCAAGCTTACTCCACCGCTCAGATAACTACTTCTTATTCGCTTGACACGCCTATGGGATGGGTGTCAAATGAGGGTAAGCTGCCTTCTAGCAGGCCGCCATGTACTTAGTAAGAGCCACCTAGTTGCCCAAGGGCTCGACACCGCACCGATAAGTGGCTGGTGGCATGGTGCGGTGGAGTGGTGGCAACTGGATCACGCTTGCCGGGACAGGACTTGCCGGGCCTTCTCGCAGGGGGTGTTTGCTTTGGCCCCTAGCAGCTACGGAGACGCGATTGGCGCGGCTTAGCCTTGCTCCTAGCTGTTGTGTTGACCTTGTCGGCCTTACCTGGCCAGCAAAGGATACTTGCCTAGTAATCTTTATCTCATTTGTTGGCTTTGTCTTCTTTATGCGCTCCTTGATCTTATGAAGAGAGGCTTCTCTAGCCTTGCTTGGACTTAGCTGGTCTTGCTTCGTTGGGTGGTTATGGCCCTGGTGTTGGGAATCGTTGCATGGAAAACAAAAAAGATTCTACGCACACGCAATAATCTATCCATGGAGATGCATAGCAACGACGGGGAGAGTGTTTCTACGTACCCCCGTAGACCATAAGTGGAAGCGTTTCACAACGCGGTCGATGTAGTCAAACTTCTTCGCGCTTCAACCGATCAAGTACCAAACGCACGTCACCTCTGTGTTTTGCACACGTTCAGCTCGGTGACGTCCCTCGCCTTCTTGATCTAGCAATACGTCGAGGTAGTAGATGAGTTTTGTCAGCACGACGGCGTGGTGACAGTGATGGTGAAGTGATCTCCACAGGACTTCGCCTAAGCACTACAAAAATATGACTGGGGTGTAAACGGTGAAGGGGGGCGCCGCACACGGCTAGGCAATTGTCTGGGGTGTGCTAGGCGCCCCCTCCTCATATATATAGGTGGGAGGGAGAGGGGAGAGGCCAAGGGGTGCCCCAAGTAGGTCTAAATCCTACTTGGGCTCCTGCCCTTGGCCGCGCCCCCTCCATATTTGTCGGGGGGGAGGGGGGAGGAGAGAGGTGGGAGAGGGAAGGAAGGGGGGAATCCTAGTCCACCCTTTCCTTTCCCTTCCCCTCTTTCCTTCTCCTCCTAGGCCGGCCCATATGGGGGGCGCACCAGCTCCTTGTGGCTGGTGCGTTTCCCTCTTGGCCCATAAGGCCCATATCTTTTGCCGGGGGTTCCCGGAACCCCTTCCGGTGACCCGATATGTACCCGGTACCCTCCGGAACACTTCTGGTGTCCGAATACCATCGTCCTATATATCAATCTTTACCTATCGACCATTTTGAGACTCCTCATCATGTCTGCAATCTCATCTGGGACTCCAAACAACATTCGGTCACCAAATCACATAACTTACATAATATTATATTGTCAATGAACGTTAAGCGTGTGGACCCTACGGGTTCGAGAACAATGTAGACATGATCGAGACACCTCTCTGGTCAATAACCAATAGAGGAACCTGGATGCCCATATTGGCTCCTGCATATTCTACGAAGATCTTTATCGGTTGAACTGTTATGACAATATACATAATTCCCTTTGTCCATCGGTATGTTACTTGCCCGAGATTCGATAGTCGGTATCTCTATACCTAGTTCAATCTCATTACTGGCAAGTCTCTTTACTCGTTACATAATACAGCACCTCGTGACTAACTCCTTTGTCATTTGCTTGCAAGCTTATGATGTGTATTACCGAGAGGACCTAGAGATACCTCTCTGATACTCAGAGTGACAAATCCTAATCTCGATCTATGCCAACTCAACAAACACCTTCGGAAATACCTATAGAGCATCTTTATAATCACCCAGTTACGTTGTGACGTTTGATAGCACACAAGGCATTCCTCCGGTATCCGAGAGTTGCATAATCTCATAGTCGAAGGAATATGTATTTGACATGAAGAAAGCAATAGCAATAAAACTGAACGATCATTATGCTAAGCTAATGGATGGGTCTTGTCCATCACATCATTCTCCTAATGATGTGATCCCGTTATCAAATGACGACTCATGTCCATGGTTAGGAAACCTTAACCATCTTTGATGAATGAGCTAGTCTAGTAGAGTCTCACAAGGGACACATTGTGTGTTTATGTATTCACACATGTATTAAAGTTTCTGATCAAATAATAAACCTTTATCGTGAATAAGGAAATATAAAATAACAACATTATTATTGCCTCTAGGGCATATTTCCTTCTGTCTTCCACTTGCACTAGAGTCAATAATCTAGTTCACATCGACATGTGATTAACACCCATAGTTCGCATCGCCATGTGACTAACACCCAAAGAGTTTACTAGAGTCAATAATCAAGTTCACATCGCCATGTGATTAATACCCAAAGAGTACTAAGGTGTGATCATGTTTTGCTTGTGAGAGAGGCTTAGTCAATAGATTTGTCATATACAGATTCGTATGTATTTTGCAAATTTCTACATCTATAGTGCTCTGCGTGGAGCTACTCTAGCTAATTGCTCCCACTTTCAATATGTATCCAGATTGAGACTCAGAGTCATCTGGATTGGTGTCAAAGCTCGTATCGACGTAACCCTTTACGGCGAACTCTTTATCACCTCCATAACCTAGAAACATTTCCTTAGTCCTCTTAGGTGCCTAAGGATAATTTTGACCGCTGTCCAGTGATCCACTCCTGGATCACTATTGTCTCCCATTGCCAAACTCATGGCAAGGCACACAACAGGTCTGGTACACAACATGGCATGCTTTATAGAACCTATGTCATACTTTCTTTCTCTCTCTATCTTCTGCTGTGGTCATGTTTTGAGTCTTACTCAACTTCACACCTTACAGACAAGAACTCCTTCTTGGACTGATCCATTTTGAACTCCTTCAAAAATCTTGTCAAGGTATGTACTTTGTGGAAGTCCTATTAAGTGTCTTGATCCATCCCTATAGATCTTGATGCCCAATATATAAGCAACTTCACCGAGGTCTTTTATTGAAAAATCTTATTCAAGTATTTTATGCTATCCAAAAATTCTATATCATTTCCAATCAACAATATGTCATCCACATATAATATCAGAAATGCTACAAAGCTCCCACTCACTTTCTTGTAAATACAGGCTTTAGCGTATGCCTGTATAAAACCATATGCTTTGATCACCTCATCAAAGCTTATATTACAACTCCGAGATGCTTGCACTAGTCTATAGATGGATCGCTGGAACTTGCACACTTTGTTAGCACCTTTAGGATCGACAAAACCTTCTGGTTGCATCATATACAACTCTTCTTTGAGATATCCATTTAAGGAATGCAATTTTGACATCCATTTGCCAGATTTCATAATCATAAAATGTGGCAATTGCTAACATGATTCGGATGGACTTAAGCATCACTATGGGTGAGGAAGTCTCATCGTAGTCAACCCCTTGAACTTGTCAAAAACCATTTGCGACAAGTCGAGCTTTGTAGACAGTAACATTACCATCAGCGTCAGTCTTCTTCTTGAAGATCCATTTATTCTCTATGGCTTGCCAATCATCGGGTGAGTCCACCAAAGTCCACACTTTGTTCTCATATATGGATGCTATCTCAGATTTCATGGCCTCAAGCCATCTGTTAGAAATCTGGGCTCATCATAGCTTCTTCATAGTTCAAAGGTTTGCCATGGTCTAATAACATGACTTCGAGGACAGGATTACCATACCACTCTAGTGCAGAACATGCTCTATTCGACATACGAAGTCCAGTAGTAACTTGATCCGAAGTTTCATGATCATCATCATTAGCTACCTCTCTAGTTGCTGTAGGCATCACGGGAATGGATTTCTCTGATGTGCTACTCTCCAATTTGAGAGAAGGTACAACTACCTCATCAAGTTCTACTTTCCTCCCACTCACTTCTTTTGAGAGAAACTCCTCTAGAAAGGATCCATTCTTAGCAACACAGATATTGCATTCGGATCTGTGGTAGAAGGTGTACCCAATAGTTTCCTTTGATTATCCTATGAAGATGCACTTTTCTGCTTTGGGTTCGAGCTTATTAGACTAAAGCCTTTTACATAAGCGTTGCATCCCCAAACTTTTAAGAAATGGCAGCTTAGGTTTCTTGCCAAACCACAGTTCATATGATGTCATCTCAACGGATTTAGATGGTACCCTATTTAATGTGAATGCGGTTGTATCTAATGCATAACCCCAAAACGATAGTGGTAAATCGGTAAGAGACATCATAGATCGCACCATATCTAATAAAGTATGGTTACAACGTTCGGACACACCATTATGCTTTGGTGTTCCAGGTGGCGTGAATTGTGAAACAATTCCATATTTTTTTAATGAAGGCCAAACTCGTAACTCAAATATTCGCCTCCGCGATCAGATCGTAGAAACTTTATTTTCTTGTTATGATGATTTTCCACTTCACTCTGAAATTCTTTGAACTTTTCAAATGTTTCAGACTTGTGTTTCATTAAGTACATATACCCATACCTACTCAAATCATCTATGAAGGTCAGACAATAATGATACCCACCGCGTGCTTCAACACTCAGCAGACTGCATACATCGGTATGTATTATTTCCAACAAGTCATAAGCTCGCTCCATTGGTACGGAGAATGGAGTTTTAGTCATCTTGCCCATGAAGCATGGTTCGCAAGTATCAAATGATTTCTAATCAAGTGATTCCAAAAGTCGATATGCATGGAGTTTCTTCATGCGCTTTATACCAATATGACCTAAACAGCAGTGCCACAAATATGTTGCACTATCATTATCAACTTTGCATCTTTTGGCATCAATATTATGAATATGTGTATCACTACGATCGAGATTCAATAAACCATTGACATTGGGTGTATGACCATAGAAGGTTTTATTCATGTAAACAAAACAACAATTATTCTCTGACTTAAGTGAATAACTGTATTGCAATAAACATGATCTAATCATATTCTTGCTCAACGCAAACACCAAATTTAGAGACATTAAAACTGGGCACTAATCCAGCCATCTCAGGCCATCATCATTTTCAGCCGTCGAATATGCTATTCTGGACGCTCTTGGCCGTTGGATGCACCTTCACAGCCGTTGGGAGTGCCACACGAACTGGCTGATGCTCCAATAACAAAATTAGCGATCCATTGTTGTTTGGGCCTGCTGGGCCAGTATCATCCAATTTCTCTCTATGGCTTCACAAGGATAAAAAAACGCACGTCTCGCCCGCTATAGATGCGCATGCCTGGTGCAGCGAATCGTCGCTATTGATTGAAGTCCAGTAGCCGAAGATTGAGGAAGAAAATTAATGTTGACAGACATTAATTGCGTCGTGGGTAATTACATGCCCTTTCGTCACTTCGGCATGCCTCAACTTCATCTTCTCCGCTCCTTCATCTCCCTACTCTCCCAGTTCTTTCTCCCTCAAATCTGAAACTCATCTTTATTGATTCTATTTTTTCTACTCCCTGAATGCAGATGCTATTAGTTGTGATGGATCCGAGCTCATCTTCCCTGATGGACCTGTGGGGAGGCAGTGACCATGGTGGGCATGAGGCCGCAGCGGCGGCGACTTGCCCGGTGGAGATGACTAGAGGCGACCACGGCGGCGGCGGCTCCCGCGCGAGGATTTTCTTCATCACCCTTGTCGCCAACTCGGAGCAGGTCCGATCTGAACATTGTTTCATCCTCTGTCTCGTGCAGATCCATCCATGTCGAATTGGCATTATCCTTCTATTCCCGATTAATCTATAACTGCTTCAATGTTATACTTGATGGTAAGAGGAGTCTTGTAGGATTACTGCCAATGGTTGAAATTCTAGAGCAGATGCATGAAGAATTATTACGTACCACTTTTTTTAATTATTACTGTATATATCAAGAGACTATCATTGTTACATCGGGGAAAAATGTCATTGTTAGTGCTCAAATGTTTGATACTTGTTTTAGGAAAAATGGGATTAAAGTAGATATAGGGGGCTGTTTCACATATGAAAATTCATGGCCCGTAACTTCCAACTTACACCTTCCTCTCTAACGCTTTCCACTTAAATCTTCAGGTTAGTACTAATTGAGGTTATTTAGATATGCCAGAAACAGGTGGATCGCTTGAGGTGCACAGGAGCTACCTATTGCAAAAGGAAATTCATTTAGTGCATTTATTTTTTGTTCCATGCTGTTAAATCATGCAATCGTTTAGGTTAAAAGGAAAATCTTAAGTGTGCCAGTGAACATGAAGCAGTTGGGAATTCCCGTGTTGCTATAAACATTTATCAATATTTATCCACTAAAATAGCTTCTGAACTAACCTAGGTAGTAGGTACACATGCAAATTCTATGATGTTACCGACCGATTGCCGCCATTATAAAGTAATTCTAGGAGAACAGAGGGCATTTGTTTGGTTTGATTATGTATATTGTTATAAAACTTGCAATATGCAATGCATGTATTGAAGATTATATTGTTGATCCTTATGAAGCAGATGCACATATGACATTGTTAGTTGTAAACAAACTTGTTTATTGTGAGTGCTCATGATTCAGATTTCACGCCATCTGGCTCCTCTAGAGTAAGCGCACTGCTATAACGGTTTTCTACAGCCTCACCATGTTCTATAATCTTCTTTCAAGTACTTTTCTAGGATATCATGTTTGGCATGGCGATGACCCCCCACACACTCACACACATTTGTCTGCCGATGATTCACTGCTACAACTGCTTTCTCTGGTCTCAACATGTTCTATAATCGTCTTTCCAGTACTTTCCTAGGCTATCATGTTCGGCACTGCAATGACCCCCCTCCCTCCCCAGCACCCCCACCCCCGGCACGCCAAAACATTACTTATATTCTCTCTCTTTTTGCATGAGTTGCATGTGTGCTGATTATTGCGAAATGATGAATTACAAATTGCACTTTTTTCAAAGGTACGCGAAGCTTTTAGTCTGTTGTATTTTCTAGCTTTACAATTTAGGAACATCTCTGCAAGCTAATATGGAGTAGCATGGATGATCTCAGCTAAACAAGCACCTGAGAAAAATATTAATCTTTTGTTTTCTTGTATAAGAATATTTGTTTTCTTGTATATTATATTTCTCCAAAAATGCTAGACTTACGTACAGATATTTACATACTGATCTGTACCTCTTAAATCTTTCCCTATATATGAAGGTTGTAGACTTTATGCTTTCTTTAATGGAAATCGAACGGGGCACCCCCTCTTTTATTCAAAAAATATTATGGAATTTCCAGGCCCCCGGCACACATATCTTTACCATCAACCGGCCTTATTGAAAACTCAATGAACCTAAAGCTTAAGTTTGATCCAACTTTAAGACCTAAGAGAAAAAAGTCATTTTAGCCGTTGTACATTGCAAATAGACTAAACTACCCATTTGATTATCGCTGGTACATTGTAAACTGATCAAGCTACCTCTTTGACTATGATTGACACGGGTGATCATACAAATTTAATTTTCATGTTCAATGTATTCATATATGTACAGAATTCCTACCATTATATTGTAAAAATAAACGGGCGCAGCAACGCGTGCCATCATGGTCTAGTAATATTTATTTAGGTTCAACACTAACCCCGAAGGTAGAGTGAGTGTGAGATGTTGATCGTATCAACCTTGGAATCAATTCCAACACTAATCGTCACCTCGCCCTTAACTAGTCTCTGTTTATTTTGCAACTCCTATTTCGAGTTACTAATATTAGCAACTGAACCGGTATCAAATACCCAGGGGCTACTCCGAACACTAGTAAGGTACACATCAATAACCTACATATCAAATATATCTTTGTTCACATTGCCATCCTTCTTATCCGCCAAGTATCTGGGGCAGTTCCGCTTCCAGTGACCATTGCAGTAGAAGCACTCAGTTTCAGGCTTGGGTCCAGCTTTGGGCTTCTTCCCGGGAGTGAAAACTTGCTTACCATTCTTCTTGAAGTTCCCTTTCTTTCCATTGCCCTTTTTCTTAAAACTAGTGGTCTTGTTAACCATCAACACTTGATGTTCTTTCATGATTTCTACCTTCGCCGATTTTAGCATCATGAAGCGCTCGGGAATCGTTTTCGTCATCCCTTGCATATTATAGTTCATCAAGAAGTTCTAGTAACTTGGTGATAGTGACTAGAGAACTCTGTCAATCACTATCTTATCTGGAAGATTAACTCCCACTTGATTCAAGCGATTGTAGTACCTAGACATTCTGAGCGCATGCTCACTGGCTGAGCTATTCTCCTCCATCTTGTAGCCAAAGTACTTGTCAGAGGTCTCATACCTCTTGACACGGGCATAGTCCGAAATACCAATTTCAGCTCTTGGAATATCTCATATGCTCCGTGGCATTCAAAACATTTTTAAAGTCCCGGTTCTAAGCCGTAATGCATGGCGCACTAAACTATTAAGTAGTCATCATATCGAGCTTGCCAAACGTTCATACCATCTACATCTGCTCCTGTAATAGGTGAGAGGATTGATATAGTTGACTAGAGGGGGGGTGAATAGGCAACTAACAATTTTTAGCTTTTCTTTACCAATTTAAAGTATGCATCAAAGTAGGTTGTCTAGATATGCAACTAGGTGGACAACCTATATGATGCAACAACAACAAACACACGAGCAAGCAAGGGATACAACACAAGTAAGCTAGCAAAAGTAAAGGTGCGAGATAACCAAGAGTGGAGCCGGTGGAGACGAGGATGTGTTACCGAAGTTCCTTCCTTTTGAGGGGAAGTACGTCTCCGTTGGAGCGGTGTGGAGGCACAATGCTCCCCAAGAAGCCACTAGGGCCACCGTATTCTTCTCACACCCTCACACAATGCGAGATGCCGTGATTCCACTATTGGTGCCCTTGAAGGCGGCGACCGAACCTTTACAAACAAGGTTGGCGCAATCTCCACAACTTGATTGGAGGCTCCCAACAACACCACGAAGCTTCACCACAATGGAGTATGTCTCCGAGGTGACCTCAACCATCTAGGGTGCTCAAACACCCAAGAGTAACAAGATCCGCTAGGGATAAGTGGGGGGGGGGGGAATCAAATCTCTCTTGGTGGAAGTGTAGATCGAGGCCTTCTCAACTAATCCCGAGCAAATCAACCAGTTTGATTGGCTAGGGAGAGAGATCGGGCGAAAATGGAGCTTGGAGCAACAATGGAGCTTAGAGGTGGAAGAGGTAGTCAACTAGAGGTAGGAGACACCCCTTATATAGTCAAGGAAAAGATCCAACCGTTATCCACATGTCCAGCCTGCGACATGCGGTACTACCGCTCCAGGGGCGCGGTACTACCGCAAGGCCCCGTGGTACTACCGTGAGGGACCACGGTACTTCCGCGGCAGCAGCGAAGACTAGGATCTGCCTGACTGAGGGCAGTACTACCGCAGGCGCGGTACTACCGCTCCCCCTTGTGGTACTACCATGAGGCAGGAAAGTCCTAGCCTACGAAGAGCGCAGATGAATAAAAATACATCCGTGCCTACTTCCGCTAGAAACGAAACAGTGCAAAAATCCGACGCGGTACTACCGTAACCTAGCTGAACCAGGCCGCGCGCGGTACTACCGTGGAGGCGCGGATGTAAAAAATTACATCCGCTCCTACTACCACGACCCAGCGACACTAGGTAGGAGGGCCACGGTACTACGACTCCAGGGGAGCAGTACTACCGTGGGCACCTGCGGTACTACCGTGCTGGACGAGCGGTACTACCGTGGGGGCGCGGATGTAAAAAATTACATCCGCCCCTACTACTATAGCGGAGCGGCACTAGGCCTGGGAGCCACGGTACTAAGACTCCAGAGGATCGGTACTACTATGGGCTCCAACAGTACTACCGCAGGTGCTTGCGGTACTACTGCTCCAGAGAGCAGTACTACCGCAAGTTCAGCAGTAGTCGCCAAATTAAGCACACACAGGATAACTGAGGGAAGCTCCAAAGTGCAAGGGAAAGGTGGAGGCAAGGAGGGAAACGTGTACGTGATGATTCCACCCGAACCTTTCCGACACGGACCCCCTCTTAATAGTACGGCTCTCCTACGACTCAAATCCACCAGAAAGAAACGTAGAACAACGCCGTCTTCAATAGTCTTCGAGGGGCACCGAATCGTCTCGTGCCTAGTGATGAAGCGTCTGAGAAACTCAAGGCACACGATTAGTCCGCAAAAGCACTGTCATCAATCACCAAAACACCTTAGGGATAAATATGCCCTTACAATCTCCCCCGTTTTGGTGGATTGATGACAATACGGGATTTGCACAAAAGGAGATAATATTGAGCCAAGGCAAACCCCTCCTCTCTAGAATATAGACGAGCTATTCCTAGATGTGTGCAATCTAGATGGATGCTTTGGACGGCATAACACACAAACTAGGATCAACAATCCCCCTATATTTTAGAGACAAGGGCATGATAACTAACATCTAAGCAGAGCATAGCACAAAGGTATCACAATATATCACAAGCTTGCTAAGATAGATAGAGTGCATATGTCTTACACCATATGAAGTAAAGCAACCCAAAGCACCTGAAATGAAGTTCAAACGAGAAAGCAGCAAACACACCGAACACGAATGACGACACACGACTCGCAAATCCCTACACTCTCTCCCCCTTTGGCATCGAGACACCAAAAAGGCAGAGAGGACACCTACACACAAGGGGTGGCTCAAGTAGGGAACTCATCCCAACGCTCCTCGTCAGACTCCTCGGCAGCAGGGATGGTCTCCTCGACGTCCTCCTCAGAATGAGTCCACCTATAGCCTTGCTTCTCCATCCACTCGGCCTCTGGAATGATGCGATCCTCAGAGCCGCCAGACACCTCCTCGCCATACAGCTGCAAGATCTTCTTGTCCCGGCGGCGACTCTCCTTAGATGCCACGTGAGTCCTGTACTGCCCCTTAGCTTGCATGCAGAAAAGAGGCTTCATCTTGTCCTTCAGCTTCTTGGCCCACGAGGGCATAGAGGAACTATGGGAAGACCTAGCAGCACGGCCCTCAGCAACATCCTCTGCGCCAGCATCCTCCTCATCAACAGCACCCCTAGCAGCAGACGCCTCAGCACGAGTAGTAGTGTTGGCCCAGTTGGGCTTGACACGGAGACAGATGGGATCATGTCGAATCCAGTCAGGAGCAAGAAACTCATCACCAGGGAACATCTTCTCCCAAGTCTTCGAGATCAGCAGAAATAGGTAGGGCCCAAGATAGGCACCTTGCGGTTGAACACCGCAAATCGAAGCTCACACCACATGATGTGTGAGACATCAAGTGGCTGAGTCTGAGACATACGAGCCTCCTCGCATAGGGGCATCATATCCACCATATAGGCATGAACCTTGTCCTTGTCACCAATGCGAGGGAACAAGGAGTTGCGGAAGATGCGATACATGATATCCAGAAAAGAGTTGAGCACCAACCCCGTCTTGCCATTGGCAAGCGCCTTCTCAACATAGTATGGCTGAAGCTTGTCCTTGTTGGCAGACTCAGAATTTGCATGGGGGCGAACACCCACGGGAGTGTCGAGCCCGTCATCAGGAACCTGGAGCAGATCCATGAACTCCTTCCGTAGCGATCGACTTCTGACCATTGGTCATCGTGTCATCCCCCACTCCTCATTAGGGTGAAAGTATACTGAGGCAAAGAACTGACAGATAAGCTCAGGGTCATAGTCAAGGTGAAAAGAGATCACATGTTCAATACCAAACTGCTCCACCAAGTCCAGAGCTTCTCCAAAGTACTCACGATACTTGTCCTTCCTCATGTGATGCATTTCAATCCATTTCACATCCACATAGGTATTCTTGCTTGTTCTTGATGACATCCAGATAAGTGAGAGTCATTGCTTGTTCCAAAACAGCTCACAACCTCCGACAAGAGTACGAGGGTTCACATACGGGTTGAGCTGCCTGAGACGGACAAACTCAGATTGGGGTATCTCGTCCATGCCCTTAGTGGGCTCCTTGTGCTTGCTAGCAGATGTCTTGACATGGCGCTTGGGGGCAGTGGAGCCCTCTGGTGCTTCACCTGGATTGCACAGACGCTTGGAGCTAGTGTCATGACTGGGATTGGAACGGCGAGAGCCACCACCTGAGACACAAAACGCAAAGCACCCACGACAAGCAAAAGGATCAATGCAAAGACCACGGCAAAGCACAAGAAACACAGAGAGAATATACGTGAAAGTTGCCATGAGATAGATGTGATCCACGGTAGTACTGCCAGAGCCTGCGGTACTAAAATTTTAGTACCGCTCCAAGTCACGGTAGTACCGTGCGAGGTCACGGTAGTAACGGGGCGGGAGCGGTAGTAAAACTTTAGTGCCGCAGCGAGTGCGGTAGTACCGCGCCAGACGGGCGGTAGTACCGGACAAGCAGTAGTACCGCGCCAGACGGGCGGTAGTACCACACCGCGTCAGATCCAAACGAAAGTTTGAATCTGAAAAGAACCGCGAAACCACGGCGGTGCTACGGTGATCAAATCTTGCATAGGACAGAAAGACAAGTATACTCCCTACGCAATACTACTCTCCTTCATCCTACTCTTGCATAGATTTAGCCTAAGAATCTCTAGAACACACAAGTCTCCCCCAAAAACCTAGAGGCAAAGAACACAACAAAAACGAGAAGGATTTGGGGAAAGACCTTGGTCCATGGCAAGAGCACGTGGTGAGGAACGATCCCACCAGACGGAATCACGGGAGGGCAGCCGGAGGCGGAGACCCGGCGACGGACACCGGCCCCGTTCTTGAGCGTGGGAGAGAGAGAGAGAGACGATGTGGGGGAACTGACGAATGGGTATGGGGGAGTTAGCACTCCCCCTGCCATCCCCACGCGTCTATGACGGCACGGTAGTACCGCATGTCATCGCAGTAGTACCGCTTGGGCGGAAGTACCGCACCGAAGCGGTAGTACCACTCTCCCAGTGGCAAGAAAATTACTGTCGCTGGGGCGATAGTACCATGCTCCCCACACGCTGTAGTATCAGAGGTGGCTGGGTAGTACCGTGAGCTCAAGAAAAAGCAGGTTTCAAAAAAGGAAAAAGATCTTTGCAAGGAAACTTTTAGCACAAGAGACACCACAAGAACACGCACAACCCAAGGCAGAAAGACAACAAGGAGCAACCTCGCGACACAACCTCTCAAAAGGAGAGGGCGGTGGCCGGAGCCACCTATGTTTGAGTTAGTTGGTATGGCACCGTGAAGAATTATCCTTGGGCCCATGACCAAAACTCGTCTTTGAAGCACAAGTACCATAAAAAATGGCTAATGTGAAAGAGTTGATCGATTTATGCATAATGGGGGGAGGGAGAGTTCATTGAGAGAACAACACTCCCCCTATGTCCATGCCTACACCTAAACTAGACAACAAGTTGAGTGTGGTGGGGGTGCAAGGGTTCAAGTCACATTGCTCGAATCAATGATATTTAGCTCATGCCTTAACTCGCGAAATCTTGCTTCATCCAAGGGCTTCGTGAAAATATTTGCAAGGTTATCATGAGTGTTGACATACTTGAGCTCGATCTCCCCTCGCCTAATGTGATCCCAGATGAAGTGATACCGAATCTCAATATACTTCGTCTTGAAGTGTTGCACCAGGTTGAGAGAAATCTTGATGGCACTTTCATTATCACACCAAAGAGGCACTTTGTCACAAATGAAACCATACTCCTTTAAAGTTTGCCTCATCCATAAGAGTTGTGCACAACAACTACCGGCCGCCACATATTCCGCTTCGGTGGACGAGAGAGACACACAACTTTGCTTCTTGGAAGACCAACTCACCAAAGAGCAACCAAGAAATTGGCACCCTCCGGAGGTGGACTTCCTATCCACTTTGTCTCCCGCCCAATCGGAATCCGTATATCCTTCAAGCTTCAAGTTTGCCCCTCTTGGGTACCATAAGCCAAAGTTTGGGGTATGATCCAAATATCGAAAGATTCGCTTGACCGCCACATAGTGACTTTCCTTCGGTGCGGCTTGAAACCGTGCACACATTCCCACACTCAACATGATATCCAGTCTAGATGCACAAAGGTAAAGCAAGGAGCCAATCATGGAGCGATATACCTTTTGATCCACCGCTTTACCATTGGGATCAATGTCAAGTTGGCACTTGGTAGGCATTGGAGTAGAATCTGGCTTGACATCACTTAGCTTGAATCTTTTTAGCATGTCTTGAGTATATTTGGCTTGGTTGATGAAGGTTCCTTCTCTTCTTTGTTTGATATCAAAACCAAGGAAGAACTTCAACTCTCCCATCGATGACATCTTGAACTTGGAGGTCATGAGAGCGGCAAATTCCTCATTGAAAGCTTTGTTAGGGGAACCAAAGATAATACCATCAACATATAGTTGGCATACAAACAAGTCCCCTTTGACCTTCTTAGTAAAAAGAGTGGGATCGATTTGCCCCACCTCAAATCCACGATCTTGTAACAACTCGGTAAGGTGGTCATACCACGCACGTGGGGCTTGTTTAAGGCCATAGAGTGCCTCATCGAGTTGATACACATGATCCGGGAAGTAGGGATCCTCGAACCCGGGGGGTTGCTTGACATAGACCAACTCATTAATAGGACCATTAAGAAAAGCACTTTTCACATCCATTTGTTGCAACTTAAAGTTATGATGGTAAGCATAAGCAATCAACAAACGAATGGATTCAAGGCGAGCAACGGGAGCAAAGGTTTCACCGTAGTCGATACCCTCGACTTGGGAGTAGCCTTGTGCTACCAATCTTGGCTTGTTGCGAATGATGTTCCCATGAGCATCTTGCTTGTTCTTGAAAATCCACTTGGTTCCAATGACGTTGTGGTTCCCCGATGGCCTTGGCACCAATCTCCACACCTTGTTGTACTCGAAGTTGTTGAGTTCTTCATGCATAGCATTGATCCAATCCGAGTCTTCGAGCGCCTCATAGACCTTTTGGGGTTCAACAAAAGAGACAAACACGTGATGTTCACAATAGTTTGCTAATTGTCTATGAGTGCTTACCCCCTTTCTTAGGCTTACAACCACATTCTCCATGAGATGGCCTTTGGTGGTGAGTTTGCACGCAATCTTCGCGGCACGACTGAGGGAGTCCCAGACTAGCGGGTGTCCGGATAGCCGAACTATCATCATCGGCCGGACTCCAAGACTATGAAGATACAAGATTGAAGACTTCGTCCCGTGTCCGGATGGGACTTTCCTTGGCGTGGAGGGCAAGCTTGGTGATACGGATATGTAGATCTCCTACCATTGTAACCGACTCTGTGTAACCCTAGCCCTCTCCGGTGTCTATATAAACCGGAGGGTTTTAGTCCATAGGACACAACAACAATCATACCATAGGCTAGCTTCTAGGGTTTAGCCTCCTTGATCTCGTGGTAGATCCACTCTTGTACTACCCATATCATCAATATCAATCAAGCAGGAGTAGGGTTTTACCTCCGTCGAGAGGGCCCGAACCTGGGTAAAAACATCGTGTCCCTTGTCTCCTGTTACCATCCGCCTAGACGCACAGCTCGGGACCCCCTACCCGAGATCCGTCGGTTTTGACACCGACATTGGTGCTTTCATTGAGAGTTCCTCTGTGCCATCACAATCAGGAAGGATGCCTCTTCCCGTCTTTAAAGACGGTACCATTGCCAAAGGAGCTTTGGCCGCCGGCCAAACTATCCGGCTAGGTGGTTTTCTTATGACCGCCTGTTTGGCCGCCGCTTCGACGATGACCTCTCGGGTCATCAAAAGCGATCTTCACATCAACTTGGAATTCACTAAGCAGCTGGATCCGATGGAGCTATCTTCCGTAAACGAGCTCTTGGATCACATCGCCGCCCTGGGAGTCGCTACAGACTACGATCAGATTGGGCTTAAAACCGATATGAGAGAGATTAACTCTCCCCAGGTTACCCACCATGTTGCGGTGGTAGAGGAACAATGCGGCGACTCTTCTTCTATATTAAAGACCAGTTATGTCCGGACTCCTAATCCCTCCATGCCGGATTCCCGCGGAGGGACGGATGTCAATCAAGCATCGAACCTAAAGTCGCAATGGACCAGATTTGTTGGACGACATCCAGCAATCCAAGCTTCCAAATTCGGAAACTTTTCGGCCCTTGAGCCTCAAGTTGGGAAGGGTTCCGGACTTAATTCCACCCGCCCACCCAAACATAAGCGATCTATCTCAAATCCGGCAAGAGCCCACGGAGACAGTACATCATTACTGGGCCAGATTCCTCCTAGTTATGGACAGGATAAAGGACTGCCGTGAGGAAAGCGCAATTTGAATTTTCTGCAACAATTGCACGGACAAGGGAATCACAAACGCCATAAGTTGCCGCGAAATTACACGCTTTGCCAACCTGGCGTCCATAGTATGAAAGTACTGTGCGATGGAGAGTACCTAGAAAACCGAAACAAAGTTTTGGGACAATCCGGCTCCGAACACAACCCTAGTCCGAAACAAAAGGGTGCATCATGTTCAGGCACCCGGGACAAAAACCAAAAAGCAAAAACCCCATAAAGGGCACGGAACCGTACTGGAGGGATGGCTCAGCGGACCCTGTAAAATCCATAGTACAGAGGGCGCCACTCCAACACATAGCCTTCGAGCATGTTGGATACTACGGCAGGTGGCCAAAAGTGGCGAAGAGCTTCTAGCCCCGGAGAACCAGCCCAACAAGACCAAGATGCGGTATTATCAGTCTTGAGACTTTCGCATCAAATAATATGCAAAACGAACAATCCATGCCCTCGCCAAGTATACCAAGTAGCAACAACAAATCCATGGAGCAACACGGCTATCACCTTCAACACCAGCGAAACCTAAATTCGAACAGCCCGAGCACCAGCCGCATTGGTCCTCGGTCCAATAGTGGACGGCTTTAGTCTTACCAAGGTACTCATGGATGGCGGCAATGATTAAACCTCATCTACGAGGAAACCCTTCGAAAAATGGAAATAGACTGGAGCCGCATTGAGCGAAGCAGCACAACCTTTAGAGGAATAATCCCTAGTCGGGAAGCACGCTGCACAGGAAAAATTACACTAGATGTGGTGTTCGGCTCGCCAGATAACTACATGTCCAAGGAGGTCACGTTCCAAGTGGCCCCGTTCAGCAGCGGATATCACGCTTTATTAGGGCGAGAGGTATTCACAATTTTTCAAGCTATACCCCATTATGAGTACATGAAGCTTAAAATGCCCGGGCCCAATGGAATCATCACTCTTGTCAGTGATCCGTACATAGCACTCCGTGCCGAAAATAAGACAGCCGCACTAGCCCTAGAGGCACTATCCGAAGCCCTAGCGGCAGAGGAACTCAACTTCAAGCGCCCACGGTGAACAGGGATGATGTGATACTCGATAAGAGATCCAAGTCCACCTCTTTTAAACCAACGGACGAAATAGTCAAATTCCAAGTCCATCCAACGGACCCCACAAAGACGGCCTCCATTGGGGCTGAATTAAACCCTGATGTAGACGCCGCACTACGAGAATTCCTTCAGGAAAATTGGGACATCTTTGCCTGGCACCCTTCAGATATGCCAGGAATCCCACGCAGGTTGGCAGAACATAGCCTAAACATCCTAAAAGGATTCAAGCCAGTCAAACAGGCTCTTCGGCGATTTTCCGAACCCAAAAGACCGGCAATGGGAGAGGAGCTAGCCAAACTATTAGAAGTCGGATTCATCAGAGACATCAAACATCCGGACTGGCTAGCAAACCTGGTAATGGTACCAAAAAAGGACAAATCCTGGCGCCTGTGTGTCGATTTTAAAGACCTTAACAAGGCTTGTCCAAAGGATCCTTTCCCCCTTCCACGCATCGATCAAATCATCAATGCTACTGCAAGGAACGATTCATTGTGCTTCCTCGACGCATACTCCGGCTACCATCAAATAAAGATGGCGGAGACAGACCAAGCCGCAACGGCATTCATTACACCATACGGACCATTCTGCTTCAACACAATGCCCTTCGGACTCAAAAACACCGGCGCAACATATCAGCGCATGATTCAGACATGTATGGCTACCCAGATCGGCAAAACAGTGGAGGCATACGTAGACGATGTGGTCGTCAAGACCAAACACGTCGAAACTCTAGTAGACGATTTGAGGCTCACATTCGACAACCTCCGAGCATATGACATTAAGCTCAACCCGGAAAAATGCGTTTTCGGCGTACCAGCCGGAAAGCTCTTGGGCTTCATTGTATCCGGTAGAGGAATTGAAGCAAACCCAGCCAAGATCCGAGCCCTGTCATAGTTGGATATCCCAAAAGACCTCAAACAAATACAAAAATTGACTGGATGCGTGGCGGCTCTAAGCCGCTTCATCTCCCATTTGGGAGAAAAGGCATTGCCCCTCTATCGCCTCCTCGGTATGCCAACACTTCGAATGGGCCGGATGCTGCCACGGCGGACTCAAGAAATAAAACCATATTGGCAACAAATCCGGTCCTGGCCGCGCCCAACTTGGGCGAACCAATGTTGTTATATATCGCGGCAACACATCAAGTTGTAAGCGCGGTGCTCGTCGTCGAACGAGAAACAGAAGGGCACAAATTCCCTCTTCAAAAACCAGTGTACTACGTATCCATTGTCTTAACTCATGCAAGTCCCGGTACCCACATTATCAAAAGATAGTGTACGCGGTGTTCATGGCATCCCGGAAGCTGCGACACTACTTTCAAGAGTGTTCGATAACAGTGGCCTCCGAAGTACCTCTCAACGACATTATAAACAACCGCGACGCGACGGGCAGGATTGCAAAATGGGCCATTGAGCTCTTACCATTTGACATAACCTACAAACCACGGCGAGCTATAAAGTCGCAAGTCTTGGCCGACTTCATCGCTGAATGGACTGAAGCCGAACTCCCTAAAAGAGTACGGCTCATACTCCAATTGGATCATGCACTTCGACGGCTCTAAAATGTGGGCCGACTTGGGGGCTGGCGTCGTCTTGACGTCCCCAACCGGAGACACAGTCCAATACGTACTTCAAATAATGTACACGAACTCCAACAATGTAGCCGAATACGAGGCCCTTCTACATGGTCTCCAGATGGCAATCTCCATGGGCATTCAACGCCTAGAGGTCTGTGGGGATTCAAACCTCGCAATATCCCAAGTAAATGGAGACTTTGATGCCAAGGATCTGAAAATGGCAGCCTACCGTAACGCCGTCTTAAAAATGTCAGCTCGGTTCGAAGGACTCGAATTCCACCATGTAGCCCGGGATAATAACCAGGCGGCCGATGTGTTGGCGCGCATCGGCGCAAAGCGCGACGCCGTCCCTCCAAATATCTTCCTGGAGCGGCTCTTTAAGCCATCCGTAGTATGGGAAGAGGAGTCCAGAAACAACAATCCGGAACCAACTACACCGCCCAACACCGAACATTCTGACACAATCGGCGGCTCAACCAATGAAATAACACCTTCAGCCCACGAAATAATGGCAGTCATTGCCCCGTGGACGGAACCATTCCTAGCCTACTTAATTAGGCAGGAACTCCCCGAAGACCAAAATGAGGCCCGCTGCATAGTACGGCGATCTAAAGCCTACAAAGTCCATGAGGGAGAGCTTTATAAGAAAAGCACAACCGGAGTCCTTCAAAGGTGCATCTCCGAAGAGGAAGGGCGAAATTTGCTGGCTGAAGTTCACGCCGGACTCGGCGGGCACCACGCCGCAGCCCGGGCCCTTGTAGGCAAGGCCTTCTGTACAGGATTTTATTGGCCGACGGCCCAGCCAGATGCTCAGGACTTAGTCCAACGATGCGTCGGGTGCCAGCTTTTTGCTAATCAAAGCCACATGCCACCCACTGCCCTCAAAACTATACCCATCACCTGGCCGTTCGCGGTCTGGGGGCTTGACATGGTTGGACCCCTTAAAGGGGGAACCCACAAGCAAAAGTACCTATTGGTCATGGTGGACAAATTCACCAAATGGATAGTGTAAGTGCATCTAGTGCGCCTTAGTGATTTTGGTGTATTGAAGACTTATAGGTTAAGGGGCTAATGCATTTGTGAGTGTACACGGGTCTATAAGTCTATGAGGAGTTTGATATTTACAGAGAAAGTTGACCCCTAAAAATGAAGTTCTTTGACTAAAGACTTTGATATTCTGAAGACTTTCTGAAGACTTTGAAAGTGAAGAAATTGGTGTAACCTTGAAGACTTGGTATTCATTTGTGGAACATGAAGCGTGAAGACTTTTGTTTTCGTAGTTTCATTTTCTCTTTCTTGAGTCATAGGAAACACCGTACTATTAAAGGGGGTCGAGGAAATACTAAGGAAAAATTTCCATGTGATGCTCAACTCAAAATCCTACACCTACCAATCCCTTCGAGTGAAGCCTTTGGAAATCTCATACAGTTCGATCACTTACTTGATGGAGAGATGAAGTTCTTCTGTCACGATGAATTTGTTCTCGACCGAGGAGTTAGGAATTCGCCAAAGGCTGAATTGCCTACACAGTGAGGAACATGATAGCCCTGAGGAATTTGAGAGTCAAATTTCCGACCGTCGTTGTGCTGCGCGCCAGCTGTCCCAAAATATCTTATCCACCTAACAGCCATATCATTGAAGGGCATTTATGTCTTATCATGTCAGGCTGATCCCTAGGCTATAAATAGCCGCCCCCTACAACCACTAGCTGGTTTGCTGCTCCGAGAGAACTTGACACTTGTCATTTGAGAGCAACCCATCCTCCGAGGACTTTGAGCGAAAATCATCGAGTGAGGAAAAAACCCAAAACCAAACCCCTACAAACCCAAAGTGATTGAGCATCACTGAAGAGATTGATCCTGCGTGGATCCGACACTTGTTACCTTTGAAGACTGTGCTTCTTCCAGACGGTTAGGCATCATGGTCTAGAGCATCCAAGAGGAATTATGGATCGCCGAATGACCAAGTCTGTGAAGGTTTGGAAGTCGCCTGAAGACTTACCACGAGTGATTGGACGAGGTCTGTGTGACCTTAGTTCAAGGAGAATCTGGTGAGGATCGGGTGTCTGAGCTGCATGCTCGATGATCGGGTGTCCGGGGCTGTGTGTCCTCGAGTTTAAATACTCGGCCGCTCCAACCGGACGTACAACTAAGACAGCAGTTGGAACTGGTCTACCAAATCATTGTCTTCACCAACCTAACTAGTTCTATTTCCTCTACCCTTTCATTTCCTCATTACTGTGTTGAGTGTTTGTTCATATCTGTGTTTGAAGACTTTGACTGAAGACTTTCTCAATTTCCTCAGTTCAATTTCTTCAGTCTGTTTGTCTTCATCTTGTGTTATCCTATGATTACGCTTTCTGTACTCTGTGCTAGTCTTCATCTCATCATGATGACCATGCTTGTATTCTGTTATGCTTACTTCTGAGTACTTATTCCGATGCTAGTAGTTCTTCGCTAAGGAATTTCCTCACCGGCAAATTCCTCAGTGAAGAATTCATAAAAATCGCCTATTCACCCCCCCTCTAGTCGATATAACGCACTTTCAGATAGAGGCCAAGCCAGTTAAAACGGCCGAATCCGGACCTGTGATAGACTTCATATCCGGGGTAGTACACCGTTATGGCGTCCCCCACAGCATCATCACCGATAATGGCATGAACTTCACTGCCGACGAGGTTAAACTCTGGTGCAAAAATATGGGCATCAAGCTCGACTACGCTTCAGTCTATCACCCTCAAACTAACGGTCAAGTCGAACGAGCAAATGGTCTAATCATGAGCGGCATCAAAACCAGGTTAGTGCGGTCCCTCATGGAATCTAACACGCACTGGGTAGAGGAGCTCGACTCCGTACTCTGGGGGCTGCGGACCACGCCAAACCATACTACCGGATTCACACCATTTTTATGGTTTACGGAGCAGAGGCAGTTTTGCCCTGTGATATAACTCACGACTCACCTCGCGTGCGCATGTACGAGGAAAGAGAGGCCGAGTTGGATCGGCAAGACAGTTTGGACGCCCTAGAAGAGGAGCGCGACGCGGCGAAAGCTCGTTCCGCATTCTATCAGCAGCAGGCTCAAAGATATCAAAGCAGAGAAGTACGGGCCAAAACTTACAATGTTGGCGAACTAGTTCTACTCCTGCCGGACAAGAAAAAGGACAAACTCAAGCCCAAATGGGAAGGTCCCTTCATCATCGACCAAGTCCTGACCGGCGGAGCATACCGTCTGGGAAACGCATCGGACAACCGACTCGAGCCAAACCCATGGAACGCAGCCCGCCTCCGAAGATTCTACGCCTAGCGCCGGACTCAGAGTTCGTCTCCTTCCTCCGTCCACATTTTATACTTCAGTTGTCTTTTGTTTCTCTCTTTTCTCCTCCCTTTTTCATAGAGCCTTTGAGGGCTGATCTGCGCATTGTTCGCACACACTTGACGTGCTACTCACACTCATTATACCTGGGGGCTTCTTTAACCGAAGCTTATTTATACGGGCTTTATGCCCAACACATGTGTCAAACTTCCGCATGTACCTTTTATTCACCATTATATGCATCGATATGACTTAAGTTTTCGCCAAGATGGGTTGCTGGCTCTGTGCTTACCCCACGTTCCCGATTGTTCGGCTAGGAGGTAAAGGGAGCACCTCTGCGATTGTTACTGCCGAGTCAGCCGGATGTGTACCTCAGACTGGGTGAAGCCGAAAGCTAGTGTTCTTAAGGGAATATTCGGTCGGTGACTTGAAAGATGATTTTTTTACCTATCTATTTGTCTGTCCCCAGATGCTTTTCTGCTCTTTTCGCAGTCCGGACATGCACTTTAGGGCATGCCTCCCAGGGAAAGGAACCCCTAACGGAACTATTCTCCCTGGAAGATGTTTCTTACTAACCATGTAATATAACATAACTTAGTTGGGCACTTGTCTGATAAAGCACTAATGACCCCTACGCCTGGTCTCCATGCATGCCCTGCTTTTTGCATAACCGCGAGGGTATTCGGACACACTCCGGACTATTGGGTCCCGAGGTTGAAGCGAAAAGGTCCGCAAAGACAAACGATCTACAATCCGGCTAGAAGGCATTATACATGTCATTTTAAAATACATCGTCAAATTGACTGATTGTACTCCTCTTCAATCCCATCTAACAGGCTGTCTAATTTACAGTCCCGTTGGGAATACTTAGCGGCCAACTCTACTTGGTCGTACATTAAGCTCACAGGGATCTCCTTCCCATCGGGCCCCACAGGTCCGACCTCGGCCATGTGGTTCGGATCCGCCTTCGTGTACTGCGTCTTCACCATGGCCCAGGCCTCCCTGGCGCCTTGACGGCAGGCCGATATCTTCCACAGACGGAAGCGTTGCCGTGCTCCCTGAAGCTTCTCCGCAAGCCCTCCAAGACCCTCGGGTAGGGAGACGGACGGCCATAAGGCCTGGGTGACGCCACTCATCGCCTGCCAAACACGTTCGTGCAGTTGCAGCAGCTCGGGAAGTTGGTCACCCGTTGAACTGGGCATTTCCTCCGCAGGGTGTCCTGTGAGCACACCTACAGACACATTTCTGTCAATCGACTTCCTCGCTGAACTCTTCTTTTCAAAAGAGTTTGCTCAAGCACTTACTATAGATGCCGCGACAAGCCGCCGATTCTCCTTCTGAGTCGAACATTGGACCCGAACATCTTTTAGTTCTTCGCCTAGCTGGGTGTTGGCTTCTTGAGTTTGTTCCTCTCTGCTGCACCCTCATAGCACCTTCTCGCTTGACCTTCACCGGGCGTAGCAGATGTTGCTTGTTCGGATCTAGTCCGGCGCCCTCTGCAATATTATTGTCAGACTTACACACACACCGCACTTCATAAACTATTTATATTTTCGAAGTATGTATTACCAGAGGGGGTCTCTGTGGCTCCCCCTGAGGCGGCTAGTGCGGCCTCAAGTTGGGCCTTGCACTATTGAAGCTCCTGGGACAGGTGGGTATTCTTCTCCGTAAGATCCTGCATGACAAATGATCCTTAAATCAGTTATCCTAACTATTTTAAGTCTCGGGGGCTACTGGCATATATAACTATTAAAATTTCTCACCCGTATGTCTTTCACATACTGCTCCGTGGCTCTGGTTAGACCATCTTGAGCGGTACGGAGGTGCGCGTCCCCCGCATTAAAGGCATTCAACGCCTCCGGGGAGAAACACGTGTCACGAAGAACTGTCCGGCGGCCCCTATGATTCATGGCGCTCTCCACCTCAGACCTGGTGGCGGACAGCCTGTCGGTATCCTCCGTTGGAGGAGCATCCGGCTCACGCCTTGTGTTCACCTCCCCCTCCGGACCAGGCGTTGGAGCCTGGCTGGCGGAGGCTTGATTGGCAACCTCTCCGGGCACAGCCCGGCGAGCGCTCTTTCTCCTAGAAGAATCAGGAGTGTTAACATACCTCCCAGGAATCTTTCCCTTAAATACGGTGGTGCTCCATACCGTTGCGGCGACGTTTCGATTTGCGCCGCACTCCTCTTCCGCCTGCTGGGCCGAACTGACCCTTGTTGGTCAGCCGCCGCGGATCCGGCTTCCTGCCCTAAGGGTACCTCCTGCGGGACACCGTTGGTATACAGTGTTCGGAAATAAGCATGGATGAGTAATAATGACAAGACCTCGGTTGCAGTTACCTGGGAAGCCGGAGTTAAACCGGGGTAGTCGGCCGTAATGGCGACTAAAGCATTGTCCACGCTAAGTTGGTGGAACACCCCATCGATCAGCTCCACCTCTATGTCCGGATCCTCCTCAGAGGCCGGATCAAGGGATCGTCCCGGATCCTCAGGTTGTGGAGTCTGGTTGTGTATGCCCTCTACGTCCCGGCGCAGCTCCTGCGTCAAAATCACGAAGTGAGACACTTAACTGTGGGAATATGGATCGGATAAATAAACGTCCGCTTACCCAGCTCCGAGGGTTATTCATGGAGAATCCATTCAATGGACTCGTGCGGAGGAAGTCCTCCTTCTCCCCCTTGTACAAGCCGGACAGGATCTTCACCAGATCGGCGGCCGATCCCGTCCCCTTGCGGCCATGATAGGTGGCGTCATTCTCCCCGTTGAAATCCCACATGGGGTGGCCTCTATATTGGAGCGGCTGCACCCCTCACATAATGCACATGGCCATGACTCCAATCATGGTCGATCCGGAATGGGCCAGTAACCTTATCCGGCCCATCAGATATTGGACGCTCCTATCATCTTCCCGCTGAGGGCTCCGCGGGCGCCAGCTCAGGCGTTTCTTCAGAGGAGCGTTACTGAACTCTGGGAGGCCGATCCAAACTGGGTCCGGCAAAGGGGCGTCTTCCATATAAAACCATTCCAAGGGCCAGTCTTCGGATGCCTTCTTCGGGGTTCCGGATAGATATCCAGTCTCGGCGATGCGCCATATTTCGGCTCCGCCCACTTGATATATCGACCCCTCGTGAGAACAGGGTACGAGGCAAAACAATCTCTTCCACAGCGTAAAGTGGGGCTCGACGCCCAAGAACAGCTCGCAAAGAGCTACAAAACCCGCAATGTGCAAAATGGAGGCGGGTGTAAGGTGATGAAGCTAGAGTCCGTAGAACTCCAAGAGCCCCCGGAGAAACGGATGTATGGGAAATCCGAGCCCCCTCATTAGATAAGGGACGAAGCACACCCGCTCTCCTTTGGAGGGATTGGGAGTGTTCTCCGCTTGCTTTCCGCCTTTGTAGGTGTCCAGTCCGGGTCGAACCGAGACCATGAAGGCCGGAGGAAGGTATCCCTCCGCTTGGAGCATCACCAGCTCACTGTGCGGAACTGAACATCTCCTCCAATCTCCTGGCTGAGGGCTGGGAACGCGAGAGGAGGAGCCGCGTCGACTGTCCATGATGGAGTGGATTTTTGTCAGAGGCGCTCCGATGAGTACTTGCGGAAGGAGGATGGTGTGATTTGGATCTAGATCCTTGCCTCTCTTATAGGCAGCTTATTCGTGCAGCTTGGGGGTAAAATGTAAAAATAACCTGGCTTTTCGCATTCATACGACACATGGAAGAGGGCCATTATTGGACGTGGAAGCCGAGGAGCACATCATTTATAAGGAAGCCGGACACTATTCGGCAAGCACATGGAATTTGGAGGAGAACCCGCCTTGCAACGCCGAAGACAATATCTGTACTGGACTCGTCGTCATTGAAGCTGGTTAGGGGCTCTTGAGGAGTCCCGGACTAGGGGTGTCCGGATAGCGAACTATCATCATTGGCGGACTCCAAGACTATGAAGATACAAGATTGAAGACTTCGTCCCGTGTCCGGATGGGACTTTCCTTGGCGTGGAGGGCAAGCATGGCGATACGGATATGTAGATCTCCTACCATTGTAACCGACTCTGTGTAACCCTAGCCCTCTCCGATGTCTATATAAACTGGAGGGTTTTAGTCCATAGGACACAACAACAATCATACCATAGGCTAGATTCTAGGATTTAGCCTCCTTGATCTCGTGGTAGATCCACTCTTGTACTACCCATATCATCAATATCAATCAAGCAGGAGTAGGGTTTTACCTCCGTCGAGAGGGCCCGAACCTGGGTAAAAACATCGTGTCCCTTGTCTCATGTTACCATCCGCCTAGACGCACAGTTCGGGACCCCCTACCCGAGATCCGCCGGTTTTGACACCGACAACGACGCTCTAATTCCTCCTCAGATGTGGAAGGAGGAGGGTTAACTTGATTGTCTTGGGCGCCATCTTGAGCTTGTTCTTGATCTTGAGCTTGCTCATGATCTTGAACTTGCTCGATGGGGAGAACTTGACCTTGGGCATCATTTGGAGGTTCACCACCATCTTGAGATTGATCTTGCCCTCGATCTTGTTCACGAGGTTGAGGGCCTTCACTTTGTTCTTCGGAAGCGTGTGGGTCTTGAGGAGGTGATGGCTCCACTTGAGTGGAGCATTGTCCTTCTCCTTCAGCCACAAGGGGTTCCTCAATGGGTAGAATATGACCAATACCCATTCTTCTTATGGCTTGGGGAGGAATTTCATCACCTACATCACAATACCACTTTGCTCCACTTGGCAGCCGTTATTTTCATCAAACTCCACGTTACACGTCTCCTCAATGAGTCCGGTGGACTAGTTGAGAACACGGTAAGCATGATAGTTTGTAGCATAACCAACAAATATGCCCTCATAATCTCTAGCCTCAAATTTAGACAAACGAACACCTTTCTTGAGAATGAAACACTTACACCCGAACACCCGGAAGTACTTGAGATTGGGCTTGTTGCCGGTGAGTATCTCATAAGGAGTCTTGTTCAAGCCTTTGCGGAGATAGAGCCGATTGGATGCATGACATGCGGTGTTGATGGCTTCGGCCCAAAAGTTGTATGGAGACTTGAACTCCGACATCATGGTCCTTGCCGTATCCATCAACGTCCAGTTCTTCCTCTCCGCAACACCATTTTGTTGAGGGGTATATGGTGCAACATATTGATGCTTGATCCCCTCATCACTAAGAAACTCATCCAAGGTGTAGTTCTTGAACTCGGTGCCGTTGTCACTTCTTATTGTCAAGATCTTTGCATTATGTTGACGTTGAGCTTCATTTGCAAAGTCGATGACGGTTTGTTGAGTCTCACTCTTCCTCTTGAATAAGTATACCCAAGTGTATCTTGAATAATCATCCACAATCACCAAGCAATACTTTCTACCTCCAATACTATCAAATGATGGAGGCCCAAAGAGATCCATGTGAAGGAGCTCCAAGGGTCTCTTCGAGTAGATGATGGTCGTGGGAGCGTGAGCCTTCTCATGAAGCTTTCCTTCAATACAAGCACTGCAAGCACGATCTTTGGCAAAACTAACATTTGTTAGTCCACGGACATGGTCCCCCTTGAGAAGACTTTGCAAAGATCTCATATTGACGTGGGCTAAACAGCGATGCCAAAGCCATCCCACGTCAACTTTAGCCATTAGGCATGTCGCGGTCTTAGTGGGTCGTTCCGAAAAGTTTATCACATAGAGACCGTTCTCGACATGCCCAACAAAGGCTACTTTAAGAGTCTTGCTCCATAAGAGGGCCACGGTATCAATGTCAAAGAAAGTGGCAAATCCCATGAGTGCAAGTTGATGAACGGAAAGTAAATTGTATGCAAGGGACTCAACAAGCATGACTTTCTCGATTGTTTGATCATGAGAAATGACAACCTTGCCAAGACCCAATACCTTAGAATGTGAGGCATCACCCCACTCTACATTGGTGGGCATAGATGGAATCTTTTACACGTCCACCACCAAGTCCTTGCTCTCGGTCATATGATTTATTGCTCCACTATCGAGCAACCATGATCCCCCACCGGAAGCAAACACCTACAAGAGATCAATGCTTGGTTTTAGGTACCCATTTAGTAATGGGTCCTTTGATGTTAGTAACAAGGGTTTTAGGAACCCAAATAGACCATTCAATGTACTCATAAGGAGAACCAACAAATTTAGCATAAACATGTCCATCACTAGCACGGCACAACACATATGACGGGTTAAAGTCACCGACTTTGTTGGAGGAAATGGTTTTGCCCTTTTTGACATCAACGCCCTTCACTTTTTCCTTCTTCTCTGTAGGATCACCCTCTCCCTCTTTCACAAAAGTTTGCTTGAGAGGAGGAGGACGTTTGGTCTTGTCGTTCTTCTTCTTATTCTTGGACTTGGGTGCAAACCCAATTCCCTTCTTGGCCACAACTTCCTTTCGATTGCTCAAAAGGTCGTTGAGGTTCTTCTCACCTTGAATTCAAGTCACAAGGCCTTTCTCAAGTTGATCCTTCAACTTGGCATTCTCCTCCACAAGATGTACATGCTCACAACACGGGTTAGTAGCATATGCATTATCAATTAATACCATATGAGGGAAGGTGGCCTTTTCCTTGGTTAGCTTAACTTGGAGTTGAGCATGAGACTCCTTGAGGTTAGCGTGAGCACCCTTCAAGACCTTGTGGGCCTTGTCAAGTATCTCAAACTCCTCCTTGAGTCTAGCATGATCAACCCCAAGTTTAGCCTTCTCGGAAGTTAGCACACGAGACACGACAAGAGCATGATCAAGATCTTTCTTTAACTTAGCATGGTCATCGTTGTATGACTCCTCAAGAGTCAAATGATGGCCACTCTCTTTCTCAAGAGCATTAGAGAGATCCGATATCTCATCGGCATAGTCACGACTATGACCTTCCATCTTAGAGATGGTTTCTTCGTGAGCCTCGATCATGTCATTGGCCTCACCAAGTTGTTCCAAGAGAGCAACAAAGTGCTTCTTGGATTTGCCCTTGAGCTTACTCATAAAAGACTCAAATTCATTCACTTCCTCATTAGACCCATCATGTCCATCAATGCAATCCTCCAAGGAGGGATTAGTAATGATGGTGGTTTTGATGTTGGGGGTTACCTTGTTGGAAGCTTTAGCCATGAGGCACTTGGCGGTGATGTTCTCGTTGGGTGAATCAAAGAGAGACACCCGGGGAGTGGTAGCGATGGCAACGGACGCCATGGCCATTGCTTCTCCATTTTCATCATCATAGTCATCCTCATGGTATTCTTCTTGAACCACCAACCCACGAGTAGGAGTCTTCTTGGTGAAGTTGTTCTTATTGGGGAAGGACTTGGCTTTGTCTTTTCGGATGAACTTGCCACCATTGTCTTCCCGCTTCTCATAAGGACAATCCGCAACGAAATGGCTCACATTGCCACAGTTGAAGCAAGTTCTAACTCCTTGCTTGCCCTTGAAGCCACTTGAGTTGTTCTTGTTGAAGTTGGGTCTTGTATTCTTCTTGCTCCAAAATTGTCTTGAAGCAAGAGCCATGTGCTCATGATAATCATATTTGGTGTCTTCGGGGTTGCTCTCCTCATCTTCCTCTTCTTCCTCTTCTTCCACACTAACCTTGGCCTTCAAAGCAAGGTTGGGCTTCTTTGCCCTTTGAGAATGGAGCACCGCATTGTCGGCGGTCTTGTCCAAGATGCTCATTGCAACGAACTCATCCAACACTTCACTTGAGGTCATGGAGTGGAAGTCCGGTCTTTGACGAATGACGGAGGACATGGCCTTGTTGTAGGGCATCATGGCCTTGAGGAATTTGCGCTTGATCCAATTGTCATCCGTGTCCTTGCTCCCATGATCTCGGAGTGAGACCGCGAGTTTGGTCACTCTTCGAAAGAGCTCACGAGGTTCTTCATCTTCTTTCTTTGCAAACTCATCGGCTTCATCTTGTACCACTTCATAGTTGGAGCGTTGAATGCTAGAACTTCCTCAATAGAGAGACACAACGCATTTCCATGCGTCTTTGCCATGGCATGAGGTCAAAGATGAGGGAGATCTTCGGGAAGGATTGCATCTTGGATGATGAGGAGAACACTCTCATTGAATTGATTATCCACCACTTCTCTCGGGGTGAAGTTGCTTCGGTCATGTGGATAGAAACCTTCTTCAATGATTCTCCAAAGATTTAAATGACGCTTGAAGCGATACACCCAAGAATCAAAATCCTCATTTTTCACAATCTTAGGAGGAGGACCGGCATGATTTAAATGAGTAGAGGGAATCGGTCCTCCATAAATTGGAGGTTCCACATGGGCAAAGATGCCGGTGCCATTTCTACCACTAGTAGAAGGACCCTTCTCACTATTAGCTGCCCCCTTGTCGGAGTTAGCATCCGTCACCTTATTAGCGGGATCACCCACTTTCAACGGCGAGGTAGGTAGTTTAAGTCCTTCTAAGAATTTATTAAACATGCTTTCAACCGTGGTTGTCATGGAGGTTTTCAATGTGTCCAAGGCCACATTGAATTCCTCGCGGGACACTGCGGTTTCCCCATTACCCGTAGACGAGATCGGATTCACACTGGAGTGCTCCTCCTCCACACCATCTACGGTGTCAACCATACTCTTTGGACGGCAAAGTCCTTAATAAAGAGACGAGGCTCTGATACCAATTGAAAGGATCGATATAGTTGACCAGAGGGGGGGTGAATAGGCAACTAACAATTTTTAACTTTTCTTTACCAATTTAAAGTTTGCATCGAAGTAAGTTGTCTAGATATGCAACTAGGTGGACAACCTATATGATGCAACAACAACAAACACACGAGTAAGCAAGGGATACAACACAAGTAAGCTAGCAAAAGTAAAGGTGCGAGATAACCAAGAGTGGAGCCGGTGGAGACGAGGATGTGTTACCAGTTCCTTCCTTTTGAGGGGAAGTACGTCTCCGTTGGAGCGGTGTGGAGGCACAATGCTCCCCAAGAAGCCACTAGGGCCACCGTATTCTCCTCACGCCCTCACACAATGCGAGATGCCGTGATTCCACTATTGGTGCCCTTTAAGGCGGCGACCGAACCTTTACAAACAAGGTTGGCGCAATCTCCACAACTTGATTGGAGGCTCCCAACAACACCACGAAGCTTCACCACAATGGAGTATGGCTCCGAGGTGACTTCAACCGTCTAGGGTGCTCAAACACCCAAGAGTAACAAGATCCGCTAGGGATAAGTGGGGGGTAATCAAATCTCTCTTGGTGGAAGTGTAGATCGAGGCCTTCTCAACTAATCCCGAGCAAATCAACAAGTTTGATTGGCTAGGGAGAGAGATCGGGCGAAAATGGAGCTTGGAGCAACAATGGAGCTTAGAGGTGGAAGAGGTAGTCAACTAGAGGTAGGAGAAACCCGTTATATAGTCAAGGAAAAGATCCAATCGTTATCCACATGCCCAGCCTGCGACATGCGATACTACCGCTCCAGGGGCGCGGTACTACCGCCAGGCCCCGTGGTACTACCGTGAGGGACCACAGTACTTCCGCGGCAGCAGCGAAGACTAGGACCTGCCTGACTAAGGGCAGTACTACCGCGGTACTACCGCTCCCCCTTGTGGTACTACCGCGAGGCAGGAAAGTCCTAGCCTACGAAGAGCACGGATGAACAAAAATACATCCGTGCCTACTTCCGCTGGAAACGAAACAATGCAAAAATCCGATGCGGTACTACCGCTAAGACGCGGTACTACCGTAACCTAGCTGAACCAGGCCGCGCGCGGTACTACCGCGCATGAGGCGCGGTACTACCGTGGAGGCGCGGATGTAAAAAATTACATCTGCTCCTACTACCGCGACCCAGCGGCACTAGGTAGGAGGCCCACGGTACTACGACTCCAGGGGAGTAGTACTACCGTGGGCACCCGCGGTACTACCATCTTTGGGGCGGTACTACCGTGGGGCGCGGATGTAAAAATTACATCCGCCCCTACTCTTATCTTCGGAGCAGCACTAGGCACAGGAGCCACGGTACTAAGACTCTAGAGGAGCGGTACTACTGTGGGCTCCAGCGGTACTACCGCAGGTGCTTGCGGTACTACTGCTCCAGAGAGCAGTACTACCGCAAGTTCAGCAGTAGTCGCCAGATTGAGCACACACAGGATAACTGAGGGAAGCTCCAAAGTGCAAGGGAAAGGTGGAGGCAAGGAGGGAAACGTGTACGTGATGATTCCAGCCGAACCTTTCCGACGCGGACCCCCTCTTAATAGTACGACTCTCATATGACTCAAATCCACTAGAAAGAAACATAGAACAACTCCGTCTTCAATAGTCTTCGAGGGGCACCGAATCGTCTCGTGCCTAGTGATGAAGCGTCTGAGAAACTCAAGGCACACGATTAGTCCGCAAAAGCATTGTCATCAATCACCAAAACACCTTAGGGATAAATATGCCCTTACAATAGGTCTGTCACCTAGCGGTGCATTAAGGACATAATTCTTCTGTGTAGCAACGAGGATAATCCTCAGATCACGGACCTAGTCTGCACCATTGCTACTATGATCTTTCAACTTAGTTTTCTCTAGGAACATATCAAAAATAGGGGAGCTACAACGCGAGCTATTGATGTACAACATAATTTGCAAATACTATCAGGACTAAGTTCATGATAAATTTAAGTTCAATTAATCAAATTACTAATGAACTCCCACTTAAATCAACATCCCTCAAGTTGTCTAAGTGATACATGATCGAAATCAACTAAACCATGTCCGATCATCATGCGAGATGGTGTAGTCTTCAATGGTGAACATCTCTATGTTGATCATATCTACTATATGACTCATGTTCGACCTTTCAGTCTCTAGTGTTCTGAGGCCATGTCTATACATGCTAGGCTCATCAAGTTTAGCCTAAGTATTCTGCAAGTGCAAAACTGTCTTACACCCGTTGTATGTGAACGTAGAGTCTATCACACCCGATCATCACGTCGTGTCTCAACACGATGAACTGTAGCAACGGTGCATACTCAAGGAGAACACTTTTACCTTGAAATGTAGTGATGGGGTCATCTTATAATGCTATCGCCGTACTAAGCAAAATAAGATGCATAAAAGATAAACATCACATGCAATCAAAATGTGTGACATGATATGGCCATCATCATCTTGTGATTTTGATCTCCATCTCCAAAGCATCATCATGATCTCCATCGTCAACGGCTCGACACCTTGATCTCCATCGTTGCGTCGTGGTCGTCTCGCCAACTATTGCTTCTACAACTATTGCTAACACATAGTGATAAAGTAAAGCAATTACATGGCTTTGCATTTCATACAATAAAGAGACAACCATAAGGCTCCTGATGGTTGCTGATAACTTTACAAAACATGATCATCTCATACAATAACATTTATCACATCATGTCTTGACCATATCACATCACATCATACCATGCAAAAACAAGTTAGACGTCCTCTACTTTGTTGTTGCAAGTTTTTCGTGGCTGCTAGCAAGAACCGTTCTTACCTACGGCAAAAACCACAATGGTGATTCGTCAAATTTACTGTTTTAACCTTCTTCAAGGACCGGCTGCAGTCAAATTTGATTCAACTAAAGTAGGAGAAACAGGCACCCGCCAGCCACCTTTATGCAAAACTAGTTGCATGTCTGTCGGTAGAACCGGTCTCATGTACGTGGACATGTAAGGTTGCTCCGGGCCGCTTCATCCCACAACACCGCCGAATCAAAATAAGTCGTTGGTGGTAAGCAGTATGACTATCACTACCATAACTCTTTTGTGTTCTACTCGTGCATATCATCTACGCATAGACCTGGCTCATGATGCCACTGTTGGGAATTGTTGCATGGAAAACAACAAAAATTATACGCACACGCAATGATCTATCCATAGAGATGCATAGCAACGAAGGGGAGAGTGTGTCTACGTACCCTCATAGACCATAAGAGGAAGCATTTCACAATGCGGTTGATGTAGTCGAACTTCTTCGCACTTCAACCGATCAAGTACCGAACACACGACACCTTCGCGTTCTGCACACGTTTAGCTAGGTGACGTCCCTCGCCTTCTTGATCCAGAAAGATGTCGAGGTAGTAGATGAGTTCTGTCAGCACGATGGCATGGTGATTGTGATGGTGAAGTGATCTCCGCAGGGCTTCGCCTAAGCACTACGGAAAATATGATCGGGGGTGTAAACGGTGGAAGGGGGTGCCACACACATCTAGGCAATTGTTTGGGGTGTGCTAGGCGCCCCCTCCTCATATATATAGGTGGGAGGGAGAGAGGAGAGGCCAAGGGGCACCCCAAGTAGGTCTGAATCCTACTTGGGATCCTGCCTTTGGTCGCGCCCCCTGCCATATTTGTTGGAGGGGGAAGGAAAGAGGGGGGGAGAGGGAAGGAAGGGTGTCGGTGTCAAAACCGGCGGATCTCGGGTAGGGGGTCCCGAACTATGCGTCTAGGCGGATGGTAACAGGAGACGAGGGACACAATGTTTTTACCTGTGTTGGGCCCTCTCGATGGAGGTAAAACCCTCGTCTGCTTGATTAATATTGATGATATGGGTAGTACAAGAGTAGATCTACCACGAGATCAAGGAGGCTAAACCCTAGAAGCTAGCCTATGGTATGATTGTTGAGATGTATGTTAGTCCCTCGGACTAAGGCCCTCCGGTTTATATAGACACCGGAGAGGCTAGGGTTACAGTCGGTTACAATGGTAGGAGATCTACATATCCGTGTTGCCAAGCTTGCCTTCCACGCCAAGAAAGTACCTTGGGACACGAGCCGGAGTCTTCAATCTTCTATCTTCGTAGTCTTGGAGTCCGCGGATATTGATAGTCCGGCTGTCCGAACACCCCTAGTCCAGGACTCCTCAATAGCCCTGAACCAGGTCTTCAACGACGATAAGTCCGGCGTGCATAATGTTCGGCATTACAAAGCGGGTTCCTCCTTGAATAATTCGGAGAAGATAATGAACACCGGGATAGTGTCGGCTCTGCAAAAATAATTTCCACATTCCACCGTAGAGAATAAAGCATATACTGACTCAATCTGGCGGCGTATTATGCGGCGTGACATCACCCGCTACCAAGCCCTTGTTTGAATCGTTTTTACTATCCCACCTCAAAGACGTTTAGCGGCGGTTTCAGGCACGTCTTGTCAAAGCAGAGATCGTGTTCCCCTTTATCCCGGGATTCTCATCAATACGTGCGTGGGTAACCCAACCGCGCCATTGATGGTGGCGCTTGGGAGATAAGCGAGTTTTACCGGGCCAGTGAGGGATGCATAGTTTGGTCCGCCTATATATAAAGGATAAGGATTTACCTTCTCACCTATGCCTTCTTCCTCCTTTGCTCATCCATCCCTGCGAACTCAAGCTCCAACGCCCAAGCTCGCGCATCTCACCTCGACCCTTCTCCGAATATGTCCGGAGCGGGAGGTAAATGGATGGCCTCCACCACTAAGGAGGAGGACATCACCACGATGCGCGATGCCGGATACCTTTCCAGCGATATCGCGCATCGGCTGCCCGACGCGGGGCAGCTCATCCCTACCCCAGGGCCCCATGAGAGGGTCGTCTTCCTTCCCCACTTCCTCCGCGGACTGGGCTTTCCACTCCATCCATTTGTCCGGGGGCTCATGTTTTACTACGTCCTGGATTTCCACGATCTGGCGCCGAACTTCATCCTCAACATCTCGGCGTTTATCATCGTGTGCGAGGCCTTTCTCTGCATCCGGCCCCACTTCGGCCTGTGGCTCAAGACCTTCAACGTCAAGCCGAAGGTTGTGAAGGGGCATAAGCGGAATCTTGGAGGCGCCATGTTGGGCAAACTGCCCAACGTCCCCCAACTAGAAGGACCTTCGTGGACTCCGTCAAGGGTGGCAATCGGGTTGGTTCTATATCGATGAGCAGCGCAAGCCTACATGGGCGGCGGCCCGAATTTAGATCTGGAATCCCCACGCAGCTCACCTCACGGAAAAAGAAGGGCTTGCGGTGGGGTGATCCGGTGGAGGTGGCGGGACTCGAGCCTGCATCAAGAAGATGGTGAGCAATAGGCTCCGCTTGTCGGCGTGGTCCAAGTCATGCTCCTCCGTGGATTCTCCCATGCCAAACGAGCATTCAACTTGTGGAGTTTAATCCGGAACAGCACAGACGTTGGCGGGCTCTTGATACAACACGAAGGTGCACGGAGGTGCTGTTCAAGTCTTGCTGAAGCCCCGCATCCACGACCAAGACCGCATGATTCAGCTCGCGATCTCCGGTGACGAGGTAAGTGATTCAACCCCATTACGGGACACTCGTGGTAATTAGATTAACTCTAGTGAGGTTTTTAATCTGCCTCTTCCTTTGGCAGAATGGATGGAAGGCCGAGCTGCTCATCAGCCCGGCTCCCATGCGGAAGAACGATGGATGCCCGCTTAGCGGGGCTGCTGGTTCCGCACCGCATGTGGTGCGGAGAAGAAAACCCAAGAAGGCGGCCACGGGACTCGAAAGAGTTCCGTGTCGAGCGTCGGACGGCGACGAGGACTCCTCCACGAAGGCGAGGAGGAGGAGGAGTACTCTCTCTCGGAGGAGGGAGAAGAAGAGGAAGGCTTCCCCAATCGGGCGGCGAAGGGTCAGAGGGGAGGACTATCCCCCCGGACAGTTTCGCCAACATCAGCGTCGGCGAGGATGAATGGCCTCCAAGGGCCAGGCGTCCGGCCGGATCGTAAGTATTCAAATCATTTATATGCCGTACCTTTCACGTCACGAAGTATCCTTCTAACACCGCATTCTATATGTAGTCCGGCCATGGATGATCTCCCCGACTCGATGAGCGGGTCGTTGGCCTCGTCGGAGGTAAATTCCGTCCCGACCGCCTCTACCCCTCGCGCCGATGAGGACGCCGAGGTGGGATCCCAAGGGGGGACCCATCAGGAGGAGGCTCCAGAGGCGCCGTCTGGCGACCACCCGGACTTTGTGCCGGACTCTACGTCGGAACCCGCAGCAGTTCCAGAGTCCGGCAAGCGGCCCCTTCGAAAGAAGGGCAAGACCATGACGCTGGTGGCCTCCGTCCAATCGGAGGCGCCGGATAACTTTGTTAGCGCGCTTAAAGCGCTTCCATCGAAAACACCGCACTATCATGAGTGCGGTGATTGAAAAGGTCCAGCTTCGCCAAGGCGGGCTGACCAAGCTTCGCAGCAGCCTTCTAACGAGCTTTGAGGTAAGAAGTTAAAATTATGTAGTGTAATACCGCATAGACAGTAGCCCTCGATGCTTAGTTCGATGTTCGGAAAGAAAAGCGGACTAAGGATCTAACAAGATATCTGTGAGGTTTCTAAAAATATGTCAATATGGGTTTGCGGGCTGCCTTTGTTGACCTCTGCCGCGTGCTGGCGGAGGTCGAGGCATGAAGAAGGACCTTGGCGGTCGGAGCAAGAGCTCGGCCATGCCAAGAGGCAGCTCAAGGAAAAAGAAGGTGAATAACACCACTTTAAATAAGTACCTTCTGAAAAAGGGTTTTGGTTGAAAATAAGATTAACAAGGATAATGTGTGTATTGCGGGGGCCACTAACGAGGTGGCAGCCACGAAGAATGTTGTGTCGTGGCGAATGCAATGCGGCCACGGAGGCGGACTAAGCGAGAAAAGCAAGCGGCACCGGTGGCGGAAGTTCGGCAAGAGCTCCGGGCTCTCATGGAAAAGCACGAGAGTTTGGGCGTGACTCCAAGACTCGAGTCGAGCTTGCCTCGGCTCTCGAAAGTGTAAATCCGCCAAGGCGAGGCCCGAAGGCCCTTGAAGGTCGAGGACATGAAGAAGATAGCTGCGGGTAAGGCATTTTTCATGCAAAGCAGGCATGTTAATGTGGATTACGGATACTTACCCGGTCGGAGCTCTCGAGGCGTTTGCAGATCTGCCGCGTAGTCGTCGATGCCGCCGCATTCTATCGTGGCGAGGAGGGATCTCGGCGGAGAAGGTCTTGGTCTTAGTATCTTTGAGGCGGCCCTCCGGTGCCCCCAAGCGACCAGGTGAAGCAGCTGGTCGAACTCCTAAGGTAGCCGAGGAGGCCATGAAGGGTCTCATAGTCCGGCTGTGGCCTGGAGAGGCCATGCCCGGAAGCTACTTTGGCCTGGTGCGACGGCTGATGAATGCATGCCCCAGGCTGGATGTAATCAAGCGCTCCGCCTGTATTGAAGGTGCTCGTCGGGCCCTTGCCCGCATAAAGGTGCAATGGGGCAAACTGGATGCGGAGAAGCTTCTCACGGATCCGCCGCCGCCAGGCAAGGAGCATCGTACGCCGGAGCGGTATTATAAGGTTGTCTGAAGGGAGCTGCGATATTGCGATGAGTGCTCCCGAAATGTAATCTTTAGTGAACTTCATTTGTTTATTTATCTGGCGCTGAAAACTTCGTTTATATGCGCCATTAGCAACGCTTGTTTTAATTTAAAATATTACCTTACATGCGGCCGTTTGTAAAATCGAGAGATGGCAAGTCGTTGGCTTGACCCCCAAGCCACGAGTCTTTGGGGTGTTCGGTGATAAACTTGAGCACTCTTGTTCCCATTATTGGGTCCATCTAGGAGGCGCTCAACACGACGAACAAGGCAACCAGACTTATAATGCTTGAACACTCTCACTTAGCCATAGAATTCTATAATTTTAAATTTAGTGAAGCCCCGGTATTTGGAAGACCGAATCCGGCGCTATCCACGCCTATCGTTGGACATCATCCGGAACTTATTTCGAGCGGCATGAGTCTTTAGGACCCGAAAGAACCTCTCGAGCAGCGACCAGTCTCGCCTTATCATGCTAGTCGGTTTAGCTTTCTCCTTTGGCGTTAACCCGGCTCAGCCGGGCATAATCGCGATGGTTCTCCAGTGCTACCTTAGCCGACGGAGCGGGCGTAAGGCACCAAAACATGGGATCGGGCAAACCCAACTATTGACCCAAGACATGATTGGAGCCGATTCATATAATGCTATAAGTTCGGGTGCCGCACTTGTGAAAGTGTTAGGACTTAATCACACCATAATCTGGGGACATAAGCCCTGGCGTATTCGGCCGTACCAAAATGTCTGGTGCAAGATGTCATGAACATATAAAAGATAACATAATTGCAATAAAGAGGTGCTGCATTATTTATGAAAGAAAGTCGCTAGTAGAGCGGATCTGGTACAAATAGTCTTGATAAGCAAGGGATTTGGACTAAATAAACGCCCCCCTCGAGGATGAGCTGCAGACTTGGTGTATGTAATTGAATTTAATGCTCGTAATTGAGACCACACGAGTGTTAAATCGCGGCCTCCTTTTGTCCCTGACTGTTTGCATCATGAGTTCGGCAAGTTCGCGTCGAGCAGAGGCTTCGGTTGGCGAGTCTGTATACATAAAAGAAGAAAAGATAAAAATAAAAACAAGGGGCGCGTGTGTGAGCCCTGGTGTGGTTGAGCCGCACTCTTGGTCCCTTGTGATCGTGCCTTCCCTGCGCCCATGGTATCTCGAGCATAATGATGTCTGTGAGTGTTATTCTTGCGATCATGCGCGGCGAGGTTGGGGCCGCATTACTCTGGCGATGCTCTGATCGCGCCAGTGGTCTTGGTTGGTATTGCTCGGTAGCGCTTTCTGTATCCGGCTTTTAACCGCGGACTTTAGAATTGCTGAGAAGGCTGCTCTGCACTTCGCGCGAGCATTGTATGTTCCTCCGTTCGGAGGGCGTTCCGTATTCCCATTGACCGTAATGACTCCACGAGCACCCGCATCTTGAGCTTTAGGTATGCGTAATCGGCACGCGTTGAATTTTGCAACGCGTTCGTCCGGCGAGGGCATGATAGCCGCTTCTGAGCAGGACTATTTCAAGATTAACTCTTAAGCCGGAAATATCCGGGATCCGAAGACCACTTCGGTGTGGTGAGCACATAGATTGGCTTCCACTCTGGATGACACCTTTAAAGGTTGTCTTTGTAGGTTTAATCTGGATGGGTCTATGCCCATTTTGCGCCTTGTATCCTGATAAAGCAGGTTCAGGCTGCTGCGGCCGTCCATCAGGACTCTTGTGAGGTGAAATCCATCGACGATTGGGTCTAAGACCAATGCGGCGAATCCGCCATGGCGTATGCTGGTCGGATGGTCTCTTTGATCGAAAGTGATCGGACAGGAGGACCATGGATTGAACTTTGGGGCGACTGGCTCCATCGCATAGACGTCCCGTAGTGCGCGCTTCCTCTCCCTCTTGGGTATATGGGTCGCGTATATCATATTCACCGTCCACACTTGTGGGGGGAAGCCCTTCTGTCCTCTATTGTTCGGCGGCCGGGTCTCTTCCTCGTTGTCGCTATTTAGCCCCTTCTCATTGTTTTCGGCAATTAACTTGCCGGCCTACTTGAACACCCAACAAATTCTATTGGTGTGATTAGCTGGCTTTTCGGAGGTGCCATGTATGTGGCATGAGAGGTCGAGTATTCGGTCCAAATTGGACGGACCCGGAGTGGTTCTTTTGAATGGCTTCTTCTGCTGACCGGGTTTAGAGCCTCGGAATCCGGCATTGACTGTCGTATCCTCCTTATCGTCGCCGTTAATGCGGCGCTTTTTTTGATTCGACGTGACCTGCTGTTGTTGTCCTTAGTATCCGGACTGCCAGAGTTTTTACGGAGATTGTTACTGAGCTAGCTAGCTGTCCTCTCCCGCACAAAAGCGGGTCATTAGCGATGTGAGGGCTGCCATGGATTTCGGCTTTTCCTGCCCCAGGTGCCGGGCTAGCCATTCATCCCGGATGTTGTGTTTGAAGGCTGCAAGGGCCTCTGCATCCGGACAGTCAACGGTTTGATTTTTCTTCATCAAGAACCGAGTCCAGAATTGTCTGGCCGATTCATCTGGCTGCTGAATAATGTGGCTTAGGTCATCGGCGTCTGGTGGTCGCACGTATGTGCCTTGGAAGTTATCAAGGAACGCGGCCTCCAGGTCTTCCCAACACCCAATTGACTCTGCGGGCAAGCTGTTAAGCCAATGCCGAGCTGGTCCTTTAAGCTTGAGTGGTAGGTACTTGATGGCGTGTAGATCATCGCCATGGGCCATATGGATGTGGAGAAGGTAGTCTTGATCCACACCACGGGTGCAATGGTGCCATCATAAGATTCGATGTTTACGGGTTTAAACCCTTCGGGATCGATGATCCATTACTTCGTCGATGAAGCATAGAGGTGTCTGGCGCCCAGTATTGGCGATGTCGCGGCGCAGCTCAAGAGGCGCTGTCTGCTGTGTTCGGCCCGGCCAGGATTATTGTATCCGGCACGACGGTATTCGTCGTGGGTCGTAGGGCGCCCGCGTGATCCGTAGATGGATCTGTATTGCTTTGCATTATCCTCGAGTATGTCTCGCAAGTCGGGCGCGTTCCCTCTTGGCCCGTACTTTTGGAGCGATGCGAGTGCGCCTTGGCTGGGGGCCTAGATGCCTCCTGTCGCGACCACGAGGTGGTCGGTCACCATGTCATCGCTGGTGATGAAGGTATGTATGCTTCCTCCTCTAATCGGGGAGCAGCTTGCGTCTTAGGTAACTTTTGGAGGGGCGTTCGAGTTTATACTCTTGACGCGAGGACCTCGGTCCATCGATCGGCCGCCAGATCTTGATCAGCTTGGAGCTGTTCTTGCTTTTTCTTTAGGCTGTTTCTTTGTGGCTATGAGCTGCGCATGAAGCGCTCTTGTTGACGGGATCCTCGAGTGCAGCCGAATTCGTCATCGTTGAGGCTTGCTTCGTCTTCGGAGGAGGCATGTAGTTATCGTCCTCAACCCCGTCTCCCGCCCTATCGTGAGGGCTTGCCTGCGTCCTCTGCGCTGAGTCTTGCGGGAGGATCGTCTTCGCACTCTCCGGTGTTATTGTCTCCGTGCGGAATCTCCATTCTTCTTGTGGCGGGATTTAGGCGGCGCCCGGCGCGGGCGTTTGGGCTGCTTCTTTAGAGAATCTGCCTCCGCTGATTTTTTCGCCATCCCTTCCTTTGGGGTATCCACCATGTATCGTCATATGGCGAGGTGGCCTTCCAGGTGCCACGTGGTGGCTGGCTCTGATCGTCTCCGGCATCGCCGTCCATAGCGTCGATGTCGCCGAATCAGTTTAGCATGTCGATTAAATCCTCGGCAGTGGCTACAAAGTGGGTGGTGGGTGGGCTCTGAATTTCTTCGTCGTCCGTACTCCAACCATCCCGCCATAGTCGGCGGGACTCCTCGATAGCGAGAGGTGCTTGATGAATTCAGGATATCGCCGAAAGGCGAAGTCTTTGAAGATGTCATGATGGTGAATTCCATAACGGCGCCCAATCCGTATTGATTGGCGGGGGCGCGGGAGGCTCGGAGTCCGGCGAGTAGTCCGGCGCCTCGGAATCATGAGTTTCGCAAGGGAAAAGATCAGTGTTCGGCTCCATCGCCGTGGATGTTGAAGCCCCCAGGGCGACGTCTACCCACCGGCCCTTGATATGGGCGATCGGCTCCGGGCTAATGGCCGAAGCGGATCCGAGTCTGACCACCAAGGCACTTGTCCGTGGCGAGCTAGATCGTGCCCATCGTCATAGTGCGGCGCGCGTGGTTGTGGCTCGAGTCCGTCGAAGATCAAGTCCCCGCGGACATCAGTCGTGAAGTTTAAGCTTCGAATCGACTGGCGTCGAGCGTAGCTTCGATCTGCTCGGATGGCCAAGAGAATTGCCCGCAATGCAAAGCCGCCGAATACAAAGATCTGTCCGGGAGAAAAGTCTCACCCAGGACAGCGTTGTTGGTTGAAGATGCCATCGAGCCTATCGGTGGCGACCGCGGAGGAACTCTCAATGAAAGCACCAATGTCGGTGTCAAAACCGGCGGATCTCGGGTAGGGGTCCCGAATCTGTGCGTCTAGGCGGATGGTAACAGGAGACGAGGGACACAATGTTTTTACCTGGTTGGGCCCTCTCGATGGAGGTAAAACCCTCGTCTGCTTGATTAATATTGATGATATGGGTAGTACAAGAGTAGATCTACCACGAGATCAAGGAGGCTAAACCCTAGAAGCTAGCCTATGGTATGATTGTTGAGATGTATGTTAGTCCCACGGACTAAGGCCCTCCGGTTTATATAGACACCGGAGAGGCTAGGGTTACACAGAGTCGGTTACAATGGTAGGAGATCTACATATCCGTATTGCCAAGCTTGCCTTCCATGCCAAGGAAAGTACCTTCCGGACACGAGCCGGAGTCTTCAATCTTCTATCTTCGTAGTCTTGGAGTCCGGCGGATATTGATAGTCCGGCTGTCCGAACACCCCCTAGTCCAGGACTCCCTCAATGGGGGGATCCTATTCCACTCTTTCCTTCTCCTCCTAGGCAGGCCCAAATGGGGGGGGGGCACCAGCCCCTTGTGGCTGGTGCGCCTCCCCTCTTGGCCCATAAGGCCCATATCTTTTGCCGGGGGTGCCCGGAACCCCTTCCGGTGGCTTGATATGTACCCGGTACCCTCCGGAACACTTCCAGTGTCCGAATAGCATTGTCCTATATATCAATATTTACCTCTCGACCATTTCGAACAACATTCGGTCACCAAATCACATAACTCATATAATACTATATCATCAACGAACGTTAAGCATGCGGACCTTACGGGTTCAAGAACTATGTAGACATGACCGAGACACCTCTCCAGTCAATAACCAATAGCGGAACCTGGATGCCCATATTGGCTCCTACATATTCTATGAAGATCTTTATCGGTCGATTCGTTCTGACAATGTACGTAATTCCCTTTGTCCATCGGAATGTTACTTGCCTGAGATTCGATCATCGGTATCTCTATACCTAGTTCAATCTCGTTACCGACAAGTCTCTTTACTCGTTCCATAATACATCACCTCGTGACTAACTCCTTAGTGGTTTGCTGGCAAGTCTCTTTCGGTAATACACATCATAAGCTATCTTGAACCTCGAGACCAACAGGGATGTCTCACTATCTTGAACCTTATCTGCATTACTTCCTTTACCACTGCATAACGGGGTACCATTCTCCAATATTGTGTCCACATTCTAAAAGAGAAACAAGCACACACATCACAGGTTTACCATCTTGTATATGAAACTCATTTTGGTAAATGAGTTCAATAGTAAAGTGGATAGGATAACAGCATGAAACAAACATATATCTATGTACCATGGTCACTTTATGGTCTATATCATTCTAGTTTTTGTTGCCAAATCAAGATAGAGACATAGTTCAAATAATATTTCTTCAAGACAAAGCTGAATAGACAGAATATAAGTGTGGGAAACTATAGAGCAATAACAACACTTGTAATGTGCATGACATGAGAACATAACTGTTTATTCAATTGAAACTGAAATCAACATAGAGCAAGTTACAACAGCAAACCCAGTTAAAGAAACAGGTTTAAAACATACTGTTGCGCCATTGGAGTTTCAATTCCATCCTTCAAATTTGAAAATAGTTGGTATGAGTAAATACAGTGATGCAAGAGCAAAGGAGTATGAACCATAGCTACAGAACTAGACCTAAGAACAAATCTTCTTCTCCTTTAAGCGTTGAGTTGGGATTCAGAGTGGTGGTCCTCATGCTTTGGGCACTGCAGTTCCCTTACTAACTGCTTTCGTGTTTGGGTGCTTTGTGGTGGAGACGGTCTTTGTGTCAACTGGGCTGGGTTACTATCTGCCGGGTTGGGGTTAGAAGGGCGAGCTGGTTCTCTGTCCAACTGGTAGGGGTACAATCTGCGAGTCCAGGTTATGTGTGGTGGGGCTGGTTCTTGGGCAAGTACAACCGTGGTTCTATATGCATCAATGGTAGCACTATCTTTTACAAGACCGTGTTGTTACTCCCTTAGATATCTGCCATCACCCTCTCCAATTCAAATGGCTGATAAACAAGAAAAGTAATTGAAAGTACGAGACATTGTATGATAGACAGGTGCAATGGATAATGGGGAATAAAAGAGGGCATGAAATAATTCACATTTATGTTGTCTAACCAAACATGATAGCATGACACAATTTCACATATATGATGGCTAACTAAACAGGATAGCATGACACAATTTCACATTATGATGGCTAACTAAAAAAGATGGAAAGACATAGTTCAAAATATGATGACTATGTAAATAGGATGACATGATAGAACTATATAATGTGTTTATTAAATAGGTTGGCATGCCATAATTCACATACATTCACGGATAGAATGACATAATTCAAAATATGATGACTCTAAACACTAAATAGGATGAGATGATTTAACTATATGACGTCTTTATTAAATGGGTTGTCATGCCATAATTCAGATAGATGTTGTGTATGTACTATGTAAACATGATGGCATGATATAATTCAAATATATGATTTTTATAGTAAGCAAGTAAGCAGATGGCAATCCATATATGATGTAAAAACTAAGCAATGCAAGACAACATGCATGACATGGGTAATATAACCCTGCCAAGTTTGAGCATAGACCTCAGGGGGAAAATAGGACTAGTCATCAGTCTCTGAATCCTCCTCTGAGGAGCTCTCTGTAACCAGCAAGATGTCTCTTGAGAGTAGCATTATCTGCTCTCAATACCTTGTTTTCACTCGAGATACTTCCATCACCGCTTCAAATGGCTGATGCACAAGAAGAGTAGTTGAATATACAAACGTTGTCGACAAATGGAACACGTAATACAAAAAATGATAGCATGATATAATTCACATACAAGATGATTGGCTAAACAGCATGGCATTGCATAATTCACATATATAATGCCTTTGCAACAAGATAGCATTGCATAATTCACATATATAATGTCTTGCAATAAGATGGCAATGCATAATTCACATATATGGTAATTAGACACTAAATAGGTGGCATTCACACAAAGCATGTCTAAACTAATCAAATGACATAGCAATGCAAGACACCATACGCATGATATGAGCAACATAACCCTACCAAGTTAGAGCATACACCTCGGGGAATAGGACTGGCCATCTGTCTCTGAATCCTCCTCCGAGGAGCTATCCGTAACCAGCGAGATATGCGCTTTGTCAGATAGCATAGTCTGCTCTGAAGACCTTGTTTTCACTCCAGAATTTTCCATCACCGTGTCAAATGGCTGATGCACACGAAGAGTAGTTGAATATACTAACATTGTTGACAAATCTAATACATAACGAAAAAAAGGATGGCCTGATATAATTTACATATAAGATGAATGGCTAAGCAGGATGACATTGCAAAATTCACATATATGATGCCTGGCTAAACAACATGGCCTTGCATAATTCACATAAATGGTGAATAAACTAAACAGATGGCATTCGCACAAAGGATGTCTAAACTAAGCAGATGACATATTTGATGTATAAAGTAAGCAATGCAAGGCACCATATGCATGATATAACCAACATCAGCATGCCAAGTTAGAGAGAAGACCTCATGGGATAAATATGAGTGGTCTTCTCCTTATGAATCCCCCTCAGAACAGATATCTTCCTCTTGATTACAATCCGAAATGGGTGGAGGGGGGCTGCCTTTGCGCCTACCATGAGGCGACGTCTGCACGAAATTTTATTGCCATGCAAGGCTCGTCTCTTTTGCTCTACATGTTCAGTTCCATTGTTTACAATAACTGTCATGCATAGGAATAAAACATAGTGAGATTATGTAAGGAGTGCATGCAGAAATCTAGAGTGATGGTAGCAACCTATGGATATACCCAAAACCAATAATAGCAGGCAGATAATCGCTTTAGTTAAAAAATACAGATAATGGCTTCTTTACTGTTTGTTTCCCACCCAACATGGAACTCATAGTAGACACTAGAGATTAACCATATAGTAGATAGATACTATTGACTGCGGCCCCGATATGTACCCCACAACCATTTAAAAACTCAAGTTTGACCATTAGTTTGGAGCTGACTCAGAGTCTAATCGGTGAATAGGACGATAAAGTAGCATGTAATATTAAGCGATGCATAACGTAAGCAGACACGAAATAGTGCGACCTCTCTTGCGGACCCGTGTAGTCCTAGAGGTCACCTGCTCGGTTGATGATGGTAATGCAGTTTTCATGGCTGACGGCTGCGGGGAAGAAGATATGAGGCAACAAAAGACAGTCTAGAGGCCGGATCCCTGCTGCGTTGGACCCTTCTGTCATTGGAGAAGCTGAGCTAGGGTGGACGCCGGCGCAGCAGGAGTGGGACAAACCACGCAAGGCTTTCTTTGACAACTATCTGTAAGAGAAGTAATTCTGTAAGGGCTCGTTTGAATTGGAGGATTCCAACAATGCAGGGATAGGAAATAGACAGGAATAGGATAGGAATGCACGTGCAAAACAGAGAATTTAAAAACACATGATTTTTGCCAATCTGGGTGTTTGATTCACTAGAATTGGAAGATCACAGGATGCAAAGAAGCATGGTGAGATTAAGTCAAACCACAAGAAAATGTACGGTTATAATGCTATTATGCTACTATCTCTTAGTCTTGTGCTTCATGAATAGGAATTTGAAAAGGAGGACAAGTGGAAACTAAAATTCCTACGGTTTTTCTTTCAAGGAGACACTAAAGGAACAAATCCTACAGTTTTCCTTTCCTCCATTCCTTTGAACCAAATTCATGAATAGTAGTACCATAGGAAACTTTCCAATTCCTATGTTTTTCATCCACTTTTCCTTTCAAGCACTAGCGATTCTAGTAGGCAGGCTTGAGCAAGGAAAAGCCTACACTAAAAAAATGTTTTTGTGCTACTTCTATTACTTTGGACCCAGGCCACTGCCCTACTAGCTCAACTCCCAGGCCCATCGACAAATGCACAGCTCAAACACGCAGAGATAAATAATGATGGCGTTCAAGAGAGTCCATCACTGGTAGCTAAGTTGCCTGGTACCTCACTGCTTGTCATATAGTAGGATAAAACAATCGTATTTCACGTTACTACATGTGCTCAGTGGACAATATATATAACATGTAGAGTAAAAAAGAGATGCAACAAGTGTACAACCTCTTGGCGAAGCCATGTTGATCTCAGCGTGATTGGGTTGGCTGGTGAGGATGCTCCGGCTGACTTGGCTGTCGGAGGAGGGGAAGAAGATCTTAGGCGTCTGGAGATGGAGCCCGAGGTACTGCTCCACTGTGATGGAGGGTTTCATCATTGGAGCAGGTCCGGTGAGTTGTACGACGCTGAGGCAGAAGCAAGACAAGAGAGACAACGTTAACCTGAGTGGAATTCTAATTAATAGCATCTCCAATAGATGACGTAAAATACATAACCACTAAGCGCTAGATGTAAAATGCCGCTCATCTCTAAACTTAACTGTTGAAACTGAATTTAATTGTTGAAACTGAACTTAACTGCCGAAACTGAATTTTGCTGTCGAAATTGAATTTTACTGTCAAAACTGAACGCACTAGAGGTGAGGCTACATGTCAGTCGACTAACTTTTCATCTTTGGTCATTCGATTTTGCAGCCATTGGATACGAAATCAAGGGCCTGCAGTTCATCTTCAACCTCCACCCCCCTGAGCCGCCAGCCACCACCGCCCAAACAGCCACCCCCGCCGCTGCGGCAGTGGTCGCCCCCCCCCAAAAACACTCCCCACCATCGGTCCGCCGCCACCCCGGCCATCCCTCTACCCCCCAGTGCCGAGTTTTTTCTCCGGCGATCCCCACGCCACCGCCCCACCACCGCCGGCGACCACCGACCCCACCCTGAACCCTAAGATAGATAGTGGGGTACCTCTCCGGTGAGCCCCCCTCCACGCTGCGGCTGGTTATTCCTTAACTCCGGCGAGCCCCCCCACTCCCTGAAAATCGGCTGACCCAAAAGTCGATTCAGTCGACTGAAGTGTAGCTAAATCGGAGCAGCATCGCAAGCAAGAGCAAGACCGAGAAACAACAATGAGCAAGAGCAGAGACCAGCAGGGGACCGAGAGCAAGAGCAGCAGCGCAGCGTGGCGAGCTAAAGCAGCAGCAACTCCTACTGATGTGGACGTCGCCACCGACGGAGCTACACCATGGAGGAAGTGGCCGGCGACGCTGCTGTAGATGGGGCTGCGCTGTGTCGGCTCAGGACCGAGCGCCGGTAGCACCGTGAGATCAAATCAAGAAGAAAAGGCGGTGATTAGTGTACAACCTCTTTGGTGGCGCCGATTAGGCCGCAACTTCATCCGAGAAAACGGTCATGATGCTGCTCTTCCGGTGGTGCAGGTGAAGACGATGGTGTGGGAATGGAGGTGGCGCGAAAGACGAGGAGAACGTCGGGGAAGCTCCTTGGAGATGGAGGACGGGGTGGCTGAACCGGCGGGACGACCAGATCGACGACGGATCCTCATTCGGTACGGTGGATGAGGGACGTCGAGGTGTTGCTGTGGACGGCGTCGTCGGGAAGAGGCTCGGTGGGTGGCGAGCGGAGGAGGTGTGGGGCTTCAGCGGGTTTTCGCGGCCTCGGTGTACGAATGGGTGGGCAGATGGGATGGGAGTGGGGAACCATGGCTTAGGGACGCGCTCGTCCGAAATGTGGGGTAAGTTAAGAAAGTACCCCCACCGATTTGAGGCGGTTCTTTCGGTTCAGGGGCATCACGGGCATTTCATGTGTCGGGATTTCACAGGAGGTGAGAGTTTTTGCGCGCGTTGTAGTTTTGGAATAGCAAGGCGCGGGTTGACATGGAGGGAGTTGTTGGAGCACAACGAGACAAAAATATATCTTAAATATTTCGGGCTAACAAGGCGCGGGTTGAAATTTCCGGACAAGCCTAACGTGTACTGTACCAAATCAATTCGCACTACAAATGTCATTCAAAACTTTGAATTTATGTTATGTTCAATTAAAATATTTCGCTATGTGTATAATGCATGCAACCTACTGCTCAAATGAACATTTTAGTGCATTTCAAACGTATATACTACCGCTTCAATATGAACTAAATTTGAATTCGTTTCTCTATTTGAATAAGATATACAATAATGATTGTTGTAAAGTCAAACCATTTGAATTTGTTTCTCTATTTTAATAAGATCTACAATCATCATTATTGTCAAGTTAAACCATCGTTTGTGTATTATCTTCACAGCCCACCACATGATTAGTCTCGAGTTACATATGAACTATGTGTACTATATGAACTCGAACTCGATTTATTGAATCCACGTTATGTTGATTTCAAATCATAGTACATTTCAAGCTCTAGCTAGATCTTCATAATCTAAACCATATCTCATATGTATAATGTGTTTGTCACATAATGTATGGTGCCCCGCCCCCTATGCCTACAAGTATTTAGATGTGAGTTGCAAACACCACACATTACCACAAATTCAAATAAGATGTGAGAATGTTCGATATATAGTATTGTTTAGATTGTTCGATATTTAGTTGTAAGCTGCAAATGCCACACATTATCAGAAATTCAAATAAAATGTGAGATTGTTCAATGTATAGTATGGTTTAGATTGTTCGACATTTAGCTGTGAGTTGCAAACGCCATGCATTATCACATTATGGTATAACATGTGCAAAACCACAACACGCGTATCACCGCTATATTCATGCATGCATATGTTTATAACACTATGATCTCCTATTCAAATATATGAATCCACTTTCGTATCAAATTATGATCTTTGTTAGTCTCTTACACCCACACAATCCTCTAACCTTTGTAGCTACCACTAACTTTCTCTCGTGCATGCACACGCCCTCCTCGCCCTCCCCCTCCCTCAGCACTCTATCCATCGCGACATTCATTTTTTTCTTTAGGTCATTCTCCCACAGTCTCCACAACTCCTTTCCGACACACACCGATCGATAAACCTCTCCAGCGATGTCTGCCTACAACATACACACGCACCTTCAATCTCCTCCTTTATGTGTCCTTGCCTCGTGTCTCTCATACGGTCCCACACACGTGTAAACTCTCGCCCCTCTTTTCATCGATCTCACAACCGCACACTCCTCCCCCTATCTAGCTAGTAGTTGGGCCTCTCGCACCACCTCCTATCTCCATTCTCTCTGTCTATCCGTCTCACTGGCCCTTATTTTCCTCTAACAAATGGACGTACACCGACCAATCTCCCGCTATACATATAGCTAGCTTGGTCCTTATAACTCATTTTCCCCATGCGTCGATCGATCTACCTCATTAGTTATGTCTCTCCCTTCCTCCGACAAACAACAATTGATCTACCGATCTAGTTAGGTTTTCTTACCAAACACATGGTTCCCCTTCATCATCCATGGATGCGTCCCGACAGATCTATCATGCACAGGCACACACAGAAACACATCCCCACTCTTATTGATAATATTGCAGTTCCACCCTCAGTTTATCTAGTAGGCCTCTCCCACCATCTTCAAGAAGCAACTCCATCACGCATCCAGCACTCTATCCCTCTCCCTCCCTCCCTCCCTCTCTCCTCTCTCTTTCTGTCCCATCCTATTTCCCGTCCTTCAGTTATGTATGGATGTCGACCGATCTCCCTCAAGACATAGCTGGGTCTCTCCTTCTCAACACATATACGAGTCGTCCTACCTCTACCTCTGCCTCCCCCACCCCACCCCCCCACACACACACACCGATACATTGAGCGCTCTAGTCATGTCTCCCTGCCACACACAAACTTGACCTGTGCCCTCTGACGTTCCGGTAGGCCATTCGCCCTATATCTTTGTCTTGCACACATACACAATAATTTCGATGGCTCTCTTCATCGATCTTGCACCCACCCACTCGATCCTCTCTTCGACTCTATCGATATCTATGACCCCTCCCTCTCTTCTCGTGGATCACCCGGCCCTCTATATATGATATGGATAGGCCTCCATTTCACACACATTGCATGCAAAATTTTGTTTGAGATGTCATCGACACATATTCTCACTAATACATTCACGAAATCACCCCCCCAAACAAAAAACACTCACGAACGCCCACGCCATCTGTCTAGGTTTGTATCTCTCTCACACACACCCACGTAGGTGGGGGATATGCACGAAGAGAAGAGGTGCACGCACGGTGCACGTACTCCCATCTCTTTCCCAACTACACCCACGCGGGTACACGGTGGAGCTCATTTCTGTACGAAAAGGCAGCACACGTGGTAATTTGACACATGTACTGGTTGTCTACTTGATGGAGGGAGGATCGTCTACCACGGGTGAACAAACAAATTGCGACTTGACGCGTTATGTTAAAAAAAGGCAAACCATGTGGGGCCTACCTTAGAGGCAAGGCTCTATACACTGGAGTACTTTTGATGTGTCCCATCAACTCGCAGAACGAGGAGAAGCTTGCTTATTACGCTGTCTCCCTGCCCACGGGCGTGGTGGCTCGCAGGATGGGGTGAAGCTTGCTTACTAGTAGTACTGTACGCCTTACACCCGCTCCCTTGCCCACGCGCGCGGTGGCTCGCAGGACGAGGAGAATTTTTTACTACTCCCTCCGTTTACTCCTCGTCCCTACCTTGGTTAGAGAGATTATCATATTGTTTGGAATATATATGTCCTTTAGTAGATTTCAATTTGAACTACTAGTACATACTCCAAACACTGATGTATATAGACGTATTTTAGAGTGTAGATTCACTCATTTTGCTCCGTATGTAGTCCATATTGAAACGGACATAATAGTATGCATTCTCCCTCGCCCCTCGACCCTCGCCCATGTGGTGGATGTGCAGCAATTCATTCGGTCTCATATAGCCAGAACGATATATATTGCAGTACCATTATTGCTCGACTTCCCGAAGAGGCGAAGAGCCAATCGCAAGGTTAATATTTTGGAGATTCCAAGCGCAAGGTATATAGGAGAACGAGTAGTAGGTGCCGCGTCATTTATAAATAAAGTTTTTTTTTCTTCGGTGGCACGTACGCAATATAATAGGTTCATATCAAGAGAAAGGGAAACCGCTCCACTATATACATAGTCAGGACGGGCCAGCCTACACGGTTGCTTGCTAGGGTTGCTCTCTTCACACTCTCTCGCACAAAACGACTGTGGCCACATCTCTAACATCCCGGCGGATCATGTCCACCAGGGGAAGGGGTGGATGCTTAGTGTAGATGCGGTCGCCAACGCCGACGGCGAAAACCCACTGTCGGCACGTCCCTATCAGGGGTCCCCGCCGTTCTCTCTCACAAAGCCGGTGAGGTTGCCTTCGTCCCTTGCTCATTGCCGCGACATGGGCAGTTACCGCCTCCCGCCGCCCTCCTCAAGGTTGAGCTACGTCCCGACATCCCTCAGGTACAACTCCCTTTACAGCCGGATTGCACCACTGCTCCAGCTGCCCACATCACTCCATGTGGATATTTCTCAACTTCTTTGCCCCGCACATACCTCTACTGGCTTCTGCGTACTGTATTTGTGATGATTTTATGTCTCATCAACTAGTCCCAGTAATCTTATTCTAATCACGCTTCTTCAATTTCTTTGCCACAGGGATGCTCATCTCGATTTTGGTGAAACTGCACAAAATGATCCCATGGTCAAAGGGTTGCAAACTTCATTTCTTGGGAAGCTCCAACGTTGCCAGAAAATTAAAGCCTAGTTAGGGTTTACGGTTCAAGGGCTAGGGACTGCATGGATCGTTTTTTTCTTTAGCTGTCTCTGTTCCAAAATAAGTGTCAACTTTAGTAGTAGTACAACTTTGTACTAAAGTTTGCATAAAGTTAAGACACTTATTTTGGAACGGAGGGAGTACATATTGGCTATGATCTCTCAATCATTGAGATGCAATAGCATGCATGTTAGTCTCCTTTGTATTTGATGAAATGTTGCAACGGGCAACCTTGGGCGAAGATACATGTAATGTGCTGAAAGCTTCATAGCATTGTACAAATTTATCTCGCTGATAAATTACAGTACGTACTATACTAGTACTATGTAAAGAGTTAGGTGTCGCACGGTGTCCAAAAAATATGGTGATAGTGTGAGGTGGGCCATGTAATCACTGAGCCTGCATGTTTTCACTGCTCTTGCACTCCTCCGCTGTAAGAATGGAGAAAATTGTAATCTAGTAGTACCTCCTTTCGCCGAAAGTGTGGGACATCCAGCAGTCCTACCACCTCAGTAATAATGACCAATGAGCTGTCAAATCACATAGACCCAGTAGTAAGTTGGACGGACGAAGCAACCATCACTCTTAAATCCGCTTCTCCCTTCAACGCAGGTGCTGGTGAGAGGTCGCGTCCGCTCTGCCCGAGCATGAATGCGGCACTGATTCTTTGGAGCGGCGCTGACCGTTTCAGGCGGGAAGCGCGCGCGGCGATGGAGGGGCTTTGGGTGGGCCAGGCTGGTCAGGAGCGGGCATGGCAGCAGTCCGCCTGTCCCTACCGGACGCCCGAAAACGAGAGTATGCACCAACTCTTGCAGCTAAAATCGTACACTACACACCATCTCTCTATAGGAGTAGGTTGATATATCGCTCCCTCTAACACACACATGCTATTAAACACACACACACACACACATGCACGCACACGCACACACAGGTTCATAGAATAGGAAAATCGTGCGAGTGCGAAGCCACAGGAAGTGAGATACAAATGGAGTACATACAAGAAGATAAGAGGTGACGAATATTCCATCAAACCTGGACTGAGGAGTAGTACTCCCTCTGTCTAGGTGTTAAGTCATCCTACGGAAATCAGATCTTCCCAAAATGTTTAGGCATTTTCCATTAACTTCGCATCTCAATCCCCTCCTGGCCTTGTTGCTAGCGAGTGTTGTTACTTAGGGAGCATTTGGATCCTTAGCAAGAACAGCTTATAGCCTAGCCGGGCAAGGTTAGGCGTTTGGAGCTGTTAAAATATGTTAGCTTTTGTGGGCCAGCTAGCTTGGGTGGGCTAGGAAAACCTTGCTAGCTCAGGAGAGCCAGATCGGCTCGCTTCCGACGACAAACTTCGTGTAGTAGTAACATAGACTAGTAACATATGCATGTTACTAGTCCCAAGTTACTCACCACTATGACCAGCCTAAGCAATGTAACCAAACACTCCTTACTCTGCCTTGTTATCTCCCCCGGAAACCCAATGCACTGAGCGCAACTACACGTTGGTCAGTCAAGAAATCAAAGTCGACATGCATGCGAGTTAATACGTGGCCCTGCATGGTAGCTAAAACGGCATCTCTTAGTTGTTTGGATTAATTGTTGCATTTAGAGACAGAAATCAGGGCTTTGATTGGAGGAAGGACCGGTCAAGTTTCTCCTTCTCCAATCTGCTTGCACCTTGGTCCTGCTGCACCTTCTAACGTGACTTATTACACCTAGACAGAGGGAGTAGTACAAGATACGGTGGCACACTAACTTAGGTTGAATACAAGTGCCCAAAATTGTGTGCATGTTATAATAAGGATTCACTTAAAATAATACGTGAGCGAACAGAGGGATCAATTGGACAGTGTTCACGAGCAGTAGCGAGATGTGTGAGGTAAGATACACCGCTGGCGCTTTTAATTTTTCTTATTAATTTGTTTGTTTCACCCTCTGACTGGTGGGACCCAACGTACTACATGGAGAGAGGTAAGGTAACTAAGGTTGCATTATTTCTGCACCACTGTGGATAGTCTTACGCAAAAAAACACGACACGATTATGATTTAAATCCCAATGACTCCCACGCAAAAAAACACGGTATGCTTGTCACACGAATGCAGGAATGTATAAAAGGTTATTTTCCTCTCGTTGAACATAACGGGAGGGCTGTGTAGCTGGTTAGCTTGTTCGCTCATCAAACTTGAGGTCTCGGGTTTGATAACTACACTTGAGCATAATTCGTGCCAGGAGGATTCTTTGACTGGTCAAAATGGATGGATACGAAGCTATATGATCTCGTAGTGATCGTATAATCACCTCATCATGTATAAGCTGCAACCTTGGCGCTTGTTTTCTAGGGTTTGCACTGTTCACACACTCTCTCTAGTATATATATACACACTGGAGCCTCAGCGCTTGTAGTTGCTCTCTTCACACTCTCTCACCCTCTCCAGATCTAAACAAGACTTCATTGGCCTCTCTCTCTCCCCTCACTGCTGGTCAAAGAGCCAGCAGGATCCGTCTACCGGGAAGGGAAGGAGGCTTAACGCTGTCGCTGTCGGCGAGGGAGGGAATCCACTACCGGCGCAGCTGTTCACTTTCACCCAGCGGCGGCGCGGGAGGGCCTCCGACCCCTTCTTCGCCAGTGTGGGCTGAACGGCCTCCGGTTGCCCACCAAACCACACCTCAAGAACCTTACGGTATAATTTACTTAGTCCACATGCATTGCTCTAGCTGCATGTGGGCCTTTTCCGCTTCTGCACTCGAATCTAGGTGTTGGATCAAACAGGAAAGTAGTGGGGAAAGTTGTATAGCATGAATCTAGGACGTGGTTCAAAGAGGAAAGGAATGGGGGAAAGTTGTGGGGAAAGTTGTATAGCATGAATCTAGGACGTGGTTCAAAAAGGAAAGGAAGGGGGAAAGTAGGGGGAAAGTTGTATCACATGAATCTAAGACGTGGTTCAAATAGGAAAGGAATGGGGGAAAGTAGCGGGGAAAGTTGTATAGCACAAATCTAGCATGTGGTTCAAAGAGGAAAGGAAGGGGGAAAGTACTAGTACAGACTAGCTATCCAACACCTATGTTGGTCGAAAAGGGAAAACAATGACAAACGCAATACGCACATCTATAGCAAAACTGATCTTTTGTTTTAGGGGACAAGGCTGTAGAGTTTGAGCAGGACTAGATTTGTTGCGCTCACTTTGGGAAAGGTGTCTAAAGATAACAAAACTGGGAGCAACACAAATATGCTCGTTGGTTGTTTGTTCTTTGTTGCAACAGACTATGCATCACCCCAGTACATCGGTAGATGCACATGGTGCAGGTGCGTCAACTATCTCGTGCAACTCTTTAGCTATTGTTAATCTAAGGCCATGTTTGGTTAAAAACTCCCTAGTCCCTACCTGCTTGGTTCCAGGGACTAAACATGGATTAGAGGTTATTAAATGACATGCTAAAAGACCATGTTACCCCTAGTAATGAACTAATAGAGACAAGGTGCGATGCAGGGCAGGGGAAACTATTGCAAAAAGTCCCAAAAAGACTCCCCCTCGAGGTCTTCTTTCTTTAGTCCCAAATGCCCACTTTTAGTCCCTAAAAGTCCCTCCTGTTTGGTTTAGATGGGACTGACACGAAGTTTTTTAGTCCCTACACAAAAATGTCCCTGTAAACAAACACCCTCTAATAATGCCGCTGGAAAATTGATGCAAACCACAGTTAAAAGCAAACTACATGTTTAACAAATTTTATTGTTAATATAATCTCTCTGCTAATATTAATCAATGCCACCGTTTGAGAAATGCTAATGTCTTTCTTTCTTTCCTATTTAGATAAGTTAGATGCTTCTTTTTGTTGACTTCCGTGTCCTCCACCGTTATTGACCACTAGTTGTTTCCTTTGCACCTCTGTGTAAACAGGGTTATCTACTTCACCTCATTGCCATTGTGACCTTTTGTTGCACTGCACAAAACACTTTTGTTTTAAGAGTGTTTTTGTGCAGTTCAACCAAAATGTCACACCGATAACGTTGCTTGATTGCTTGATCTTAGTGGAACTGCATAAGAGGAGATCTTACTTCCTATCCGTGTTGGAAAATTTGGTTCAGATCTTCTTTTTGTGAGTTGTTTGAATACCGCGTCATGAGAGGTCAGTACTAGCCTTCTTTCACATGATTCTGCAGTGTGCTTTCATATGTTGTGCTACTTGTACAGTAATGTTGCTTGATTTTAGTGAACTGCACAAATGGAGACAAGACTTCCAATCTGTATGTGCACGTTGCTATCCCATTAAGGTAAGATAAGGATATTTCACAACTGTTGGCCTGTATTTTGCCACTTTCATCAGAAAATTAATGTCATTGTTTAGTGCTATACTTGTGCTCCCTAATTGGCATGCCAAATCTTACATTGAAGGCGAAGCTTGTATGTTATTGAACCAAGTGATGAAGGGGAAGAACAAGCGGAAGAAAACAAAATCAACTCCGTCTCTTGTAATGAAGAATTTGGGCTGTGATGACACAAGTAATGATATAGTTTTGCATCTTAATTTATTGCTATGGCTGGAATGAGCAATTGTTTTGCCACTGATTTGATGCCACTCTTAATGTAATACGTAATTATCTCTACTTGTGCAAATAGGGATCTTCCTTGAAGATACCATATATTTTAGTGGAACTTCACAAGAATATGTTGGAAACATTAAACTAATCGAGGAGTATATAATAAGCATGGCCACCATAGTAGATAGCAACAGATGGTTCCGGAGAAGTGCTTCATCTATATGCTCTACACAATAAGCCTCCTGACAAAGGTTGGTACTTGCCCACGGATTTCATCCATATGATTGAGCTTTGTCATCTCTATTGGTGTTATGCTACTGTTTAGATACTGTCATGAAAAAGTGGTATTGTCCTTGAGAAGTGCTTCATCTGTGCTCTTCTAAATATTTCCTTTCCTTTTTTTCGAGCAAACAGGGATGCTAGCATTTAGTTGTCCTCTTGTCTTTGCACAACAGGATCATCCTCCTCTGAAGAAGAATATGGAGTACGTGAAGTGACTAGTTCCGATTATGCCAGGAGGAAGAAGCCCTGTCTATCTTCTCATCAGAAGGAGCAGTTGAAGGATGGTTACATTACTCCCCACAAGACCAAACTAACTTCAGCTCAGAAGGATTGACAAATCTCCATTTTCTTGCTGTGATGCGCAAGTACAATGTTGTTCTAGGATTCTTTCCGGTGAGTCCATTTTTCTAAAAGTGTGCTCTAGATGGACCATGTAGGTGCCTGTTTAAACAGTCAATTCATAGTACATTTTGCTTTATACCAATCACTTTTTTTGTATTTGTGCAAACAGGGGTGCTCAGCTTGATTTCAATGGAAACTGCACAAAATGTTCATGAATACATCGAATCATTCATTTCCACCACAAGAAAGGAGGTGCTGATAAGTTCAAGGCGTTCAACATATAAGGGCGAAATCATACAAGCTACGCGTGAATTTGGTTGATTTTGGTGGAACTGCACAAAAAGAACAGCTGGTTTATTTAGCACGCGGTGCCATGTCAATGTCTGAACTGATGGCAAACCCTGCCCATTCCACAATTGTAGGCATTTGATATTTTGGAATGGGACAACCTTGTCAAATTTTGCTCATTGATGTTAGCAAGAAGACATGCGTTTGATATTTTCGAATGGAACGCCCTTTGCTGTCAGCAGCGTCGATCAATTTTTCTTTATTCTTTAGTTGTGAAGTAAATGTTGGCTCTGACATGTGAATCACTGAGATGCATAATCATCGATTGTTTTGAATGTTCTCTATGAATTTCCAAGCCTGTGTGTTTAATTGCAATGTACAGGAACGCTAAAAAGCTGCTCAAACTCTTTGTACTCCTTCTGTTCCTTTTTACTTCGCACATTGTGAAAGTGCATACTTTTTTCTATAAGATTGGTCAAAGTAGAGATACTTTGACTGCAGACAAAACTTGTATGCAGACTAGAAAGGACCGGAGGGAGTACATGTGAAACTTCTGCAAACGAGGTGATCACCCTGGGAATAATGCTAGTACGTATTGTTTTGCATGTTCATCCAATGCCAGTGATACAAGAAATACGAGCGCGCCTTGGGCCCGGGGGCTTCTATCGGCGTTCTGGGAACTAGGGTACCCAGCCCTGCCTGCCTGTGGCCCATGATGTGGCTTCATCGATGGCCTGATATGGCCCAGCTTCAACTATGACAAGACAAGACCCTCGCAAGGGGCCAAGCCTCGCGAGGTGGGCGACATCAAGACCTCCCAAGGGAGCGACCTCCTTAGGCGGCCTCTTGAGCGAAGCGGAGATTTCTATGCAAGACCCAGCCTAACAAGGACGGAATGACATCAGCCATGACGACCAAGACCAGGCGCTCGCCAGCGGGCGCAGAGCATCAGGTTTCCTCTTTGGTGCAAAGGAGGCAAGCGCAGGTGTGGAGTCCCAAGGGATCATCCAAAGGTTGCCTTTGCGTGCAACGAGACCAACACCACCAGAACGACAGGATGGATGTCATCACTAAGCCCACCACGACATCATGCTCAGAGACTTTGCAGGCGAAGACCACCTTTCATTACGATTAGATGTACTTCTTGTTCCCCTTCAAATTTGGCCATTGTGGGATTCCTTCCCGCCTAAGTTTTTGACGAAGAGGACCAAGAACACTATAAATATAGCCTAGCCACCACCGTAGATAGGGGTCGATCGATTCACCAGGTGATCAGCTCATCAAACCACCAAGAGCTCACCACAAGAACACGCCTCCTAAGGCTGTTCTTCCACTTGTACTAGTTCATCCTCAGCCCCTCGCGAGGCTAATCCACCACAAAGCAGGAGTAGGGTATTACACCTCAATGTGGCCCGAACCTGGGTAAACTGTTGTGTCTTCCTCTGTCGTGCTCATTGAGCTAGGTCATGAGAGCAGTGGATCGAGAGGCTTGAGAGGTTGAGTTCTTCGCACACGCCCCTGAGTTCGAACCTTTTTTGGGTCTGCGGAGCCTGGATCCGACAAGGAGACTGGGCTGCAGCATTGCCCCTCTTCTTTAGAGCCACGGATGATGAGGGTGATGATGAAGATCGATGCATGATAGTTCTTGAGCTTGCGTTGGTTTTTTCTTTAAAGAGGAAAGGGCGATGCAGCAAAGTAGAGATAAGTATTTCCCTCAGTTTGAGAATTAATGTATCAATCCACTAGGAGAAAACGCACAAATCATTGAATACCCACACAAACAATCAAACAACTTGCACCCAACGCAATAAAGTGGTTTTGAATCCCTTCACGGTTACTTGCAAAAGTGAGATCTGATAGAGATAGATAAACGATAAAGTAAATATTTTTGGTATTTTTGGTTTATAGATCGGAAAGTAAAAGATTGCAAAATAGTAGATCGGAAACTTATATGATGGAAAATAGACCCGGGGGCCATAGGTTTCACTAGAGGCTTCTCTCAAGATAGCAAATAATACGGTGGGTGAACAAATTACTACCGAGCAATTGATAGAAAAGCGCAAAGTTATGATGATATCTAAGGCAATGATCATGAATATAGGCATCACGTCTGTGTCAAGTAGACCGAAATGATTCTGCATCTACTACTATTACTCCACGCATCGACCGCTATCCAGCATGCATCTAGAGTATTAAGTTCGTAAATAATGGAGTAACACATTAAGTAAGATGGCATGATGTAGCGGAATTAACTCAAGCAATATGATGAAAACCCCATATTTTTATCCTCGATGGCAACAATACAATACGTGCCCTGCATCCCCTACTGTCACTGGGAAAGGACACCGCAAGATTGAACCCAAAGCTAAGCACTTCTCTCATTGCAAAAAAAACCCAATCTAGTTGGCCAAACAAAACCGATAGTTCGAAGAGAATTACGAAGACATAAAATCATGCATATAAGAATTTAGAGAAGATTCAAATAATATTCATTGATAAGCTGATCATAAATCCATAATTTAACGGATCTCGGCAAACACACCGCAAAAAATTATTACATTGAATAGATCTCTAAGAACATCGAGGAGAACATGGTATTGAGAATCAAATAGAGAGAAGAAGCCATCTAGCTACTAGCTATGGACCCGTAGGTCTGTGGTAAACTACTCACGCTTCATCGGAAGGGCAATAGAGTTGATGTAGAAGCCCTCTGTGATCGAATCCCCCTCCGATAGGGTGCCGGAAAAGGTCCCTAGAGGGTATCTCACGGGTACATAAGGTTGCGGTAGCGGAAAAGTGTTTTCGGGGATGCCTCTAGTGGTTTGGGGATATATGGGAATATATATGCAAAAGAATTAGGTCAGGAGGGTCACGAGGGGCCCCACAAGGGTGGGGGCGCGCCCTCCGTCCTTGTGGCCGCGTCATGTCTCCTCCGACTTCATCTCCAAGTCTCCTGGTTGTTTTCTGGTCCAAAAAAATCATCGCAAAGGTTTCATTCCGTTTGGACTCCGCTTTGGTATTCCTTTTATGCGAAACTCAAAAACAAGGAAAAAATAGGAACTGGCACTTGGCTCTAGGTTAATAGGTTAGTCCCAAAAATAATATATTAATGCATATAAAACATCCAAAACAGATAATTTAATAGCATGGAACAATAAAAAATTATAGATACATTGGAGACGTATCAAGCATCCCCAAGCTTAATTCCTGCTCGTCCTCAAGTAGGTAAATGATAAAAGCAGAATTTTTGATGTGGAATGCTACCTACCATATTTATCCATGTAATTTTCTTTATTGTGGCATGAATGTTCAGATCCGTAAGATTCAAAATAAAAGTTTAATATTGACATAAAAACAATAATACTTCAAGCATACTAACAAGGCAATTATGTCTTCTCAAAATAACATGGCGAAAGAAAGCTTAGCCCTACAAAATTATATAGTCTGGCTATGCTCCAACTTCATCACACAAAAATATTTAAATCATGCACAACCCCGATGACAAGCCAAGCAATTGTTTCATACTTTTGATGTTCTCCAACCTTTTCAACTTTCACGCAATACATGAGCGTGAGCCATGGACATAGCACTATAGGTGGAATAGAATATGGTGGTTGTTGAGAAAACAAAAGGAAGGAGATATTCTCACATCAACTAGGCGTATCGACGGGCTATGGAGATGCCCATCAATAGAAATCAATGTGAGTGAGTAGATATTTCCATGCAATGGATGCACTAGAGCTATAAGTTTATGAAAGCTCAAAAGAAAGCTAAGTGGGTGTGCATCCAACTCGCTTGATCACGAAGACCTAGGGAAATTTGAGGAAGCCCATCGTTGGAATATACTAGCCAAGTTCTATAATGAAAAATTCCCACTAGTATATGAAAGTGACAAAATAGAAGACTCTCTATCATGAACATCATGGTGCTACTTTGAAGCACAAGTGTGGAAAAAGGATAGTAACATTGCCCCTTCTCTCTTTTTCTCTCACTCTTTTTTTATATTTTTTATTTGGGCCTTTCTCATTTTTTGGCCTCTTTTCTCCCTTTTTTCTATTTTTTTGTCCCGAGTCTCATCTCGACTTGTGGGGGAATCCTAGTCTCCATGATCCTTTCCTCACCGGGACAATGCTCTAATAATGAAGACCATCACACTTTTATTTACTTACAACTCAAGAATTATAACTTGATAGTTAGAACAAAATATGACTCCATATGAATGCCTCCGGCGGTGTACCGGGATGTACAATGAATCAAGAGTGACATGTATGAAAGAATTATGAAAGGTGGCTTTGCCACAAATACGATGTCAACTACATGATCATGCAAAGCAATATGATAATGATGAAGCGTGTCATAATAAACAGAACAGTGGAAAGTTGCGTGGCAATATATCTCGGAATGGCTATGGAAATGCCATAATAGGTATGTATGGTGGCTGTTTTGAGGAAGGTATATGGTGGGTGTAAAGTAACGACGAAGTTGTGTGGCACAAGAGAGGCTAGCAATGGTGGAAGGGTGAGAGTGCATATAATCCATGGACTCAACATTAGTCATAAAGAACTCACATACTTATTAAAAAAATCTATTAGTTATTGAAATGAAGTACTACGCGCATACTCCTAGGGGGATAGATTGGTAGTAAAAGACCATCGCTCGTCCCTGACCGCCACTCATAAGGAAGACAATCAAAAAATAAATCATGATCCGACTTCATCACATAATGGTTCACCATACGTGCATGCTACGGGAATCACAAACTTTAACACAAGTATTTCTCAAATTCACAATTACTCACTAGCATGACTCTAATATCACCATCTTCATATCTCAAAACAATCATAAAGAATCAAACTTCTCATAGTATTCAATGCACTTTATATGAAAGTTTTTATTATATCCCTCTTGGATGCCTATCATATTAGGACTAAATTTATAACCAAAGCAAATTACCATGCCGTTTAGAAAGACTCTCAAAATAATGTAAGTGAAGCATGAGAGTTCATCAATTTCTATTAAATAAAACCACCGCCGTGCTCTAAAAAGATATAAGTGAAGCACTAGGGCAAAATTGCCTAGCTCAAAATATATAAGTGAAGCACATAGAGTGTTCTAATAAATCACGAATCATGCGTGTCCCTCTCAAAAGGTGTGTACATAAAGGATGATTGTGGCAAACTAAAAAACAAACACTCAAATCATACAAGATGCTCCAAGCAAAACACATATCATGTGGTGAATAAAAATATAGCTTCAAGTAAAGTTATCGATAGATGAAAACAAAAGAGGGGGTGCCTTTCGGGGCTTCCCCAAGCTTAGGCTCTTGGTTGTCCTTGAATATTACCTTGGGGTGCCTTGTTCATCCCCAAGCTTAGGCTCTTGCCACTCCTTATTCCATAGTCTATCAAATCCTTACCCAGAACTTGAAAACTTCACAACACAAAACTCAACAGAAAATCTCATAAGCTCCGTTAGTATAAGAAAATAAATCACCACTTTATGGTACTATTGTGAACTCATTCTTTATTTATATTGGTGAAATATCTACTTTATTCCAACTTTTCCATGGTTCATACCCTCCGATACTACCCATAGGTTTTTCAAAATAAGAAAACAACACATAGAAAACAGAATCTGTCAAAAACAGAACAGTCTGTAGCAATCTGTAACTCTCAAATACTTCTGTAACTCCAAAATGTCTGAAAAATTAGGACAACCTGGGAAATTTGTGTACCAATCCAGTGCAAACAAAAACAGATCAAAAGCACGCTACTGTGAATTATGAAAATTATTTTCCTGGGCGCAAAAGTTTCTATTTCTCAGCAAGATTAAACCAACTATCACCGTAAGCTATCCCAAAGGTCTTACTTGGCACAAACACTAACTAAAACACAAAACAACATCTAACCAGAGTCTAGATGAATTATTTATTGCAAAACAGCAAGGAAAATATTGGGTTGTCTCCCAACAAGCGCTTTTCTTTAAAGCCTTTTAGCTAGGCATTGATAATTTCAATGATGCTCACTTAAAAGAGAAGAATTGAAGCACAAAGAGATCATAATAAAACATGTGACAAACACATCTAAGCCTAACATACTTCCTATGCTTAGGCATTTTATAAGCAAACAAATTATCAAGGCAAGCAAAAACTAGCATATGCAAGGAAGAAGAAAGAGTCGATAGCAATCTCAACATGAAGAGAGGTAATTTAGTAACATGAAAATTTCTACAACCACATTTTCCTCTCTCATAATAATTACATGTAGGATCAAAAGCAAATTCAAAAATATAGCTATCACATAACATATTCTGAACATGATCCACATGCACGCGAAGTTGACACCCTTCCAAAATAGTGGGATTAACATTAACTAAAGTCATGACCTCTCCAAACCCACTTTTATCAAAAATTTCATAAGATTGAAACTCCAAATATGTGGGATCTAAAGTTGACACTCTTCCAAACCCACTTTAAATATTATTGCAAACATTATTATCAGTCTCATATTCATCATGGGGCTTAAATAAATTTTCAAGATCATAAGAAAAATCACCCCAATCATGATCATTACAACAAGTAGTGGGCATAACAAAACTAGCATCCCCAAGCTTAAGGTTTTGCATATCATTAACATAATTGACATCAATAGAATTTATAATAACATCATTGCAATCATGCTTTTCATTCAAGGGACTATCAAGTATGGGTGCAATAGCAACAATCTCATGTTTAATAGAAGGAACTATAGCAAATTAATCTCCATAAATATTGGCTTCACGGCCATACGAATAGCAAGCATCATGTTCATCAAGGGATATTTCAATCAAATCATCGGAATCATAATTATCTATAGATTCATGCATATCATTATTTTCTTCTAAAGCAACGGTTATTCTCTCAATAAACTCCTTAACATAGGCATTATGAGCATAGTTTTCATATATTTAAGTATGTCGGAATTTTCAGATTTGTAGAGAGTAATATCATACTTTTCGATCAAAGAAGCAATTTCATGAGCACCCTTAAAAGCAACAAATTCTTCAATTTGTTTGATATCATAGTAACTAAAAACGCCCTTTTCATAAGAAGATAAGATTTCATTATCATTAAACTCACATAGGTAGGGAAGGTGTTTTTTAGGGTTCTTAAAGCAACACATAAAATCATAAATTTCACAAAGATTCCAAGCATAACACAACAAACTGTTTATTTGATTCCATAAGAGTCTCCCTTTTTCAGATAAACGATGACGCACAAAATGAGCATGCTCATCTAAAGATTGTCCCTCAACTAAACTAGTTGGGGTTTCAGCATGAGCACATATAGGTCGAAGATGATCCAAGTAGAACACTTTAAGTGGATCCATATCAACAGATTTTTAGCAAGCAAAGATGCAAGCAAATAGAAGGCACATGGAAACACAAGCAAGGATCAAACGAGCAAAAAGACATATGAAAAGAAGGCGAAGAAAAAGGCAAATCTTTTCAAAAATCGTTTTACAAGTGGGGGAGAGGAAAACGAGAGGCAAATGGCGAATAATGTAATGCAAGAGCTGAGAGTTTATGATGGGTACTTGGTATGTCTTGACTTGGCGTAGATCTCCCCGGCAACGGGGGCTAGAAATTCTTCCTGCTACTTCTTGAGCTTGCATTGGTTTTTCCCTTGAAGAGGAAAAGGTGATGCAGCAAAGTAGAGATAAGTATTTCCCTCAGTTTAAGAACCAAGGTATCAATCTAGTAGGAGACAACGCACAAATCACCGAATATCTGCACAAACAATCAAACAACTTGCACCCAATGCAATAAAGGGGTTGTCAATCCCTTCACGGTTACTGGCAAAAGTGAGATCTGATAGAGATAGATAAACGATAAAGTAAATATTTTTGGTATTTTTGGTCTATAGATCGGAAAGTAAAAGATTGCGAAATAGTAGATCAGAAACTTATATGATGGAAAATAGACCTGGGGGCCATAGGTTTCACTAGAGGCTTCTCTCAAGATAGCAAATAATACGGTGGGTGAACAAATTACTGCCGAGCAATTGATAGAAAAGCGCAAAGTTATGATGATATCTAAGGCAATGATCATGAATATAGGCATAACGTCCGAGTCAAGTAGACGGAAACAATTCTGCATCTACTACTATTACTCCACACATCGACCGCTATCCAGCATGCATCTAGAGTATTAAATTAATAAAGAACAGACTAACACATTAAGTAAGATGACATGATGTAGAGGAATTAACTCAAGTAATATGATGAAAACCCCATCTTTTTATCCTCGATGGCAACAATACAATACATGCCTTGCTGCCCCTACTGTCACTGGGAAAGGACACCCCAAGATTGAAGCCAAAGCTAAGCACTTCTCCCATTGCAAGAAAAACCAATCTAGTTGGCCAAACCAAACTGATAGTTCGAAGAGAATTACAAAGACATCAAATCATGCATACAAGAATTCAGAGAAGATTCAAATAATATTCATAGATAAGCTAGTCATAAATCCACACAATTAATCAGATCTCAGCAAACACACCACAAAAAAGTATTACATCGAATAGATCTCCAAGAACATTGAGGAGAACATGGTATTGAGAATCAATGAGAGAGAAGAAGCCATCTAGCTACTAGATATGGACCCGTAGGTGTGTGGTAAACTACTCACGCTTCATCAGAAGGGCAATAGAGTTGATGTAGAAGCCCTCCGTGATTGAATCCCCCTCCGACAGGGTGCCGGAAAAGGTCCCTAGATGGGATCTCACGGGTACAGAAGGTTGCGGCGACGGAAGAGTGTTTTCGTGGATGCCTCTGGTGGTTTGGGATATATGGGAATATATAGGCGAAAGAATTAGGTCAGGAGGGTCATGGGGGGGCACAAGGGTGGGGCGCGAACTACCCCCATGGGCACGCCCTCCGTCCTTGTGACCGCCTCCTGGCTCCTCCGACTTCATCTCCAAGTCTCCTGGTTGTCTTCGGGTCCAAGAAAAATCATCGCAAAGGTTTCATTCCGTTTGGTATTCCTTTTCTGTGAAAGTCAAAACCAAGGAAACGCAGGAATTGGCACTGGGCTCTAAGTTAATAGGCTAGTTCCAAAAATAATATATTAATTCATACAAAACATCCAAAACATATAATATAATAGCATGGAACAATAAAAAATTATAGATACATTGGAGACTTAGCAACGCGCTGGCTTGCTACTTCGGATTCGCACAAGCGACTTGTAACCCCTACCCGGCACACCAGAGATGACGTGGCCTATGGACATGATCACCTATGGGGCCACGGGCCCATTTGTGGTTCGGTAGGGGAAGGTCACGTTGCACAAAGAGCGAAAATGGCGAGGCAGCGCGGCGATGGGACTGGTTTTTTATCCAGGTTTGGGCCGCAGAGAAGCGTAATACCCTACTCCTGCTTTGGTGGATTGGTTGAAAGGAACACGAAGACGTGGAGCGCACAAGCCCGGCAAGGTTGCCTTGAGGAATGCGGCTACGCACGTGCCGGTGTACAATGATCAAAAGTCTGAATCCTTGTCTAGGTTGCCTTGGGCTTCCTTTTATAGCTCAAGGGACAACCACAGTGGCAAAACAGACATTATCTAGTGATTAGATAGCTAATAGTGCTATCATACATAACTTTAGCATTAAGGATAAAATGCCATAAATGCTTCTTAGGTGGCGCACGATGAGGCATCCCCGGCAAGCTTACTCCACCGCTTAGCTAACTACTTCTTATTCGCTTGACACGCCTCTTGGACGTGTGTCAAATGAGGGTAATCTGCCTTCCAGCAAGCCGCCACGTACTTAGCAAGAGCCACCCAGTTGCACAAGGGCTCGACATCGCACCAATAAGTGACTGGCATCCTAGTGCGGTGGAGCGGTGGCAACTGGCTCACGCTTGTCGGGACAGGACTTGTCGGGCCTTCTCGGAGGGGGTGTTTGCTTCGGCCCCCGGCAGCTCTGGAGACATGGTTGGCGCGGCTTGGCCTTGCTCCTAGCTGTTGTGTTGACCTTGCCGGCCTTGCCTGGCCAGTAAAGGATACTTCCCTTGGAATCTTTATCTTATATGTTGGATTTGTCTTCTTTATGCACTCCTTGATCTTACGAAGAGCGGCTTCTCTAGCCTTGCTTGTACTTGTCTGGTCTTGCTTCGCTGGGTGGTTATGACCTCGACTGGTCTTGGCTTATCAAGGTGAACGCTTTTGTTTGTGCACAAGTCAGGGGAAACAAGTCCCCCCGTCTTGTGTAGCCCTACATCATGTACGAACGCATATGCTAAACCTGGATTACTACTGATGCATTACGTGCTTGACCAAAACGTTAGGACATCACCCTCACGCCAAGGCGCGATTCGATCTAGTATACATCAAATCTCTGCTTCCCAAGTTCACCTTCCTCCATTTGACATGCATATTACTCACTCCGTTCCTAAATATTTGTCTTTTTAGAGATTTCAAATGGACTACCACATATGGATGTATATAGACATATTTAAGAGTGTAGATTCACTCATTTTGCTCCGTTTGTAGTCACTTGTTGAAATCTCTAGAAAGACAAATATTTAGGAACGGAGGGGTAGATCAATAGCAAATTATATCAAGTGCAAACATATGCAATCACAACCAAAAATGTCGGATGTTAATAAGTTTTATACATGTGGTAAATCCAGAAGTTGTCAGTCCGGCTGTTTGTGCAAAAAAACTCATTTTTTCGCCTTCCAGGTGATTCTTCATCGTGCGGTTGGCTCCTCCAAATCGACCGTCAAGCGCTTCAACATCCTAGCACAATAGGCATGCACGATCTTCACGGCATCATGATCTAAGTCCTACATCTTCATGGCCAACATCTTGGTGTAATTCGAAGTGGCCGCAAGCTCAACCTTCTACTCTTGGAGCTTGATCATCTTCTCTTGCACCAGATGAACTTGTCAAACCTCTCAGCCTTCTTTCCCTCCTTCACGACATTGTGCTTGACTCATGTCTCCTTCGTCATGATGTCCTTGAACCTATCTGTAAACTTGGCCATTGCACCTTCTTGCTTCTCCTTCTGCTCTCCCACTTCCTCCCTGGTTCCTAGCCATCCTTCTGGCCGGAGCAAGGCCTTTTGTCGGATCACCATCTTCACCTATATTGAACATGGCGGCGGTCTTGATGGAGTTGCGACGACATTGAGCTACTTAGGGTGCGCATTCAACTTCAACCAATAATGCATGAAGAGGAAGTGCTTCTTCTCTACATTTAAGAACAATGTGACCGCACGACCAGACAACAAAGAAAATGCATGATAAACTAGTTGCATATCCGTCCAAATGACTAACACATAGAGCATATCCGACCAAATGACTAACACATATAGCGAAAAAACTCAACCTCTTGGAATGTCGCGCCGCTTGGCCATCGGACTTTCAGTTATTTGTAATAGCCGCAATACTTGCTTTGTGATTGCTTGAATGGTGTACCATCGATTAGTGAGTGACTTCAGGTTACTTGTTCACCACAATTCACAATAGGCATGAGGGAGAACTTCCAACGTATCTGGAATTGACAATTTATATCCTACCATAATTAGCTGGGTTATGTCTTCTTTAGTACGAAAAATGCAAGGCACCTTATTGTCTGTCCAGAATAATTGTATTTCTACTTGGCCTTCAAATAATGGAAATCTGATCTGATTATCCAATTGGTAGGTCAAACATGGAGTGCTTCTGCCTGCTCACCGTTGCGTCATTTAAAAAAAACCCTCTGTTTTCTATAAATTAACCCGCAATACACGTTTAAGTCACAGCTGAACCGTCTTTTCTGAATTTTCTTAGAAAACCCCTTGACGTTTTAGGTAATCAAACTACAATCCATATTTAAGTCATCTGAATCGTTTTTTTTCTTTTTAATAGAAACCCCCTCAAGTTTTTGGTTAATCAATCTGTAGTTTATCTAAAAGAAAATTATCCATATCTTTTAAACCGTAACCCTGATTTTAACATGTTATATATGAAATTTGATTAGAAAAATGCGCAAAATCTAAATATGATGTTATTTTTAGCTGTTAAATATTTTTAAAACATTATTTTTGGTGCATACTTAATCTGTAGTGCACGGTCCGTTTTTCTTTCGTACCGGCAGCAATCCGAATTGCAAATAAACACCCATTAAAACCAGATTGAGAGGAAAGAAAACATTGATAACCACGCATAAACATCTTTGAAAAACCTTACAGGGAAAAGCAACATGTTTCTCATATTATTCTGAGTGAGTATGTGCGCGCGCGAGTGAGAGAGACGTCTTAGGATTGACCACATTCAAACGTGTTTTCGTTGTTTTAGCATTGAGGCCATCGTTGGCAACACAAATGTGATGCCTGGTGAAAATAAAGGACGTGATCTTGAGTCATGAGGCTTGCAAAAGGAGAATATAACTTCATCAAATTTATGAAATAACTTTTTTACTTTGCTTTGTCTATAATTTGATAGATGAATAGAATTTAACACAAGAAGTACTATCGTTTCATTCCTTCATAATACAAAACCATTGTAAACACACAAGCATAACAAACTCGATAAATCATGAAAGCCATAAATTGTAAATTTTTAATACAAGAAATTTCTTGAGCTTCTTGTTTAGGCTCGACATGCAACTTAAGAAATTGTTGTGGGGATAAATGTGAACAAAGCCTGACACACATGGGCATACATAACCGTCTTGTGAATTTCTAATATTTTTTATGAGCTCCTTGTCACAAGAATGATGTGAGATGATGTTACACGTATGTACTACTGCTCACACAATGGATGTGAGCAAAGTCTTTGATGTACCAACATACTCATGGGAATAAGTGATATTGGAAAACTTCATATGTAGAGTATAAACACTAAACTGAACATGGCGACAACGACTGCCACAAAATATTATCTTTCCAGATTTATCCAAAGAAATCACCCTTTGTCGAAAACATTTATCCGAAGAAAATGCAAGGAAGTGAGGCCAATATGTAGATTTTGACTAATTGGTCCATGAGGCCAAAAATCCTTTTAGTTCAGAATCAGTCTGCTGCTTTCAAGTCTACATGCGAATTGTTTTTTCCTTTTAGACTATTAGAGCAAACAATTGCCATATCCGTGGAAAAGAAACCTACACACACTCGTCAATTATGTCCTGGACTGCAACAATAGAATAAAGTATCACAAAGCCGCTTCAATGGAAAATAGACCTCTGGCAACCAATACTATTCATCGCTGATATTAGAGAGGAGACCTTTATTTGAGCTAGAGTCCCCCGCACTACTAGGAAAAGGCCTTCTAGTGGCGCACCAGTTTTGCCTACTAATGGCGCACTATTGGTGCGCCACTAGTACCACGCCACTAGTATTAAATACTAATGGTGCACCACTGGTGCGCCATTAGTATCTGGTATACTAATGGCGCACCACGCAGTGCGCCATTAGTATAGACCAATATGTGCCATTAGTATGCCTCCCAGGGGGTCATATTTACCCATGTGCTTTGGCATACTAATGGCGCACTTTGGGGTGATGCGCCATTAGTATCCTTTCTAGAGTGTGTCATTAGAGTGCTGAGTGGTGCGCCATTAGTATGAATATTAGGGATTTTTTATTTTTTGATATTTGCACAGGTTACAAAATATATTATTGGACAGAATATAGACAGCACCACACAGAAACAGCAGATTCATCGAATACAATAGAAGATTAGTCTCCAAATACAATTCATCGTATTAGTCTCCGAATTCAAAAGACCGAACAAAGATAGAACATTACAAGTCTCGAGACCGCGAGTAGCGAGTTTGTCTTTACATTACAAGTCGATATCGATCATCTAAACTACCATCACATAGAAGAGAGCTGCGGTCATCACGATGAGCATCATCGCGATGAAACTGGTCTTCATCGAGTTCCTCAATGCTCCCTCCTCTCTCCCGCTAGATAGCGCCAGCGTATCTAGATTCCGCCTCCCCTAGTGGTGTACCCTTTGTAATCATATCGCTGAAGCGGTGAACCTGTCTCCGACACTCCTCCCAGTCGTTGTAGACTCCGGAAACCTTACCCTTGTACACGACATACGACGGCATCTCTATGCACAAGCCAAACAACAGACAATACATAAGCAATATATAAGTATGCAACAAAAGATCGGAAGAGAAAAGCAAGACATTAATAGCACGATTCATGGTCCTACTAATAAATAGCATCGATTACATCTGTTGAACGACTGTCCAAACCAAAGAGACATACAAGTTCATTAAAGTTTCATTACAACATGAGGTAATCAATGTTTCAGAACTACAAATAGCATCACTACTTTCGACTCGACTCATGGGACCGGAGCGTGGATGAAGCCGCTGTCTTTCGTGATGGTCATGAAGTCGCGATTGTTGTCAGCCTGCATTTGTAGCGTTGTGTCTATCTCACTGTTGGACGGTTGATATCTGAGGTAGAACTGCCCCGAGGTACAAAGGACATCTTGATGGATGATTTCTGCAAACTCCGACACGATGCGAAAGAATTCTTGTTGGAGGTCCGCATCCTGGATTGCCGCCAAGCTTGCAGCCCAATCTTTGACATTATTTGGTAGCAGAAGGTGATTATGGTCTCGTACGATCGCCCTCATGTGATGGAGGGCGTAGTAGGCATCCTTCTGACCGCCAGGCGGCTGCTTGACGCAGGGGAACGTCGTATTGTGGGTGAACACGTGCCTGCCGTACCTATGAACTGGCCTCTTAAAGGTGCCTCCAGATGTGGCGTAGCCGGGGAGAGCATCATCAAGAACTTTCTTGATATTTGTGTAGTCTATCTTGGAGTCACTATCCGGGTCGAAATACGTGGCCATGGAATATTTCGGGCTTAAGAGGATGAGTGTGCAATGTGTATAACTGCACAGAACACGGAATGTTAGAAAAAAGGAGCGATCAAAATCTAAGAAATCATATGTTACGGGGCGGTTAGGGGATGACTTACTCGGGAAAGTAAGGCACGAGGAAGTTATCCTTATCTGAGTTTTCCAGAATGACGCCTTCGAGGTGTGAACTCGCGACTTGCCGGTCCCCAGCGCTGCCCAAGGTCTTCGCACACATGTAGAAGGGGTCGACTATCCCGATGTCATGGGTCTTGTCTCTAATGATCCGCATCTCCATACTCAGCGAAAATAGCCGAACGAAGGTGTAGTGCAGCGGATGAAGGTTAAACATAGCAAAGATGTCATCAAACCGCAGGACGATCGTACCCCTGATGGCGCTATCCACAAAGCCCTTACCCTCTCGCACCTTGGCCATGAAAACCGGGTATGCCACATCATTCTGGGAGAGACGCCGCTTCTCCAAAGAAAGAACACTGTCATGCAGACTCCACATAGCACCGGTTGCAGCATTGAGCATATTTGTCGGTAGCATCGCCCTGCCTGCCACATGCACCCTCCTCGAGATATCCTTAGGTGAAGGTGGCCCGTCCTGAGCACGGATCGTACTCGGTGTCGGCTGGCTCGCACCGGCGCCCTTGTTAGTCTTTCGTTTCCGTCCCTTCTTCTTGATCTGCTGTAATGGGATCAAGTTCTGCTCACAGACCGCCTTCTTGAGCGTGTTGGGGCTGATAATATTTTGCACCTCGGCTATCTAAGGCTCGGTGAAGGCGGTAGCTGGAGGCGTCTCCTGAGAACTGAACACCAGACAACGCCTATTGCAATTGGGTTTCTCCGCCGTACCAGCTAGATCATGGTCGTCTTGGTTGGGTTCTTGAGAAGGAGGCCCGCAGAACTTGTCACCGTACCCATGTTCGGCAAAGTACTTATCGACGTTGGTAAATGTACCATCATCGTTGTCTTCGTCGTCCGGATCCTGTGCCATATGCATGTCCAGATCCTGTGTCGTAGGGATGTCCGGCATGTCCAGTAGCGTTGCGGCGTTCTTGCCATGGCTTGGCGCCGGCACGACTGGCGGTCTTGTCTGTGGGGTGGTGTCCCCCGCCCCCAAACGAATCTGGCTCTTCGACCAAAGCAGGGGCCAGCTTACGCAGGCGCTGAGGGTCATCACATCGTCTTCATCGGCCCAACCGGATCGAATTGGAGGTAACAACTCGTCACAGCCTGGCAGCACCCGAACCAGTTCAACCCTATACAAGGTGGGTGGCATCGGATTACCGTGCAACATGCGGTTGCCCGATTGAACAATTTTGCCCTTGGCGACATCGACCAACTCGCCGCTCACGAAGTGCAGGAGAGTGCAAGGAACGTCGGCGGCGCCCTACGAAAACATGTAGGGCGTCAGGGATGCCCGGTCAAAGGCAAGGAGATGAAGTCATCGGCCGAGAGGCTTAGTTACCGTGATGCCGTCGAGCTCGGCTAATGTCGAGGCACCGCCAACGGCGGGCGTGCAACTGACGGAGGGGCCGCTTGCTGGCGAGGTGCCGTTCAGCGTACACCCGGGTGCATTAAGATCCAATGCCCGTGTCGGCGCCGGAGACACGAATACCGCCTCCGCCGGAGACACGAATACCGCCTCCACTGGAGACACCAATGGCGCCGCCTGCGCATTGTGCGAGTTGCTCGCCGTGAAGCTGGGAACTGGGGGAGGCCCCTGTTGGCCGCCCGCAATCCACGTCGTCAACCCATGAATCAACGTAGGTACCATGGCGGTGAGCGTCGTTCCCAGTTGTTATTGCACCTGCTCTTGGACAATCTCCGGAATCCGCGCCACTTGTGCCTTGAGTGCTTCAACCTCGCGCGACTGGCTTTCTGAGCTGGTCTTTTTCTCCTTTCGCCCACCAGTGGTATAGTATGACGACCATTTTGTGGACAAGTCTTTGCCGGCCACACGACTAGCTGACGACGGCTTACTGAGCTTATCCTTGTTTTTCATTACGTCCAACGCCCTATTTAAAGGGGTGTCGAAAGGGGAGCTCTGAGACGACCCCGCGCTACTGCTTTCTGTGTCCTGCGGAAGGAACGTGAACCATTTAGAAATATTGGGGATTAATTAGAATGCAACCATATGGAGCTAATTACGCGGGGGTGTATTCCTTACCAGAACAAGCTCAAGCGCCCTGGTCTTCAGATCCGTGGTAAGCTCCTTTATTACCGGGTCCTCCTTGTACCGGGCCCTGACAAAGTTCCTGGTTTGCTTGTCACGGTATTTCTCGAAGCGGGGCGGTAGGCCTTGCTCGGCATGCTCCGCGTCCTCCTTGTCCCATATAGGCTCCGCCACTCTGTAACCGCCGGGACCGAGTTGGTGGACCCCTAAATTCAACTGCCGCATTTCTTTCCCCCACTGACTTGATTCGGAGGTTGTGCTGCTCTCGCACTTGATCTTGAACTCCTTGTAGTCATCTTCGCTGATCAAAGGATATTTCGCCTTGATCTTCTCATAACTATCACCTTTTTCAATCATTGCCTTCACCGTGCTTCTCCAAGTAGACAGGGTCGTGCTCATCCTCGTGAGGGCGGCACTGTTCACTTTATTCCTTGAGAGGCGTGTGTTTGCAAAGTCAGCGGGGAACTTGTATCATTCGTGCAGCTTCGTGAAGAGGAGGCTGCGCAAATTCCCTCGGTCCTTATGCCTTAGGTTCTCGGTGTTGATCGAGACGGTGCTCCGGAGAATGCACCCGAGCTGAACCGAGTACCCCTTGACTAATTCTTTGGGCGTCGTTGGATGCCCGTTGGAGTTCACTTCAGTAAATTCCTCCTTGATGGTGCCGAGCACGCTCGGGCACCGGTCCTTCCGTTGCCTCTTCGGTTGGTTGCCATCTGTGCGTGCGCCGCCATCATCAGTGGTGGCATCCTCGGCGGCACCATCAGTGGTGTCATCCCCGACGCCACTAGGGGTTGTGTAGTCAGGATCGGTGTCTTCCGCAGCGTCCTCATAGCGGTGAGGTTCTTCCTCCATCTCCTGGGACAGCTCCCAGAATTGCTTGCCGCCCGAACCGCCGGCCTCATCATTGTGGGCCATGTTTCGCTCTAAATAGGAAAAAAGTTTGGTCAAAAAGTTGGTTATTATCAAGGAACAAGATCATGGTCTCATCATTTAAGGTTTGTCGACACCGAGGCATCCTAAAAGCTAAGCTTTAATCATTTAGGGTTTGTCGATGCCGAGGCACCCTAAAAGCCTAAGCGTACATCATTTAGGTTCTCATCGACACCGAGGCACCCTAAAAGCCAAGGTTTTATCATTTAGGGTTTGTCGATGCTAAGTTGGGCCTAATCACTTGGCTCTATTGCCACCTATGGTTTAATGCAGCAAGAATAAAGGGGCAGTTGATCCTACTTAATTAAGTACTAAGATACCCCGGCCCATGCATTAGTCGCAAGTACCCCATATGTCCTATTTTTAGCAAAGTCATGCTAAAATTCATGGAAAATTTTAGCATGACCTTTGCTGAAAATAGGACATATGGAGTACCCGAATTTGCCGGAACGGAAGTTAATCGATATTCCGGCAAACTCAAGGGCCTCTCGGGATACCTGCAAAATCATTATCCCCGCGTAATGAAGTCACCAATGGGACATTTCAGAAGATCACAAGTAGCATCATCACAAGTACAACAGTTGTCAGCAAGGAGTTTGACCACAAGGAGTTGTCAGCAAGAATGATCCAATAAAACATTTTTTAGATGACCCATAAGACAAACTGAAAATAGTTGTTGTTGTTGAACTAATCTTACCACTATAACCTGTTCATCATTCAGCCATAGTTGTTGTTGCTGCTACAATTTCAGCAAGCAACATGCCTAAATCCAGTGCTTGTTTGACTTTACCGAATTACCAACACATGGCACACGACACATTTATATTTTGTCAGGTCACACAACACATGCCTGAGGAGGAAGATTGAATTTTCTACAGAAGCATCATCAGGTACACTTCAACATGTGCTAGCAGCAACAAATGGTCAATATTCATTCTTATTTATGGTCAGTATTTATAACCTATCAACAAACGGCAAAAATATTGAGTAATCTACTGCAGTTTGATCTACTTCAAATAATCTGTTGCAATTTGATCTATTACATAAACATGGTTGATCTTCATTTTGCATAAACCTGGTTGAGTATTACAGAGCAATTGACAGAAAATTTACCTGGTTGGAATTCATACAGCAACAGTAACAGTTAACTGAACTTCTTTTGCATGCATTTATCACTCGAGAAAACTTTCAGTAACAAGTGAGAAGCATCTGCATTTTCTTAGTGAACTTTTGAGTGCATTTATCACTTGTTGGAGTATGCTATAGCTTCTGCAAATCACAAACTCCTTTAGTTTACATCTCAGTTTTAGCAAACACTACAGTTTCAGTGAAGGAGTCATAAATGAATAATGGACACTATAGTTTCTCTACAGTATTGGAACACTGAACATTTTCAGTTAACTGTAGCAAGAAAAACTGTTTCATTCAAGGACTGAACAAATCGACATGGCACCTACTATTTTCATCCAACTACTTTTACTCTTCTGTAATATAAGACTACAACAGTTTCAGACAACTACCAAATCCTAAATGAACTACTTTTAATCTTCTATAATATCCTTTTTCCAAGCATGATCAGACTAGCACTCATATAAAGTAAAATTCTAAATATTATCATGCAGTAAAATGGTATCTACACTAACATCTGCACATTGTTCATAACACATTCAAGACCAGGGTACATTCTCATCAAAGAAGATCAGCAGGGAGCATATGAACAACCTAAATATCATAATTTTGTAAGATTAAAAAAAGCAAGACCGAGGTTACAACTCATGTGCAAAACCTGAAAACAGCTCATGTGCACAAACAAGATTCGTTTTAATTTAGCTTTGTTGGAACCTGAATCTTGTTCATAGAGTTATTCAATGCAAGTAAAATGGGCTAAATCAAATGGATATACACTTGTTTATGTTAAGGCCGAAAGGAGATGAATCAACTGATTTGGAGCTTTAAGTCCCATGATGATTTATTGCCCCAATAACAGATCTTCTTTTACTTACCTAGTACAAGATTACAACAGTTGTAGAAAACTCCCAATACCTATCAGACTACAAGAGTTTCAGTTAACTATTTTTTCAAACTACAATATTTTCAGTAAACTGTTTCTGGGATAACAACAGTTTCAGTAAACTGTTTTTGGGTCTCTAACTAAATCACTCCCAACATAGAAATCACTGAAGTTTCTGAATGCAGGAATCCCAAATCACCGAATATGCATCTTGTGACCTATCAACTAAATCACTGAAGTGAACTGAGGAGCATCTGAGGAGCAAGATGGGGCCATGTGTGTAGAACTAAGGAGCAAGAAGCCTGCCGCCATGGCCCTAGGGTTTGCAGGGGAGGGGGAGGAGGATAAGGGAGGAATCACCTGGGGAGGGGATGGAGGAATGGAGGAAGACGCCAGCGTTGAAGCTCCGACAGCGGCTGGGCGTTGAAGCTCCGGTGACACACGGCGGGCTCCTCCACTCGCCTCTCTCTGCGTCTCGCCCGACCCCTTCCACGTGGGTGCCCTCGAGGCTTGGGCGGGAGGACGTCGAGGGCGCGGGCATGGGCGGAGGGGGGGCGGCGAGGGAGGCGGCGCTCGGCTCGGCGTCGCGTGGCCTGGCTGAGCTGAGGTAGAGGCGGTCGTCGTCTCCTCCTCCTCGTCCTCCTCCTGGTCCTCCTCCTCCGGCTCGGGGCGCGGGGGCGGCGGCGTGGGGGAGCTGCAGTGGTGGGGGCGCGGCGGCGGCGCTGGGAGCTGCAGTGGTGGGCGCGGGCGGCGGCGGGGAGCTGCAGCAGGTGGGGCGCGGGCGTGCTACGTCTTGAGCTTGCGTTGGTTTTCCTCGAAGAGGAGAGGGTGATCTTGAGGATAGTAGCGTAAGTATTTCCCTCGCTTTTGAGAACCAAGGTATCAATCCAGTAGGAGGCTCCTCAAAAGTCCCACGCATCTACACAAACAAACTGAGAACTCGCAACCAACGCGATAAACGGGTTGTCAATCCCTTCACGGCCACTTGCGAAAGTGAGATCTAATAAAGATAGTATGATAAGATAAATATATTTTTGGTATTTTATAATATAGATGCGAAAAGTAAAGATGCAAATAAAAGTAGATTGAAATCAAATATGATAAGAGATAGACCCGGGGGCCATAGGTTTCACTAGAGGCTTCTCTCAAGATAGCATAAGTATTACGCTGGGTGAACAAATTACTGTCGAGCAATTGATAGAAAAGCGCATAGTTATGAGATTATCTAGGAATGATCATGTATATAGGCATCACGTCCATAACAAGTAGACCGACTCCTGCATGCATCTACTACTATTACTCCACACATCGACCGACTCACTGCTGCATCTAGAGTATTAAGTTCATAAGAACGAGTAACGATTAAGCAAGATGACATGATGTAGAGGATAAACTCAAGCAATATGATATAAACCCCATCTTGTTATCCTCGATGGCAACAATACAATCGTGCCTTGCAACCCTTTACATCCTTTGGGTAAGGACACCGCAAGATTGAACCCAAAGCTAAGCACTTCTCCCATGGCAAGAAAGATCAATATAGTAGGCCAAACCAAACTGATTATTCGAAGAGACTTGCAAAGATAACTCAATCATACATAAAAGCATTCAGAGAAGATTCAAATATTATTCATAGATAAACTTGATCATAAACCCACAATTCATCGGATCTCGACAAACACACCGCAAAAAGAGTTTACATCGAATAGATCTCCACAAGAGAGGGGGGGAACGTTGTATGGAGATCCAAAAAGAGAGAAGAAGCCATCTAGCTAATAACTATGGACCCGTACGTCTGTGGTAAACTACTCACAACTCATCAGAGGGGCAAGGATGTTGATGTAGAGGCCCTCCGTGGTTGGTTCCCCCTTCGGCAGAGTGCCGGCGAAGGCTCCAAGATGGGATCTCGCGGATACAGAAGGTTACGGCGGTGGAAATTGTGTTTTGTGGTGCTCATGGATGTTTTCGGGGTACGTAGGTATATATAGGAGGAATAAATGCGTCGGTGGCGCTGAGGGGCCCACGAGAGGGGCGCGCCTCTGTGGGGGCGGCCTCCTATCTCGTGGGGGCCTCGGCTGCTTCTTGACTTGCACTCCAAGCCCTCTGGATCACGTTCATTCCAAAAATCACGCTCCCGAAGGTTTCATTTCGTTTGGACTCCGTTTGATATTCCTTTTCTTTGAAATACTGAAATAGGCAAAAAAACAGCAATATGGGTTGGGCCTCCAGTTAGTAGGTTAGTCCCAAAAATGATATATATATATATATATATATATGTGTGTGTGTGTGTGTGTGTGTGTGTGTGTGTGTGTGTGTGTGTGTGTGTAAAATAGAGCCCATAAACATCCAAAAGGGGTAATATAATAGCATGGAACAATCAAAAATTATAGATACGTTGGAGACGTATCAAGCATCCCCAAGCTTAATTCCTGCTCGTCCTCGAGTAGGTAAATGATAAAAAAGAAATTTTTGATGTGGAATGCTACCTAGCATAATTCTCAATGTAATTTTCTTTATTGTGGCATGAATGTTCAGATCCAAATGATTCAAAATAAAAGCTTATAAAACATAAAAATAATAATGCTTCAAAGCATACTAACAAATAATCATGTCCTATCAAAATAACATAGCCAAAGAAAGCTTATCCCTACAAAATCATATAGTTAGGCCATGCTTCATTTTCATAACACAAAATACTCCCATCATGCACAACCCCGATGACGAGCCGAGCAATTGTTTCATACTTTTTAACACGCTTCAACTTTTTCAACTCCTACGCAATACATGAGCGTAAGCCATGAACATAGCACTATGGTGGTGGTTGTGAGGACAAAAAGGGAGAAGATAGTCTCACATCAATTAGGCGTATTAACGGGCTATATAGAGATGCCCATTAATAGATATCAATCTGAGTGAGTAGGGATTGCCATGCAACAGATGCACTAGAGCTATAAATATATGAAAGCTCAACAAAAGAAACTAAGTGGGTGTGCATCCAACTTGCTTGCTCAAGAAGACCTAGGGCATTTTGAGGAAGCCCATCATTGAAATATACAAGCCAAGTTCTATAATGAAAAATTCCCACTTAGTATATGAAAGTGACAACATAGGAGACTCTCTATCATGAAGATCTTGGTGCTACTTTGAAGCACAAGTGTGGAAAAAGAGATAGTAGCATTGCCCCTTCTCTCTTTTTCTCTCATTTTATTTTTTTATTTTTCTCCCTTTTTTTCTTTTTTTTCTTTGGCCTTTCTCTTTTTTCTTTTTGGCCTTTCCTTTTTTTTCTCATTTTTTTTTCTTTTTGTAAAGTCCGAAGTCTCATCCCGACTTGTGGGGGAATCGTAGCCTTCATCATCCTTTCCTCATTAGGACAATGCTCTAATAATGAAGATCATCACACTTTTATGGATTTACAACTCAAGAATTACAACTCACAACTAGAACAAGATATGATTCTATATGAATGCCTCCGGCGGTGTACCGGGATATGCAATGAATCAAGAGTGACATGTATGAAAATTATGAAAGTGGCCTTGCCACAAATACGATGTCAACTACATGATCATGCAAAGAGCAATATGACAATGATGGAATGTGTCATAATAAACGGAACGGTGGAAAGTTGCATGGCAATATATCTCGGAATGGCTATGGAAATGCCATGATAGGTAGGTATAGTGGCTGTTTTGAGGAAGGTAAATAAGGGGTTTATGATACCGGCCAAAATTGCGCGGTAATAATAAAGGCTAGCAAATTGGAAAGATAAGTGTGCATATATCCATGGGCTCACATGAGTCAAAAAAGAACTCATATACTTATTGCAAAAGCCTACTTAGCCCTCGAAGCAAAGTACTACTACGCATGCCCCAAGAGGGATAGATTGGTAGGAAAAGACCATCGCTCGTCCCCGACAGCCACTCATAAGGAAGACACTCAAAAGAGCACCTCATGCAACAAATTTGTCACACAACTTTTACCATACGTGCATGCTACGGGACTAGCCAACTTCAACAAAAGTATTTCTCAATTTCATAATTACCCACTAGCATGACCCTTGATACGTCTCCAACGTATCTATAATTTTTGATTGCTCCATGCTACTTTATCTACTATTTTGGACTATATTGGGCTTTATTTTCCACTTTTATATTATTTCTGGGACTAACCTATTAACCGGAGGCCCAACCTAGAATTGCTGTTTTTTGCCTATTTCAGTGTTTCGAAGAAACGGAATATCAAACGGGGTCCAAACGGAATGAAACCTTCGGGAACGTGATTTTCTCACCGAACGTGATCCAGGAGACTTGGACCCTACTCCAAGAAGTTCCAGAGGCGGTCAAGAGGGTGGAGGGCGCGCCCCCTACCTCGTGGCCCCCCTGCTGCTCCACCGATGTACTCCTTCCTCCTATATATACCTACGTATCCCCAAACGATCAGAACACGAGCCAAAACACCTAATTCCACCGCCGCAACCTTCTGTATCCACGAGATCCCATCTTGGGGCCTGTTCCGGAGCTCTGCCGGAGGGGGCATCCACCACGGAGGGCTTCTACATCAACACCATAGCCCCTCCGATGAAGTGTGAGTAGTTTACTTCAGACCTTTGGGTCCATATCTAGTAGCTAGATGGCTTCTTCTCTCTTTTTGGATCTCAATACAATGTTCTCCCCCCTCTCTTGTGGAGATCTATTCAATGTAATCTTCTGTTTGCGGTGTGTTTGTTGAGACCGATGAATTGTGGGTTTATGATCCAGTATTATATATGGAAAATATTTGATTCTTCTCTGAATTCTTTTATGTATGATTGAGTTATCTTTGCAAGTCTCTTCGAATTATCCTTTTTGGTTTGGCCAACTGGATTGGTAGTTCTTGCAATGGGAGAAGTGCTTAGCTTTGGGTTCAATCTTGCGGTGTCCTTACCCAATGATAGAAAGGGTTGCAAGGCACGTATTGTATTGTTGCCATCGAGGATAACAAGATGGGGTTTTTATCATATTGCATGAATTTATCCCTCTACATCATGTCATCTTGCTTAAGGCGTTACTCTATTTTTAACTTAATACTCTAGATGCATGCTGGATAGCGGTCGATGAGTGGAGTAATAGTAGTAGATGCAGAATCGTTTCGATCTACTTGTCTCGGATGTGGTGCCTATATACATGATCATCACCTAGATATACTCATAACTATGCTCAATTCTGTCAATTGCTCAACAGTAATTTGTTCACCCACCATGGAATATCTATGCTTTTGAGAGAAGCCACTAGTGAAACCTATGGCCCCCGGGTCTATTCTCATCATATCAATCTCTATCGCTTTATTTACTTGATTTGTTTTTACTTTGCCTTTTACTTTTCACTTTGCATCTATCTATCAAAAATACCAAAAATATTATTTATCATCTCTATCAGAACTCACTCTCGTAAGTGACCGTGAAGGGATTGACAACCCCTAATCGCATTGGTTGCGAGTAGCTATCATTTTGTGTAGGTACGAGGGACTTGTGCGTGGTCTCCTACTGGATTGATACCTTGGTTCTCAAAAACTGAGGGAAATACTTACGCTACTTTGCTGCATCATCCTCTCCTCTTCGGGGAAATCCAACGCAGTGCTCAAGAGGTAGCAAGAAGAATTTCTGGCGCCGTTGCCGGGGAGGCTCACGCAAGCAAGTCAACCATACCAAGTACCCATCGCAATCCCTATCTCTCGCATTACATTATTTGCCATTTGCCTCTCATTTTCCTCTCCCCCACTTCACCCTTGTCGTTTTATTCACCCTCTCTTTCCCAATCTCCTCCTCTCTTTCCCGTTTGCCTTTTTCCCGTTGCCTTTCTGTTTGCTTGTGTGTTGGATTACTTGTTGCCATGGCGCAAGATAATACCAAATTGTGTGATTTCTCGAATACCAATAATAATGGTTTCCATAGTACTCCGATTGCTCCTCTTAATAATGATGAGTCTTGTGAAATCAATACCGCTTTGTTGAATCTTGTTATGAAAGATCAATTCGCCGGCCTTCCTAGTGAAGATGCCGCTACTCATCTAAACAATGTTGTTGATTTGTGTGATATGCAAAAGAAGAAAGATACGGATAACAATATTGTCAAATTGAAGTTATTTCCGTTTTCACTTAGAGATCGTGCTAAAGTTTGGTTTTCATCTTTGCCTAAAAATAGTATTGATTCTCGGAACAAGTGCAAAGATCCTTTTATCTCTAAGTATTTTCCTCCCGCTAAGATTATCACTCTTAGGAACGATATCATGAATTTTAAACAACTTGATCATGAGCATGTTTCCCAATCTTGGGAAAGAATGAAATTAATGCTTTGCAATTGCCCTACTCATGGTTTGAATTTATGGATGATCATACAAAATTTTTATGCCGGATTGAATTTTGCTTCTAGAAATCTTTTAGATTCGGCCGCGGGAGGCACTTTTATGGAAATCACGTTAGGAGATGCTACCAAATTGCTTGATATATTATGGCTAATTATTCTCAATGGCACACCGAAAGATCTTCTAGTAAAAAAGTGCATGCTATAGAAGAAATCAATGTTTTGAGTGAAAAGATGGATGAACTTATGAAGATTTTTGCTCCTAAAAATACTCCTCTTGATCCCAATGATATGCCTTTGTCTACCTTGCTTGAGAATAATAATGAATCTATGGATGTGAATTTTGTTGGTAGGAATAGTTTTGGAAACAACGCGTATAGAGGGAATTTTAATCCTAGGCCTTATCCTAGTAATCCTTCTAATAATTATGGAAATTCCTACAACAACTCTTATGGAGATTTTAATAAGATGCCCTCTGAATTTGAGAGTAGTGTTAAAGAGTTTATGAATTCACAAAAGAATTTTAATGCTTTGCTTGAAGAGAAATTGCTTAAAGCTGATGATTTGGCTAGGAACGTTGATAGAATTTCCCTTGAAATTGATTCTTTAAAGCTTAGATCTATTCCTCCTAAGCATGATATCAATGAGTCTCTCAAAGCCATGAGAATTTCCATTGACGAGTGCAAAGAAAGAACCGCTAGGATGCGTGCTTCCAAAGATGCCTTTATTAAAGCGTGTTCTTCCAATTCCTATGAAAATCAAGATGAAGATCTAAAAGTTATTGATGTGTCCCCCATTAAATCTTTATTTTGCAATATGAATCTTGATGAAACTGAATATGATCTTCCTTTACCTAGAAGGCGTTCTAATAATCCGGAGTTTCTAGATCTTGATGATGAAATTGATGAAAGTGAGATTGAAATAAATAAAAAACCTAGAAGTTGCTAAACCCACTATTTTGGATCTCAAGGAATTTGATTATGAAAATTGCTCTTTGATTGGTTGTATTTCCTTGTTGCAATCCGTGCTAGATTCTCCTCATGCTTATAGTCAAAATAAGGCCTTTACCGAACACATTGTTGATGCCTTGATGCAATCTTATGAAGAAAAACTTGAGTTGAAAGTTTCTATCCCTAGAAAACTCTATGATGAGTGGGAACCTACTATTAAGATTAAAATTAAAGATTATGAGTTTCATGCTTTGTGTGATTTGGGTGCTAGTGTCTCTACTATTCCCAAAGCCTTGTGTGATTTGCTAGATTTCCGTGATTTTGATGATTGCTCTCTAAACTTACATCTTGCGGATTCCACTATTAAAAAGCCTAAGGGAAGAATTAATGATGTTCTTTGTTGCAAATAGGAATTATGTGCCCATAGACTTTATCGTTCTTGATATAGAATGCAATCCTTCATGTCCTATTATTCTTGGTAGACCTTTCCTTAGAACGATTGGTGCAATTATTGATATGAAGGAAGGGAATATTAGATTCCAATTTCCCTTAAAGAAGGGCATGGAACACTTCCCTAGAAAGAAAATAAAATTACCATATGAATCTATCATGAGAGCCACTTATGGATTGCCTACCAAAGATGGCAATACCTAGATCTATCCTTGCTTTTATGCCTAGCTAGGGGCGTTAAACGATAGCGCTTGTTGGGAGGCAACCCAATTTTATTTTGTGTTTTTGTTTTTGCTTCTGTTTAGGAATAAATAATCCATCTAGCCTCTGTTTGGATGTGGTTTTATCTTTTAATTAGTGTTTGTGCCAAGTAGAACCTATAGGATAACCTACGATGATAGTTGATTTGATTCTGCTGAAAAACAGAAACTTTGCACGCACGAATATAGTTTTGTTAAATCACAGGAACGTGATTTTGCGTTGATTCTTTTTTATGCTGTTCAATAAACAAATTTTCCAGGACTTACTATTTTGGTAGAATTTTTAGAGCTCTAGAAGTTTGCGTTAGTTACAGATTGCTACAGACTGTTCTGTTTTTGACAGATTCTGTTTTACGTGTGTTGTTTGCTTATTTTGATGAATCTATGGCTAGTAAAACAGTTTATAATCCATAGAGAAGTTGGAATACAGTAGGTTTAACACCAATATAAATAAAGAATGAGTTCATTACAGTAACTTAAGTAGTTCTTTGTTTTCTTTCTCTAACGGAGCTCACGAGATTTCTGTTGAGTTTTGTGTTGAGAAGTTTTCAAGTTTTGGGTGAATTCTTTTGATGGATTATGGAACAAGGAGTGGCAAGAGCCTAAGCTTGGGGATGCCCATGGCACCCCCAAGATAATCCAAGGACACCAAAAAGTCAAAGCTTGGGGATGCCCCGGAAGGCATCCCCTCTTTCGTCCACTTCCATCGGTAATTTACTTGGAGCTATATTTTTATTCACCACATGATATGTGTTTTGCTTGGAGCGTCTTGTATTATTTGTGTCTTTGCTTGTTAGTCTACCACAATCATCCTTGTTGTACACACCTTTTGAGAGAGCTATACATGAATTGGAATTTGTTAGAATACTCTATGTGCTTCACTTATATCTTTTGAGCTTGATAGTTTTGCTTATAGTGCTTCACTTATATCTTTTGAGCGTGATAATTTTTGCTCTTGTGCTTCACTTATATCTTTTAGAGCACGGTGGTGGATTTGTTTTAAAGAAACTATTGATCTCTCATGCTTCACTTAGACCATTTTGAGAGTCGTTAATAGCATGGTAATTTGCTTAATATTAATATACTTGGTATTCAAGATATGTGAAACTTTCTTTTGAGTGAATTGAATACTAAGATATGTTTGATGCTTGATAATTGTTTTGAGATATGGAGGTGATAATATCAAAGTCATGCTAGTTGGGTGACTATGAATTCAAAGAATGCTTGTGTTGAATTTTGCAAGTCCCGTAGCATGCACGTATGGTTAAAGTTGTGTAACAAATTTGAAACATGAAGTGCACCTGGCTTGTGCATCCTTATGAGTGGCGGTCGGGGACGAGCGATGGTCTTTTCCTACCAATCTATCCCCCTAGGAGAATACGCGTAGTACTTGATTTTTGATGACTTCTAAATTTTTGCAATAAGTATATGAGTTCTTTTGACTAATGTTGAGTCCATGGATTATACGTACTCTCACCTTTCCGCCTTTGCTAGCCTCTTCGGTACCGTACATTGCCCTTTCTCACCTTGAGAGTTGGTGCAAACTTCGCCGGTGCATCCAAACCCCGTGATACGATACGCTCTATCACACATAAACCTCCTTATATCTTCCTCAAAACAGCCACCATACCTACCTATTATGGCATTTCCATAGCCATTCCGAGATATATTGCCATGCAACTTCCACCATCATCATCATGACATACATTACTTTTGTCATATTGCCATTGCATGATCATGTAGTTGACATCGTATTTGTGGCAAAGCCACCATGCATTATTTTTCATACATGTCACTTTTGATTCATTGCACCATCCCGGTACACCGCCGGAGGCATTCATATAGAGTTATATCTTGTTCAAAGTTTTGAGTTGTAATCCTTATGTTGTAATCAAATAGAAGTGTGATGATCATCATTATTAGAGCATTGCCCAAAAAGAAAAAAAGAAAAAAATAAGAAAGGCCAAAAGAAAAAAAAGGCCCAAAACAAAGAAAAAGAAAAAAAGAAAAGAAAAAAGGGCAATGCTACTATCTCTTTTTCCACACTTGTGCTTCAAAGTAGCACCTTGTCCTTCATGTAGTGAGTCTCATATATTGTGCTTCAAAGTAGCACCTTGTCCTTCATGTAGTGAGTCTCATATATTGTGCTTCAAAGTATCACCTTGTTCTTCATGTAGTGAGCTTCATAAGTTGTCTTTTTATACTAGTGGGAATTTTTCATTATAGAACTTGGCTTGTATATTCCTACGATGGGCTTCCTCAGATGCCCTAGGTCTTCATGAGCAAGCGAGTTGGATGCACACCCTCTAGTTTTCTTTTGTTGAGCATTCATAGCTCTAGTGCATCCGTTGCATGGCAATCCCTACTCCTCATGTTGACATCAATTGATGGGCATCTCCATAGCCCGTTGATTATCCTCGTCAATGTGAGACTTTCTCCTTTTTTGTCTTCTCCACACAATCCCCATCATCATATTCTATTCCACCCATAGTGCTATATCCATGGCTCACGCTCATGTATTGCGTGAAGGTTGAAAAAGTTTGAGATTATTTAAGTATGAAACAATTGCTTGGCTTGTCATCGGGGGTATAGAAGTTGGGAACGTCTTTATGTGATGAAAATGAAGCATAGCCTAACTATATGATTTTGTAGGGATGAACTTTCTTTTGCTATGCTATTTTGAGAAGACATGAATGCTTTGATTAGTATGCTTGAAGTGTTATTATTTTTGTGTCAATATGAACTTTTGTCTTGAATCTTTCAGATCTGAATATTCATATCACAATTAAGAAGATTTACATTGAAATTATGCCAAAGTATCACTCCGCATCAAAAATTCTTTTTTTTATCATTTACCTACTCGAGGACGAGCAGGAATTAAGCTTGGGGATGCCTGATACGTCTCCAACGTATCTATAATTTTTGATTGCTCCATGCTACTTTATCTACTGTTTTGGACTATATTAGGCTTTATTTTCCACTTTGATATTATTTTTGGGACTAACCTATTAACCGGAGGCCCAGCCTAGAATTGCTGTTTTTTTGCCTATTTCAGTGTTTCGAAAAAACGGAATATCAAACAGAGTCCAAACGGAATGGAACCTTCGGGAACGTGATTTTCTCACCGAACGTGATCCAGGAGACTTGGACCCTACTCCAAGAAGTGCCAGAGGCGGTCACGAGGGTGGAGGGCGCGCCCCCTACCTCGTGGGCCCCCTGCTGCTCCACCGACGTACTCCTTCCTCCTATATATACCTACGTATCCCCAAACGATCAGAACAGGAGCCAAAAAAACTAATTCCACCGCAGCAACCTTCTGTATCCACGAGATCCCATCTTGGGGCATGTTCCGGAGCTCCGCCAGAGGGGGCATCCACCACGAAGGGCTTCTACATCAACACCATAGCCCCTCCGATGAAGTGTGAGTAGTTTACTTCAGACCTTCGGGTCCATAGCTAGTAGCTAGATGGCTTCTTCTCTCTTTTTGGATCTCAATACAATGTTCTCCCCCTCTCTTGTGGAGATCTATTCGATGTAATCTTCTTTTTGCGGTGTGTTTGTTGAGACCGATGAATTGTGGGTTTATGATCTAGTATTATCTATGGAAAACATTTGATTCTTCTCTGAATTCTTTTATGTATGATTGAGTTATCTCTGCAAGTCTCTTTGAATTATCCTTTTTGGTTTGGCCAACTAGATTGGTAGTTCTTGCAATGGGAGAAGTGCTTAGCTTTGGATTCAATCTTGCGGTGTCCTTACCCAGTGACAGAAAGGGTTGCAAGGCACGTATTGTATTGTTGCCATCGAGGATAACAAGATGTTTTTTTTATCATATTGCATGAATTTATCCCTCTACATCTTGTCATCTTGCTTAAGGCGTTACTCTGTTTTTAACTTAATACTCTAGATGCATGCTGGATAGCGGTCGATGAGTGGAGTAATAGTAGTAGATGCAGAATCGTTTCGATCTACTTGTCTGGGACGTGATGCCTATATACATGATCATCACCTAAATATACTCATAACTATGCTCAATTCTGTCAATTGCTCAACAGTAATTTGTTCACCCGCCGTGGAATATCTATGCTCTTGAGAGAAGCCACTAGTGAAACCTATGGCCCCCGGGTCTATTCTCATCATATCAATCTCTATCGCTTTATTTACTTGCTTTGTTTTTACTTTGCCTTTTACTTTTCACTTTGCATCTATCTATCAAAATACCAAAATATTATTTATCATCTCTATCGAACTCACTCTAAAGTGACCGTGAAGGGATTGACAACCCCTAATCGCGTTGGTTGCGAGTAGCTATCGTTTTGTGTAGGTACGAGTGCGTGGTCTCCTACTGGATTGATACCTTGGTTCTCAAAAACTGAGGGAAATGCTTACGCTACTTTGCTGCATCATCCTCTCCTCTTCGGGTAAATCCAACACAGTGCTCAAGAGGTAGCAACCCTAACATTACTACCTTTATATCTCAAAACAATTATCAAGCATCAAGTTGATCATAGCATCCAATTCTTTTTCTATGATAGTTTTTATTATACCCAACTTGGATGCTCATCATTCTAGGACCAACTTTATGACCATAGCAAATACCATGCTGTTCTAAAAGACTCTCAAAAATATATAAGTGAAGCATGAGAGACTAGAAATTTCTTCAAAATTAAGACACCACCGTGCTCTAAAAGATATAAGTGAAGCACTAGAGCAAAAACTATCAAGCTCAAAAGATATAAGTGAAGCACATAGAGTGTTCTAGCAAATTCTAATCAAATAGGCTTCTCCCAAAAGGTGTGTACAGCAAGGATGATTGTGGTAAACTAAAAATCAAAGACTAATATAATACACGACGCTCCAAGCAAAACACATATCATGTGGCGAATAAAAATATAGCTCCAAGTAAAGTTACCAATGAACGAAGACGAAAGAGGGGATGCCTTCCCGGGGCATCCCCAAGCTTAGGCTTTTGGCTATTATTGAATATCTTGGGGTGCCATAAGCATCCCCAAGCTTAGGCTCTTGCCATCCTTTATTCAATAGTCCATAAAAGCTTTACCCAAAACTTAAAAACTTCACAACACAAAACTCAACAGGAAATCTTATAAGCTCCGTTAGTGAAAGAAAACAAAACCACCACATAAGGTACTGCAATGAACTCATTCTTTATTTATTTTGGTGTTAAACCTACTGTATTCCAACTTCTTTATGGTTTATAAACTAATTTACTAGCCATAGATGCATTGAAATAAGCAAACAACACACGAAAAACAGAATCTGTCAAAAACAGAACAGTCTGTAGCAATCTGTAACTAACGCAAATTCTGGGACTTTAAAAATCCTACCAAAATAGTAAGTCCTGGAAAATTTGTTTATTGATCAGCAGCAAAAATAATCAACGCAAAATCACGTTCCTGTGATTTAACAAAATTATATTCGTGCGCACAAAGTTTCTGTTTTTCAGTAGAATCAAATGAACTATCATCATAGGTTATCCTATAGGTTCTACTTGGCACAAACACTAATTAAAAGATAAAACCACATCTAAACAGAAGTTAGATTCAAGATTTATTGAATAACATCAAGGAAAAATATTGGGTTGTCTCCCAACAAGCGCTTTTCTTTAAAGCCTTTTTAGCTAGGCATTGAGATTTCAATGATGCTCAAATGAAAGACAAGAATTGAAGCACAAAGAGAGCATCATAAAACATGTGACAAACACACTTAAGTCTAACATACTTACTATGCATAGGCATCTTGTAAGCAAACAAATTATTAAGGCAAGCAAAAACTAGCATATGCAAGGAAGAACAAAGAGATGATAGCAATCTCAACATGAAGAGAGGTAATTTAGTAACATGAAAACTTCTACAACCATAATTTCCTTTCACATAATGATTACATGTAGGATCATAAGCAAATTCAACAAAATAGCTATCACATAACATATTCTCAACACGATCCACATGCATGTAAAGTTGACACTCTTCCAAAATAGTGGGATTAACATTGACTAAAGTCATGACTTCTCCAAACCCACTTTTATCAAAAATTTCATAAGATTGAACATTATGCAAATATGTGGGATCTAAGGTTGACACTCTTCCAAACCCACTTTTAATAATATTGCAAACACTATTATCAATCTCATATTCATCATGGGGCTTAAATAAATTTTCAAGATCATAAGAAGAATCAACCCAATCATGATCATGGCAACAAGTAGTAGACATAGCAAAACTAGCATCCCCAAGCTTAGGGTTTTGCATATTATTAGCACAATTGACATCAAGAGAATTTATAGTAAAATCATTGCAATCATGCTTTTTATTCAAGCATCCATCGTAAATCTCTTCATAAATTTCTTCATCACAATTTTCAGATTCACAAATTTCAAGCAAAACTTCATAAAGATAATCTAGTGCACAAAACTCACTAGCAATGTGTTCATCATAATTGGATCTCTTAAAAAGATTAGCAAGCGGATGAGGATCCATAGATCTTAGGTTCTCTGTTTAGCAATAAATAAGCATCCATTCCAACAAAACAAGCAAATGAAACGGCAAGCAAAAGAGAGAAGAGAAGATTGGGAAAGATAGGGCGAATAAAATGGCAAGGGTGAAGTGGGGGAGAGGAAAACGAGAGGCAAATGGCAAATAATGTAAATGCGAGGGAGATGAGTTTGTGATGGGTAATTGGTATGTCTTGACTTGACAAGACCTCCCCGGCAACGGCGCCAGAAATCCTTCTTGCAATGTCTTGAGCTTGCGTTGGTTTTCCTCGAAGAGGAGAGGGTGATGCAGCGATAGTAGCGTAAGTATTTCCCTCAGTTTTTGAGAACCAAGGTATCAATCCAGTAGGAGGCTCCTCAAAATTCCCACGCACCTACACAAACAATCTGAGAACTCGCAACCAACACGATAAAGGGGTTGTCAATCCCTTCACGGCCACTTGCGAAAGTGAGATCTAATAAAGATAGTATGATAAGATAAATATATTTTTGGTATTTTATAATATAGATGCGAAAAGTAAAGATGCAAATAAAAGTAGATTGAAAGCAAATATGATAAGAGATAGACCGGGGCCATAGGTTTCACTAGAGGCTTCTCTCAAGATAGCATAAGTATTACGGTGGGTGAACAAATTCTTGTCGAGCAATTGATAGAAAAGCGCATAGTTATGAGATTATCTAGGCATGATCATGTATATAGGCATCACGTCCATAACAAGTAGACCGACTCGCCTGCATCTACTACTATTCTCGCACACATCGATCGACTCACGCCTGCATCTAGAGTATTAAGTTCATAAGAACAGAGTAACGCATTAAGCAAGATGGCATGATGTAGAGGGATAAACTCAAGCAATATGATATAAACCCCATCTTGTTATCCTCGATGGCAACAATACAATACGTGCCTTGCAACCCTTTCTGTCACTGGGTAAGGACACCGCAAGATTGTACCCAAAGCTATGCACTTCTCCCATGGCAAGATATATCAATCTAGTAGGCCAAACCAAACTGATAGTTCGAAGAGACTTGCAAAGATAACTCAATCATACATAAAAGAATTCAGAGAAGATTCAAATATTATTCATAGATAAACTTGATCATAAACCCACAATTCATCGGATCTCGACAAACACACCACAAAAAGAGTTTACATCGAATAGATCTCCACAGGAGAGGGGGAGAACATTGTATTGAGATCCAAAAACAGAGAAGAAGCCATCTAGCTAATAACTATGGACCCGTAGGTCTGTGGTAAACTACTCACAACTCATCGGAGGGGCAAGGATGTTGATGTAGAGGCCCTCTATGGTCGATTCCCCCTCCGACAGAGTGGCGGTGAAGGCTCCAAGATGGGATCTCGCGGATACAGAAGGTTACGGTGGTGGAAATTGTGTTTCGTGGTGCTCCTGGATGTTTTCAGGGTACGTAGGTATATATAGGAGGAAGAAGTACGTCGGTGGCCGCCCGAGGGGCCCACAAGATAGGGGGGCACGCCCTACAGGGGGGGCACGGCCTGCTATCTTGTGGGGGCCTCGGCTGCTTCTTGACTTGCACTCCAAGCCCTCTGGATCACGTTCGTTCCAAAAATCACGCTCCTGAAGGTTTCATTCCGTTTGGACTCCGTTTGATATTCCTTTTCTTCAAAATACTAAAATAGGCAAAAAAACAGCAATATGGGCTGGGCCTCCGGTTAGTAGGTTAGTCCCAAAAATGATATATATGTGTAAAATAAATCCCATAAACATCCAAAAGGGTAATATAATAGCATGGAACAATCAAAAATTATAGATACGTTGGAGCGTGACGGTCGTGAAAGCGGCGGGGTGGAGTCCGACGGGGGTCGGGCGGCGTCGTGGGTCGGGCAGCCTTCGGGTGGATCTGGCGAGGAGAGGACTAAGGGATCTGGCGAGGAGAGGAGGAATTAGCTAGGGAAGCTTACTAATGGCGCACCCCGCAGTGCGCCATTAGTATGTTTTTTAGATAGCAATGGCGCACCCGCGATCGGTGCGCCATTAGTAATGTTTTTTTATATAGCAATGGCGCACCAGCCAGAGGTGCGCCATTAGTAATCTTTTTTTATATATAGCAATGGCGCACCAGCCAGAGGTGCGCCATAAGTAATTTTATTATTATTATTTTTTGTTGCACCTAATAATTTTTTAGAAAATGAATATGAATACGAAACAGTAATAATTTTTTATAAAAATAGTAATGATTTTTTTAAAAATATCATCAAATTTGTTATTTGATAATATTTATGAATATGAAAAAAATTCATCAAATTTATTATTTGAAAATATCATCAAATTTGTTATTTGAAAATATAATCAATTTTTTTTTGCAATTTTAGTTGCATTCATTTGTGATGGTGGAGCGGGCGGGAGGTCTTGGGGGAGGTGCGGGGGTTGGCGGTGGAGGCGGGAGGTGTGGTGGGTCGTCGGCGGTGGAGCGGGAGGTGCGGTGGGTCGGCGGTGGCGGTGGAGCGGGGAGGTCTGGGGGTCGTGCCCGGCCGGTGGAGCGGGGGAGAGGGTGCGGGGGGTGCTCGGCGGCGAGGGGGACCGGGTCTGGCGAGGTGAGATAGCGATCGATATGGAGGGGGATCGAGATCGAGTGTCCATGAAATTTAAAAATATTCATGAGTTCAAAAAGTGCCAATGAAATACAGTCGAGAAATGAAGGCTACAATTTAAATACAATCGATCTTAGCAAGCTATCTGTTCACAATCTTCTTGCCCTTATTTTTCGTAAATGGAGTCCTTCTCTTGAACGGACGTCCTTTAGGTAGGGTGGTCCTGCTTCTTCTTGTGGTGTATGCTGATACTTCATCGTCGTCATCATGTTCCATCTTCGGGTCGCCATACTTGTCAAAGTCTTGCTCATTTGCGACTCCATCCATTCCGATGATCTTCCTTTTGCCTCTCCTCACGACAACACGACTGGGCTTTGGCGGGTTGGTAATGAAGAAGCATTGGTCCACTTGGGAAGCCAGTACCCATGGCTCATTTTTGCGGTGACGTTTATGCCCATGATCTTGGATTTGGCCGGGTATAACCATGGTGGTGAAATACCGGTCTTCTTTTATGACGCTCTTGGCCCATCTGACACGGAACATTGGGACCTTCTCTCCAGCGTAGCTCAGCTCCCAGATCTCCTCGATCCTTCCATAGTATCTGTCCTTGTCGTTACCGGTGTAGGATTCCATCGTTACCCCGGAGTTCTGATAACCATCGCTCTTCATGTCCTTTCCCTCAGTGTAGAATGTGTAGCCGTTGATATCGTACGCCTCATACGTCATCAGGTTGTGCTCGGCGCTCTGTGACAAGGCGAATATGAGTTGTTCTTCTGCGGAAGAATCCTCATGTAAAGGGTACGACAGAAGCTTCTGCTTGAACCAACGCGTGAAACATGAGTTGTGCTCTTTGATTATATCTCCGTCCATCCTCTGTTGGCCTCGGTCATTGTACGTCTTCTCAATAAAGGTTTTGTGCTCTACCACCCAAGGATCGACCACGTTTATGAGTTGTAGCGCGACTAGGTTTGCTCTTTCAAGGTCGGCGAGTCGACCCTCGAAGTTGACATGCATTTCGCGGCGACCCTCACGGTGACCCCATCCAGCGAGCCTGCCGAGGTGCCCGTTGACGGGCAGACCAACGGGGTTCTCGATGCCTAGATAATTCGTGTAGTAGGGGATGCACTCTTCGGTCAGAAAGCCCCTAGCTATGCTTCCCTCTGGACGTGACATGTTGCGAACATATCCTTTGATGACACCATTCATCCTTTCGAACGGCATCATGCTGTGCAGGAACGTCGGCCCGAGTTTTATGATATCCTCCACAATATGGACCAGCAGATGCACCATAACGTCGAAGAATGCGGCCGGGAAGTACATCTCAAGCTCGCATAGTATCACCACGATCTCTTCCTGTAGCCTTCGAGTTGCCTCACGCCAACCGACTTCCGAGAGATGGCGTCGAAAAAGTTGCATAGGCCAAATAGCGTTTCACGGACGTGCGCGTCCATGATCCTGATTGCAACTGAAGTATCTTCGTCATCGACACATGACGGTCGTGAGACTTCATCCCGCTGAACTTCGCTTATTGGGTCTAGGTATCCGCTTATCTTCCCAGCGTGACCGTAAGGAAGTTTTACTCCTCTGAGGCGGTGAAAACTGATCGATCTCCTCGACTTAGAGTGAAGCTCGCGGGAGGAAGTCATTTCGGTCTTCTTGGCCTTTTTGCCTTTGCGACGACTTTCCGTGTCTGCTTCGCCTCATCATCATCATCATTAGCGTGAAGCTCCTCCCCGATGCCCATTGATTTCAAGTCCGCCCTTGCTTTGGCCCATCTTTGGTCCCTCGGCATGTTAAGCGGTACCAAGCGGACTCTCGCACACGTTCTTCATGATATGCATGACATCAAGGTTGTGAGGCACACGGTGGATCTTCGATCGGCAAGTCCCGAAAAATGACCTCGTTTTCCATACCTTCAGCAGCGGCTCTGGCGCCTTTCGCTTCTTTCCCGGCTCTGGTGCCTTTTGCTTCTTTCCCGGCAGTGGGCAATCTTTCCAATTTTTCAACAGCTCGTCTATTTCCTTGCCACTCCTCGTACGCGGGCGTCTTCGGGGTTCGGTTTCACCATCGAACAGATCCTTGCGTTTCCTCCACTGGTCATCATCGCGAAACCACCTTCGATGTCCCATGAACACGGTTTTCGAAGACCCGGGATCTCTATCTAGCTGGCGATACGTTGTGTCATCCATGCACCCGACGCATCCAGAAAATCCATGGACCTCCTGCCCCGCGAGATATCCGTAACCGAGATAGTCGTGCACCGTCGTGAGCAGTGCGGCTCTCATAGGGAAATATTCTTTCTCTGCGGCGTCCCACGTATTGGCTGGCGTTTTCCACAGCGTGTCTAGCTCCTCTTTCAGCAGCCCTGGATACAGATTGATGTCGTTCCCTAGTTGTTTCGGCCCTTCAATTAGCATACTCATGTGAATGTATGCACAACCAGGGGGGAAGGTTGTACATCCACACAAACACAGGCCAGGTACTGTGTGTGCTTCTCTGGCTGCCAAACGGATTGACTCCATCGGTGCTCGCGCCCAGCACGATGTTCCTTGGATCCTTCCCAAATTATGGATGTTCGAAGTTCAACGCTTGCCATTGGCTCCCATCCTTAGGGTGACTCAGCATCTTGTCTTTTTTACTTATCTCCGGATCATTTGCGTCATCTTCTCGCTTCTTCTCCTCCCTATCCGCGTGCCAACGCAGGAGATTTGCTACCTTAGGGTCCGCGAAATACCGCTGCGGACGAGGAGTGATCGGAAAGTACCACACCACTTTTCGAGGAGCTTTCTTCCTCTTCTTGTATCGAGTGACGCCGCACACCGGACATATGGTAGACTCCGCGTGCTCGTCCCGATAAATGATGCAATTGTTCATGCACACATGGTATTTCACGTGCGGTAAATCCAGAGGACACACGATTTTCTTCGCCTCCTCGAAACTGGTCGGGCACTTGTTCCCCTTGGGAAGACGTTCATGCTAGAATGACATGTTCTCGTTGAAGCATGCGTCGGTCATTTTGTGTTTTACCTTCATCTCCAGAACCATGAGCGTTACTTTCAAGCGGGTATCCTCGGGCCTGCATCCTTCATACAATGGAGTAACCGCGTCTATCTCTAGTTGATCCAGCTTGGCTTTCTCTCGGGCGGCAGCTCTTGCATTACCCGTCTGCTTGAGAAGCAGCTCTTGAATATGAGGGTCCTGCACCCAGCCCATCGATAGTCCATTGTCGTCTGCTCCGCCGGCATCTTCATTTTCATGATCATGCCCTTCGTCTTCTCCGACATCTTCCTCATCATCATGTCCGGCATCTTCTACATGATGATTGTGTACAGCATCACCGTCGTGATCATGTCCTGGAGATTCTTCATCTTCTTGCCCGCCCGAGCCGCGGTGTTTGTCTTGCTGCCCTTCCTCATTTCTTGCCCGGCCCCCATGGACGACTTCATAGTCATCTTCATCACCTTGCCACCGATAGCCATCCATGAAACCACGCAAGAGCAGGTGGTCCCGCACTTGCCTGGAATCCGGGTCCGCAATAAGGCTCTTCAGCTTGCATCTTCGACACGGACATCCTATCTCCGTCTCATTCTTTTGAAGCATCTCGGCCTTCGCAGAGCTCAAAAACCTATTCACGATGCCTTCGGTCACCGTGCGGACCATGGTCGCCTGCGGGGTAGAGCAAAACGATATTTTAGAACCAAGATTTTTTTTTGCATGACTTTCCCTAAAAATAGGACCAAAAAGAATGCATAGTGCCAAAATTCTCGCCGAAACGGAAATGAATCAACATTCCGGCAAAATATTGGCCACTATCGCATTTCAAATACCGGTACCTGCAAACACAAACATATATGCAACACCACATACATAGATCTAGCTAGGCCATAAAAGTGCATGTGCACGTTGTTGGAGGGAGAACAACATAAAGATAGCTTCCCCTTACTTACCTATCAAAAAAGGTAATTTAACCACTTAATTTGGATGAATCTATGGTGCAAATGAGGTGAGGAGGAGGCAGCCGAGACAAGCTTGGAGGAGGAGGTGGAGAGAATGAAGTGGGAAAAGTGAGTGGGTAGGTGTGGCTGTCCAAAATATCTAGCTTGTCCCAGGTTACTAATGGCGCACCACCAGCAGGTGCGCCATTAGTAACCTGGCGCACCACCTACAAATGCGCCATTAGTAACCCTGGTTACTAATGGCGCACCTGCTGGTGGTGCGCCATTAGTAGTTTTGCAAAAAAATAATTAAAAAAATATACACTAACGGCGCACCATGGCACAGTGTGCCATTACTAGTTTAAACTAGTAATGGCGCACTATTCCCTGGTGCGCCATTAGTAGTTTTACAAAAAAAATGTAGTAGTGACGCACTATGTGGCCGGTGTGCCATTACTAATTAGAACTAGTAATGGCGCACTATGCCCTGGTGCACCATTAGTATGTTCGGAAAAAAAATGTTACTAGTGGCGCACCAAGTGTCTGGTGCGCCATTAGTGTCTTTCACACTAATGGCGCACCAGCACATGGTGCGCCCGCCACTCCTATATAGTAGTGATGCACCACATGTTTGGTGCGTCGTTAGTGGCCATTTCATCTATAGCCCTTTTCTTAGTAGTGTCGCATGCCCTAGAGAAGAGGGAGCTATCACGACGCCCACTAGCGCATCGCAGAGGCGAGAAGTCATGATGGATTGCTATGCTAGGGAGACGAGTGGATCAGGATAACATACCTCCCTGAGGCCCTCTCCATTGTAAGCATATTGTATAGGAGAGAAGGACGAACTCTGCCAATGGAAGAAACAACCTACGTGTAGGAAGGACGAAACAAAAGCGACCTTTGTTGGAAAAGGCGGCGCCTAGGAGGCGCTTAGGCACGCTTAGGCGTTAGGCATGATCAAACGCCTCGCCAGGCATAAGCGAAACTCTAGGCAAGACAAGTAATAAATTGTCCACTTAAGCGATAAATAATGCAATATTGCACAGACAAGCCAAATGGGCGATATTCCAATGACAATAGCTAGTAGTTTACCCACTTATATGCTCTAAATCAATATCGATACACGTATAGTATTCCAAATATACTTCGATAGCCAAAACTGTATTTACGTCTAGGCTGCGCCTAGGGCACTAGGCGAAGGCCAACTGCTTTGCTTTCGCCTAGCACTATTTTCAACCTTGGCGATGACCATCTGTATGGTTGCTCGCCTAGAACGCCGATTCTACCAGTAGCGCTGCCAAGTCGTGGTGGCTTGTTCGAGTTCAAGTTTGGGGAAGGGAGACGCGCTCGGTTCCATGGCGCTAATCCAGGTCGCTAGGAGGGGTGGCTCATTGTCATTGCCCTTCACTTCGCTTCGTCGGTGCGGCGATTAGGCTTAGGACAAGAGTGGAATAAGGGGACGGGGATAAGTAGAGGTCACATTGTGTTTCTTCGCTTGGATGTTGAATCGACCACATACGAAAGACGTAGGGCCCAATAGGCCGGATTAACAGCAAATCAAGGATTTTGTCACGAGAGTAGCGGGATTAAGTGAAGATCCAATGCTCAGAGATGACCATAAGTCCAGACTTGACGGTAAAAATGATGATGATCTGAGAGGGCTGGATTAGCGCATAATTTTAATGTCTCTAATAAATAAAGAGCCATTATTCTCATTAAACATCAACAACCATTCCTTCATTCCTCAAGTTTATGGAAGTCTACGGGCATATTCTGCAACAGACCACTTCTGCGACTCCGCTCGGCTCAACGCGGAGAGCTGGTGCTCCGCAAAAATGAACTGTGCGCTGCTGCTGCTCCCCACCACTTCAGCTCCGCGGAGTTGGGAGCCGGAGTGTTCCCGAAGAGGCCCTACCTCTGGATGCATACATCCAAACGGGGCGTTTAGGGCATCTCCAACAGGTTGTATGTTAGTCTTGTTGGTAAAATGTCCATGTCATCAACCAACAAGCTATCATACAACTACTCCAATGGGTTGTATGTAAGCTATCCAATAGATGGTGGGACAATAAATATGGTTGCTCTCTATTTCACCTTGGAGCTTGTGCAAAGGTTGTTGGTTAATCTACATACAACTTGGCTCTCTCTCCACATTTAATACATGCCACATCATCACTATGTCCTAGGTGGCAAATTTACCAACACCTATCTTACAACTGTTGGAGATGCCCTTAGTGATCAGATCTAAGACGTTATTTGGATGTCTTTTCTTAGAAAAAAACAGCCAAAATGCAATAGGCAGTGACCCTTCTGAAAGCAGCTTCAATAGGAAAGAATGAAAAGCAATTTAATTAGATACGAATCAATATGAACGGGTACGCATTACAGGTGTTTAATTAGTACTCGTAGGTTGCAGAGCGCAACAAGAACATCGCAAAATCAGAGCCTCTCAGTCTCAGGCTCAAACACCAGACGACGGGTAGACAAGCAAATCAACCCAATGTAACGCTGAACAATCCAATCCACATCACGAGCAGATGGGGCACCGCACGAGGCCGTTCTCGTTGCACTCGCCGCACTGGACCGTCTCCTTCCGCTCGCCGTCGACGCGCACCTTGCGGCTGCCGTTGCAGTCCCTGCACATGACGAACCTCACGCCGGCGCACCCCGCGCACCAGACTCGCGCCCGCGGCAGCCCCTGGAGCAGGGCCTTGAGCTTCCCCTCTTCCTCCATCCTCGTCACCTCGGCCGCGCCGCCGACGTGCTTGCCCCGGACGAACACCGCGGGCACGCGCAGCTCCCGCCCGCCCAGCAGCAGCCGCAGCTCCTCCCGGTAACCCGAGTCCATGGACACGTCCCGCTCGATGACCTTCACGTCGTGGGCCTCGATCGCGGCGCGCACCGCGTTGCACTCCTCGAACGTCTTGCGGATGCCGCGGAGGGTGGTGGTGTAGAGCACGACCGCGTCCGCGCCGCCGGGCGGGCACTTGCCCTCCGCCACGATGGCCGGCACCACCTTCGGCTGCTTGGGTTTCTCGGACCCAATCACCCGCTTGATGTGCGCGCCTTCCTCCGACAGCTCGCGCTCGATGGACGCGAGGAGCTCCGGGTCGAACAGCGGGCTCAGGCTCCGGCGCGACGACGACATGCCTCCGGTCTCGGCCGCGCTGGGCTTCCGGGCGACCCGGGCGCTTCCCGGGGAGAATCTCTTGGACGCCCTGGACAGCTTGGAGTTGTCGATGGAGTTGTACGGGCGGAGGACCCTGCCCTCGTCGGCGACGTCGCTGGGCTTGCTGTTCTCCTTCCCGGAGCAACGCTGCAGCGGGCTGTTCTCCTTCCCAGGCGTGTTCCTCCGCTTCGCCGACGACCTCTTGGGCGACGACAGGGCCATGGCGAGGACCCTGGCCGGAGACCAACGGCCGGGCTTGGCCGGCTTCTTGGCAGGCGAATCGGCGTCCTCCAGCCCGGCCATGATCTCCCACGCGTTGATCACCTCCATGCCGGACTCCGGCTTGGCCGCCGGAGCCGGCTTCTTGGCGTCCGGGACGACGAGGGGCGTCGGCCGCTTGGCGGACGCGCGCTTCCACTCGCGGCTTATCGGCTTCTCCTGCTCCTGCGGCAACGGCAGGTCCTTGGCTCCAGCCGTGGCGGTGGCGCCGTGCTTGGCCTGCAGGTCGAGGACGCCGTAGGTGGTGGAGGTGAGGGAGACGACGTGGTCGACGCGGCCGCGCACGGTGGCGCGCGCGGCGCCGGTGCGGCCTCCGGGCCCGGGCGGGAGGAGCTTGGACGAGATGCACCCCATCGGTGCAGCGACGGCGACGGCGACGCAGAAACACTCCTCGGTCCTCTCTCTAACGGCGTTCTATGTTGACCGGTGGGTGAGAGAGAATAGGGTGGGCGATGAGTGGCTGGATGGAGGAGTTTTTGTGGTGTTTGAAGTGTGTAGTGGCGCAACGGTCGTCAAGTGTGTGCAGTTGCTGCAGATTTAGTTTTTCTTTTACTACTTTCCTCGTGTGGTGCGGTGCTCTCGTTCCATTCCAACGGTCGAATCCAATCGGGGGAGACGGTTGGTGCCCGCGCCAGGAAGGGAAGGGGAGAGGAGGGTCCGCAAACCGAAAAAAAGTGGCGCGGCCCGTGTCAGCATGTACTAGTATCTATCTATCCGTTGAGTCGCACACTCTTGGGCTGGCCTCTCCTGCCCTCCCATTCCATTTCATTTCATCTCGCGTGGGAGCCCATAAAGTCTGAGACTTTCAGTTTTACTTCTTTTTAGACTTTATCGAAAAAAACTTCTTTTTAGTAAGTACATTTATTTCAATTGTTTCAGCCGTGTTCGTCTTTGACCATCCGTAGTACTAGTAGTACTTTCTTCTTCCCGGTGAGATAAATAGTTTTACTTCTGGAGTACTACCATATAGGAGTAGTACACGTTGCCTTTGTTTTTTTTTATCTCCGACCAGTGAACGAGTGATGAGATTGTGCCCCCAAAGAAAGAGTGGAGTGAAACTACACTCAAAAATCAAACACCGATTTCGCACAATGATACTGAGTACGTAGTACGTACTACTACTAGCTGTACAAAAGAAAGAGACGGGTCCATACACACTGCAAGAGAGAAGATCAGAGCTTGGTTTTGTTTAGCACGGGCGCAAGCAGGCATGTACGCTGGTTGCCGCCTCGGCAACCGTGAATGTACAGCATTTCCCGTGCCTACCGAAGCACGCAAGACTGTGTACAACTGAAGATGTGTACACAACTGTTCCCGTGCTTCCTGTTCCTCGAGCACGCGAGAGATTCAAACCAAGCACCGCCCATCTCCATCCGGCCACCGCCGCGAAGCAATTTGCTTCACGCCTCCCAGACCCAGAACCGGCCGCGGGGGTGACAGGACTGGAACGTCCACCGTCGGCGACCCCGACACCGCGGGCTTCGATTCACTCGCCCCAGATTCACCTTCCTGACGGTCGTCCGAGTCAGAGCCGCATAGCAAGTCACGAAGCGCGGTGGTGACGCTCGCCCAGCACCCGCTCCGCTCCTCGACCTGCTCCTCATCCCCGCGCGGCGGAGGCGCAGGTGCTGGCGCCGCCGCACGGCTCTCGGACCGCACTGCCCCAAAGCACGACACCTTCGGTGACACAGGCTCCGTGCCCACGGCCTCGCTCGCGAACACCCTGGCCCCTGCGGCCGGCCGGCGCCAGCCGCGGCCGACCACAGGAGAGCGCCGCTGCTGCACGACCATCTTCCCGGCAGGCAGAACGCCAACGACGATTGCCTCCAACTCCAACCTCCTCGGCGCCCTCGACGCGCCCTTGTTACGCGTCGTCTCTTCCGCCGCGGTCTTGGGGTTGGAGCCGCCCTTGGTCGATCCGTCCCGCTCCAGCGCCGCGCCGGCTCGCCCGGACCAGGCCCAGATAATCCGTCGCGACTGCTCGTGGGCGTTGGCGACGTCGACGTCGGAGGCTGCGACCGCGATGGTCTCGCAGGCGACCTTCGTCGACCTTGACTCGCCGCCGCCGACGCAGAAGAGGGACTCCAGATCGAGCTGTGGCATTCTTGCCTCTTCTTGCCCAGCAGCTGTGAGTGATTGATATCAGATGTGTATGACTAGGAACTGGGACTCTGGTGGTACTGTGATAGGAGGTTTGGTATAAAAGGGAGGCGACAAAGGCGTGGAGATTTCGAAAGGTTGGCTTGGCTGAGGAGCGCCGCGACGGTGGCGACTGCCGAGTGCCGAGTGCCGTTGGGAGGGTCGTTGAGTGAGGTGCGGGTTACCAGGGGAGTTTTGGAGTTTGCTCAATGGAATGATGGCGTGTTTCAGCGCGCAAGTCAGCAGCTCTGCGGCAAGTGGATTTTCTCGTGTCCTCGAGCTGCCGAATGGAACCGCGAGGCGAGAGGTGTGACTGTGACCTACTGCCGGCTATGGGTTTTTTGGCTCACATCTGAATTGGTCTTTCTACTCCGTTTCTCGAGTGTTACTTGTAATTATCATACAAACTAAATTTGCACTAGTTTAGAGCATTTGACTGTAGATCAAGAGGTCTCCGGATCGAACACCAACTACCATTGGATATTCAGCCAATAAAAACCAAAGTAGTACGTTTTAAACCTAGAACTTGCAGTTTCAATTATTTTTTAACAATCTCGACCGCGTGAAGATTGCTTCCAAGAGCATCTCCGACACCGAACCGCAAATTTGCTCCGGTATCCGTCCGCGGACAGGAGGATAGTCCTCAAACAGTGATGCCACATGCCACCATCCAACGCTCCCGCATACATTTCAATCACTATTTGAACTAACCAGACGAAATTTGTGTAAACACGGCGTACTTCATGTAAACCGGACGAAATTCATTATATTTCAGACATTTTTTAACTAGATACTGTACCAAACTAAGGTAAACTAGTCTACGGCCGGCATCGGCGGATATCCATTCCCACGACACAGATACCCTTAACTAGTCTACAACCGGCTGCGGCGGAGCGTCCATTCTCTTCCCCATGTCCGGCAGCCCGTTCATCAGACTACCGTGAACCCCGGAGGTATATGCTTCAGCGCAAAGGGCGACTCGCTTCCCCATATTCGGCAGCATCGCTCATCGAAGTGGAAACCGCCGGGATGTGCTTCAGCGGAGGGGAATGGGACGACGGTGACCTGCCACCGGGCAAGATACCGGCTGTGTATGCCGGCGTCGCCTCGGCAGTGGCCTTCATGGGACCCAAGTGACAACGTCCTTCCATTTTCTACTTCTTCTTGATGATGTCAGTTGACGTGGACGTTGACGGTGTCCTACTTTACCTGGGTGACGATGATGTCAGCTGATGTGGATGTTCTACTTCTTCTCCATGATCTTGGGTACCTGTAGGGATGAAGCTCGTGGACAAGACAAGAGATACTTCACGATGCAATTTTATTTTTCACATACAAGATGTTGTATCAAAGACTCCCGGTGATCCCTTCAACAAATACCTGGGGCTGCAAGGCTCATGCTTCACCCCATACCTTACCAGACTACTCACACATGGAGATCAGGTCGCGAGAAGAAATCATTGAGAACACATCTTGATATTGACTGATTGCAATATGCCTTATGATAACCCACAAGTATAGGGGCTCAGTTGTGGTCTTTCTCGATAAATAAGAGTGTCGAACCCAAAGAGGAGTTAAAGGTAGAACAAATATTCCCTCAAGTTCTATCGACTACCGATACAACTCTACGCACGCTTAATGTTTGCTTTACCTAGAACAAGTATGAAACTAGAAGTACTTTGTAGGTGTGATATGATAGGTTTGCAAGATAATAAAGAGCACGTAAACAAAATCTAAGGGCTGTTTAGATAAAGAAACAACTAAGTTAGTTTTAGTAGAGAGTTTTTTGTCACGAGAAAGTTATTTGTCCCTAGGCAATCGATAACTAGATCGGTAATCATTATTGCAATTTTATATGAGGGAGAGGCATAAGCTACATACTTTCTCTTCTTGGATCATATGCACTTATGATTTGAACTCTAGCAAACATCCATAATTACTAAAGGTCATTAAAATAAAACCCAACCATATCATTAAACTATCAAGTCCTTTTTATTCCCATACGCAAACAACCTACTTACTCGGGTCTGTGCTTCTGTCATTCACGCCATCCACCATAAGCAAATCATGAACATATTGCAAACCCTACAACGGGGATCCCTCACGCTTGCGCGACACAGAGAGCACCATAGGATAACGCCAATAATGAAACATGCAACTCAAACCAATCTCGATCATCAATCAACCCATAGGATAAAACGGATCTACTCAAACATCATAGGATAGCCATACATCATTGGGAAATAATATATAGCGTTGAGCACCATGTTTAAGTAGATATTACAGCGGGGAGAAGGGGTGTTACACCGCTGCATAGAGGGGGGAGAGTTGGCGATGACAACGGCGAAGTTGTTGGTGTAGATCGCCGTCACAATGATGGCCTGACGGCGTTCCAGCGCCACCGAGAGAGAAGGGGAGAGAGCCCCCCTCCTTCTTCTTCTTCCTTGACCTTCCCCCTAGATGGGAGAAGGGTTTACCCTCTGCTCCATGGCCTCCATGACGGTAGAGGGGCAAGAGCCCCTCCGAGATTGGATCTCTATCTCTCTCTGTTTTCTTCTGTTTCTGCGCTCCCAGATTCTGGCATTTCACCGTTTCTTAAATTCCCGGAGATATGTAACTCCGATTGGGCTAGAATTTTAACACGATTTTTATCCAGATATTAGTTTTCTTGCGGCCGAAGAAGGGCATCAACCGCCTTACGGGGTGGCCACAAGGGCCCAGGGCGCGCCCCCTGCCTTGCCGCCACCTCGGACATCGTCTCGCGTTGATTCCAATTCCCAAAAGGCACATATATTCCACAAAAAATCTCTGTAAGTTTTTATCGCGTTTGGACTTCGTTTGACATGGATTTTTTATGAAACAAAAAACATGCAACAAACTGGAACTGGCACTGGGCACTGGATCAATATGTCAGTCCCAAAAATAGTATAATAAGTTGCCAGGTATGAAAGTTGTAGAATATTGGCATGAAACAATTAAAAATTATAGATACAACAGAAACATATCATCATCCCCAAGCTTAATTCCTGCTCGTCCTCGAGTAGGTAAATGATAAAAAAGATATTTTTTGATGTGGAATGGTACCTAGCATAATCTTGATCATATAATCTAATCATGCCATGAATATTAAGACACGAGTGATTCAAAGCAATAGTCTATAATTTGACATAAAGACAATAATACTTCGTGCATATTAATAAAGCAACATGTCTTCTCAAAATAACATGGCCAAAGAAAGTTATCCCTACAAAATCATATAGTCTGACTATGCTCCATCTTCATCACACAAAGTATTCAAATCATGCACAACCCCGATGACAAGCCAAGCAATTGTTTCATACTTTTGATGTTCTCAACCTTTTTCAACTTTCACGCAATACATGAGCGTGAGCCATGGACATAGCACTATAGGTGGAATAGAATATGGTGGTTGTGGAGAAGACAAAAAGGAGGAGATAGTCTCACATCAACTAGGCGTATCAACGGGCTACGGTGATGCCCATCAATAGATATCAATGTGAATGAGTAGGGATTGTCATGCAACGGATGCACTAGAGCTATAAGTTTATGAAAGCTCAAAAAGAAACTAAGTGGGTGTGCATCCAACTTGCTTGCTCATGAAGATCTCAGGCATTTGAGGAAGCCCATCATCGGAATATACAAGCCAAGTTCTATAATGAAAATTCCCACTAGTATATGAAAGTGATAACTCAAGAGACTCTCTATATGAAGAACATGGTGCTACTCTGAAGCGCAAGTGTGGTAAAAGGATAGTAACATTGCCCCTTCTCTCCTTTTCTCTCATTTTTCTGTTTTGTTTTTTGGGCTCCTCTTTTTTGGCCTCTTTTTTTGTCTGGAGTCTCATCCCGACTTGTGGGGGAATCACAGTCTCCATCATCCTTTCCTCACTGGGGCAATGCTCTAATAATGATGATCATCACACTTTTATTTACTTACAACTCAATACTAGAACAAAATATGACTCTATATGAATGCCTCTGGCGGTGTACCAGGATGTGCAATGATCTAGCATAGCTAAGATATCAACAAACGGACAAGCCATGAAAATATCATGCTAGCTATCTTATGATCATGCAAAGCAATATGACAATGAATGCTCAAGTCATGCATATGATGATGAGGAAGTTGCATGGCAATATATCTCGGAATGGCTATGGAAATGCCAAGCTAGGTAGGTATGATGGTTGTTTTGAGGAAGATATAACGAGACTTATGTGTGATAGAGCGTATCATATCACAGGGTTTGGATGCACCGGCGAAGTTTGCACCGACTTTCGAGGTGAGAAAGGGCAATGCACGGTACCGAAGAGGCTAGCAATGATGGAAGGGTGAGAGTGCGTATAATCCGTGGACTCAACATTAGTCATAAAGAACTCACATACTTATTGCAAAAATTTATTAGCTATTGAAACAAAGTACTAAACGCATGCTTAGGAAAAGACCATCGCTCATCCCCGACCGCCACTCATAAGGAAGACAGTCAATAAATACCTCATGCTCCAACTTTGTTACATAACAGTTCACCATACGTGCATGCTACGGGAATCACAAACTTTAACACAAGTATTCTTACCAATCCACAATTACTCACTAGCATGACTCTAATATCACCATCTTTATATCGCAAAACTATTGCAAGGAATCAAACATATCATATTCAATGATCTACAAGTTTTACGTAGGATTTTATGACTAACCATGTGAGTGAGCAATTCCTGATGACTCTCTAAATAGATTTAAGTGAAGCAAAAGAGCATTCTACAAATGGCAGTTTTCTATATGTAGGGAAGTAGGCAATCCAAACTTTAAATGATATAAGTGAAGCACATGAAGCATTCTATAAAGCCATATATACTCAAAAGATATAAGTAAAGTGCAAAGAGAATTCTATAAATCAACCAAGGAATATCTAGTACCATCATGGTGCATTTATTAAAAGAAAAATAAAAAGTACATGACGCTCCAAGATTTACGCATATCATGTGACGAATAAAAATATAGCTCCAAGTAAAATTACCAGTGATCGTTAGAAGAAAGAGGGGATGCCTTCCGGGGCATCCCCAAGCTTAGTTGCTTGCGAGTTCTTGGGTATTACCTTGGGGTGCCTCGGGCATCCCCAAGCTTATGCTCTTGCCACTCGTTATTCCTTCATCCATCGTGATCTTACCCCAAACTTGAAAACTTCAATCACACAAAACTTAACAAAACCCTCGTGAGATCTGTTAGTATAATAAAGCAAATTACCACTTTAAATACCATTTAAAACCCATTCATATTTTGTTTTGCATTGTGGATACTGTATTAAAACTTCTCCATGGCTTATACCACCGATAAAATCAATAGTTTCATCAAAACTAGCAAAACAATGCATAAAAAATAGAATTTGTCTTAAACAGGACAGTCTGTAGCAATCTGAACATCTACCATACTTTTGTAACTCCAAATTTTTTGAAACATTAGGACAAAATAAACAATTTGCATAGAAGTACTTGTAAAAATTTCAGAGACATTCAACGTTCCAGTAAAAAAAATGAAAATTCATGCGCTACAGCCAAAGTTTCTGTTTTTGCACTTCACATACCAAACAAGCAATCTAATCATCCTAAAGGCAAATCTTGGCACATTATTTTTATAATACAAAGGATTTATACAAGGGGATAATTATTTCTGTTGAAAAGTTTCTGTAATCGAGATTCAGAAAGTTTCCATGGGCATGAACAAAGTTCAAGGACGTCCCCCACTTCAACGATGTTCGTCTTTCTCACTTTCACTTTTCTTTTTGAAAAAAATTAGGTTCCCCTCTTTATTTATTTTTGTTTTTAAACTATATAAAAGCACAAAAAAATGACTCTTTAAGACATCCGGGTTGTCTCCCGGCAACGCTTTATTTAAAGCCATTAAGCTAGGCATAAAGTGCTCAAGTAATGGATCCACCCGGATCCCAAGGTATATTGATGTTTACTACAAAACCTTCTTCTTGTAAACATTGTTGGGCCTCCAAGTGCAGAGGTTTGTAGGACAGTAGCAAATTTCCCTCAAGTGGATGACCTAAGGTTTATCAATCCGTGGGAGGCGTAGGATGAAGATGGTCTCTCTCAAACAACCCTGCAACCAAATAACAAAGAGTCTCTTGTATCCCCAACACACCCAATACAATGGTAAGTTGTATAGGTGCACTATTTCGGTGAAGAGATGGTGATACAAGTGCAATATGGATGGTACATATAGGTTTTTGTAATCTGAAATTATAAAAACAGCAAGGTAACTAATGATAAAAGTGAGCACAAACGGTATTGCAATGCTTCAAAACAAGGACTAGGGCTCATACTTTCACTAGTGCAAGTTCTTTCAACAATAATAACATAATTGGATCATATAACAATCCCTCAACGTGCAACAAAGAGTCACTCCAAAGTCACTAATAGCGGAGAACAAATGAAGAGATTATTGTAGGGTACGAAACCACCTCAAAGTTATTCTTTCCGATCAATCCGTTGGGCTATTCCTATAAGTGTCACAAAAAAACCTAGAGTTCGTAGTAAAATAAAACCTTAAGACACACATCAACCAAAATCCTAATGTCACCTAGATACTCCAATGTCACCACAAGTATCCGCAGGTATGATTACATGTATGCATCACACAATCTCAGATTCATCTATTCAACCAACACAAAGAACTTCAAAGAGTGCCCCAAAGTTTCTACCGGAGAGCCAAGACGAAAACGTGTGCCAACCCCTATTCATAAGTTCACAAGGTCACTGAACCTGCAAGTTGATCACCAAAACATACATCAAGTAGATCACGTGATATTCCATTGTCACCACAGATAAGCACATGCTCTTAGCTTCTTGTTCTTAGCTTCTTGTTCTTAGCTTCTTTCTAAGAGAAAAAAATCTTACTTGTATGATTTAGATAGATACTTATATAATTTTCTTACTTTTATTATTGTTTGTTATTATATAGTATGATGGTTTTGGTATCCGCCTCCGTCTGCCCTCGTCCTGTCTATAATTCGGATGTGGTATATATATTATCTTTTACAACTATATTCATTTAGTGTTGATGACAATTATGCCGACCAACGTGACATAGATGTTTTTATTTAGGAGGTATGTGAACCGGAAATTCCAACCGACCCTATTGTCGAGAGGTTAAATTTAGTTGAAAAATAAAAACAATTACTTCAAGAAAAAATGAAAAGAATTGAGGAGAATGAGAAGATGAGATTGGAGTTGCATGTTGCGGATGTCGTCGATGATCGCAAGATTAAGATGGATGCAATGCGCTTGACGATTGGAAAATATGCCATTCATACTGAGGCTTGGTATCATTATGCCGTTGAATCAATTGTTACCTTAGTTGCGATTATGATCACGTATGTTGTTGAATTGAAATGTTTTACATATTTCAATGTATGGTTTAATTAGATGCTCTAGAGAGCTATATGTTGTTCAATGAGAACTATGTATGAACTTTATTTATTTTTTCAGTAATTACATTTGATCACTACTGTACTTCGGTTTTAATGTGATGATGAACTCCTATTAATGATGTGGCTTTGAATGGTGCATTTCGAAGTTAGAAGGAGTTGAAAATTGATGATGTGGCTTTGAATGATGCATTTTGAACACACAAAAAGTCTGGAGTTCAAATAAGTCCAAAAAATGAAATTCCTTTGTAACAGATGAGTTTTTATCCGAAACCCTGATACTTCGAAAGAGATTGTCCATTTTGTACAAGAAGTGCATCCAGCTTTTGCCGTAACCCTCTCAACTTTTTAGAATTTTCATAAAGATTTTTTTGTTAGAAACTTTAATAGCAAACTAAAATAACAAAATCTATTTTTGATCAAAATGGACATTTAAAATAACCCAAAATTACCAAATTGAATATAATAATAAAACATAGTAATATTAGATAGCAGGAAAAAGAATCACTAAAAAAAATCTATTTTTATAGTAAAGTTATTCACAAACTAGTTATTCACACAAATTTCAAAGAATTTGAATTTAAACTATTCAAATTTGAAAACTAATAGCACTAACAGAAAGTTTATAATTTTTGTGACCTAAAAGCAAAACGAATCACTGAAAAACTGTAAGTATTTAGCTGTAGGTAGAAACAAAAAAATATAATGAAATAAAGAAACAAAACAAAAAAATAGAAAAAAAATGCCACCTACTGGGCCACCACGGCCTGAATACGACTAGAAACCCAACCAGCTAGTTGGGCCAGGATTCAGGCCCGCAACAGGCCTAGTAGGCCCACAGGCAGAGAGACACGTTTAGGCCAATAGGCCTGCAATAGAGAGGAGTTCGAAAGGGGAGGCGCAACAGAGCTTATAAACAACTATCGGTGCCTCTCAGCTAGCGAGGTGGGACTAAAGTTTTGGCCGTGGTAGCACCCACCTTTCATCCCGGTTGGTGGCACCAACCGGGACCAATACCAACCTTTGGTCCTGGTTGGGGCCACCAACCAGGACCAATGCACACCTATGGTCCCGGTTCGTGCCAGCAACCGGGACCAAAGGTCTCTGCTTTCCGCCCTTTGGGCTGCTGAAAACTGATCTTTGGTCCCTGTTGGTGTCAAGAACCGGGACTAAAGGTCTGTATTGGTCCCGGTTTGTGCCACGAACCGGGACTAAAGGCTTTCCTATATAAGTGGCACTTAGAAATTTTTCCACATTCTCCCCCGACGCCAATGCCCTTGCGCCCCGACGCCGCCAGGCTAATCCTCGTCGCCGTCGCCGCGCCCTGCCCCATCGCCACTCGCTTCTCGTCGCCGTCGCTGACGCCTCCCCGACGCCTCCGAGTGCCCCTGCCATGCCCCGCGCCTCTGCGTCAACCCCGACCTCACCGTCGTCGCCCGCTCCTCGTCGCCGATGCCTCCCCCAGTGAGCACCCCGCCTTCGCTCGCGGCCCTGCCCTGCCCCGTCGCCGCTGCCATCACCAACACCCTCTGCATTTTTTTGTGCATTAAATTTTAGTAAATGGATATGTATGCATATTGTTTTCCTAAATATATGGATGTATGTTGATGTATGGATATGTATGCATATTTTTTCATAAATTTTTTGTTCATATATATGATGATTTTTTGTTCATAGATGATTGTATATGATGTTTTTTGTTCATAGATGATCATATGATGTTTTTTTGTTCATAGATGATCATATGATGTTTTTTTGTTCATGTGTATGCATGGATGTGGATGGATGGATGTATATATATAGAAAATGGTCATATGATGTTTTGTTATTCATAAAATATATTTTTTGTTCATAGAAATCAGTTAAAATTTACTAAGTTACTATGTTAAAATGTTCATATATTGAACATGAGTTAAAATGTTCATATATTAGATTAAATATCTAGGTTAACTAGGTTAACTAGCTAGGTTAACTAGCTAGGTTCATTAGGTTCATTAGGTTAACTAGCTAGGTTAACTAGGTTGGCTAGGTTACAACAAAAATTTAGTTTAGAGAAAAAATTAGTTAGGGCGGTAGGTTTAACTAGGGCAGTAGGGTTTAGAGCATAGGGGTCTACTTGGCTAGGTTAACAATTTTCAATTTTTGGCAAGTGTTTAATAGAAATAGTTTATTTAGTAAGTGATTAATATAACTAGTTTATTTATAGTAAGTGCTTAATACAACTAGTTTACTTATAGTAAGTGCTTAATAGAACTAGTTTATTCATAGTAGGTGCTTAATAAAACTGGTTTATTTATAGGAAGTGGTTAATATATTTTGTTTATTTATAGGAAATCTCTGACGACGAAAGGGAATTCGTTATGTGCGAATACTGCGAAGACGAGCATGGCATGTGCGACATGCCTCACCTAGTTGGTGGTAGGCGCTTCAACATCATGCTGGATGAGACCTTCGAAGTGGATACAGTAAGTCACAACGACAAGTCTTTTTTCGTAATTAAGCATGATTTCAGCTTCTTTTGCTTCAACTTATAATTTTAATTTTTTACAATTCTACTAGCGTATCCCTTGCCATGCAAGAATATATGTCTTGGATAAGATTGGTTTAAGTACTATAAAAAGTATGGAGGTAAAGAGAGTTCACTTGAGGACTGATCATGGTTATACTTTTGCCGTAAAAAATTATACAATGCAGACAACTACTCCTATTTTGAATGCAAAAATTGGGGAGCACTATACAAGGCTTATGCATTTGAGCCTAATATGCTTATCACCTTTAATATTTGTCCGGAAGATGAAATTGAAGGTAATATCGACATCTGGGTCGATGTGCAGACGCCTCCAGTTCTAACATTATGTGAGTTTCTCAACCATATTTATTAAGTAATTTATATTATTTATTTAAAAATAGTTGACAACTAATTTCTATTGACAACTTATTTCCATTCAAGTAAACATGTTCGGCGCTTGGTAGACAACACCTACTACTGACCTGTGGTTAAACTAAACTGCGAGGAGAAGTCAATATGTTTCATGGCTTGAGAATCTTGATACTGTCAAGACAGGTTATTTTCCTGGACTTCGAAATATTAGTACTATGATGGTAATGACTGATGATTATTATTAGCTAGTGTTGGTGGTGATTAGATAGATACACTATGACTATGATGATTAAATAGTGTTGCTGATAATGATTATGATGATTATTAGCTAGTGCTGTTGGTGATGATATGATGCAAGAGTTTTTGTATTAATATGATGATGATGATGATCATGATTATCATGATGATTTGTTATTATGATCATGATTAGTTATTATATCATTGGTGGAAGGAACGCGGATTAGATTCACGTGGATGGATCAAAAGTGACCAAAAGTCACTTCTCTCTATATGTATAGTAGCTAGCATCGACCAAACACGGAGAAAGAGTGGTCACTTCTCTCTATTAGCTAGCTACCACAATATGAAACTCCTAAATTAACCCTCCAAAACCCTTAACCACCCCCCCTTCAAAAAAAATCCAGCGCCTGCGAGCTGCTGACGCGTGGCAGCCTTTTGGCCCCAGTTGGTGTTACCAACCGGGACTAAAGGTCCTCTGCTGGGCGCCCGCAGCGCCACGTGGAGTTTTTACATCCCGGTTAAAAGGCGAACCGACTAAAGGTTTTAAGGTTTAGTCCCGACCCTTTAATCCCGGTTCCAGAACTGTGGCTAAAGGGCCTCTGGAACCGGGATTAACGGGTCGTTTTCTACTAGTGAACTATAACTAATAGGCTACACCAGCAAATATATGGGGAGGAGTACTTGAGGGCGACGCAAATAGGATATAAAGATTCCTCGCAGCGCATCGAAGCATCGAAAACCAATAAGGTCATGCCCAGCTCCAAGCTGATCTTGCTGAGCATCAATGGCTACTCCATAGCACTTGATTGTTGTGTTTCTATGAGAGCATCTCCAATAGATGATGTAAAATACATCATCAAATTGTGCTTCGAGTAAAATTTATATCACCAAAAAGTGATCTTTATTTATCATAAAAAACCTACAAGTCCAACATATGATGTAAAATAGGTGTTGCAAAATACATCACGGTTATCTTCTTGTGGGTGCCCTGTTTGACATCATCTGTTGGCGGAGTTGGTGATGTAAAAATAACACTTGATGATACAAATTTTGCTCCAGCAGTGTGATCCCTTGGTGATATAAAATTTGCTTGACAACATCAAGTGATGCAAATTGGCATCAGTTGGTGGCTTATTTTACATCACACCCTATCTCTCGAGTAAAAATATTTGCATCTATATCATCTATTGGAGCAATGTTTTTCCACTGGTGATGTAAAAAGTGGCCCCAACATATTTTACATCATCTATTGGAGATGCTCTCATACCCATTACTTCATTTGGAACCTTTCGTGTGTTTAAATTTGAATAATTTGTCTTGTCAACTTTTATCATCATGTTTGGATTTAATATGTAGTATGTAAACAAAAACTTAGATAAATTGACGAAGATTTTTTGTTAAGGAGTTAAGTTTTAGGGGTTTGGCTAGGAATCATTTTTATTTAACTCCTAAAATATAAATACTTATAGTTAATGTATAAGGGTGAGCAAAAAATGCCAAAGGAGCTCGTTTTCAAATTTTCCACAACGCGGTTTTTTTAATTCTTTTGTGAGCACACATACACATGTATACTACGTATGCGCAAAATTCACAACATTATGCTTTTAAACGCCGCGTACAGAACACAGACAAATAATTATTTTCAAAATGTGCCCTTTACTTTTGTTGTTGAGCTGGAATTTTGTTTTTTTACACCCTCAAATTGTAATATTTTTGAACAAAATTCCAAAGGTTCTTGTGGGACACATATATGTTTTTATCGATTTCTGTTTTTTAAAAATACCGAGCCCCGGTCATGAAAAGTATGCACTCTCGTTTGAGATGCTATGTTATGAGATGCTCTTCTCCCCACGGCATCGTCTTGCCGCCAACAATGCTACGCCTACATAACATGCTACTCCTAAAACTAATCACCCCCTCCCCCCAATTTCAGAGGATGGGCCTGGTCTTTTTTTTCTTCCAACCAAATTGTAAGTTTCGTATAAGGATTTTTTACGTAGAACCGCAACATGGCGAAGAGCGCATAGGTACGCCGTACGCCACGCGTGGAAGAGCGCATCGTCAAGGGTTTCATCCAAGATGTTCTTTTAGGGGGAAATCTCTCGTTACGGTATTTTTTAGGGGGAATCTCTCGTTACGAGTCGCAACTGGCCAGATGCTCTTTCAACGTCAGTTCCTCACCGCCTCTGCGAAGTCAGAGCAAGATGCAGTTTTTATGATCATCACTGGATGTAAATTGAAACTTTCTTGATTAGCTTAACTTCTTTTGTAGACAAAAGAAGGATCGATTACATCAACCCTCCCGGACCCATTTACAGACACCAAAGACCTAACACTTAACCAAATTCAGAGCAAGACCGATAAGCGATAAAGCAAACCTATAAAGCAGACCTATATGCTAATACGACTTGCAGAGATAAACGACTACTATAACTTTCTCCTGAACCGAGAGCAAAGACGAGAGACACTGCAGCATCATCATCATCTCCAAACATCGATCGAGGCGCATCGACCAGCCCTTACGGCTTCCCGTTCCCCTTCTTCTTCCAGAACCTGCGGTAGAACTGCACGGTGCGGCCGTTGAGCGGCTGCGTCGGCCGGTTGTTGCGCCGGTAGCCTTCCTCCAGGGGCGCGATCAGGGCGGCAGCCTGCCCCAACGCCATCTCCCTCACCTGCACCAGGTTTCTCCCAGGTTCAAACATCAAACGAATTCAGAGCACAAGCTGCGATTCAGCGCTAATCCTCCTTTTCGAAAGTAAAAAAGTTAACTGGTTCGGAGGCCGGAGACGACGTACCCTGCCGTGGATGTTCCAGATGATGTTCTCGGTGCACGGCGGCGTGGTCAGCGACCCGACGTACCGGTAGTACATGTTGGCGTAACGCCGCAGCGGCCACATGTTTACGACTCCGGCGGGGATCGGAGCACCTTTCTCGGCCCTGCAGGCCTCCACGTAGAGCTCCGATAGCTTATCCTGCAGCTGCCATCCATCAACAGACCAAATGGTCAAATCTAGAAATGAATCCGCAGTCAAGGCATATAAACATTTTGACGATCAAAACTCACCTGCATGAGGAAAGGGTCTGGCCTGCCGAGCCGGTACAGGATCGACACAACGGATATGTTGCCGTCGTCACTGAAGTGAACCATGTGCTGCTCCACCGCAAACCTGCCACACAGGTGCACAATTCATGCTAAAAACATACGACGATCCATCTAGTATCTATCCTTTGTGCGCGTTTCGGTTTGCAAACCTTTCGCCGTTGATGGTGTGCTCCGAAGGAGAGTGCCAATGGATATTGTCCAGCTTGTACTTCACCCCGTCGATCTGCACCGTCCCAGCAGCATCCTCGCATCGCAGCTGCATCGACCGATCACACAGAAGAAGAACACCGTGAAACCAACGAGATAAATCTGAATACGCGCGTAGACACGCAGCGAGAGGATGAAACAGAAACTGTTGAATGCGCAGAAGGCAGGTAAGCGGCGTTATGCAAAATTACCGCGATGTTGAAGATGTTGTCTACGAGGGAAGCATTCGCAGCGGTGTATTCCCTGTGAAGTGGCCCCAACATCGGGTTGAAAACCACGTCGCTGGTCTTGATATCAACCGGAGACTGGTACGTCCCCATGGCGCAGCGCGTGAAGTTGGGGTCCAGTCCCCCCCAGTGATCGGGGCCAAGAGGACCGCTGTACGCAAACTTGGCACCATCTGCTACGCATCAAGGATGGTTGGGTATATCATACATAAAACACACACAGTGAAATCCGAACTGCAAATGTGCTAGGAAGAAGAATTAACGTACTGCCGTCACATGCAAGGGCGGTGAGAAAGCAAGCGCACAGCAGCAGCAGCAGAGCAATGGCTGATGCATCTCCGCCGCGAGTACTCCCCATCTTCTCCTGCAATGGGTGTGTTCTTCGAAGTTAAGCCGCAGGTAGAACAGAAGTAGAATGCGCAAATAAATAGGGGGCGGATAGATGGATAGATAGATAGTGCTTAATTGTGGCATTGTGATGGCCATCGGCCGGCCCGAGCTCCGCCTACCTCTGCTTTGCCAAGTGCGATGCTCTGGTCCTCCAAACAACAGTGGACGCGCCCGATCTACTGGAGATGCAAGGTCCTGCAAAAAGACAGACGGAAGGTGAGGCCGGCGATTCCCTATACCCATCACAAGATCATGCGCAAAAGAGCGTAATCATGCAGGGCCTCGATGGAGATGAGATGAGGTCGTAGGCCGGGATGCTGATAGCCACACACCGTCACCTCAGAAGAACCCCGCCTTTCCAAAAGGTGAGTCGTCGGCCTCGAGCTCTCGGTGCTGGAATCTTTCTTCCGAGACGAGACCCGAGCAAGAACGCGCGCTGCCGGTGAAGGTGCTAGCTAGCTCGCGTCTCCTATATATACACAGGGCGGGGCAGGTCAGGTCAGGTCAGGTCGCCACTTGACGATGTGGCCCATCACTCCTGCAGAGAGTTACGGTGCGCGTGGGAGGAGTGGTGGCCAGTGCTCCCCGCGGTAATAGTAGCACGTACGTGCGTGGTCAGCAATTTCACCGTGCATGCTGCATGCACGAGTCGTGCTTCGGAGATTGTTGGGCCACGTCCTCCACACCCTCAAGGCTCGGCCATGTTTCTGACTACGTCCTCCACGTCGTGTATACTCCAGAGGCGCGCGGCTCAGGCCCTTTGGCAGACATCAATTTTTCCCGCGCTCTTTGAAAAGTAGATCGTGATCACTTCGGGGGCAGACAAGCCGGGTGCGCGAGACACCAGAGCCGTTTATTCTGCCTTGTCGCACCGTGTTCATTTTTCCCTAGATTTGCCACACATGCATGTAGGTGTAGATATGTGATGCACGTGCGTTCCTCCGGGTCGTCGATGTTTACATACCTCCATTCCTATAGAAAAATGTCTATATTTTAGAAAAATGTCTATATACCTCCAGGCCCCATCGATCATGGCGGATCAACTATAAAGCCCTGCGATTAATCCAAACAGCAGGCAATGACACAACTGAATGAAAAGGAAACAAGAACACCCGTTACTTTTGAGTTTGGACAGCACCGTGAGACCAAGACCCATCACTAGCTAGAACCAAGAGACGTGCAAGTGGCAGGAAAACATCACTTATCTACGGGAATATATCACACTATTCGAGACACTGCAAGCTCCAGGGACCATGGCACGTTCTGGAAGGAATCATGGATGAAATAATAGACGCGCCTTGTCCTCTAAGAGGTTGACATTCATAAGTTGATCCATGCAGGACTGGCATTGCACTGCCTACCACTTCTTTTTGATGAAACCCTCGTCAGAGGGCGGGGAGCTCCCGCATTGCATAGGGGTAGAGCCTATGGCAGGTTAATAAGGGAAACTGGACCCAAAAACCATACATGGCATCGGTTAATTAAGGAAAACCGGCGAAGACCCCACACACCGGACTAGCACTCAAGCTTCAGCAGGCGCAAAAAGTTGACTCCAGCAGGATCAAGTGATCAACAGTAGTCAAGGAAATAATTGAATAGGGGTAGAGCCTATGGCAGGCCAAATATGTGATATGTCCGGCCACTTCCAATGCTAACCACAGGATTCTGGATTTACGTACTTCACATTTGCCGCCCCATGATCGCTTAGTGGGGGAGGCTAAGGTCGGTCCATGGTGCTGTTTGTCTTTATTTTTTGGCAAATCATGGTGATGTTTAATACTCTACATAATAGTACATGCAAAGCATCAGGCCATCAGGACACACTGTTCACAAGATTGCATGCATATGCAGGAAAAATACACGGATCACAAAGTAGAGGATGGAACTAGTAATGCATAAAATGGCGCGCAAAGTGCAAGAACATGGAGATGCGAGATTAGTGATGCATCCGCAAACGGCTACAACTGCATGCACATGATTTCTCACATTCAGCACTAACATTTTTACCGATGAAGAGGCCCTGACTCCAAGGTGTTGCGCCATACATTCCATTTGAAGAACAATCAGAAATAGTCCAAAGCAAACCTTAAACTTGCAGACGAAAATTAAACCGAACCTTGAATTTCTATCCACCAAGTTAAATCAGCACATCGAACTCTCGGATCCAAGTCTATTTTGAATATTTAGGACGTTCCCAAACAGGGATTGTTGACGTCGCAGATCGAACCTGGGATTGTCCGCTGTGAGTGAGGAAGAGGGGCGCCGCTACAATTTCGGCCAGCCCACTATACCACCATGAGGTAGCCGGTTTTTGAACTGTTCGTGCTTTTAAAATTCTTTTTTTAAAAATGTTCATGTTTACAAATTTTGTTCATAAATTAAAAAAAAAATGGGAATATCCAAAACTGTTCATGTCTCTAAAAAATTGTTCAGAAATTTCGAAAAAATGTTCTTATTCTCAATATTTTGTACAAATTTTCAAAAAATCTCTGTATTTTCAAATTTTATTTACAATTTCATAAAATGTCCGCGCATATAGAAAATTGTTCATAAGTTAAAAAAATGTTCATGTTTTCTATTTTGCTAAAAATTAAAAAAAATCGTGCTTCCCTTAAAATCTTTGGAATTTTCAAAATTTGTTTGCACTTTTTAAAAATGTTTTCAATTTAAAACATTATTCGAAATTCCAAAACTTGTTCACGTGTTTTGAAAAATGTTTTGGATTTTCAGAAAACGTGTCACGTTTAAAAAAATGTTTTTTGGAATTTCTTCAACAATTTGCGTTTCAATAAAATATTCGTAATTCCAACAAAAAATATCTTTTTTCCAAAAAAATGTTTTGATTTAAAAAAAATTATATAAACCCTGCTTTCTATTCTTATATATGTCACACTATCTATGATGACTAGCAGTCGTCAGGGCCAGTGGCTAGCTGCGCATGCCACGGGTGCGAGGTCCCAAGTTCTAGTCCTCTCATGCTCATTGGTTTGCTAGTATTTTTTTTTGTCTCTCCTTATAGAAGGCAAGTGGCTTCGTATAGTTTAAAAATATGTTTATGTTATCAAAAAATTGTTTAAAACATGTACTTTTTAAAAAATGTTCAAGTTGTATGAAAAAGTTTTATGTGTCGCTAAAAATGTATATTGTGTACCGAGAAAAAATGGACATGTGTCAAAAAAGAAAATCGATTAAAACCGGCACAGAAGCAAAAAAGAAAACAAAAAACAAAAAAATAGAAAACCAAAAATGAAACAAAAGAAAACCAGAAGCATAACGAAGAAAGAAGAAACCAAAGAAAACCAGTAAAAAGTATAAGGAAGGAAAAAGAAAGAAAGTCGAAGAAAACCAGTGAAAAGACAAAGAAAACACCAAAAAAGACAAAAGAAAACATAAAAAACAAAGGAAAACGAGAGCAGAGCGAGCGAACCTACAGCTACGCACGCAACTGTGCTAATGGGCCAACCCGATTCGTCCTAATGTCCAAGGTGTATAAAAAATATTTTACGTGTTATTAAAAATGTACATTGTGTACCGAGAAAAAATGACATGTGTCAAAAAAGATAATCGATTAAAGCGACAAAGAAGCAAAACCGAAAAAAACAATAGAAAACAAAAAATAAACAAAGGAAAACCGAAAGTATAACAAAGAAAGAAGAACCCAAAAAAACAGTAAAAAGTATAATGAAGGAAAAAAAGAAAACCGAAGAAAACCAGTGAAAAGACAAAGGAAACCCAAAGAAAAGACCAAAAAAAAGGAAAACAAGAGCAGAGTGAGCAAACCTACAGCTACGCACGAGCAATGCGAGCCGTTGCACTAATTGACCAACCCTATTCGTCCTAATATCCAACCCACCAGTTAACGATCCTCGGATTTTACTTCCACGTCAGCAAATATCAGCTAAACATCTCTCAAGGTTCAAAATAGATCGGAATCAAAGAGTTTGGTGTGTTGATTAGAAGCTTCAGAAGTTCAGATTCGATTTAGCTTTCGTCTATAAATTCAAGATTTGTTTTGAACTTATTCCAAGAACAATCAAGAGAGAAAAACGCAATAAAATAGGACAGTGTTGACATAATTCTTTACTCCCTGTAATTGCCTATCCTAGGGTGGTGCTGAGGCATGACCTTTTTTTTAGAAGGTGGTTAATTTGATGTATGACTTTAAAACATACCTTAGAGCAACTCCAACAATTCCCCTAGAAATATTTCCCTAAAAGTGTTTTTTTGCCTTCCCGTAAAATTTAGGGGGAGTTTTTTGGAAGCCAATTTTGTCAGTTCCCCTAATCTTCTTCCCCTAAATGCATTTTTCATTTACTTTTAATTAAAACAAAAAAGATAATTGCTAGGACCCGCCGATCGATGGCACCGTGGGCGATCGTTCGTTAAGTCCGTGGTCCGCGTGGCGGCGGCAGCAGCCAGCAGCGAATGTCTTGGCGTCATGGCGAGATGACGGCGACGTGCTCAAGCGGCGGCAGGGTTGTGGCCGCATCCGCGGGTTAGGCGACGGCAGGAGTTCGGCAGCGTGCGCTGGTGAGGCGGAGGTGGGTGGCGGCAAGAGCATGACAGTGTGCGGGGGCGAGACGCCGGCGGTGGGGTCATGGTGGCGAGCGGCAACAAGAACGCAGGCGGCGTCGCGGTGGCGGCGGCGGCAAGAACGCATGGCGGCAGGTGGGGTGGTGTCTTGAGCACACAGCAGCGGCGGGTGGCAGCAAAGGCATGGGACGCATGTGGGCGGCTTCATGAGCGTGGCGGTTGATGAAACTTTAGCTCGCCAAAAAGTTACGGGAAGGTCATCTTCCCGTAAATCTGAAGGAAGAAGAGGCCTCTTTTATTGGATCCTCTAAAGATAAAGCCAGTTTACGAGAACTGTTGGAAAGGTTTTGTTGCCCCAACTTCCCGTAAATGGCGGTTATTTTAGAGATATTGGAACTGTTGGATTTGCTCTTAACCTAATATAAAACGCCTCCATTAAGAAGTGACTTAGAGCATTTACAAGTGCCTCAAAGCAGCTCCGGGCGGACAGTCCGGTCACTGATTGGTTAGAAAAAGGCGACCTAGATGAACGCCTCATACTGGGCGTAATGCCTGGGCTGATCGGCACCCCTCATATCTAGCCCAAATCTGGGGCGAATATGGGGAGGAGCCCACCCAGACGCGTCCGCCATGTTGGATCCGTCCCACGCTGGCCCATCTGACCCCACATTTATTTGTTCTCATTGGAAAGGAGCGGAAGCCGACTGAGTCGGCTCTATATTGTTATGCCGGTGGAAAGAAATGATATGTAGAAAAATGATAAGTCTTAACCCTCCTCCATATAAGGACGAGAGGGTGGTCGGGGGGGGGGGAGAGAAATGATGTGTTAAAAAAATCTCAGTTTTTTCTGAACTACGTGGCTATTTTTTTCTCTTTGAAACACTGTTCAAAACTGGATACTTTTCACCAAAAACACTGCTCAGAACTGGACGCTGTTCACATTTACTATTCACCATTGGCCATGTAAATTGAACAGTAGCAGTAAGTAAAAAAGTAAAAAAAAAACAGGAAATGAGAAAGCTTCCCGCTTAAATACATGTAATGAAGTTGGGCTAGGATGGAAGTGGCATGACTTGGGAAAGTTGTTGAGGGCTTTGATTCACTTGGGAAAGGAAAGGAAAGCTATTCCCAAGCTTTGAGTCCATGGATCCATTCAAAAAGCAAATCCAAAGCCAATTTTTTACAGAAATCCGGAAGATCTTTGGAAAAAGAAAAGGGCCAAAAATCATGGTGTTACTGAAGCAAATATGCCCTAGAGGCAATAATAAAGTTATTATTTATTTCCTTATATCATGATAAATGTTTATTATTCATGCTAGAATTGTATTAACCGGAAACATAATACATGTGTGAATACATAGACAAACTTAATGTCACTAGTATGCCTCTACTTGACCAACTCATTAATCAAAGATGATTATGTTTCCTAACCATAGGCATGAGTTGTCATTTGATTAACGGGATCACATCATTAGTAGAATGATGTGATTGACATGACCCATTCCGTTAGCTTAGCACTAGTATGTTGCTATTGCTTTCTTCATGACTTATACATGTTCCTACAACTATGAGATTATGCAACTCCCGTTTACCGGAGGAACACTTTGTGTGCTACCAAATGTCTAGCGTAATCGGGTGATTATAAAGGAGCTCTCTGGTGTCTCCAAAGGTACATGTTGAGTTGGCGTATTTCGAGATTAGGTTTTGTCACTCCGATTGTCGCAGAGGTATCTTTGGGCCCTCTCGGTAATGCACATCACTATAAACCTTGCAAGCAATATAGCTAATGAGTTAGTTACGGAATGATGCATTGCATAACGAGTAAAGACACTTGCCAGTAACGAGATTGAACTAGGTATTGAGATACCGACAATCGAATCTCGGGCAAGTAACATACCGATGACAAAGGGAACAACGTATGTTGTTATGCGGTTTGACCGATAAAGATCTTCGTAGAATATGTAGGAGACAATATGAGCATCCAGGTTCCGCTATTGGTTATTGACCGGAAATGTGTCTCGGTCATGTCTACATAGTTCTCGAACCCGTAGGGTCCGCACGCTTAAGGTTTCGATGACATTTATATTATGAGTTTATGAGTTTTGATGTACCAAAGTTTGTTCGGAGTCTCGGATGTGATTACGGACATGACGAGGAGTCTCGAAATGGTCGATACATGATGATTGATATATTGGTAGCCTATATTTGGATGTCGGAAGTGTTCCGGGTGAAATCGGGATTTTACCGGAGTACCGGGGGGTTACCGGAATCCCCCGGGGGCTTAATGGGCCTACATGATCCTTAGTGGACAAGAGGAGAGGAGGCAAGGGCTGGGCCGCACGCCCCTCCTCCCTAGTCCGAATAGGACAAGGAGAGGGGGGCGGCGCCCCCCTTTCCTTCCTCTCTCTCCCTCCTCTTTCCCCCCTTCTCCTAGTCCAACAAGGAAGGAGGGAGTCCTACTCCCGGTGGGAGTAGGACTCCCCTTGGCGCGCCCCCTCCTAGGCCGGCCACCCCTCCCCTTGCTCCTTTATATCTGAGGCAGGGGCACCTCTAGACACAACAATTGATCTCTTGATCTCTTAGCCGTGTCGGTGCCCCTCCACCGTAGTCCTCCTTGATAATATTGTAGCGGTGCTTAGGCGAAGCCTGCAACGATAGAACATCAAGACCGTCCCACGCCGTCATCTTGTGGAACTCTCCCTCGACACTCGTGCGGATCGGAGTTCGAGGGGCGTCATCGAGCTGAGCGTGTGCTAGAACTTCGGAGGTGCCGTAGTTTGGTGATTGATCGGTCGGGCCATGAAGGCGTCGACTACATCAACCACATTGTTCTAATGCTTCCGCTTTGGTCTCACAGTGCGTGGTCAACACTCTCCCTCTCGTTGCTATGCATCACCATGATCTTGCATGTGCGTAGGAATTTTTTGAAAATTACTCGTTCTCCAACAATGGCATCCGAGTCGGGTTTTATGCATAGATGTTATATGCACGAGTAGAACACAAGTGAGTTGTGGGCGATACAAGTCATCTTGCTTACCGACTTATCATACTTTGGTTGGCGGTATTGTTGGATGAAGCGGCCCGGACCGACATTACAGCGTCACGCTTCTGCGAGACTGGTTCTACCGGCGTGCTTTGCACACGGTGGTGGCAGTGTCGGTTTCTCCAACTTTAGTTGAACCGAGTATGGCTACGCCCGGTCCTTGCGAAGGTTAAAACAACACTAACTTGACGAACTATCGTTGTGGTTTTGATGCGTAGGTAAGAACGGTTCTTGCTCAGCCCGTAGCAGCCACGTAAAATTTGCAACAACGAAATAGAGGACGTCTAACTTGTTTTTGCAGGGCATGTTGTGATGTGATATGGTCAAGACGTGATGCTATATTTTGTTGTATGAGATGATCATGTTTTGTAACCAAGTTATCGGCAATTGGCAGGAGCCATATGGTTGTCACTTTATTGTATGAAATGCAAGCCCCTGTAATTGCTTTACTTTATCACTAAGCGGTAGCGATAGTCGTAGAAGCAATAGATGGCGAAATGACAACGATGCTATGATGGAGATCAAGGTGTCGTGCCGGTGACGATGGTGATCATGACGGTGCTTCGGAGATGAAGATCACAAGCACAAGATGATGATGGCCATATCATATCACTTATATTGATTGCATGTGATGTGTATCCTTTATGCATCTTATCTTGCTTTGATTGACGGTAGCATTTTAAGATGATCTCTCACTAATTATCAAGAAGTGTTCTCCCTATGCACCGTTGCGAAAGTTCTTCGTGCTGAGACACCACGTGGCGATCGGGTGTGATAGGCTCTACGTTCAAATACAACGCGTGCAAAACAGTTGCACATGCAGAATACTCAGGTTAACCTTGACGAGCCTAGCATATACAGATATGGCCTCGGAACACGGAGATAGAAAGGTCGAACGTGAATCATATAGTAGATATGATCAACATAGTGATGTTCACCATTGAAAACTACTCCATCTCACGTGATGATCGGACATGGTTTAGTTGATTTGGGTCACGTGATCACTTAGATGACTAGAGATGTCTGTCTAAGTGGGAGTTCTTCGATAATATGATTAATTGAACTTAAATTTATCATGAACTTAGTACTGATAGTATTTTGCTTGTCTATGTTTGTTGTAGATAGATGGCTCATCTTTGTTGTTACATTGAATTTTAATGCGTTCCTTGAAAGCTAAGTTGAAAGATGATGGTAGCAATTACGGACTAGGTCCGTAACTTGAGATTATCCTCATTCTGCACGGAAGAATTACGTCCTAGAAGCACCGCTGGGTGCGAACTGCTGCAGATGCTGGCCGACGGCGTTAAGAACGTCTGGCGAGCAAAGTGATGACTACTCGATAGTTCGATGTGCCATGCTTTACGGCTTAGAACTGGGACTCCAACGACATTTTGAGCGTCATGGAGCATATGAGATGTTCCAGAGTTGAAGTTAATATTTCAAGCAAATGCCGGATTGAGAGATATGAAGTCTCCAATAAGTTCTATAGCTACAAGATGGAGGAGAATAGTTACATCGGTGAACATATACCCAAAATGTGCAGGTATAATAATCACTTGATTCAAGCGGGAGTTAATCTTCACGATGATAGTGTCATCGACAGAATTCTTCAATCACGCCACCAAGCTACAAGAGCTTCGTGATGAACTATAACATGCAAGGGATGGACAAGACTATTCGAGCTCTTCGTAATGCTAAAGGTTGCGAGTAGAAATCAAGAAGGAGCATCAAGTGTTGATGGTCAATAAGACCACCGTTTCAAGAAAAAGCGGTAAAGGGAAGAAGAAGGGGAGCTTCATGAAGAACGACAAACAAGTTGCTGCTCAAGAGAAGAAACCCAAATCTGGACCTAAGCACGAGGCCGAGTGCTTCTACTACAAACAGATTTGGTCCTTTGGAAGCGAAGCGCCCCAAGTATTTGGCGGATAAGAAGGATGGCAAGGTGAACAAAGGTATATGTGATATACATGTTATTAATGTGTACCTTACTAATGCTCGCATGATAGCACACGGTATTTGATCTTGGTTACATTGCTAATATTTGTAACTCAAAATAGGGGCTACGGATTAAGCGAAGATTGGCTAAGGACGAGGTAACGATGTGCGTGGGAAATGGTTCCAAAGTCGATGTGATTCCGGTCGGCACGCTACCTCTACATCTACCTTCGGGATTAGTTTTAGACCTGAATAATTGTTATTTGGTGCCAGCGTTAAGCATGACCATTATATCTGGATCTTGTTTAATGCGAGACGGTTATTCATTTAAATCTGAGAATAATGGTTGTTCTATTTATATGAGTAATATCTTTTATGGTCATGCACCCTTGAAGAGTGGTCTATTTTTATTAAATCTCGATAGTAGTGATACACATATTCATAATGTTGAAGCCAAAAGATGCAGAGTTGATAATGATAGTGCAACTTATTTGTGGCCTTGCCGTTTGGGTCATATTGGTGTAAAGCCCATGAAGAAACTCCATCTTGATGGGCTTACGGAATCACTTGATTATGAATCACTTGGTACTTGCAAACCGTGCCTCACGGCAAGATGACTAAAGCAGCGTTCTCGGAACTATGGGTGAGCAAGCTGATTTGTTGGAAATCATACATACTGATGTGTGTGGTCCAATGAATGTTGAGGCTCGCGGCGGGTATCGTTATTTTCTCACCTTCACAGATGATTTGAGCAGATATGGGTATATATCTACTTAATGAAACACAAGTCTGAAACATTTGAAAAGTTCAAAGAATTTCAGAGTGAAGTGGAAAATCATCGTAACAAGAAAATAAAGTTTCTATGATCTGATCGTGGAGGAGAATATTTGAGTTACGAGTTTGGTTTACATTTGAAACAATGCAGAACAGTTTCGCAACTCACGCCACCCGGAACACCACAGCATAATGGTGTGTCCGAACGTCGTAATCATACTTTAATAGATATGGTGCGATCTATGATGTCTCTTACTGATTTACCGCTATCGTTTTGGGGTTATGCTTTAGAGATGACCACATTCACGTTAAATAGGGCACCATCAAAATCCGTTGAGACGACGCCTTATGAACTGTGGTTTGGCAAGAAACCAAAGTTGTCGTTTCTTAAAGTTTGGGGCTGCGATGGTTATTTGAAGAAACTTCAACGAGATAAGCTCGAACCCAAATCGGAGAAATGTATCTTCATAGGATACCCAAATGAGACTATTGGGTACACCTTCTATCACAGATCTGAAGGCAAGACTTTTGTTGCTAAATTCGGATCCTTTCTAGAGAAGGAGTTTCTCTCGAAAGAAGTGAGTGGGAGGAAAGTAGAACTTGATGAGGTAACTGTACTTGCTCCCTTATTGGAAAGTAGTTCATCACATGAACCGGTTCCTGTGACGACTACACCAATCAGTGAGGAAGCTAATGATGTTGATCATGAAACTTCAGATCAAGTTACTACCGAACCTCGTGGAGTCGACGAGTAAGATCCGCACTAGAGTGATGCGGTAATCCTATTACGGAAGTCATGTTACTTGACCATGGCGAACCTACGAGCTATGAGGAAGCGATGATGAGCCCAGATTCCGCAAGATGGCTTGAGGCCATGAAATCTGAGATGGGATCCATGTATGAGAACAAAGTATGGACTTTGGTTGACTTGCCCGATGATCGACAAGCCATCGAGAATAAATGGATCTTCAAGAAGAAGACTGACGCTGATGGTAATGTAACTGTCTACAAAGCTCGACTTGTTGCAAAAGGTTTTTGACAAGTTCAAGGGGTTGACTACGATGAGACTTTCTCATCTGTAGCGATGCTTAAGTCTGTCCGAATCATGTTAGCAATTTCCTCATTTTATGATTATGAAATATGGCAAATGGATGTCAAAATTGCATTCCTGAATGGATTTATGGAAGAAGAGTTGTATATGATGCAACCAGAAGGTTTTGTCGATCCAAAAGGTGCTAATAAAGTGTGCAAGCTCCAGCAATCCATTTATGGACTGGTGCAAGCCTCTCAGAGTTGGAAAAAACGCTTTTATAGTGTGATCAAAGCATATGGTTTTATACAGACTTTTGGAGAAGCCTGTATTTACAAGAAAGTGAGTGGGAGCTCTATAGAATTTCTTATATTATATGTGGACGACATATTGTTAATTGGAAATGATATAGAATTTCTGGATAGCATAAAGGGATACTTGAATAAAAGTTTTTCGATGAAAGACCTCGGTGAAGCTGCTTACATATTGGGCATCAAGATCTATAGAGATAGATCAAGACGCTTAATTGGACTTTCACAAAGCACATACCTTGATAAAGTTTTGAAAAAGTTCAAAATGGATCAGGCAAAGAAAGGGTTCTTGCTTGTATTACAAGGTGTGAAGTTGAGTCAGACTCAACGCCCGACCACATCAGAAGATAGAGAGAAAATGAAAGATGTTCCCTATGCTTCAGCCATAGGCTCTATCATGTATGTAATGTTGTGTACCAGACCTGACATATGCTTAGCAATAAGTTTAGCACAGGAGTGGATCACTGTACATCGGTCTAGTATCCTGAAATACCTGAAAAGGACTAAGGATATGTTTCTCGTTTATGGAGGTGACAAAGAGCTAGTCGTAAATGTTGGGGAACATAGTAATTTCAAAACAATTCCTACACACACGCAAGATCATGGTGATGCATAGAAATGAGAGGGGGTGTATCTTCATACCCTTGAAGATCACTAAGCGGAAGCGTTTATCAACGCGGTTGATGTAGTCGTACGTCTTGACGATCCGACCGATCCAAGTGCCGAACGCACGGCACCTCCGAGTTCTGCACACGTTCAGCTCGATGACGTCCTTGCCTTCTCGATCGAGCAAGACGGGTTAAGTAGTAGATGAGTTCCGGCAGCACGACGGCGTGGTGACGGTGTTGGTGAAGAACAATCTCCGCAGGGCTTCGCCTAAGCACTACGGAAACTATGACGGAGGATAAACTAGAGGGGACAGGGTTGCGGCTGCGGCTTGGTGTTTCTTGATGTGTGTTTGGTGCTAGCCCTGCCCTCTATTTATATGTTGAGCCTTGGGGTGAAACTTGGAGTAAAAGCCTCCACAAAGTCGGTTTCACCGAAGGCAAGAGTCCTTCTCGGACTCAGGCACTGCCGAGGTTCCGGCATCTGGACCCAGACGCCAGGGACCCTGGCGTCTGGCCTCTGGACTCCGCAAAACTTCCGTTTTGCGCTTTCCAAAAACCTTGTGGGATTTCCCCTTTGGCCCAAATAACGTGTTCCCGTACTCAAACATTTCGGGAAACATCCGGAACTCCTTCCGGTGAATTCCGGAACACTTCAGGAGATCAAACTCTATTATCCCATATATCAAAATTTATCTCCGGACCATTCTGGAGTTCCTCGTCATGTCCATGATCTCATCCGGGACTCCGAACAACATTCGGTCACCAACATACATAACTCATATAATACTATATCGTCAACGAAACGTTAAGTGTGCGGACCCTACGGGTTCGAGAACTATGTAGACATGACTGAGACACGTTTCCGGTCAATAACCAATAGCGGGACCTGGATGCCCATATTGGTTCCCACATATTCTATGAAGATGTTTATCGGTCAAACCGCATAACAACATACGTTGTTCCCTTTGTCATCGGTATGTTACTTTCCTGAGATTCGATCGTCGGTATCTCAATACCTAGTTCAATCTCGTTACTGGCAAGTCTCTTTACTCGTTCCGTAATACATCATCCCGCAACTAACTTATTAGTTGCAATGCTTGCAAGGCTTATAGTGATGTGCATTACCGAGTGGGCCCAAAGATACCTCTCCGACAATCGGAGTGACAAATCCTAATCTCGAAATACGCCAACCCAACAAGTACCTTCGGAGACACCTGTAGAGCACCTTTATAATCACCCAGTTACATTGTGACGTTTGGTAGCACACAAAGTGTTCCTCCGGTAAACGGGAGTTGCATAATCTCATAGTCATAGGAACATGTATAAGTCATGAAGAAAGCAATAGCAACATACTAAACGATCGAGTGCTAAGCTAACGGAATGGGTCAAGTCAATCACATCATTCTCCTAATGATGTGATCCCGTTAATCAAATGACAACTCATGTCTATGGTTAGGAAACTTAACCATCTTTGATTCACGAGCTAGTCAAGTAGAGGCATACTAGTGACACTATGTTTGTCTATGTATTCACACATGTATTATGTTTCCGGTTAATGCAATTCTAGCATGAATAATAAACATTTATCATGATATAAGGAAACAAATAATAACTTTATTATTGCCTCTAGGGCATATTTCCTTCAGTCTCCCACTTGCACTTGAGTCAATAATCTAGTTCACATTGCCATGTGATGTAACACTAATATTCACATCTGTATGTGATTAACACCCATAGTTCACATCGTCATGTGATCAACACCCAAAGGGTTTACTAGAGTCAATAATCTAGTTCACATCGCTATGTGATTAACACCCAAAGAGTACTAAGGTGTGATCATGTTTTGCTTGTGAGAGAAGTTTAGTCAACGGGTCTGTCACATTTAGAGCCGTATGTATTTTGCAAAATATTCTATGTCTACAATGCTCTGCACGGAGCAAATCTAGCTAATTGCTCCCACTTTCAATATGTATCCAGATTAAGACTTAAGAGTTATCTGGATCAGTATCGAAACTTGCATCGACGTAACCTTTTACGATGAACCTCTTTTCACCTCCTTAATCGAGAAACATATCCTTATTCCACTAAGGATAATTTTGACCAATGTCTAGTGATCTACTCCTAGATCACTATTGCACTCCCTTGCCAAACCAGGTCAGAGTATACAATAGGTCTGGTACATAGCATAGCGTACTTTATAGAACCTATGACTGAGGCATAGGGAATGACTTTCATTCTCTTTTCTCTTTTCTGCCGTGGTCGAGATTTGAGTCTTACTCAATTTCATACCTTTGCAACACAGGCAAGAACCCTTTCTTTGACTGTTTCATTTTGAACTACTTCAAAATCTTGTCAAGGTATGTACTCATTGAAAACCTTATCAAGCGTCTTGATCTATCTCAATAGATCTTGATGCTCAATATGTATGTAGCTTTACTGAGGTCTTTTTAAAGAACTCCTTTCAAATATTTCTTTATGCTTTCTAGAAAAATTCTACATCATTTCTGATCAACAATATGTCACTCACATATACTTATCAGAAAGGCTGTAGTGCTCCCACTCACTTTATTGTAAATACAGGCTTCAGTGGAAGTCCGTATAAAACTATATGCTTTGATTAACTTATCAAAGCGTATATTCCAACTCTGAGATGCTTGCACCAGTCCATAGATGGATCGCTGGAGCTTGCATATTTTGTTAGCACCTTTAGGATTGACAAAACCTTCTGGTTGCATCATATACAACTCTTATTTAATAAATACATTAAGGAATGCAGTTTTGTTTATCCATTTGCCAGATTTCATAAAATGCGGCAATTGCTAACATGATTCGGACAGACTTAAGCCTAGATACGAGTGAGAACTTCTCATCATAGTCAACACCTTGAACCTGTCGAAAACCTTTTGCGACATCTATCTCTGTAGATAGTAACTCTACTATCAGCGTCCGTCTTCCTCTTGAAGATCCATTTATTTTCTATGGCTTGCCGGTCATCGGGCAAGTCAACCAAAGTCCACACTTTGTTCTCATAGATGGATCCCATCTCAGATTTCATGGCCTCAAGCCATTTCGGGGAATCTGGGCTCATCATTGCTTCCTCATAGTTTGTAGGTTCGTCATGGTTAGGTAACATGACTTGTAGAACAGGATTATCGTACCACTCTGGTGCGGATCTCACTCTGGTTTACCTACGAGGTTCGGTAGTAACTTGATCTGAAGTTACATGATCATCATCATTAGCTTCCTCACTAATTGGTGTAGTAGTCACAGGAACAGATTTCTGCGATGAACTACCTTCCAATAAGGGAGCAGGTACAGTTACCTCATCAAGTTCTACTTTCCTCCCACTCACTTCTTTCGAGAGAAACTCCTTCTCTAGAAAGGATCCATTCTTAGCAACGAATGTCTTGCCTTCGGATCTGTGATAGAAGGTGTACCCAACTGTCTCCTTTGGGTATCCTATGAAGACACATTTCTCCGATTTGGGTATGAGCTTATCAGGATGAAACTTTTTCATATAAGCATCGCAACCCCAAACTTTAAGAAATGATAGCTTAGGTTTACTGCTAAACCATAGTTCATACGGTGTCATCTCAACGGACTTAGATGGTGCCCTATTTAAAGTGAATGCAGCTATCTCTAATGCATAACCCCAAAACGATAGTGGTAAATCGGTAAGATACATCATAGATCGCACCATATCCAATAAAGTGCGGTTACGACGTTCGGACACACCATTACGCTGTGGTGTTCCATGTGGCGTGAGCTATGAAATTATTTCACATTGTTTAAAATGAAGGCCAAACTCGTAGCTCAAATATTCATCTCTACAATCAGATCATAGAAACTTTATTTTCTTGTTACGATGATTTTCACTTCACTTTGAAATTCTTTGAACTTTCAACTATTTCAGACTTATGTTTCATCAAGTGGATATACCCATATCTGCTCAAATCATCTATGAAGGTGAGAAAAAACAATACCCAACACGAGCCTTAATACTCATTGGTCTGCATAGATCAGTATGTATTATTTCCAACAAGTCAGTAGCTCGTTCCATTGTTCTGGAGAACGGAGTTTTAGTCATCTTGCGCAAAAGGCACGGTTCGCAAGCATCAAATGATTCATAACCAAGTGATTCCGAAAATCCATCTTTTATGGAGTTTCTTCATGCGCTTTACACCGATATGACCCAAACGGCAGTGCCACAAATAAGTTGCACTATCATTATTAACTTTGCATCCTTTGGCGTCAATATTATGAATATGTGTATTACTACGATCGAGATCCAACAAACTATTTTCATTGGGTGTATGACCATTGAAGGTTTTATTCATGTAAACAGAACAACAATTATTCTCTAACTTTAAATGAATAACCGTATTGCAATAAACACGATCAAATCATATTCATGCTCAATGCAAACGCCAAATAACATCTATTTAGGTTTAACACTAATCCCGAGAGTATAGGGAGTGTGTGATGATGATCATATCAATCTTGGAACTACTTCCAACACACATCATCACTTCACCCTCAACTAGTCTCTATTTATTCTGTAACTCCTGTTTCGAGTTACTAATATTTAGCAACCGAACAAGTATCAAATACTCAGGGGCTACTACAAACACTAGTAAGGTACACATCAATAACCTGTATATCAAATATACCCTTGTTCACTTTGCCATCCTTCTTATCCACCAAATATTGAGGGCATTTTAAGCTTCGGTGACCATTTCCTTTGCGGTAGAAGCACTTTCGGTTTCAGGCTTTGGTCCAGCTTTGGGCTCCTTCACCGGAGTGACAACTTGCTTGCCATTCTGCTTGAAGTTCCCTTTCTTTCCCTTTGCCCTTTTATTCAAACTAGTGGTCTTGTCAAGCATCAACACTTGATGCTCTTTCTTGATTTCTACCTTCGTCGATTCAACATCACGAAGAGCTCGGGAATCGTTTCCGTCATCCCTTGGATACTATAGTTCATCATGAAGTTCCAGTAACTTGGTGATGGTGACTAGAGAACTTTGTCAATCACTATCTCATCTGGATGATTAACTCCCACTTGATTCAGCGATTGTAGTACCGGACAATCGAGCACATGCTCCTTTGCTTGAGCTATTCTCCTCCATCTTTTAGCTATAGAACTTGTTAGAGACTTCATATCTCTCAACTCGGGTATTTGCTTGAAATATTAACTTCAACTCTTGGAACATCTCATATGGTCCATGACGTTCAAAACGTCTTTGAAGTCCCGATTCTATGTCGTTCGACATGGTGCACTAAACTATCAAGTAGTCATCATATTGAGCTAATAGCGTTCATAACGTCGCATCTGCTCTGCAATAGGTCCGTCACCTAGCGGTGCATCAAGGACATAATTCTTACGTGCGACAATGAGGACAATCCTCGGATCACGGATCCAATCCGCATCATTACTCTTGACATATTTCAACATAGTTTTCTCTAGGAACATATCAAAATAAACATATGAAAGCAACAACGCGAGCTATTGATCTACAACATAATTTGCAAAATACTACCAGGACTAAGTTCATGATAAATTTAAGTTCAATTAATCATATTACTTAAGAACTCCCACTTAGATAGACATCCCTCTAATCCTCTAAGTGATCACGTGATCCAAACCAACTAAACCATAACCGATCATCACGTGAGATGCAGTAGTTTTCAATGGTGAACATCACTATGTTGATCATATCTACTATATGATTCACGCTCGACCTTTCGATCTCAGTGTTCCGAGGCCATATCTGCATATGCTAGGCTCCTCAAGTTTAACCTGAGTATTCTGCGTGTGCAAAACTGTCCTGCACCCGTTGTAGATGGACGTAGAGCTTATCACACCCAATCATCACATGGTGTCTGGGCACAACGAACTTTGGCAACAGTGCATACTCAGGGAGAACATTTTTATCTTGAAATTTTAGTGAGAGATCATCTTATAATGCTACCGTCAATCAAAGCAAGATAAGATGCAAAAAAGATAAACATCACATGCAATCAATATAAGTGATATGATATGGCCATCATCATCTTGTGGTTGTGATCTCCATCTCCGAAGCACCATCATGATCACCACCGTCACCAGCGCGACACCTTGATCTCCATCGTAGCATCGTTGTCGTCTCGCCAACTATTGCTTCTACGACTATCGCTACCGCTTAGTGATAAAGTAAAGCAATTACAGGGCGATTTCATTGCATACAATAAAGCGACAACCATATGGCTCCTGCCAGTTGCCGATAACTCGGTTACAAAACATGATCATCTCATATAAAATATAGCATCATGCCTTGACCATATCACATCACAACATGCCCTGCAAAATCAAGTTAGACGTCCTCTACTTTGTTGTTGCAAGTTTTACGTGGTTGCTACGGGCTTAACAAGAACCGTTCTTACCTACGCATCAAAACCACAACGATAGTTCGTCAAGTTAGTGATGTTTTAACCTTCTCAAGGACGGGCGTATGCCTCCGTTCAACTAAAGTTGGAAGAAACCGATACCGCCATCCACACGTGTGCAAAGCAAGTCGGTAGAACCAGTCTCGCGTAAGCGTCTGGCGTAATGTCGGTCGGGCCGCTTCATCCAACAATACCGCCAAACCAAAGTATGACATCTTTGGTAAGCGGTATGACTTATATCGCCCACAACTCACTTGTGTTCTACTCGTGCATATAAAATCTCGCATAAAACCAGGCTCGATGCCCTTTGTTGGGGAACGTAGTAATTTCAAAAAATTTCCTATGCACACGCAAGATCATGGTGATGCATAGCAATGAGAGGGGGAGTGTATCTTCATACCCTTGAAGATCACTAAGCGGAAGCGTTTATCAACGCGGTTGATGTAGTCGTACATCTTCACGATCCGACCGATCCAAGTACCGAATGCATGACACCTCCGAGTTCTGCACACATTCAGCTCGATGACGTCCTCGCCTTCTCGATCCAGCAAGACAGGCAAAGTAGTAGATGAGTTCCGGCAGCACAACGGCGTGGTGACGGTGTTGGTGAAGAACAATCTCCCCAGGGCTTCGCCTAAGCACTACGGAAACTATGACGGAGGATAAACTAGAGGGGACGGGGTTGCCTTCACACGGCTTGGTGTTTCTTGATGTGTCTTTGCTGCTAGTCCTGCCCCTCTATTTATATGTTGAGCCTTGGGGTCGAAACTTGTAGTAAAAGCCTCCACAAAGTCGGTTTCACCCGAAAGGCAAGAGTCCTTCTCGGACTCGGGGCGACGCCTTGAGTTTCCAGCGTCTAGACCCGACGCCGAGGACCTGGGACCTTGAAGTATGTCTAGAGGGGGGTGATTAGACTACTTGACCAATTAAAAACTTAACCTTTTCCCAATTTTAGAGTTTGGCAGATTTTAGCTATTTAGGGCAAGTCAAGCAATCAACATACTATTCAAGCAAGCATGCAAAGAGTATATAGGCAGTGGAAATTAAAGCATGCAACTTGCAAGAAAGTAAATGGAAGGGATTGGAGGATTCAAACGCAATTGGCGACACGGATGTTTTTGGCGTGGTTCCGATAGGTGGTGCTATCGTACATCCATGTTGATGGAGACTTCAACCCACGAAGGGTAGCAGTTGCTTGAGTCCACGGAGGCTCCACCCATGAAGGGTCCACGAAGAAGCAACCTTATCTATCCCACCATGGCCGTCGCCCACGAAGGACTTGCCTCACTAGCGGTAGATCTTCATGAAGTAGGCGATCTCCTTGCCCTTACAAACTCCTTGGTTCAACTCCACAATCTTGTCGGAGGCTCCCAAGTGACACCTAGCCAATCTAGGAGACACCACTCTCCAAGACGTAACAAATGGTGCGTTGATGATGAACTCCTTGCTCTTGTGCTTCAAATGATAGTCTCCCCAACACTCAACTCTCTCTCATAGGTTTTGGATCTGGTGGAAAGAAGATTTGAGTGGAAAGCAACTTGGGGAAGGCTAGAGATCAAGATTCATATGGTATGAATGGAATATCTTGGCCTCAACACATGAGTAGGTGGTTCTCTCTCAGAAATGGTAAGTTGGAAGTGTAGGTTTAGTATGATGGCTCTCTTCACGAATGAAGAGGAGGTGGAGGGGTATATATAGCCTCCACACAAAATCTAACCGTTACACACAATTTACCAAACTCGGTGGGACCGATTCAACAGACTCGGTCGGACCAATTTAGTAAACCTAGTGACCGTTAGTGATTTTCGGTGGGACTGACATGCAACCCGGTGAGACCGATCATGTCAGGGTTAGGGCATAACATAATCTCGGTAAGACCGATTACACAAATTCGGTGAGACCGACTTTGGTAATAAGCTTTCCAGAGAGTTGGTCAGGTAAACTCGGTGGGACCGATTTGCTCTTTTCGGTGAGACCGAAATGTTACAAAAGGAAACAGAGTTTACATTGCAATCTCAGTGGGACCGATCGCTCACTTCCGTTAGACCGAAACGTTACGAAGGGAAACAGAGAGATTACAATCCCATCTCGGTGAGACCGAGATCCCTATCGGTAGACTGATTTGCTTAGGGTTTGTGGCAGTGGCTATGACTTTTGGAATCGGTGGCGCCGGATAGGAAGAATCGGTGTGACCGATTTTGGCTTTGGGTTTAGGTCATTTATGGATGTGAGAAAGTAGCTGATGGTTTTGGAGCATATCACTAAGCACATGAAGCAAGAGGCTCATTAAGCAACACCTCATCCCTCCTTGATAGTATTGGCTTTTCCTATAGACTCAATGTGATCTTGGATCACTAAAATATAAAATGAAGAGTCTTGAGCTTTTGAGCTTGAGCCAATCCTTTGTCCTTAGTATTTTGAGGGATCCACTTTCATCATCCATGCCATGCCATTCATTGAGCTTTCCTGAAATAATAGTTTTGGAATAGCATTAGCTCAATGAGCTATATGTTGTTATGAATTACCAAAACCACCTAGGGATAGTTGCACTTCCAATCTCCCCCTTTTTGGTAATTGATGACAACATATAGATCAAAGCTTCGACAAATGATAATAAGATTTGACAACATCGTCGCTTTGAGAAGTATGTGATAAGCAAGAGCTCCCCCTAAATTTGTGCATAGTTTAAGATTTGCTTTGGACTGCAAATGCACAATGAATTAGGCTCATGGGTTACTCTTCCATGTCACATACATCTTGGTGGAGCGCTCAAAATGATAAAAATTGAATGCAGGCACTCATCACCAAGCAAAGTGAATAATCACATAGGATAAGATAGGATAATATCATCAAACGTGCATAAGTGTAGCTTATGATCAAACACATGATCATCAATGTCTCACAAGCATAGTATCTCAAGCAATCAAAAGCAAACAAGTTTAACCACCAAATCAAAGCAACAGAGAACAAAAGCAACACTCTCTCTCTCTCTCGAAGCCTATGATCTATACATTTTTCTCCCCCTTTGGCAACAAGTTACCAAAAAGTTCATAGAAAATGCATAGTGCTAGATCGACTCTCAGGCTTGATCTTCTGGTGGTGGTGTACGGATAACTCCAAGAACGAAGGCTTGAGTTGAAGTAGAGGTCTTTGGAGTTGATCTTTGATTTGGTTGCCTTTGGAGCGATGAGGGCTGTAGCTGGTGCTAAAGATGTTGCTCGGTGTGTGCATCACGAACCTTTGCAAGCCCGACCTCTGGGCTCTAGGCACTCTGGCAAACACATTAATGATAGTCTTGCCCTGCCTCTCCTGCATGTCATCCTGCAACTGCTCTATAACTGACTGAATCTCAGTTACTTTGACACCAAGGTCATGGAATTTGAGTTCCATGATTCTTTCGAGCTCTCCGATTACGAGTGAGGTGGCCAATCCCTTCTCAATCCTTAGTGTTGATGCTATTAAGTAACCAAGCTGCTCCTGCTTATTCTTCAAGAAATACTCAGATGCCTCCTCTTGAGCTGGCATCCTGGCAGCCTTCTCCTTCCTTGCCTTCTCCTTCTTCTCTTGAGCTTGAACTGATGATGGATCATTCTCATTCATGACAACCTCATTGTCCTCAAAGTCTGGATAAAGTGGAAAATGTTCCTTATCCAATTGATATTTCCCTGTGCCCATCTTTGAGTTAATCAACTCCTGAATCTGAGATGCATATCCACAACTCCTCTTCTGATCTGCTGCAGTCCTCTTAATGGTTTCAATCATAAGGCTCATGACTTTGAACTTCTGTGGCACATCAAACACATGTAACATGTTGATGGCATGCCCTCTGATCATGTTGTGGTCACCAGACTTAGGCAACAGAGTGTGCTTTAGGATCCAATTGATAGTTGGCAGCCCTGACAGCAGAAAGTGGACTGATCCAAACTTATGTGTCTCAACAGCCTTGTCTGGGATCTCCTTGTACATGCGTGCCATGGAATTGTGGTCCATCTTCTTCTTGGCATAAATGTCCAGGTCATCATCATCTTCCTTTGGGGGCATTTATCAGACTTGCCCATTCTTCAACAGAGGACTGATACCTTGTTCCTTCAGACATCCATACTATCCTTCCATCTGGATAGAAGTGTGCTGTGGAGTAGAATTGCATGATAAGTTCATCATTCCAGTTGGTGAGCTTTTGCCCAACAAAATCAGCAACTCCACAAGCAACAAAGCTGTCTAGCACTCCAGGATAGTGCTCTTCATTGTCCTTGATGTAGATCCAGTCGACCCACCTCATGTCACAAACTATGGGCTTCTTATCCAACAAGATTGTCTCATAGAAGTCCTGCTGTTCCTTTGTATGGAACCTGTAATCAATAGCAGTTCTCCTCCTTGAGGCATATGGATCTTCCATCCTCCATATTCTCAACCCTGAGTCCTTCCTGATCATCATGTCCTCAGCCACAGAATGGGCATCATTGTGGTCTGGTATCTTGGGCTTGAGCTTCCTTAGGACCTGTCCTTCTTCATCTTCTTCATCAGCAACATTTGGCACTGGGGCCTTGTTCTTCTCAGCAGCTGGAATACTCCTGGTATTCCTCTTTGGTGCAAGCTTGGCCTTGGAGGCAGCTTTAGGTGCTTCCTTGGGCTTAGATGTTGCAGCCTCTGATCTAATAGCATCACCCATAAGCTTTGGTGCCTTGGGTGCTGGTGCAGCAACCTCTTATTCCTCTTTAGAATCTCTTATCATTGAGGGCTTTCCAAGAACCTGGGCAGTTGTGGTTCTTGCTCTCTTCTTCTTCTTGTCCTGAGCACCTTCATCCTCTGATTCAATGGTAAACTTCATTGTTTCTCCAGTGGGAACTTTCTTGGGTTTGGAAGATGTGACTTTCTTAGCAGGTGCCTCTTTGGGTTCGATCTGTTACGGCACTTGAGTGGACCTTGACCTTTGGGCATTGTTGTCCTCTTGGCAGGAACTTTCTTGTTCAGTCCAGGCTTTGTATTCTTTGCTGAGCCATACTCCTTTTTGAGCACTACTTTCTTGGAAGTAGCCTCATCTTCAGCTGCCACATAGTCCTCATCCTCTGAGTCTAAGGTTCTCTTCCTCCTTTGCCTGGTAGCAGCCTTGGGTAGATTACTTGGAGTGCTTCTGCTCCCTACATCTGAAGTGCTTGAGGGACTAGTGCCCTCACTCATGTCAATCTGCTCTTGACTGTTCAGCTGTCACTCTGTGCGACATCTTGCAAACACCGATTTATTGACCCTATGAAGAGTTATAGATGAGATAGAATAGATGAGCATCACAAAATGCAGAGATTTTTGCAAAGAATGATTCAAAAATTCAGTTTTAGTTTTCCACAGAAAGCATTTCGGATCAACCGATTTTCAAACTCGGTGATACCGAAGCAGTTTTGGAACCTAAACTGATGATCTCGGTTGGACCGAGTCACAGTTCGGTGGCACCGAGACTGCTAGGGTTTCACAAAGTCCTAAAATTGGTCTCAACGATTAGAAATTCTCGGTCAGATCGAGAGTTACTAGTGCAATGGCATAAGCCAAATCGGTGGGACCGAGTTTTTCAACTCGGTGGGTCCGAGATGGTTTCGGCGGAAACCTAACCCTAAAATTTTGAATCTCATCTAATCTACGGATTGCATTGAGTGGATAGGAGTGTTTCAATCGTGGCAAGAATCAATAAGAACACAATGTGCTAGGAATCAGACGAGGATAGCACAGTGATCGAGTCCATACCCTAGCTTGGCGATGAACTCGCTACGGCGGCAACGGCGGGGGCGAAATCCGTTGACGGCGGCGGAGACCAGCGACAGGAGGCGGCTGGCGACGAGGAGACGATCCGGAGACCTTCGAGGCAGAGCGAGCTATTGCGCGAGCGAAGGGGTTCGGAGAAATTTCCAAAATTTTGCCCGTGACTATATATAGCCCCACCCTGTCGGTGTGACCGAGTGGAACAACTCGGTGGCACCGAGATGCATAACGTGTGCGATTCTGACAACTCGGTGTGACCGAAAAGTTCAAATCGGTTGCACCGAGATGGGAAACTTAGATCAACTTAATGATCTCGGTAGGACCAAAATGGAGGAATCGGTCAGACCGAGAATCACAAAGAAGTTTTGGAAGTTTAAGTCTATGACGAATCGGGGACTCCGAGTGCTCCTCACACAGAGTGGTTCGAATCTGACTTGATCAAATTTTGTGATGTAGCATGAATAAAGTTTGAGACGAGAAAAGCATAGATAGCTAGAGAAGGTTCTTAGGCTTTCTTGTCCATCCACTTGGCAAAAAGAAAAGAAGCCAAACAATCAAAACAACAAGTGGATGTCCTTGAATGAGTAAAATATGCACCAACATGCTCACACAATAAGATGGCAAATGAAATATGTGGCAAAGCATGCACAACCAATTCTAGCATCTATCAAACAATTGGCGATGACTAGGTCATCTATATATGAGTATATTGACTTAGGAGTCAAATGAGAACATTTGATCATAGGTCATACTCATCGTTTAAGCTCAAGTGGGGTTACCACTTTTACATAATGCATTGATATGTTCACACCCTTAGAGTTGCTTTGACTTAATTCTTAGAGTTAAGCTCCCCCTCGATGTGAGATCCCCCCTTAGAGGGATGAACTAACCTTGGGATTTGTCGATGATGACTTCATGTAGGTGTTGAAGATGTGGATGCTCAATGTTGATGTAGATCATTTGGAGCAATCCTTTGGAGTGAGTTGCACTTTCAATACATACATGGGTTAGTCCCACAAGGAACAAACAAGAATATCCATAGACATAGAGTGAAGCACACACAAGATGATGTCCATGAAATCATTAGGTTACCTTGTCCCTTGCCTTACCAACATGAGGGTTTGTGACTCCTTGAACTAGTGCAAGATGTGGAAGTTGATTGCACTTGTTCTTGCCATAATGATATGAGTGAAGAATGTTGGCGGAGTCACCCTCAAGAACTCTCTAGTTCTTCTTCTTCGGGATCCACATCATCTTCATGGGAATCCTTGGAGTTGTAGTTGTACTTGGTGAAGTAGAACTTGACGTAGTCTTGGGAACCCACTTGAACGAGGCTTTAGGTGCTTCTTCAAATGCATCAATCTCTTCTTGAAGCTTGTCCTTGCCTTTGTTCTTGTGGTCTTGTGGTGGAAGATCATCTTGGGCTTGTGTTCCCTTGAAGGAAGTAGGATCATACTTCTCTTGTTGAGGAACAAACTTCATCTTGGGGTATTGATCTTCTTCCCACTCAACTCCATTGGCATTGAACTTTCGTTCAAAACCAACACCTTGATTCTTCTGGTGCCTTCCTTGCTTGCGTACAATTTCCTCGAATTGCTTACTCCCGGCAAGGCTCTTGTAAACACCTTTCTCTATGATTCCCTTCAATAAGCTATTTTCTTGCTCAAGTGTAACTTGGCTAAGAGAATCATTAGTGGAATCAAGAGAACTACTAGAAGCAGCAATTGGATTGGACATTATTATTGTTACTACTAGAGGAAGTATCTTTCTTGTACTTGTTACTAGACTTGACTTGAGGCGTGTAAGTAGATAAGAGTAAACGCTTGGCAATGTAAGAAGAACTTTTCTTACGGAGATCATCATTGATTGCTTTTAAGAACTCATGCTCTTGCTCAAGATTGAGCATTTCAAAGCGTAACTTCTCATGAGCCCTTAAAAGTTCTCGATGATCTTCGAAGATAGTTTCATGAGCCAACTTAAGAGTGTTTAGTTCTTTAGTTAGAAGCTCAATCTTCTCCTTATCATTGTCATTCATTTTATCTTGATTAGCATGATTAATTGACGTTTCATCATAGTATTCATCACTAGAGTTGTCAACAAGCAAATCATCATCCACAAGCAAGTCATCTTCATCACTATTGAAATCAACATACTCAGGATGTGTTACCTTTGGACCTTTGGCCATGAAGCATCTTCCAATTCCTTCATTTGGTGAATCAAATATGTCATAGGAGTTGGTTGACACAAGTGCTAGACCAGCAACACCTTCATCTTGAGTATATTCGGAGTCGGAGTGATAGCTTCTCTCGGAGTGATTGTCGGAGTCGGAGCCGGATACCCATTCACCAACATGAGCTTGATGTCTTTGTTTTTTGTAGCTCCTTGATGACTTGTCCTTCCTTTTCGAATCCTTGCTTCTCCGTGAGGGTCTTCGTTCATAACGATCATCTCTACTCCTCCTCTCTCTTGGTGGTGATTCTTCTCTTTTGCTTCTTATTCTTGGAGAATCTTCTCTTCTTTTGTAGGGTGCCGTACACTCATTGGAATAGTGTCCGGGTCTCCCACAATTGTAGCAATTGCGCTCTCGACTAGAAGATCTTTTGTCATTGTAAGACCTTGACTTGGAGCTTCTTTCTTTGCTTCTACTCTTCTAGAATTTGTTGAAGTTCGTCACCATTAATATCAATTCTTCATTGAAGGTTTGTTTCTCACTTGATGATGTGGGAGCTTCACTTGAGGCTTTGTAAGCACCACTTGACTTGTTGTGAAGTTCCTCCTTATCCTTGAGTGACATCTCATGAGCAACAATTCTTCCAATGACTTTCGTTGGCTTGAGATCTTTGTAGTTTGGCATCATTTGGATCAATGTGCACACGGTATCATACTTTCCATCCAATGCTCTTAGGATCTTCTTGATGATGAATTTGTCGGTCATCTCTTCACTCCCTAAGCCGGCAATCTCATTTGTGATAAGAGCAAGCCAAGAGTACATTTCAGCGACACCTTCACCATCCTTCATTTTGAACTTGTCAAGCTGACTTTGGAGCACATCCGACTTGGATTCCTTGACGGATTCGGTACCTTCATGCATATCAATCAAAGTATCCCAAATTTCCATTGCATTCTCAAGACGGCTGATTTTGTTGAATTCTTCGGGGCACAATCCGTTGAAGATGATATCACAAGCTTGAGCGTTGTATTGCAGCATCTTCAATTCTTCCACATTAGCTTCACGGTTTGGTTCTCTCCCATCAAAGAATTCACCTTGCTAGCCAATACAAATAATTGCCCAAACGGCGGGGTTATGTCCAAGAATATGCATTTTCATCTTATGCTTCCAACTAGCAAAATTAGTACCATCAAAGTAAGGACCTCTACGGTGATAATTTCCCTCGCTAGACGCCATACTCTCCTAGGTTGTGAAACCAAGGCTATGACCACCAAAAGCTATGGAAATCAAAGCAAATGGAGACCAAAGCTATGATACAACTTGAAGGACCTTGAAGTATGTCTAGAGGGGGTGATTAGACTACTTGACCAATTAAAAACTTAACCTTTTCCCAATTTTAGAGTTTGGCAGATTTTAGCTATTTAGGACAAGTCAAGCAATCAACATACTATTCAAGCAAGCATGCAAAGAGTATATAGGCAGCGGAAATTAAAGCATGCAACTTGCAAGAAAGTAAAGGGAAGGGATTGGAGGATTGAAACGCAATTGGAGACACGAATGTTTTTGGCGTGGTTCCGATAGGTGGTGCTATCGTACATCCACGTTGATGGAGACTTCAACCCACAAAGGGTAACGGTTGCACGAGTCCACGGAGGGCTCCACCCACGAAGGGTCCACGAAGAAGCAACCTTGTCTATCCCACCATGACCGTCGCCCACGAAGGACTTGCCTCACTAGCGGTACATCTTCACGAAGTAGGCGATCTCCTTGCCCTTACAAACTCCTTGGTTCAACTCCATAATCTTGTCAGAGGCTCCCAAGTGACACCTAGCCAATCTAGGAGACACCACTCTCCAAGAAGTAACAAATGGTGTGTTGATGATGAACTCCTTGCTCTTGTGCTTCAAATGATAGTCTCCCCAACACTCAACTCTCTCTCTCTCTCATAGGATTTGGATCTAGTGGAAAGAAGATTTGAGTGGAAAGCAACATGGGGAAGGCTAGAGATCAAGATTCATATGGTAGGAATGGAATATCTTGGCCTCAACACATGAGTAGGTAGTTCTCTCTTAGAACTAGTAAGTTGGAAGTGTAGGTTTGTTCTGATGGCTCTCTCCACGAAAGAGGAGGCGGAGGGGTATATATAGCCTCCACACAAAATCTAACCATTACACACAATTTACCAAACTCGATGGGACCGAATCAACAAACTCGGTCGGACCGATTTAGCTAATCTAGTGATTGTTAGTGATTTTCGGTGGGACTGACATGCAACTCGGTGAGACCGATTCGGTTAGGGTTAGGGCATAACGTAATCTCGGTAACACCGATTACACAAACTCGATGAGACCGACTTTGGTAATAAGCTTTCCAGAGAGTTGGTCAGGTAAACTCGGTGGGACCGATTTGCTCTTTTCGGTGAGACCGAAATGTTACAAAAGGAAACAGAGAGTTTACATTGCAATCTCAGTGGGACCGATCGCTCACTTCGGTTAGACCGAAATGTTACGAAGGGAAACAGAGAGATTACAATCCCATCTCGGTGAGACCGAGATCCCTATCGGTGAGACCGAGATCCCTATCGGTGAGACCGATTTGCTTAGGGTTTGTGGCAGTGGCTATGACTTTTGGAATCGGTGGCGCCGGATAGGAAGAATTGGTGTGACCGATTTTGGCTTTGGGTTTAGGTCATTTATGGATGTGAGGAAGTAGCTGACGGTTTTGGAGCATATCACTAAGCACATGAAGCAAGAGGATCATTAAGAAACACCTCATCCCTCCTTGATAGTATTGGCTTTTCCTATAGACTCAATGTGATCTTAGATCACTAAAATATAAAATGAAGAGTCTTGAGCTTTTGAGCTTGAGCCAATCCTTTGTCCTTAGTATTTTGAGGGATCCACTTTCATCATCCATGCCATGCCATTCATTGAGCTTTCCTGAAATAATAGTCTTGGAATAGCATTAGCTCAATGAGCTATATGTTGTTATGAATTACCAAAACCACCTAGGGATAGTTGCACTTTCAGGGACCCTGGCGTCTGGCCTCTGGACTCCGCAAAACTTCCTCTTTACGCTTTCCAAAAACCTTGTGGGCTTTCCCGTTTGGCCCAAATAACGTGTTCTCGTACCCAAACATTTCGGGAAACATCCGGAACTCCTTCCGGTGAATTCCGGAACCCTTCCGGAGATCAAACACTATTATCCCATATATCAAACTTTATCTCCGGACCATTCCGGAGTTCCTCGTCATGTCCATGATCTCATCTGGGACTTCGAACAACATTAGGTCACCAACATACATAACTCATATAATGCTATATAGTCAACGAAACGTTAAGCGTACGGACCCTACGGGTTCGAGAACTATGTAGACATGACCGAGACACGTTTCCGGTCAATAACCAGTAGCGGGACCTGGATGCCCAAATTGGCTCCCACATATTCTACGAAGATCTTTATCGATCAAACCGCATAACAACATACGTTGTTCCCTTTGTCATCGGTATGTTACTTGCCCGAGATTCGATCGTCGGTATCTCAATACCTAGTTCAATCTCGTTACCAGCAAGTCTTTTTACTCGTTCCGTAATACATCATCCCGCAACTAACTTATTAGTTTCAATGCTTGCAAGGCTTATAGTGATGTGCATTACCGAGTGGGCCTAGAGATACCTCTCCGACAATCGGAGTGACAAATCCTAATCTCGAAATACGCCAACCCAACAAGTACCTTCGGAGACACCTGTAGAGCACCTTTATAATCACCCAGTTACGTTGTGACGTTTGGTAGCACACAAAGTGTTCCTCCGGTAAACGGGAGTTGCATAATCTCATAGTCATAGGAACATGTATAAGTCATGAAGAAAGCAATAGCAACATACTAAACGATCGAGTGCTAAGCTAACGGAATGGGTCAAGTCAATCACATCATTCTCCTAATGATGTGATCACGTTAATCAAATGACAACTCATGTCTATGGTTAGGAAACTTAACCATCTTTGATTCACGAGCTAGTCAAGTAGAGGCATACTAGTGACACTCTGTTTGTCTATGTATTCACACATGTATTATGTTTCCGGTTAATACAATTCTAGCATGAATAATAAACATTTACCATGATATAAGGAAATAAATAATAACTTTATTATTGCCTCTAGGGCATGTTTCCTTCAGTAAATGGTTACATCGATGCAAGCTTTGACACTGATCCGGGCGATTCTAAATCGCAAATCAGATACGTGTTTATGTTGAACGGTGGAGCTGTGAGTTGGTGCAGTTCTAAACAAAGCGTCGTGGCGGGATCTACATGCGAAGCGGAGTACATAGCTCCTTCGGAAGCAGCAAATGAAGGAGTCGGGATGAAGGAGTTCTTTTCTGATCTAGGTGTCATACCTAGTGCATCGGGACCAATGAAGATCTTCTGTGACAATAATATTGCAATTGCCTTGGCAAAGGAATCCAGATTTCACAAGAGGACCAAGCACATCAAGAGACGCTTCAATTCCATCCGGGACCAAGTCCAGGTGGGATACATAGAGATTTGCAAGATACATACAGATCTGAATGTTGCAGACCCGTTGACTAAGCCTCTTCCACGAGCAAAACATGATCAACACCAAGACTCCATGGGTGTTAGAATCATTACTTTGTAATCTAGATTATTGACTCTAGTGCAAGTGGGAGACTGAAGGAAATATCCCCTAGAGGCAATAATAAAGTTATTATTTATTTCCTTATATCATGATAATTGTTTTGAAAGCACAAGTGCTCCCTAGGTGGTTTTGGTAATTAATGTCAACATATCTCTTGTTGGACTAACACTTTTATCTAGTATGTTTCAGATAAGTTCAACAATGGAGTGGCATCGACTAAAGGATGTGGGAACTCCTTCAAGATGCTAAGGACAAAGGATTGGCTCAAGCTTCAATCTCAAGACTCTTCATTTTATATTTTAGTGATCCAAGATCACATTGAGTCTATAGGAAAAGCCAATACTATCAAGAAGGGATGAGGTGTTGCTTAATGAGTTTCTTGCTCCACAGTTCTTAGTGATATGCTCCAAAACCCTCAACTACTTTCCCACTTCCACACATATGACCTAAACCTAAAGTCAAACTCGGCCCCACTGATTCTTTCTATCTGGTGCCACCGAGTTCAGATGTCATAGCCACTGCCACAAACCCTAGACAAATCGGTCTCACCGATAGGGATCTCGGGCTCACTGAGATGGGATTGTAATCTCTCTGTGTATTTCCATTACCAAAATCGGTCTCACCGAGTTTGAGCAATCGGTACTACTGAGATTTCAATGCAAACTCTCTGGTTAACTTATTACCAAATTCGGTCCCACCGAGTTTGAGTAATCGGTCCCACCGAGTTTGCCTGACCAACTCTCTGGTTAGCTAATTACCAAAATCGGTCTGACCCAGTTTGTGTAATCGGTCTCAGCGAGATTACGTTATGCCCTAACCCTAACCATATCGGTCCTACCGAGTTGCATGTCGGTCCCACCGAAAATCCTAACGATCACTAGATTTGCTAAATCGGTCCGACCGAGTTTGTTGATTCGGTCCCACCGAGTTTGGTAAATTGTGTGTAACGGTTAGATTTTGTGTGGAGGCTATATATACCCCTCCACCTCCTCTTCATTCGTGGAGAGAGCCATCAGAACAAACCTACACTTCCAACTTACCAGTTATGAGAGAGAACTACCTACTCATGTGTTGAGGCCAAGATATTCCATTCCTACCATATGAATCTTGATCTCCAGCCTTCCCCAAGTTGCTTTCCACTCAAATCTTCTTTCCACTAGATCCAAATCCTATGAGAGAGAGTTGAGTGTTGGGGAGACTATCATTTGAAGCACAAGAGCAAGGAGTTCATCATCAACGCACCATTTGTTACTTCTTGGAGAGTGGTGTCTCCTAGATTGGCTAGGTGTCACTTTGGAGCCTCCGACAAGATTGTGGAGTTGAACCAAGGAGTTTGTAAGGGCAAGGAGATCGCCTACTTCGTGAAGATCTACCGCTAGTGAGGCAAGTCCTTCGTGGGCAACGACCATGGTGGGATAGACAAGGTTGCTTCTTCGTGGACCCTTCATGGGTGGAGCCCTCTATGGACTCGCGCAACCGTTACCCTTCGTGGGTTGAAGTCTCCATCAACGTGGATGTACGATAGCACCACCTTTCGGAACCACGACAAAAACATTCGTGTCTCCAATTGTGTTTGAATCCTCCAAAACCCTTCCCTTTATATTCTTGCAACTTGCATGCTTTACTTTCCGCTGCTCATATACTCTTTGCATGCTTGTTTGTTATGTATTGTGAATGTTAAACTTGTGCCTAAACTCCACTTAAACTTAAAGAAGTTAAAAACTGCAAGTTTGATACTTAGTGTCTAATCACCCCCCCTCTAGACACCTCTTCTCAAGGTCCTACAAGTGGTATCAGAGCATTGGTCTCCATTGCCTTGGTTTAATCACCATTGGAGGAAGATCGATGAGTCTACTTTGGGGAGTCTTAGACATAGAGTGCCCATACTTGATGGAGAGTATTTTCATGAGTGAAAAAATGAGATGCTTGTAATTTTCAATCAATATCATTTGAACAAGTACATTGCTAGCCCTTGTGCACCTCATGTTGATCCTATGCATCCTACTCTTGATGAGTCAATTGACATGATTAGGAATCTTAGAACTGTTAATCTTATCACTAGAGGCTTGCCTAGAAACGTAATTAGAAACTTGCCTACTCTTGAGTGTGCCTACACTATATGGAATTTTCTTGAGGAACGCTTTCCAAATTATTCCTTGAAAAATCTCGATGAAATTCTCCATAAGTTTATTGCCCTGAGTAAGATGAATACTAGTGATCCTATGTTTGGTGATCGTCTATTTGAACTTACAAACCTTATGCGTGCCAAAGGAGATGTTGGAATTATTGGTGATATTATTTCCGAAGCTATAAGAATTCATCAGCAAGATCATTGTCAAACTCACTCTAACGAATTACCCTCTCTAGGACTTGATCCACCACATGACGATGTTGAACATGGATACTATGATGAGGATGATGATAGTGACTTCGATCTTGACGATGCAATGAGACATTTTGGTCTTATGGCAAATCTTCGAGGATATATGTCAGGAGGAAAGGAATGGGTTCTTGGCAGTGGATGTACCGATCACATGACCGGAGATAAAGACATGTTTCGTGAGCTTGCTGAAAATGATAGTCCTCGAAAGTATGTCACTTTCGGTGACAACTCAAGGGGTAAGATGGTTGGCCTCGGTAAGGTGGCCATCTCACATGATAGCTCCATTCAGAATGTTATGCTCGTTGAATCTCTTGGCTACAACTTACTTTCAGTATCTAGACTTGCTGATTTCGGTTTGAATGTCCTATTTACTAAAGTAGATTGCCAAGTGTTTCGTCAAGACAATCATAAAATGGTCTTTACTGGTATACGTAGAGGTGATCTTTACATTGTTGATTTCTCTAAAAAGGCTCAACCTAAAACTTGCTTCATTGCTAAATCCTCAAAAGGTTGGTTATGGCATAGACGACTAGGTCACGTTGGCATGAGAAACCTTGACAAGCTTATTAAAGGGAATCATATTCTTGGTGTTAACGATGTCATATTTGATAAGGATAGACTTTGCAGTGCTTGTCAAGCAGGTAAATAGGTTGGAGGAAGGCATCCCGTGAAAAACATCATGACCACAAGGAGGCCGCTTGAGCTACTTCACATGGATCTTTTTGGTCCCAACGCTTACAAGAGTCTCGGTGGAAATTCTTTTGGTCTAGTTATAGTTGATGATTTTTCAAGATTTACGTGGGTGTTCTTTCTCGATGATAAATCGCAGGTCCAAAAGATCTTCAAAAACTTCGCCAGGAAGGCTCAAAATCAGTTTGAAGTGAAGATCAAGAAGGTTCGCAGCGACAACAGAACGGAGTTCAAGAACGCAAACATGGACACCTTTCTTGACAAAGAAGGGATTTCACATGAGTTCTTGACTACGTACACACCTCAACAAAATGGAGTTGTTGAGAGGAAGAACCGGACCCTCATCGAAATGGCGAGAACGATGCTTGATGAGTACAAGACATCGAAGCACTTCTGGGCAGAAGCGGTTGAGACAGCTTGTCATGCAACAAACCGCTTGTATCTTCACAAGCTAGTCGGCAAGACGGCATACGAGCTCCTCACTAGTAACAAACCCCAAGTTGGATACTTTCGAGTATTCGTCTCAAAGTGCTACATTCTTGATAAGCATCATCGTTCTAAATTTGCTCCTAAGTCTCATGAAGGTTTCCTACTAGGTTATGGCTCAAACTCCCACACTTACCGTGTCAACAACAATTTCACCCGAAAGGTTGAAGAGACGGTAGATGTGAAGTTTGATGAATCTAATGGCTCGCAAGTAGAGCAATTGCCAATTGATGTAGGAGACAAAGATCCTTCGGAAGCAATCCAAGACTTGTCTATTGGCAAGGTCCGGCCAACGGAGGTGAAGGAGGGTACCTCGTCCGTCCAAGTGGAAGCTTCTACTTCACGACAAGGTGAACCAAGAGTTGATACGAAAGCATCCACAAGTGGGACACACCAAGATGAAGAAAACGAGGAAGTGCATCAAGATGAACGTCAACAACCTCCTTCTCCACCATGACAAGAGAACAACAACGCCAACAATGAAGAAGGCCAAGAAGAAGAACAAGATGAAGAAGAAGTTCAACGAAGAACCAAAAAAAAGCTTTCACGAGTTCGAGCAAGAATTTCTAAAGACCATCCCGTCGAGCAAATCTACAATGATATTCAAACCGGGAGAATCACTCGCTCTAAAACTCGTTTAGCTAACTTCTGTGAAAACTATTCTTTCATCTCTAGCATTGAACCTATGAAGGTCGAAGAAGCATTGGAAGATCTGGATTGGATAAATGCTATGCATGAAGAGCTACACAACTTTGAGAGGAACCAAGTTTGGACATTGGTTGAGAAGCCCGACAACAACCACAACATCATCGGTACCAAATGGGTGTTTCGCAACAAGCAAGATGAAGCTGGACAAGTAGTTCGCAACAAAGCACGTCTCGTCACCCAAGGCTACACACAAGTCGAAGGTATGGACTATGGTGAGACTTACGCTCCGTTGCTAGACTTGAGTCCATTCAAGATCTTACTTGCCTATGCTAATCACCATGATATCACCTTGTACCAAATGGACATTAAAAGTGCTTTTCTAAATGGTGAAATAGAGGAGGAAGTTTATGTTAAGCAACCTCCCGGCTTTGTCAATCCTAAGAAACCAAATCATGTTTACAAACTTCACAAAGCCCTTTATGGTCTTAAACAAGCTCCTAGAGCGTGGTATAAATGATTGACCAAGTTCCTTATTGAAAAAGGCTTTGAAATTGGAAAAATAGATTCTACTCTTTTTACTAAAAGGGTCAATGGAGAACTATTTGTGTGCCAAATCTATGTTGATGATATTATATTTGGTTCCACTAGCCCTCATTTTAGTGAAAATTTTGGGAAGCTAATGTCGGAGAAGTTTGAGATGTTTATGATGAGTGAACTCAAATTCTTTCTTGGTTTGCAAATCAAGCAAACTAAGGAAGGTACCTTTGTCTCTCAAATGAAGTACACCAAGGACATATTTAAGAAGTTCAATATGCAAGAATGCAAAGGTATGACTACACCCATGCCTACTAGTGGACATCTTGACTTGACCAAAGATGGTGAACCGGTTGATCAAAAGGTTTATCGCTCTATGATTGGTTCTTTGTTATATCTATGTGCTTCACGTCCCGATATCATGCTAAGTGTGTGCATGTGTGCACGATATCAAGCTGCTCCTAAAGAATGTCATCTTAAGGCTGTGAAAAGGATAGTGAGATACTTAATCCATACACCAAATTTTGGCATTTGGTATCCTAAGAGGGCCTCTTTCGATCTTGTTGGCTACTCCGACTCGGACTATGCCGGAGACAAGGTTGATAGAAAGTCCACTTCGGGTACTTGTCAATTTCTTGGTAGATCTCTTGTGTCTTGGTCCTCCAAGAAACAAAACTCGGTATCCTTATCCACCGCCGAAGCGGAATACATTGCCGCTGGTTCATGTTGTGCTCAATTACTTTGGATGACCCAAACTCTTAAAGATTATGGGATATATGTGAAACATGTTCCATTGCTTTGTGACAATGAAAGTGTTATCAAAATTGGTCATAATCCCGTACAACATTCTCGAACTAAGCATATTGAAGTTCATCATCATTTCATTCGAGATCATGTTGCTAAGGGTGACATTAATCTTAAGCATGTTCGCACCGAAAAGCAATTAGCGGATATATTCACTAAACCTCTTGATGAGAAAGTGTTTTGCAGGTTGATAGGAGAATTTAACATCATAGATGCTTCAAACTTGGAGTGGAAACTCCATTGGATACATGCAAGACATGAGCTTATGACTAATCCTTGATATTTCTCTTATGATGAAAATCTTATGTCTTGGATATATTTGCATCTTGCATGTTATATAACCCATGTAGGTACTTGGTTGAATCAAATTCCATGAGATTGTAATCTACTCACATCTTGAGCAATCTCTACATCACCAAGTCTCTACACAATGGTGGTTGAAGACAAGGAAGCATGGAACCATTCAAACATATCCTTTGACAAATTCTATGTTGAGCTTCATGATTGTCATTTTTTGATACACAAGTGCTCTTCCTTGCAAGAACTAACCCATGTAGGTAGATGAACTCAAAGTGGTGCTCCCGATTCTTGATGAGCTACATCAACCTTGAGCAACCCACACAAGTTCAGCTACATGGTCAACACCACCAACCAAGGTATGTTATTCCATATTAGAGAAGCTTTACTCCAAGTCATGAGCTAAAGCAACTCGACAAGATGTAAATACATCAAGATGCTTAAACGAAAAATGGCAACCCCATTTTGAGCTTAAACGATGAGTATGACCTATGATCAAGTGATCTCACTTGACTCCTAAGTCAATATACTCTAACATAGGTGACTTTGTCGCCGACCATCTCTAGATGAAGTTCTCTTGTGTTCTTTTCTGTGTTTTTGCATTTGTCTCATGCATATTTGTTTCCCCTTTCAAAAAAAACTTCTTCATCTAGATTTTCTTCTGTTTGCTCTGCATTTTCTGCATCCAATTCATTGCATATCATTCAGTAAATTCCTTGCAAATCTTTGTGAGATCTTACTAGTCTAGTGAGCTGAGGTGACAAGTGTTTTCTCTGTGATGAACTCGGTTTCATCGATTTGTTGTTTTTGGTCCAACCGAAGCATACCACTCGGTGCCACCGATTTCACAACAGGAAAAATAGTTTGCCACTTATTCTGTGTTTCTTCTGATCCAGCTCCACTCAATGAATCTTGTCCTCTACAAGCATCACATTTATACAAATGCTTTGTGCTGTGACTCAAGTATCAAACCCTTCTTGGAAATTGATGTCAAAGGGGGAGAGAGAGATCACATCAAAACTTATCACTTAGAGAGATCACATCAGAGAGAGAGAGTATCACCTCCTCAGGGGGAGAGATCTCCAGGGGAGAGAATACTCAAGTAGAAAGTATTTCTCAAGGATCCCAGATGCTTGGTGTTCAAGAGGAGAGATGCCACATGTCTTCTTGAGGGGAAAGACATGTTCATATGTGCTTATTTGCATTAGCTCTGTTTGTTTATATCTTTCAGCTCTGATTTTATGTTCCCTATCTTCTCCCAAATCCCATGCTTTGGATTCAGGGGAGCAAGACATCTAAGGAAAGAAATCATTTAAATTCATTGCATATCTTTACTCTTGGGGACATGTCTAATCCAATGTGGTACTTAGTACTCACTCTCTACATATCATCCAGTCTTGGTATTCTTGTGATTTCTTCTGTTTGCTCTGGCTAGTAGATGTACTGTGTTATCTAACCTTGTTTCCGCAGTTCATTCCATCCTAAGCCAACTCAAGACTACAAGGTAAGTATATGCATCACAATCATGTGTATGAGGAATTCTTGCTGATGTACATCTTGTTTGCAAGAAGGACTCATGGGCATGAAGGTATTTTCTTTAATATTCTTTGCTCTGATGCATATGGCCAAGATACATGTAACACATTGCGTGCTCTATCATGGTTATGCTCTCACATGCTTCTATATTCCATATTCACATGATTGCATACATGTAGGGGGAGCCTATGCTTGTTACATGTCTTTCCAAAGCTTTACTTGCTATTCTCTATATCTTTATCTAAAGCTTTGATGTATGTTGTCATCAATTACCAAAAAGGGGGAGATTTAAAGCACAAGTGCTCCCTAGGTGGTTTTGGTAATTAATGTCAACATATCTCTTGTTGGACTAACACTTTTATCTAGTATGTTTCAGATAAGTTCAACAATGGAGTGGCATGGACTAAAGGATGTGGGAACTCCTTCAAGATGCTAAGGACAAAGGATTGGCTCAAGCTTCAATCTCAAGACTCTTCATTTTATATTTTAGTGATCCAAGATCACATTGACTCTATAGGAAAAGCCAATACTATCAAGAAGGGTTGAGGTGTTGCTTAATGAGTTTCTTGCTCCACAGTGCTTAGTGATATGCTCCAAAACCCTCAACTACTTTGCCACTTCCACACATATGACCTAAACCTAAAGTCAAACTCGGCCCCACCGATTCTTTCTATCCGGCGCCACCGAGTTCAGATGTCATAGCCACTGCCACAAACCCTAGACAAATCGGTCTCACTGATAGGGATCTCGGTCTCACCGAGATGGGATTGTAATCTCTCTGTGTATGTCCATTACCAAAATCGGTTTCACCGAGTTTGAGCAATCGGTACTACCGAGATTTCAATGCAAACTCTCTGGTTAACTTATTACCAAAATCGGTCCCAACGAGTTTGAGTAATCGGTCCCACCGAGTTTACCTGACCAACTCTCTGGTTAGCTAATTACCAAAATCGGTCTCACTGAGTTTGTGTAATCGGTCTCACCGAGATTACGTTATGACCTAACCCTAACCATATCGGTCCTACCGAGTTGCATGTCGGTCCTACCGAAAATCCTAACGGTCACTAGATTTGCTAAATTAGTCCGACCGAGTTTGTTGATTCGATCCCACCGAGTTTGGTAAATTGTGTGTAACAGATAGATTTTGTGTGGAGGCTATATATACCCCTCCACCTCCTCTTCATTCGTGGAGAGAGCCATCAGAACAAACCTACACTTCCAACTTACGGTTACGAGAGAGAACTACCTACTCATGTGTTGAGGCCAAGATATTCCATTCCTACCATATGAATCTTGATCTCTAGCCTTCCCCGAGTTGCTTTCCACTCAAATCTTCTTTCCACCAGATCCAAATCCTATGAGAGAGAGTTGAGTGTTGGGGAGACTATCATTTGAAGCACAAGAGCAAGGAGTTCATCATCAATGCACCATTTGTTACTTCTTGGAGAGTGGTGTATCCTAGATTGGCTAGGTGTCACTTGGGAGCCTCCGACAAGATTGTGGAGTTGAACCAAGGAGTTTGTAAGGGCAAGGAGATCGCCTACTTCGTGAAGATCTACCGCTAGTGAGGCAAGTCCTTCGTGGGCGACGGCCATGGTGGGATAGACAAGGTCGCTTCTTCGTGGACCCTTCGTGGGTGGAGCCCTCCGTGGACTCGCGCAATCGTTACCCTTCGTGGGTTGAAGTCTCCATCAACGTGGATGTATGATAGCACCACCTATCGGAACCACGACAAAAACATCCGTGTCTCCAATTGCGTTTGAATCCTCCAAAATCCTTCCCTTTACATTCTTGCAAGTTGCATGCTTTGCTTTCTGCTACTCATATACTCTTTGCATGCTTGCTTGTTATGTATTGTAAATGTTAAACTTGTGCCTAAACTCCACTTAAACTTAAAGAAGTTAAAAACTGCAAGTTTGATACTTAGTGTCTAATCACCCCCCCTCTAGACACCTCTTCTTAAGGTCCTACATGTTTATTATTCATGCTAGAATTGTATTAACCAGAAACATAATACATGTGTGAATACATAGACAAACTTAATGTCACTAGTATGCCTCTACTTGACTAGCTCATTAATAAAAGATGGTTATGTTTCCTAACCATAGACATGAGTTGTCATTTGATTAACGGGATCACATCATTAGTAGAATGATGTGATTGTCATGACCCATTCCGTTAGCTTAGCACTTGATCGTTTAGTATGTTGCTATTGCTTTCTTCATGACTTATACATGTTCCTACAACTATGAGATGATGCAACTCCCGTTTACCGAAGGAACACTTTGTGTGCTACCAAATGTCACAACGTAACTGGGTGATTATAAAGGAGCTCTACAAGTGTCTCCAAAGGTACATGTTGAGTTGGCGTATTTCGAGATTAGGTTTTGTCACTCCGATTGTTGGAGAGGTATCTCTGGGCCCTCTCGGTAATGCACATCACTATAAGCCTTGCAAGCAATGTAGCTAATGAGTTAGTTACAGAATGATGCATTACATAACGAGTAAAGAGACTTGCTGGTAACGAGACTGAACTAGGTATTGAGATACCGACGATCGAATCTCGGGCAAGTAACATACCAATGACAAAGGGAACAACGTATGTTGTTATGCAGTTTGACCGATAAAGATCTTCGTAGAATATGTAGGAGCCAATATGAGCATCCAGGCTCCACTATTGGTTATTGACTGGAAACGTGTCTCGGTCATGTCTACATAGTTCTCGAACCCATAGGGTCCGCACGCTTAAGGTTTCAATGAGAGTTATATTATGAGTTTATGAGTTTTGATGTACCAAAGTTTGTTCGGAGTCCCGGATGTGATTACGGACATGACGAGGAGTCTCAAAATGGTCAAGACATGAAGATTGATATATTATAAGCCTATATTTGGATGTCGGAAGTGTTCCGGGTGAAATCAGGATTTTACCGGAGTACCGAGGGGTTACCGGAACCCCCCGGGGGCTTAATGGGCCTACATGGGCCTTAGTGGAGAAGAGGAGAGGAGGCACGGGCTAGGTTGCGCGCCCCTCCCCCTAGTCCAAATAGGACAAGGAGAGGGGGGCGGCGCCCCCCTTTCCTTCCTCTCTCTCTCCCTCCTCTTTTCCCCATTCTCCTAGTCCAACAAGGAAGGAGGGAGTCCTACTCCCGGTGGGAGTAGGACTCCCCTTGGCGCGCACCCTCCTAGGCCGGCCACCCCCTCCCCCCTTGCTCCTTTATATACGGGGTCAGGGGGCACCTCTAAACACAACAATTGATCTCTTGATCTCTTAGCCGTGTGCGGTGCCCCCCTCCACCATAGTCCTCCTCGATAATCTTGTAGCGGTGCTTAGGCGAAGCCCTGCGACGGTAGAACATCAAGACCGTACCACGCCGTCGTGCTGACGGAACTCTCCCTCGACACTCGGCTAGATAGGAGTTCGAGGGACGTCATCAAGCTGAACGTGCGCTAGAACTCGGATGTGCCGTAGTTTCGGTGCTTGATTGGTCGAGCCGTGAAGACGTACGACTACATCAACCGCGTTGTTCTAACGCTTCTGCTTTCGGTCTAAGAGGGTACGTGGACAACACTCTCCCCTCTCGTTGCTATGCATCACCATGATCTTGCGTGTGCATAGGAATTTTTTTGAAAATTACTACGTTCCCCAACAGTTACAGTAAACTCACGTGTCCCTGTTACCATCGTGCCAAGACTATCAACACAGAACCCCCACTCGAGATCTGCTGGATTTGACTCCATTACGCGTTCTGGTAGGCGCATGTCGACCAGATGTACAACATGCGCCTCCTCACCGAGCACTAGCTTGCGGAGGAGCAAATCGCCATTACAGGCATCATGGCATACATGGACAAGCAAAAGGCGCTGCTCCTATCATACTGTTGGGGAATGTAGTAATTTCAAAAATTTCCTATGCACACGCAAGATCATGGTGATGCATAGCAACGAGGGGGAGAGTATTGTCCACGTACCCTCGTAGACCGAAAGCGGAAGTGTTAGTACAACGCGGTTGATGTAGTCGTATGATGACCCACAAGTATAGGGGATCTATCGTAGTCCTTTCGATAAGTAAGAGTGCCGAACCCAACGAGGAGCAGAAGGAAATGTTAAGCGGTTTTCAGCAAGGTATTCTCTGCAAGTACTGAAATAAGTGGTAACAGATAGTTTTGTGATAAGATAAATGGTAACGAGCAACAAGTAACAAAAGTAAATAAAGTGAAGCAATGTGGCCCAATCCTTTTTGTAGCAAAGGACAAGCCTGGACAAACTCTTATGATAGGAAAAGCGCTCCCGAGGACACATGGGAATATCGTCAAGCTAGTTTTCATCATGCTCATATGATTCGCGTTCGGTACTTTGATAATTTGATATGTGGGTGGACCGGTGCTTGGGTGCTGTTCTTACTTGAACAAGCATCCCACTTATGATTAACCTCTATTGCAAGCATCCGCAACTACAACAAAAGTATTAAGGTAAACCTAACCATAGCATGAAACATATGGATCCAAATCAGCCCCTTACGAAGCAATGCATAAACTAGGGTTTAAGCTTCTGTCACTCCAGCAACACATCATCTACTTATTACTTCCCAATGCCTTCCTCTAGGCCCAATAATGGTGAAGTGTTATGTAGTCGACGTTCACATAACACCACTAGAGGTTAGACAACATACATCTTATCAAAATATCGAACGAATACCAAATTCACATGACTACTAATAGCAAGAATTCTCCCTTGTCCTCAGGAACAAATGTAATTACTCACAAAGCATATTCATGTTCATAATCAGAGGGGTAATAATATGCATAAAGGATCTGAACATATGATCTTCCTCCAAATAGACCAACTAGCATCAACTACAAGGAGTAATCAACACTACCAGCAACCTACTAGCACCAATCCCGGACTTGGAGACAAGAATTGGATACAAGAGATGAACTAGGGTTTGGAGATGAGATGGTGCTGATGAAGATGTTGATGGAGATTGCCCTCTCCCGATGAGAGGAGCGTTGGTGATGACGATGGTGCTGATTTCCCCCTCCCAGAGGGAAGTGTCCCCGACAGAACAGCTCTGCCGGAGCCCTAGATTGGTTCCGCCAAGGTTCCGCCTCGTGGCAGCGGAGTCTCGTCCCGAAAGGTTGCCTTCTATTTTTTCTCATCGAAAGACTTCATATAGGAGAAGATGGGCGTCGGAGAGCCACCATGGGGCCCACGGGGTAGGGGGGCGCCCAGGGGGGAGGGCGCGCCCCCACCCTCGTGAGCAGGGTGTGGGCCCCTTGGCCTTCATCTTTGGCGACGATTTTTCTTAATTTATTGTAAGGTATTCTGTGGAGTTTCAGGACTTTTGGAGTTGTGCAGAATAGACCTTCTATATTTGCTCCTTTTCCAGCCCAGAATTCCAGCTGCCAGCATTCTCCCTCTTCATGTAAACCTTGTCAAATAAGAGAGAATAGCCATAAGTATTGTGACATAACTTGAAATAACAGCACATAATGCAATAAATATTGTCATAAAAGCATGATGCAAAATGGACGTATCAACTCCCCCAAGCTTAGACCTTGCTTGTCCTCAAGCGAAAAGCCGATAACAATAAATATGTCCTCATGTTTAGAGGCAGAGGCGTCGATAAAAATAAAAAACAGACATGAAGGCATCATGATTATTTCTATAACAGCAACATAAATAGATTTTGTCATATGATTACTCATGTTCAAGTGATGATCTTTTCACAAAGCCAAAGTATGAATCAGAAACCTTATTAGCACCAACAAATTATAACCTCAGTCATTGAAGCAATTGCAATTTATCATAACATCGGAAAGAGTCTATGTCAGAGCTTAAAAGCAAGTCCACATACTCAACTATCACTTAGTCCTTCATAATTGCTAACACTCAGGTGATACTTGTGGTTACGGAGTTTTAATCGGACACAGAGAAAGATAGGGGCTTATAGTTTTGCCCCACAACCTTTTACCTCAAGGGTAATGTCAACAATAATAATACATGCTCCCCCACATCCAATTAGATATATATATCATGTTCTTTCCAACATGCTGAGCTTGCCAAAGGATAAAATGAAAAAGGAAAGGTGAAGATCACCGTGACTCTTGCATAAGGTAGAGGATGATAATAAAAGATAGGCCCTTCGCAGAGGGAAGCAGAGGTTGTCATGCGCGTGTAGGGTTGATGCACAAAATCTTAATACAAAAGAACGTCACTTTATATTGCCCCTTGTATGTGGACCTTTATTATGCAGTCTGTCGCTTTTATTGCGTCCACAACAAGTTCGTACGAAGTTTATTTCTCTGCACTAATAAGTCATGCATAATTAGAGAGCAATTTTTATTGCTTGCACCAATGACAACTTACTTGAAGGATCTTACTCAATCCATAGGTAGATATGGTGGACTCTCATGGCAAAACTGGTTTAAGGGTATTTGGAAGCACAAGTAGTATTTCTACTTGGTGCTGAGAATTTGGCTAGCATGAGGGGGAAAGGCAAGCTCAACACGTTAGAGGATCCATGACAACATACTTTATCTCAGATGTAAGAAAACATAACTCATTATGTTGTCTTCCTTGTCCAACATCAACTCTTTAGCATGTCATATTTTAATGAGTGCTCCAAATCATAAAAGATGTCAATGATAATATATCTATATGTGAAACCTCTCTTTCCTTATTACTTCCTATTAATTGCAACGATGGCCAAAGCTATATTTGCCAACTCCCAACAACTTTTAATCATCATACTCTTTCTATGTGAGGTCATTACTTTCACTAAGATCAATATGAACTCTTTGATTCTTTTTATTCTTTTTCTTCTAATCACCCCTGATCATTGCAAAATACGCAAGCCCTTGACTCAACACTAATATTTATTATATAGCTCACGGACTCGATTACAAAGAAGGATCATAAAGCAAAACTCAAAACTAGATCATGCCATGACTTTATTCTACTAAATCAAGATACTACTAATAGGATCGAACTAAGGAAAACGGTAAAGATAGGAGTTGTGATGGTGATATGATACCAAGGCACCTCCCCCAAGCTTGGCAGCTGCCAAGGGGAGTGCCCATACCCATGTGATTATTTCTCCTTCTTTGTTGTTGGCGTAATATTCTTGGCGATGATTCCCCTAAGAATACGGTTCTCCTCCTCGAGCATATTGACTTGCTGCATGAGGTCCATTATTTCCTTGTGAAGCTTTCTTGTAACGGCTAAAGCTCCTTGCACCCAAGGGTGTTGCATAGCTGCGGGAGAACAAGAGACACTCCTCCTCATATTTTCATAGGAAAGAAATTTAACATTGGAAGGGATAACCGAGTTTGGAATAGCTGAGCTCTGTAGTTCCCCCATCGTAAACCCAGCTCGGAGGCGAGAGGTGACTTCTTGATCTTCCATGGCATCTACCCTCATCAGGACAACCTCCATCTCTTCCTCCGTTGCTGGCCCAAAGTGGTCAACGTCGCTGTTTGCCCTTGGTTCCGGTGCCGGGTTAGATACCCGGCTCTCCCCGACTGACTCTTGAGAAGACATCTTGCTCTAATCTGCAGCAGCAACAAAATAAACAAAAGCAGAGGATATTTGCGTGATCGAGAGTCAAAACCTTCGGGAGTATATATAATGAATTTTTACTGACCAAAATACGTATCGTGCAAGGAAATGGAGTCCGGAGGGCACACGAGGTGCTCACGAGGTAGGGGGCGCGCCTAGGGGGGTAGGGCACGCCCTCCACCCTCATGGAGGCCTCGTGTCCTCCCCGGACTGCTACTTATTTTTCTATTTTTCTAAATATTCCAAAACGGAGAAATATTGCCTTAAAATTGTTTTGGAGTCGGTTTACTTACCGTACCACATACCTATTCCTCTTCGGAGTCTGGAATGTTCTGGAAAGTGTCCCTTATGTATTCCTCCGGAGTTACGGTTTCAATAATATTGGTTTCAACATTTATAGGATTACCTGAGATATAGTGTTTGATCCTTTGACTGTTTACCACCTTCGGATTTGTGCCTTCAAAGTTGTTGATTTTTATGGCATCGGAATGATAGACCTCCTCGATAACGTAGGGACCTTCCCATTTAGAGAGAAGTTTTCCTGCAAAAAATCTTAAACGAGAGTTGTATAGCAATACGTAATCACCTACATTAAACTCACACTTTTGTATCCTTTTGTCATGCCATCTTTTAACCTTTTCTTTAAACAACTTGGAATTTTCATAAGCTTGGGTTCTCCATTCATCAAGCGAGCTAATATCAAATAACCTCTTCTCACCGGCAAGTTTGAAATCATAGTTGAGCTCTTTAATAGCCCAGTATGCCTTATGTTCTAGTTCGAGAGGTAAGTGACAAGCTTTTCCATAAACCATTTTATACGGAGACATACCCATTGGATTTTTACATGCAGTTCTATAGGCCCATAATGCATCATCAAGTTTTTTTGGACCAATTCTTTCTAGATCTATTCACAGTCTTTTGCAAAATTAATTTGAGCTCTCTATTGCTCAACTCTACTTGACCACTGGACTGCGGGTGATAAGGAGATGCAATTCTATGATTAACATCATACTTAACAAGCATCTTACAGAAAGCACCATGAATAAAGTGTGAACCACCATCAGTCATTAAATATCTAGGGACTCCAAACCTCGGAAAAATAACTTCCTTAAGCATTTTAATAGAAGTGTTATGATCAACACTACTAGTTGGAATAGCTTCTACCCACTTAGTAACGTAATCAATAGCAACTAAAATATGTGTATATCCATTAGAGGCAGGAAAAGGTCCCATATAATCAAAGCCCCAAACATCAAATGGTTCAATAACAAGTGAATAATTCAGAGGCATTTCTTGGCGTCTACTAATATTACCAATTCTTTGACATTCATCACAAGACAAGACAAACTTACGGGCATCCTTGAAGAGAGTAGGCCAATAAAAACTAGATTGCAATACCTTATGTGCAGTTCTGTCTCCAGCATGGTGTCCTCCATAAGCTTCGGAGTGACACTTGCGTAGGATCTGTTCCTGTTCATGCTCAGGTACACAACGTCTAATAACACCATCTAATCCTTCTTTATAAATATGTGGGTCATCCCAAAAGTAATGTCGTAAATCATAGAAAAACTTTTTCTTTTGTTGGTATGTAAAGCTAGGTGGTATAAATTTGGCAACAATATAGTTAGCATAATCAGCATACCATGGAGTGCTACGAGAAGTACTTATGACATTTAATTGTTCATCAAGAAAGCTATCATCAATAGGTAGTGGGTCATCAAGAACATTCTCTAACCTAGATAAGTTATCTGCAACGGGGTTCTCAGCTCCTTTTCTATCAACAATGTGCAAATCAAATTCTTGCAGCAAGAGAACCCATCTAATAAGTCTAGGTTTTGCATCCTTCTTTTTTATAAGATATTTAATAGCAGCATGATCAACGTGAATGGTTACTTTAGAATCAACAATATAGGGTCTGAATTTATCACAAGCGAATACAACTGCTAAATGTTCCTTTTCGGTAGTAGCATAATTTCTTTGAGCATTGTCTAGAGTCTTACTAGCATAATGGATAACATTTAACTTCTTATCAACTCTTTGCCCTAGAACAGCACCTACAACATAATCACTAGCATCACACATAATTTCAAAGGGTAAATTCCAATCGGTGGCTGAACAATGGTCGAGAGACTAATGCTTTCTTAAGTATTTCAAATGCTTCTACACAATCATCATCAAAGACAAATGGTACATCTTTTTGTAATAAATTAGTTAGAGGCCAAGAAATTTTTGAGAAGTCCTTAATGAACCTTCTATAAAATCCAGCGTGACCAAGGAAACTTCTTATACCTTTGATGTCCTTGGGACATGGCATCTTTTCAATAGCATCAACCTTGGCTTTATAAACTTCAATACCTCTTTCAGAAACTTTGTGCCCCAAGACAATGCCTTCATTAACCATAAAGTGGCACTTTTCCCAATTCAAGACAAGATTAGTTTCTTCACATCTCTGCAAAACTCAAGCAAGATTTCTCAAGCAATCATCAAAAGAGGAACCATAGACGGAAAAATCGTCCATAAAAACCTCACAAATTTTCTCGCAAAAGTTAGAGAATATAGCCATCATGCATCTTTGAAAGGTAGCAGGTGCATTACATAAACCGAAAGGCATATGTCTATAAGCAAAAGTACCAAAAGGGCATGTAAAAGTAGTCTTTGATTGATCTTTAGCCGACACAGGTATTTGAGAAAAACTAGAATAACCATCTAGAAAGCAATAGTGTGTATGTTTGCATAATCTTTCTAGCATTTGATCAATAAAAGGTAAGGGGTAATGATCTTTCTTAGTAGCCTTATTTAATTTGCGGAAATCAATTACCATCCTATAACATGTGATAATTCTTTGCGGAATCAATTCATCTTTATCATTAGGGACAATAGTAATACCTCCCTTCTTTGGGACACAATGGACAGGACTTACCCACTGACTATCAGCAATGGGATAAATTATACCTGCCTCCAGAAGCTTGATTATTTCTTTTCTTACCACTTCTTTCATTTTAGGATTCAAACGTCGTTGAGGATCACAAACTAGTTTGGCATCAGCTTCCAAATTTATTTTATGTTGACATAGAGTGGGACTGGTGCCCTTAAGATCATCCAGAGTATATCCAATAGCGGCACGGTGCTTCTTCAGAATTTTCAATAATCTTTCTTCTTCATGCTCTGAAAGGTTAGCGCTAATAATGACATGATATATTTTCTTTTCATCAATATAAGCATATTTAAGATTATCAGGCAATAGTTTAAGCTCAAACATGGGATCACCCTTGGGTGGAGGAGGATCCCCTAGGATTTCAATAGGCAAATTGTGTCGCAGAATAGGTTCCTGTTTAAAGAATACTTCATCTATTTCCCTTCTTTCATTCATGAACATATCATTTTCATGGTCTAGCAAATATTGTTCTAAAGGATCACTAGGAGGCACGGCAATAGAAGCAATACCAATAATTTCATCCTTACTAGGCAATTCTTCCTCATGATGTTGTTTACTAAATTTAGAGAAATTAAACTCATGAACCATATCATCCAAGCCAATATAACAACATTCTTTACGCAATCCATCTTAGCATTAACAGTATTCAAGAAGGGTCTACCAAATATAATGGGACAAAAGCTGTCTTGTGGAGAACCAAGAACAAGAAAATCAGCGGGATATTTGGTTTTTCCACACACGACTTCAACATCTCTAACAATTCCCATTGCAGATATAGTATCTCTATTGGCAAGTTTAATTGTGACATCAATTTCTTCTAACTCAGCCGGTGCAATATCATGCATAATTTCTTTGTATAAGTCAATGGGTATAACACTAGCACTAGCTCCCATATCACACAAGCCATGATAACAATGATCTCCTATTTTGACAGAAATAACAGGCACGCCTACCACAGGTCTATGTTTATCCCTATCACAAGGTTTAGCAATTCTAGCAGTTTCACCACAGAATGGAAAAACATGCCCATCAATATTATCAGACAAGAGATCTTTAACAATAGCAATATTGGGTTCTACTTTGACTTGCTCAGGAGGTGTATAAGTCCTAGTATTGCTTTTACGAACAACAGTTGAAGCTTTAGCATGATCCTTCATTCTAACAGGGAAAGGTGGTTTCTCAACATAAGAAGTGGGAACAATAGGATCATTATAAGTGATAATCTTTTCTTCAACTTTAATAGGTGCAACTACTTTTACTTCTATGGGAGGATGATATTTAAACCACTTCTCCTTGGGGAGATTAATATAAGTAGCAAAAGATTCACAGAAAGAAGCTACTATCTCAGAGTCAAGTCCATATTTAGTGCTAAACTTACGGAAAATATCGGTATCCATAAAAGATTTAACACAATCAAACTTAGGTGTCATACCTGACTCCTTACCTTTGTTGAGGTCCCAATCTTCAGAGTTGCGTTTAATTCTATCCAATAAATTCCATCTAAATTCAATAGTCTTCATCATAAAAGAGCCAGCACAAGAAGTATCGAGCATGGTGCGATTGTTATCAGAAAGCCGAGCATAAAAACTTTGCATAATCACTTCTCTTGCAAGCTCATGATTGGGGTATGAATATAACATTGATTTAAGCCTCCCCCAAGCTTGAGCGATGCTTTCTCCTTTGCGAGGCCAAAAATTATATATATAATTGCGATCACGAGGAACAAGATGCATAGGGTAATACTTTTGATGAAATTCCAATTTCAATCTTTTATAGTTCCATGATCTCATATCATCACATAGCCTATACCATGTCAATGTGTCTCCCTTCAAAGATAAAGGGAAGGCTGAAAGTGCAACTAATCCCCGGGTGGTTTTGGTAATTAATAACAACATATATATCATTGAACTAATAGTTACTTGAGAATCATTTGAGAGAGTTCAATGATATGGGTATGGCAAGGATCAAGAAGTGGACCCCCAAAATGCTAAGGCAAGCATTGGCAAAAGCTCAAGACTCCATTTTGGTTTAGTGATCCAAGATCACATTGAGTCCATAGGAAAAGCCAATACTATTAAAAGGGATGAGGTTATGATGATGATCTGGTTGCTCAAGTGCTTAGTGATACATCTCCTAAACTATCAACAACTTTCACCGCCATATACACTCATAAGTAGTCTCGGTCCCACCGATATTCCAAACTCAGTCACACCAAGATGAACCACCTCACCATAAGCCAAACCCTAGTAAACTCGGATTTTCCGATTCGAACTCGGTCTCACGAAACATGAGTTGCCAAGCTTCAGAATCCTTCATCATCAAATCGATGTCACCGAGATGATGAAGTCGGTCCCACCGAAACCGGCATGCTCTTGTCATTGCACGAATCGGACTAACCGAGATTGTATATTCGGTCCCACGAAAATCCCAACGCTCACATTATTTGAACTATCGGTCTCACCGAGTTGTCCACTTCGGTCCCACCGAGATTGCTCAAATGTGTGTAACGGTTGGATTTTGTGTGGAGGCTATTTATACCCCTCCACCCCTCTTCATTCATGAAGAGAGCCATCGAAAGAACTACCACTCCTACCTTACATTTCGAGAAGAGAACTACCTACCCTTGTGTTGAGATCAAGTTGCTCCACTCCCACCATATGAAGCTTGATCTCTAGCCTTCCCAAGTTGCTTTCCACTCAATCCTTTCTTCCACCACAGCCAAATCGGTGAGGAGAGTTGAGTGTTGGGGAGATTATCATTTGAAGCACAAGAGCAAGGAGTTCATCATCATCTACAACATCTATTACCTTTTGGAGGGTGGTGCCTCCTAGATTGGTTAGGTGTCGCTTGGGAGCCTCCGTCGTCGAGATGTGGAGTTGAACCAAGAAGTTTGTAAGGGCAAGGAGATCGCCTACTTCGTGAAGATCTACCCCGAGTAAGGCTAGCCCTCCGTGGGCGTGAGCCATGATGGAATAGACAAGGTTGCTTCTTCGTGGACCCTTCGTGGGTGGAGCCCTCCGTGGACTCATGGCCCGTTACCCTCCGTGGGTTGAAGTCTCCATCAGCGTGGAAGTACGATAGCACCACCTATCGGAACCACGAGAAAAATCACCGCGTCTCCAAAATTGCGTTTGCTCTTCTCCACCTCTCTTTACTACATGTGCAATTTACTTTCCGCTGCCTATACTCTAGAATTGCATGTGTAGGGTGATGCTTGACTTGATCATAATTGTGAATCTGCCAAAACTGTTCTTTGTCAAAAGGCAGAATTTTTATATTGACAAGTAGTCTAATCACCCCCTCTAGACATACTTTCGATCCTACAAGTGGTATCGAGCTTTGGTCTCCATTGTATTGGTTTCCATTGCATTGGACTCCATAAGCTTGGTTTCACAACCTAGGAGAGTATGGCGTCTAGTGAGGGTAATTTTCAGAGAGGTCCTTACTTTGATGGTACAAATTTTGCTAGTTGGAAGCATAAAATGAAAATGCATATTCTTGGTCATAACCCAGCCGCATGGGGCATTATTTGTGTTGGTATGCAAGGTGAATTCTTGAGGAAGGAAAAGTTCGGATCACGGCTACACCGAAGAATTGCGGATGTTGCAAAACAATGCTCAAGCTTGTGACATTCTCTTCAATGCCTTGTGTCCCGAGGAGTTCAACAAAATCAGCCGTCTTGAGAATGCAAAAGAGATTTGGTGTCGGTGTACTAAGGTAGGGTACCTCGGTACCCCAACTTGTGCACGGGCGGTTGCAGCTTCCCGCGGCAGGGTTTTACCACGTGCTTTCGCCAAAACCTTCCTGCTCCATGTCAAACCATTCAAAGACGGCAGTATACAAAGCGAAGATCGAGACCCGCAAGCGAAGCTTGCCGGAAGGCCGCTCGAGCTCAAGGTTACATCACTCACGCAAGGCCCGGCGAGAGGAGCTCGCCGGGGCGATTAGAAGATTACATCATAGAAGACACGCCTCGGCGCTATATGCGTCCCCGCGAAGGCCCGGGCGACAAATTCTGAGCCCGCAAGCTCCGGGCCCGGCAAAGATAAGACCCGGCAAGGTGCTTGCCGGGAGAGATGCTGCCAGTGCCGCGCTCCCAGCTCATCAGCCCGCAGCGCCTGGGGCCTTTCCAGGACGCGTGGCGGATGGTCTGTGCAGCCCGGGGACACGGTGGCACTTCACGGTGGTGGATCCATCGCCGTGGCGACGGAGACGCAAGGGCGGGAGCTTTTGGGGTCGACGGCGACGGGCATTAAATGCCCTTGTCCCCATGTCAAAGTAGGTAGCGACCACTTGCTCACGACCGTAGCTTCACTGTTCCCGCATTGTTCCAACTACCACCTCTTTTACATTTTTACCCCTTTCTCCTACGTTGACACCTGTCGGTGACCCCTTGCACTATAAAAGGAGGCCCATGCACAACGTGGAGGGGGTTCGAATCTTTAGCCACTCTCGCGCTCGGTGTAGCTGCTACTGTAGCTCTTCAAGCTCCCGAGCTCAATACAACCCTAGGCAGGAGTAGGGTTTTACGCGTCCGTCGCGGCCCGAACCTAGGTAAAAGACTGCCCGCGTGCTCGCTACGATCTGCTCTCTGTGCTCCCTCCGCCCTCGTACCGCACAGACAAGGGGCCCCGGCCCCATAGGTGTCCGCGGCGGGCAGCTCTCCCCCGGCATCTCTGGCGCGCCAGGTAGGGGGCGTCGAGGTTGTGCGGACCTGATCCGGCGTTCGCGCGGGCGCGCTCTTCATCAACCTCTCCAGTTTCATCAGCAACTTCGTCAACAATCGCGCCATGGCCCCGAAGAAGAAGGCTTCGGAGATTGGAGGCCCGTCTGCGTCTCATCCGCCGCCACCGGAGCCAACGGTGGGCGGAGGAGACGCCGTCGGAAGGGTGGTCGCCGGCGAGACACTCGCGGCGCCACCGAATCAGGGCAGGGACGGATAACCGCGCTTCGTCTCCGTGGATCCACGTCCATCTCAGCGCCACGACAACCCAGCAGCGCCATACCACGGGAGGTGGTATCCGCTTTCTTTGGGCAAGGACACGCCGGAGGCTCGCGGGATGCTCCGGACCAACGTCCGGACACAAGCAAAGCGGCGCGCCGGCAGACCTCGCCTTCTAACACCGTTAGGAGTCCGAGCATACCCGCTCCTCGCACCGCTTCGCTCCGCTCCCCTCCACTCCGGCAGAAGCGCTTCGCAAGGGCGCATCGCTCTCGACTTCCCTCGGCGGACAAGGCCAAGACCGGAGGGCTACCATCAAGAGCTGGTCGCCGCCAACAACGACTCTTCACAGCAGCCGGCGACCTCGCGGCGCGGCAAGCTGAGAAGACGAAGGCGACGGCGACAAAATCGCCGGGTGCAACCACAGCACTCCCCGCCGAAGCAAAAAGACGCCGCCCGCGAATAGCGCCGACGACGGCTCCACGGCATCGTCGGATCCGCGACTCGTCGGGATCAACGCCAGTCCTCGGCGACCGGCGACAAGAAGACGCCGGACCACAATCGAAGCGCCGCCGAGAAGCTCGGCGACAATCGAACCGAGAGCTGAACGCTGTCGGCGACGCAGCGCGCCGTGAACCAGCGACTTGTCAGATGCGGCGAGCTGCCCTGCGTTCACCATGCGAGCTGCGGCACGCCCAAATGGCCAGCATGAAAAATTTCAAGCCCGACGTGAGAAATACGATGGCAAGACGCACCCTCGAATTCCTCGGTGTCTACACCATCGCGGTGCGAGCTGCGGGCGCGACGAGAAGATTACGGCGAACTACTTCCGCTTCGTGCTTAAGCGAACGTTCGTTCTTGGCTTATGCACTTGCCGGAAACTCCATTTCTTCTTGGGCAGATCTTTGCCATCGGTTTGTTGGCGCCTTCACCGGCGGCCACAAACCCCACGGCCAGAGAGCGATCGCACATTTTGGCCCGAAGGAAGGAGAAACCCTGCGCAAGTATATCCAACGCTTGACCGTGTGCGGCACAACATCCTCGATGTCCACCTGCCATGGTTATCGCCGCGTTCCACCGAACGTCGCGTAACCGCCGCATGCGTGAAGAGATGGCGATGACCAAGATTCGAATGTCGTGAGCTCTACGCTCTGGTGACAAGTCGCGCCGCGGAAGAGGGAGGAGACTCCCGGGAGGATCTTGGCGCAGGAGAAAGCGACAAGGACGCAGCGCCGCCCGGCAAAAGCAGAGCCGGCGGCGGAACAACCGAAGGAAGAACAAGAAAGAGGTGCTTGCCGTCGAGAAGTCCGGCAAGGAGGCTCCCGCCAAGCAAACGCAGGCTTGCTTCTCCGGCAAAGAGCCTGCCCCTGTAGCGGCAGCCGACAAGCAGGACGGCTCCGACAAGCAATACTGCAAAATCCACCGCACCAAGGGCCACGATCTCTCCAACTGCAAGCGCGTCGAGTATCTCGTCGAGCAGCAAAAAGCTGAGTACGAGAGGCGCGACAAGGAGAGGGCCCAAGGTGGCGGAGGAGAACCGAGCAAGAAGCGGCCGTTCAATGGCCGGGGAGGACGCCGCGGCAAAGCCAAGCAGCGGCAAGGTGATCGACCTCCCCGGGGCCGCGACAAAGATGAAGAAGACGACGATGAAGACATGGAGGATGAGGATGACAGCGAGCAGGAGTTCCAGAAGGCCACGGAGGTCCTGTGCGTTGACGGTGGTGCCTCCCTGCACACCTCCCACCGCCAGCTAAAGCAGTGGGTGCGTGAGATGAATGCAGCGGAGCCGCCCGTGGAGTCGCGCAGGCTCCTCAAATGGTCCGGCACGCCCATCATTTTTGATCTTGAGGATCACCCTGACCGCACCACCGCGGTCGGGTGCTTGCCGATGCTGGTCTCGCCCACCATCCGCAACCTCAAGGTCACCAAAATGTTGGTTGACGGCGGGGCCGGGCTGAACTTGATCTCCTCTGCTGTGATCAAGAAACTCCAAATTTCAGATGGCAAACTCGAAGAGACCGGTTCTTTCCAAGGAATCAACCCGGGACGGAGCAAGCCCAAGGGAAAGATCACTCTGCCGGTGACCTTTGGCGGGAGCTCAATTTCAGGATCGAAGCATCACTTTCGACGTTGCCGATATTCCGTTGCCATACAATGGAATACTCGGCCGTCCTGCCCTCGCCAAGTTCATGGCAGCCTCCCATTATGCTTACAACGTACTCAAGATGCCGGGGCCGATAAGTGTCATCACTGTCCACGGCGACAAGAAGGATGCGCTTATCTGCACCGACAAGATCTACCGGGATGCGGCAGCCGCGGCCGACAAGAATACACTTGCCGCTGAAGCTCCCGGGGGGAAGAAGACGAAGACCAAGTCCGGCAAGTGCTCTGGGGCCCACTCCGGCAACCGCACCTCTTCGGAGTGCTGCGCTGCCGTCGAGGACGTCCCATCGAGCTCCACCGCAAGTCGAGAAACAAAGACAGACCAGCCAAAGGCTAAGCCCGCAAGAACAGCTCGGTGCTCGCCCGCAAGCGCACCTCTCCGAGTCTTCTTGCCGCCGTCGAGGACGTGCCATCGAGCTCCACCGCCAAGAGGGCAAAGAAAGCGCCGCTTTCAAACTTTTGAGTTGTATTCCTGAAATTTCATACCTTGTATGGAGAACTTTGTGCGATAGGGGTCGAATCGTGGCTAAGTTGCGCCCGATCCGCTTCGAGTCCGCTCAGCGATGAAGGCGCTGCCGCAACTAGCCCGACAAGTTCTTCTGCGGAGGCAACACCGCCAGCGGGCTGCTGATGTTCCGCACTCAGCAAGTGTGTTTGCGCCGGCAGGTTCCCTGAAAGCGTGAGGGTGAAAACGTACAAGGGAGGAAATCAAGGGAGAAGTGCGGCTTTGTCGGATCACAGAAGACGGAAAAGCTAAGTCATCCGAGCTTTTGTGCAGAGCACTCCTTAGTTCCATGTTTTTTTATGTTATGTTCCTCGTGCGTTCGTCCTTTGTACGCAAAACCTGTGCGCGGAGGAACCTACCCGTGGATGGCCGCACCCTTATCTTGTTTTCGAGCACACTCAACGATTTAAGTGAGCTGCGACAAGTGTCGCGCCCTTGTTTCGTTTTCGAGTCCGCTCAGCAAGCCAAGTGCGTTGCGACTAGCCGCGGCAAGGTTGCTTGCCGGTAAGACCTTGCCAAGAGGCTGCTTCGAGTTCAAGACTCGGCGCTTCGCGGCAAGGGCCCCTTGCCGCAAGTTCCCTAGAAGCGTGGGTAAAGCGTACAAAGGGTGTAAAGTAGAGGGTGTAACGTAGCAAGCCCTGCTGTAAGATGCCCTTCGTATGGGAAACTTGTGCGCGGAGGAGCCTACCCGTGGATAGCCGCACCCTTATCTTGTTTTCGAGCACGCTCAACGATTTAAGTGAGCTGCGACAATTGTCGCGCCCTTGTTTCGTTTTCGAGTCCGCTCAACAAGCCAAGTGCGTTGCGACTAGCCGCGGCAGGGTTGCTCGCCGGTAAGACCTTGGCCAGCAGGCTGCTTCGAGTTCAGCACTCAGCGCTCGCGGCAAGGGCCCCTTGCCGGCGAGTTCCCTAGCAGCGTAGAGTATAAACATACGAAGGGCAAGGCACGGCATCGTATTGCAAAGTCGCACAGAAAGGATTTATATACATATACATGTAAATAATGAGACTGTTGCAGACCTATCTCAGCTGTTTCCATGGCTGAAATTACAGCAACAAGGAGAAACCAGAAGAGCACACCAGCACCTGTATTTTGGCGGAGCCAGAGTTGCCGGGGGCTGCGAGTACCAAGATCCCTTCGCGGCAAGCCAGGGTCGCCGGGGGCTGCGATGCCAGCGGCAAGAACGAAGAAAGGAGCGCCAGCGCCTGGGTCCCGGCGAGCCAGTATTGCTGGGGGCTGCGAACAACGAGATTCATCCCCGGCAAGCCATAGTTGCCGGGGCTGCGTGTCGATAAGTTTTCATCCTCGTCATGCATCCTCTCATGGACCGGGAAAGCGGGGCTGCGTCCTTGAACGAAGCGTGTCTTGTAAAACCCGTGCGCGGAGGAGCAGTCGTGGCCCGATTCGCCCTTGGTTTGTTTCCAAGTCCGCTCAACGATTTGAGTGAGCTGCGACAAGTGTCGCGCCCTTGTTTCGTTTTCGAGTCCGCTCAACAATTTAAGTGAGCTGCGACAAGTGTCGCGCCCTTGTTTCGTTTTCGAGTCCGCTCAACAAACACAAGTCGCAGCAATCGGCCCGGCAAGGTTGCTTGCGGAAGCAACACCGCCAGCCGAACTGCTTGATGTCCCGCGACTCGACAAAGCGTGTTCGCGCCGCAAGCTCCCCAAAGTGGGATGGGAACATACAAGGCACGAAGTCAAGTAAAAGACGCGGTCCGACAAGCGTTCCCCTCTTTTCATTAAAAACATCCTAGTTTAGTACAAGTCCATAGAGGATGAAAAACATGATAGAGAGGATTACAAATTTTAAATACAGCTAAGGCCCGAGGGCTTACAAATTGAAAGATAAGATGCCCGTAATCCCTCTCCTGTTTCTCTGTTCAGGAGTTCAGGAGGTAGGTCAAGGAGGCCCCGGCAAGAGAATCTTGCCGGGAAGGGCAAAAGGGGCGCCTAGGAGAGCTACGGGCGCCAGAAGACACCAAGAGAACTTCCCGGGGGCCGGCCAGGAGCTTGGCGGAGACGGAGGCACCGGAGGCAGAGCTTGAAGACGGGGTGGTGGGACGTCAGCACGCTGACGAGGGCTCCTTGCCCTCGTACTCCGATTTGACGGCCTTGCCGCCACCCCTCTTCCTCTTCCGCAGCCTCCTCGCCACCGCCCAAGGAGACGGCCCCGGGAGTTGAAGGCAGCGACCGGATGATGGGGTCGCCGGTGGTCTGTGAGGCAGCGTCGACGCCTAGTCGAAGCCGCCATCCCGTCGTCGTCGCTGTCCTCCCTCCTCGTCACTCTCGCTCGAGGAGGGACCTTCGCATCGGAGGAGCTGTCCACACAGATCTCGCCGGATCCGGAATCCCGAAGACCTTGACGGCGAAGGTCGCCTCCATTAACTTGAAATGGAGGGTAAACCCCGCCGTCAAGCTGTGGATGCGGGCGACGTCTTCTACCCTCGGTCGGTACATCACGCCGGGCTGGCGACCGACACTCACTCGAGTGCCGCTGATCCCACAGCCCTCATGCGCAACTCCATCACCTCGGGTGGATCCGGTTCCATCGCGCTTCATGAACGGGCCGGCAGCCGGAGGCGGCGACGAGGCGCCGGCGCAGCTTGATGAAGAACTCCCAGGATCGTCTCGGTATGGACCGCCTCGAGGAAGGAGCCACCGAGGAGACGGGAGGCGCGCTCGCCACGACCGCCTCTCCCCGACCGCCTCGACCACGCCCTCGGCCTCGTCCGGCCTCGCCCCTCCCTCTCCCCTCGTGGCCAGCTCCGCCGCCGGGTGCGGATAGGGAGAAGTCGCTACTGAGGCGACCCTCGCTGCTACCGTTGAAGAACTAGGATTTCCTCCTTCCATGGCGTAAAGAAGAACGGAAGTCAAGACGAAGGGAGAAGAGGAAGTGTGAGACCATTGTGCTCCCCTTCCGCCCTTTTTAAAGGGCGGTGGGGCTCAACCGCCCTGCCCGCCAATCGGGAAGCGAGGAGGGCAGAGGAGCGGGCCGACTCGCCATCTTCGCCCGTGGCGGCTCGGTCTCCCACCTTCGCCGCCCGACCCCGTGCATGAGGGCAGCGTGGCGGCGGCGGGCCGAGCGACGGGTGAAGTGACCTCGCCCTGCACCACGATCACGGGGGTGGATGCCTTAAAGACCGCACGCGCCGCCCACGTCTCCCACGACGCCGCAATCGACGCGTGCCGTTGCGTGGGGGGGGGGGGATGCGGCAGAGGCGGAAGTGGATTCGGCGCGCCGCGGGCCGGGTGTGCCTGTACACTGTCTTGGGCCTGGCCCAACAGCGCTTGGCACCGTGTGTGGCCCAGGCCCGGGGGCTCCTGTCGGTGTACTAAGGTAGGGGTACCTCAAGTACCCCAACTTGTGCACGGGCGGTTGCAGCTTCCAGCGGCGGGGTTTTACCACGTGCTCGCCGAAAACCTTCTGCTCCATGTCAAACCATTCAAAGACGAAGTATACAAGGCGAAAGATCGAGACCCGAAGCGCGAAGCTTGCCGGAAGGCCGCTCGTGCTCAAGGTTACATCACTCACGCAAGGCCCCGCGAGAGGAGCTCGCCGGGCGATTAGAAGATTACATCATAGAAGACACGCCTCGGCGCTATATGCGTCCGGCGAAGGCCCGGGCGACAAATTCTGAGCCCGCAAGCTCCGGGCCCGCAAAGATAAGACCCGGCAAGGTGCTTGCCGGAGAGAAGGCCAGGTGCCCGCGCTCCACTCATCAGCCCACGTGCCGCCTGGGCCTTTCGAGGGCGCGTGGCGGATGGCTGTGCAGCTGGGGACACGGTGGCACTTCACGGTGGTGGATCCATCGCCGTGGCGAGCGGAGACGCAAGGGCGGGAGCTTTTGGGGTCGACGGCGACGGGCATTAAATGCCCTTGTCCCCATCACAAAGTAGGTAGCGACCACTGCTCACGACCGTAGCTTCACTATTCCCGACTGCTCCAACTACCACCTCTTTTACATTTTACCCCTTTCTCCTCGTTGACACTGTCGGTGACCCTTGCACTATAAAAGGAGGCCCATGCACAACGTGGAGGGGTTCAATCTTTAGCCACTCTCGCTCGGTGTAGCTGCTCTTGTAGCTCTTCAAGCTCCCGAGCTCAATACAACCCAAGGCAGGAGTAGGGTTTCTGGCGTCCGTCATGGCCCGAACTCGGGTAAAGATCGCCAGCGTGCTCGCATCGATCTGCTCTCAGGCTCCCTCCGCCCTCGTCAAGACAGACAAGGGGCCCCGGCCCCATAGGTGTCCGCGGCGGGCAGCTCTCCCCCGGCATTTGGGATACTTTGGTTGAAATGCACGAAGGTACCGAGTCCGTGAAGGAATCAAAGCTAGATATTCTTCAAGGTCAACTTGACAAGTTCAAGATGAAGGATGGTGAAGGAGTCGCTGAAATGTACTCTAGGCTTGCTCTCATCACAAATGAGATTGCCGGCTTAGGAAGCGAAGAAATGACCGACCGATTCATCATCAAGAAGATTCTCGAGCTTTGGATGGAAAGTATGACACCGTGTGCACTTTGATCCAAATGATGCCAAACTACAAGACTCTCAAGCCAACCAAGTCATTGGAAGAATTGTTGCTCATGAGATGACACTTAAGGATAAGGAAGAGCTTCACAACAAGTCAAGTGGTGCTTACAAAGCTACAAGTGATGCTCCCACAACCTCAAGTGACAAGTTAGTTTCAATGAAGAGATAAGCCTAATGGTCAAGAACTTCAACAAATTCTACAAGAATAGAGGCAAAGAGAGAAGCTCAAAGTCTAGATCATATGATGAAAAGAGATCTTCTAGTCGTGATCGAATGCTACAATTGTGGAAGACCGGACACTACTCAAATGAGTGTACGGCTCCCCACAAGAGAAGAGAAGAATCTCCAAGAAGAAGAAGCTCAAGAGATGAGTCACCTCGGAAAGAGAGAAGGAGCAGATGATCGTTATGAGCGAAGACCCTCTCGGAGAAGCAAGGATTCGGAGAGGAAAGACAAGTCATCAAGGAGCTACACAAGAAGAAAACATCAAGCTCATGTAGGTGAATGGGTCTCCGCTCCGACTCGGACAATCAATCCAAGGAAGCTATCACTCCGACTCCGACTACAGACCAAGATGAAGGTGTTGCCGGTCTTGCTCTCGTATCCTCCAACTCCAACTCCTCGACTTATTTGATTCACCAAATGAGGGAATTGGAAGATGCTTCATGGCTAAAGGCCCCAAGGTATCACACCCTGAATTCATTGACTTGATAGTGATGAGGATGACTTGCTTGGTGAAGATGAGCTCTTGCATGATAAATCCAAAGAGCCTAGTAACGATGAACATGCTAGTAGTCTTTATAGTCGAGAAGAGTCGAATGACAATGCTATGAAGGAGATTGAGCGTCTAACTAAAGAACTAAACACTCTTAAGTTAGCTCATGAAACAACTCAAGAAGATCATAGAGAGCTCCTAAGATCTCATGAGAAGCTACGCTTCGAGAAGCTCACTCTAGAGAAAGAACATGAGTTTCTAAAAGCAATCAATGACGATTTTCGAAAGAAGAGTTCTTCATATCTTGCCAAACGACTTCTCTTGTCTAATTTCTTGCCACCCATTAAGACTAAGCATGACAATCATAAGAAAAATTCTTCCTCTAGCAGTAACAATAACCATGCTAAATTCAATGTTGTTGCTTCTAGTAGTTCTCTTGATTCCACTAACAATGTTTCAAGCCAAGTTACACTTGAGCAAGAGAATAGTTTATTGAAAGGGATCATAGAGAAAGTTGTCTACAAGAGCCTTGCCAGAAGCAAGAACTTTGAGGAAATTGTTCGCAAGCAAGGAAGGCACCGGAAGAATCAAGGAATTGGTTTTGAGCGAAAGTTCAACGCTGAAGGCGTTGAGTGGGAAGAAGGTCAATATCCTACTCCACAGTTTGTTCCTCAAAAGGAGAAGTATGATCCTACTTCTTCCAATGTGGAACAAGCTCAAGATGACCTTCCACCACAAAACCACAAGCTAAAAGGCAAGGACAAGCTTCAAGAGGAGATTGATGCATTTGTTGAAGCACCTCAAGCCATGGTCAAGTGGGTTCCCAAGGAAACGTCAAGTTCTACTTCGTCAAGCTCAACTACAACCCCAAGGATTCCCATCAAGATGATGTGGATCCCAAGAAGAAGAACTAGAAAGTTCTTGAGGGTGACTCCGCCAACATACTTCACTCACATTCATTTTGGCAAAAACTTGTGCAATCAACTTCCACATCGTGCACTAGTTCATGGAGTCACAAACCCTCTTGTTGGTAAGTCAAGGGACAAGGTAATCATTGCTTTCATGGACATCATCTATTGTGAACTTCAATCTATGTCCATGGATATCCTTGTTTGTTCCTTGTGGGACTAACCCATGTAGGTATTGAAAGTGCCCAATCCAAAGGATAGCTCCCAACTCTTGATGATCTCCATCAACATTGAGCATCCACATCTTCAACATCCACATGAAGTCTTCTCGACAACCCAAGGTTAGTTTGACCCTTTAAAAGGGTTCTCACATCTAGGGGAGCTTTGCTCTAAAAATTGAGCTAAAGCATCTTCAAATGATGTGAACACATCAATGCTTTATGTAAAAGTGGTAACCCCACTTGTGCTTAAACGATGAGTATGACCTATGATCAAATGTTCTCATTTGCCTCCTAAGTCAATATACTCATATAAAGATGACCTAGTCATCGACAAATTGTGTGTTAGTTGCTAGAGTTTTGGTTGTGCATGTTTGACACATATTTCATTTGCTATCTTATTGTGTGAGCATGTTGGATGCATGATTTTATCCATTCGAGGACATCCATTTGTTGTTTTGGTCGTTTTGATTTTTCGACCAAATGGATGGACAAGAATGCCTAAATACCTCCCTAGCTATCTATGCTTTCTTGTCTCAAATTCTATTCATGCTTACATCACAAATTTTGAACAAGTCATTTTCGGACCCTCCGGGTGAGGAGCACTCGGAGCCACCGATCCGTCAAGGGCTAATTTCCAAAACCTTCTAATTGATTTCGGTCAGACCAACTCACTCAAACTCGGTCGAACCAAAAGCATTTAGACTGATCTAGGTTTTCATCTCGGTGAAACCGAGTTGTGATTTTCGGCGTGACCGAAGTGCATAACTGCCTAGCAGTTATCCATCTCGGTGCCACCGAGTTTTACAACTCGGTCCCACCGACAGTGAAGGGGTATATATTCCGAGGGCCGCGCGCGTTGATTCCTCCTTCAAACGTTTAGCCCCACACCTTTTGCCGCCGTCGCCTTGGTCTCCGGATCGTCGCCGTTCGCTTTGTCGCCCTCGCCCCGCAGTCTCCGTCGCCGTCAACAGCCATCTCCTCCGCGCCGTTGCCCGTGAAAAACTCCACCAAGTTAGGGTGAGTTTTGATCCCACTCGTGCTCCCATCTCCGATTCAATGCACGTTTGGATTGCCTAGTATCTTGCCACGATTGAAATCCTCCTGTACACCGATTGGTTCGTTTGAACTAGATTCGAGTAAAAGTTTTAGGGTTAGGTTTCATGAACACATCTCGGTGAGATCGATTTTATATTTTCGGTATGACCGATTTGGCCTATAGCCATTGCCTTTGCACCCTTCGGTCCAACCGAAGTTGTGCAAAATCGGTGTGACCGAAATGAAGATTCTGTGAAACCCTAGTGTTTTCGGCGGATCGAAACCCACTTCGTCAAACCGAAAGTGGTGTGCCAAGCTCTGTTTAACACTTCGGATTCATCGAACCTTAAACTTCGGTCCGACCGAAATGTCTTCTGTGAAAACTTAATACTAGAATTTGAACTCATTTTTTTGCAAAAACTTCTGCGGTTTGTGATGACTCTTCTTCTCTGCCTACACCTTATCTATTCACAAAGTTGTCACCATGTCGATGCCAGTGGCGGTGAGAACAGGTCGAGACACCCATTGCGACATTCCGAAGCGGGCACTAGTCCCGATCCTAGTAGCTCATCGATGATGGTGACAGAGTACACCAAGTGGCATGCCTCCTGCAGCCACCAGAGCTAGAAAGAAGAGGAATTCAGATGTTGAGGATTCAGATTATGTCGTTGAGGAAGAGGTGACCTCAAAGCCTAAAGGAAGGTTGTTGCCAAAGAGCAACAAGATCAACAATCTAAGAAGGGCACCAAAGAAAGTCAAGCGATCAATTGTTGCTAAGAAGCTGAATTTGGGAGAGGCAGCTGCAAGCAAAGTGAAGAAAACCACCAAGAGAAAGAGGATAGTGCATGATGCAGCGATGAGAGGATGAGGATGAGGAAGCACCCCAGCCTCCTCCTCGAAGCCAAGCTCATGGGTGATGCCATTAAGGCCGGAGCCACATCAAAGCCCAAGAAATCTGCTCCAGCTAAGGCAGCTCCAAAGAAAGCCTCACTGCCAAGCCCAAGAGGACCGTCGAAACATTCCAGCGTCTTCTAAAAGAACAAGGATGATGTGCCACCAGTGAGTCTCGACGATGAAGGACCAGTTTGCTGAAACTTCGTCCAAAACGCCACTCCATAATGATGCTCATCCTCAAGCCGAGGATATGAAGGCAAGGAAAGATAAAGGTCTCGGGCTATGGAGACAAACCGACCCATATGTTTGTGAGGAGAAGAACTGCTGTAGATCCCAGATTTCACACCGAGAGAGCAGCGGGACTTCTATGAGACCGTCTTGATGGACAAGAAGCCCATAGTCGCAGACACGGATATGTTGACCGGAAGTACATTGACAATGAAGAGCACAGAATTTCTTTCCACATGTGCATGAAAGTTTCACCGCATGTGGAGTTGCAGATTTTGTAGGTCGAAATTGACCAGTTGGAGCGATGAGATGATAATGCAATTTTATGCCACACTCACTTCTACCCTAATGGAAAGATTATGTGGATGACTGAAGGTCAAAGGTTTTCTTCTTCATTGAAGAATGGGCAGAAATTCAGATGCTCCAAAGGCAACGAGAAGATGATATTGATGTATATGGGATTCCAAAGAAGAATCATGAATCCATGAAAAACATGTACAAAGAGGTTCCAGCAGAGGATTTGGGAATCTGGAAGCTCGGCTCGATCTACTATCTCGAGCAAAGCTTACCTACCACTAATACCATTTTGAGGCATACCTTGATGCCCAAATCTGGAGATGATCGCATGATCGAGGGTACTCTATCAACATGCTGCACATACTTGATGAGAGAGCACCTTTCAAGGTGATGGACTTGATGGTAGAGACCATTAAGAGGATCCGGTGACGAGAAAAGGTCATGTGGATTTGCCCATGATTCAGATGCTTATCAATGCCAAGTTTGGCACGGGCACATTCTTGTTGGATAGAGAACATTTACCGTTGCAGCGAGCATGAAGACAATGTTGTTGTGATGGATGAGGAGGATCCGACATCTGTTGAAGGTCAAGCCAAGATCGCAGCTGCTAAGAAAGCCAAAGTCGACAAAGAAGCGATGCGCAGCAGCTAAACCAAAGAGTTTGGAGAGCAAATTCTTGAAGCTACTCAAAGGATTGAACAACGCCTGCCAGCATTGAACAGTCTCAGAGAGCTTAGAGAGGATTGTTAACGAGAAGATATACGCTCGGGCGTGAAGTCGATCAAGTACAAGTGACCGTCAACAAGCTCGAGGCGACATTGAGGAAGCAAAGCAGGAAAAGGCGAGCTTGTGTGTGAGTTGCGGGATGACTTAGTCCAGATTCTCATCGACAGATCGCTCCGGTTCCCAAAGGATCCCGATCACTGCTATTCGATGGATCGACACGGGACTACAACTTCAAAGACACCTCCACAGTTCCAAAGAGCTTGCTCCTACTCCAGCTCCAGGCTCCAAAGTCCACTCCTCCAAAGACAGACATCACCAAGTCTTCGCCGATCTTGTCATATCCACTCCGACATCAACCTGCACGGAGCCGCCACAGAGTCCACAGTGATGCTTAGCTCTATGCTTTTTCGAACTTTTTGGTAACTTGTTGCCAAAGGGGGAGAAATTGTATAGATCATAGGGCTTCGAGAGAGAGAGAGAGTGCTGTTGTCTTTGCGCTTTTGCTCTTTCGTTCTTTTGCGGTTTCTTTGAGATACTTTTGGTTTTCGAGATATTCAGTGTGTTTGATACTCCGTTTGATTCTACCTTAATGAGTGCTTGGTCGTACTATGCTTTAATGTGTGCTTAATGCTTATCATATGCCATTCCTATCTCGTATGACCATTTACTCATGTCTTAGTGATTGGGTGCATGCTGTTCATTCTTATCATTTTGTGCGCTCCACCAAGATGTATGTGACATGGAAGAGTGACCCATGATCCTAATCGATTGTGCATTTGCATTCAAACGCAAATCTTAAATAATGCACAAATTTAGGGGGAGCTCTTGCTTATCACATACTTCTCAAAGCGACGATATTATTCATTGATTATATCCTTTGTCGAAGCTTTGATCTATATGTTGTCATCAATTACCAAAAAGGGGGAGATTGAAAGTGCAACTAATCCCCGGGTGGTTTTGGTAATTAATAACAACATATATATCATTGAACTAATAGTTACTTGAGAATCTTTTCGAGAGAGTTCAAGGATATGGGTATGGCAAGGACTGAAGAAGTGGACCCATAAAATGCTAAGGCAAGCATTGGCAAAAGCTCAAGACTCCATTTTTGGTTTAGTGATCCAAGATCACATTGAGTCCATAGGAAAAGCCAATACTATTAAAAGGGATGAGGTTATGATGATGATCCGTTTGCTCAAGTGCTTAGTGATACATCTCCTAAACTATCAAGCAACTTTCACCGCCATATACACTCATAAGTAGTCTCGGTCCCACCGATATTCCAAACTCAGTCACACCGAGATGAACCACCTCAGCCATAAGCAAAACCCTAGTAAACTCGGATTTTCCGATTCTTAACTCGGTCTCACGAAACATGAGTTGCCAAGCTTCAGAACATACACATCAAATCGGTGTCACCGAGATGATGAAGTCGGTCCCACCAAACTGGCATGCTCTTGTCATTGCACTAATCGGACTAACCGAGATTGTATATTCGGTCCCACCGAAAATCCCAACGTTCACATTATTTGAACTATCGGTCTCACCGAGTTGTCCACTTCGGTCCCACCGAGATTGCTCAAATGTGTGTAACGGTTGGATTTTGTGTGGAGGCTATTTATACCCTCCACCCCTCTTCATTCGTGAAGAGAGCCATCGAAAGAACTACCACTCCTACCTTACATTTACGAGAAGAGAACTACCTACCCTTGTGTTGAGATCAAGTTGCTCCACTCCCACCATATGAAGCTTGATCTCTAGCCTTCCCAAGTTGCTTTCCACTCAATCCTTTCTTCCACCACAGCCAAATCGGTGAGGAGAGTTGAGTGTTGGGGAGATTATCATTTGAAGCACAAGAGCAAGGAGTTCATCATCATCTACAACATCTATTACCTTTTGGAGGTGGTGCCTCCTAGATTGGTTAGGTGTCGCTTGGGAGCCTCCGTCGTCGAGATGTGGAGTTGAACCAAGAAGTTTGTAAGGGCAAGGAGATCGCCTACTTAGTGAAGATCTACCCGAGTAAGGCTAGCCCTCCGTGGGCGTGAGCCATGATGGAATAGACAAGGTTGCTTCTTCGTGGACCCTTCGTGGGTGGAGCCCTCCGTGGACTCAAGCATGGCCGTTACCCTCCGTGGGTTGAAGTCTCCATCAACGTGGAAGTACGATAGCACCACCTATCGGAACCACGAGAAAAATCACCGCGTCTCCAAAATTGCGTTTGCTCTTCTCCACCTCTCTTTACTACATGTGCAATTTACTTTCCGCTGCCTATACTCTAGAATTGCATGTGTAGGGTGATGCTTGACTTGATCATAATTGTGAATCTGCCAAAAACTGTTCTTTGTAAAAAGGCAGAATTTTTATATTGACAAGTAGTCTAATCACCCCCCCCCCCTCTAGACATACTTTCGATCCTACAAAGGCCTTCTTCTTAACAACATCATCGGGTATACCTGCAAGCTTAAATAGTCCACAAACATCATCCACATAGCGTAGATGTTCATCAGGATGCTTTGTTCCATCTCCTGTAAAAGTGTTAGCTAGCAGTTTTTCCATCATACCCGAAGGAATCTCAAAAGGAGTTTTATTTTCAATAGGTTCATGAGGTTGAGTAGGTTCAGAGCAACTCTTTGCTCTCTTTGGGCGGGTGAAGATACCCGAACAAGCCCCTCAAACAATTACTTTCCATAGTAACAAGTGACAGAAAATTTCAGCACACTAAATAAATTTTTCCTTACCAAATTCCACCTACCAAAGGCGCTTCACTCCCCGGCAACAGCGCCAGAAAAGAGTCTTGATGACCCACAAGTATAGGGATCTATCATAGTCCTTTCGATAAGTAAGAGTGTCGAACCCAACGAGGAGCAGAAGGAAATGATAAGCGGTTTTCAGCAAGGTATTCTCTGCAAGTACTGAAATAAGTGGTAACAGATAGTTTTGTGATAAGATAAATGGTAACGAGTAACAAGTAACAAAAGTAAATAAACTGCAGCAAGGTGGCCCAATCCTTTTTGTAGCAAAGGACAAGCCTGGACAAACTCTTATATAAAGTAAAGCGCTCCCGAGGACACATCGAAATTATCGTCAAGCTAGTTTTCATCATGCTCATATGACTCGCGTTTGGTACTTTGATAATTTGATATGTGGGTGGACCGGTGCTTGGGTGCTGTTCTTACTTGAACAAGCATCCCACTTATGATTAACCTCTATTGCAAGCATCCGCAACTACAACAAAACTATTAAGGTAAACCTAACCATAGCATGAAACATATGGATCCAAATCAGCCCCTTACGAAGCAACGCATAAACTAGGGTTTAAGCTTCTGTCACTCTAGCAACACATCATCTACTTATTACTTCCCAATGCCTTCCTCTAGGCCCAAATAATGGTGAAGTGTTATGTAGTCGACGTTCACATAACACCACTAGAGGTTAGACAACATACATCTTATCAAAATATCGAACGAATACCAAATTCACATGACTACTAATAGCAAGACTTCTCCCTTGTCCTCAGGAACAAACGTAATTACTCACAAAGCATATTCATGTTCATAATCAGAGGGGTAATAATATGCATAAAGGATCTGAACATATGATCTTCCACCAAATAAACCAACTAGCATCAACTACAAGGAGTAATCAACACTAGTAGCAACCTACTAGCACCAATCCCGGACTTGGAGACAAGAATTGGATACAAGAGATGAACTAGGGTTTGGAGATGAGATGGTGTTGATGATGATGTTGATGGAGATTGCCCTCTCCCGATGAGAGGAGCGTTGGTGATGACGATGGTGATAATTTCCCCCTCCCGGAGGGAAGTGTCCCTGGCAGAACAGCTCTGCCGGAGCCCTAGATTGGTTCCGCCTCGTGGCGGCGGAGTCTCGTCCCGAAAGGTTGCCTTCTATTTTTTTTCTCATTGAAAGATTTCATATAGGAGAAGATGGGCGTCGGAGAGCCACCAGGGGGCCCACGAGGTAGGGGGCACGCCCAGGGGGGAGGGCGCGCCCCCACCCTCGTGAGCAGGGTGTGGGCCCCCTGGCCTTCATCTTTGGCGATGATTTTTATTTATTTATTTTAAGGTATTCCGTGGAGTTTCAGGACTTTTGGAGTTGCGCAGAATAGGCCTTCTATATTTGCTCCTTTTCCAGCCCAGAATTCCAGCTGCCGGCATTCTCCCTCTTCATGTAAACCTTGTCAAATAAGAGATTATAGCCATAAGTATTGTGACATAACGTGAAATAACAGCCCATAATGCAATAAATATTGTCATAAAAGCATGATGCAAAATGGACGTATCATCGTACGTCTTCACGATCCGACCGATCAAGTACCGAACGTACGGCACCTCCGAGTTCAGCACACGTTCAGCTCGATGACGTCCCACGAACTCTGATCCAGCAGAGCTTTGCGGGAGAGTTCCGTCAGCACGATGATGTGATGACGATGTTGATTATGCTACTAACGCAGGGCTTCGCCTAAGCACCGCTATGATATTACCGAGGTGGAATATGGTGGAGGGGGGCACCATACACGGCTAAGAGATCAATGATCAATTGTTGTGTCTATGGGGTGCCCCCCTCCTCCGTATATAAAGGAGCAAGGGGAGGAGGGGGCGGCCAAAGGCGCGCCTAAGGGGGGCAATCCTACTCCAAGTAGGATTCCCCCCTCTTTCCTAATCCTAGTAGGAGAGGGGAAGGAAGGGGAGGAGAAGAAGAAGGAAAGGGGGGCCGGCCCCCTAGCCCGCCAATTCGGTTTGGGCTAGGGGGGCGCGCCCCTAGCTGGCCACCTCTCCTCTTCCCCACTTGGGCCCATAAGGCCCAATAACCCCCCCCCCCCCCCGGAGGTTCCGGTAACCTCCCGGTTCTCCGGTATATATCTGAAACCACCCGGAACACTTCTGGTGTTCGAATATAGTCGTCCAATATATCGATCTTTACGTCTCAACCATTTCGAGACTCTGAAATACCTTCGGTACATCAAAACACAAAAACTCATAATACCGTTTGTCACCGAACTTTAAGCGTGTGGACCCTACGAATTCGAGAACTATGTAGACATGACCGAGACACGTTTCCGGTCAATAACCAATAGCAGAATCTGGATGCTCATATTGGTTCCCACATATTCTACGAAGATCTTTATCGGTCAAACCGCATAACAACATACTTTTTCCCTTTGTCATCGGTATGTTACTTGCCCGAGATTCGATCGTCGGTATCTCAATACCTAGTTCAACCTCGTTACCGGCAAGTCTCTTTACTCGTTACGTAATACATCATCCCACAACTAACTCATTAGTCACATTGCTTGCAAGGCTTATAGTGATGTGCATTACCGAGAGGGCCCAGAGATTCCTCTCCGACAATCGGAGTGACAAATCCTAATCTCGAAATACGCCAACTCAACAAGTACCTTCGGAGACACATGTAGAGCATCTTTATAATCACCCAGTTACGTTGTGATGTTTGGTAGCACACAAAGTGTTCCTCCGGTAAACGGGAGTTGCATAATCTCATAGTCATAGGAACATGTATAAGTCATGAAGAAAGCAATAGCAACATACTAAACGATCAAGTGCTAAGCTAATGGAATGGGTTAAGTCAATCACATCATTCTCCTAACGATGTGATCCCGTTAATCAAATGACAACTCATGTCTATTGTTAGGAAACTTAACCATCTTTGATTAACGAGCTAGTCAAGTAGAGGCATAGTAGTGACACTATGTTTGTCTATGTATTCGCACATGTATTATGTTTCCAGTTAATACAATTCTAGCATGAATAATAAACATTTATCATGAAATAAGGAAATAAATAATACTTTTTTATTGCCTCTAGGGCATATTTCCTTTAGTCTCCCACTTGCACTAGAGTCAATGATCTTGTTCACATCACCATGTGATTTAACACTAATATTCACATATGCATGTGATTAACACCCATAGTTCACATCGTCATGTGACCAAAGCCCAAAGGGTTTACTAGAGTCAATAATCTAGTTCACATCGATATGTGATTAACACCCAAAGAGTACTAAGGTGTGATCATGTTTTGCTCGTGAGAGAAGTTTAGTCAGCAGGTCTGTCACATTCAGAGCCGTATGTATTTTGCAAATATTCTATGTCTACAATGCTCTGCACGGAGCTACTCTAGCTAATTGCTCCCACTTTCAATATGTATCCAGATTGAGACTTAGAGTCATCTGGATTGGTCTAAAAGCTTGCACCGATGTAACTCTTTACGATGAACTCTTTTATCACCTCCATAATCGAGAAACATTTCCTTAGTCCTTTCTAAGGATATTCTTGACCGCTGTCCAGTGATCTACTCCTAGATCAAAATTGTACTCCTTGTCAAATTCAGAGCAAGGTATACAATAGGTCTGGTACATAGCATAGCATACTTTATAGAACCTATGACTATGGCATAGGGAATGACTTTCATTCTCTTTCTTTTTTCTGCCGTGGTCGGGCTTTGAGTCTTACTCAACTTCACACCTTGCAACACAGGCAAGATCTCCTTCTTTGACTGTTTCGTTTTGAAATACTTCAAAATCTTATCAAGGTATGTACTCGTTGAAAAATCTTATCAATCATCTTGATCTATCTCTATAGATCTTGATGCTCAATGTGTAAGCAGCTTTACCGAGGTCTTTCTTTGAAAAACTCATTTCAAACACTCCTTTATGCTTTCCAGAAAATTCTACATTATTTCTGATCAACAATATGTCATTCACATATACTTATCAGAAAGGTTGTAGTGCTCCCACTCACTTTCCTGTAAATACAGGCTTCACAGCAAGTCTGTATAAAAATATATGCTTTGATCAACTCATCAAAGCGTATATTCCAATTCCGAGATGCTTGCACCAGTCCATGGATGGATCACTGGAGCTTGCACACTTTGTTAGCACCTTTAGGATTGACAAAACCTTCTGGTTGCATCATATACAATTTCTTCTTTAATAAATCCATTAAGGAATGCAGTTTTGACATTCATTTCCCAAATTTCATAAAAATGTGGCAATTGCTAACATGATTCGGACAGGCTTAAGCATCGATACGAGTGAGAAAATCTCATCGTATTAAACACCTTGAACTTGTCGAAATTTTTTTGCGACAAGTCGAGCTTTGTAGATAGCAACACTACTATCAGCGTCTGTCTTCCTCTTGAAGATGCATTTATACAATATGGCTTGCCGATCATCGGGCAACTCCACCAAAGTCCACACTTTGTTCTCATACATGGATCCTATCTCAGATTTCATAGCCTTAAGCCATTTCGCGGAATCTGGGCTCATCATCGCTGCCTCATAGTTCGTAGGTTCATCATGGTCAAGTAAAATGACCTCCAGAACAGGATTACCGTACCACTATGGTGCGGATCTTACTCTGGTTGACCTACGAGGTTCGGTAGTAAATTGATCCGAAGTTTTATGATCATTATCATTAACTTCCTCACTAATCGGTGTAGGCATCACTGGAACTGATTTCTGTGATGAACTACTTTCCAATTCGGGAGAAGGTACAATTACCTTATCAAGCTCTACTTTCCTCCCACTCACTTCTTTCGAGAGAAACTCCTTCTCTAGAAAGGATCCATCTTAGCAACGAATATCTTGCCTTCGGATCTGTGATAGAAGGTGTACCCAACAGTTTCCTTTGGGTATTCTATGAAGACGCACTTCTCCGATTTGGGTTCGAGCTTATCAAGTTGAAACTTTTTCACATAAGCATCGCAGCTCCAAACTTTAAGAAATGACAACTTTGGTTTCTTGCCAAATCATAGTTCATAAGGCATCGTCTCAACGGATTTTGATGGTGCCCTATTTAAAGTGAATGCAGCTGTCTCTAATGCATAACCCCAAAACGATAGTGGTAAATTGGTAAGACACATCATAGATCGCCCCATATCCAATAAAGTGCGGTTATGACGTTCGGACACACCATAAGCTGTAGTGTTCCATGAGGCGTGAGCTGTGAAACTATTCCACATTGTTTTTAAATGAAGGCCAAACTCGTAACTCAAATATTTTTCTCTGCGATCAGATTGTATAAACTTTATTTTCTTGTTACGATGATTCTCCCCTCACTCTGAAATTCTTTGAACTTTTCAAATGTTTCAGACTTGTGCTTCATTAAGTAGATATACTCATACCTGCTCAAATCATCTGTGAAGGTCAGAAAATAATGATACCCGCCACAAGCATCAATACTCACTTGACCGCATACATCAGTATGTATTATTTCCATCAAGTCAGTAGCTCGTTCCATTGTTCCGGAGAACGGAGTTTTAGTCATCTTGCCCAAAAGGCATGGTTCGCAAGCATCAAATGATTCATAACCAAGTGATTCCAAAAATCCATCTTAATGGAGTTTCTTCATGCCCTTTACACCGATATGACCCAAACGGCAGTGCCACAAATAAGTTGCACTATCATTATCAACTTTGCATATTTTGGCATCAATATTATGAATATGTGTATCATTATGATCGAGATCCAACAAACTATTTTCATTGGGTGTATGACCATCGAAGGTTTTATTCATGTAAACAGAACAACAATTATTCTCTAACTTTAAATGAATAACCGTATTGCAATAAACATGATCAAATAATATTTTTGCTCAACGCAAACACCAAATAACATTTATTTAGGTTCAACACTAATCTCAAAAATATAGGGAGTGTGCGATGATGATCATATCAATCTTGGGACCACTTCCAACACACATCGTCACTTTACCCTCAACTAGTCTATGTTTATGCTGTAACTCCTGTTTCGAGTTACTAATATTTAGCAACTGAACAAGTATCAAATACCCAGGGGATACTATAAACACCAGTAAGGTACACATCAATAACTTGTATATCAAATATACCCTTGTTCACTTTGCCATCCTTCTTATCCACCAAATATTCAGGGCATTTCCGATTCTAGTGACCATTTCCTTTGCAGTAGAAGCACTCAGTTTCAGGCTTTGGTCCAGCTTTGGGCTCCTTCATCGGAGTGACAACTTGCTTGCCATTCTGCTTGAAGTTCCCTTTCTTTCCCTTTGCCCTTTTATTCAAACTAGTGGTCTTGTCAATCATCAACACTTGATGCTCTTTCTTGATTTCTACCTTCGTCGATTTCAACATCACGAAGAGCTCGGGAATCGTTTCCGTCATCCCTTGCATACTATAGTTCATCATGAAGTTCCAGTAACTTGGTGATGGTGACTAGAGAACTTTGTCAATCACTATCTCATCTGGATGATTAACTCCCACTTGATTCAAGCGATTGTAGTACCCAGACAATCTGAGCACATGCTCACTGCTTGAGCTATTCTCCTCCATCTTTTAGCTATAGAACTTGTTAGAGACTTCATATCTCTCAACTCGGGTATTTGCTTGAAATATTAACTTCAACTCTTGGAACATCTCATATGGTCCATGACGTTCAAAATGTCTTTGAAGTCCCGATTCTATGTCGTAAAGCATGGTGCACTAAACTATCAAGTAGTCATCATACCGAGCTAGCCAAACATTCATAACATCTGCGTTTGCTCATGCAATAGGTCTGTCACCTAGTGGTGCATCAAGGACATAATTCTTCTGTGCAGCAATGAGGATAAACCTCAGAGCACGGACCAAGTCTGTATCATTGCTACTATCATTTTTCAACTTATTTTTCTCTAGTAACATATCAAAAATAAACATAGGGAAGCAACAATGCGAGCTATTGATCTACAACATAAATTGCAAAACACTATAAGGACTAAGTTCATGATAAATTAAAGTTCAATTAATCATATTACTTAAGAACTCCCACTTAGATAGACATCTCTCTAATCATCTAAGTGATCACGTGATCCAAATCAACTAAATCATAACCGATCATCACGTGAAATGGAGTAGTTTTCAATGGTGAACATCACTATGTTGATCATATCTACTATATGATTCACGCTCGACCTTTCGGTCTCAGTGTTCCGAGGCCATATCTGCATATGCTAGGCTCGTCAAGTTTAACCCGAGTATTCTGCGTGTGCAAAACTGGCTTGCACCCGTTGTAGATGAACGTAGAGCTTATCACACCCGATCATCACGTGGTGTCCCGGCACGACGAACTTTGGCAACGGTGCATACTCAGGGAGAACACTTTTATCTTGAAATTTAGTGAGAGATCATCTTATAATGCTACCGTCAATCAAAGCAAAATATGATGCATAAAGGATAAACATCACATGCAATCAATATAAGTTATATGATATGGCCATCATTATCTCGTGCTTGTGATCTCCATCTCTGAAGCACCATCATGATCACCATCATCACCGGTGCGACACCTTGATCTCCATCGTAGCATCGTTGTCGTCTCGCCAACTATTGCTATACGACTATCACTACCACTTAGTGATAAAGTAAAGCAATTACAGGGCGATTGCATTGCATACAATAAAGCGACAACCATATGGCTCCTGCCAGTTGCCGATAACTCTGTTACAAAACATGATCATCTCATACAATAAATTTTAGCATCATGTCTTGACCATATCACATCACAACATGCCCTGCAAAAACAAGTTAGACGTCCTATACTTTGTTGTTGCAAGTTTTACGTGGTTGTTACGGGCTGAGCAAGAACCATTCTTACCTACGCATCAAAACCACAACGATAGTTCGTCAAGTTAGTGTTGTTTTAACCTTCTCAAGGACCGGGCGTAGCCACACTCGGTTCAACTAAAGTTGGAGAAACTGACACCCGCCAGCCACCTATGTGCAAAGCACGTCATTAGAACCAGTCTCGCGTAAGCGTACGTGTAATGTCGGTCCGGGCCGCTTCATCCAACAATACCGCCGAACCAAAGTATGACATGCTGGTAAGCAGTATGACTTATAACATGCTCGGGTGCCACTGTTGGGGAACGTAGTAATTTCAAAAATTTCCTACGCACACGCAAGATCATGGTGATGCATAACAATGAGAGGGGAGAGTATTGTCCACGTACCCTCGTAGACCGAAAGCGGAAGCGTTAGCACAACGCGGTTGATGTAGTCGTACGTCTTCACGATCCGACCGATCAAGTACCGAACGTACGACACCTCCGAGTTCAGCACACGTTCAGCTCGATGTCGTCCCACGAACTCCGATCCAGCAGAGCTTTGGGGGAGAGTTCCATCAGCACGATGGTGTGATGATGGTGTTGATGATGCTACAGACGCAGGGCTTCGCCTAAGCACCGCTATGATATTACCGAGGTGGAATATGGTGGAGGGGGCACCGCACACGGGTAAGAGATCAATGATCAATTGTTGTGTCTATGGGGTGCCCCTTCCTCCGTATATAAAGGAGAAACGGGAGGAGGGGCGGCCAAGGAGGAGGAGGCGTGCCTAAGGGGGGCAATCCTACTCCAAGTAGGATTCCCCCCTCTTTCCTAGTCCTAGTAGGAGAGGGGAAGGAAGGCGAGGAGAAGAAGAAGGAAAGGGGGGCCGGTCCCCTAGCCCACCAATTCGGTTTGGGCTAGGGGGTCCGCGTGCCCCTACTGGCCGCCTCTCCTCTTTCCCCACTTGGGCCCATAAGGCCCAATAACCCCCTCGGGAGGTTCCGGTAACCTCCCGGTTCTCCGGTATATATCCGAAACCACCCGGAACACTTCCGGTGTCCGAATATAGTCGTCCAATATATCGATCTTTACGTCTCGACCATTTCGAGACTCCTCGTCATGTCCGTAAAAATATCCGAGACTCTGAACTACCTTCGGTACATCAAAACACAAAAACTCATAATACCGATCATCACCGAACTTTAAGCGTGCGGACCCTACGGGTTCGAGAACTATGTAGACATGACCGAGACACGTTTCTGGTCAATAACCAATAGCGGAATCTGGATGCTCATATTGGTTCCCACATATTCTATGAAGATCTTTATCGGTCAAACCGCATAACAACATACGTTGTTCCCTTTGTCATCGGTATGTTACTTGCCCGAGATTCGATCGTCGGTATCTCAATACCTAGTTCAATCTCGTTACCGGCAAGTCTCTTTACTCGTTACGTAATACATCATCCTGCAACTAACTCATTAGTCACATTGCTTGCAAGGCTTATAGTGATGTGCATTACCGAGAGGGCCCGGAGATACCTCTCCGACAATCGGAGTGATAAATCCTAATCTCGAAATACGCCAACTCAACAAGTACCTTCGGAGACACCTGTAGAGCACCTTTATAATCACCCAGTTGCGTTGTGACGTCTGGTATCACACAAAGTGTTCCTCCGGTAAATGGGAGTTGCATAATCTCATAGTCATAGGAACATGTATAAGTCATGAAGAAAGCAATAGCAACATACTAAACGATCAAGTGCTAAGCCAACGAAATGGGTCAAGTCGATCACATCATTCTCCTAACGATGTGATCCCGTTAATCAAATGACAACTCATGTCTATGGTTAGCAAACTTAACCATCTTTGATTAACGAGGTAGTCAAGTAGAGGCATACTAGTGACACTATGTTTGTCTGTCGGTGAACTAGAGTAGGGATACCCTAGTATCCCGAACTTGTGCACGGGCAGTCACAGCACCCTGCGGCAAGGCTTGCCGGGTGACCACCAAGGTCCTCCGTGGTTCCTTTGGAGCCATTCAAGAACAAAGTATTCAAGCCAAGGAGACAAGGACCCGGCAAGAGGAGCTTGCCGGGAAGGCCAACCGAGGCATCTCAAGGAACTTGCCGCGACGCGCGCCACGCGTCCGGCGAGGCCCGATGAGCGACAAGCTTCCGGACGCGACAAGACAACGATCAAGGCAAGGCGCTTGCAGCGACAAGCTACCACTCACCGCTTCCTCCGGCACATCCACCAACGTGTCGCCACAGGACCTTTCGGTAGCGCGTGGCAAGAGGCTGTGCAGGCACGGCGGTGCTGCGGTGGCTAGCGGCGCCGACAAGATTGCCATCGTGGGTAAGCGGTGGCGCCCACGACGGTCCTTTTTGCCTTTGTTTGGGCGACGCAGACGGGCATTTAATGCCTTTGTCCCCTGCCGTCAGGGTTAGGTATGATACACTGTACAGGTAGTTGTACCAACCACAATTTCTTTCCATTTTTACCCTTTTCTACGTTGCCACCTGTCGGTGACCCCTTGAGCATATAAAAGGAGGCCCATGCACAATGTAGGGGGGGTGGGTTCGAAGGCACAAAACACTCACGCTCGGTCTTGTTAGCAGCTAGTGTGTACTATAGCATCCAGGCTCCCGAGCAAGAACTCAATACATTCAGACATGCAACAGTAGGAGTATTATCTCTCCGGAGAGCTCCGAAGCTGGGTAAACTGCTCGTGTGCTTCGCCTCGATCCGCTCTTCGTGCGGCCTCCGCCCCCCGCTGAACCGAAAGGGGCTCGGTCCGCCGGCCCCATAGGTGTCCGTGGATCAGTTCTCCCATGACATCTTTGGTGCGCCAGGTAGGGGGCGTCGAGGTTGTGTGAACCTGATCCGACACTCACACGAGCTAGATCTTCATCTTCTTCATCGACATGCCACCGAAGAAGAAGGCTTCGGAGGTGGCTGCTACGTCCGCGTCGATACCGCCACCACAGGAGCAAACGGGTGGTGGGGTAGACGCCGGCGGAAGAACGGGCGTCGACGAGGGAGCTCACGGTGCTGCCAGGTCCAAGGACAAGGCTATGCAGACCTCGGCGTCCGTACATGCGCCGCGTCCATCCCAGGAGGCACGGGACCGACAGCATCATGGTACTCGCGGTACCATACGTTCGTTGGACCAAGCTCGAGCTGGTGGATTTCGGGGAGCTCAAGACCAGCATGCACGCCAACATGCCGCACGAAGCGAGACTGATCGCCGGACGGGATCTTGCTCCTTCTAACATAGTTAGAAGTCCGAGCATATCCCGCTCCTCGCACCATTCGCCACTGCCACCCACCACTTCAGCAGAAGCTTTGGCGCGAGCTCAACTGCTCCTGGATTACCCTCCAACGGCAGACAAGATCGACGAATGGAGGGCCACCATTCAGAGTCTCATCGGCTTCGTCAACGGCGACACTCCACGGCAGCCGAGTACATCGCAGCCGCGGCAAGATTGCCAGGCACGAGCCGATGGCGACAAAACCGGTGGGGGTGCAACCACCGTACACTCTCCGCCCCGAAGGCCAAGATCGCCGACTCGCCGGATCTACCTCGACAGCGACTCCACCGCATCATCAGATCCACGAGCTCGTCGCGATCAGCGCCAAGTTTGCGACAGCAAGAAGACGCTCGTACTCGCATCGAGCGCCGAAGAGAAGCACAGCGTCAATCGGACCAGCGCGCTGGGCCCTCTGTCGACATGCATGCGCCAGGGGAACCAGGCGACTTGCCGTACACGGTAGGTTGCCCTGCGTTCACTTGTGAGCTGCGGCAAGTCGATGGCCCAAAGATGAAGAATTTCAAGCGACGCGTGCGAGAGAAGTACGACGGCAAGTCGCATCCGTCGGAGTTCCTCAGCATCTACACCATCACGGTGCAAACTGCCGGGGGGCGAGACGACAAGATCCTTGCCAACTACTTCCCGCTGGTGCTCAAGCCGAATGTCAGGTCCTGGCTCATGCACTTGCCGGATAACTCCATATCCTCCTGGGTAGACCTATGCCATCAGTTTGTCGGCGCCTTTACAGGCGGCCACAAGCCTCATGGCCAAGAGAGCGACCTTCATCTACTCGCCTAGAAGGAAGGAGAGCCCCTGCGCAAGTACATTTAGAGATTCAGCCGTGTACAGCACAACATCCCAGATGTCCACCCTGCCGCGGTCATCAGCGCGTTCCATCAGAACGTGTGAAACCGCAGGATGCGGGAGGAGATGGAGATGTGCAAGATCAGAGACGTCAACGAGCTATATGCCCTGGCTGACAAGTGTCCACGTGCTGAGGAAGGGAGGAAACTCCCCGAAGAGAATACAAGAGCAGGAGGATCTGACAGCGAGGATGCTGTCCCGGCAAAGAGAAACCGGCGACGGAACAACAGGAAGAAGAAAGGCAAAGATGTGCTAGTCGTTGAGCAGTCCGGCAACGAAGGTGGCGCCAAGAACGTTGTGGCGGTCGCCGACAAGCAGGACGGCACCAACAAGCAGTACTGCAAGATCCACCGCACCAAGGTCCATGACCTCCAGAGCTGCAAGAAGGTCGAGCAGCTTGTCGAGCAGCAAAAGGCTGAATACGAGCGACGCGACAAGGAGAAGGCCCAAGAAGGTACTGGAGGATCCGGCAAGAAATGCCCCGGCCGAGGGGGACGCCGCGGCAAGGCCAAGCAGCTTCAAGGAGACAGACCTCCCCGCGGCCGCGACAAGGACGAAGATGACGACGATGATGAAGATATGGATGATGACGAGACCGGTGAGCAGGAGTTCCAGAAAGCCACAGAGGTCATGTGCGTTGACGGCGGTGCTTCTCTGCATACTTCACACCGCCAGCTCAAGCAGTGGGTGCGGGAAGTCAATGCGGCAGAACCACCCGTCGAGTCACACAAGCCTCTGAAATGGTCCAGCACGCCTATCATCTTTGATATTGAGGACCACCCTGATCGCATAACTGCGGTCGGGTGCTTGCTGATGTTCGTTTCACCAACTATCTGCAACCTCAAGGTCACTAAGATGCTAGTTGACGGCGGGGCCGGCTTGAACCTGATCTCCTCCGCGGTACTCCAGAAACTCCAGATCCCTGATAGCGAGCTCGAAGAGACCGGCACATTCCAAAGAATCAATCGGGGAAGGAGCAAGCCGAAGGGAAAGATCACGTTGCCGGTGACATTTGGCAGCGAGCTAAACTTTAGGACTGAGAGGGTCACTTTTGACGTTGCTGACTTTCCATTGCCTTACAATGGGATACTCGGCCGTCCAGCACTCGCCAAATTCATGGCAGCCTCTCACTACGCATACAACATCTTTGAAGATGCGGGCCCGATAAGTGTCATCTCTGTCCCTGGCGACAAGAAGGATGCTCTTATCTGCGCCGACAAGATCTATCAGGAAGCAGCAGCCACAACAGATCGCAAGTCACTTGCCGTTGAAGCTCCTGGGGGGGAGAAGAAAACCAAGTCCGGCAAGAGTTCTGATGCCCATTCCGGCAAGTGCACCTCTTCGGAGTGCTGCGCTACCGTCGAGGACGCACCATCGAGCTCCACCGGCAAGCTTAAGAAGACAATGGCAGCTCTGCCAGAGACCAAGAAGGTGTCCGCCAAGGAGGACGGCACTGGTGGTACCTTCACCATCAGTGCCACCCTCGATCCTAAATAGGAAAGCACGCTCGTTGCTTTCCTGCGGGCGAACGTCGACGTGTTTGCGTGGCAACCGTCTGACATCCCCGGTGTTCCCAGGAAAGTAATCGAGCACCATCTTGCCGTCTGTCCCCATGCGCGGCCCGTCAAGCGAAGGTCGAAAAACAAGCGGTGGGCGCCAAGAATTCATCGCAGAAGAAATCAAGAAATTGGAAGCAGCAGGCCTTGTCGAGGAGTGCTCCATCCTCGTGGTTGGCCAATCCAGTAGTCGCAGCGCCAAGGCAAGCGGAAATGGAGGCTTTGTATCGACTTTACCAATGTCAATAAAGCTTGTCCCAAAGACCCATTTCCCTTACCGCGCATTGACCAGATTGTTGACTCCACGGCTGGATGTGACTTGCTTTCATTTCTTGACGCATACTCAGGATACCATCAGATCTTCATGGCAGAAGAGGATGAGGAGAAGACCGCATTCATCACGCCATGTGGCACATACTGTTTCATACGGATGCCTTTCGATTTAAAGAATGCTGGTTCAACATTTGCAAGGGTAGTCCATCACGCTTTTGAACCACAAATGCACAGAAATGTGGGAGCCTACATGGATGACATAGTGGTCAAAAGCAAGGACAAGGCAACTCTGATTCAGGATTTAGACGAAACCTTTGCAAATCTGCGCAAGATCAACCTCAAGCTTAACCCCGACAAGTGTGTGTTTGGAGTCCCCTCCGGCAAGCTTCTCGGGTTCTTCGTGTCTCAGCGGGGAATTGAAGCCAATCCCGACAAGATCAAGGCCATTGAGCAGATTGAAGCACCCAAGCGCGTCAAGGATGTACGAAGACTTGCCGGTTGCGTGGCGGCTCTTAGCAGGTTTATCTCTAGGTCTGCTGAGCGCGCCCTGCCGTTTTTCAAAATATTGAAAAAGGCAGGTCCAATGAAATGGACTCCGGAAGCGGAGGCTGCGCTGCAAGACTTGAAGAGATACCTGTCCTCCACTCCAACACTTGTCGCACCTAAGCCACAAGAGATGTTGCTACTCTATATAGCGGCAACCAATCAAGTGGTTAGTGCTGCGTTAGTAGCGGAGAGGGAGGCGGATGATGAGCCAGCAACCATGGTAGATGCATCCAGCGACAAGCAGGGGACTCCACCGACAAGCTCTGGTCCCGACAAAGATGGATCTGCGCAGGCGCGTGAGGAGATACAGAAGAGAATGGTGCAGCGCCCAGTTTACTTTGTCAGTTCCCTTCTGCAGGGGGCTAGGTCAAGGTATTCTGGTGTGCAGAAATTGCTTTTCGGCCTTCTCATGGCCTCGAGAAAGCTGCACCATTACTTCCAAGCACATGAGATCACAGTTGTCACTCGTTTTCCGTTGAAGAGGATACTGCAGAATCCAGAAGCAACAGGCAGGATTGTCGAGTGGGCACTGGAACTGTCAAGCTTTGGCCTCAAGTTTGAGAGCACTTCAACTATCCAAAGCAGAGCATTGGCGAGAATTCATAGCGAATGGACGCCAACACCGGATGAAGAAATTCGAAACGAGCATCCCGTCAAGGAAGCAAGCAAAGAGTGGCTGATGTACTTTGATGGTGCCTTCTCGCTGCAAAGGCGCCCGGTCTTGGCGTGCTACTTGTTGCATGCCGGAGAGCACCTCAAGTCGTAGTCCGATGCACTTTCCCAAGGAGCAAGCAACAAACAATACCGCAGAGTATGAAGGTTTGCTTGCGGTCTCGAGATCGCAGCGGACCTTGGGATCAAGAAGCTCATTGTCGGGGTGACTCGCAGCTTGTCGTCCGCCAAGTGAACAAGAATTATCAGAGTCCGTTGATGGAAGCTTACGTTGATGAAGTGAGAAAGTTAGAAGAGCACTTTGACGGCCTACAGATGGAACATGTTCCAAGAGCTCAGAATGATATTGCCGATGGCCTGTCGAAGTGCGCCGCACTTAAGTTACCTGTGGAACTAGGGATCTTTGTGCTCAAACTAACTCAACCATCTGTAACGCCATCAACTGGACAGAGCAAGAAGAGGAAGTTGATTTCTGGTGACTATTTTCCGGCATAGCTCCCCGAAGCCGCCGCCAAGAAGGTCCCCAAGATCAACACCAAGGGTGCTGAGGAACAGTCTGCTCCGGCAAGCCCTAGGGTTTGTTCCGTTGAAGCAGACGCTCCCGACAAGTTTTGCCCCGGCAAGCTTGCCGGGGAACGTCAAGCTCCGGCTGAGCCACAGGTTCTCGCCGTAGAAGTGGATGTTCCCGCAGCAACAGATGTGCCTTTAGTCCTTGTTGTCGAGCTGCAAGCTCCAGCATGGGCATAGCAGATTGTCCGTTTCCTTCAGACAGGAAAACTTCCCGAAGAGCAAGAAGAAGCGGAAAAAGTAGCCCGGCAGTCAAGTATGTACCAGTTTGTCGACAACACACTGTACAGAAGAAGACTCAATGGTGTGAAATTGAAGTGTATTCACCAGAAGATGGACAAAAGCTGTTGGCGATATACATGGAGGCATATGTGGTCACCACATTGGCGCAAGAAGCGCTTCTTGCCAAAGCGTTCGGCAAGGTTTCTTTTGGCCGACAGCCCTCCGTGATGCAATCGCACAAGTAACCAAGTGTGAAGCGTGCGGTTCCATTCCAAGCAGATACACCAGCTAGCTCAAGCTCTCTAGACGATCCCTTTATCCCGGCCATTTTCGTGCAGGGGCTCGACATCCTCGGCCCCTTTCCCGAGTTGTCGGGGCTTTGAGTACTTATGCGTTGCGATCGACAAGTTCACAAAGTGGCGGAAGTGGAAGCGATGAGGAAGGTGACAACACATCGGCGATCAAGTTATTCAGTCGATTGTTTGCCGTTTGGGATCCCTAACAGATCATCACCGACAACGCACGCAATTCACGAGCCGCACCTTCATGCAAGACGTCCAAGATCTTGGCGCCAAGGTGCGCTTAACTTCGCTTGCTCATCCAAGAAGCAACGGTCAAGCGGAGAGGGCAAATGCTGAAGTGTTGCGCGGGCTCAAGACCAGGACTTTCGACAGGCTGCGCAAGTGCAGAAAGAAATGGATTGAGGAGCTGCCGGTGGTTCTTTGGTCGATCAGGACGATGCCAAATCGAGCCACTGGCCAGACACCTTTCGCTCTAGTTTATGGAGCAGAGGCAGTTCTCCCCACGGAACTCGTATACGGGTCACCTCGAGTGCTCGCTTATGATGAGCTTGAGCAAGAGCAGCTGCGACAAGATGACGCGTTGCTCCTTGAGGAAGACCTTCTTCAGGCTGCTGTACGAGCTGCTCGCTACCAGCAAGCTTTGTGCCGCTACCATAGCCGCAAAGTTAATGCCAGAAGTCTCGAGGAAGGCGACCTTGTTCTTCGGCGTGTTCAGTCCGCCAAGAATTCCAACAAGTTGACGCCGAAGTGGGAAGGCCCTTACCGGGTGAAACGAGTCACTAGGCCTGGCGCTGTCCGCCTTGAGACCGAAGATGGCACTCCGGTGAGCAACTCCTTGAACATTGAGCATATTCGTAAGTTATACCCGTAAGGCGCGGTTGCCGGAACCTGTTCCGGCAACCACCTTTTGTACAAGCCTTGCCGCTGTTGCATGTAATCCTTTGTACAAAGCCGGGCGCATACCCCGTGCATAAGTAAAGCTCATGTGCTCCGCATATCTTGTCAATTTCATGCTTTCTATTTTTGCATGTGTTATCGACACTTTGTGCAGCGCCTACCCCGGTAGCAATAACGAGCCGTAAGGCTCCATATCTTTATTTTCTCTTCTTTCTCTTTCTCAAAGACAGAAGGTTCCTCGCCCACAAGTTTGCGGGGAAAGGAGAAGATAATGGTGTGGACCAAAGTCGTTCAAGAAAGTTTCGCTTACCAGAAGCAAAAGACGTAAAAGCTAAGTTGCCAAAGTTTGAGCAATCAGTTTTAAAATTTTAAGTTATCTTCCTCGAACGACCGTGCTTTGTATGGAAAACACATGCGCGGAGGAACCAACTCGTAACTAGTTGCGCCCTTACTTTGTTTCGAGTCCGCTCAACAACTTAAGTGAGCTGCGACTGGTTGCGACAAGGTTTCTTGTCGGTAGCGGCACCGCCAAAGAAGCTCTTGACGTCCCAAGACTGAAAGGCCTTCATGACTAAGGCGCCTACACCGGCAAGTTCCCTAAAAGCGTAGGGCAAAAACATACAAAGGAAGGAATCAACGACAAGAAAAGGAGAAAACGGGCGGCCTAATCTACGCGATCACCCTCGACCCTCTTGATCCCGCTCATCTTGTCCACAATGGGTGCGACAAGGGTCTTGAGAACTTCGGATCAGCACCAGCAAGGTCTGAGGGCGTTGGTGAGGTTGAGGCCCGGGTTGCGGAAGGCCACCTTCACCAAAGACCTTTTGAAGAGCACCAGCGCAGATCTTGCGCGACTTCGTCGACCAGCTGCTTTGGGATCTTCTCCCGAGTCATTGGAGGGCCATAGCCACGCCTTTGAAGAACAAGGTGAGCTTGGCGCTGGGTTGGAGGTTCTCATCGGAGGGATACCGAAATCCTCCATCCCAGTGCCCGCTCTCCTGTCGATGGTCAGCGGCAACATCCACGAGACCCTCCGTCCGATGCTCCACATTCTCCCTAAAGGTGTTCTGGGCGGCAGCAGCATCCGCCAGCAGCGCCTCGTCGGCCTTGATCTTCTCCTTCAAGGCCACCTCCTGCTCCCTGGCGCCGTCTAGCATCTTGGTCAAAGTAGTCAGCTTCAACTCAAGATCTGCGTTGGAGTCCTTGGCGGCGCTAAGCTCCTTGCCCTTCTCGGCGAGACGACCCAGCAGCTCGCCAAGGGTGTAGGCGTCCTTCTCACGCTCACGCTTGAGCGCGGCAAGCTCTTCACCGCTCACCTTGAGATCGGCCTCCAGCTGCGCCACCTTCGTCTCCAGCTCCTTCTTGGCAGCCTCGGCAGCTGCGGCAGCATCCTCTGCTTCCTTGAGAGCCCCGCCGAATGTTTGCTCGCGCGCAGCAAGCTCCTCCTCGTGGCTGTCAAGGTTGACCTTCCGCTGCGCCAACTCGCCCTCCCGCGCAGACAGCTCCTCGGTGGCAATCCGCTGTTGCTCTTCAACTTCAGCCTTCTCGAGGAAGAAGGCTTTCCGCTCCTCGGCGAGTTGTCCCCGCTTCTCTGCCAGGGACCGGAGAGCTTCTTGGTTGAGAACCCGGAGCTCCTCTGCGCGCTTCTCGATGTCCACTCCTGCCTTCGCGGCAAGCGCTTCTCGGGATTCCAGCTTGGCCTGCGGAGCACGGTAGAGCGACACCAGCTTCCGCAGCAGCCGCTCCTCCTCAGACTCGCCGCTGCTGCCGCTCGGCGCATCAACCAGCGTCAGCCTAGCGGAGGCGAGCACCTCTCCATCGAAGCTTTCTCCTTCGACCGGTGCCCTGGAGCTTGACGCCCAGGGGAGCTTGATGAAGACGCCATCGCCGGCCTTCAAATAGGCGCCGGGCTGGGGCTCTTCGGAGCCTGACGCTGTGGCGGCGGCGGAGGGATCGGCGGTCGGCGTAGCGCCTGGCGCTCCTGAGGCCTCGGGGCCGTCAGTGTGATCGCCAGATCCCTCGCCAGCTGATGCGGCGACAGCTTTGGTGGCCTCTTCACCGACGGGATCATCAACGCCGGCCGCTTCTTCGTGCCGGCGGCGGCGTCGGTATTGCCGCGCGCATTCTCCTCGCAGGCAACCTCAGTCTCCATCGGCTCCGTGACAAGTGGATCTGAAGGCCAGAAGAGGGAGAAAAGGCCAAGCAAATATCCAAAAAGAAAATCAAAAGAAGAAGGAGGGGGCGGACGTTCCGTCTTTCCGAATAAAGAAACCACCCACGATCTCTCCCACGACACCGCATCCAACACGTGACGTTCGGGGAGGGCGTGGTGGATACGGAGTAAGATACGGCGTAACCCAGGCCGCGCATGCCCGTGCCCTGTTTTGGGCCTGGCCCAACAGCGCTCGGCACTGTGTGTGGCCCAGGCCCGGGGGCTGCTGTCGGTGTACTAGAGTAGGGATACCCTAGTATCCCGAACTTGTGCACGGGCAGTCGCAGCACCTCGCGGCAAGGCTTGCCGGGTGACCGCCAAGGTCCTCCGTGGTTCCTTTGGAGCCATTCAAGAACAAAGTATTCAAGCCAAGGAGACAAGGCCCCGGCAAGAGGAGCTTGCCGGGAAGGCCAACCGAGGCATCTCAAGGAACTTGCACGACGCGCCACGCGTCCCGGCGAGGCCCGGTGAGCGACAAGCTTCCGGACGCGACAAGACAACGACCGCAGCAAGGCGCTTGCCGCGGCAAGCTACCACTCTGTACCCGCACTCCAGCACATCCACCAACGTGTCGCCAGGACCTTTCCAGTAGCGTGGCAAAGAGGTCTGTGCAGCCGCGCGTCTTGCGGTGGCTAAGCGGCGCCGACAAGATTGCCATCGTGGCAAGCGGTGGCGCCCAGCGGTCCTTTTTGCCTGTGTTTGGGCGCAGACGGGCATTTAATGCCTTTGTCCCCTGCCGTCAGGGTTAGGTATGATACACTGTACAGGTAGTTGTACCAACCACAATTTCTTTCCATTTTTACCCTTATCTACGTTGCCACCTGTCGGTGACCCCTTGAGCATATAAAAGGAGGCCCATGCGCAACGTAGGGGGGGTTCGAAGGCAGAAAACACTCACGCTCGGTCTCGTTAGCAGCTAGTGTGTACTATAGCATCCAGGCTCCCGAGCAAGAACTCAATACATTCATACATGCAGCAGTAGGAATATTATCTCTCCGGAGAGCTCCGAAGCTGGGTAAACTGCTCGTGTGCTTTGCCTCGATCCGCTCTTCGTGCGGCTACGCCCCCCGCCGAACCGAAAGGGGCTCGGTTCGCCGGCCCCATAGGTGTCCGTGGATCAGTTCTCCCACGACATTGTCTATGTATTCACATATGTATTATGTTTTCGGTTAATACAATTCTAGTATGAATAATAAACATTTATAATGAAATAAGGAAATAAATAATAACTTTATTATTGCCTCTAGGGCATATTTCCTTCACCTACCGCGCCTCCCGCGAAACCCGCCCAAAGCGATGGCGGCTCCGCGTCCTATAGGCACAGAAACAAGCTATGTTCGTGGAGATCGACACGATGGTGGAGGAATTTGACGAAGGCACCGACGAGGTTGTCAGCTCCACGTCGGTCGTGCCCTGCTGCCACGACAACGAGGCCGACACGTCCACGGCCGCCGCTGAGAGTGAGGAAGATCAGAGCAGGGGATGCCGCCGCTGCTTGGGTCCTAAGAAGGCCACCTCCACCGTCTTGTCGGGCCGCACAACTCTGAGCTTGCCCGCTTCGCAGATGCGGGGACCACTACTCTTCCCCTCACGTTGAAGCTAAATTTGGTGGGCTCATCGCCGACCGATTAGCTTGACCGCTTCGGGGAGGCGGAGGCTACTCTTCCCATCTTGTGAAGGTTAATTTTGCGGGGCTCATGACCGTCCTGTGAGCTTGTTGCTGACCATGAGGAAGACATGTCATGGGAAAGGGGCGTGGCGGCAACCGACGATCTTTTGGACTAGATTAGAAAGCTTAGTTTAGTTGAAATATGTCGAAAATGTAATGAATGTGCTCCGGTTTAGATGAAAATCATCCGGTTTTATGTTAAAAACATCTAAATTTGAATGAAAGTTGTGAAGTTTGTTTAAATTTGCATCAAATGTGATGGGACGTTTGTGGCTAGGTTTCGATGGCTGACTGCGGTATCAGTGTTCGGACTAGAGCTCCTCCTCCTCCTCCTCTCTCTCTCTCTCTCTCTCTCTCTCTCTCTCTCTCTCTCTCTCTCTCTCTCTCTCTCTCTCTCTCTCTCTCTCTCTCTCTCTCCGATCGACCGAACTCCTCAACAACACAAAACAACGAACACACAAGTCCCCAATAGAGAATCTCGACGATGGCTCCCGCTCCCACTCCCGCTCCCGCTCCACCCTCCTCCTCCCCCTCGCCGGAGGGGAACAAGACAGCCACCAAAACCTCTCCGGCCATCCCTTCGCCGGAAACAACCCTAGCCATTAATCCTCTCGACGCACTCCTCCCCACAGTAGCTCCCCCACCGTTGCCTTTCTTCGACCCACCGTACGTGAAAGCTGGCCAGGTTGCAATCCGCTGCTCCCTGGGATGTGGGAATGCCATGGGCCTGGAGTTCGAGGATGATGCCTCCTACTTCCTCCGCCTCTCCATCACCACCCCCGCCATCCACCTCGCCTCGCCACTCTACATCATCTTCCACTACTCCAACCGCCGCCTTGACGCCATTACCGTTGCCGCCTGCTCCAGGCGGTTCTTGGCGGTGCTGCTGCTGATTTCTTCGTTGCCCAATTCTCTCCCCTCGTTTATCGCTTCCATGTGGCCTCTGTGCGTATAGCCAAGATCATCCTCGCACAATCCACTCTTCGCCACCGCGCTTTCTCTTTCTCCTTCTTGAGAACCCTGCCCCCGCTCCCACCTTCTCTTCCCCACAATGCAACATGCATGCCGTTGGCTCAACTGCTCCAAATTCAAGAGGACCTGGGTCTTCACTTTGAGCACGTAGCCTGGACACAATGTCACTCGCTCGTCTCCGAGTGTCCTCCACACCACCCGCATGGATGCCGCATGTATGTACGTGTCATTCAGTTTCCCTTCACCCTTGACGCCACCATGATGAGTCTCATCCTAGTTTGCCTATTCGGCGACACCCACCACCACTTCAATGTCACAGACGACGGAGACTCCTGCTTTTCCTTCACTGTGGCCTCGCCGGCCGTTGCCGTGCTCATCGCCTCCATGGGCGACTTCCACAAGCTGGGCATCCTGCTCCGCTTCCTTTGGCATGTTCCTACGGGGCGCGATCCATGCTCTCCACTGGGGACGGCCCTGCCATCGTTTAATGGGCCTACGTCTTCCTCGCCGGCGGTAGACGATCCTGCACTGCTGCCATCTGCATCCACAACTATTGTTCTCTCCAAGGAGCGTCGACAACGGCCGGGTATAAGCTTTTTTTTACCATATGCTTACTGTTATTCGCTCTTGCCAGCTTACACCACATGTCAAGTACACCCACCACACGCATTTGTTTTGGGTTACCTTCCTACCTATTAAAGTTAGACCTAATGAACTATTAGTAGAATCTGCCCTAAACCACTGCTTTTCAGTCAAACAAGATTTTCTAGCAGTCAAAGTACATGAGCATGTGTACAAGTCGGGCGTCCTATCCCGATCCATAAAAATTCAAATTCTCAGGCTAGGGTCCATAGACTTCGAAGGTTTTCGGATATTCCTCTTTGACCAGCTCGAGCAAGCCATTGCTCACTGCAGTCGTTTTCTCCATCATTACACTAAGTTTGCTTACCCTACATTGCCCCCTCGATCAAACTCCGTTCTTGGCCCATTTGAGCGTTGGCATCTTCAGCCCTGCACGACTCCGCACCCCACCTCGCTCACACATTGCCACCACGTCCCCCCTACGTCGCATGCACAGATGGCCCACCCCATGCATCATGATGGTGGTGCGGCGCCCCCTGGCCCACCAAATCTATCAAAAGATCCGCACGTTCTACCTGCCTTGACACAGGCGGACGGACCTGCCGCGAACCCCCAAAACCCTCTCTTTGTCTCTCTGTCTGTGCCAATTTTGGACATAATGCTTGCCCGCCCCGCGTCTAATCCGGGCACGTCTGCGCCGTCCCCTATCGCCCCACGCGCGCCACCGATATGCATATCTGCAGCGAATCTTGCGTTGGGAACCGACGATCCGACGACCCCGCACGCCTGCCCATCGCCTCAGTCCCCTCCCGCCTCCCACGACCAGCATCTAGGCCTCATGATCATGCCTAATCCCCCTGCCCAGTCTACGCCGACCGTTCGATCACCACGCCCCCCTCACCCCCTGCCACACGCATTGGGCCCACCCGATCTGACGCCGGACATGGCACCCGAACGCCCCAAACACAACCCGACGAGCTCGTACAGAGATGCCCTTCTCTCCACTCCCCCCGCTCACAGCCACCCGCACCCCCTCCCCCTGCTCTATAAAACCCCTCGCCGTCTCCTCACTCCGCATCGTCACCCTCACACCTCTCCTCCCACTCTAAGGAAGCACCGCTGCTTCCGTTGCCTAGCTCTAGACCACCAGGTTGAAGCCTGCCGCCCCCGTCCGCTGTGGCCGTTGCTGGCGGAACGGCCACCGCAGCCGCGAGTGCAGGTATACGCGCATTTGGCCCTTCTTCCCTCCCCTTCCTGATGTTTTCCTTTCCCAATCTAACCCAGCCTTTTGCACTCGCAGCATGGACTCCGCCGGCTCCTCGTCTCGCGCGCCCCGCACCCTCATGATCGGTGACATCCCCATCATCCTCTCTGAGCCCTTCCCTGCCCTCTGCGTCCCCTCCCCATTCGTTCTCCACGGCACTCCTATCGGCACCACCCGACCAGCTTCGCCACCTCCCTCCCCGCCACGGTCCCCTGCACCTCCTCCCACGCCTACCTCACCACCATCAACTCTCAATCACACGCACTCACCACCCTTTGACACACAAGAGCTGAGGGACCGACTCGCCGACGTTCTTCTTGCCTCTCAGTACTCCAGAGCCTCGTCTCACGTCTCCGAGACGGACTCGGACATGGAGCTGCCCCGCCCGACCCATGACGCCAGCCTGCTCCCCCCTACGGAGACATGCCACTTGTCGCAGTCCCTCCATGTCTTGTTCACTGCCTGCGTCGTTTTGCTTTCGTCCACCTTCGCACACCAGTCCCCAACCCCACTCCCCTCATCCGTCGAGCCATCCAGCACACTTGCGGCAATCCCGCTTTCATCATAGGTGGCTCCTGGAGAGGGATTGCCTGCCTCACCTTCCACTCTTCAGCCGCACGCAATGACGTGCTCCACCACAGCCCCATCGAATATGAAGGAAACTCCATCACTATAGAACCAGTTGAGCAAGTCGACCGCTCCATCGCAATATACTCTGATCTTGATGAGATAGAAGTTTCAGAGTTCCCGCATGAGCTTTGGCACGAAGATGGCATACGCTTCGCCCTCACCTTTCTCGGCGACGTGTGCGCCATTGATGATTTCTGCCTCCATGGCATCGACTACACGTCGGTCCGTGCCCTCATCCTCCTACAGTCTGGCACGGCTGCCCCTCCAGGCATTGTAATTCAGGTCCCACCCATCAATGAGATTAAGATCGCCAAAGTAGTAGAAATTTCCCGTTGGCACCACGGCGAGGGTGCCAATCCATTCAGTGATGGCTCCTCTGACGGGGACTCTGCCCCTCCCTCGCAGCGCGCCTCCCCGAGGCCGCTCTCCCCTGCTCACATTGCACCTGTCGTCTCCGTGATACATGCAGGGTGGCGAGCCGACCCTACCTATGGTGGCACTAGGCCGGTCGCACACCATGCCCCCTCCGACCCCCAGGATATCGACACAGCCCCGCCAGCTATAGCCTCACCTCCTACTCTCCATGGTTCCCAGCACCAGCCAATCACCATCTCCGACAACGAGTCGGCCGCCTCAGACGACATGCATGCACCTCTTCTGCATGCGGCATCAGACTCGATGGACGTGGTGCATGCACCGTCTCCTGACAACCCAGCCCCACCTGTCATCCGCCCGGTTGCCCAGATAGGTGTCGTGCTGCCACCTACCCCATGCACTCTTCTGCCTGTCGCTCCTCCGAACGCCGCCTCGCTGATTCAATCCACCACATCTACATTCTCTACGGTCCACGCTCCCACGGATGCTCCTGTTGCGCCTCCATCTTTCACTTTTACATCGGGCGAATCCTCCGACGCTGCGGGTAAACCACCTACACTCTCCATGTTCAGTCCATCTAATCTCTCACCCTCTGCTGATCTGTTGCTAACGGATGTACACATGGACGCAGCCCTTCCTCTGCAGGACCTAGACACCCACGAGTGCATCATTCACAAGGCGCGCCGCAAAACTGAGCGCGATCAGTCCGCCTCCAAGGACAAGCTGCGGCGGAGTGCGCGGGTGGCTGGCAAGCAAGCCTCCTACTCCCCCATGCTTGCTAAAGCCGTCAAGGCCAAGGCTGCTCGCCTCTCTGCTACGGATGTAGACACGGCCATTGGCCGTGCCATCCAGGAGGCACGCCTCCACGTGCCCGACGCCCCTCCTGCCTCCACCGAAGACCTTGCTGCCATTGCTCTGCTCTGCGGAGCTGACGACGAGCAGCTGGATGCCATCCTTGGCTCCGACGACGCGGCCTCTGGTGACGACGACACCCCATGATCAGCTCTCCTCGCCACCCTGGAGTTACGGCGCGACTGTTGCGTCGCTTCTTTTGGTTTTATTTTCCCTTATCACATGTTCCGTTGCTACTTTTGGCATCACCTGTAGCCTTTGTGTCTGTATGCCCGATGTACTATGTTGTTGTCTGTGGGTGCTTAATCGATCTTAATGAGTAATGACTCCTTTCTAATCTGTTCTTGGAATGTACAAGGACTTGGTGATAATGACAAGTGCACCGACGTGCTTGCTGAGCTAATTGCGACCAAACCACACATCACACTCCTACAAGAATCAAAACTTGACTCTGTTCCTGACACCAAAATCAAATCCTTCCTCCCACGCCAGAACGACCACGTTTTCTCCTTGCCAGCGATCGGCACCGCGGGTGGCACCATCTCGGCCATTAACTCTGCCTCCTTCCAAGTCGTGTCCTTCTCCCACTTAACATTTTCATCCACTCTAATCCTCCAATCAACCGCCTGCGCGCGCCACATTGCCATCACTAACATTTACGCTCCCTCCTCGCGCTCTCTCAAGCCCGCGTTCCTTGACGAACTCACCTCCATCGCGCAACCAGATGACACCCCTTGGCTCATCGCTGGCGACTTCAACCTTATCCGTTTCCCCTCGGAGAAAAATAATCCCGCCTTCCACTCCGCCGAAGCCAACGCTTTCAATCAAACTCTAGATATCCTAGCTCTCATCCAATTGCCCTTGCTCGATCGTAGGTTTACTTGGTCCAATAACCGTGCCTCCCCCACCTTAGAACGACTGGATCACGTCTTCTTTAACCTTGCATGGGTAGATACGTTCCCCAACACTTCCCTCTCCTCTCGGTCCCGCTTCACGTCTGATCACGTCCCGCTCCTCATCCACGTTACCACCTCCATCCCTAAGTCCAACTTCTTCAAATTCGAAGCGGCTTGGGCCAGCTCCTGCCCATGCAAGAACATTGTTGCGCAAATTTGGTCTTCACAGCCCACGTCGCCATACAATGCTACTGCCTCCCTCGTATCTGCTCTAAAAAAATCTCGTGCCCGTATTAAGGCATGGGTGCGCTCTCGTATCCCTACTCAGCTTCGCGAGGCTCGCTGCCATGCCGCTATCACAGCCTTCGACCTAGTTGAAGAGACTAGAACCCTATCTCACTCAGAGTCGCTCACCCGCAATATCATCATCACCTTGCTCAAGGGTGTCATCCACGACAAAATGACATACTGGCGCTGGCGTGCTAAAGTCTCGCGCGCTATCCACGGAGGCGAAAACACCAAATTTTTCCACATTTCGGCATCCCAACGTCTGCGCAAGAACAATATCTTCACACTCACGCAAGACGGCTCCGATTTCTCTGCGCACCCCCAGAAAGCGGAAATCCTCAGAGATTTCTTTGTCTCTCTAATTGGAACCCCAGGACCTACATCTTGGTCCTTTGACCTAAATTCTATTTACCCTCACACAGTGCCTGGACTCCATGCCCTGGATGCTCCCTTCTCAGCAGAAGAAATTCAACAGGCGTTCTTCTCTATGAACCCCCAAGCCAGTCCGGGCCCGGATAGCTTTGGGCCTACTTTCTACAGATCGCTCTGGCCATTAGTAAAACACCTGATTCTGTCCTTCTTCTCACATTTTCACCAAGGTACCGCTGACACAGAGCGCCTAAACCGTGCCCACATCGCTCTCATCCCTAAGAAGGATGCTCCGACCTCCCCGGACGCCTTTCGACCCATCTCACTGCAAAACTGCCCGATCAAAGCTGTTGCAAAAGTTATCACTTCTCGACTCAAACCCTTCATCCCTATGCTAGTGCATGGCAATCAAACAGGCTTCATTTCTGGTAGAAACATCGCCGAAAACTTCGTCTTCACAGCTGATCTCATTAGCACTTCTCGCAAAAAACCTACCATGGTAATCAAGTTAGACTTCCGGAAAGCCTTTGATTCGGTCGCATGGCCTGCGCTACAAAAAATCTTGGCCGTACGGGGCTTCTCCTCCACCTTTTGTCGGTGGATACAAAACATCCTCCACACTGGCAAAACGGCCATTCTTCTTAATGGGGTTCCGGGCAACTGGATCCAATGCAAAAATGGCTTGCGACAGGGCGACCCTGTCTCCCCTACCTCTTTCTCATCATTGCTGACCTCCTTCAGCAACTCATCATCCAAGACCCTGACCCTGCTCTACACCACCCCATATTCTCCCATCTACCCCCCACTGTCCTCCAATACGCCGATGACACGCTCATTGTAGCCGCCTCCTCTACGACGGCTGCCTCTTCCCTAAAAGCCATCCTCACTGCCTTCGCTCTTGCCACCGGCCTCACAATCAACTTCGATAAAACTACCTTAGCCACCCTACACACCGACGACTCCACGACTAATAACATTGCCTTCGCCCTGGGATGCTCTTGCGCCTCCTTCCCACAAACGTATCTAGGTCTCCCTCTCGCCCCCACCAGACACCTCACTAATATCTTCAATCCTCTACTGGAACGTGCTAGGAAACTTCTCTCTGGCTGGCGTGCCAAGCTCCTTGATAAAGGTGATCGGCTTATTCTCATCTCCTCCGTCCTAGATTCAATCCTTGTTTACTTCATGTCTGTTTTCCGCATCCCAAAGAAAACAATCAAAACTCTGGACTCGCTGCGGAGAGCTTTTTTTTGGGCAGGCGAGGACGCTTGCTCAGGTGCCCAATGTCTTATTGCTTGGAAAAATGTTTGTTTACCGAAAAAATACGGCGGTTTAGGGCTAAAAAACCTACATGTCCAAAACAACTGCCTCCTCATGAAATTCACTGCAAAAGCCCTCTCCAACACTCAAACCCCTTGGCTAGAATGGCTAGATATCCAACACCCTAATGCTCTAGTCTCCCCACCCCCGCAAGCCTCTTTCCTTTGCCGCACCATTTCACAATAGCTCGCCCCCCTCCAAAATATAACCTTTGTGTTGACACACAGCGGCTCACACACCTACTTTTGGCTAGATACCTGGTTGACTCCTCAACCCCTAGCCACCACCTTCCCCCACTTATTCTCCCACTTCACTTTTCAGCTGGTAAAAGTGGCTAACATTTTGCATTTCGGTATTCAAGCTAACCTCCGTAACCGTCTCTCCCTTACGGCAGAACAAGAACTTGTCTCGCTTGTGGCTGTTTTGCAGGATTTTATGCCCTCGGCTGGGGAAGACCAACGGTTCCTTCGACATGGCATTGCCTTCTCCACCAAGCATGCATACGCCGCAATCATGGAACAACCAGACCATGACCATCATGCTCCGCTTATCTGGTCTGCAAAGATACCTCGTAAGCTCAAAGTGTTCGCCTGGCTGCTCTTTAAAGATCGCCTCAACACCAGGTGCAACCTTGCACACAAACATATAATCGTCTCTGATATATGTCCTCGGTGCGCAAGCCTGCTAGAAGACTCCAATCACCTGTTCATATCATGCCCACTTGCCAACAGGATATGGCAACGTCTGGGTTTTTTACCTCAGTCTGACGACATCACAGACCTCTGGGATGTCGATATCCCCCCCACCTCCCCACCTCCGCTTGGCCTTCAGTCTTACTGGCTCTGCTATGGATGATCTGGGCTGCTCGCAATGACATGGTATTTAGGATGATTGATCAAAGCTCTGTAATAACCCTTAGAAGCCTTATTTCCGCTCTTGACCTGTGGTCTCATCGTCTTGTGCTTCCACAAGACAAGGAGGACGTCTTCTCGTGGCGTTCCTACCTTTCTGCACGCTGCGTTGTGCCTATGTAATGCTGTTCTTACTGCCCCGGCAGTCCTTTGAGTAATATATTCAGGTGGGGGAACTCCCCCGGTGATTCTCAAAAAAAAAAAAAGTGTTCGGACCAGTCCGCAGATGACGATTTGATACCGAGGGTCGGGCAATGGAGATGCCTTTAAGAAGCATCACGAGAAGAACAGTACACGTGACAAATTGGCAGCCTTGTCCTGAATATTTTTGTCCTATGTACAAATACTATACAGCTTCATGTACAAATACTATACAGCTTCATGTACAGAGAAGATATCTCCAGAATGAATCAAGAGGAATCCTATCAAATGATTGTTGTTTGTACAAATATTGGCCATCTATCATGCCCAAGCAGCTAGTTAAACTTCATTCTCAGTATGTATGTACGTATGTATGTATGGAGTTAACAGCTACAGCTCATGTATGCTGCCGAAATGACAAGAGTGATTTGCCAGGGCTAGCTGTGCGTTTCTGATGGTCACGAGCATCCTGGAGAAACAAAGCACATCGGTTAGTTTTTTCCAGCGAAATAGCACGTTGCTTGGTTGAAAAGAAGCAGCAAATGTTACCCAAAAGCGGGTTTTTCAGCCGGTTTTCTCACCTTCTGATCTGCCAGTGAAATCCCTAGCAGCAAAAGATGCTCGGGCTTTTGGTTTAACTACGATGCACAGGCTCAACATCTTCGCTCGCTTTACTGCAGTCTGCAGTGGTCAGCAGTATATACTCTCAGGATAAGACGAGGGCGACAAATGCCATGGCGATGAGCGCAAAGAAGTGAATCGCCTGCAAAAGACAGAGGCCATTTCCAAGCACGTCAGATTCAGGTCTCATACAAAGTAGAAATGCCAAAGACGACAGTGCCGTCTCATAAAGAGTAAGGCACCAAATATTCTCGGACGACGTATGATCCACATTCAGAAAGTTTGTAACCAACTTGCAGAATCTGACAGAACGGATCCCGAAGGGCCTTACCGTCCGCGTGGCATCCGATTCATCCATCGGCGGGAGGTAGCCGCGCAGGCCGACATTGTAGACCGGCGTGCCGTCGGGGTAGAAGAGGCCGTAGTTCCGCTCGGAGGCCGGCCCTGGCTTGAGGTTCTCGTTGAAGAGCGCGAAGACGTAGACATCTATGGGCACCGCCGGCCTCAGCGGCGTCCCTTGCTTCGACTCTATCCTCCGCAGCAGGTTCCCGATGTAGATCCCGGCGTACTGCGGCGTGGCGCCGGCCTCGTCGGGGTCGCCCCTGGACGGCCACCCGGTCTCGGAGATCTTCACGTCCACGTCGGTGTGGCCCAGCGCCTGGACCGCGGCGTACACCGAGTCCACCTGGGCGTACAGCATGTTGTCGTAGTTGAGCCCCGTGGTCGGGTCGGTCACCCCGGCGTTGGGCTGGAACAGCACGTACTCCAGCGGCACGCCGGTGGGGTCGTCCTTGTAGGCGAAGTATGGGTAGCAGTTGATGAGGAACGGGGACCTCGCCGCCGACAGGAAGTCGAGGAGCGGCTGGATGTACGGGACGACGTCCGGCCGGAACGCGCCGGCGGACGGAGGGTAGGAGCTGCCCATGATGTCCAGGGAGTGCGCCGTGGTGACGTTCACCTGCCCCTGCAGCCCAAGCGCGCCGAGCGCCTGGTACACGGACTTCATCGCCGGCAGGAGGCTGTCCTTGAGGTCGGTGTCGTTGCCCTTCAACACCTCGTTCCCGACGGTGATGCAGGTGATGCGCGTGCTCGGGAGGTACGGCCGGACGTGCTGCTGGACCCACGCCCGCGCCGCCGCCGGGTCCACCATCGCCGACACGTTCTCGTTCCCGATGCCGATGACGAACTCCACGCCCGTGTCCAGGAACGCGCTCAGCACGTTCTGGTCGGCGTCGTAGAGCTTCACCTTGCTCACCTGCATCGACCGCAGGAGCATGGACACGCGGGACGGCGAAGGGAGGTTGTCCGCGATCTGCCCGTAGTTGATCCCGATCGATAGGCCCCCGGCTGCCACCGCCTCGTCTGCTGCGATTGTCACGAGTCAGAAAACCACGATCTGCATGCATGCATGCATGCATCCACATCAACTTCACAGAGACAGAAACTGCATTAAAGGCAAAACGGGAAGATGACTAATTGGAGATCTAAACGACAATGTTGACTATAGTCATGCATATATCCATGACTATATGCATCATATTAGTACAAAACATCCATCAATTCGTCCAACAGGAGGTACGTCCTAAAAGGTTCAAAATAAAATGAACAAAAATCTAAGCTGCATCTACCTACACGGTAGTAATTTCCTCCGTTCACTGTTATAAGATGTTTTGGATATATTAATATAAAAATACACTGAAATGAGTGAACAAACACATCAAAGTCTGTCTACATGTATCTGATTTAGAAAAAAGAAGTTGGAACATCAGGAAGTTCTTGTTTAATTGCACGATACAGTGAAAGCTCGGGTCCACATGTGAAAGAGCATGTGAATGGGGCATCCTACCAAGAATCAAGCCAATATAAAGACCACGTACGTTGTCAAACACCTTTTTAGAGTATTTCATTTTGTACCAGTCATCCAGTGGCCACAAGCGATCTAAAAGTACACCAGGTTTAGCTAACAACTGTAATCAGCAAGCCACTTGGCCACCCTTTGGGAGATACTTTACGGGGAAAGTCATCGCAGCTCAGCACCAGATCGGATCCACGTCAATTTGGGAAGAAAGCAAAGGGAGAATAGTGCCGGAATGGCTTGGATTTGGTATTGGGATTTGGGAGATGCTCCCAAGTGGTACGTAGTGGGCAGCCTTCCTTACGCCGTGGAGCACCTTGAGGGACCATGTGAGCTCCCTGGATATTCGTTTAAAACGTACTACGTAGAGATAAGTGATAGGATAATCTCAGCAAGTACACCTAACAACCACTATCGATAGCTAGATCGTCATGTCATGCTGTTACTTGAGGGAAATCAGGCAGCCAAGATTAAATCTTATTTTTTGGGGCTTGAAAAAAACCTTTTTGAGACTAAGAAAGAGAGCAAAGATCGCATTCCGAAAAGAATTAAAGTAAAATAAACGCATCAGATATCAGACAGAAACTCTGTATACAGAGGAAACAAGAAATGAAAGACCACTTGGCTCTATGATCAATGATGTGGTGTAAGTTTGACATATGGCAATGGAACTAGGTAAACATCAGTTTAGACAAGGGGAGTGTTTAGACAAATGGCATGCAAAGCATTTACAAGGAAAATAAAGGAGCGCAGCTTTGAGCCCAAACCGAAACGAGTTAGCGCTCTAGCTACCGGGTGAACCACAAATTGGAAGGCCGTTTGGAGCTTCATCATGCAAATGATCATGTACACAGTCTCTAATCCAACTCTCTGTAGTATGCCCCGCAAAACCCTCTCTGGCTAGTGTGCGAAGCGAATATGCAACGGCGACGTTCCCCCGCTGCGTGAATAGGCGAGGATGGATGTATAGTCACAAAGTTGTGCGGCGCTCACCTGCTGTGGCCGTGAGAATGATGGCGAAGACGAGGAGGAAGACGCGAGGCTGCGACCCGGTTCTTGACGGCTCCCCCACGGCCATGGCCGGACGAGTGTGGACGCAGATAGCTTGAAGCTCCAATTCCAGCCAGGCACTGGGGAATGCTTGCTTGGCCTCTCGATGCTCGCGAGTTTGTGTGGACGGAGTGCGTTTTGCTTGCGTTTTTGGGCTTGGGGTGGTGTTTTGGGATATTTAAGGGGCGGCAATGGTGAGGTGACGACCGACGACAGTTACAGCCGTTGGTTAGGCCCCGCTGCGTTGCGTGTGCTTCTGGATCGAGGGTTTTGTGCCTGCCTGAGGTCCGGAAGAGCTTGGGACGGAAACGAGTGTGCGCGTGGGCCGGTCCGGCGGCAGGTACAGCCCTGCTGCCCTATACATGTGCGCCGTCGACGCGTGTCGACCTGGTATCTCCGCCGCGCCGACCATTCCATGTTCGGGGCGGGATCCGACGTGCGCACCCGCAGGTTTGGTACCCGCATTCCCCCCTCGTGATCCCGTGCTTCTCTCGGTCCAATCGTCCGTCCGTCGAGCCGGCCGGTTGGTGAGATCAGAGGAGCTTCCCCAGACGAAAATAGACTCTCGCGGCACGGTTCACGCCGCAGGTTTCAGGCGAGGCAACGAGACGCAAGTTGAAGGCCACACGCATATGCATTTTTGTACAGGGCGTCCGAGAATGAATGGTTTCTCCCAAACGGGAAGCAAGGTTAAGTCGACGGGTCCGTCCTAGAGCGGGACCGCGGCAGGCGGCAGGCTGGCGTCGGTGCGCGGTGATGGGGCGGTGGCCGTCGACGCGATCCGGCTGGGTGCGCCCGACACCGCCTGTGACGCCTCTCCGACTCGGCGGCACGTGGACCGGGCCCGCCGCATTCCGGTCACGGGCTGCCTCCTTTCTTGTCCACGCCGACCTGCGGCATTGCCACATACAGTGGTAGCAACTCGTTTAGCTCTACTACTTCCAATCTTGTTGTTAACACGACGGACCAGGCACCGCGCGAGCCTGTGGAATTGGCGCATTAGCTCACACCCACGACTGGATCCTATGATTCGTGAGTTGTGACAACAATAATTCGATACGCTACATGTGAGCAACATCGTGATCGACGATCCCTTTTCCTCCATTTGGCGCCTTTTAATTCGGCATCTTTGCCCTACAAATCGTCCTTGAGCCACTTCATCGTCTTTTGTTCCCTCAACTTTTGTCTGCGCTGCGCTCCCCACGACCACGACCAGGGACGGCCAGTCGCTTGCTCGCCCCCTCACTGCCACAGTGCCGCACCAAACCCGATGGGATATCCAGTACGGGTACACGCGAATCCGTTTTGGACACGCACGCTTCGTGCCGGCCCTATTATTACATCCCTTTTCTTCGCACCAAACCGCAAAAGGTCTTTTCATGTGTGTGTTATAAAAACGAACGTATACACCAACCAACATATACCGGCAAAGATCACAGCAATTTCGGAGTTCAGAAAAGCATCTCCTCGCGCTGTCGAGATGGATGTTTTCGTGGCGGTGGTGGTGTGTTACGTAGGAGTATGTATACTTTACCCCCGGGTCAAGTGACACACCTTTCTGCGCCAAAGCATCCAGATAATGGGGTGATGTTGCCGCGATAGCAAAAAAAATGCAATGCAATGCGCGCGGCACAACACTCCGGGGAAGATTCATCCGTTCTTGTTCGTGGACGTGGCGAGAACGGCGGCGAACCTGAAGCCGATTGACGCGCCACTGCAATACCCACGGCCGTCCACGTCAAGATGGGCTCGACAGATTCCAGATATCCACATGAGAACGTAGAGAGAAGGACAAAATGAAAATAAAAAGTGCACTTGCTCAGGTTAAAGTAGACGGCGATGAAGGGGAGTGAGAATAAAATTTAGCTAAGATTCAGGCGACAGCTACATACGCAGGCGGATCAGATCAGACAGAGTGTCAAAGATTGAATGAAACTAGTGCTGCTGCTACATGCTACTAGTAGAGGTCAGACTCCTTGTGCGTCTGGATGACGAGGTCGGAGGTGGGGTAGGCGACGCAGGTGAGCGCGTAGCCGGCGCCGACCTGCGCGTCGTCGAGGAACGACTGGTCCGACTGGTCCACGCCGCCCTCCAGGACCTTGCCGGCGCAGGTGGAGCACGCGCCGGCGCGGCACGAGTAGGGCAGCTCCACGCCGGCCTCCTCCGCCGCGTCCAGGATGTAGCTGTCCTCCGCCACCTCGATCACGCTCTCCTTCCCCTCCGGTCCGATCAGCTTCACCTTGTACACGGCCGCCGCGCGGAAGTCGCTCCCTGCTCTTGAGCCTGTCAGCGCGGGCGCCATTCTCGCCGGGCTCAGGTGCAAGTGCCGTGCCTGTTGTCTGGTGCTGTGGTTCAGGCGTGGGTTCGCTCTCAAGTTGCAGAGAATTGGTGCGGTGAATGTAGCTGCCATCTCGGGTGCTTGGGGTCTGGAAAAATGGCTGAATGGAGTAATTACTAATCAGAAACAAGACAGAAAGAAGAAGTTTACAGGCACAAAATTCAAGCAGAAATATTTGGCCCCAAAATTTCCATTTTTGGGTGCAATAAGGTTTGACATGTGGGCTTAATAAATTGGTTTTACACCACTTCAATTAACCTGTCCCAAAATTATGCTTTAGTAGGACCATTTTGAAAAGGCACTTGTCTACTGGAATTATTTAGTAAGTATGGTGTTGATTGAGCTATAGGATGTGGCCAAGCAACCGAATTAGTATATCTGGCTAGAAAATAGGTCTGAAAGCAAGTGCTAAAATGAAGTAAAGCGTCACAACTAGTATGTCCTACCAGTCTTAGGCCTTGTACAATGGAAGATGCTTAGGAAGGTGCTTAGAAAAATAAACCGAGTTTTTCTGAAGCACCGGCGCCTATTTCTATAGGATAGACGTAAGCACCGGTGCTTAAGAAAAGCCTGGTTTATTTCTCTAAGCACCTTACATTGTACAAGGCCTTAGCAGGCACTCCCGATGTTCACAAATGTAAGACGTTTTGGCAGTTACAAAAGAACAACGATATCGTCTGATCACAGAAGTTTGGCATATCCATTTCTTAGAAAGCAATAAAACTCTTCCCCACGACACCTTTCGCACGAATTAGGCAGAAGAATGTCCCTAACGGGCCATAAAACGTAGACATTAGAAGCTATTTGATCAACATGGATCAATTATTTCTAATCTCTCGCAATGGACAATAAAACCATTGGCCTAGACCTCCTAAAAGTACAAGCAATGCTATTACAGTCAAGTGCCTGACGAATAAAAGATACCCAGTTGCAGCCAATAGTTTTTCACAACATGTATTTGGGATTGGGATATGGATGAGATTGCAAAGTGCATGACACATATCAAGTCTATCGTAGTGAATCAGCTTTTCCATTTATGTGGGAAACTCTATGCGGATCTTTGTCATCCGCACTTGAATTACCCGCCGCATGATATAGTATGATGCGAGACCTTTTAGATTTCCTTTTCACCACAAAGCTCTTTCAGAGTAAGCTGAAACCCTTACAACATAAGTAATGCCGATAAGAGTAAGCGCGGCATCTTTGACAGCATGTTAAGCCCAATACCCTTCTTTACATATGTGCAGATAAGGTTGTGGTTTGGGCCCTGAAACTAAGCCATAGTTTATATGCTGCTGATGTCAAAACAGAAAGTAATGTTAACTGATACTACTACTGCTTATTAGATTTGGGGTTGGACAGTTGGACTTGGACCCATATAATTCGACAGGTATGGTCAGAACTCAGTATAGTACGTACTACTACCTAGTATCAGATTTGTCCAGCCTACAGAAACCTCAACTAAGGCTAGTCCCAATGCATTGGTGCTTACATGAGGTGCTAAGCACATTAAAAACTTTAGCAACCAAAGCCCCCAATGCATAGGTGCTTAACTTGTTGGTGCTAAGCATCCTCCATTTAATGCTTTTGGAACTAAAGTTCTTTATTCATTGGTGGGATCCTTCCAATTTAAGTCTTTTGCCTAGGTTCTCGCGCTTGGCATTGTTTCTTCCTAGGGACACCACACTCATCTCTCTCCTCTTAATTACCTTGCCACATCAGACTTTTTGCCTACATGGCAACCTTAGCACCTGTACAAGGTGGAGCATTGGGAGGGGCCTAATCAGCGCAACTCGTAGTGCTACACATTTATGAGAGGGAGGGAGCAGAGCATGAGTGGCGAAGCGGGCAATACGAGGTGCAGACGGGGGGTTTCCCTGCATTGCACATTCGCATAGCACTAGAGTCTGCACAGCACAGGCGAAACCAACCAAGTGATGAACATTGAACAGTGGTGGTTTGCCATTGCATTTGGGCACCACTTGTCTGACGCGGGATTTGATTTGGAAATTGGAAGATGGGATGAGAAGAGCAGAGGAGACAGACCTGGTAGGAAGGAAGTGCGCCGCCGCGCTGCAATCCGGAGCAGGGCTGAGCCGACCGAAGGCGAATGGGGAGAAGAGGAGGAGCGTGGAAATGGAACGGTCACGGGGCGCTTGGCTGGGATACGGATGGGGGCGGGCGGAAGAGAAGAGACGCGTCAGCGGAGTTTGGTTTTAACTGGGACCCTTCGTCGGATCCCGCGTCCACGCGCCGTTCGGCACTGTGCGCGGACGGGAGCACGGATCCGACGGTAGCGCTCGGCGCGTTCTGGATGCCTCGGTTGCTCCGCTCGTGCTGGACGGACGCGACGGCGACAGACGGTGGAAGCGGCCTATATGAGGGCCGGTGATACTGAGGGCTGGGTCGTCGACGGGGGCTGAAACAGGCCCGTTGGAACGGCCGCGTCTAGCTGCATCTAGGCAGAAACACATTAGGCCCACAGAGCAAGGGGTTGTCGGTTCATTTTCTTCTAGAAAGAAGTCTATTTTTCACCCCCAAATATGGCTCAATGGACAAATACCCCCTGAAGTTGATTTTGGTATAATTTTGACCCTGAAATCTCCAAAACCGGATAAATCCCACCCTTGAGTGGTTTTGCCATGATTTTAGGCGGTTTTGGCTGATGAAGTCGTCTTCCACCTCTCTCCCTCTCTCCTATGTGTCATGCATTCGCCCACCATGCGCGTTGATGCTCGCCAACGAGGTGCGACACCATTGACCCAAAGCTATACACCTCGCCCCATCTCTCCCTTCCCCTACCCTTCATCCATCTACCTCTCAATATGAATCGTGCGCCCCACACACACCGGTGCTGCGTTCACCGCCACCGCCGTCGCGGCCCACACGGCCACCGGCCACCTGGAGCCATGCCACCACGTCAAGAAGCTTCGCAGTGCCTCCTCGTCTACTCTGCCAAAACCAATTGGAGCAAGTCGCGCCATGATCACAACCTAGATGTCGCCTTCCCCATCTTCGTTATGCCGCCATCGTGCCTGATTCCCTAGATCTGGCGAGCCCCGGCGCCTCTCCCGTCTTCCCCAAGCACCGTCTGGTGTTCCAGACGCTCCTAGCATCTCCCCGACCAGCCCATCGATCCCAAGCTCCTTCCTCTGTGAGGCCGTGCTCCGGTAGATGCAGCGACCATCCATGGCGTTTCTGTTGTCCTCTCCGACCTGGTGTGCGAGCGCAGGGTGGGCTCTCTCCTATTTGCCCCATTTTCACGAAGCCCTTGCCCCTTTCTCACCTAGCTCGATGCCCGCCTGGAGCTGCCCTGGCTCGCCGCACTAGCCCATCATCGACCACCTTCCGTCCGCTTCGCAACCAAACCCAATGCAGTAAAGCCACGTCATCTCTCAAAACCACCTAAATCATAGGCAAAACGGGTCAAGGGTGTGATTTACCCGGTTTTGGAGATTTCAGGATCAAAATTGTACCAAAATCAACTTCAGGGGGGTACCTGTCCATTGAGCCACATTTGGGGGTGAAAAATGAACTTCTTTCTTTCTTCTAAGGCCAAAAACCGCAAAGACTGTATTTCATTTCCTCGGGATAAGCACCTCCGGCTCCTGGGTGTATATATATATCCGGGGCATAGTACCTCACCTAGTTCCTGGAGGCGTATCTTTCCTCCAATATGCCGACAACACTATCTTGTCAGTTGAGGGCACATAGATTGATATTACCAACGTTAAATTCCTCCCACTTTGCTTTCAAGAGTGCTACACATTTTAATAAGAGTGAGGTTATGGTGTTAGGGTACTCTGAGGGTTTTCGGCGTCCGGCTTAATTGTCGGCTAGGGTCCTTCCCCACATCTTATTTGGGAATCCCTATTGTCCGGTAGTGACGAAGATCCAATTTAGGGCCCACATTTTGGTTGAGGCTGCCCAAAATGATCTTGGGCGCCTCGCTATTTGTCGCGCTTTCTGCCATCCTGAATGAGACAAGTGGGAAAGCCTGTCGGAGTGTGTTGCTCTTCACAACCCAAGCCTTGAACTGGACCATGTCTCCTGGCGGCTTGGGGCGAACAAACAATTCTCTGCTCGCTCCCTTGATACGTTCATTTTGCATCATGTTTACCTACTGTTATTTACTATGCTTTTATGCATAATAATGCCTTTTGGAGTAATTCTAATGCCTTTTCCCTCATAATATGCAAGGTCTACACAAAGAGGGAGAATACCGGCAGCTAGAATTCTGGACCTGGAAAAGATACGTCAGAGTTACCTATTCTGCACATCTCCAAATGAGTTGAAAATTTACGGGGAATTGTTTTGGAATATATGAGGAATATTGGAGCAAATAACCACTAGAGGGGCCCACCAAATGGGCACAACTCACCTGGGCGCGCCCATGCGCGCCTTGGTGCGTTGTGCCCTCCTCGGCCCACCTTTGGTGCCCCTCTTCTGGTATATGTCATTTTGACCTAGAAAAAAAAATAAAGAGAGGACTTTCGGGATGAAACGCTGCCGTCTCGAGGCGGAACTTGGGCAGGAGCACTTTTGCCCTTCGGCGGAGCGATTCTGCCGAGGGAACTTCCCTCCCGAAGGGGGAAATCATCATCATCATCATCATCACCAACAACTCTCCCATCTTGGGGAGGGCAATCTTCATCAACATCTTCAACAACACCATCTCCTCTCAAACCCTTATTCATCTCTTGTGTTCAATGTTTGCACCGGAACCTTAGATTGGTGCTTGTGGGTGACTACCAGTGTTGATTACATATTGTAGTTGATTACTATATGGTTTATTTGCTGGAAGATTATATGTTCAGATTCATTATGCTATTTAATACCCTTATGATCTTGAACATGATTATCATTTGTGAGTAGTTACTTTTGTTCTTGAGGTCATGGGAGAAATCTTGTTGCAAGTAATCATGTGAACTTGATATGTCACTGGTACAACAAGGTGATATACAAATGGTTTTTAGCCCCTTTCCACAACGGCGTTTCAAAAGGTCGCCAAGTGAGTGACTGCGATAGGGGGTCCTTCCCACACGACCCCGAAAACATCGGGGATAGGCCCTCCTGGCACACATGCTCGGCAAAATGAGGTCATGTACGACGGGCGAGCGATCAACTATGGTTATACGTACAGTTGTGCTAAAAATACAATTATACAGGCCAAATCGTTTCCGGTCGTAAGTACATCCCACACAGTCAGTCCATGCTAAACGTTTCCGTTTGTATGTACATTCCACACAATCATTCCAAGGAATACGTTTCCGTTAGTATGTACATCCCACATAGTTAATCCAAGAAGTACGTTTCCATTCGTATATACATCCCACACAGTCACTCCAAGGAAAATGTTTCCATTCGCAGGTACATCACACACAATTTTCCCCATCAAATCGTTTGTGATAGTGTTGCCATTGCACACGATATTAACAATTTCATCGTTTGTGTTATTGAATGCGTCACACACGGTGCGTTGAAGAAACTGTGTGGCAAAGCTGTCCATCACACACACTTTTTATGTGGTAAACGTTTGCGCAGGGTGGCCTAACGCAAGCAGTTTTTAAGAGGATGTCGTGTGTGATTGTTCATCGATCCAATACATTTTATTTCTAGAAACTGTGTGTGTTGCGTGAGGTCACCACTCACGGTGTTTTCTCAATAACCTTTTGCAATAGAAAAATTCAATTAGCAGGCTAATTGGCCATTAGCAGGGTAATTGTCCTATTATTAATAATCCATTTATTAATCTAATTGACATTTAATATTAAGCACACAATATATTTCATTTCCACATTAAGGAAGCCGAATTTCATAACTGAAATAAATCAGAGTACAACATCATATAGCTTCAGCACTCAGCTACCCCATTACACAACTGCAGCAGCACCAAGTTTCACATGCAACATCTATAACCTTTCAAAATTAGCATCATAGACGGCACATAGATAGATGAATCTCATTTGGAAAACTGCTAAAGCGGAAGGCGAATATTGAGCCTTCTTTGATGTTGAAGGACTTTCCGACTTTAGGCCAGTGCCTGTGGCTTGACAGTCCATCCTTCGTCCTCTTCAGGAACACTTCAACATTGAACCGTGGGTGTTGTATGAATACCTTCCTTGCCTCCTAACCATACAGGTGGTTTGAGAGATAATCATTAGTGAACTGCTTTAGAAAGGCCTGAAAACAAGGACGTGAATAAATATCTTCTCTATATTGGAAATGGGGCAAAGGAATAGAAAAAAGGCAAGGTATAACAGTTAGTACCATCATGTAGTGAACTGATGTCTTCTTCGTTGTGCAGACAAAGATCATGTTATTTTTTGTCGCTAATTTCTTTATCCTAACAATCTTTATAAGTTTCTTGACTTGACTGATATTCATGGACAACTCATTTCCCCATATGCAAAAAGGGTCAAATAGTGGGTCAAAATCTCTGACAGCAGGACCTACATGCGCAAGACCAAATTGTTGAAAACCTAAATATTAGAATGGTTCCTGCAGTTTCACAATAATGTGACATTAGACAAAGGACCATGCATGTGCAAACCTCGATTGTAAACCTCAGTGCTTTCCATTTTTTCCCTGCAACATATATAAGGTAGTTAGTGATCAGGTTAAGTCAGGGTTTGCATGCTATTAGTAAAATATGTTGGCGAAAAATAAGCACATTGTAGATTCATCAGATTAATTCAAGCCACATGGAAAACCCATTTATCCAAACCAAGCATGATTAAGAACTAGGAAATATAGCAGTTGTATATGTTTCTCATGTATTAATTACAACCAAATTCGATTTATTCCTCACATGCACAACACTACAAAATTCTACCCACGACAATTGGACGTCGCATTGCAGAATTGAACCAAGTAGTTAACTAAACACCACAACAAATGAACCAAACATTAACTAAGCACCACATTGCACAATATAACATACTCCTGATAGAAGATCAGACAGTTAACCAAACCAAGCATGCTTAACAACTTGGAAATATAGCAATTGTATTTGTTTCGCATGTATTTAGTACAAACAAATTCGATTTATTTCTCACATGCTATATAATGACATAATGCACCCATAACAATTGAACATCGCATTGCAGAATTGAACCAAACAGTTAACTAAACACCACAACAAATGAACCAAACGTTAACTGGGCACCACATTACACAATGTATAACATACTAGAAGATCAGACAGTTTACCAAACCGAGCATGCTTGACAACTTGGAAATATAACAATTGTATTTGTTTCTCATGTATTTTGTAAAGCTAAATTGGATTATTTCTCACATGGAAGACAATACAAAATTGCAGCCTGAATAATTGAACATCACATGTGTAAAATTGAACCAAATAGTTAATGGAAGACGACAACTAATTAAGCAAACAGTTAATAAGTGAGCACCACATTGCATGACATATAGAACATATACACTAGGGCAATAGATTGCATGGTAAAAGTAGATAGCACAATTCACTAGAATTTGTTAAGTAAAGGCAGGAGCAGCACATGCAACGGGTAAACCAAGCATGCTTAACCAACGTAGCTAGCAAACTGACACATAGGTCCTTATAGTGAGCTAATAAGACAAGCTACTCTTCATCATCGGAGATATCAATGATGATTGGCTCCTTGGACATGGAAGATGGCGAGGCCTCTACATTGTAGGTGCCCTTGTCGTAATGGTGAGTTGCATGAGCCTCTCTGGGCATCAACCTGCTGGCTCTCGAGTTGAGGTAAGCATGGGCACGCTGAGAAAACACCTCGTAGTCTTCATCGAAGGCACCGAGGGTGGCCTCAAGAAAACACCACGAAATGTCGTTTAAAGCAGCCAACCGCGTCGCGGCGTCGGTGTGCAAGGCGTCGACGGTGGCCTCAACGGCGAGGTGCTCCTCCAAGATCTGAGGGTCGACATGAATGGTAGCCATAGCGACCTCATCCGCGCGTGCGGCTGCGATTTGCTTCTCCGCTACCAAATGCTCCTTGAGCTCCTGGCTATACTACACATACCATGGCTTAGGGGGGCACTTATTTGGGGGAGGGGTCGGTGATTTGGGTGGAAGGTGTCGCACCAGCGGTTGGGGCATGTGGGATGTGGAAGGAGGAGGAGGATGGGGGTCGGGTGTGGATTACCTGCCTGGATAGACGAGGCCGAGCAGCATGAAGGAGGCTCGCCAACGAGGTGGCTGCGCTGCAAAGAAGGAGTGAAGGTTTCAACTTGGAAAGGAAGGCGGAAACAGGGGAAATGTGGCTTTTGGTAAGGGGGGGCGGGGAGGTAGATATTTCCGCGGAAGCCAAAAATTTTGAATCGGTGCAAATAAAAAATCATGCAAGAAAGTGTCATCGACGCGGTCCCTTATTCAAAGACAAAGGTATGCGATATGTGAACATCACAAACGATTCATATAGCTTAACCCGTGTGTGATGAGTTTGAACATGCAAATTTTGGTTTGAATTTCCCTCGTTACAGTGGTCATCCATGTCATTGCATAATTTGGGTACACAAAGGAGACTATAGCACACCCACACTTCTTAATCGAGCAGGTTTAGCAATTAAACAAAGCTAGCTGACCTAAACATTACTCTAACAAATTAAAGACCGGTGCTCTTAATTAAACAAAAAAAAGAGTACTACTATGGCTAGTGCTCGTAGATCTTCGCCGCCTCTTACATGTCCAGCTCGCGCCCGATGGTCTCCTGGGGAAGGGGCTCCATGGCATCCATTGCACCATACTCGGCAAGCATCTCGCCATCCGTGTCCGCCATCTCTTTGGAAAAGGCCGCCACGAGCTGGGCGTGGGCCGCCGCGATCTGGGCTTGGACAAGCTTCGTCATGGCAAGGTATGCGGCGGAGGAACTGACGGCTGCTCGAACGCTCTCGGCGATTACCTACTCTTCGGTCGTGGGTTGTCGACTGTTGTCGGAGAAGCTTCATTCGATTCATGTGGTGACCGCCACGAGCTGGGCGTGGGCGGCCTCGACATGGTCGTGGGTGGCCTCCATCAGGGCTAGCTAAGGCCGCCTCTGCAGAACGGACAACTGTTGTGCCGCTCTCGCCAGTTGCTATCCCCGAGGCAGATGTTGCTGCCGCAACCTGAGAAGCAACAACGGCCGTTTGGGCTGCGTTGGCCGCCCGGTCAAAGATTGCGGTCGCGCTCATGCACCTTGTTAGCATGCGCATGACGGCAGGCCGCCGAAGTTGCCCTCATGACGTGGGTCCACGTCCCCATCATTCACCAGCAATGATTGAACAGTGAAATGATATTTGGGGTGCGAGCTAGTGTGCTTGACACGCTGGCTGTGGACTGTAGCCGACGCACCTTCGCGCGTAAGCCATAGGTGAACTATACTCCGACGGTGCTCCAAGATATTTTGTACTGCATCTCACATGGTTGGTGATAATAAATTGGTGCGATCTACTTGATTTTTCATCTTGATTTGAATTACATAATGGGACAGCGACAATGGAGGGTGTTTGAATTGCTAGAACTTTTCTGCAGTGAACATGCAACTATAGGTGTGTCGTAAAAAAATGGAATTATTCAAGGTACGTTTGAACATTTTTATACATTAACTTGGTTTTCTAGCAATTTCAGGTGCACAATTAAAAATTAAACTACATGCACTAATACGTCTCCAACGTATCTATAATTTTTGATTGTTCCATGCTATTATATTACCCCTTTTGGATGTTTATGGGCTTTATTTTACACATTTATGTCATTTTTGGGACTAACCTACTAACAGGAGGCCACGCCCATATTGCTGTTTTTTGCCTATTTCAGTATTTCGAAGAAAAGGAATATCGAGCGGAGTCCAAACGGAATGAAACCTTCGGGAGCGTGATCTTTGGAACGAACGTGATCTAGAGGACTTGGAGTGCAAGTCAAGCAGCATCCGAGGCAGCCACGAGATAGGAAGGCGCGCCCCCCTGTAGGGCGCGCCCCTGTCTCGTGGGCCCCTCGGGCGGCCACCGACGTACTTCTTCCTCCTATATATACCTACGTACCCAGAAAACATCTAGGGGCACCACGAAACACAATTTCCACCACTGTAACCTTCTGTATCCGCGAGATCTCATATTGGAGCCTTCGCCGTCACTCTACCGGAGGGGGAATCAACCACGGAGGGCTTCTACATCAACATCCTTGCCCCTCCGATGAGTTGTGAGTAGTTTACCACAGACCTACGGGTCCATAGTTATTAGCTAGATAGCTTCTTCTCTCTTTTTGGATCTCAATACAATGTTCTCCCCCTATCTTGTGGAGATCTATTCGATGTAAACTCTTTTTGCGGTGTGTTTGTCGAGATCCGATGAATTGTGGTTTATGATCAAGTTTATCTATGAATAATATTTGAATCTTCTCTGAATTCTTTTATGTATTATTGAGTTATCTTTGCAAGTCTCTTCGAATTATCAGTTTGGTTTGGCCTACTAGATTGGTCTTTCTTGCCATGGGAGAAGTGCTTAGCTTTGGGTTCAATTTTGCGGTGTCCTTACCCAGTGACAGAAAGGGTTGCAAGCCATGTATTGTATTGTTGCCATCGAGGATAACAAGATGGGGTTTATATCATATTGCTTGAGTTTATCCCTCTACATCATGTCATCTTGCTTAATGCGTTACTCTGTTCTTATGAACTTAATACTCTAGATGCATGCTGGATAGCGGTCGATGTGTGGAGTAATAGTAGTAGATGCAGGCAAGAGTCGGTCTACTTGTTATGGACGTGATGCCTATATACATGATCATGCCTAGATAATCTCATAACTATGCGCTTTTATATCAATTGCTCGACAGTAATTTGTTCACCCACCGTAATACTTATGCTATCTTGAGAGAAGCCTCTAGTGAAACCTATGCCCCCTAGGTCTATCTCTTATCATATTTGCTTTCAATCTACTTTTATTTGCATCTTTACTTTTTACATCTATATTATAAAATACCAAAAATATATTTATCTTATCATACTATCTTTATTAGATCTCACTTTCGCAAGTGGCCGTGAAGGGATTGCCAACCCCTTTATTGCATTGGTTGCGAGTTCTCAGTTTGTTTGTGTAGGTGCGTGGGACTTTTGAGGAGCCTCCTACTGGATTGATACCTTGGTTCTCTAAACTGAGGGAAATACTTACGCTACACTTGTTGCATCACCTTCTCCTCTTCGAGGAAAACCAACGCAAGCTCAAGACGTAGCAAGAAGCATTTCTGGCGCCGTTGCCGGGGAGGTCTTCGCTCAAGTCAAGACATACCAAGTACCCATCACAAACCCATCTCCCCCGCATTTACATTATTTGCCATTTGCCTCTCGTTTTCCTCTCCCCCACTTCACCCTTGCCGTTTTATTCGCCATCTCTTTCCCAATCTCCTCCTCTCTCTTTTCACTTGCCCCTTTTTCTGCTTGCTTGTGTGCCTGTTGGTCCTTATGGCTTCGCCTAAGGGTCCTGACCACCTTCTCAAAAGGTTGGATGAGATTGAATCAAATATTAGAAGCATTATGAATTTGCAATTTGAGCACAATAATTTCTTTAGAAAAGAGCTTAAGGAACAAAAGGGTTTTTTGGGGTTTATGAACAAAGAGCTTGATGATATGAATAAAGAATTTTATGGTGTTAATGCTCAAATTACCCATCTTGAAAATGCTATAACCAAAATTTCTGACAAGCAAGCCACCTTAGTCAATAAGATGGCCGCTAAACCAGAAAAATTAGATGAAAATAATGATGAGGATATTAAAGTTATTGATGCGTCTCCTATTAGATCTATGTTTTGCAATATGAATTTTGATGATTATGGGACTGATGATGAATCAACTTTGCCTAGAAGGTGTCCCAAGAATTCGGAATCTTTAGCTCTTGATGCTAAATTTGGTAAAAGAGAGACTGGAGAATCCTCAACTTCTAATAATATTGAACCTTCTATCTCGGATTTCAAGGAATTTGATTATGATAATTGCTCTTTAAAAGGCTGTATTTCCTTGTTGCAGTCCGTTGTTAATTCTCCTCATGCTTATAGTCAAAATAAAGCTTTTACCAAACATATTGTGGATGCCTTGATGCAATCTTATGATGAAAAACTTAATTTGGAAGTTTCTATACCTAGAAAACTTAATGATGAGTGGGAACCTACTATAAAGATTAGAATTAAAGATTATGAGTGTTTTGCTTTGTGTGATTTGGGTTCTAGTGTTTCCACGATTCCGAAAACTTTATGTGATATTCTAGGTTTCCATGATCTTGATGATTGCTCTTTAAATTTGCACCTTGCGGATTCCACCATTAAAAAGCCAATGGGAAGGATCAATGATGTTCTTATTGTTGCAAATAGAAATTGGCTGCTCGTAGATTTTATCGTTCTTGATATAGATTGCAATCTTTCTTGCTCTATTATTCTTGGTAGACCTTTCCTTAGAACGATTGGTGCGATTATTGATATGAAGGAAGGGAATATTAGATTCCAATTTCCCTTAAAGAAAGGCATGGAGCACTTTCCAAGAAAGAAAGTCAAATTACCTTACGAATCTATCATGCATGCTACTTATGAATTTAGTGCCAAATATGGCACTCGTTAGATCTATCTTTGCTTTTTATGCCTAGCTAGGGGCGTTAAACGATAGCGCTAGTTGGGAGGCAACCCAATTTTCTTTATGTTTTTTGTTTTTGCTCCTGTTTAGTAATAAGTCTTGCATCCACCTTCTGTTTAGATGTGTTTTTATCTTTAATTAGTGTTTGTGCCAAGTAGAACCTATAGGATAACCTACGATGATAGTTGATTTGATTCTGCTGAAAAACAGAAACTTTGCACGCACGAATATAATTTTGTTAAATCACATGAACGTGATTTTGCGTTGATTCTTTTTGCTGCTGTTCAGTAAACAAATTTTCCATGACTTCCTATTTTGGTAGGATTTGTAGAGTTCCAGAAGTTTGCGTTAGTTACAGATTGCTGCAGACTGTTCTGTTTTTGACAGATTCTGTTTTTCGTGTGTTGTTTGCTTATTTCAATGCATCTATGGCTAGTAAATTAGTTTATAAACCATAAGGAAGTTGGAATACAGTAGGTTAAACACAAAAATAAATAAAGAATGAGTTCATTGCAGTACCTTATGTGGTGGTTTTCTTTTCTTTCACTAACGGAGCTTATAAGATTTCCTGTTGAGTTTTGCGTTGTGAAGTTTTCAAGTTTTGGGTAAAGCTTTTATGGACTATGGAATAAAGGAGTGGCCAGAGCCTAAGCTTGGGGATGCTTATGGCACCCCAAGATATTCAAGAATAGCCAAAAGCCTAAGCTTGGGGATGCCCCGGGAAGGCATCCCCTCTTTCGTCTTCGTTCATTGGTAACTTTACTTGGAGCTATATTTTTATTCGCCGCATGATATGTGTTTTGCTTGGAGCGTCGTGTATTATATTAGTCTTTGCTTTTTAGTTTACCACGATCATCCTTGCTGTACACACCTTTTGGGAGAAGCCTATTTGATTAGAATTTGCTAGAATACTCTATGTGCTTCACTTATATCCTTTGAGCTTGATAGTTTTTGCTCTAGTGCTTCACATATATCTTTTAGAGCACGGTGGTGTATTAATTTTGAAGAAATTACCAGTCTCTCATGCTTCACTTATATTATTTTGAGAGTCTTTTAGAACAGCATGGTAGTTGCTTTGGTCATAAAATTGGTCCTAGAATGGTAGGCATCCAAGTTGGGTATAATAAAAACTATCATAGGAAGTGAATTGGATGCTATGATCAATTTGATACTTGATAATTGTTTTGAGATATGGAGGTAGTGATATTAAAGTCATGCTAGTTGGGTGATTATGAATTTAAGGAATGCTTGTGTTGAAGTTAGCAAGTCCCGTAGCATGCACGTATGGTTAAAGTTGTGTAACAAATTTGAAACATGAAGTGTACCTGGCTTGTGCATCCTTATGAGTGGCGGTCGGGGACGAGCGATGGTCTTTTCCTACCAATCTATCCCCCTAGGAGCATGCACGTAGTACTTGGTTTTTGATGACTTCTAAATTTTTGCAATAAGTATATGAGTTCTTTTTGATTAATGTTGAGTCCATGGATTATACGCACTTTTACCTTTCCGCCTTTGCTAGCCTCTTCGGTACCGTGCATTGCCCTTTCTCACCTTGAGAGTTGGTGCAAACTTCGCCGGTGCATCCAAACCTCATGATACGAAACGCTCTATCACACATAAACCTCCTTATATCTTCCTCAAAACAGCCACCATACCTACCTACTATGGCATTTCCATAGCCATCTTAGATATATTGCCATGCAACTTTCCACCGTTCCGTTCATCATCATGACATACTTTAATTTTGTCATATTGCCATTGCATGATCATGTAGTTGACATCGTATTTGTGGCAAAGCCACCATGCATTATTTTTTCATACATGTCACTCTTGATTCATTGCACCATCCCGGTACACCACCGGAGGCATTTATATAGAGTCATATCTTGTTCTAGTTTCGAGTTGTAATTCTTTTGTTGTAATCAATAGAAGTGTGATGATCATCATTATTAGAGCATTGCCCAAAAAGAAAAAAAGAAAAAAAGAAAGGCCAAAAAAAGGGAAGGCCCAAAAAAAGAAAAAAAAAGAAAAAAAAAGGAAAATAAATAAATAAAAAGGGCAATGTTACTATCTCTTTTTCCACACTTGTGCTTCAAAGTAGCACCTTGTTCTTCATGTAGTGAGTCTCATTTATTGTGCTTCAAAGTAGCACCATGTTTTTCATATAGTGAGTCTCATAAGTTGTCTTTTTCATACTAATGGGAATTTTTCATTATAGAACTGGGCTTGTATATTCCTAAGATGGGCTTCCTCAAATGCCCTAGGTCTTCGTGAGCAAGCAAGTTGGATGCACACCCACTAGTTTTCTTTTGTTGAGCATTCATTTATAGCTCTAGTGCATCCGTTGCATGGCAATCCCTACTCCTCATGTTGACATCAATTGATGGGCATCTCCATAGCCCGTTGATTATCCTCGTCAATGTGAGACTTTCTCCTTTTTGTCTTCTCCACACAATCCCCTTTATCATATTCTATTCCACCCATAGTGCTATATCCATGGCTCACGCTCATGTATTGGGTGAAGGTTGAAAAAGTTTGAGATTATTTAAGTATGAAACAATTGCTTGGCTTGTCATCGGGGGTATAGAAGTTGGGAACATCTTTGTGTGACGAAAATGAAGCATAGCCTAACTATATGATTTTGTAGGGATGAACTTTCTCTTGCCATGTTATTTTGAGAAGACATGATTACTTTGTTTAGTATGCTTGAAGTGTTACTATTTCCTTTATCAATATGAACTTTTATTTTGTATTCATTTGGATCTGAACATTCATGTCACAATAAAGAAAATTACATTATGAATTATGCTAGGTAGCATTCTACATCAAAAATTATCTTTTTATCATTTACCTACTCGAGGACGAGCATGAATTAAGCTTGGGGATGCTTGATACGTCTCCAACGTATCTATAATTTTTGATTGTTCCATGCTATTATATTACCCCTTTTGGATGTTTATGGGCTTTATTTTACATATTTATATCATTTTTGGGACTAACCTACTAACCGGAGGCCCAACCCATATTGCTGTCTTTTTTTGCCTATTTTAGTATTTCGAAGAAAAGGAATATCAAACGGAGTCCAAACGGAATGAAACCTTCGGGGGCGTGATTTTTGGACCGAACGTGATCCAGAGGACTTGGAGTGAAAGTCAAGAAGCATCCGAGGCAGCCACGAGATAGGAGGCCGTGCCCCCCTATAGGGCGCGCCCCCTGTCTCGTGGGCCCCTCGGGCGGCCACCGACGTACTTCTTTCTCCTATATATACCTCGCACTCAAAACATCCAGGGGCACCACGAAACACAATTTCCACCGCCGTAACCTTCTGTATCCGCGAGATCTCATCTTGGAGCCTTCGCCGGCACTCTACCGGAGGGGGAATCAACCACGGAGGGCTTCTACATCAACATCCTTGCCCCTCTGATAAGTTGTGAGTAGTTTACCACAGACCTACGGGTCCATAGTTATTAGCTCGATAGCTTCTTCTCTCTTTTTGGATCTCAATACAATGTTCTCCCCCTCTCTTGTGGAGATCTATTCGATGTAAACTCTTTTTGCAGTGTGTTTGTCGAGATCCGATGAATTGTGGGTTTATGATCAAGTTTATCTATGAATAATATTTGAATCTTCTCTGAATTCTTTTATGTATTATTGAGTTATCTTTGCAAGTCTCTTCGAATTATCAATTTGGTTTGGCCTACTAGATTGGTCTTTCTTGCCATGGGAGAAGTGCTTAGCTTTGGGTTCAATCTTGCGGTGTCCTTACCCAGTGACAGAAAGGGTTGCAAGCCACGTATTGTATTGTTTCCATCGAGGATAACAAGATGGGGTTTATATCATATTGCTTGAGTTTATCCCTCTACATCATGTCATCTTGCTTAATGCGTTACTCTGTTCTTATGAACTTAATACTCTAGATGCATGCTGGATAGCGGTCGATGTGTCGAGTAATAGTAGTAGATGCAGGCAGGAGTCGGTCTACTTGTTATGGACGTGATGCCTATATACATGATCATGCCTAGATAATCTCATAACTATGCGCTTTTCTATCAATTGCTCGATAGTAATTTGTTCACCCACCGTAATACTTATGCTATCTTGAGAGAAGCCTCTAGTGAAACCTATGGCCCCCAGGTCTATCTCTTATCATATTTGCTTTCAATATACTTTTATTTGCATCTTTACTTTTTACATCTATATTATAAAATACCAAAAATATATTTATCTTATCATACTATCTTTATTAGATCTCACTTTCGCAAGTGGCCGTGAAGGGATTGACAACCCCTTTATTGCGTTGGTTGCGAGTTCTCAGTTTTTTTGTGTTGGTGCGTGGGACTTTTGAGGAGCCCCCTACTGGATTGATACCTTGGTTCTCAAAACTGAGGGAAATACTTACGCTACACTTGCTGCATCACCCTCTCCTCTTCGAGGAAAACCAACACAATCTCAAGACGTAGCATGCACATGCTTCGGTGCACCAAAATGGGTTGTAAAATCATATATGTGTACATGGGTTTATTGTTATGTCACATACAAGAAATGGGAATGAATTTCGAACACCACGCCACTATGGATCTCCGGCAAACGTTGATGTACTTGCTTTTGTAATTCTAGTAAATCCAAAACCCGTCTGACATTCATGAACCTTGGCATGCTATCATGGAATGGCATTGACATGCTGGGGTAAAATATATTGTCCTGTTTGGGGCAGGTTATGGTATGAGCTTCTCACAAACCAGATCTTCTCACAAGAAGCCTCATGGTTCCGTTAGTGGAACATGTCACCGTTGTGGACAAAACGGTATTCGTCGCCTCTTCTTGCTTTCTAATTTTTTCTGGTGTCTGATAACCCACAAGTATAGGGGATCGCAACAATTTTCGAGGGTAGAGTATTCAACCCAAATTTATTGATTCGACACAATGGGAGCCAAAGAATATTCTCAAGTATTAACAGCTGGGTTGTCAATTCAGCCGCACCTGAAAGACTTAGGCCCAGTTCTTTTGCCAGAATCTAGGGATTCTCCTAGATTCTAACCCCTACTTAGTTTCTCCCAGAATCTTTGGGCCCATTTATTTTATAATCCTATCTAGTTAGGGTCTAATTAGATAGAATTGTAAAAAAATGGGGCTCAAAGATTCTGGGAGAAGCTGGGTAGGGGTCGAATTCTGGGAGAATCCCCACATTCTAGGGAAAGAACTGGGCCTTAATATCTGCAGCAACGTATTTAGTAGCAAAGTAGTATGGAAGTAACAGTAACCGTTTTGTAGCAATTATAACAGTGGCAACGACAAAGTAACATCGCAAAGATCATGTGAAAAGCTCGTAGGCAATGGATCAATGATCGATAATTGTGTCGGATGGCATTCATCATGCAACAGTTAAAACCTAGGGTTCTGTGAATATAGTCATACGTGCTTATGGAAAAGAACTTGCATGACATCTTTTCTCCTACCCTCCCGTGGCAGCGGGGCCCTATGGAAACTAAGGGATATTAAGGCCTCCATTTAATAGAGAACCGGAATAAAGCATTCGCACTTAGTGAATACATGAACTCCTCAAACTACGGTAATCACTGGAAAGAATTCCAATTATTGTCACCTTGGGGTATGCGGATCATAACTCGTAATAGGTGTCTACAACTTCCAAGATCGGATCAAGAACACAAATATATTCAGGAAAACATAATAGGTTCAGATCTGAAATCATGGCGCTCGGGCCCTAGTGACAAGCATTAAGCATAGCAAAGTCATAGCAACATCAATCTCAGAACATAGTGGATACCAGGGATCAAACCCTAACAAAACTAACTCGATTACATAATAAATCGCATCCAACCCATCACGGTCCAGCAAGACTACAATGTTATTACTCACGCACGGCAGTGAGCATCATGAAATTGGTGATGTAGGAAGGTTGGTGATGATGATGGCTATGAACCCCCCTCTCCGGAGCCCTAAACGGACTCCAGATCAGCCCTCCCGATGAAGAACATGAGGCAGCGGTGGCTCTGTATCGTAAAACGTGATGAATCCTTCTCTCTGATTTTTTTTCTCCGCAGATGTGAATATATAAAGTTGGAGTTAGGGTTGGAGGAGGTCTAGGGGACCCACAAGCCAGGGGGCGCCCCTCACCCTTGTGGTCTCCTGGTGGGGCCCCTCTGGTTGATTCTTTTGCCAGTATTTTTTATATATTCCAAATATATCTCCGTAAATTTCCAGGTCAATCCGAGAACTTTTATTTCTGCACAAAAATAACACCATGGCAATTCTGTTGAAAACAGCACAGTCCGGGTTAGTTCCATTCAAATCATGCAAATTAGAGTTCAAAACAAGGGCAAAAGAGTTTTGAAAAGTAGATACGATGGAGATGTATCAACTCCCCCAAGCTTAACCCATTTCTTGTCCTCAAGCAATTCAGTTGATAAACTGAAAGTGATAAAGAAAAACTTTGACAAACTCTGTTTGATCTTGTTGTTTCAAATTTGTATAGCAGCATTCAGGTTTTCAGCAAAGATTATAAACTAACCATATTCACAATAACATTTAGGTCTCAGATTTACTCATATCAATAGCATAATGAAATAGTGAGCAATAATAATAAATCTCGGATGACAACACTTATTTTCAAAACAATCATGATATGATATAACAAAATGGTATCTCGCTAGCCCTTTCTGAGACTGCTAAACATAAATGCAGAGCACCCCTGAAGGTCAAGGACTGACTAGACATCGTAATTCATGGTAAAAGAGATCCAGCCACAATCATACTCAATGTCAATTAATAACAATGCATACAGATGACAGTGTTGCTCTCTAATTATTGCTTTATATAAGAGGATGATGTCTCAACAACAAAAGTAAATAGATAGGCCCTTCGTAGAGGATGCATGGATTTGAGTGCCAGAGCTCGAGCTTTTAAAACAGAGATGAATATAATTTTGAGCAGTATGCTTTCATTGTCAACATAACAACTAAGAGATCTCGGTATCTTCCATACTAGATACATTATAGGCGGTTCCCAAACAGAATGGTAAAGTTTTAACTCTTCCTCCACCAACAAGCACACTCCACGGTTGGTCCGAAACAACGGGTACCATCCAAACCAACAACAGTCCTGGGGGAGTTTTCTTGATAATAAATTTTGATTTGATTTGAGCATGGAACTGGGCATCCCAATTACCAGCCACTTTCTCGTCAATGACAAGTGAATAAAAACTTATCGTGAGAATAACCCACCTAGCATGGAAGATACTGATAGCCCCCAGTCAGTACATGAGCAATTCAGGCATACAAAACAGATTATTATTTGAAGGTTTAGAGTTTGGCACATCCAAATTTACTTGGGACGACAGGTAAATACCACATATAGGTAGGTATGGTGGACTCATATGGAACAACTTTGGGTTTATGGAAGTGGATGCACAAGTAGTATTCCCACTTAGTACAAGTGAAGGTTAGCAAGAGATTGAGGAGCGACCAACTAGAGAGATACAATGGTCATAAACAAGAAGGAAATATGCCCTAGAGGCAATAATAAAGTTGTTATTTTATATTTCCTTATTCATGATAAATGTTTATTATTCATGCTAAAATTGTATTAACCAGAAACTTGATATGTGTGAATTCATAGACAAAACATCATGTCCCTAGTATGCCTCTACTTGACTAGCTCGTTGATCAAAGATGGTTAAGTTTCCTAGCCATGGGATCACATCATTAGGAGAATGATGTGATGGACAAGACCCATCTATTAGCTTAGCATAACGATCGTTCAGTTTTATTGCTACTGCTTTCTTCATGTCATATATATATATTCCTCCGACTATGAGATTATGCAACTTCCAGACACCGAAGGAATCCCTTGTGTGCTATCAAACGTCACAACATAACTGGGTGATTATAAATATGCTCTACAGGTATCTCCAAAGGTGTTTGTTGGGTTAGCATAGATTTAGATTAGGATTTGTCAGTCTAAGTATCATAGAGGTATCGCCGGGCCCTCTCGGTAATGCACATCATATGAACCCTTGCAAGCAACGTGACTAATGAGTTAGTTGCAGGATGATGCATTACGGAACAAGTAAAGAGACTTGCCGGTAACGAGATTGAACTAGGTATGAAGATACCGACGATTGAATCTCGGGCAAGTAACATACCGATGACAAAGGGAATAACGTATGTTGACATAGCGGTTCGACCGATAAAGATCTTCATAGAATATGTGGGAACCAATATGAGCATCCAGGTTCCGCTATTGGTTATTGACTGGAGACGTGTCTCGGTCATGTCTAGATAGTTCTCGAACCTGTAGGGTGCATGCTTAATGTTCGATGATGATATGTATTATATGAGTTATGTGTTTTTCTGACCAAAGGTTGTTCGGAGTCCTGGATGAGATCATAGACATGACGAGGAGTCTCAAAATGGCCGAGAGGTAAAGATTGATATATTGGAAGGTGGTATTCGGATATCGGAAGTGTTCCAAAATGTATCGAGTACATACCAGAGTACCGGAGGGGTTACTAGAACCCCTCGGGGAAAGATATGGGCCATATGGGCCATAGGAGGGAGGCACACCAGCCCACAAAGGGGTGGCGTGCCCACCATAGGGAAGGAGGCCAAATTGGACTAGGGGAGGGGGTGACACCCCCTCTCCTTCTCCTACTCCCTCTCCTTCCCCCTTTCCCCCTCCGGTAAAAGGAAGGGTGGGCCGAATCCTACTAGGAGCTCAAGTGGGACTCCTCCCACTTGGGGCGCGCCTAGGGCTGGCCTCCTCTCCCTCCCTCCAGGGGGTGCCCCTAGAAGACACACCAATTGCTCCAAACCGTGTGCGGCGCCCCGTCCATAGTTTAAGCCTCCGGTCATATTCTCGTGGTGCTTAGGCGAAGCCCTGCGCGGATCACATCACCATCACCGTCACCACGCCGTCGTGATGACGGAACTCATCTACTCCTTCGACCCTCTGTTGGATCAAGAGCTCGAGGGACGTCATCACGCTGAACGTGTGCAGAACTCGGAGGTGCCGTACGTTCAGTACTCAATCAGTCGGAACGAGAATACGTTCGACTATATCAACCGCGTTAAGCAAATGCTTCCGCTTTTGGTCTACGAGGGTATGTGGACACACTCTCGCCCTCTCGTTGCTATGCATATCCTAGATAGATCTTGTGTGAGCGTAGGAATTTTTTTTGAAATAGCATGCTACGTTTCTCAACATCATGCTCATCACCTGATGGTGTTTCAACATCAGAAATAGAAATATCATTGGGATTCTCAGGCGTGTCTATAACAGGTTCACTAGAAGCATGCAAAGTCTTATCAGTTTTCCTTTTCTTTTTATTACAAGGAGGACTGAGTGCATCAGTATTAACCCTGCAAGAATCTTGCTCAATTCTCTTAGGATGGCCTCGGGATACAAAGGTTCCTGAGTCATTTTACCACCTCTAGTCATAAGTCTAACAGCATGATCATTGTTCTTACTATTCATCTCATTGAGCAAATCATCTTGTGCCTTAAGTACTTGTTCTACTTGAGTTTTTACCATAGAAGCAAGTTTACTAATAAGCTTAAGATCATTAACAGTTCTACACATATAATCACCCAAGCATTCAAGCGTATAAGCATTACGTTTCAATTGTCTACAAACATAAGCATTGAAGTTTTCTTGTTTAACAATAAAGTTAACAATTCATCCAAGCATTGACTAGCAGACTTTTTATAAGGAATATCACCTTCATCAAATCTATAGAGAGAATTTACCTCTACTACCTGTGTCGGAATATTAAGACCATGTATTTCTTCAGTAGGTGGTAAATTCTTAACATCTTCAGCTTTAGTACCTTTTTCTTTCATAGATTTCTTTGCCTCTTGCATATCTTCAGGACTGAGAAATAGAATACCTCTTTTCTTCGGGTTTGGCTTAGGAGGTGGCTCGGAAAGGGTCCAATCATTATCATTACTCAATATATTATTCAATAGTTTTTCAACTTGCTCTCAATAGTTTGTTCCCTAAGAACACAACCAGCACAACTATCTAGGTGGACCCTAGAAGCATCGGGTTGTCCATTATAAAAGAAATCAAGAATTTGATTTTTCTTGCGAGGATGATCAGGCAAAGCACTAAGTAATTGGAGAAGCCTCCCCCCAAGCTTGTGGGAGACTCTCTTCTTCAGTTTGCATGAAGTTAAATATTTCCTGTAAAGCAGCTTGTTTCTTATGAGCAGGAAAATATTTTTCAAAGAAGAAATAAATAGTATCATGTGGACTACGCACACAACCAGGAGCAAGAGAATTAAACCCTTTAATGAGAAATTAAACAACTTAATAATATAGTAATAGCGGATTTTTTCCTCATGAGCAAATAGGGTGGCTATATCATTCAATTTAGTAAGATGTGCCACAACAGTTTCAGATTCGTAACCATGGAAAGGATCGGATTCAACCAAAGTAATTAACTCAGGATCCATAGAGAATTCATAATGCTTATCTGTAACAAAGATAGGTGAAGCAGCAAACTTAGGATCATATTGCATTCTAGCATTCAGATACAGCTTAGCTAACAGTTTGATCATCTCTATATTGCAAGCAAAAAAGTATTTAGCAGTTTCTTCGTCCATAATATAACCCTCAGGTACCTTAGGCAATTCATATCTAGGGGGAGAATCATAATCTTTAGTTTTGATAATATCATCAGTTTCAGTAATTTCATTCTCTCTAACCCTAGCAAGTTGTTCATCAAGAAATTCACCTAGTGGCATAGTATTATCAAACAAAGAAGCAGTATCATCATAAGCATCATGCATAGCAGAAGTGGCATCATCAATAACATGCGACATATCAGAATTAATAGTAGGTGTAGGTGTCGCTAGCTTACTCAAAATAGAAGGTGAATCAAGTGCAGAGCTAGATGGCAGTTCCTTACCTCCCCTCGTAGTAGAGGGATAGATCTTGGTTTTGTTATCTTTCAGATTCGTCATAGTGATCAACAGATATAAATCCCAAGTGACTCAAAGAATAGAGCTATGGTCCACGGCAACGGCGCCAGAAAAAGGTCTTGATAACCCACAAGTATAGGGGATCGCAACAGTTTTCGATTGTAGAGTATTCAATCCAAATTTATTGATTCGACACAAGGGGAGCCAAAGAATATTCACGAGTATTAGCAGTTGAGTTGTCAATTCGACCACACCTGAAAGACTTAATATCGGGAGCAATGTTTTTAGTAGCAAAGTAGTATGGAAGTAACAGTAACAGTGGTAATAGTAACAATAGCAAGTTTGTAGTGATTGTAACAACAACACGACAAAGGTAACTTAACAAAGATCAATATGTGAAAGCTGGCAGGCATTGGATCAGTGATGCATAATTATGTCGGATGGCATTCATCATGCAATAGTTATAACCTAGGGCGACATAGAACTAGCTCCAATTCATCAATATAATGTAGGCATGTATTCCGTATATAGTCATATGTGCTTATGGAAAAGAACTTGCATGCCATCTTTTGTCTTACCCTCCTGTGGCAGTGGGGTCCACAAGTATAGGGGATCGCAACAGTTTTTGAGGGTAGAATATTCAACCCAAATTTATTGCTTCAACACCAGGGGAGCCAAAGAATATTCTCAAGTATTAGCAGCTGAGTTAGCAAATCAACCGCACCTGAAAGACTTAATATCTACAGCAAAATATTTAGTATCAAAGTATTATGGAAGTAACGACGGCGATGGCAAAAGTAACAGTAATAGCTTTGTAGCAATTGTAACAGTGGCAACGGCAAAGTAACGTAGTGAAGATCAATATGTGAAAAGCTCGTAGGCAATGGATCAATGATAGATAATTGTGTCGGATGGCATTCATCATGCAACAGTTATAACATAGGGTGGCATGGAACTAGCTCCAATTCATCAATATAATGTAGGCATGTATTCTGAATATAGTCATACGTGCTTATGGAAAAGAACTTGCATGACATCTTTTGTCCCACCCTCCCATGGTAGCGGGGTCCTAATGGAAACTAAGGGATATTAAGGACTCCTTTTAATAGAGAACCGGAACCAAGCATTAGCACTTAGTGAATACATGAACTCCTCAAACTACGATAATCACCGGAAAGAATCCCAATTATTGTCACCTTGGGGTATGCGGATCATAACTCGTAATAGGTGTCTACAACTTGAAAGATCAGATCAAGAACACAAATATATTCATGAAAACATAATAGGTTCAGATATGAAATCATGGCACTCGGGCTCTAGTGACAAGCATTTAGCATAGCAAAGTCATAGCAACATCAATCTCAGAACATAATGGATACTAGGGATCAAACCCTAACAAAACTAACTTGATTACATAATAAATCTCATCCAACCCATCACGTCCAGCAAGCCTACGATGGAATTACTCACGCACGGCGGTGGGCTTCATGAAATTGGTGATGGAGGAAGGTTCGTGATGATGATGGCTACGAATCCCCCTCTCCGGAGCCCTAAACGGACTCCAGATCAGCCCTCCCGATGAAGAACTGGAGGCGGCAGCAGCTCCGTATCGTAAAAAGCAATGAATCCTTCTCTTTGATTTTTTTTCTCCGCGGATCTGAATATATAGAGTTGGAGTTAGGTTCGGAGGAGGTCCACGGGACCCACAAGCCAGGGGGCGCGCCCAGGGGTGTAGGGCGCTGAGGGAGTCCTGAATTAGGGGGTTCTCGGACAGCCGGACTATATACTTTGGCCGGACTGTTGGACTATGAAGATACAAGATTGAAGACTTTGTCCCGTGTCCGGGTGGGACTCTCCATTGCGTGGAAGGCAAGCTTGGCAATTCGGATATGTAGATCTCCTTCTTTGTAACCGACTCTGTGTAACCCTAGCCCCCTCCGGTGTCTATATAAACCGGAGGGTTTAGTCCATAGGACAACAACAATCATAATCATAGGCTAGCTTCTAGGGTTTAGCCTCTACGATCTCGTGGTAGATCAACTCTTGTAATACTCATATCATCAAGATCAATCAAGCAGGAAGTAGGGTATTACCTCCATCGAGAGTGCCTGAACCTGGGTAAACATTGTGTCCCCCGCCTCCTGTTACCATTAGTCTTAGACGCACAGTTCGGGACCCCCTACCCGAGATCCGCCGGTTTTGACATCGACATTGGTGCTTTCATTGAGAGTTCCTCCATTTCGTCACGATAAGGCTTGATGGCTCCTTCGACTATCTACAACGATGTGATCCAGGGTGAGGTTTTCCTCCCCAGACAGATCTTCGTATTCGGCGGCTTCAAACTGTGGGCCAACTCGTTTGGCCATCTGGAGCAGATCGATAGCTACGCCCCTGGCCATTAGGTCAGGTTTGCAAGCTTGAATTATACTGCCGACATCCACGGAGACTTGATCTTCGACGGATTCGAGCCCATGTCAGGTGCGCTGAACAGTCACAATGAGCATGACTTAGATCTGCCATCGGATGGTGTTCAGGAGATCACACCTGCGGTTGCCACGACTCTTAATCCGGAGCAGATCGTGCCATCCGAGGACGGGTGGCTAGACCCTGCCATGGAGGCCGCACACTCATCGGCGCTAGAGCCAAACACAGACTTCACCTCCGATGAGGCCTGTGTCATCGGACCCTCGGACTCGTCTCCGGCCATAGGCTCCGAATCACATGCATCCGTGCCTATCAAATCTGATTGGGCACCGATCATGGAGTTTACCTCCGCTAATATCTTTCAACACTCACCCTTGGGCGACGTGCTAAATTCACTGAAGTCTCTCTCTTTGTTAGGAGACTCTTGGCCGAACTATGTGCGGCTTGAGTGGGAAGCGGATCACAAGGAAATTCGTTCCCCACCCACCACCCACTTGGTAGCCACTATCGATGACTTAACCGACATGCTTGATTTCGGCTCCAAAGACATCGACGGTATGGACGACGATGTAGGAGAAGAACAGGAACCACCGCCTAAAGGGCGCTGGACAGCCACCTCATCATATGATAATACATGGTGGATACACCCAAAGAAAATAACGGTGAGGAACTGGAGGATGCAATGGAGGGTAACCCTCTTGAGAAGCAACCAAAGAGACGACATCGGCGCCGCTCCAAATCCCGCCTCAGCAAAAACAGCGATAACATCGCAAGAAAGAATAATACCCCGGTCGACTCCAAGGGAAACGACGACCCCATGGACCCAGCGATGGAGCAGGATGAGCCAGGGGATGCCGAACATAGTTCAGAGCCGATGTCCGATCACGGCGATGCCGAGGGTAAAACTCATCAACCTGTCTCCGAAGAGGAGAACAGTTCGGACGACGATGCACACATCATCCCGGAAAGGCACTTGGAACAAGAGAACCTCCATAGAAGGCTTATTGCCACCGTGAGGAGCTTGAAGAAGCAGAAACAAAGGCTTAAGGCCGCACAGGATACACTCAACCGTAGATGGTACAAAGTGCTCGACACTGAAGAAAAATACGGTGGCGATCGCCACACAAAGAACTATCCAAAGCGCAAGCTGCTGCACGACATTCGATGATGAGGCTATTGATCCCATTCAGACAAAAAGTAAAACGGCCGATCAGCCGGACCGACCACCCCATGGCCGCGACAGGGTGGCTAATGACGCCGCACATAAGTCAGCGCACAATTTATGTGAGCACCTAGACAAAAAAGCCGGTATGGCCAGGTCCATCTATGGATCTAGGAAGCGCGCTCTGGCACAAGATCATGGCTGCCAAAACGACTATACCGACCGAATAACAGCTCGGAAACAAAACCGAACACTACAACCGTCAGAAGAATGCCATGACACATCCAAATACAGGGGTGCTACACACCCCCTATGCTTCACCGATGAGGTGCTGGATCATGAATTTACAGAGGGATTCAAACCCGTGAACATAGAGGCATATGACGGAATGACAGACCCTGAGGTCTGGATTGAGGACTTTATCCTTCACATCCACATGGCGCGTGGAGATGATCTCCACGCCATCAAATACATGCCCCTCAAGTTGAAAGGACCAGCTTGGCACTGGTTGAAAAGCCTCCCTGAAAACTCAATTGGTAGTTGGGAAGAACTTGAGGATGCTTTTAGGGCTAATTTTCAAGGGACCTATGTCCGACCTGCGGATGCAGACAATTTAATTCACATAATTCAACAGCCCAGAGAGTCAGCCCGAAAGCTTTGGAACATATTTCTCACTAAGAAGAATCAAATCGTCGACTGTCCGGATGTCGAGGCCTTAGCGGCTTTTAAGCATAGTGTCCGGGACGAATGGCTTGCCAGACACCTCGGCCAGGAAAAGCCAAGGACAATGGCATCCCTAACAAACCTTATGACCCGCTTTTGCGCGGGCGAGGACAGTTGGTTGGCCCGCGGCGGCACCAGCGACCCAGGCACATCCGAAGTCAGGGATGGCAACGGGAAGTCGCGATGCAATAAAAACAAGCGTCGAAACAATGAAGACAACCCAGACAACACGACGGTCAACGCCGGATTCAGGGGCTCTCGACCCGGTCAACAAAAAAAGCAATTTAAAGGTAGCAGAGATGGACCGTCCAGCCTAAACAAGATTCCGGACAGATTATGTCAGATTCATGGCACCCCCAAAAAACCTGCAAATCACACCAATAGAGAATGCTGGGTCTTCAAGCAGGCCGGCAAACTAAACGTTGAACACAAGGGAAGGGAGACGCCAAGTGAAGACGAGGATGACCCTCGCCAGCCAAACACTGGGGGACAGAAAAAATTTCCACCAGAGGTCAAAACAGTGAACATGATCTACGCAACTCACATACCAAAGAGGAGACGCAAACGCGCACTCCGAGACGTATACGCTGTAGAGCCCGTTGCCCCCAAGTTCAACCCTTGGTCGGCCTGCCAGATCACTTTTGATCGCATGGATCATCCGACTAGTATCTGGCACGGAGGATCGGCTGCCTTGGTGCTCGACCCAATAATTAATGGATACCATCTCACCCAAGTCCTTATGGACGGCGACAGTAGTCTCAATCTAATATATCAGGACACTGTCCGCAAAATGGAGGTAGACCCGTCAAGAATCAGCCAAAGTAGTACTACCTTTAAAGGAGTAATACCAAGCATAGAGGCCCGCTGCATGGGCTCTCTAGTACTAGAGGTTGTATTCGGTTCTCCCAACAACTTCTGAAGCGAAGAATTAACCTTCGACATCGCTCCATTCCGAAGCGGCTATCACGCACTACTCAGAAGAACGGCCTTCGCTCGTTTCAATGAAGTACCGCATTACGTGTATCTTAAACATAAGATGTCTGGTCCACGTGGCGTCATCACAGTTAGCAGAAATACAGAGCGTTCCTTACGTGTGGAAGAATATGTGGCGGCTCTAGCAGCCGAACACTGAACGACCTCTCCAACCAGAATAAAGGATCGGTCATCAAGCCACGGACACGGTTAGACGAGTCTGGCGCACCACTAGTGGTAGCAGCCCAGATAAACCTGAGCTTGGGTCAATGGATACACCCCCATAGGTGGTGCTAGGGGCTTCCCACATGTAAAAAGGCCCATAGTTCGGTTTGACCCTACTACTACAATAATAGATTACATTTTCATGGTTCATTAAGAATAACCAACTTTTTGCACAAAGTCTCTCACCTGGATTTTTCCTTCTTATAGATAATCATCGTGCTACACCCTTCCAGGATACGGCACAACGGAGACAAAGGCGTAGACGTGCAGCAGGGCCCCGCTCAAAGGTTTCTTTTTAGATTAAGACCCCGCGTAAACCTTTTTTAATGTCTCTTGTTGCTTCACACCTTCCGGGCACTCAACACAACCGACAAGGATGCTGGCATTATTGGCATTTCGTCACACCAGACTAATGCATGTACCTGGAAATTCAGGGCTCATTATCGAGGGCGTTACTTAGCCCAGTATATGTTGTAAAGTCTGAATACCTTAGGGAGTGTACGGCTCATGAAGTTTGGCCTTATATGCATCACTCCGAATCATTTCTTTGGTCAATAGTTGGGTTTGCCCGGCTCCCGTGTTTTGCTACCTTACGTTCCGCTCTATCAGCTAAGGTGGCACCAGGAGAACTACTGTGATTGTGCCCTGGTTCATCTGGATGAGCACCTCAGTAGAGAAAGCCGAAAACTGACTGTCATGATAAAGCGCGAGACTGGTCAACCACTCGATGACTCAGTGGAATCTTCGGGATTCCTCCACATTAACGAAGGACTGGTTTCCCGGTCATGTACGTACGCGCATCGTATTCGGATGAACGCGGAAGTACCAGTGGCTATATAGTAGCCCCACCGTCAAACTCCTATGGCTAAGTGAAAGTGTTAAAGTTATATAGTCCGATTGCTTTGTTCGCCCCGCTATCACCTCCTTAACGGACCAAGACGTTAGATCAAGTGCGATTACGCACTTTTCCGAACACCCCCGCATTACATGTGTGGGGGCTGAAGCCGACGACTGCAAACTTTCACGTTATATACATACATAAACGGCCGCACAGGAGGCACTATAATACTTTCGGGAAAAAGTACAAACACAGCGTTTATAATCAAAATAGCATTGTTTTTACGAATCAGATACATGTCACTCGAACATGGTACTCTTCAAGCACTGAGCCTCTATTAAATGGGCGCCTTCTAGGACTTCTCCAAAATAGTGCTTGGCCGGGTCCTGGCCTCCGGCCGGACCCCAGGTTGCAATAGCGGTGGCCTCCATCCCTGCCCAATATGTTTTAACACGGGCAAGAGCCATCCATGCACCCTCTCTATGCACGCCGACCTCTTTATAGCGTCGATATGCGGCACAACACCAAGGAATTATTGAACTAAACCAAAATAACTATCCGACCTTGGTCCCTTCGGCCAAAGATGATCCACGACAGACCTCATGGCAAGCCGAGACAACCTATGGAGCTCGGCCCACTCGGCCATTTGTTCATTTAACAGTAGCGGACGCTTTGAAGCACTGAACTACGACCAGAACAACCTTTCCACCTCATGATCTTTCTGATCTTTGAAAAACTCAGTCGCATCAGCAACACTCTTTGCCAAGTCCAAGTACGCATCTGCAGCACTCCATAATTGATCCAGAGGGGCATACTTCGGATATCCGAACTTCGTCCGCAACAAAAATGGCTTCCCAACCATGATATCTCCGGCTTGACGAAGCTCCTTCCTTGCCGCTCTGATTTCAGAGCGAGTTTCCTTGGCTGCTTCCAAGGCCTTCTTTAGGTCAGCCGCTTTCGCTTGGCTTTCCTTTTCGAGGAGCTCATATCGGCCGGCGGCATATTTCAGCTCAACTGCCATCTTGGCTATTTTATCTTCGCTCTGGCGATGAGCAGCCTGTTCAGCTCTTAACTCTTCGGCCGCCTTTAGGGTGGCCGCATCACTTCTCCTGGCATGTTCCTTGGCTCGGGCAAGTTCCGCCAGAAGGGTCTCCACGGCGGCAGCTCCATCTACAGTCACAACATATTATAGATACTAGCATCATGATCCTCTTAATATTTTTTGCCCACCTGAAAATACATACCCTGTGCCTCGTCAAGCTGCTTGTTCACAAGCGCGATGTCGGCATCCGCCACATCAAGCTGCCGCCTCAGTTCGGCAAAATCAGCAGTCCGGCCAGCCGTCGGACTCTCAGCCGCCTGCACATGAAAGCAGCGCGATCATTACCTGGGATACGATCCTCTGTTTGCCGCCTCTAGACGGCAACCAGAGTCTCAGGGGCTACTATCTATGCAGAGCACACCTAGCATGTGCGGTACCGTCAAAAATACATATATATTACTTTGCGTACCTCAAAGCCTCTTAGCCGGCTCGTAAAAGCTTCATTCAACCCGCTTTTGGTGGATGAAATTCTGTCAACCACCGTACCCATTAAGGTACGATGCGCCTCTGAGATAGCCGCTTGCTCCAGAAGACCCATCAGTGTGTCCGGTTGTTCACCGGACAGTCCCGGACTCTTTCTATTGCTCTCCTTAGGAGCCTAATACTCCGGATTTCTGGCTGCCGAAGAGTTACCTTCTGGCCTTTGCGGATCCGGAGAAATCATTCGTGACGACACCTCGGGGTTGTCCGCCCCATGAGGCGGGGAGGCAGGAGGAGGCGTTTTGCTCTCCATCATCTCCAGAAGAAGATCCCCCGAAGAAGAACTCTGTCGAGAAGGGCTACGAGCTGGACTGCAAGATATACGTCTCAGTTATTGTTCTCAGAGATAAAGCAGGATATATATACCAAAGTACTTTTGTTCACTTACAACTCGGTTGAGGGCTGGCTCCCTTGCGGGTGCTGTGCGGTAAGGACGCCCTCCGGGGCAGGGCCCCTGGCGAAGGTTTCTTCCCTCGTTTGGAAACCTCCATTTCCAAGTCTTCAGAGGCGGCCCTTTTCTTTCCTTGGGGAGAGGGGATTCTAGATTCACCTCCCTGATTATCCTCCTTCGCGGAGACACTAATTTCCCCGGTTTGGGTGTGTAATGTGTGAAGCACGCTTTCGGCTTCTTTATTCCTCCCTTCGTCTTCTCCTGATGGCACTTGATAAGGTGCGTGCTCAAGCATCCTGGTTAGTACAGGATCCGGCAAGCCTTCGGGAAGGGGGGGCGAACACCTGATCCTCTCCGCCTTTCTTATCCAATCCTGGCCAAGAGTAATCTTTCAGAATGATATGTGACAAATAAAAAGACGGCATGTTCGGTCGCGGAATTACTTACTTGGGTATCCGGACGGTTGCAGTTGAGACCCACATCCTCGATGGTGTTCGGACACTTTATTCGTGGTCCGAAGAACAATCCATACATCCCTTCGAGCGTCACGTTGAAGAATTGTTGAATAGTTCGCGGTCCTTCCGGGTTGAACTCCCACATACGGAGAGATCAACGTTGGCATGGCAGGACCCGACAAACTAGCATTACTTGCATTACCTTGACAAGACTGACATCCCTCTGGAGGAGATCTCAGATGCGGCTTTGCAATGTCAGCACATCATTAATTGGCCCCCAGTCCAGCCCCTTGTTGACCCATGACACCAGTTGAGGCGGAGGGCCCAAGCGGAAGGCAGGGGTGGCCGCCCGCTTTGTACCTCGGGGAGCTGTGATGTAAAACCACTCCCGTTGCCATAAGTCGGACACCTCCGGGAAGGAACCCTTTGGCCATAGGGCATCGGCGCCTTTGCTTATTATAGCGCCTCCGCACTATGCCTTCGCCCATCGATCATCTTTGGCTTCACATTGAAGGTCTTGATCCATAAGCTGATGTGTGGGGTGATGCGGAGGAAGGCCTCACACATGACGATAAACGATGAGATGTGAAGGATGGAATCTGGAGCTAGATCATAGAAATCTAGCCCGTAATAGAACATGAGCCCTCTAACAAAGGGATCAAGACTAAAGCCTAGCCCTCGGAGGAAGTGGGAAACAAATACGACACTCTCGTTGGGTTCGGGAGTGAGGATGACCTGCCCTTGAGCAGGCAGCCTGTGCGGGATTTTGGCGGTCAGATACCTGGCCTCCCTAAGCTTCTTGATGTCCTCCTCTGTGACAGAGGAGGCCATTCACCGGCCTTGAAGGTTGGATCCAGACATGGTTGAAGGTCCGAAGCGCTTAGCGTGAGCCTTGGGTGTTGGAACTCGAGGTGGGGGAGGGGAAGGATCGAGCATGGGGAGAAAAGGACAAGCCTTGGCCCCTTTATAAAGAGGGTGAATATCAAGCATCCTCCGCGTGGCCGTTTGGAACTTGCCTAAAATCGAGGAGTCATACTAACAAGCACGGTTGGGTTACCCACACCCGTATTGATGAGAATCCCGTGATAAGGGGAACACGATCTCTGCTTCGACAAGACGTGCCAATAAAACCGCCTCATAACACGCAAGATGGCAAATTTGGGAAAAACGGTTCGTAATGACCGGGCCGCGGCGTGATGTCACGCAATGAAAAGTTGTCAGCAGATTAAATTTGTGGAATATTGTGCTCTCTACGGCGGTATGTGGAAATTATGTTGCAAAGCGGGACACGATCCTCATATTCAAGATCTTCTATGGAGTATTCGGAGAAGGAATCCGCCTTGCAATGCCGAAGACAATTTGCGCGCCGGACTCATCATCATTGAAGCCTGGTTCAGGGGCTACTGAGGGAGTCCTGGATTAGGGGGTCCTCGGACAGCCAGACTATATACTTTGGTCGGACTATTGGACTATGAAGATACAAGATTGAAGACTTCGTCCCGTGTCCGGGTGGGGCTCTCCTTTGCTTGGAAGGCAAGCTTGGCAATTCGGATATGTAGATCTCCTTCTCTCTAACCAACTCTGTGTAACCCTAGCCCCCTCCGGTGTCTATATAAACCAGAGGGTTTAGTCCGTAGGACAACAACAATCATAATCATAGGCTAGCTTCTAGGGTTTAGCCTCTACGATCTCGTGGTAGATCAACTCTTGTAATACTCATATCATCAAGATCAATCAAGCAGGAAGTAGGGTATTACCTCCATTGAGAGGGCCCAAACCTGGGTAAACATTGTGTCCCCCGCCTCCTGTTACCATTAGCCTTAGACGCACAGTTCGGGACTCCCTACCCGAGATCCGCCGGTTTTGACACCGACAGGCGCGCCCCCCACCCTTGTGGTCTCCTGGTGGGTCCCCTCTGGTTGATTCTTTTGCTAGTATTTTTTATATATTCCAAAAATATTCTCCGTAAATTTTCAGGTCAATCCGAGAACTTTTATTTCTGCACAAAAATGACACCATGGCGATTCTGCTGAAAACAACGTCAGTCCGAGTTAGTTCCATTCAAATCATGCAAATTAGAGTTCAAAACATGGGCAAAAGAGTTTGGAAAAGTAGATACGATGGAGACCGTATCGTGTCAACATGGAACAATAGGAGTGTTGTGTTAAATTTTGCAATTTTTCGGGGATCGTTTGGACATTTTTATACATTAACTGAGTTTTCTAGGCATTTATGTGCATACATCAAAATTGAACTACGTGCACATGCTGCAATGCATAAAAACGGGCTGAAAAAAGTAAAATGTGTGTCCTTAGTTGCAAGCTTAGGTCAGATGCAAGAAATGAGAATTAATGTCAAACACCTTGACATTGTCGCTTGGCCGCTGACATTGAGATACATGGTTTTAAATTTCTAGTAAGTCGAAAACTCGTCTGAAATTCATGAAAATTTACATGATATCATGGAACGGCATCAACATGTCGTGGTAAAAATATTGTACCATTTGGGACAGGTTTGGGTATAAGCTTCTAGCAAACCAAAGCTTCTCTCACAACAAGCCTGATGGTTTCGATAGGGAACATGCCACCTTGAGGGATGAAACCATATCTATTACCTCTTCTTGCTTTCAAAAATTTTCTTATGTCAACATAGAACAACAAGAGTGTTATGTCAATTTTTGGGATTTTTTAGGGTTTGCTTGGACATTTTTATACATTAACTGAGTTTTCTATGCATTTCTATGCATAATTCAAATTTGAACTACATGCACATGCTCCAGTGCATACAAATGGGTTCAAAATTGAACTGTGTGTCCTTGGTTGCATGCTTAAGTCCCATGCAAGAAGTGAGAATGAATGTCAAACACCTTGCCACCATCGCTCGGCCGCTAACATTGAGATACATGGTTTTTAAATTCTAGTAAATCGAAAACGCGTCTGAAATTTATGAAATTTGACATGCTAGCATGGGACGGCATCAACATGTCATGGTAAAAATATTATTCCATTTGGGGCAGGTTGGGGTATAAGTTTGTCACAAACCAGAGTTCACAACAAGCCTCATGGTTACGGTAGGGAACTTCTCACCTTTCTAGACGAAACGATATCCGCTGCCTTTTCTTGATTTCATTTTTTTCTAGTGTCAACTGAGAACAACATGAGTGTTGTGTTAATTTTAGGAATTCTTCGGGGTTCATTTGGACATTTTTATACATTAACTGAGTTTTCTATGCATTTATGTGCATAATTCAAATTTGAACTACACACACAAGCTCCAGTGCATGTAAATTTGTTGAAAACTCAAATCTGTGTCCTTGGTTGCATGCTTAGGTCTCATGCAAGAAATGGGAATGAATGTCAAACACCTTGCCACCATCGTTCGGCTGCAAATATTGAGATACATGATTTTTAAATTCTAGTAAATCCAAAACTCGTGTGGATTCCATGAAACTTGACATGCTATCATGGAGCGACATCAACATGTTGTGCTAAATTTTTTGTCCCATCTGGGGCAGGTTTGGGTATAAGCTTCTCGGAAACCAGTCCTTCTCACAACAAGCCTGATGTTTTCTGTAACATCCCAAATTTTTAATTTGAAATGTTTTACAATTATTAGCTAAGCATCTATGTATTTTGTTTGAATTGAGTGGCATTTTAAAAATTCAGAGGCATTTGAGTTTTATTTGAATTTGGATTCAAATTGTCATGTGAAAATTAGTTCAAAAATACGTGACAAATACTTTGTTCAAAAAGAATGAGAGGAGATAACATGACGCTCCAAAAAAGTCAGAACAAAATAATGCCAAAAGTTTTTGAATTCAAATTGGAGTTTATTTGGAATTTAAAAAAAAATATTTTTTAGTTTCTGCTTTGCCTCTGAAAAAATGTTCATCTTGTAGAGTTTATTGTTCTGAGTATTTTGATATATAGATGTCCTATATATAACTAGCTTTATTTTTCCTTTTTTATTTGTCCTCTTTGTCTAAATTTAAAAAACGCCCAGCGAGCCAACTAGGCCAACCAGCCCAGCATCGCACCGTGCTCGACCCCATTCGGATCGTCGCCCGACCGATCTTCCTCCTCTCTCTATCACCGATGCACAGGCCCTGCCGTAATCCCCTTCCTCTGACTTCCCCACGCCGCGTCTCGCCGCGCCCGACGCCCGGCCGAGTCCGAGCCCAACACAAACCCTAGCCCGAGCTTGCCCCCTGCTCCAAGTTGATGCCCTATAAATACCCCACCTCCTCCTCTTCTAAAACCTCCTAAAACTCTAGCTCAAACCTCACCGCAGCCGACGCCCTCGCCATTCCGATCTCGCCACCGCCACGGTTCACCGCCTCCACCGTCGTCGTTGAGCTACCTCCTACCCCCAAACCTTGTCATCTGAACCCTCTCGATCTCCTGCACCAGCCTGACACCTCTTCTTCCCTGCCACGCCCGTTCCTTCTCTGTAAGACGAGCGCTCCTTCCCTTTTTGTTTTTTTATTATTTTAGATCGAACCGTTATGTAGATTAGATCAGTTTAGTAAGTCATTTTTTTATTAGATTGGTTTTAGTATACAGTTTTTTTAGGTTTATATCTAAACCGGTTCACAGGTTTCTTTTAGTTATACACTGTAAGCAGTTGTTAGTTAACGACCGAGCGATGTTTAGTTTTAGGTCGCACCCTCTTGGCTCATTAGTACCCGTTTGTTTTTTTATTTTAGTAATTTCGTTTCTACTTTTAAAATAGAAAAGTTTCAATTTAATAAAATCAATTTCTCCTAGATTATTTAATATTTTTAATTGATTCCTTTTGCTCTAGGTTGCAAATTTCCTAAAGTTTTGGTAGAAAATAAGTTTGGCCATGTTTGTAATTTCAAAAATTGATTTGTATGGGTTTTACTAAGATTAGTATTTCTGCTATTAAATGAGCTAGGAATAATTTTTTTAGCGATTCTTTTTGCCACTGCTTTGTTTTGACCTTGCCTAGCAGTAGGATTAATTTTGGTATTTTTTAGATTTTAATAAAATTTGTTTTACATGAAAACAATACTGTTTTAGTTTCTTTTACGTTGCTGCTATTTTCTGTTGTTTTAATTACTTTAAAATTTATTTTTTTTGTTGTTTTATTTTTAGTCAGATTAGTTCCTGTAGATTTAGAAGGTGAAATTTTACTTACATAAAAAGCAAATGTTTTATTTTATTTTCTTACTATTTCGTTTTAGGCATAAGTAGAGTTTTAAAATAGCTTTTAATGTAATTCTTTTAGCACGAAGTTTTAATACTTTTTTCCCTTTTGTTACCAAAACTTTTGTTTGGTTCTGTTAAGAAAACTTTTTGTTTGATAAAACTATTTGTTTTGTTAGTTGTTAGCTTGGAGTAAAGAAAGCCTAGTTGTGAGTTCATTTGGTTTTCCTTGATTTTTTTGGTTGATTGTCTATGTGTGAAGTATGTTAGCTTGTTGTTATGTTAATATAGTTGTATGCTTATGTGTTTATAGTTTGCTTCGAGTAGAATTCCCGGAGTGCAAAGCTTGCTATCACGAGTCACTAGCGTTACCGTTAGCCAGGCAAGTCATTGGTTCATGTTCTACAATACCTATGATTTCTTGCATTAGAATTATTCCTCCCCACCATGCATGCAGTAGGAGAATTTTGAGTTATGTTCTTGAGTAGTACCATGTGATAGGTTGACCCAAATCCCTTTGTTACCATTGCCCGAGACGTTGTAGTTTATTTTTCTATGCTCGTAGACGGGGTTGGTTGAGTGATACATATGGGAGATGTGAGAGTCAAGATGATGACAACCCCACGACTTCAAGATTCAAGATGGACTTCAAATTCACTATTGGGTGGAGGACGGATTGATGGGCACCCTAGAGCAACCAGAGGATGGCCGGGATGCATGGAGAAGCACCATGACATCTTGCGGAAAGCTTCACCCAGCCACGAAGAGACGGATGGATACTCCTTGACCAGGAGCTTACCTGTGCAGCCGCAAGCCATTATGGGCTTTGGCTTGGTCGACCCTAGGCGCGACTCTGGACTGACGGTGCTAGCAGATGTAGAAGAACGGTAGGAAATGCATGGGCACTGGCAGTGGCCCAGAGGAACTCTACGGAAGACCCTATTTCGTTCGTCCCGGGCAGTGCGAGGACATAAAGGAGGGAACAATTCTTGCGGGTAAAGTGTGGCACCCCGGCTCCGAGAAACCGGAACACCCCGCACTCCAGCCCAGAGATCAAGGAGAAGTCTACTGGAATACGACACTGCTTAGCATAGAACAAATCAGCTCTTTATTACAATCTATATTGGGTACAGGGGGTTACATCGGCACGGCGACAGTACGCCTGCCACTATTGCTCTATGCAAGCAGCAGAACAACTTGAAGCAACGGAATAACTCTAGCATCAGAACAACGATGACGGTGGTGAACTCCACTCCGCAGGGACTCTAGCTGGACGCTTATCCTAGCTCACAAACAAAGAATCCACGATAAACAAGCAATCAAATCCGGCATGACCTGCAAACTGGCATGACATGCCAGGTCAGTACATTGAATGTACTTGCAAGCTCACAATAACCAGAAGCATTCAAGACAAACAACAGCATGGCAATTATAGGTTAAGCAGAAATTAACATGGTGTCATCAGAACAACATGGCATGAACAACATGATATCACTAGCACAATATAAGCATGGCATGAACATATAAACTTGATGATACTAACATGCAACATGATGACACTATCATGCACCAACTTACTCTGCGCGGGTTACCTCGTAACCGTCACATGCATCACTTACCATCCTTGGACATCACACGATCATCTCAGGATCAAATCAAGCTTGGTATAAACAATACCGTTGTAATCAATACATGACCACAAGGAGCTTGACCTTTACCCGTGATTCTCGCATAACACCACAAATATCCAACAACTTGGTATCCTTGATACCACGGTGATCCTCTCACAATCACATAAAGATCAACCAACTCCTTTCATCATCAAACCGGGGTTGTTATTGAGCACATCATTATTATTACTGTTAACCCATAGTGTGACCGACTACGAACTGGGCCCATATCCGCGGGCGCGGCTATCGATAGATTTAAACACACACTCTGCAGAGGTTAGCACACTATACCCACACCACGGTACCCATGGCCTCTCGCTCCCATTCGGGTGGACCAACGGCATTCCGACAAAACCGATCTACTGCCATGACACTCTCCCGGCCAATCCGACCAACTCCCCTTTGGGCTAAGTCATGGGTGGCCTCATGCGTACCAAAGGCACCAACGGTCACCCTCGTGGCAAAACAATAAACGGTCCCAAACGGGGACAATCCGACTATAACAACTATGGGCACACAAGGCTTATGCCGTCCTACCCGGCCAAGGTAGCGCCCGCGCATAACCTTCCCTCGTTGGAGGCACCGGCGAGAGGCATGACAATAAACCCAGTTAGGACCCCCCATAAGGCACGTGTGGCTGCACTGGTCAGCTCAATTTGGTGGCACCATGACTCAACCAACAGTTGTTCAAGTTCAATTAAGTCCGGTTAAACCTGAATGCAATAAGTCAAGTCATATGAAAATAACATGATGCAATAATAATGCATGATACCAACATACACATGGATGCAACATAAGCCTTAAGCATAATAATAGTGAATCATTTATCCAGATGAGCATGGCATACAGACGAGCATTAATATCACAAGCATAACACTACTCATAAAAAGATCATGACCACTAGCATCATAAATAAATACCATGCAAGAACATAACAATAATACTACCATGCAAGCATTTAACCAACTGGATGCAAAGGAACATGCATAGCAACGGCACTCGGAATAGATGATAGTCATGCATCGAAGACCATCAGCAACATCAACATGTACTACTACCGAACATGAAAATAATACTAGCATGAACACAAGTTAACCAAATGCATCGAAACATAGCAGGAAGGTGACTATGAAACCGCAAGCAGTACCGAAACAACGATAACAGTTGCAGTTAAACACATAGGCAGTTATTAAATGTTCAAGTTCAAAACCATGGTTACTTCGTGTCCATCTCGTATGTGGGTGTTATGGCTTGCCTGGGGATGAAGAAGGCTCCGGGAAGATGTGCGCTGAAGCCGCGGAAAGAATTGTCGGAACGGGTTCTCTCTCAAAGGGGGCTGATTAGGAGCAAGGGCAAAATGGTCATTTCCAGTATATGTCATACCATAGTGAAAACAATGGGAATAGAACAGTCTCGATGAGAGGAAGACGTGGGCGTTGGTTTCACCTCAATCGGAGTCTCGAGCAAAAAGTTATAGCACGACAAAGGTCAGGGACCAATCTGCAAAAATAAATCTACAAACAGGCCCCTGGCTGGAAAAACAGAGAGCGTAAACGATAAGAATACGCCTTCCAACGCAGGAAACATATTCTGGGCGGAAACAGAAAGAAAATACACTTACTCCACGGGAAAACGTACTGCAAGAAGTACGCTTCCACTTATCCACGTGTGCAGTGGCGGGGCCGGGGCTTGGGTCGCTGACGTGCGGGTCCCGCGGAGTGGGGCCCGTCACTTATCCACATCACCGGAGGAAGTCAACGCATGGGTCACTGACTGGTGGGGCCTACCGCATCTCTCTCTCTTTTCCCGCTTCGTTTTTCCTCCTCCCCCGACAGGAACAGAGGACGGCAAGACAGAGTGCTCCGGCGAGGCTCCCGGGCGGCACCGGCCATCTCAGGCGACAGCGAGGGCACCGGCGGGCACGGCGTGACCCACCGCATCCATCCCCTAGCAGAGAGCTCCTGGGGGCCTAGTGTGACGACGATGATGGAGGACAGAAGCGCGGCGGCAACGGCGGTTGATGTTGGGGGCGGGGGCCACAGCAGCTCTGGAGAGGAACTTAGGGAAGGGGAGGGTGCGCCGGAGTCTGGGGGAGCTTCTGGAGGTGGAGAGGAGGAGGAGGAGGGGCCAGTTCGCCGGAATCAAGGCGGGGCTCGTCGGTGGCCGAAGCAGTGATGGAAGAGCCAGGGAGGTCCTTGAGCTCTCTGGAGTGGTTGGGCGGGCTACTAGGAGTGGAGGGAGGAGGCTTGTGATCTCGGAGGGGGTCAGGGTCAGCTTATATAGGCGGGGTGAGGCAGTTGAGCTCGGGTGCCGCCGCGGTAGGTCCGGCCAACGCTCTGGCAGCAACCGCGATCACGGGAGGGCGCGGGAAGGCGACGAGGGAGGACATGGATGAGGCGCAGAGGTCACGGAGACGAGGCAGAGCTCGCGGACAAGAGGAGGAAGAAGACACGTAGGTGGAAGACGACGCAGTCACGGGTGCGCACTGTTTCTCGACGGGGACGGGTCGCCAGGGAAGCAAAGGGAGGGGGAAAGGGCTCCATAGGGACGGAGACCTCACGGGCAAGGCTCTAGACATGGTCGTGCGCCGGGGGAGCAAGAGCACAGAGGGGAAGAAGAAGACAGAGGCGCCAGAGCGCGAGAAATGCCATGCAAAAACGGTGGTCACCGCGTGCACTGGTGCACACAGTGTACGGTGGTCGGCCAAACTATATCTAGGGGACAAGGGAATAACAGGAGAACGCCAGGAGGGTAGAAACCAAGCATAGTTCCCACTGGAGAGATCACAATAAGCAACAAAACCAAGGAACAACAAGGTGTTTGGAGTTTTCTCTGGCTCACACGTGTGGATATTAAGGCTAATCTTTGACAGGGTTTGATCAATCACTAAGGTGACTAATATGGAAGGGTTAAAGCTCAAGGGGAGGGGTTTAGCTAGTAGGTGTTGTGTAAGTGCATATTTGGTCCAGAAAAGGAAATTGGATGGTGCACTCATATAGTGAAGCAACTTGAGCTCAAATTGGGCAAGGCAGAGTTATTTTGTCATATGAAGATGCTTCAAAAGGTTTCATACCAATTGTATAAACCAAAATGGTACTTGCTTCACAAACATTCCCACTGACCAGAAACTTGCAAAAATTCTAGAGGGAAAATGGATAGATGGCTTGAGCCACAATTTGGTGGAGGGAGTTTATATGGATAATATAAGGCCTAGGAAACAAATTCAGCTATAATGGAGCAAGATAAAATACACTTGCTTCACAAACTGAAAGTTTGGATAGAATCAAAGAATTGAAGATGAGCTCACATGGAGGTATGACGTGAGCTCAACTTTGGTGGAGGGCTAAGATATGATGATATGAAGGACCATGCAAAACTTCAACTCATTTGGATATGCTTAGCTTGTACCTCCTTCACAAAGTTTCTTTTTGGACAGAAACTTTGGAAAATCATAAATAAATAATTACTAGGCAAATGAGGTTTCATTTTGGCATGTGGAAACTATATGGACAAGAAAAGATGTCCAAGGAGTTTGAGGTCAATTGGGTAAAGGAAAATAGCACTTGCTTCACAATGTGCCATTTAGGGCAAAAGAAGAAATGAATTATTTGAGGATTATTTTTTAACATGGAAATGAAAATTTTTGCCATATTTGATGAATATATTACCCAAAAAATTTATGAGAATTATTTGGGATTTTTAGGAGTGATGTAAATATAGGTTGCTTCACAACCTAGGGCAAAACGAACAATTCCTTTAGTAGAAAAGGGAATATTCCCAATGAAAAAGAATATTGGGATTTGGGCTAGGATGAAAATGACAGGGTCTTGGGAAGGATTAGGGTATGACAAGCCACTCTGGAAGCAAAGAAGAGTTCATCTTCTTCAGTTTCCAGACCACATAGCCACGAAAAAATAAAACTCACGCAAAAACCTCAGAAAATCAAAAGAAAAAGAAAGGGCCAAAAATCTGGCTATTACAACTCTTACCCCCCTTAAAGAAATCTCGTCCTCGAGATTTGGTTGCTCAGGGAACAAGTATGAATATACTTACTTAAGGAAACCGGTTCCAACTCGGGTATCCTTTTTTACTTTATTGTTGTTCCCACCAACTTTTATTTGACTGGCTGACTGTCTCTGGGGTGGTTTGCTTCACTGTATCCACATCCTGACTAAACTTACCTTGCATGTTCATGCTTATACTGGCTCAAATTTTCTTTCATATCTGCTGACTTAGCTGAGTGTGAGAGATTATCATGACTGAGATATATGTCTGTCTCACAAATCCGAGGGTGATTTCCGATGGGTATGCCATCCAACACTAACAACCTTTCATGAAGTTGTGATCAGATTTTCCTGATGAACACCCAAGCTCTGACTCCTTGCATTGGGTTTCTCCACTAAATGCAGGTCCTTCGGGTTCCGAACTGTGAGTTGAGGCATAAGCATTTCCTGACAGATTCTGACTCATCATAGAAGTTTCTGAATCATCTTAACTGGCCCCACTGTCTTGAGTATCAGATCCGTACCAAATATTTAATTGTCGCTTGTCGTGGCCAGCATGAAGGGGTATGATAATATACTTGACTAACGGTGGATCTGACAGATGGAATTTTATTCATGCCAAGCTATTCTTTGGTGATTCTTATAAGTGAGGGCACATGCTTCCAAACTGTTATTTCACATACTGATCACTCATTATGTCGGCATATCCTGGGGATAGTAGGCAATGTGATGCTTGACCATAATTGCTGGAGTCAAACTGTTGAATTGACTTTTGGTCTGACTCCATAGACCCAGATATTTGATACTGACAAATCTGAGCATATACTGTCAACTAAGCGGGTTGCCTTGATAGGGGTCCTTACCAAAAATTGAGTAGACCCCCCTTAGGTGAATATCCATGGTGATCAATACTGACTTAGACTGTCCGGGGTATCTGCACCCTGCGGTTCTTGCAACAAGTATCAGTCTTGCTCCTTCATTGCTGCTTTCTTGTCTGTATCCTTGGCTGAAGGGGCGGGGTCATATTGTTTCTCTGTGTGACCATAGTTTCTGTCGGGTGCAATATTCTGACAACCATACTCTTATCCTCATCTCCTGACATGGTATCCCATTAAATGGCAGGTTCATCACCTCTCAAGTCCTGACCGTAGGAAAATGATCATCCGAACCCTTGTAAGAAATCGGCAAATAAATCAGTAGCCACCAGAATAGTCTTTACAACTCAGATCTGGGACATTACTGAAATAACTCAACCACGCCTCAAGACGGCTGAAAAGCAGCTCAGAGCATGAGACCGGGTCGATAAGAAGAAAGTGGCAGCTCCCTAAGATAGCCGAAAAGCAGCTATAAGGCTATTGTCACAAAAAGAAACTCAACAGTTGTACGAGACAGCCAGAAAACAGCTCAGAACTCGTGGCAGTTGTTGAATAGAGAAATAAAAATTGGCATCCACCCCGGATAGCTAAAAATAGCTCAGATCACACGTGTGGTACCGTTATTGGAGAAGGAAGACAAGGGCTCATCCAAATCATATTCCAGGTTCACATGTACTTGTACTGAGTTCACTATTGTCATCAATTTTCATAATCCTTTGTCACACTACGGTGTATAGCTGGCTTCCTTCTTTTAACAATCCTCATGTGACTGTAAGATCCTTGTTCTAGTGACTTGTAATTCCTTGGTGGTATGATGACCGCATATATATGAGAATCCGATTCTCGAAGTAGACTTGCATTCTGACTGATTCTTGCTTCTGGCCAAAACTATTGTAGATCTGATTCTTGGGATGCACTGCCATAAGCTTTCAACTCATAGCTTGTACCACCGTTGTACTGAGGAAGATTGAAAGCACATTTGCTCCCTGGGTGGTTTTGGTAATTAATGACAACATACTTTGTGGTTGGACTAATGCTTTTATCAAGTATGTTTCAGGAAGCTCAATCACATTGGCATGGCAAAAGGACTGAAGAGGTGGACCCCTCAAAATGCTAAGGCAAGCATTGGCAAAAGCTCAAGACTCCATTTTTGGTTTAGTGATCCAAGATCACATTGAGTCCATAGGAAAGCCAATACTATTAAAAGGGATGAGGTTATGTTAATGATCCGTTGCTCAAAGTGCTTAGTGATACATCTCCTAAACTATCAACAACTCTCACTACAAGTATACACTCATAAGTAATCTCGGTCCCACCGATTTCCTAAACTCACCACACCGAGATGAACCACCTCACCACAAAGCCAAACCCTAGAAATTTCGGATTTTCCGATTCAACTCGGTCTCACCAAACTTGAGTTGCCAAGCTTCAGAACCTTCGTCATCAAATCGGTGTCACCGAGATGATGAAGTCGGTCCCACCGAGATTGGCAAGCTCTTGTCTTTGGACGAATCGGACTAACCGAGATTGTATTTTCGGTCCCACCGAAAATCCCAACGTTCACATGATTTGAACTTTCGGTCTCACCGAGTTGTCAACTTCGGTCTGACCGAGATTGGTCAAATGTGTGTAATGGTTGGATTTTGTGTGGAGGCTATAAATACCCCTCCACCCCCTCTTCACTCGTGGAGAGAGCCATAAGAAAGAACTACCACTCCTACCTTACATTTCTGAGAAGAAAACTACCTACCCTTGTGTTGAGATCAAGTAGCTCCACTCCCACCATATGAAGCTTGATCTCTAGCCTTCCCAAGTTGCTTTCCACTCAATCCTTTCTTCCACCACAGCCAAATCAGTGAGGAGAGTTGAGTGTTGGGGAGATTATCATTTGAAGCACAAGAGCAAGGAGTTCATCATCATCAACACCATCTATTACCTTTTGGAGGGTGGTGCCTCCTAGATTGGTTAGGTGTCGCTTGGGAGCCTCCGTCGAGATGTGGAGTTGAACCAAGAAGTTTGTAAGGGCAAGGAGATCGCCTACTTCGTGAAGATCTACCCCGAGTAAGGGTAGCCCTTCGTGGGCGTAGGCCATGATGGCATAGACAAGGTTGCTTCTTCGTGGACCCTTCGTGGGTGGAGCCCTCCGTGGACTCTCGCAGCCGTTACCCTCCGTGGGTTGAAGTCTCCATCAACGTGGATTGACGATAGCACCACCTATCGGAACCACGAGAAAAATCACCGCGTCTCCAAATTGCGTTTGATCTTCTCCACTTCTCCTTACTACTTGTGCAATTTACTTTCCGCTGCCCATACTCTAGAATTGCATGTGTAGTATGCTACTTGACTTGTGTGATATGCAAATTCTGCCAAAAACTTATCTTTGTCAAAAGGCATAATTTTTATCTTGTCGAGTAGTCTAATCACCCCCCCTCTAGACACTCTCACCTTCTTCGATCCTACAATTGGTATCAGAGCTTTGGTCTCCATTGCTTTGGTTTACACACCATTGGAGGAAGATGGACGTGTCTACGTTTGGGAGTGTTAGCCATAGAGTGCCTATTCTTGATGGAGTGTCCTATAACTCGTGGAGGATTGAAATGCTTATTATCTTTAAGATGTATAACTTATGCAAATATGTTGAAACCCCATATGTGCCTCCATTTGACCCCTTGCACCCTACCATGGATGAAGAGCTTGATTTGCTTCAGAACCTTAGAACTATAAATCTTATCATTAGAGGTTTGCCGATAACTTGCTTAAGCTTGTCACAAACTTTGAGTGCGCCTATGCCATGTGGAAGTTCTTGGAAGAACTTTATCCGGACTACTCTTTGAGAGGTCTTGATGAAATTCTATACAAGACTATTGAATTTGATATGATGCGCCCCAATGATACCAACTTTGATAAATGCTTCTTTGAGCTTCGTGATCTTATGAAAAAGAAGGGTGATCCTTGTCTTATCAATGATCTAATTAGAAATGCTCTTGTATTGCATTCTGATGATTATTGTCACATTGACAAAACTAATGCAAGTCATTGTCAAATTGACCTAGGTATTGATGATGAACAATCTATGGGTCAATATGATGATGAGCATGAGCATGATGATGATTACTCCGATTCGGACACCAAGCTAGACAAGATCATGAAGAGTCTCAATCTTATGGCGAATCTGAGAGACTACATATCCGGTGGAAAAGAGTGGATTCTTGACAGTGGATGCACCGATCACATGACCGGAGACGAAGACATGTTTCGAGAGCTTGCAAAGAACGATGGTCCACGCAAGTATGTGACTTTTGGAGACAACTCCAAGGGTAAGGTACTTGGCCTTGGTAAGGTGGCCATATCTCATGATAGCTCTATTCAAAATGTTATGCTTGTTGAATCACTTGGATACAATTTACTTTCCGTGTCTAGACTAGTGACTTTGGATTCAATGTGCTATTCATCAAGTAGATTGCCAAGTCTTTCGTCGTGACAATCATAACATGGTTTTTACCGGTATCCGTAGAGGTGATCTATATATTGTTGATTTCACTAAGAAAGCCCAACCTAGAACTTGCTTCATTGCTAAATCCGCTAAAGGTTGGTTATGGCATAGAAGGCTTGGACATGTTGGTATCGTAATCTAGACAAGCTAATCAAAGGTGATCATATTCTTGGCATTAAAGATGTTCTCTTTGACAAAGATAGACTTTGTAGTGCTTGTCGAGCAGAAAAACAAGTAGGTGGAAGTCATCCGTGAAGAACATCATGACCACAAGGAGACCGCTTGAGCTTCTTCATATGGATCTCTTGGTCCCAATGCTTACAAAAGCCTTGGTGGTAACTCCTTTGGTCTAGTTATAGTTGATGATTATTCCAGATTTACGTGGGTATTTTTCCTTGATGACAAATCATAGGTTCAGAGAATCTTCAAAACCTTTGCCAGAAAGGCCCAAAATCAATTTGAGGTAAAGATCAAGAAAGTTCGGAGTGACAATGGAACGGAGTTCAAGAACGCCCATGTAGATTCTTTTCTCGATGAGGAAGGAATTCTACATGAGTTCTCGGCTACGTACACTCCTCAACAAAATGGAGTTGTTGAGAGGAAGAACCGAACGCTCATAGAGATGGCGAGAACGATGCTTGATGAATACAAGACACCGAAGCACTTTTGGGGAGAAGCCGTCGAGACAGCGTGTCATGCAATCAACAGGCTTTATCTTCATAAGCTTCTCAGCAAGACATCATACGAGCTCCTCGCCGGTAACAAACCCCAAGTGGGATACTTTCGTGTCTTTGGTTCAAAATGCTATATCCTTGATAAGCATCGTCGGTCTAAATTTGCTCCTAAAACTCATGAAGGCTTTTTTCTCGGTTATGGATCAAACTCCCACACCTACCGTGTCTACAATAATTTCACCCGAAAGGTTGAAGAGACGGTAGACGTGAAGTTTGATGAATCTAATGGCTCGCAAGTAGAGCAAATGCCTATTGATGTAGGAGACAAGGACCCATCGGAAGCCATTCAAGATTTATCTATTGGAAAGATCCATCCCATGGAAGTGAAGGAGAGTACCTCATCTACATATGTGGAGCCCCCTACCTCACGGCAAGATGAACCTCAAGGAACCATGGAGGCTTCCACAAGTGGAACTCACCAAGATGAGGAAGTGCAACAAGAAGATCCACCACAACCTCCTTCTCCACCGCCTCAAGAAAACACCAACAACAATGAAGAAGAAGAGGAAGATGAGGATGATGAGGAAGCTCAGCCACAACCACAACAAAAGCTATCCCGAGTCCGAGCAAGAGTCAAGAAGAATCATCCGTGGAACAAATGATGAATGACATCGACTCAGGAGAATTACTCGCTCTAAAACTCGCTTAGCTAACTTTTGTGAGCATTACTCATTTATCTCTAGTCTTGAACCTATGAAGGTAGAAGAAGCACTTGAAGACCCGGATTGGGTGAGCGCTATGCACGAAGAGCTACACAACCGAGAGGAACAATGTATGGACTTTGGTAGAAAGCCCAAGGATGATCAAAACGTCATTGGAACTAAATGGGTGTTTCGGAACAAGCAAGATGAAGATGGACAAGTCATCCGCAACAAGGCTCGTCTCGTAGCTCAAGGTTACACACAAGTCGAAGGTATGGACTATGGTGAAACCTATGCCCCCGTTGCTAGACTTGAGTCCATTCGCATTCTTCTTGCTTATGCCAACCACCATGATATTACTCTCTATCAAATGGACATTAAAAGTGCTTTCCTAAATGGTGAAATTGAGGAGGAAGTATTTGTGAAACAACCTCCGGTTTGTGAATCCTAAAAGCCTAATCATGTTTACAAGTTGCACAAAGCTCTTTATGGTCTTAAACAAGCTCCTAGAGCTTGGTACAAATCTTGACTAGCTTTCTTCTTGAAAAAGGATTTGAGATTGGAAAAATAGACTCAACGCTATTCACGAAAAGGGTTGATGGTGAACTATTTGTGTGCCAAATATATGTTGATGATATTATCTTTGGTTCAACTAACCCTCATTTTAGCGAGAAGTTTGGAAAGCTCATGTCGGAGAAGTATGAGATGTCCATGATGAGTGAACTCAAATTCTTCCTTGGGTTGCAAATCAAGCAATCTAAGGAGGGTACCTTTGTCTCACAAACAAAGTACACCAAGGATCTCTTCAAGAAGTTCAACATGCAAGAAAGCAAAGGTATGAGAACCCCATGCCTACTAGTGGACATAATGACTTGACAAAAGATGGAGAACCCGTTGATCAAAAGGTTTACCGATCTATGATTGGTTCTCTACTATATCTCTGTGCTTCTCGTCCTGACATAATGTTGAGTGTATGCATGTGTGCTCGATATCGAGCAGCCCCTAAAGAATGTCATCTTAAAGCTGTTAAAAGAATTGTGAGATATTTGATACACACACCAAACTTTGGCATTTGGTATCCTAAGAGGGCCTCTTTCGACCTTGTTGGCTATTCCGACTCGGACTATGCGAGACAGGTTGATAGAAAGTCAACTTAGGGTGCGTGTCAATTCCTTAGTCGATCCCTTGTATCTTGGTCCTCCAAGAAACAAAATTGATATCTTTATCCACCGCCAAGCGTAATATATTGCTCTTTGGATCATGTTGTGCTTTCGATTGCTATGGATGACACAAGCGCTTAAGGATTATGGGATACATGTGAGACATGTTCCTTTGCTTTGTGACAATGAGAGTGCGATTAAGATTGGACACAATCCTGTGCAACACTCTCGAACGAAACATATTGAAGTTCGTCACCATTTTATTCGTGACCACATTGCCAAGGGTGACATCAATCTTAAGCATGTTCGAACTGACAAACAACTTGCTGATATCTTTACAAAACCTCTTGATGAGAAGGTGTTTTGTCGCTTAAGGAGTGAGTTGAACATCATTGATGCTTCAAACTTGGAGTGAAAAACTCCATTAATGCATGCAAGGCATGAGCCTACTTGACTAATCCTTGATATTTCTCTTATGATGATGATCATATGTCTTGGACACATTTGCCTCCTTGTATTGCATCTAACTCCTTGCAGGTACTTGGATGATCTACATTCCACAAGATTACCACACACTCAAATCTTGAGTAATCTTGTCATTGACCAAGTATCTAGCCCTTTGGGATGTTGAGTTCAAGGAACAAAATTCCACATATCCTTTTTGACACCTTATACATCTAGTATTTCACTCTTGTCATCTTGGATATTCTTGAGTATTTCCTTGCTTGCCTAACCCATGTAGGAAGATGAACTGCACAAGTGGAAATGGCGCTCTAATTTCACATTCAATGAGCACCTACATCGAGTTCACCTACATGAGCAAAGCAACAACAAGCCCAAGGTATGTTCTTCACATCTTTAAGGAGCTTTGCTCAAAGACATGAGTACAAGCATCTTCAAATGATGTGAACACATCAATGCTTAATCGAAAAATGGCAACCCCATTTTGAGCTTAAACGATGAGTATGACCTATGATCAAATGTTCTCATTTGACTCCTAAGTCAAAATACTCAAACATAGGTGACCTTGTCACCGACCCCTATCTAGATGAAGTACATATGTTTTTGGAGTATTTCTATTTTCTTTTATGTTGTCTCATTGAGTTTTTCAAAAAAAAAACTTCATCTAGCAATCTTTTTCATTTCTATTCTTCTGTCTTTGTGAATATCCTTTTGGCTCTGATCAATTCCTTGAAAATCCTTTACAAATTCATTGCAAATCCTTTGAAACATTCCTTGCAAAGTGAGCTGAATTATTTCTGTATTTCCTTGGAATTAAACTCAAGCGTCACCGACTTAAAATTTCGGTCGACCGAAAAAGAATCTGCCCTAAGTCCTCGACTTTCGGACCCACCGATCCATCTAATTCGGTGTCACCGATTTTCTTTCAGGATATCATCTTCTGCAGCTCCACTCAATGATTTTCTTTGCATATTTCTTATTGCCCAGTTGTGATTCTTAAGGATCCCACTTCTTTCCTTCCATCTTCCCTGACCTTCCTAGTCTGCTGTCCTTTTCGGCACTTGATGTCAAAGGGGGAGAAGATTTAGGGGGAGATAAGGGGAGAAGAGAAGATTTAGGGGGAGAAGAAGAGCAATCTTACCTTAAGGGGGAGAGAATCACATCAAAGCTTTGCCGTGTTCCACATTGGATATTACATTTGGCATCATTCTTTTGATTTTGCTTTCACAATTGATATCTTATGGAAAGCAAAATCTCTCAGAGTTCATTGAAAAATCTTTTAGTTTCGGGAGACATGTTTGTCGACTCAAGCTTGTGCTCAATATGAGACACTCTTTATACATGTCATCCTGGCTTGGTACTCTTGATGTTCTTCTTTGTTGGATGAAGCAATACTCTTGTGTTATCTAACCTTGTTTTCCCAAGTTTATTTCTTGGTACAATGCCAAGGAACCTCAAGGTAAGTATATGCACCTTGCGAATGTGCATGATGGTGACTTGCTTGTGAATACTTGTTTGCAAGAAATCACCATGCACATATGTATTATCACTCACTTCTTTTCATCTGCTCGATGCATATAGCCAAGCTGCATGTAGCACATCTTGCCTTTCTCTCTTGTGTGCTTGTGGTAGTCCAAAACCATAATCTATGAAAATCTTGCACACTTGTAGGGGAGCCTGTACTACATGTTTGTCAAAGCTTTAGTGATAATTCTGTCTTTCTTTCAATAAGCTTTGATGTCTTGTTTTGTGTGTTGCCATCAATTACCAAAAGGGGAGATTGAAAGCACATTTGCTCCTGGGTGGTTTTGGTAATTAATGACAACATACTTTGTGGTTGGACTAATGCTTTTATCAAGTATGTTTCAGAAGCTCAATCACATTGGCATGGCAAAAGGATGAAGAGGTGGACCCTCAAAATGCTAAGGCAAGCATTGGCAAAAGCTCAAGACTCCATTTTTGGTTTAGTGATCCAAGATCACATTGAGTCCATAGGAAAGCCAATACTATTAAAAGGGGATGAGGTTATGTTAATGATCTGGTTGCTCAAAGTGCTTAGTGATACATCTCCTAAACTATCAACAACTCTCACTACAAGTATACACTCATAAGTAATCTCGGTCCCACCGATTTCCTAAACTCAGTCACACCGAGATGAACCACCTCAGCCACAAAGCCAAACCCTAGAAATTTCGGATTTTCGATTACGAACTCGGTCTCACGAAACTTGAGTTGCCAAGCTTCAGAAACCTTCGTCATCAAATCGGTGTCACCGAGATGATGAAGTCGGTCCCACCGAGATTGGCAAGCTCTTGTCTTTGAACGAATCGGACTAACCGAGATTGTATTTTCGGTCCCACGAAAATCCCAACGTTCACATGATTTGAACTTTCGGTCTCACCGAGTTGTCAACTTCGGTCCGACCAAGATTGGTCAAATGTGTGTAACAGTTGGATTTTGTGTGGAGGCTATAAATACCCTCCACCCCTCTTCACTGTGGAGAGAGCCATCGAAAGAACTACCACTCCTACCTTACATTTACGAGAAGAAAACTACCTACCCTTGTGTTGAGATCAAGTAGCTCCACTCCCACCATATGAAGCTTGATCTCTAGCCTTCCCAAGTTGCTTTCCACTCAATCCTTTCTTCCACCACAGCCAAATCAGTGAGGAGAGTTGAGTGTTGGGGAGATTATCATTTGAAGCACAAGAGGAAGGAGTTCATCATCATCAACACCATCTATTACCTTTTGGAGGGTGGTGCCTCCTAGATTGGTTAGGTGTCGCTCGGAAGCCTCCGTCGAGATGTGGAGTTGAACCAAGAAGTTTGTAAGGGCAAGGAGATTGCCTACTTCGTGAAGATCTACCCCGAGTAAGGCTAGCCCTTCGTGGGCGTAGGCCATGATGGCATAGACAAGGTTGCTTCTTCGTGGACCCTTCGTGGGTGGAGCCCTCCGTGGACTCTCGCAGCCGTTACCCTCCGTGGGTTGAAGTCTCCATCAACGTGGATTGACGATAGCACCACCTATCAGAACCACGAGAAAAATCACCGCGTCTCCAAATTGCGTTTGATCTTCTCCACTTCTCCTTACTACTTGTGCAATTTACTTTCCGCTGCCCATACTCTAGAATTGCATGTGTAGTATGCTACTTGACTTGTGCGATATGCAAATTCTGCCAAAAACTTGTCTTTGTCAAAAGGCATAATTTTTATCTTGTCGAGTAGTCTAATCACCCCCCCCTCTAGACACTCTCACCTTCTTCGATCCTACAAAGATAGATGAATCTTGCCTTGGAAGCTTCTCTGGTAGCTTGTGAGGGAAGACTGAGTTGCTTACACTGGAGGCTTCTCATTGTGATATGCATACTGGTTACCACATACATATCATCTTAATATTTCTACTGTTGTTCTTGTCTGAACATGGTTTTGCTGGACTACCCTCCTTTCTGAGTATATGGCACATCCTCTATTTCTTCCAGGCATATCCTGATTATCCGTATCACGGTCAGATATCCCCAAATCTCAATGCAGTCAGCTAAGAATTCCATACTGTTGTGAGGAGTGCACGCTAATGCAAACTTGATACTGACAGTCCATCCAGGATTTCTTTTGCATCCAGATGAGATATTCCAAATTTCACTGCAGTCTGCTGATAATTGCATTCTGTTTAGCTGAGCTTCCAAACATTTTAACTCCTTGTTGATTCATCGGGTTTGGTGTCGGTTGACGAGCAACTTTAATAAGGGGAAAATTTGTAACACCGAAGGCCCAAAGAAAGAAACAAAAGAAAGGCAAAAACAAAAGCACACAAGCACACAAATAAAATAACTAATCTCAAGCAATCATCACATATTACTGCTACTAACACAATAATATGCATGCAGACCTAAGCACACAAATCTTGCGGAAACTCCGGTATTACGGTCTAATATGCTGTGATGGTGTGCATGAAAGTGAAATTCATGTGTGGAAAGGATTGGTGTAACCAAGGCTACACCAAGCGCTGGATGAACAACAGTTGGATCTGGATGGATACAGAGGCAAGGACGGACTTGGTGATCATGTAGCAAGACACCAAGGTCACAACCACATCATCAAGCGTATGAAGGGAACCGTACACGTCCAAAGAATGGAATGACAGGGCAAGATAGGGGAGGAAAAGCAAGGCTTGATGGCATTGCCCTTTTCTGACAACAAAGATGAGTAAGGGTTGCCAAAGGGACGAGATGGATAGCACGATTCAGGATAGAAACCATCCTATCGCCGAAACGATATGGGTGGATGGCGGAAAGATATCGACGCGATACCTGAACATAACTCCTGCAAATGGTGTCTGGAACACTCGGTACCAGGGCATCATTCTGCTGGGACAGAGATGATGTCGAACACCGGAGAGCGGGCATGCTAAGAAGGAGGGTGCAGGTAGTGGATCAAAATCGATACCACCTACACTCACAAGATAAACCGTCAGTGACAAGATAATGAGTCTATATGCATGCTATGCGACAAACAAATGCAACAATCAAATTCTACAAACCAACTAGGCTCTATACTGCCGCATTCTAATGTTCGCGCGGTCTAGGGCATCCTACAGCCAGACCGGCTCTGATACCAAGCCTGCGGCACCCCGGCTCAGAGAAACCGGAACACCCCGTATTCGAGCCCAGAGATCGAGGAGAAGTCTTCTGGAATACGACACTGCTTAGCATAGAACAAATCGGCTCTTTTTTACAATCTATATTGGGTACAAGGGGTTACATCGGCACGGTGACACTATGCCTGCCACTATTGCTCTATGCAAGCAACAGAACAACTCGAAGTAGCGGAATAACTCTAGCAGCGGAAGAACGACGACGGTGGTGAACTCCACTCCACAGGGACTCTGGCTGGAATGCTTATCCTAGCTCGCAAACAAAGAATCCATGACAAACAAGCAATCAAATCCGGCATGACCTGCAAACTAGCATGACACGCCAGGTCAGTACATTGAATGTACTTGCAAGCTCACAATAACCAGAAGCATTCAAGACAAACAACAACATGACAATTACAGGTCAAGCAGAAATTAACATGATGTCATCAGAACAACATGGCACGAACAACATGATACCACTAGCACAATATAAGCATGGCATGAACATATAAACTTGATGATACTAACATGCAACATGATGACACTATCATGCACCAACTTACTCTGCGCGGGTTACCTCGTAACCATCACATGCATCACTTACCATCCTCGGACATCACCCGATCATCTCAGGATCAAATCAAGCTTGGTGTAAACAATACCATAGTAACCAATACATGACCACAAGGAGCTTGACCTTTACCCGTGATTCTCACATAACACCACAAATATCCAACAACTCGGTATCCTTGACACCATGATGATCCTCTCACGATCACATATAGATCAACCAACTTCTTTCATCATCAAACCGGGGTTGTTATTAAGCACATCATTATTATTACTGTTGACCCATAGTGTGACTGACTACGAACTAGGCCCATATCCGTGAGTGCGGATATCGATAGATTTAAACAAACACTCTGCAGAGGTTAGCACACTGTACCCACAACACGGAACCCATGGCCTCTCGCTCCCATTCGGGTGGACCAACGACATTCTGACAAAACCGATCTACTGACATGACACTCTCCCGGCGACTCCGACCAACTCCCCTTTGGGCTAAGTCATGGGTGGCCCCGTGCCTACCAAAGGCACCAACGGCCACCGTCGTGGCAAAACAATAAACGGTCCCAAACTAAATCTCGTTAAACTTGAATGCAATAAGCTGAGTCATACGAAAACAACATGATGCAACAATAATGCATGATACCAACATAAACGTGGATGCAACATAAGCCTTAAGCATAATAGCAGTGAATCATTTATCCAGATGAGCATGGCATACATACGAGCATGAATATCACAAGCATAACACTATTCATAAAAAGATCATGACCACTGATAACCCACAAGTATAGGGGATCGCAACAGTTTTCGAGGGTAGAGTATTCAACCCAAATTTATTGATTCGACACAAGGGGAGCCAAAGAATATTCTCAAGTATTAGCAGCTGCGTTGTCAATTCAACCACACCTGGAAACTTAGTATCTGCAGCAAAGTGTTTAGTAGCAAAGTAATATGATAGTGGTGGTAATGGTAACAAAAGTAAAGACAGCAAAAGTAATGTTTTTGGTATTTTGTAGTGATTGTAATAGTAGCAACGGAAAAGTAAATAAACGAGAACCAATATATGGAAAACTCGTAGGCACCGGATTGGTGATGGATAATTATCTTGGGATGCGGTTCGTCATGTAACATCATAACATAGGGTGACACGTAACTAGCTCCAGTTCATCAATGTAATGTAGGCATGTATTCCGTATATAGTCATACATGCTTATGGAAAAGAACTTGCATGACATCTTTTGTCCTACCCTCCGTGGCAGCGAGGTCCTATTGAAACTAAGGGATATTAAGGCCTCCTTTTAATAGAGAACCGAACAAAGCATTAGCACATAGTGAATACATGAACTCCTCAAACTATGGTCATCACCGGGAGTGGTCCCGATTATTGTCACTTCGGGGTTGCCGGATCATAACCCATTGTAGGTGATTGTAGACTTGCAAGATAGGATCAAGAACACACATATAATCATGAAAACATAATAGGTTCAAATCTGAAATCATGGCACTCGGGCCCTAGTGACAAGCATTAAGCATAGAAAAGTCATAGCAACATCAATCTCAGAACATAATGGATACTAGGGATCAAACCCTAACAAAACTAACTCGATTACATGATAAATCTCATCCAACCCATCACCGTCCAGCAAGCCTACGATGCAATTACTCACTCACGGCGGTGAGCATCATGAAATTGGTGATGAAGGATGGTTGATGATGACGACGGCGATGAATCCCCTCTCCGAAGCCCGAGCGGACTCGGATCAGCCCTCTGAGAGAGATTAGGGCTTGGCGGCGGCTCCGTGTCGTAAAACGCGATGATTTCTTCTCTCTAATTTTTTCTCCCAAAGCCAATATATGGAGTTGGAGTTGGCGTCGGAGGGCAACCAGGGGCCCATGAGGTAGGGGCGCGCCTAGGGGCGCCCCACCCTCGTGGACAGGTGTGGGCCCCGGCCTTCATCTTTAGCGACGATTTTTCTTTATTTTTTCTAAGGTGTTCCGTGGAGTTTGAGTCATTCCGAGAATTTTATTTTCGACAAAAACAACACCATGGCAATTCTGCTTTGAAAACAAACGATCAAGTTAGTTCCATTCAAATCATACAAGTTAGAGTCCAAAACAGGGGGCAAAAGTGTTTGGAAAAGTAGATACGACGGAGACATATCAACTCCCCCAAGCTTAAACCCTTGCTTGTCCTCAAGCAATTCAGTTGACAAACTGAAAGAGAAAAAGAAAAACTTTTACAAACTCTGTTTGCTCTTGTTGTTGTAAACATGAAAAGCCAGCATTCAAGTTTCAGCAATTATTATGAACTAACCATACTCACAATAACACGTAGGTCTCATAATTACTCATATCAATAGTATAATCAGCTAGTGTAAGGGCACATTTATCCCTAAGTGTTTTGGTGATTGATGAAAATACTCGTGCGGACTAATCGTGTGCCTTGAGTCCCACAGATACTTCTTCATCAGGCACAAGACGATTCGGTGCCCCTCGGAGACTAGTGAAGCCGGCGTTGTTCTACGTTTCTCTTTGGTGGAGTTGAGTCGTAGGAGAGCCGTACTATTAAGAGGGGGTCCGCGTCGGAAAGGTAGGGTGGAATCACACGTACAATTGCCCCTCCTTCCCTTGCACTTTGGAGCTACCCATAGTTATTATGGTTGTGCGAAAATCGACGATTATTCGCTGTACTTGCGGTAGTACCGCAAATACCAGTGAGTAATCTGCTGGCGAACCACGGTAGTACCGCACCGGCGCGTAGTACCGCTGATACCTTAACCTAGTGCCGCTCCAAGCAGTAGTAGGGCGGATGTAATTTTTACATCCGTGCCTCTCACGGTAGTACCGCTCCATTGGCGCGGTAGTACCGCCAAGACTGCCTAGTGCCGCTCGGTCTTGATAGTAGGGCGGATGTAATTTTTACATCCGCGGCACCTGATAGTACCGCTTCGCTCTGCTGTAGTACCATGAGCCCACGATAGTACCGCTCCTTGGAGTTGTAGTACCGTGGCCCTTCGCTTAGTACCGCTGCGTCATGGTAGTAGGCGCGATGTAATTTTTACATCCATGCCTACCACGGTAGTAGTACCGCATACAATGGCGGTAGTACCGCGTCGGGTTTTTGCACCACCTAATTTCTGCGAAGTAGGCACGGATGAAATTTATTTCGTCTGCGTGCCCTTCCCAAGTGACCCTCGTGCCTTGCGGTAGTACCGCAAGAAATGATAATACCGCGCCAGCGATAGTACCGCTCCTAGCTCGAACTTGGTCCGGCTGTGGAGCTGCCTCGGTAATACCGTGGTTACGCACGGTAGTACCGGCGTGTCGTCATGATAGTACCGCTCCCTCGAGCGGTAGTACCGTGAGTCGAGCAGAATTAGTGGATAACGGTTGGATCTTTTCCCCGACTATATAAGGGATGTCTTCTACCTCTAGTTGACTACCTCTTCCACCTCTAAGCTCCATTGTTGCTCCAAGCTCCATTTTCGCTCGATCTCTCTCCTAGCCAATCAAACTTGTTGATTTGCTCGGGATTGGGTGACAAGAGCCCGATCTACACTTCCACCAAAGGATATTTGATTCCCCCACTTATCCCTTGCGGATCTTGTTACTCTTGGGTGTTGAGCACCCTAGGCAGTTGAGTCACCTCGAAGCCATACTCCATTGTGGTGAAGCTTCGTGGTGGTATTGTTGTTGGGAGCCTCCGATTGTTGTGGAGATTGCCCCAACCTTGCTTGTAAAGGTTCGATCGCGCCTTCAAGGGCACCAATAGTGGAATCACGGCATCTCGCATCGTGTGAGGCGTGAGGAGAATCTGATGGCCCTAGTGGCTTCTTGGGGAGCATTGTGCCTCCACACCGCTCTAACGGAGTACTTCCCCTCAAAAGGAAGGAACTCCGGTAACACATCCTCGTCTTCACCGTCTCCACTCTTGGTTATTTGGTGCCTTTACTTTTGCAAGCTTACCTTTTGTTACATCTCTTGCTTGCTTGCGTGCTAGTTGTTATTGCATCATATAGGTTGCTCACTTAGTTGCATATCTAGACAACCTATTTGTTGCAAAGTTTAATTTGGTAAAGAAAAGCTTAAAATTGTTAGTTGCCTATTCACCCCCTCTAGTCAACCATATCGATCCTTTCACTAGCGAGCCATAATAATAAAACTTCGGATGACAACACTTTCTCAAAATAATCATAACATGATATAACAAAATGGTATCTCGCTAGCCCTTTCTGAGACCGCAAAACATAAATGCATAGCACCTTTAAAGATCAAGGACTGACTAAACATTGTAATTCATGGTAAAAGAGATCCAGTCAAGTCATACCCAATGTAAATCAATAATAATGAATGCAAACGACAGTGTGCTCTCCAGCGGGTGCTTTTTAATAAGAAGGGTGATGACTCAACAGAAAAGTAAATGGATAGGCCCTTCGCAGAGGGAAGCAGGGATTTGTAGAGGTGCCAGAGCTCGGTTTAGAAATAGAGATAAATTGTATTTTGAGCGGCATACTTTCATTGTCAACATAACAACTAAAAGATGACGATATCTTCCATGCTAAACAGATTATAGGCGGTTCCCAAACAGAATGGTAAAGTTTATACTCCCCTTCCTCCACAAGCATCAATCCATGGCTTGCTCGAAACAACGAGTGACTCCAACATTCAACGGGTCCCAAGGGGAGTTTTGTTTGCAGTTATTTTGATTTAGTTTGCATAAAGCATGGGACTGGGCATCCCTGATACCAGCCATTTTCTCGTGAATGAGGAGAGGAGTGCACTCTTCTTGAGAATAACCCGCCTAACACGGAAGATAAGGGCAGCTCTAGTTGACATATGAGCTATTCGAGCATGCAAAACAGAATGTTTATTTGAAGGTTTAGAGTTTGGCACATACAAATTTACTTGGAACGGCAGGTAAATACCGCATATAGGTAGGTATAGTGGACTCATATGGAATAACTTTGGGGTTTAAGGAGTTTGGATGCACAAGCAGTATTCCCGCACAAGAGTCCTTCTACTAGTGGTAGAAATGGCACCGGCATCTTTGCCCATGTGGAACCCCCGGTCTATGGAGGGCCTATCCCCTCCACTCATTTAAATCATGCCGGTCCACCTCCTAAGTATGAAAAAGGTGTAGATTTTGATAATTGGGTCTATCGCTTTAAGCGTCATTTGAAACATGTGAACACTAACCTTTGGAGAGTCATTGAAGAAGGTTTTTATCCTCATGACCCAAGCAACTTCACCCCTCGAGTAGCCGTGGACAATCAATTCAATGAGAGTGCTCTCTTCATCATTCAAGATGCAATTCTTCCCGAAGATCTCCCTCACCTTCGACCCCATGTCGTGGCTAAAGAAGCATGGAAATGTGTTGAGGGCCTCTATCGTGGAAGTGCTAGCATTCAACGGTCCAACTATGAAGTGGTGCAAGATGAAGCCGACGAGTTTGCAATGAAAGAAGATGAAGAACCTCGTGAGCTCTTTCGAAGAGTAACCAAACTCGCGGTGGCACTTCGAGATCATGGAAGCAAGGACACGGATGACAATTGGATCAGCGAAAGTTCCTCAAGGCCATGATGCCCTACAACAAAGCCATGTCCTCCGTCATTCGTCAACGACGGACTTCCACACCATGACCTCAAGTGAAGTGTTGGATGAGTTCGTTGCAATGAGCATCTTGGACAAGACCGCCGAAAATGCGGTGCTCCGTTCTCAAAGAGCTAAGAAGCCTAACCTTGCCTTGAAGGCCAAGGTCATTGTCGAAGAAGAGGAAGAAGTGGAAGATGAGGAAAGCAACCCCGAAGACACCAAGTTCGACTACCATGAGCACATGGCCCTTGCTTCAAGACAATTTTGGAGCAAGAAGAGCTCAAGACCCAACTTCAACAAGAATAACTCAAGTGGCGTCAAGGGCAAGCAACGAGTTAGAACTTGCTTCAACTGTGGCAATGTGAGCCATTTCGTTGCGGATTGTCCTTACGAGAAGAGGGAAGACAATGGTGGCAAGTTCATTCGGAAAGACAAAGCCAAGTCCATCCCCAACAAGAACAACTTCGCCAAGAAGACTCCCACTCGTGGGTTGGTGGTTCAAGAAGAATACCAAGAGGATGATGATGATGATGAGAATGAAGAAGCAACGGCCATGGCATCCATTGCCATTGCTACTCCTCGGGTGTCTCTCTTCGAGTCACCCAACGAAAACATCACCGCTAGATGCCTCATGGCGAAGGCTTCAAACAAGGTAACCCCCAACATCACAACCACCATCATTTCTAATCCCTCCGTGGAGGATTGCATAGATGGACATGTTGAGTCTAATGAGGAAGTGAATGAATTAGAGTCATTCATGAGTAAGCTCAAGGGAAAGTCCAAGAAGCACTTTGTTGCTCTCTTGGAACAACTTGGTGAGGCCAATGACATGATCGAGGCTCACGAAGAAACCATCTCCAAGATGGAAGGTCATAGTCGTGACTATGCCGATGAGATATCGGATCTCTCTAATGCTCTTGAGGAAGGCGTGTGCATCGTTTGACTCTTGAGGAGTCACACAATGATGCCCATGCTAAGTTAAAGAAAGATCTTGATCATGCTCTTGTCATGTCTCGTGTGCTAACCTCCGAGAAGGCTAAACTTGGGGTTGATCATGCTAGACTAAAAGAGGAGTTTGAGATACTTGACAAGGCCCACAAGGTCTTAAAGGGTACTCATGCTAGCCTCAAAGAGTCTCATGCTCAACTCCAAGTTAGGCTAATCAAGGAAAAAGCCACCTTTCCTCATATGGTATTAATTGATAATGCATGTGCTACTAACCCTTGTTGTGAGCATGTGCATCTTGTGGAGGAAAATGCTAAGTTGAAGGATCAACTTGAGAAGGGCCTTGTGACTTGCATTCAAGGTGAGAAAAACCTCAACGACCTTTTGAGCAATCAAAAGGAAGTTGTGGGCAAAGAAGGAATTGGGTTTGCACCCAAGTCCAAGAGCAAGAAGAAGAACAACAACAAGGCCAATCGTCCTCCTCCCCTCAAACAAACGTTTGTGAAAGAAGGAGACGGAGCCTCCAAGAAGAAGAAGGAGAAAGTGAAGGAAGTTGATGTCCAAAAGGGCAAGAACGTTTCCTCAAACAAAGCCGGCGACTTTAACCCTTCATATGTGTTGTGCCGTGCTAGTGATGGACATGTTTATGCTAAATTTGTTGGTTCTCCTTATGAGTACATTGAATGGTCTATTTGGGTTCCCATGGCCCTTGTTACTAACATCAAAGGACCCATTACTAAATGGGTACCTAAAACCAAGCATTGATCTCGTGTAGGTGTTTGCTTCGGTGGGGATCATGGTTGCTCGATAGTGGAGCAACAAATCATATGACCGGAGCAAGGACTTGGTGGTGGATGTGCAAGAGATTCCATCTATGCCCACCAATGTCGAGTGGGGTGATGCATCACATTCTAAGGTATTGGGTCTCGGCAAGGTTGTCATCTCTCATGATCTAACGATCGAGAAAGTCATGCTTGTTGAGTCCCTTGCATTCAATTTACTTTCCGTTCGTCAACTTGCACTCATGGGCTTTGCCACATTCTTTGATATTGATACCGTGGCCCTCTTGTGGAGCAAGACTCTTAAAGTAGCCTTTGTTGGGCATGTCGAGAACGGTCTCTATGTGGTTAACTTTTCGGAGCAACCCACTAAGACCGCGACATGCCTAATGGCTAAAGTTGACGTGGGATGGCTTTGGCATCGCCGTTTAGCCCACGTCAATATGAGATCTTTGCAAAGTCTCCTCAAGGGGGACCATGTTTGTGGACTAACAAATGTGAGTTTTGCCAAAGATCGTGCTTGCGATGCTTGTATCGAAGGAAAGCTTCATGAAAGGCTCACCCTCCTCAACCATCATCTACTCGAAGAGACCCTTGGAGATCCTTCACATGGATCTCTTTGGGCCTCCATCTTTTGATAGTCTTGGAGGAAGAAAGTATTGCTTGGTGATTGTGGATGATTATTCAAGATACACTTGGGTATACTTCTTCAAGAGGAAGAGTGAGACCCAACAAACCGTCATCAACTTTGCAAATGAAGCTCAACGTCAACATAATGCAAAAATCTTGACAATAAGAAGCGACAACGGCACCGAGTTCAAGAACTACACCTTGGATGAGTTTCTTAGTGACGAGGGGATCAAGCATCAATATCGGCACCTTATACCCTCAACAAAATGGTGTTGCGGAGAGGAAGAACCGGACGTTGATGGATGCGGCAAGGACCATGATGGCGGAGTTCAAGTCTCCATACAACTTTTGGGCCGAAGCCATCAACACCGCATGTCATGCATCCAATCGGCTCTATCTTCGCAAAGGCTTGAACAAGACTCCTTATGAGATCCTCACCGGCAACAAGCCCAACCTCAAGTACTTCCGGGTGTTCGGTTGTAAGTGTTTCATTATCAAGAAAGGTGTTCGGTTGTCTAAATTTGAAGCTAGAGCTCATGAGGGCATATTTGTTGGTTATGCTACAAACTCTCATGCTTAACGTGTCCTCAACAAGTCCACCGGACTCATTGAGGAGACGTGTAACGTGGAGTTTGACGAAAATAACGGCTCCCAAGTGGAGCAAAGTGGTACTTGTGATGTAGGTGATGAAATTCCTCCCCAAGCCATAAGAAGAATGGGTATTGGTCACATCCTACCCATTGAGGAACCCCTTGTGGCCGAAGGAGAAGGACAATGCTCTACTCAAGTAGAGCCATCACCTCATCAAGACCCACACGCTTCCGAAGAACAACGTGAAGGCCCTCAACCTCGTGAACAAGACCAAGGGCAAGATCTACCTCAAGATGGTGATGAACCACTAAATGATGCCCAAGGTCAAGTTCTCCCCCTCGAGCTAGTTCAAGATCAAGATCAACCTCAAGATCAAGAACAAACTCAAGATGGCGCTCAAGATCATCAAGTCAACCCTCCTCCTTCCACACCCGAGGAGGAATTAGAGCGTCGTGCCGCGAAGATTGCTTCCAAGCTCACCGCTCAAGGCCATCTCATGGAAAATGTGGTTGGAAGCATACGCAAAGGGGTAAGCACTCGTAGACAATTGGCAAACTATTGTGAACATCACGCGTTTGTCTCTTGTGTTGAACCCCAAAAGGTCTATGAGGCGCCGAAGACCGGATTGGCTCAATGCCATGCATGAAGAACTCAACAACCGAGTACAACAAGGTGTGGAGATTGGTGCCAAGACCATCCGGGAACCACAATGTCATTGGGACCAAGTGGATCTTCAAGAACAAGCAAGATGCCCATGGGAACATCATTCGCAACAAGGCAAGATTGGTAGCACAAGGCTACTCCCAAGTCGAGGGTATCGACTACGGTGAAACCTTCGCCCGTTGCTCGTCTTGAATCCATTCGTTTGTTGATTGCTTATTCTTCCCATCACAACTTTAAGTTGCAACAAATGGATGTGAAAAGTGCTTTTCTTAATGGTCCCATTAATGAGTTGGTCTATGTCAAGCAACCCCCCGGGTTCGAGGACCCCTACTTTCCGGATCATGTGTATCAACTCGATAAGGCACTCTATGGCCTTAAACAAGCCCCACGTGCGTGGTATGATCACCTTACCGAGTTGCTACAAGATCGTGGGTTTGAAGTAGGGCTAATCGACCCCACTCTTTTTACTAAGAAGGTCAACGGGAGTTGTTTGTATGCCAACTATATGTTGATGATATTATCTTTGGTTCCCCTAACAAAGCTTTCAATGAAGAATTTGCCGCTCTCATGACCTCCAAGTTTAAGATGTCTTCGATGGGAGAGTTGAAGTTCTTCCTTGGTTTCGACATCAAGCAAAGAAGAGAAGGAACCTTCATCAACCAAGCCAATTATACTCAAGACATGCTTAAAAGATTCAAGCTAAGTGATGTCAAGCGGCTACTACACCAATGCCTACCAAGTGCCAACTTGACATCGATCCCAATGGTAAAGCGGTGGATCAAAAGGTATATCGCTCCATGATTGGATCCTTGCTTTACCTTTGTGCACCTAGGCGGATATCATGTTGAGTGTGGGGATGTGTGCGTTTTCAAGCCGCACCTAAGGAAAGTCACTTTGTGGCGGTCAGCGAATCTTCGATATTTGGCTCATACCCCAAACTTTGGCTTATGGTACCCAAGAGGAGCAAACTTCAAGCTTGAAGGTTTCACGGAGTTCGATTGGGCGGAGACAAAGTGGATAGGAAGTCCACTTCCGAGGTGCCAATTTCTTGGTTGCTCTTTGGTAAGTTGGTCTTCCAAGAAGCAAAGTTGTGTGTCTCTCTCGTCCACGAAGCGGAGTATGTGGCGGCGGTAGTTGTTGTGCTCAACTTCTATGGATGAGGCAAACTTTAAAGGAGTACGGTGTCACTTGTGACAAAGTGCCTCTTTGGTGTGATAATGAAAGTGCCATCAAGATTTCACTCAACCCGTGCAACACTTCAAGACGAAGCACATTGAGATTCGGTATCACTTCATTCGGGATCACATTAGGCGAGGGAGATCGAGCTCAAGTATGTCAACACTCATGATAACCTTGCGATATTTTCACGAAGCCATTGGATGAAGCAAGATTTCATGAGTTAAGGCATGAGCTAAATATCATTGATTTGAGCAATGTGACTTGAACCGTGCACCCCCACCACACTCAACTTGTTGTCTAGTTTAGATGTAGGCATGGACATAGGGGAGTGTTGTTCTCTCAATGAACTCTCCCTCCCCCCATTATGCATAAATAGATCACCTCTTTCACATTAGCCATTTTTGATGGTACTTGTGCTTCAAAGACGAGTTTTGGTCATGGGCCCAAGGATAATTCTTCGCGGTGCCATACCATCCAACTCAAACATAGGTGGCTTCGGCCACCGCCCTCTCTCTCCTCGAGAGACCTTGTTACCTAGGGTTTCACTGTTGTTCCTTTTGCCTTTGTGCTGCTTTGGGTTGTGTCTGTTTTTTGATGCAAAGGCGTGTTTTTCTCTCTTGTTCGAAACCCTTGGTGGCGTGAGCTCACGGTACTACATGATCGGCCATGGTACTACATGACCTATCCTGTACTACCGCTGATGGGAGCACGGTACTACCGCACCCAAGCGGCAGTAATTTTTCTCGCTGCTGATGGAGCAGTACTACCGCCACGTGATACTTCCGCCCGGGCGGTACTACCGCGATGACCCGCGGTACTACCGCGCGGTTGAGCTCATGAGGATAAGGTCGGGCGGGGAGTTCTAACTCCCCATACCCATTCGTCCCTTTCTCTCCTCATAGCCCGTTCCTCTCTCGTGCTCACGAACGGGCGGCGTTAAATCGCGGATCTCCTCCACCGGCTGCCCTCCCGTGATTCCGTCCGGTGGGATCGTTCCCCATCACGTGCTCTTGCTATGGACCAAGGTTTTTCCCCAAATCCTTCTCCGTGTTGATTGTATTTGGTTCTTCTAGGTTTTGGGGGAGGCTTGCATGTTCTTGCGATTTCTCGGCTAGATCTCTGCAAGAGTAGGATGAAGGAGTGTAGTATTGCATAGGATTTATACTTGTATTGTTGTCTTGCACTAGATCTGGTCACCGTAGCACCGCCATGGCCAGCTGGTCTTTTCAGATTCAAATCCTGCTTGATCCGACGCGACGCGGTACTACCGCCCGTATGGCGCGGTACTACCGCTCCCACGGTACTACCGCTTCTATGGCGCGGTACTACCGCGCGCCGTGCGGTACTAACGTCGTACTACCGCCCCAGCCACGGTACTACTGTGACCCCTCACGGTACTACCGCGTCTGGAGCTGTAGTAAGACCTTAGTATCACACCCCATGGTAGTTCTACCGTGGCTCACCTCTATCGCATGCTAACTTTCTCGTTTATCTTCTATGGGTTTCATGTGCGGTCTTTTAGCCTTTGCATTGATCCTTTTCGACTTGTTTTGGTGCTTTGCGTGTGTGTTTTAGGTGGTGGCTCTCACCGGGCCAATCCCGTCCGTGACACTGGTTCCAAGCGTCTGCGCAACCCAGGCGAAGTTCGAGGATCATCTGCATCGGCGCAATGTCAAGTCCACCGCCAGACAAGCACAAGGAGCCCGCCAGGCATGGATGAGATAGGCGCTCAAGAGTATGTCCGTGTCGAGCAGCTTCACCCATATCGACCCCACGCTCCACTATCGAGAGGATGTGAACTGTTCGGAACAAGACTCAAACCCAGATCTACTTGGATGTCATCAAGAACAAGCGAGAATACCTATGTAGAGGTGAAGTGGATTGAGATGCACCACATGAGGAAGGACAAGTTTCGTGACTACTTTGGGGAGGCTCGGACTTGGTGGAGCAGTTTGGAATTGAGCATGTGATCTCATTCCACATGGACTATGACCACGAGATCATTTGTCGGTTCTTTGCCTCGGTGTACTTCCACACCAATGATGAGAGGAGGATGGCGTGGATGACCAATGGCCGCCATATCTCGCTACCGGAAGGAGTTCATGGATTTGCTTCAAGTTGCTGATGATGGACTTGACACTCCTGTTGGTGTTCGCCCTCACGGCAATGCTGACTCTGCTGACAAGGACAAGCTCGCTCCGTTCATGGTTGAGAAGAAGCTCGCCACTGGGAAGATAGTCTCGGTTCTCAACCCGTTTCTGGATATCATGTACCGCATCTTCCGCAACTCTCTGTTCCCACGCATCGGTGACAAAGACAAGGTTCATGCCTACATGGTGGACATGATGCTTCATGCGAGGAGGCTCGCTCTTCTCGACTCAGCCACTTGACGTCTCTCACATCATGTGGTGCGAGCTTCGGTTTCTTTGTGTTCAACCGCAAGGTGCCCATTTATGGACCCTACATTTACGCTGATTTGAAGACTTGGGAGAAGATGTACCCCACGGAGGAGTTCCTGGCTCCAGACTAGATTCGCCATGAGCCCATTTGTCTGAGGGTCAAACCCAACTGGGCCAACACTGCTACTCGTGCTGAGGCGTCTGCTGCTAGAGCTGCTGCTGTTGATGAGGATCTTCTTTGAGCCGAGGATGTTCTTTGGGCGATTCTGCTAGGCCTTCTCGAGTGACTCTAGGCCATCTTGGGCCAAGAGGTTGACGGATAAGATGAAGTCACTTTTCTCGCATGCAAGCCAAGGGACGATCTGAGGCTCACGTGGAGTCCAAGGAGAGTCGTCGCCCGCACAACAAGATCTTGAAGCTCTATGGCGAGGATGTGTCCGTGGATCTGAGGAGCACATCACTCCCGAGACCGAGTGGATGGAGAAGCAAGGATTCAAGTGGACTGATTACGAGGAGGAGGCCGAGGAGTCCATTCAGTGCGGAGGAGTCTGCGAAGAGGAGTGGGACAGTTTCTGCTTGAGCCACCTCTTGTGTGTTTAGGTGTCCTCTCTGCCTTTTTGGCGTCTCGATGCCAAAGGGGAGAGAGCGAGAGATTAGATTTGCGAGTTTGTGTGTTTGCAGTTGAACTCTTTGTTGCTTTTATCGTTTGAACCTTGGTTATCTTATCTCATATGGTGTAAGACATATGCACTCTATCTATCCTAGCTAGCTTGTGTTATATTGTGCTACTTTCATGCTATGCTAGGCTTATTATCATGTCTTGGTCTCTAAAATATAGGGGGAGTGTTGATCCTAGTTTGTGTGCCATGCAGTCCAAAGCATTCATATATAGTGCACACATCTAGGGGAGCCTCGTCTATATTTTAGAGGAGTGGGATTTGCCTTTGCTTTAAACTTATCTTATCTATGTGCAAATCCGTGTTGTCATCAATACACCAAAAGGGGAGATTGTAAGGGCACATTTATCCCTAAGTGTTTTGGTGATTGATGACAATACTCGTCTTGGACTAATCGTGTGCCTTGAGTCCCACAGATACTTCTTCATCGAGCACAAGGCGATTCGGTGCCCTCGGAGACTAGTGAAGCGGCATTGTTCTCGTTTCTCTTTGGTGGAGTTGAGTCGTAGGAGAGCCGTACTATTAAGAGGGGTCCGTGTCGGAAAGGTAGGGTGGAATCACACGTACACTTGCCCTCCTTCCCTTGCACTTTGGAGCTACCCATCGTTATTATGGTTGTGCGAAAAATCGGCGACTCTCGCTGTACTTGCGGTAGTACCGCAAGTACCAGCGTAGTACCGCTGGCAACCCGCGGTAGTACCGCCCGGGAGCGGTAGTACCGCGATACCTTAACCTAGTGCCGCTCAGTAGCAGTAGTAAAGGCGGATGTAATTTTTACATCCGTGCCTCTCCACGGTAATACCGCTCCGTTGGCGCGGTAGTCTTGCCGCACTCTGCCTAGTGCGCTCGGTCTTGGTAGTAGGGCGGATGTAATTTTTACATCCGCGGCACCTGATAGTACCGCTCGCTCTGCTGCGGTAGTACCCTGAGGCCCACGATAGTACCGCTCCCTTGGAGTTGTAGTACCGTGGCCCTTACGCCTAATACCGCTGCGTCATGGTAGTAGGCGCGGATGTAATTTTTACATCCGTGCCTACCACGGTAGTACTGCATACAATAGTGCGGTAGTACCGTCGGGTTTTGCACCACCTAATTTCTGCGAAGTAGGCACGGATGAAATTTATTTCGTCGCGCCTTCAAACCGTGACCTGCTGCCTTGCGGTAGTACCGCAAGGGGAGCGGTAATCTTCGCGCCAGCAGTAGTACCGCTCCTAGCTCAGGCTTTGTCCAGCCTGTGGAGCTGCCTCGGTAGTACCGTGGTTACGCACGGTAGTACCGCGTGTCGTCGCGGTAGTACCGCTCCCCTGGAGCGGTAGTACCGTGAGTCGCGGGCAGAATTAGTGGATAACGGTTGGATCTTTCCCCCGACTATATAAGGGATGTCTTCTACCTCTAGTTGACTACCTCTTCCACCTCTAAGCTCCATTGTTGCTCCAAGCTCCATTTTCGCTCGATCTCTCTCCCTAGCCAATCAAACTTGTTGATTTGCTCGGGATTGGGTGACAAGAGCCCGATCTATACTTCCACCAAAGGATATTTGATTCCCCCCCACTTATCCCTTGCGGATCTTGTTACTCTTGGGTGTTGAGCACCCTAGGCAGTTGAGTCACCTCGAAGCCATACTCCATTGTGGTGAAGCTTCGTGGTGGTGTTGTTGTTGGGAGCCTCCGATTGTTGTGGAGATTGCCCCAACCTTGCTTGTAAAGGTTGATCGCCGCCTTCAAGGGCACCAATAGTGGAATCACGGCATCTCGCATCGTGTGAGGCGTGAGGAGAATACGGTGGCCCTAGTGGCTTCTTGGGGAGCATTGTGCCTCCACACCGCTCTAACGGAGACGTACTTCCCCTCAAAAGGAAGGAACTCCGGTAACACATCCTCGTCTTCACCGTCTCCACTCTTGGTTATTTCGTGCCTTTACTTTTGCAAGCTTACCTTTTGTTACATCTCTTGCTTGCTTGCGTGCTAGTTGTTATTGCATCATATAGGTTGCTCACTTAGTTGCATATCTAGACAACCTATTTGTTGCAAAGTTTAATTTGGTAAAGAAAAGCTTAAAAATTGTTAGTTGCCTATTCACCCCCCCTCTAGTCAACCATATCGATCCTTTCAGCTAGCGAGCCATAATAATAAAACTCGGATGACAACACTTTCTCAAAATAATCATAACATGATATAACAAAATGGTATCTCGCTAGCCCTTTCTGAGACCGCAAAACATAAATGCATAGCACCTTTAAAGATCAAGGACTGACTAAACATTGTAATTCATGGTAAAAGAGATCCAGTCAAGTCATACCCAATGTAAATCAATAATAATGAATGCAAACGACAGTGTGCTCTCCAGCGGGTGCTTTTTAATAAGAAGGGTGATGACTCAACATAAAAGTAAATGGATAGGCCCTTCGCAGAGGGAAGCAGGGATTTGTAGAGGTGCCAGAGCTCGGTTTAGAAATATAGATAAATTGTATTTTGAGCGGCATACTTTCATTGTCAACATAACAACTAAAAGATGACGATATCTTCCATGCTAAACAGATTATAGGCGGTTCCCAAACAGAATGGTAAAGTTTATACTCCCTTCCTCCGAAGCATCAATCCATGGCTTGCTCGAAACAACGAGTGACTCCAACATTCAACGGGTCCCAAGGGGAGTTTTGTTTGCAGTTATTTTGATTTAGTTTGCATAAAGCATGGGACTGGGCATCCCTGATACCAGCCATTTTCTCGTGAATGAGGAGAGGAGTGCACTCTTCTTGAGAATAACCCGCCTAACACGGAAGATAAGGGCAGCTCTAGTTGACATATGAGCTATTCGAGCATGCAAAACAGAATGTTTATTTGAAGGTTTAGAGTTTGGCACATACAAATTTACTTGGAGCAGCGGTAAATACCGCATATAGGTAGGTATAGTGGACTCATATGGAATAACTTTGGGGTTTAAGGAGTTTGGATGCACAAGCAGTATTCCGCTTAAATGCAATGTGAAGGCTAGCAAAAGACTGGGAAGCGACCAAGTGAGAGAGTGACAACAGTCGTAAACATGCATTAAAATTAATTCACACCGAGTACAAGCATTAGTAGGATATAATCCACCATGAACATAAATATCATGAAGGCTATGTTGATTTGATTCAACTACATGCGTGAACATGTGCCAAGTCTAGTCACTCAAGTCATTTAAAGGAGGATACCATCCCATCATACCACATCATAATCATTCTAATAGCATGTTGGCACGCAAGGTAAACCATTATAACTCATAGCTAATCAAGCATGGCATAAGCAACTATAATCTCTAAATGTTATTGCAAATATGTTTACTTCATAATAGCTGAATTAGGAATGATGAATCATCATATTTATAAAAACAAGAGAGCTTGAGTTCATACCAGCTTTTCCCTTCCCAATAAGTCCATCATATATTGTCATTATTGCCTTTCACTTGCACGACCGAACGATGTGTATAATAATAAGAGTGCACGTGCATTGGACTAAGCTAGAATCTGCAAGCATTCAAATCAAGAGAGAAGACAAGTAATATGGGCTCTAAGTTAAATAAACAATCATGCATATAAGAGCCACTAAGCATTTTCAATATAGTCTTCTCGACCCCCCAAAAAAGAAAGAAAATAAAATAAAAACTATTTACACGGGAAAGCTCCCAACAAGTAAAAGAAGAACGGGAAATATTTTTGGGTTTTCTTTTAATTCTACTACAAGCAAAGGAAGTAGACTAACTAATTTTTTGGTTTTTTCTTAAGGTTTATCAAACACACAAGAAGAAAGCAGGAAAAAGAAATTTAAACTAACATGGATAATACAATGAAAAAGTATGAGCACCGACATCTAGCAATGAGTGTGTGTGTGAACATGAATGTAATGTTGGTGGGAAATACGTACTCCCCCAAGCTTAGGCTTTTGGCCTAAGTTGGTCTATTGCCAGGGATAGCCTGGCGGATACCCGTAGGTGAAGCTGGGGTCATACTGTGACACAGCGACTACCGCCGCCTGAGCTGTAGCATGGAGTCGAGCAGCCTCTACTCTCCTTTCGTACTCATCTGCCTCCTCTTTGGTAATAATATATCTTCTTTTTGCCTGTGAATCAAAGCGGGGAGAGCAGGAAGAGCAATATGGACTACGGCGTCATCAAAAGATTAGTCGATACTGGAGAGGTGGTTCAGTCCTCTCAACAAAATGGTGGGAAACCATAGAATCAAAATTTAAATAAGAAGGGGGTAATTCCATATCACCCTCACGAATGTCTATATCAAGAAAATTAGCTAAGCGGGTTGCATAAATTCCTCCAAAGAAATCTCCGCTATGTCTATTACGATGCAACTCATGCGAGCTACAATGGCTCCCATATGATAAGATTGGTCTCCTAACACAAGACTCCGAGAATCTGAGATCGGGGACACACATGTGACATGCTTCATCCTTAGCATTTATGCATCTACCTACGAAGAGAGCAAAATAATGTATAGCAGGAAAGTGAATGCTCCCTATAGTAGCTTGTGTTATATCTCTAGATTCCCCCACAGTTATTCTAGCAAGAAAGTATCTATATTCAGATTTAGGGGGATCCCTGACATTACCCCAAGATGGAAGTTTGCAAGCATAAGTAAAATCCTCTAAGTCCATGGTATAAGATTTGTCATAAAGGTCAAACATGACTAAAGGAGAATTACGCGAAGATGAAAACTCAAACCTCCTCACAAATGAATTTGTGAGATCATGATACTGGGGCATTTGTCAGCTTCAAAGTCCTCAAGACCGGCGTTACTCAAATATGTGCTAAATTCTTCTTTGATTCCCACTTGATTCATAAAATTTTCCGATGGCCATTCACAAGGCCCCACAGGAGCGTCTCTTGGTGGTTCCTCGTCAGCATCACGTATTGCAAGCCTGGGACCTTGCTTCCTTGAAGGACCACCTTGGAACATCCTCCTAATCATATTGTTTCCTCAAGGAACAATCTCCCCAAGCAGTTTTGCGAGAGGTGCTTTGAGCAAGGAGATCGAAAATCACAACAACGGGGGCTGGAACTCGTGCTTGAGTTGGTTTTTCGTGTTTGTGTGAGGCAGAGGAAGAAGATGGGTGCAAGAATAAGTGGAGGAGGGCCACCGTGGGCCCACGAGGCAGGGGGGCGCACCCAGGGGGGTAGGGCACGCCCTCCACCCTCGTGGCCAGGTGGCAGCTCCCCCCGTGGTAAATTGCATAGTAAATTCTCAAATATTCCCGAAAAAATCATATTAAATTGGCATGGCATTTTGAGGACTTTTATTTTTGGGATATTTTTATTGCACGGATAAATGAGGAGACAGACAGAAAAATACTATTTTACTTTATTTCTACTAAATAACAGAAAATATAAAGAGGGTACAAAAGGTTGTGCTTCTAGTTTCATCCATCTCGTGACCATCAAAATGAACCCACTAACAAGGTTGATCAAGTCTTGTTAACAAACTCATTCCGAATAATCACGGAACCGGAGACATTTCGAATAACCCTAAGTTACCTCAACGGGGATATGAAAATCCCCAACAATAAGAATATCATACTTTTTCTTGACAGTAGGGAGAGGAAATTCAAAACCTCCAAATATAATCGATGGAATTTTTCCAATAGAGTTGATACTATAAACTTGAGGTTGTTTCCTCGGAAAATGTACCGTGTGCTCATTGCCATTAACATGAAAAGTGACATTGCCTTTGTTGCAATCAATAACAGCCCCTGCAGTATTAAGGAAAGGTCTTCCAAGAATAATAGACATACTATCATCCTCCGGAATATTAAGAATAACAAAGTCCATTAAAATAGTAACGTTTGCAACCACAACAGGCACATCCTCACAAATACCGACAGGTATAGCAGTTGATTTATCAGCCATTTGCAAAGATATTTTAGTAGGTGTCAACTTGTTCAAATCAAGTCTACGATATAAAGAGAGGGCATAACACTGACACCGGCTCCAAGATCACATAAAGCAGTTTTAACATAACTTCTTTTAATGGAGCATGGTATAGTAGGCACTTCGGGATCTCCAAGTTTCTTTGGTATTCCACCCTTAAAAGTATAATTAGCAAGCATGGTGGAAATTTCAGCTTCAGGTATTTTTCTTTTATTAGTAATAATATCCTTCATATACTTAGCATAAGGATTTGTTTTGAGCACATCAGTTAATCGCATCATCCTTTTTCTTGGATGGTTTACGAGGAAAAGGCATGGGTTTCTTAACCCATGGTTCCCTTTCTTTACCATGTTTCCTAGCAACGAAGTCTCTTTTATCATAATGTTGATTCTTTGATTGTGGGTTATCAAGATCAACAGCAGGTTCAACTTCTACATCATTATCATTACTAGGTTGAGCATCAACATGAACATTATCATTAACATTATCACTAGGTTCATGTTCATCACCTGATTGTGTTTCAGCATCAGAAATAGAGATATCATTTGGATTCTCAGGTGGTTCAGCAATAGGTTCACTAGAAGTTTGCAAAGTCCTATCATTTTTCTTTTTCTTCCTCTTAGAAGAACTAGGCACATCTATATTATTTCTCTGAGAATCTTGCTCGATTCTCTTAGGGTGGCCTTCAGGATACAAAGGTTCCTGAGTCATTCTACCAGTTCTAGTAGCCACTTTAACAACATAATCATTTTTCTTACTATTCATTTCAGCAAGCACTTCTTTCTGAGCTTTAAGTACTTGTTCTACTTGAGTGGTAACCATAGAAGCATGTTTGCTAACAAGTTTAAGTTCACCTCTAATATCAGCCATATAATCACCCAAGCATTTAATCATAAAGGTATTCTGTTTAATTGTCTACCAAAATAAGCATTAAAGTCATCTTGCTTAAACATAAAGTCATCAAACTCATCCAAGCAATCGACTAGCAATTTTAGTAGGAGGTACTTCAGCTTTATCATATCTATAGAGAGAATTTACCTTTACTATCTGTGTCGGGATATCGAGAGGTTCTTCAGTAAATAAGTAATTGAGATCATATACTTCTTCAATAGGCGGTAAATTAAGACCATGTATTTCTTCAATAGGAGGTAAATTCTTAACACCTTCAGCTTTAATACCTTTTTCTTTCATAGATTTCTTTGCCTCTTGCATATCTTCAGGACTGAGAAATAGAACACCTCTCTTCTTCGGAGTTGGTTTAGGAATAGGCTCAGTAATTGGCTCAGGAGCGGGTTCAGGAGGTGGCTCGGGAGGTGTCGGGGATATACCCCGCGGTGTAAACCGGCCGGATTGGACGAATCACTGGTAACCCGCCTGGAGCTTGGCGGTTCACGGGATACCCGCCCGGTCTTGGCGGTTCATTCGTAACCCGGCGGGCGGGTCAAGATGGATGACGAGGCCCATGGCCCAGAAGGCCGGTTCACGGTGGGCCGGTTTAAGAGGAAAGGGATATTTGCCTTACAAGGAGTTAAGACTAGGACTTGTATCCGGTTTGTATTAGAGATAGAATAGTCCTAATCCTAATAGGACTCCACATGTAAACCGCCCCTTCAACATATATAAGGAGGGGCAGGGCTCCCCAAAGAGGGACAAGTTAGAAGTTACAAGCTACAAGCAAGAAACAATCTCTAGGGCTAGACACAACTAGAGGAGAGCCGGTTTACGGCGACTCCCTCGTGATGATAATGAGATCTAGCCTCAAACAGCATGTAGGGTTTTTACCGGATGATGTTTCCCGGGGCCCGAAGCTGTCTAAACCCTTGTCTTGCGTGTTGATCCGCCCTGTGTCTCTCGTCCCACTCAACCCCTCTCAAGCTACCACATAGATGCGTTGGCCTCGCGACTAAGTCCTGACACTAGGACATCTGCCGTGACAAATCCACGACAGTTGGCGCCCACCGTGGGGCCTGCGCACGGTGATATTGAGTTCTTGGAGGGATCTCTTCTAGGGATTGAGGAGCTCGCAAATTTCCGGATGAGAAAGATTGATTTGAAAGGATTTGTATCAGTTTCAAGTTCATCGGTCCAGATTCATAATTTGGAAGGTTTAATAAGGGAAGTTAAAGTTGCAATTTGATGGTTGCTGTAAGTTGCCAGTATCACTGACGTGTCAAGTTTCCGTCATTGGCTCGCCAAAACCTGTATGATCAGAGTCATCATCGCCGTTCAACCGTCAATAGCAAAGGAAAAGTCAAGAAAAGGAAACTAAAGCGTTGAGGAGGATTCGATCCATCGCTAGCCACCTAATCCAGTTGACTTCGGTCAAAATAACTACAACCCGAAACCTCCACGATCTCTGCTAGGCTGCGGCTGCGCTTCGACCGCCCGGATCGCCTTTGCCATTTGACCCGCCAGCTGCTGTGTTCCAACACCGTGCAGCCACGTCCAATCGGTTCAAGGACTGGTCAGATTTGCTCTGTGTTCAGATTACTCCATCTTGAAGATCCATTAGCAAAAAACATTGTGTGGGATTTTTCAGTTGAGTCATACGTCCCTGAAGATCAAAGTTTTAGTATACCGACTGTACAAATCGGCCAGCCCCCGATCGCATCTGAAATTACAGTCAGCGACCCGGAATCAGACTTCGACGGGGACCCGGATTAGGATTCATCAAGAATAGCCACGACCCGGACAAGCATCAACCACGCCGGGCTGGCTTCTCCTACACTGCGAGCTGGTCGTGCCTCGTCTGGTTCCCGAGGTCGTGCCTCATCACCCCCGACCCGCGGGCTGCTCTGCCCCTGCCGTTGTATGTCAACCCGCCCGGAGGGGAGGAATCCGGTCTGCCTCCGTTTCCGGTTAACACCGACGGCTCCTTCGCGCGGACGCCCCCACTCGGCGCCATCACCAACCCGGAGCCGCACTTCCCCAACCCGACACCGGATCCAATCGCACTCACCTCTGTCTGAATTGCCACCGGGCCACCATGGATTTGCCCAACCCGCCGCGGCTTTCGCCTCCGCTGCCTTGAAACCGCAGTGGCTGCCAGGGCCCTCTCTTCCATTACTGTCGCGAGCTTCCTCACCGATAGCTACGTCAAAGCCACCAGTTGCATGACCGGCCACCTGCTCCCGCGCCCGGTGAGGCCCCTGGTGGCCCGTTCGGCGGCTCCCCTCTGCTCGCAAGCAGCCCTCACGGCTCACGCCCGTGGCTTCAACTGCGCTTGCGCGTCAAGCCGCCTGCTTCCCGGCTGTCACAGCTGTGGCCGCCTCCGCTGATCTCTGCTGCCGGTTGGAACCGGCCCAGTTACCATGAATTGCTGCCTCAAACCGCCGACGCGCCAAGTCGCTGCCTGCGGCCACTAAGTACCGGTTAAAGAACGGTGCAAGTATGCATATAATGTGCACGGCAAGGCGTTTGCACCCGAAGCAGAGACAAAGAAAAACTCTGAAGGCTTGCCGAACAAAAACAATCAGGTATGTTGTTATGTACACAGGACAATTAACTCGTGGCCATGGTACGATCCGGTCCTTGCGCGCCGGTGTCGGACGCTATGTCTGCATCCGCGCCACATTGACAAAAGTGTTGAACTGGCGCGGCGCGCTCTCTCAACCCACCGCTGCCATGCTCGGTCAGATCTCGACCCGCCACTGACTTCGCCGGCCGAGAGCAATCAGGTCAATTGATTCATGACCAAGCCTGCCCGAGCAGCCTCTGTCTCGATGAACGGATCGTTCGTTGTCCGAACAACAAATATCAGGTGATATCCATCTGAGTCTATTTTTAACATATATTATTTTTCTTTTGTCAAAGAGCAATTTATCATGGCCGTGGACTGCAATGTTTTTTATGCAGGATAATTATTTATGACAAAAGTATTGTTATACCGCGGACACGGAGCGCGTGCCAGCATAATTTTGCACTGGCGTTCCTCCGGGCCATCTTTGAGCGGATAGACGTGCAAATTGCCACCCCCGCTGTTCGGTTTACATCCGTCCACGCGTGCAGCCGATTCGTTGTCCGCGTCGGCTTACAAACGTCACGGCCGACTCACCCATCCGCACCGGCTTACCGCACTGCGGCCAGTTCACTCGTGATTGGTTTCAGTTTCATCCGGCGATCATCAAGTCCGTGACGAATAATTTCCAGCCTAACATATCAGGTGAAATCCATCTAAAACTAGTTTGGACAATATTGTTTTTGTCAAAGAACAATTACGCTGGTTTGTATTTTCTTTATATACAGGACAATTATTCATTATAAACGTGGTTTATACCATGGATACGAACCACGCGGCCGCAGCGTTCTGCCGGTGTTAAATGCGTGCCCGCAATACATGGTGAATGGACGCGTGCAAGACGCCGCCCTTACGACCCGGACTACTCCAACTCACCGGGACCGTCCCTGCGAATTAACTCGCTCGTCCACGCCGGCTTACAATGCCACGGTCGACTCATCTTTCCGAGCTGCCTCTAATATTGTGGTCATCTTTACCGTCCGTCTCTCGCGGCCTGGTCTACATCAACACAACGGGCCGCACCCGTCTGCATGAGTGGTTTATTGAGTATGAGCAAGTCACAGCTTGGGTAGCCTGGTTTTCTTTCAAATTGGAGGCAAATTATCATCAACCGCCGTCTGCATTGGATGGTTCAATGGGCAGGCGCCCAAGTCACCACCACTACATTTTGGTTAACTTCAAACAGCCAATTGGAAGGAACCATTGGCCGAGTTGCTGACACGGCTCATACGGGATCATTTATAACCCGCCGCAGTCACCTCAACCTTCTGTGGATTCACATCATGCTATCAACACCAATGATATACAAGTTATGCGGTTTATATGACGGTCAAATATGGAGAATCTCAAGCCAACTCTTGAGTCATCTTAAGACTCGGGGCTACGATGATATGACGCAACAAGTCTTGCAGTTTCAACAAATTTAAGAACCCGGACGATGGAGGAAAGATAACCCGTCCAGAGGCTCTTTGTTATTTGAAGGCCGTCGAGAAAATTTCCGGCTTAGAAAGTATATGACAGCTTACAAAATCCCGGCTCAATGAAGAAGATTCGGTCATCGAAAAGTATTCGGTTTAAAATCCGGCTCAAAGGAAGTCGATCTCATTGAAGCTCTCAAATATCTGGTTTAAAAGCGGTTCAAGGAAATCTGTTCTCCCACAAAGCTCTGAAGCGCCCAAATCCGGTTTAACAATGTCCGTTCAAAAATTAACTTCTCATGAGTTCGAGTTTAAAGACCGTCGTAAAATTTCCGGTGAAAATGAAGATTCGGTTTAAAATTGGGTCAAGGAAAGATGTCTCCCACAAGGCTTTGAAGCTCTCAATATCGGTTCAAGATCCCGGTTCAAGAAGAATTTATCTCTTGCAAAAGTTAAAATTACGAAGAGGGCTGCTGCCATGATGCGCGGTTCAAACATGGGTATCCCGCCTTTATTGGCCTAACATATTGATCACATGGGGCTTCGCTTCATAAAGCGGGTCTCTGTTCTTTTACATCATGCGTGGTTACATGGAGTGATTACTGCTTTAAAGCAGCCTCCGGTTTACCCCTTGATATTTGTTTTTATCACTTGGGGCTTGGTCGTGTCCGAACCAATGCAACACCTCTTGATAGGCGAAAGCCACGGATCATTGGGGACACGGTCAAGTCTGAACCGTCCGCCTCTTGGTCGACCTCTGGGGCGAGTCATTTGGGGGCTTGGTGAACCCGAACCAATGTCATGCCACTTGGCGGCATATTGCCACGAGTCTTTTGGGGACTGGCCGATGGCACCATCGCTACGCCTTCGGGAGCTTGGTTGCGTCGACCATGGTAATGCCATCGACCAGCTCGATAAAGCTTTTCTTTTGCAAAAGTTGTTGCCTTTGTTGCCATATTTTTCATAATTGGTATTCGATTTTTGTTGCATTTTTAAACCGACAGCGTTTTAATCCGGTTCGACTATCAATTGACTAACATGGTCAATTCTTAATCCGGAGACTATCGCCGGTTTGATTTTCTGTTACCATCCTATTACGGAGTAAACGGTGGTTATCAACCCGCTCGATTTTCAACTACAAGTTGTCGATACATGATCAAATTATAATCCGGCGATTATTAACCGGTATGGTTCGACTACAAATCGCCAAGATATATATTGTTAATCCGGTGTCTATCATAACTTTGCACGGTTTTATCATAAACCGCACAATATGGAAGGAGTTATCGATATTCAAGATTGGGATTATCACCCTTACTACAAAAGTTGGTAAACCAACAATGTGATTCAATGTCACGGTATGATATATTTTATATTAGATTATTCTTAAGTGCAGCCTTGGTTATAAACACGGGTTATATGTTGGGCATTATGACCCGTCCGTGATAAACCGCCAGACACTAAACTTGTTGTATCGTAAACAGGTTGAATAAAGCATGATGATAAATCATCCGGTATTTATTAAACCGGCACGGCTTTAAGGCGATAAATCGCGAAAGATATGATGAGAAATTATTCGGTGTTTGTTAACTCGGCACGGCTTTGGACTATATGTCGCCGCTACATATTTGGATTGCGCCATTGGAATCATGCGCTTATAAATCATTGAGTTATATTATTCAAAATAGCCAAACTTGGCTGGATTTTCATGATGATATTGAATGATTGAGGTTTCATACGGATTATATTATCTTGAATAGCCAACATGGCTGGATTTCTATTATGGTTATTAATATTATGATTGAGGTTTTCAAAGTCGCTTTAGCGCAATGGATATTATGTTATCAATGGATATATTCTACAATTGAAGAAATAGTCCCGAGTTCTTTGCAGCTTACAACCCAAACTTGGGGGCTACATTATTGAAGTTGAGATTACATCAAATATGCAAGTCTCATGTCGCTGCAAGCATGCACCATGACACTTGGGGGCTAATGCAAAGTCATTCTTTGTTCATCTTATTGAAGACTCGACTCATCACATTATAATGAGCCGGCCCTTGGGGGCTACCAATTGCTCCTGTTAAACAATTCAAGTTTTTATAAGCATCAGGAAATTGCAAGTCCCAGGTTGCTGCAAGCATAACAACCCGGCACTTGGGAGCTACACAATATGGAGTGTTAGGTTTTACTAAGTGGTGGGATGAACAACATGGATTTCTTCAAAGTGGCGGTAATTATATGGAAACAAGTCTCAAATCATCACTTTGTTACATTCCAAGACTTGGGGGCTACAGTAATAAGGATATAAGGAGAAAAAATCTTCAAATTCTCAGTTTTGAGCAATAATTATGACACAGGTTGGTGACAATTATGACTTGGTGCCATCCATATTTACAATCCGGCAATTTTGGTAATATTAATCCGGCAAATTTTACATCTTCAAACCGGCTGAATATCAGATGAGTATGTCAAGACCAATATTTTTAAACCGGTGCTTTGGAAGCCGGTTCAGGTGGATTATTCCTCACAATGTTTTTCTATGAGAAGCCAACATCAGCAATTTGAGTATGAAGCTGGTTATTGACCCGGATTTTCTAGGAGGAGGAAATGACAAGGACTTAAGGATGATTAGGTGCGGTTTACAAGAATTCTTAACCGGAGCACAACCTATCATGTTTGTTCTTGTGTTTATTTTACAGATCGATTTAACATGGATAAATCCAAATTAAGCTGGGGCTAATGTCGAGGATATACCCTTGGTGTAAACCGCCGGAAGTTTAAACCGGCGGATTGGACGAATCATCGGTAACCCGCCGGAGCTTGGCGGTTCACGGGATACCCGCCTTGGTCTTGGCGGTTCATTACGTAACCGGCCAGGCGGGTCAAGATGGATGATTTGGCCCATGGCCCGAAAGGCCGGTTCACGGTGGGCGGTTTAAGAGGAAAGGATATTTGCCTTACAAGGAGTTAAGACTAGGACTTGTATCCGGTTTGTATTAGAGATAGAATAGTCCTAATCCTAATAGGACTCCACATGTAAACCGCCCTTCAACATATATAAGGAGGGGCAGGGCTCCCCAAAGAGGGACAAGTTAGAAGTTACAAGCTACAAGCAAGAAACAATCTCTAGGGCTAGACACAACTAGAGGAGAGCCGGTTCTGGCGACTCCTCGTGATGATAATGAGATCTAGCCTCAAACAAAGCATGTAGGGTTTTTACGGGATGATGTTTCCGGGGCCCAAGTCGTCTAAACCCTTGTCTTGCGTGTTGATCCGCCCTGCGTCTCTCGTCCCACTCAACCCCTCTCAAGCTACCACATAGATGCGTTGGCCTCGCGACTAAGTCCTGACACTAGGACATCTGCCGTGACAAATCCACGACAGGAGGTGCCCAATTATTTTCATTTGCCAACATATTATTCAGTAGAATTTCAGCGTCATTCGGTGTTCTTCCCCTAAAAAGAGAACCATCACAACTATCCAGGTAATCTCTGGAAGCATCAGTTAGTCCATTATAAAAGATATCAAATACTTCAGGTTTCTTAAGAGGATGATCAGGCAAAGCATTAAGTAACTTGAGAAGCCTCCCCCAAGCTTATGGGAGACTCTCTTCTTCAATTGCACAAAGTTGTATATTTCCCTCAAAGTAGCTTGTTTCTTATGAGCAGGGAAATATTTAGCAGAGAAGTAATAAATCATATCCTGGGGACTTTGCACACAACCATGATCAAGAGAATTATACCATATCTTAGCATCACCCTTTAATGAGAACGGAAATATTTTGAGTAAATAAAGGTAGCGCGATCTCTCATTATTAGTAAACAGGACAACTATATCATTTAACTTAGTAAGATGTGCCACAACAGTTTCAGATTCATAGCCATAAAAAGGATCAGATTCAACCAAAGTAATTATATCTGGATCAACAGAAAAATCATAATAATCTTGATCAAGAACACAGATAGGTGAAGTAGCAAAAGCAGGGTCGGGTTTCACTCTATCTCTAAAAGATTGTTTACTCCATTTAACTAGCAACCTCTTAAGTTCCTGTCTATCTTGGCAAGCAAGAATAGCTGCAGAAGATTCAGCATCAAAAAGATAACCCTCAGGAATAGCAGGCATAGGTTCATCATCACTAACATCATCGTGTTCAGGTTCAATAATTTCTCTTTCTCTAGACCTAGCAATTTGCTCATCAAGAAATTCACCAAGGGGCACAGTAGTATCAAGCATAGAAGTAGTTTCATCATAATAATCATGCATAGCAGAAGTGGCATCATCAATAACATGCGACATATCAGAATTCATAGAAGTAGTGTGTTTAGGTGTCGCAAACTTACTCATAACAGAAGGAGAATCTAGTGCAAGGCTAGATGGAAGTTCCGTACCTCCCCTCGTAGTTGAGGGCAAAATAGTAGTTCGATCATCTTTCAAGTTCTTCATAGTGTCCAACAGATATAAATCCCAAGTGACTCAAAGAATAGAGCTATGCTCCCCGGCAACAACGCGCTTGAGAAAAAGGTCTTGATAACCCACAAGTATAGGGATCGCAGCAGTTTTCGAGGGTAGAGTATTCAACACAAATTTATTGATTCGACACAAGGGGAGCCAAAGAATATTCTCAAGTATTAGCAAATGAGTTGTCAATTCAACCACACCGAAACTTACTATCTGCACAAAGTGTTTAGTAGCAAAGTAATATGATAGTGGTGGTAATGGTAACAAAAGTAAAGACAACAAAAGTAATGTTTTTGGTATTTTGTAGTGATTATAACGATGTAACGGAAAAGTAAATAAGCGAGAACCAGTATATGGAAAACTCGTAGGCACCGGATTGGTGATGGATAATTATGCCGGATGCGGTTCGTCATGTAATAGTCATAACATAGGGTGACACAGATTTAGCTCCAGTTCATCAATGTAATGTAGGCATGTATTCCGTATATAGTCATACGTGCTTATGGAAAAGAACTTGCATGACATCTTTTGTCCTACCCTCCTGTGGCAGCGGGGTCCTATTGGAAACTAAGGGATATTAAGGCCTCCTTTTAATAGAGAACCGGAACAAAGCATTAGCACATAGTGAATACATGAACTCCTCAAACTATGGTCATCACCGGAGTGGTCCCGATTATTGTCACTTGAGGTCACGGACCATAACCCATAGTAGGTGATTTGTAGACTTGCAAGATAGGATCAAGAACACACATATATTCATGAAAACATAATAGATTCAGATCTGAAATCATGGCACTCGGGCCCTAGTGACAAGCATTAAGCATAGAAAAGTCATAGCAACATCAATCTCAGAACATAATGGATACTAGGGATCAAACCCTAACAAAACTAACTCGATTACATGATAAATCTCATCCAACCCATCACCGTCCAGCAAGCCTATGATGCAATTACTCACTCACGGCGGTGAGCATCATGAAATTGGGGATGGAGGATGGTTGATGATGACGACGGCGATGAATCCCCCTCTTCGGAGCCCCGAACGGACTCCAGATCAGCCCTCCTGAGAGAGATTAGGGCTTGGCGGCTCCGTGTCGTAAAACGCGATGATTTCTTCTCTCGATTTTTCTCCCGAAGCCAATATATGGAGTTGGAGTGGCGCCGAGGGCGACAGGGGCCCATGAGGTGAGGCGCGCCTGAGGCGCCCCCACCCTCGTGGAGAGGTGTGGGCCCCGGCCTTCATCTTTAGCGACGATTTTCTTTATTTTTCTAAGGTGTTCCGTGGAGTTTCGTGTCATTAGAAATTTTATTTTCGACAAAAACAACACCATGGCAATTCTTTGAAAAAATCGGTCAGGTTAGTTCCATTCAAACCATACAAGTTAGAGTCCAAAACAAGGGCAAAAGTGTTTGGAAAAGTAGATACGACGGAGACGTATCAACCACTAGCATCATAAATAAATACCATGCAAGAACATAACGATAATACTACCATGCAAGCATTTAACCAACTGGATGCAAAGGAACATGCATAGCAACGACACTCGGAATTGACGATAGCATGCACCGAAGACCATGATCAACATCAACATGTACTACTACCAAGCATGAAAGTAATGCTAGCATGAACACAAGTTAACCAGATGCATCGAAACCTAGCATGAAGGTGACCATGAAACCATAAGCAGTACCGAAACAACGATAACAGTTGCAGTTTAACAAACAGATAGTTATTAAATGTTCAAGTTGAAAACCATGGCTACTGCATGGCCATCATGAAAGTGGTTTTTGTGGCTTGCCTGGGGATGAAGAAGGCTCCAGGAAGATGTGCGGTGAAGCTGCGGAAAGAATCATCGGGACGGGTTCTCTCTCGAAGGGGGCTGATTAGGGGCAAGGAAAAAATGGTCATTTCTAGTATGTAAAACCATGATGAAAACAATGGGATCAGAGCGGGCTCAACGAGACGAAGACGTGGGTGTTGGTTTCACCTCAATCGGAGTCTCGAGCAAATAGTTATAACCCGACAAAGTTTAGGGACCAATCTGTAAAAATAACTCTACAGATAGGCCCCTGGCTGGAAAAACAGAAAGCATAAACGATAAGAATACGCCTTCCAGGGCAGAAAACATATTCTAGGCTGAAACAGAAACAAAATACGGTCACTCCACGGGAAAACATACTTTTAGAAGTACGCTTCCACTTATCCACGTGGGCAGTGGCGAGGCCGGGGATTGGGTCGCTGACGTGCGGGTCCCGCGGGGTGGGGCCCGTCACTTATCCATGTCACCAGGTGGAGTCAATGCCTAGGTCACCCACTGATGGGGCCGACTGCATCTCTCACTCTCTCCTCCCGGTTCCTTCTTCCTCCTCCCCGACAGGAACAGAGGACGGCGAGACAGAGCGCTCCGGCGAGGCTCCTGGGCGGTTCCGGCCATATCAGGCGACGACGAGGGCACCGACGGGCACGGCGCGACCCCCCGCATCTATCCCCAAGAAGAGAGTGCCTGGGGGGGCTAGGGTGATAGTGACGATGGAGGAAAGAAGCGCGGCAACGACGGCAGTTGATCTTGGGGGCGGCGGCCACAGCAGCTCCGGAGAGTAACTGAGGGAAGGGGATGGTGCGCTGGAGTCTGGGGGAGCTTCTGGAGGTGGAGAGGAGGAGGGGAAGGGGCAAGTTTGCCGGAATCAAGGCGGGGCTCGCCGGCGGCCGAAGCAGTGATGGAAGAGCCAGGGAGGTCCTTGAGCTCTCTGGAGTGGTTGGGCGGGCTACTAGGAGTGGAGGGAGGAGGCTTGTGAGCTCGGAGGGGGTCGGGGTGAGCTTATACAGGCGGGGCGAGGCGGTTGAGCTCGGGTGCCGCTGCGGGAGGTCTGACCAACGCTCTGGTAGCGGCAGCGATCACGGGAAGGCAACGAGGGAGCACACGGACAAGGCGCCGAGGTCACAGAGACGAGGCAGAGCTCGGGGACAAGAGGAGGAAGAAGACACGGAGGTGGAAGATGACGCGGTCACAGGCGCGCACTGTTTCCCGACGGGGACGGTGAGGGAGTCCTCGATTAGGGGGTCCTCGGACAGCCGCACTATATAATATGGCCGGACTGTTGGACTATGAAGATACAGGATTGAAGATTTCGTCTCGTGTCCGGGTGTGACTCTACTTTGCGTGGAAGACAAGCTTGGCAATTCGGATATGTAGATCTCCTTCTGTGTAACCGACTCTCTGTAACCCTAGCCCCCTCTGATGTCTATATAAACCGGAGGGTTTAGTCCGTAGAACAACAAATAATCAGAATCATAGGATAGCTTCTAGGGTTTAGCCTCTAAGATCTCGTGGTAGATCAACTCTTGTAATACTCATATCATCAAGATCAATCAAGCAGGAAGTAGGGTATTACCTCCATCGAGAGGGCCCGAACACAGGTAAACATCGTGTCCCCTCCTCTGCTACCATTAGCCTTAGATGCACAGTTCGGGACCCCTACCCGAGATCCGCCGGTTTTGACACCGACATTGGTGCTTTCATTGAGAGTTCCACTATGCCGTCACGATAAGGCTTGCTGGCTCCTTCAATCATCGGCAACGATGTGATCTAAGGTGAAGTTTTTCTCCCCGTACAGATCTTCGTATTCGGCGGCTTCGTACTACGGGCCAACTCGCTTGGCCATCTAGAGCAGATCGATAGCTACGCCCCTGGCCATCAGGTCAGGTTTGGAAGCTTGAACTACACTGCCGACATCCGCGGAGACTTGTTCTTCGATGGATTCGAGACCGTGCCAGGTGCGCCGAACAGTCACGATGAGCACGACTTAGATCTGCCATTAGACGATGTTCAGGAGAATGCACCTGTAGCTGCCCTGGCCTCAAATCTGGAGCAGATCACGCCATCTGAGGACGGGTGGATGGACCCCACCGCGGAGGCCGCACACTCATCGGCGATAGAGCCGAACACAGACTTCACCTCCCATGAGGCTGGTGTTACCGGACCCTCGGACTCGTCTCCGGCCATAGGCTCTGAACCGCGTGCATCCATGCCTATTGAATATGATTGGGCACCGATCATGGAGTTTACCTCCGCGGATATTTTTCAGCACTCACCCTTGGGTGACATGCTAAATTCACTAAAGTCTCTCTCTCTGTCAGGAGACTCTTGGACGAACCATGTCCAGCTTGAGTGGGAAGCAGATGATGAAGAAATTTGTTCCCCACCCACCACCCACCTGATAGCCACTGTCGACGACTTAACCGACATGCTCGATTTCGGCTCTGAAGACATCGACGGTATGGTCGATGATGCAGGAGAGGAACAGGAACCACCGCCTAAAGGGCGCTAGACAGCCACCTCATCATATGATATATACATGGTGGATACACCCAAAGAAAATAACGGCGAGGAACTGGAGGATGCAATGGAAGGTGACCCCCTTGAGAAGCAACCAAAGCGACGGTGTTGGCGCCGCTCCAAATCCCGCCTCAGCAAAAACAACGATAACAGCGCAATAAAGAATAATACCCTGGTCGACTTCAAAGGAAACGACAACCCCATGGACCCAGCGATGGAGCAGGATTAGCCAGGGGACGGCGAACATAGTCCAGAGCCACTATCCGATCACGGCGAAGCCGAGGGTAAAACTCATCAACCTGTCTCCGGAGAGGAGAACAGTCCGGACGACAATGCACACATCATCCCGGAAAGGCACTTGGAACAAGAGAACCTCCATAGAAGGCTTATTGTCACCGCGAGGAGCTTGAAGAAGCAGAAGCAAAGGCTTAAGGCCGCGCAGGACACGCTCAACTGCAGATGGAACAAAGTGCTTGACCCTGAAGAAAAATATGGTGGCGATCGCCACACAAAGAGCTATCCAAAGCGCAAGCTGCTGTGCGAATTCGACGACGAGGCTATCGAGCCCATTTAGCCGAAAAATAAAATGGCCGATCAGCCGGACCGACCACCCCGTGGCCGCGACAGGGCGGCTAATGACGCTGCACACAAGTTAGTGCACGATTTACGTGAGCTCCTGAAAAAAAGCTGGTATGACCAGATCCATCTACAGATCTAGAAAGCGTGCTCCGACACAGGATCATGGCCGCCCAAACGACTATACTGACCGAATAACAGCTCGGGAAAAACCGAACACTACAACCGTCAGAAGAATGCCATGACACATCCAAATAAAGGGGTGCTATGCACCCCCTGTGCTTCACCGATGAGGTGCTGGATCATGAATTTCTAGAGGGATTCAAACCCGTGAACATAGAGGCATATGACGGAACGACAGACCCTGGAGTCTGGATTGAGGACTTTATCCTTCATATCCACATGGCTCGCAGAGATGATCTCCACGCTATCAAATACCTACCCCTCAAGTTGAAAGGACCAGCTCGGCACTGGTTGAAAAGCTTCCCCGAAAAATCAATTGGAAGTTGGGAAGAGCTTGAGGATGCTTTTAGGGCCAATTTCCAAGGGACCTATGTCCGACCTCCGGATCCAGACGATTTAAGTCACATAATTCAACAGCCTGGAGAGTCAGCCTGAAAGCTTTGGAACAGATTTCTCACTAAGAAGATTCAAATCGTCGACTGCCCAGATGCCGAAGGCTTAGCGGCTTTCAAGCATAGTGTCCGGGACGAATGGCTTGCCAGACACCTTGGCCAGGAAAAGCCGAGGACAATGGCAACCCTAACAAGCCTTATGACCTGCTTTTGCACGGGCGAGGACAGTTGGTTGGCACGTAGCGGCACCAGCGACCCAGCCACATCCGAAGTCAGGGATGGCAACAGGAAGCCGCGACGCAATAAAAACAAGCATCGAAACCATGAAGACAACTCAAATAACACGACGGTCAACGCCGGATTCAGGGGCTCTCGACCCGGTTAACGGAAAAAGCCATTCAAAGGCAGCAGAGATGGACCGTCCAGCCGAAACATGATTCTAGACAGATTATGTCAGATTCATGGCACCCCCGAAAAACCTGCAAACCACACCAACAGAGAATGCTGGGTTTTCAAGTAGGCCGGCAAGCTAAACGCTGAACACAAAGGGAGGGAGATACTAAGTGAAGACGAGGATGAGCCTCGCCAGCCGAACACTGGGGGACAGAAAAAATTTCCACTAGAGGTCAAAACAGTGAACATGATCTACGCAACTCACATACCAAAGAGGAGACGCAAACGCGCACTCCGAGACGTATACGCTGTAGAGCTCGTCGCCCCCAAGTTCAATCCTTGGTTGGCCTGCCCGATCACCTTTGATCGCAGGGATCATCCGACCAGTATCCGGCACGGAGGATCGGCTGCCTTGGTGCTCGACCCAATAATTAACGGATACCATCTCACCCGAGTCCTTATGGACGGCAGCAGTAGTCTCAATCTGATATATGAGGACATTGTCCGCAAAATGGGGATAGACCCGTCAAGAATCAGCCAAAGTAATACTACCTTCAAAGGAGTAATACCAGGCCTAGAGGCCGGCTGCACGAGCTCTCTAGTACTAGAGGTTGTATTCGGTTCTCCCGACAACTTCCGAAGTGAAGAATTAATCTTCGACATCGCTCCATTCCGAAGCGGCTATCACGCACTACTTGGAAGAACGACCTTCGCTCGTTTCAACGCAGTACTGTGTTGTGCTTATCTTAAACTTAAGATGCCCGGTCCACGTGGCGTCATCATAGTTAGCAGAAATACAGAGCGTTCCTTACGTGCGGAAGAATATGTGGCGGCTCTAGCAGTCGAACGCTGAACGTCCTCCCGAACCAGAATAAATGATCGGTCGTCAAGACCGCGGACACGGTTAGACGAGACCGGCGCACCACTAGTTGTAGCAGCCCATATAAACCTGAGCTTGGGTCGACGGATATACCCACATAGGTGGTGCTAGGGGCTGCCCGCACGTAAAAAGGCCCATAGTCCGGCTTGACCCTATTAATACAATAACAGATTGCATTTTCATGGTTCATTCAAAATAACCAACGTTTCGCACGAAGTCTTTCACCTGGGTTTTTCTTTTTTTTTACAGATGATCACCGTGCTACACTCTTCGAGGATACGGCACAATGGAGACAACGGTGCAGACGTGGAGCAGGGCCCCGCCCAAAGGTTTATTTTTAGATTAAAACCCTGTGTAAACCTTTTTAATGTCTCTTGTTGCTTCATACCCTCCGGGCACTTAACACACCGAGAGGGATACTGGCGTTATTGGCATTTCGTCCCTCCAGACTAATGCATGTACCTGGAAATTCAGGGTTCATTATCGAGGGCGTTACTCAGCCCAGTATATGTTGCAAAGTCTGAATACCTTAGGGAGTGTTCGGCATCACGAGTTTTGCCTTATATGCATCAGCTCCGAATCATGTCTTTGGTCAATAGTTGGGTTTGCCTGGCTCCTGTGTTTTGCTACCTTACGTTCCGCTATATCGGCTAAGGTGGCACTGGGAGAACTACTGCGATTGTGCCCTGGTTCATCTAGATGAGCACCTCGATGAAAGCCGAAAACCGATCATCATGATATAGCGCGAGACTGGTCAACCACTCGATGACTCAGCGGAATCTTCGCGATTCCTCCGCATTAACGAAGGACCGGTTTCCAAGTCATGTACGTACGTGCACCGTATTCGGATGAACGCGGAAGTACCAGGGGATATATAGTAGCCCCACCGTCAAACTCCTATGGCTAAGTGAAAGTGTTAAAGCTATATAGTCCAATTGTCTTGTTCGCCGCGCTATCACCTCCTTAATGGACCAAGACGTTGGATCAAGTGTGCGTACTCGCTTTTCCAAACACCCCCGCATTACATGCGTGGGGGCTGAAGCCGACGACTGCAAACTTTCAGGTTATATATACATAAACGGCCGCATAGGAGGCACTTTATTACTTTCGGGCAAAAGTATAAACACAGCCTTTATAATCAAAATAGCATTGTTTTTACAATTCAGATACATGTCACTCGAACATGGTACTCTTCGAGCACCGAGCCTCTATTAAACGGGCGCCTTCTAGGACTTCTTCAAAATAGTGCTCGGCCGGGTCCTGGCCTCCCGCTGGACCCCGGGTTGCAATAGTGGTGGCCTCCATCCCTGCCCAATATGTTTTAACACGGGAAAGAGCCATCCGCGAACCCTCTATGCACGCCGACCTCTTCGCAGCGTCGATAGGCGACACAACACCAAGGAATCATTGCACTAAACCAAAATAACTGTCCGGCCTTGGTCCCTTCGGCCAAAGATGATCCACGACAGACCTCATAGCAAGCCCGGACAACCTATGGAGCTCGACCCACTCGACCATTCATTCATTCAACGGCAGCGGACGCGTCGGAGCACTGAACTGCGACCAGAACAACCTTTCCGCCTCATGATCTTTCTGATCTTTGAAAAACTCAGTCGCATCAGCAACACTCTTTGCCAAGTCCAAATACACGTCTGTAGCACTCCATAATTGATCCAGAGGGCCATAGTTCGGATTTCCGAACTTCATCCGCAACAAAAAGGGCCTCCCAGCCGTGATATCTCCGGCTTCACGAAGCTCCTCCCTTGCCGCTCTAATTTCAGAGCGAGTTTCCTTGGCTGCTTCCAAGGCCTTTTTCAGGTCAGCCGTTTTCGCTTGGCTTCACTTTTCAAGGAGCTCATATCGGCTGACGACATCTTTCAGCTCAACAACCATCTTGGCTATTTTATCTTTGCTCTGGCGATGAGCAGCCTGTTCGGCTCTTCACTCTTCGGCCGCCTTTACGGCAGCCGCATCACTTATCCTGGCTTATTCCTTGGCTCGGGCAAGTTCCGCCTGAAGGGTCTCCACGGCAGCAGCTCCATCTGCCGTCACAGCATATTATAGATACTAGCATCATGCTCCTCTTAATATTTGCTGACCACCCGAAAATACATACCCTGTGCCTCGTCAAGCCGCTTGTTAACAAGCGCAATGTCAGCATCCGCCACGTCAAGCTGCCGCCTCAGTTCGACAATATCAGCAGTCCGGCCAGCCACCGGACCCTCAGCCGCCTGCACATAAAAGCAACGCGATCATTACCTGGGACTATGATCCTCTGTTTGCCGCCTCTGGAAGGCAACCAGAGTCTCAGGGGCTACTACCTATACAGAGCACACCTAGCGTGTGCGGTACTGTCAAGAATATAGATATGTTACCTTGCGTACCTCAAAGCGTCTTAGCAGGCTCGTAAAAGCTTCATTCAACCCATTTTTGGCAGATGAAATCCTCTCAACCACCGTACCCATTAAGGTACGATGCGCCTTTGAGATAGCCGCTTGCTCCAGAAGGCCCCTCAGTGTGTCCGGTTGTGCACCGGACAGTCCTGGACTCTTTTTGTTGCTCTCCTTAGTAGCCGAATACTTTGGACTTCGGATGGCCGAAGAGTTACCTTCTGGCCTTGGCGGATCAGGAGAAATCCTCCATGACGACACCTCGGGGTCGTCCGCCCCATGACGCGGGGAGGCAGGAGGAGGCATTTCGCTCTCCATCATCTCTGGAAGAAGATACCCCGAAGACGAACTCTGTCGAGATGGGCTACAGGCCGGACTGCAAGATATATGCCTCAGTTATTGTTCTCAGAGATAAAGCAAGATATATTTACCAAAGTACTTTTGTTCACTTATAGCTCAGTTGAGGGCTGGCCCCCTTGCGAGCGCTGTGCGGAAAGGACGCCCTCCGGGGCAGGGCCACCTGGCGAAGGTTTCTTCCCTCGTTTGGAAACCTCCGTTTCCAAGTCTTCAGAGGCGGCCCTTTTCTTTCCTTAGGGAGAGGGGATTCTGGATTCACCTCCCCGATTATCCTCCTTCACGGAGACACTAATTCCCCCGGTTTGGATGTGTAATGTGTGAAGCCCACTTTCGGCTTCTTTGTTCCTCCCTTCATCTTCTCCTGATGGCACTTGATAAGGTGCGTGCTTAAGCATCATGGTTAGTACAGGATCCGGTGAGCCTTTGGGAAGAGGGGCCGAACACCTGATCCTCTCCGCCTTTCTTATCCAGTCCTTGCAGAGAGCAGTTTTCAGAATGATGTTGTGACAAATAAAAAGACCGCATGTTCGGTCGCCGGATTACTTACTTGAGTATCTGGATGGTTGCAGTTGAGACCCGCATCCTCGGTGGTGTCCGGACACTTCATTCGTGATCCGAACAACAATCCATACATCTCTTCGAGCGTCACGGCGAAGAATTGTTGAATAGTTCGCGGTCCTTCCGGGTTGAACTCCCACATACGGAGAGATCGACGTTGGCATGGCAGAATCCGACGAGCTAGCATAACTTGCATTATCTTGATAAGACTGACATCCCTCTTGAGGAGATCTTAGATGCGGCTTTGCAATGTTAGCACGTCATTAACTGGCCCCCAGTCCAGCCGCTTGTTGACCCATGATGCCGGTTAGCGGAGGAGGGCGAAAGCGAAGGCGAAGGCCGCCCGCTTTGTACCTCGGGGAGATGTGATGTAAAACCACTCCCATTGCCATAAGTGGGACACCTCCGGGAAGGAACCCTTTGGCCATAGGGCATCGGCGCCTTTGCTTATTGTGCGCCTCCACACTCTGCGTGGCGCCCATCGATCATCTTCGGGTTCACATTGAAGGTCTTTAGCCATAAGCCGAAGTGTGGGGTGATGCGGAGGAACGCCTCACACACGACGATAAATGACGAGATGTGAAGGATGGAATCTGGAGCTAGATTATGGAAATCTAGCCCGCAATAGAACATGAGCCTTCTAACAAAGGGATCAAGACTAAAACCTAGCCCTCGGATGAATTGGGTGTCGGTGTACAAAACTAGGGGCTCTCCTTTGGACCCCTTTACTTGTGCACGAGTAGTCAAACCCATGCGCCACGGCCGCACATAGCAGGGAAAAGGAGGGGAGCTGGAGAGAAGCCAAAGACCGAGACCACAGAGAGCAGATGGATGAAGCAGGTTTCCCCGGCAAGACGCTTGCCGGGGGCAGCCTCAGAAGCCCCGGCAAGCCCCTTGCTGGGGCGGCTCGTCCACACCAGCGGAGTGAGCCACCCTCGAACCCTCGGTCTCCAACACCATCAACTACGTTGGGCCAGGGCTCGGGAGGCACCTCCAGGGTGGCATGCAGATCTTTGTGAAGACAAAGAATATTCTAGACCAGATGAGGATTGGAAGGCAACGACCCTCGACAAGATCCTTGCCGAGGAAACCCGCAAGACCCCGGCAAGATCCTTGCCGGGGACGACAGTGTGCCACGGCAAGACCCTTGCTGGGCCACCCGGCAAGGGCCTTGCCAAGGGAGTCAGCGGGCCACCGTTAGTGTAACGCCCCGGTTCTGATGCGCCAGGTGTCCGCTAGTTATTCGTCGTCGTTGCCATGTCATGTGCTTGCGTGTTGCACTTTGCCATGTCATCTTATGCATTTCATATCATGTCATCATGTGCATCTCATTGGCATACATGTTCATCTCATGCATCCGAGCCTTTTCCCGTTGTCCGTTTGCAATCCGCACTCCTATGTCCTCCGGCGTCTCCTCTTCTCTCTTCTCTTGTGCGGGTATTAAACTTTCTCGGAATGGCCGAGGTTTGCCATGCCTTGGTATAGCACCGGTGAACCGCTGTCAAGTTTCGTGCCATTTGGAGGTCGTTTGGTACTCAGCAGTTAACAAGGTAACAGTAAAGGCCTCTTTTGTTGCAGCCCAACACCCTTCCAAAGTGGCCCAAACCCACCAAACTCCCTCCATTCTCTCGGTCGTTGGATCACGATCGCGTGGCAAAACCGCACCTCATTTGGACTCTCCTAGCTCCTCTACCTATATATATGTGCCCTACGAATTCTCATGCAGCCAAACCCTAACCTAGTCCTCCCGCCACGGACGAAATCCCCACCGACGGACATGTCCGCCGCCGCCTCCGCCTTCACCCCGCGGACACGTGGCCTCCCGCGCCTTCTCCTCTGCTCACATGCCCGGCTGGCCCGGCTGCCCACCTGCTGCCCGAAGTCCTAAACCGTTATTATTTGCAATATCTCCATGTCATTTTGAGCATGTTCAGTGATTTCGGAGATAGCTCAGTGTTCATGTTTTGTTATGCTTACGTACTTGATGCCCATGTTTTGTTATTATGTTGGGATGCTGAGCTTGTTGTTTTGATTTGTAAAGATGCCTAGTTGTCAGCTGGGATGATTGTCGCTATGACGCTGTATAGTGTGTGTGTGTGTTGAACGCTGCCACATGTAGCTACGAATGTTGTCATGCACCTCTGGTTTTGTGTGTTTGCGCTTGAAAGTGCATTTTATGACTGCCATGTTTAACTTGTTTGCCTATATCTTTCAGGTCGTAGTCTTTAATCTAATGAACTTTATATGTAATCTCTGCCTAGAATTTCGTGCAGATCATCTTGGTGATCCTTAACTGCTATTTAACAACTTCAACATAAGGTTTATCCCCTGACCAATTTCGAAATTTGCATATGAGTTATATGTTGCTTCCCATCATTTAAAACTTTGCCTTGATGTGTCACATCTGCCATGGGCAGCTTCACGTAGCTTGTTTCATGCATCATGCTCGTTGGCTCATGTCTGTCATGTGTGGTGTTTACCTATGTTGCGTGCTTTTCTCGACAGTTCCCGCTTCGCTATGCATCGTGAGGATTCGCTCGCTCACATGTGGTTCGCCTCGCACTTCATCTTCTTCATGATTCGGTCTTCTTTCTTGCGTTATTTCATAGTAAGACGACCGCCACCATGTTCACTAATCATTGCTACAGCTAGCTGCTTCGCCGATTATGCTGCTGCCGTTAGCTATTGCCGCGGAACCCTGGCGAACTCATATCCTGCCAAGCTTCCTAACACTCTCACCCTTTCAATGCCCGCTCGCTTGGCTATGTTCCCGCTGCTCAGCTCCCTCCTAAAGCGCTGCAGTGAAGTCGAAGATTTCCATGTATGTGGTTTTGTTGGGATATCACAACATTCTTATATTATTAATGCATCTATATACTTGGCAAAGGGTTCGGCCTGCTCTGGTGTTTTGTTCCACTTTGCCGCCTTCTAGATTTTATGCGCCACGCCGGTCGGCTGATTTATGGGACCCCCGCAGCCGCTGAATAAAACTTGTCCAAAGAAGGCAGCATTGATTCTTTACCATTTGGCTTCCTTTCCTCGATAGTCGTCGTTGGTCATTTTTATTTCAGCCCCCGGCTAGTCTTGTCTAAGTGTTGGTTCGAATCAGTAGATCGCTCAGATCGAGGTCTGGGTAATACTCAGGATGTCTCATCCGGTTGCCCTCGAGAACAGATATGTGCACTCTATCGATTATGGCGATCGGGCGTTTGCATGGTCTTGTTTTACCTTGATTCCCCGCAGGTTCAAATTGGTATACCCGCGGTTATGTGGCATGGGAATTTGTTAATGTCCGGCCAGAGACAACTTGACACCGATCCGAATAAAACGCATCAACCGTGGTGTGTAGCCGTTGATGGTCTCTTTCGCGGAGTCCGGAAGTGAACACGTTTCGGTTATGTTTGACGAAGTAGGTGTTCGATCACCTTCTGATCATTGCTAGTCGACGCATCGCCCGCCTGTTCAAACATTTTCTTTATGCTTTAGCCACCATATCATGCTTAGTCACCGGGCTGATTTCTTACTCCTTCCTTTCCCATTGCTTTGCTAAGCCATACCTATGCATCTCTTTCCTTATGTATTACTTGGGCCAGTGAAGATTACCTCACTTGCGACATATTGCTTTCAATGCGGTTATGCCTCTAAGTCGTGCTTCGACACGCCAGAAGGCTCGATTACTAACTTATGCCTAACGCCTCGATGCGGGTATATCTCCCACGGTCGTAAGCACGACTTAGAGGCATAACCGCATTGAAAGCAATTTCGCAAGTGAGGTAATCTTCACACAACCCAAGTAATACATAAGGGAAAGAGATACATAGTTGGCTTACAATCGCCACTTCACACAATTACATGAATAAAGCATTACATCATAGATACAAACAAGGTCCGACTACGGAACCAAAGTAAAAGAAGAACCCCAAATGCGACAAAAGGTCCCCGATCGACCCCTAACCGGGCTCCACTATCGATCAACTAGAACGAAACAACACAAAGGGCAAAATCTTCAACGAGCTCCTCCTTGAGCTTGGTTGCGCCACCGCCGGTAACATAGGCACCGCAAACTGGTTTTGAAGTATCCGTGAGTCACGAGGACTCAAAGAATCCCATTACCATGGGTATCAAGACTAGCAAAGCTTAATGGGAAAGGAAGGGTAAAGTGGTGAGGTTGCAAAAGAGCTGCTACATGATATGGTGGCTAACATACGCAAAGAAGAGCGAGAAGAGAACAAGCTGAACGGTCGTCAACTAGCAATGATCAAGAGGTGATCCCTAACACCTACTTACGCCAAACATAACCCGTGAAACCGTGTTCACTTCCGGACTCGCCGAGAAGAGACCATCACGGCTACACACACCGTTGATGCGCTTATATTCGGATCAAGTGTCAAGTTGTCTACAACCCGACATTAACAAATTCCCATCGCCACATAACCATGGGCACGGCTCTCGAAGTTTAAACCCCCGTAGGTGTCCCAACTTAGCCCATGACAAGCTCTCGCGATCATCGAAGGAATAGACCTTCACCCAGAAGACCCGATCGGCCTCGGAATCCCGTACATCAAGACATTTCGACAATGGTAAAACAAGACCAGCAAAGCCGCCTGATCGCCGACAATCCCGATAGGAGCTGCACATATCTCGCTCGAGGCAACACCGGATGAGACATCCTACGAGTAAAACCAGACTGAAGTTGCCCGAGGGGCCCCGCAGCCTACTCGGTTTGGACCAGCACTTAGACAAGCACCGGCCTGGGGGCTGAAATAAAGATGACCCTCGAGAGAGCGACTCCCAAGGGAAAAGTAGGTGGTGGTGAGACAAATGGTAAAAGTCAATGTTGGGCCTTTGCTGACAAGTTTTATTCAAAGCGAACCGTCAGGGGGTCCCATAAATCACCCGACCGCAGAAGGAACGCAAAATCCGGAACATAACACCGGTATGACGGAAACTAGGCGGCAAGAGTGGAACAAAACACCGTGCATAAGGCCGAGCCTTCCACCCTTTACCAAGTATATAGATGCATTAATAATATAAGAGATATTGTGATATCCCAACAAAACCCTGCCCACCATGGAGAAATCTTCAACTTCACCCGCAACTAGCAACAGCTATAAGAGGGCTGAGCAAAGGGAACATAGCCAAACAACGGTTTGCATAGGAAAGGTGTCAAAGGTTAGGGTTCATGGCAATATGGGATGGCTGGACAACAGTAATAGGTAGCGAAAGATAGCGAAAGAACGAGGCAACTAGCATAGCAATGATAGTAGTGAGATCCAGGGTAGCGGTCATCTTGCCTGAAATCCCGCAAGAAAGAAGACCAGAATCCATGAAGAAGATGAAGCCACGAAGACGAACCACACGTGTGATTAAACGAATCCTCACGATCGCAACAAACGGGAACTATCGAGAAGAAGCACACAACATAGGTAAACACACCACACATGACAAGACATGATGCACAACAAAGCATGATGCATGACAAAGCTACATGAAGCTACTCATGGCAAAAGATGATGCAAACAAGAACAACACATCAAGGCAAGTTTAAATGAGGCCGAAACAACATATAACAATTAGTGAGTCCTCATATGCAAATTTCGAAATTGGTCCAGAACTGAATAAACCTTATGTTGAAGTTGTTAAATAGCAAGTTAAGATCACCAAGATGATCTACACGAAATTCTAGTCAAGTTACATATAAAGTTCATTAGATTGAGCTACTGACCTAGAAGATATGAGCAAAACAAGTTAAACATGGCATTGATGCAAAATGCACCCAAACATCAAGCAAACACACCAAAACAAGGATGCAACATGATAATATGAAGCTACATGCAAAATCAAGCAAGTTTCATATAGAGCACACTCAAAACGGAGCAACGGTTCAACACACACACACTATACAAGTCATAGCAACAATCATCCAAAAGCAGTGAACTAGGCATCTTGCAAGCATCAAAACAACAAGCTACAGCATCCCAACATAATAACAAAAGGCATGGGCATGAAGTACACGTAAAGCATAACAAAACATGAACACTGAGCTATCTCCAGAAATCACTAGAACATGCTCAAAATGACATGGAGATATTGCAAATAATACAGCTTCGAGACTTTAGTAGAAATAACATCAAGTTGCAATGTTTAGAGCTATCAAACAACATGTTACAGGAACTTATCATGGCAAACAAAGACATGGCATGAATCTACTAATAGCATATATCAAAAGACCCTTACTGACCATAAGCCAAAAAGGCACGGAAAATATGATGGCACCCATGTAAACATGGCAAGTTATATTACAGATTTGAACATGGCGTAAAACAACGATAAGTAGGCATGTTCATGAGCTCGAACCACTCACTACAGAGCAATACATGGCATGGCAAGGCAACCAACAGTAAGAAGGCATGTTTATGAAGCTAAGCATGGCAAGAGCAAGGTCATAGGGTGTATGGATCACTAGGAAAACACATGGGAACAAGTGAACTTAATGATAACATACCGACAAACAACATTTTCAAGCAACTTTGGAGCAAGATATAAACATGTTCCAGCAGGCTATAATTGCAACTAAGGGCATGAATGGATATAGCAAGACATGTATATCAAAAACATGTTTATAGAGCATCTCCAGATTATGCATAGAATGATTAGTGGAAGCATGTTAACATAGCAACAAATTATAATAGAATCTGCCTAGCAAACAAAGAACAACAACTACACTATCTTTACAAGCTTGATACACTCAGCACACAACTCACAAAAATACAAGGTCAACACCTGCGAAAGATGGCATGGCATAGTTCAACATTCATGTAGAACTCAAGTTCATAAGGATGCACACATAAATCATGGCAAAATGACAAAAAGAGCTCAAGTTATAAGATTCTAGAACTAACGATCCGAACTGCCCTCTTCCAACAGCATTCGGGCATCAAGATGAGCTCAAATGAAAATGATGCAATGGAATGAAATGATGTACTTTCGAGAGCCTAACAATTTGACATATTATACGACGTAAACGAGAGCTACGGATGCAGATGATGGCATGAACATGGCATGATTTTTATCATGTATTCGAGGGACTTAGTGGGAAACCACCGCTGAGGCGGCGAATCAACGCGGCGCGAATAAGTTCGTTGAATGGCGGCGTCGGGTGTTGGAGGCGGCGGTGGCCGAAGGCCGCTGGGAGGTGGTAAAGTGGTGAGGTTGCAGCAGCGCTAAGCATGATATGGTGGCTAACATACGCAAAGAAGAGCGAGAAGAGAACAAGCGAACGGTCGTCAACTAGCAATGATCAAGAGGTGATCCCGAACACCTACTTACGCCAAACATAACCCGTAAACCGTGTTCACTTCCCTGACTCCGCCGAGAAGAGACCATCACGGCTACACACACGGTTGATGCGCTTTATTTCGGATCTGGTGTCAAGTTGTCTACAACCGACATTAACAAATTCCATCTCGCCACATAACCGCTGGCACGGCTCTCGAAAGTTTAAACCCGCAGGGTGTCCCAACTTAGCCCATGACAAGCTCGCGATCATCGGCGAATAGACCTTCACCCAGAAGACCCGATCAGCCTCGAATCCTGACATCAAGACATTTCGACAATGGTAAAACAAGACCAGAAAGCCGCCGATGCGCCGACAATCCCGATAGGAGCTGCACATATCTCGCTCGTGGCAACACCAGATGAGACATCCTACGAGTAAAACCAGACCTCGAGTTGCCCCGAGGGGGCCCCGCAGTCTACTCCGTTCGAACCAGCACTTAGACAAGCACTAGCCCGGGGCTGAATAAAGATGACCTCGAGAGAGCGACTCCCAAGGGAAAAGTAGGTGGTGGTGAGGCAAATGGTAAAAGTCAATGTTGGGCCTTGCCGGACAAGTTTTATTCAAAGCGAACCGTCGGGGGTCCTATAAATCACCCGACCACAGAAGGAACGCAAAATCCGGGAACATAACACCGGTATGACGGAAACTAGGGCGGCAAGAGTGGAACAAAACACTGTGCATAAGGCCGAGCCTTCCACCCTTTACCAAGTATATAGATGCATTAATAATATAAGAGATATTGTGATATCCCAACAAAACCCTGCCCACCATGGAGAAATCTTCAACTTCACCGCAACTAGCAACGCTATAAGAGGGGCTGAGCAAAGGGAACATAGCCAAACAACGGTTTGCATAGGAAAGGTGTCAAAGGTTAGGGGTTCATGGCAATATGGGATGGCTGGACAAACAGGTAATAGGTAGCGCAGCATAGCGAAAGAACGAGGCAACTAGCATAGCAATGATAGTAGTGAGATCCAGGGTAGCGGTCATCTTGCCTGAAATCCCGCAAGAAAGAAGACCGAATCCATGAAGAAGATGAAGCCACGAAGACGAACCATACGTAGACGAACGAATCCTCACGATCGCAACGAAACGGGAACTATCGAGAAGAAGCACACAACATAGGTAAACACACCACACATGACAAGACATGATGCACAACAAGCATGATGCATGACAAAGCTACATGAAGCTACTCATGGCAAAAGATGATGCAAACAAGAACAACACATCAATGCAAGTTTAAATGAGGCCGAAAACAACATATAACAATTCCGGTAAATCCTCATATGCAAATTTCGAAATTGGTCCAGAACTGAATAAACCTTATGTTGAAGTTGTTAAATAGCAAGTTAAGGATCACCAAGATGATCTACACGAAATTCTAGTCAAGTTACATATAAAGTTCATTAGATTCGGAGCTACGGCCTAGAAGATATGAGTAAAACAAGTTAAACATGGCATTGATGCAAAATGCACCCAAACATCAAGCAAACACACCAAAACAAGGATGCAACATGATAATATGAAGCTACATGCAAAATCAAGCAAGTTTCATATAGAGCACACTCAAAACGGAGCAACGGTTCAACACACACACTATACAAGTCATAGCAACAATCTGTCCAAAACAGCAACTAGGCATCTTGCAAGCATCAAAACAACAAGCTACAGCATCCCAACATAATAACAAAAGGCATGGGCATGAAGTACACGTAAAGCATAACAAAACATGAACACTGAGCTATCTCCAGAAATCACTAGAACATGCTCAAAATGACATGGAGATATTGCAAATAATAACAGTTTCAGACTTTAGTAGAAATAACATCAAGTTGCAATGTTTAGAGCTATCAAACAACATGTTACAGGAACTTATCATGGCAAACAAAGACATGGCATGAATCTACTAATAGCATATATCAAAAGACCCTTACTGACCATAAGCCAAAAAGGCACGGAAAATATGATGGCACCCATGTAAACATGGCAAGTTATATTACAGATTTGAACATGGCAGAAACAACGATAAGTAGGCATGTTCATGAGCTCGAACCACTCACTACAGAGCAATACATGGCATGGCAAGGCAACCAACAGTAAGAAGGCATGTTTATGAAGCTAAGCATGGCAAGAGCAAGGTCATAGGGTGTATGGATCACTAGGAAAACACATGGGAACAAGTGAACTTAATGATAACCGGCTGACAAACAACATTTTCAAGCAACTTTGGAGCAAGATATAAACATGTTCCAGCAGGCTATAATTGCAACCAAGGGCATGAATGGATAGAGCAAGACATGTATATCAAAACATGTTTATAGAGCATCTCCAGATTATGCATAGAATGATTAGTGGAAGCATGTTAACATAGCAACAAATTATAACAGAATCTGCCTAGCAAAACAGCAACAACAACTACCCTTCTTTACAAGCTTGATACACTCAGCACACAACTCACAAAAATACAAGGTCAACACCTCTGGAAAGATGGCATGGCATAGTTCAACATTCATGTAGAACTCAAGTTCATAAGGTGCACACATAAATCATGGCAAAAATGACAAAAGAGCTCGTGCTGATAAGATTCTAGAACTAACGATCTGAAGCCCTCTTCCAACAGCATTTCTGGCATCAAGATGAGCTCAAATGAAAATGATGCAATGGAATGAAATGATGTACTCTGGCATCAAGACGAACAATTTGACATATTAGACGCACGAAACGGAGCTACGGGTGCAGAGATGTGATGGCATGAACATGGCATGATTTTATCACAGATTCGAGGACTTAGTGGGAAAATCACCTCGCGGAGGCGGCGAAGTCAACGCGGCCGGTAGCGGCTCGGACGGGCGGCGGCCGGTGTTGAGGCGGCGGTGGTCAAGGGGCCGGGCCGAGGCGAGGTCGCCAAGCGGGCGGCGGTAGGGCGAGCGGGCGGCAACGCGGGAGGACGCGGAGGCGTTTTGCGCATCCGCGGCGGCGGGATGCGAGGGCTTCGGGCGGGCGGGCTGGCCGGGCGTGGCAAGGCGGCGGCGGGCGCTGCAAGCGGCGGCGGGCGCGGCGGCGCGCGGCGCGCTGGCGGCGGCGGCGGCGGCGTCTGGCCGGGCCTCGGGCGGGCCGCGGTGGGTCGAGCGGGCTCGGCAGCGGGAGGAGAGAGAAGGCGCGGGAGGCCACGTGTCACGCGGGGAGAGGGCGGACGGCGGCGGCGGACATGTCCATCGGTGGGGATTTCGTCCGGCGGCGGAGAGGGACTAGGTTAGGGTTTGGACTGCGCGAGAATTCGGGGAGGGGCACATATATATAGGTAGAGGGAGCTAGGAGAGTTCAAATGAGGTGCGGTTTTCGGCCACGCGATCGTGATCGAACGACCGAGAGCATGGAGGGGAGTTTGGTGGGTTTTGGGCCACTTTGGAAGGGGTGTTGGGCTGCAACAAAAGAGGCCTTTACGGTTACCCTTGCTAACTGCTGAGTACCAAACGACCTCCAAATGGCACTAAACTTGACAGCGGTTCACCGGTGTTATACCAAGGTCGCTGGCAAACCTCGGGCCATTCCGAGAAAGTTTAATACCCGCACAAGAGAAGAGAGAAGAGGGAGACGCCGGAGGACATAGGAGTGCCGGATTGCAAAACGGACAACGGGGAAAAGGCTCGGATGCATGAGATGAACATGTATGCCAATGCGATGAACATGATGACATGATATGAAATGCATAAGATGACATGGCAAAGTGCAACACGCAAGCACATGACATGGCAACGACGACGAATAACTGGCGGACACCTGGCGCATCGGAACCGGTGCGTTACAGTTAGGCCCGGACCAACCAAGTCTGCACCGCCGTTCACATGCAGCTGCCAGCCCAATCAGCTGGGCAGGCACCTGCGTGGCAACATGCAGCTTCCAGGCCAACTCATCACATGCCTGCATGGTGGCATGCAAATCTTCGTGGAGGCTCCACCACCGCGCCACCTCAGCTGCTTGCCTGCCTACATGGCGCCGCACGCATCGCTGGTCAGGGCACGTGTCGAAGCGAGGATCGGCGATGGATGGGACGGCCTCGCTTCCGTCCCTGATAAAGCAAGAGGACACCTAAGCCACGCATTAAATGCGCCTTGTCCTGTAATACAAGCGATAATCTCATAGCACTGTAGGCCTTTCCACCTCCTGTGTGCCGCTGTTGCAGCCCCTTTCGACTATAAAAGGAGGCCCATGGCGTACTGGAGAGGGATTCGGCTCTTTTGAACCACGCAACCACCATAGTTAGTTCAAGAGCTCAAGAACACTCAATACATCCACCAAAGCAGGACTAAGGTTTTACGCATCCTCGCGGCCCGAACCTGGGTAAACGATCCTTGTGCTGGTTACTAATCCTGCTCTTCTCACAACCCCGCGCCCCGCAACCGCAGAAGGGATCCTCGTGATCCCATAGGTGTCGTTTCCCACCGACATCTTTGGCGCGCCAGATAGGGGGCGCAGCTATGAGAATCTGGTCTAGTAGTTGGCCTAGCAGTTCTTCATCGCCATGGCTCCTAAGAAGAAGACGACCACGATGATCGGTTCGTCCGGGACCGGACTGCTAGTACCGGTGCGGACTAGTAGCGGGCAAGTCGTGGAGAGAACCCGTGGCGCGGCCCGCAAGCATCCACATCACCCTGGCAGTCCAGGCCTGGTGAGCGGCGTCGTTCGTATGCCAGGCGACTAGCCACGCATCGCGGGCTCCAGAGACGGAGTCGGCCCCCCGCAGGCGGCGCGGGGCCCTCCAGGGGCGTCGCCGTGCCGCCAGATGGCAGCGCGGCGACCTCCAAGACACTAACACCGGCGCCCACGGCGCGCTCTTCTCAGGTCGTGCGCGATGAGCAGCGGCGCCCTGCTGGTGACCCTGGGCGCCGCCCTGGGAAGAGTCCCATGCTCCCTTCACATGATGAGGAGGGCCAGCATGCGCGCCGAGGTGCTGGTAGAGGTGGCGGACAGCTGCGGGGCCGTAATGGGGCTCCTTCTAACGCGGTTAGAAGTCGAAGCGCATCACCGTCCACACAGCTTTCGCCGCCGCCCACGCCAGCAGAAGCCCTAGCAAGCGTGCAGCTGCTCCTCGACTTTCCTCCCGCTGTGGAGAAGCTTGACGAATGGAGGGCCACCGCCTGGAGTCTCGTCGGTGTCGCTAACAACAATGAGTTGCGGCCGGCGGGACCCGTAGGCTGTCGCTCCGTCGAGCCACCGCATGCCAGCGAGAGGTCAGGCCGGAGGCGATGCGGCCACGGTGCACTCCCCTCCTCCATACCGACCACCACGGGTGTCGGTCCGTCGCGACGACGCTCGTGACGATATCTCCATAGCGTTGTCCGACCGGCAAACCCACCGCGACCAGCGTCAAGTTCTTCGAGAGCGAGCTCATGAAGACGCTCGAACCACCATCGGACGCCGGCATGACGCGCGCCACTAGTCGGACAGGCGGGCATGGCCCACTACGGACCACCTAGCACCGGGAGGCTACGGTGGCCTACCCTACAAGGTGGGTTGTCCGGCCTTCACCCGTAATATGCGGTAGTTCCAGTGGCCCTCCCACCGCACGTTCAAGCCCGACGTTGGCGAGAAGTACAACGGCGAGACTCACCCGTCGAAGTTCCTCAGCATCTACACCATCACGATGCAAGCTGCTGGGGCTCGCGATGATAAGGTGCTCGCCAACTATTTTCCGTTGGCCCAATGTGATGTCATGGTTGATGCACTTGCCGGTGGACTCCATTTCTTCTTGGGCGGATCTGTGTCATGAGTTTGTTGGCGCCTTTACCGGAGGCCACCAAGCTCATGGCCAGGTGAGTGATTTGCATATCATCCCCCAGAAGGAAGGAGAAAACTTGCGCAAGTACATCCAAAGGTTCAGCCGAGTGTAGTACAACATCCCCGACGTTCATCCTACCACCGTGATCAGTGCATTCCATCAGAATGTGCGCAATCGTAAGATGCGTGAGGAGCTGGCGATGAACAAGGTCAAGGATGTGGCCGAACTTTATGTTCTGGCCGATCGGTGCGCTCGCGCTGAAGAGGGCAGGAAGTACCCCGGCGAAGACGCCGGCACGGAAACCAACTCCACAGATGATACCGCCACCCCGGCGAAGAAGGGCCGGCGCCGTAACAGGAAGCGCAAGGGCAAGACCGTGCTTGCCGTCGAGGGGTCCGACGATACCGGCGCCACCAAGAAACCCAAGGCGAGTGACCCCGGCAAGGAGGTTGCCGGGTGTGCCGCTTGCCGGGCCTTGGCGGCTGCCGATAAGCCAGGGGGCTCCGACAAAACAGTATTGCAAGATCCACCGCACCAAGGGCCATGACCTCTAGAACTGCCGGCAAGTGGAGCTGCTCGCCGAGAAGCAGAAAGCCGAGTATGAGCGGCGGGACAAGGAGAAGGGCCAAGAGGGTGCCAAGGATCCAAGAAGAAGCGTGGGCTAAGGAGGCCATCGCGCAAAGATAATCAGCAGGAGAGGCCTGCCCGGGGCCGCGACAAGAAGCAAGAAGATGATGATCACGACGAGGACCGTGAGTCCGGCGATCACGAGTTCCAGAAAGCCACAGAAGCCATGTGCATCGATGGTGGCACCTCGCTGCATACATCCCACCGCCAGCTCAAGCAGTGGGCGCATGAGATCAAAGCGGTGGAGCTGTCGTTCCACGCACGGAAGCCACTGAAGTGGTGCAGCACGCCTATCATCTTCGACACCGAGGACCATCCTGACCGCACTACTGCGGTCGGGTGCTTGCCGTTGTTGGTTTCACCGACAAACCGCAACCTCAAGGTGACGAAGATGCTAGTTGACGGCGGGGCCGGTCTGAACTTGAACTCGCCTGTTGTGATCAAGAGGCTGCAGATCCGTGATGGAGACCTCGAGGAGACGGGCACGTTCCAAGGGGTCAACCCGAGGAGGAGCCAGCCAAAGGGAAAGGTCACGCTGCCCGTGACGTTCGGAGGTGAGCTAAACTACAGGACGGAGAGGATTGTCTTTGATGTAGTCGAGATCCCCTTGCCCTACAACGGGATCCTCGGCCGCCTGGCACTAGCCAAGTTCATGGTGGCTTCACATTACGCCTACAACACGCTGAAGATGCCCGGGCCGATGAACATCATCACTGTCCCCTCCGACAAGAAGGACGCGTTGATTTGCGCCGACCAACTCTACCGGGAATTAGTTGCAGCAGCTGCCGCCAAGGAACCTACTCCTTCCGACAGAGCCCCGGGAGGGAAAAAGACCGACGAGACCCCTCGCACCCACTCCGGCAAGCGCACCTCTTCGGGATGTTGCGCTCCCGTTGAGGACGCGCCAGAGAGCTCCACCGGCAAGAGCAAGAAGTCCAGAGCTGCACCACCAGAGACCAAGAAGGTGCCCGTCAAGGAGGGTGGCACGGGTGGAGCTTTTACTATAAGCTCCACCCTCGATGGCAAATAGGAAAGCGAGCTCGTCATTTTCCTGCAGGCGAATGTCGATGTGTTTGCATGGCAAGCCTCCGACATCCCCGGTGTTCCCAGGGAAGTGATTGAGCACCATATTGCTGTCTGTCCTCATGCACTGCCCGTCAAGTAGAAGGTCAGGAAGCAAGCTCTGGAGAGGTAGGAGTTCATCACGGAGGAGATCAGAAAACTAGAGGCGATAGGCTTGGTAAGGGGAGTGATCCATCCGACGTGGTTGGCCAACCCGTTAGTGGAAGGCAAACGGGAAGTGGAGACTGTGTATTGATTACACAAACATCAATAAAGCTTGTCCAAAGGATCCCTTTCCATTACCGCGCATCGACCAGATTGTCGACTCCATGGCTGGGTGTGACCAGTTATCATTCCTCGACGCCTACTCAGGGTACCACCAGATCTTCATGACGAAAGAAGACGAGGAGAAGACAACATTCATCACCCCATGTGGTACGTATTGCTTTTTACGGATGCCTTTCGGGTTGAAGAGTGTTGGCTCAACCTTTGCAAGAGCAGTCCAAATTGGTTTTGAGCCCCAGCTACATAGAAATATGGAAGCTTATATGGATGACATAGTGGTCAACACCAAGGAAAAGCAACACTTGTGAAAGATCTGGAGGAAACATTTGCGAACCTGCGCAAGATCAACCTCAAGTTCAACCCTGAGAAGTGTGTCTTCGGTGTCCCGTCTGGCAAAGCTTCTTGGGTTCTTTGTGTCACAGCGCGAGATTGAGGCAAACCCAGATAAGATCAAGGCCATCGAGCAGATTGAGGCACCTAAACGGATCAAAGACATGCGTCGACTCACTGGCTGCATTGCCGCCATGAGCAGATTCATCTCCAAGTCCGCGGAGCGTGCCCTTCCCTTTTTCAAGATCTTGAAGAAGACGGGCCCAATGGAGTGGACCCCAGAGGCCGAGGCAGTGCTGCAAGATTTGAAGAAGTACCTTTCCTCTACCCCAGTGCTGGTTGCGCCCAAACCACAAGAACCGTTGCTGCTGTACCTAGTGGCAACGAATCAGGTGGTTAGCACCACACTAGTGGCGCAGAGAGAGGCCGACGAAGAGGCAGCGGCAGCGACAGAGTCAACGGATGGCGAACCGGAACCCTCCCCAGCAGGGCTCGGACCCGGCAAGACCGAGTCCCCGGCAGAGGCTGACGCCAATGCGACAAGGCCCACGCGACCGACTGAAGTGGCGCAAAAGAAGAAATGGTGCAAAGACCCGCTTATTCGCCTCCCTCTTGCAGGGGCTAGGTCGAGGTACCAAAAGAAAATTGCTCTTCGGCCTCCTTATGGCCTCGAGGAAGCTACGTCATTACTTCCAAGTGCACGAGATCACCGTGGTCACCCGCCTCCCGTTGCAACGGATACTGCATAAACCAGATGCAATGGGGAGGATCATGGAATGGGCCCTGGAGCTGTCGAGTTTCGGTTTAAAGTTTGAAAGCACCTCAACGATTCAGAGCAGAGTCCTGGCGGAGTTCGTTGCAGAATGGACCTCGACACACGACGAAGAGGTACAGGAGACCGCTCTCCCCGGCAAGGAAACGAGCCACAACTGGATCATGCATTTCGATGGGGCTTTTTTGCTGCAAGGCGCCGGTGCTGGTGTGCTGCTTGTCGCACCCACTGGAGAGCACCTCAAGTATGTCTTCCAAATGCATTTTCCCCGGGAGATGTCAACTAACAACACCGCCGAGTACGAGGTCTTGCTTGCCGGTCTCAGGATCGCGGCGGACCTCGGAGTCAAAAAGCTCATCGTCAGGGGCGACTCGCAGCTCGTCGTCAGGCAGATCAGCAAAGATTATCACAACCCGTTGATGGAAGCTTACGTGGATGAATTGAGGAAACTGGAGGAGCGCTTTGACGGTATACGAGCAGAGCACGTCCCTCGGACGGAAAACGACATCACCGACTACCTATCAAAGCGCGCTGCCCTCAAGCTACCTGTGGAACCAGGTACTTTTGTGCTTCAGTTAACTCAACCATTCGTCGAACCATCAACCGTGCAGAACAAGCGGAGGAAGCTAGGCCCCGACAAGTACTTCCCCACCGAGTTCCCCGAAGCCGCTGGCGAGGATTTGCCGTGGATGCTGATCCTGCCGCGGGGCAACCGACTCCGGCAGGGCCTCAGGCCATGGCCGTAGAGACGACCGCTCCCATGGCAGAAGAGATGCCTTTGATCCTTGTCGTCGAGCAACGGGCTCCGGCATGGGTGCAGCACACCGTCCGATTCCTCCAAAAAGGAGAGCTTCTTGAGGTGCAGGAAGAAGAAGTGAGAGTAGCCCGATGATCTGCTCTGTACCAATTCGTTGACAACGTCTTGTACAGAAAAAGACCGAATGGGGGAAATTGAAGTGCATCTCCCGGGAGGAAGGACTAGATCTGTTGGCAGAGATACATGGAGGCATATGTGGCTCCCACATAGGGTCGAGGGCCCTTGCTGGAAAGCCTTTCCGACAAGGTTTCTCCTGGCCCACTGCCCTCCAGGATGCGACGGCACTAGTAACCAAGTGTGAAGCGTGCCAGTTCCATTCAAAGAAGCTTCATCAACCAGCTCAAGCCCTTCAAATCATTCCTCTCTCCCGGCCCTTCTCGGTCTGGGGGCTCAACATATTGAGCCCTTTCCCTCATGCTGTCGAGGGCTTTGAGTACTTGTACGTTGCAATCGACAAGTTCACAAAGTGGCCAGAGGTGGAAGCGCTAAGGAAGGTGACAGCGCAGTCCGCCATCAAGTTCTTCAAGGGGCTAGTTTGCCGTTTTGGGGTACCCAACAGGATATTCACCCACAACGGCACACAGTTCACAAGCCACGCCTTCATGCAGTACATTGAGGATCTCGGCAGCAAGGTCTGTTTTGCTTCCGTGGCACACCCACGAAGCAACGACCAAGCGGAGAGAGAAAATCCTGAAGTTCTATGAGGCTTAAGAATGAAGACTTTTGACAGGCTGCGCAAGAGTGGAAGGCGCTGGATTGACGAGTTGCCGACGGTTCTTTGGTCGATCAGAATGACGCCAAATCGAGCCACCGGCCAGACACCCTTTGCCCCGGCTCCACGGGCGTAAGCGCCTCCCCACGGAACTCATATACGGGTCACCTCGAGTGCTCGCTTATGATGAGCTTGAGCAAGAGCGACTACGACAAGATGACGCAAGGCTCCTTGAGGAAGATCATCTCCGGGCGGCTGTGAGAGGAACATGCTACCAGCAAGCCTTGCGCCGCTACCATAGGCGCAAGGTTCATGCCCGGAGCTTTGAGGAAGGCGACCTTGTTCTTCGGCATGTTCAGTCGGCCAAGAATTCCAACAAGTTGATGCCGAAGTGGGAAGGCCCTTATCGTGTAACACAAGTCACTGTGCCCGCGCAGTCCTGCGAGACCGGTTGCCATTCCAAAGGAGCAACTCGAACATCGAGCATCTTCGCAAGTTTTACCCATAAGGTGTGGCTGCCGGGCCTCCCGGCAAGCCACCTTTTGTACAAGCCTTGCCGGCAAGGCATGTAACCGTTTATACAAAGCCAGGCGCAGACCTTGAGCATAAATAAACGAAGCGCTGGTGCCCTAAGTTAGAGCATGCATGCTAGGTAGAGTGTCTTCCTCGGTTAGGGTTGATAGTGCTTAGCGGCGGCTAACCCCTAGCTTAGAGGTTGAGTGCGCGTCTCTCTGTTCTTTTCTGTCCTCTTTGGTTTGCAGGGCACATGAGCACTTCTGCCAAGCTATTTGGAAGAAAGGGAACGGACCGGCGTCCTAACCCCGGCAAACCAAAGTTGCCGGGGGATGCAAGTACAAGGATCCAACCGCGGCAAGCCAAGGTTGTTGGGGGCTGCAGATCCAGATAAGTCTTTTATCCTCTATCATGCATTCCGATATGGAACTGGGATATGTGAAACCTCGTCTTTTTTCTAGGCTACCGTGCTCCCCATTTTCTGTACCCAAGGATTATCTCCTGGGTCCGGATTTGGTTGTAGTCGCGATAGCAAGGAAATGGAACGGGGAGCCTAAGCCTGCTTCATCCCTGCCTCTGCCAAGGGCGCGAGAAAGGTCGAGCAAAGTCGGGGGACGACAAGGCCTGTTGCCGGGTGTCGGTGTCAAAACCGGCGGATCTCGGGTAGGGGGTCCCGAACTGTGCGTCTAGGCGGATGGTAACAAGAGACGAGGGACACAATGTTTTTACCTAGGTTCGGGCCCTCTCGATGGAGGTAAAACCCTACGCCCCGCTTGATTAATATTGATGATATGGGTAGTACAAGAGTAGATCTACCACGAGATCCGTGGAGGCTAAACCCTAGAAGCTAGCCTATGGTATGATTGTTGAGATGTAATGTTCGTCAGATGGACTAAGGCCCTCCGGTTTATATAGACACCGGAGAGGCTAGGGTTACAGAGTCGGTTACAATGGTAGGAGATCTACATATCCAGATTGCAAGCTTGCCTTCCACGCCAAGGAAAGTACCTTCCTGACACGAGCCGGAGTCTTCAATCTTCTATCTTCGTAGTCTGGGAGTCCGGCGGATATTGATAGTCCGGCTATCCGGACACCCCCTAGTCCAGGACTCCCTCACCAGGCAAAAAACGTTTATCTTAAATAGTAACGAGGATTCACTCCCTATCGCGGGTTTCACCCACGAACGAAAACCCCGGCAAACATCCCTTTTTCATTAAAAACATCCCGTACAGGTACAGTTTGTATGGAGTGAAAAACATGAGCAAGAGGATTACAAGTTCTAAATTTAACAAAGGCCCGAAGGCTTACAAACTAAAAAGAGATAAGATGCCCGTAATCCCTTTCTTGTCCCTTTCCTCAGGAGGCAGGTCAAAGAAGCGAAAAGGGGCAAAAGGGGCGTATAGATGAGCTACGAGTGGCAGAAAGCACCAGGAGAACATCTCGGTGGCCATCCAAAGGCTGGCTGGTGATGACGGCGCCGGGGGAAGAGCACGAAGACGAGGCGGCATGATGTCAATACGCGATGAAGGCGTCGGTTCCCGCGTACTCCGACTTTACGGCCTTGCCGCCCGCCCTCTTCCTCTTCCGCAGCCTCCCAACGCTAGCCGCCCAAGGAGACAACCCCGAGAAGTTCAATGAGCTGGCCCCTCCCCCAGCAGATTCCGCCGGAGGAGCGGCCAGGTGCAGATGCTGCTGCTGCCGCACCCGCCTGGGCGTGGGGCGTCCGACGCCTAGTCGGACTCGTCCCCGTCATATGCCCCGCTGTTCTCCTCGTCACTCTCACTCAAGGAGGAATCTTCATCATTAGAGGAGCTCTCCACGTAGCACCTTACGCGAGTTCCGAAGTGCCCAGAGACCTTGACGGAGAGGAGGCCGCTCTCCATTAGTTTGAAATGGAGAGTGAGCCCCTCCGTCAGGCTGTGGATACGAGCGAAAGTCTTCCACCCCCGGCGAAGGTTGATGACGTGAGGGGCTGGGAACTTGATGTCGGCCCATGTGCCGCTGTTCCCACAGCCCCTCATGTGCAGCCTCAGCGCTTGCAGCGGGTCCAGCTCCTTCTCCTGCGCAAATGGTGTTGGGAGACGAAGACGACAGCGCGGGGGCTGGCGTAGCCTAAGGAAGAACTCGTAGGGGTTGTCCCCGACGTGGACCTCCACTAGGGGAGGGGCCGCTGGTGGAGGCGAGGCCGATGCGCTGCCCCGTCCTCCTCTTCCCCAAGCATCGCGACAGCCTCCACCTCGCCCCCTCCCCATTCCTCTAACGGCTGGCTTTGCCGCCACGAGCTCTTGGGGAGGAGCGACGCGTTGTCTAGCCGAGACCCTCGCCGCCACCGATGAAGTGTCGCCACGCCCCCTCGCCATGGCAGAAAGAAGGAGGGAGCAGGAATGGAGGGGAGAAGGTGACGAAGGATTGAGGGGCGCCATTCCTCCCGCTCCCCTCCTTATAAAGGGGCGGGGCAGGCGCGCCGCCTTTCGCCAATCCGCTCGACGGTGACAACAGCGGGCCGTCGACCGCCCTCCCCGCTCAATTGAAGGCGCGTGGGAATCGACCCACGCGCGCACGACTTCCCGTATCCCGCGCACCTGTCATTCGCTCTGCATCATGCGTGCAACAAACATGGCGCAAGAGACAGGCGCAATGGGACACGTGGAGCAACGGTTCCCAAGTAAGGGCAGTAAATGAGAAGTGGCCCTGCGGTCTCGAGGAGACACGCAAGCCGCCTCTTACTGCCCAACACAAAATGACGGCAGCGTGCTTCGGCCACACACACACGCACGACCGCCATGTCGCGCATTCAACACGGGTCATGGGGAAGCGCAGCGGACGAAACAGTTACCACGGAAAAATCCGCCCCGCCTGCCCACGCACCGTTCTGGGCCTGGCCCAACAACGTCTCGCGCTTATGTGTGGCCCACGCCCGGGGGCTCCTGTCGGTGTACAAAAGTAGGGGCTCTCCTTTGGACCCCCTTACTTGTGCACGGGCAGTCAGAGCCACGCGCCACGGCCGCACATAGCAGGGCAAAGGAGGGGAGCCAGAGAGAAGCCAAAGACCGAGACGATAGAGAGCAGATGGACGAAGTAGGTTTCCCCGGCAAGACCCTTGCCGGGGGCAGCCTCAGCAGGCTCGGCAAGCCCCTTGACGGGGCGGCTCACCCACACCAGCGGAGTGAGCCACCCTCGAACCCACGGTCTCCAACACCATCAACTACGTTGGGCTAGGGCTCGGGAGGCACCTCCATGGTGGCATGCAGATATTTGGGAAGACAAAGAATATCCAAGACCAGATGAGGATTGGAAGGCAACGACCCTCGACAAGATCCTTGTCAAGGAAACCCGCAAGACCCTCGGCAAGATCCTTGCCGGGGACGACAGCGTGCCATGGCAAGACCCTTGCCGGGCCACCTGGCAAGGCCCTTGCCAAGGGTGACAGCGGGGCCACCGTTAGGCCCGCACCAACAAGGTCTCCACCGCCGTTCACATGCAGCTGCCAGCCCAACCAGCTGGGCAGGCACCTGCGTGGCTACATGCAGCTTCCAGGCCAACATAGCACATGCCTGCGTGGCGGCATGCAGATCTTCGTGGAGGCTCCAACACCGCGCCACCTCAGCTGCTTGCTTGCCTACATGGCGCCGCATGGATTGCTGGACAGGGCGCGTGTCGAAGCGAGGAGGAGCGGCGACAGATAGAACGGGCCTCGCTCCCGTCCCCGATAAAGCAATAGGACACCTAAGCCACGCATTAAATGCGCCTTGTCCTGTAATACAAGCGATAAGCTTATAGCACTGTAGGCATTTCCACCTCCTGTGTACCACTATGGCAGCCCCTTTCGACTATAAAAGGAGGCCCATGGCGTACTGGAGAGGGGTTCGGCTCTTTTGAACCACGCAACCATCATAGCTAGTTCAAGAGCTCAAGAACACTCAATACATCCACCAAAGCAGGACTAGGGTTTTACGCATCCTCGCGGCCCGAACCTGGGTAAACGATCCTTATGCTGGTTACTAATCCTGCTCTTCTCACAACCCCGCGCCCCGCAACCACAGAAGGGATCCTCGTGATCCCATAGGTGTCGTTTCTCACGGACAATGGGAAAAAAATACGACACTCTCGTTGGGTTCGGGAGTGGGGATGACCTGCCCTTGAGCAGGCAGCCTGTGCAGGATTTCGGCGGTGAGATACCTGGCCTCCCTTAGCTTCTTGATGTCCTCCACTGTGATAGAGGAGGCCATCCACTAGCCTTGAAGGTTGGATCCGGACACGGTTGAAGGTCCGAAGCGCTTAGCCTGAGCCTTGGGTGTTGGAACTCGAGGTGGGGGAAGGGAAGGATCGAGCGTGGGAAGAAAAGGACAGGCCTTGGCCCCTTTATAAAGAGGGCGAATATCAAGCGTCCTCCGCGTGGCCGTTTGGAACTTGCCTAAAATTGAGGAGTCATACTAACAAGCACAGTTGGGTTACCCACACCTTATTGATGAGAATCCCGTGTTAAGGGGAACATGATGTCTGCTTCGACAAGACGTGCCAATAAAACTGCCTCGCAACACGTGAAGTGGCAGGTTGGGAAAAACGGTTCGTAATAACCGGGTCGCGGCGTGATGTCACGCTATGAAAAGTTTTCAGCAGATTAGATTTGTGGAATATTGTACTCTCTATGGTGGTATGTGGAATTTGTTTTGCAGAGCCGGACATGATCCTTGTGTTCAAAATCTTCTATGGAGTATTCAGAGAAGGAACCCGCCTCGCAATGCCGAAGACAATCTGCCACGGACTCATCGCCATTGAAGCTCGTTCAGTGGGCTACCGAGGAGTCCCGGATTAGGGGTCCTCGACACAATGGACTATATACTTTGGCCGGACTCTTGGACTATGAAGATACAAGATTGAAGACTCCGTCCCGTGTCCGGGTGGGACTCTCCTTTGCGTGGAAGGCAAGCTTGGCAATTCGGATATGTAGATCTCCTTCTCTGTAACCAACTCTGTGTAACCCTAGACCCCGCCGGTGTCTATATAAACCTAAGGGTTTAGTCCGTAGGACAACAACAATCATAATCATAGGCTAGCTTCTAGGGTTTAGCCTCTACGATCTCGTGGTAGGTCAATTCTTGTAATACTCATATCATCAAGATCAATCAAGCAGGAAGTAGGGTATTACCTCCATTGAGAGGGCCCGAACCTAGGTAAACATTGTGTCCCCCGCCTCCTGTTACCATTAGCCTTAGACGCACAGTTCGGGACCCCCTACCTGAGATCCGCCGGTTTTGACACCGACAGACGGGTCACCGGAGAAGCAAATGGAGACAAGGGCTCCAGAGGGACGGCGACCTCACAGGGAAGGCGCTAGACATGGCCGCGCACCGGGGGAGCAAGAGCACAGAGGGGGAGAAGAATACAAAGGTGCTAGAGCGCGAGAAACGCCATGCCAAAACGGTGGTCACCGCGTGCACTGGTGCACATAGTGCACGGTGGTCGGCCAAACTATGTCTAGGGGACACGGGAAGCAGAGGAGAATTCCAAGAGGGAAGAAACCAAGCATAGTACCCACTGGAGTGATCACAGGCAGCAAGAAAACAAAGGAACAACAAGGTGTTTGGAGTTTGTTGTGGCTCACACGTGTGGAGATTAAGGCTGATCTTTGACTGGGTTTGATCACTCACTATGGTGACTAAGATGGCAGGGTTACAACTCAAGGGGAGGGTTTAGCTAGTAGTTGTCGTGTAAGTGCATATTTGGTCCAGAAAAGGAAATTGGATGGTGCACTCACATAGAGAAGCAACTTGAGCTCAAATTGGGCAAGGCAAAGTTATTTGGTCATATGAAGATGCTGCAAAAGGTTTCATACCAATTGGATAAACCAAATTGTACTTGCTTCACTAGCATTCCCAGTGACCAGAAACTTGCAAAACTTCTAGAGGGAAAATGGCTAGATGGATTGAGCCACAATTTGGTGGAGGGCGTTAATATGGATAATAAAAGGCCTAGGAAAAATTTTCAGATATAATGGAGCAAACTAAAAATACACTTGCTTCACAAACTGAAAATTTGGACAGAATCAAAGAATTGAAGATGAGCTCACATGGAGGCATGAAATGAGCTCAACTTTGGTGGAGGTCTATGATATGATGATATGAAGGACCATGCAAAATTGCAACTCATTTGGATATGCCTAGCTTGTACCTCCTTCACAAAGTTTCTTTCTGGACAGAAACTTTGAAACATCATAAATAAATAATTACTAGGCAAATGAGGTTGCATTTTGGCATGTGGCAATTATATGGACAGGAAAAGATGTCCAAGGAGTTTGAGGTCAATTGGGCAAAGGAAAATAGCACTTGCTTCACAATGTGCCATTTAGGGCAAAAGAAGAAATGAATTATTTGAGGATTATTTTTTAACATGGAAATGAAAAGTTTTGCCATATTTGATGAAGATATTACCCAAACAATTTATGAGAATTATTTGGGAATTTTAGGAGTGATGGAAATATAGGTTGCTTCACAACCTAGGGCAAAAAGGATAATTCCTTTAACAGAAAAAGGAATATTCCCAATAAAAAGAATATTTGGATTTGGGCTAGGATAAAAATGACAGGGTCTTGGGAAGGATTAGGGTACGACAAGCTACTCTGGAAGCAAAGAAGAGTTCATCTTCTTCAGTTTCCAGACCACATAGCCACGGAAAAAGAAAACTCAGGCAAAAACCTCAGAAAATCAAAAGAAAAAGA